>JAPPVO010000016.1:46680120-48150007 GCA_030407325.1 Camellia japonica | reverse complement strand
ATACACTGCATTCTGCACTGATTCACTGCTCACGACATTCACATACACTGCACTCATACACTGCATTCTGCCTGATTCACTGATAAATATATACTGATGCATTTGTCTTTCATGCTTTTTTAGCCTCCCTTCCAGATTCTCCCGGTGGGTGGCGCTCCAGCTGGACCTCCCATTTCTACTCGGGATGGCAGAGCATATCCTCGTACCAGGGGGGGCGCGTTCATGTCGGAGCAGCTCGCGGGCTCCGGTTCCGGATGATGAGTCCGAGGCAGAGACAGAGGCAGAGGAGACTGATGATGGCTCGGACTCGAGCTCAGACGGGGTGATGCCCCTGGTGGTGCCCCTGTTGATGACGCTCCTGGACCTTCGTCCAGGAAGAGGACCGGACAGATTGATGACCCCGGAGGCATTTTGGCATTTGATACAGATTTTTGCTGTTTTCTTCTTTTTTGCATTTCCCTTTTGTTAGTAGTTAGGGTACTTTGTACTGCCGCAGGCAGATTTTGTTTCCAAAACTTATGTATTTGAAAAGATGATATGAAATGAAACAAACTTTTTGTCTGAAAAAGCGTTTACATTTGTGTATATTTCATACCTTGCATTGCATTGCATCATATTACACCTCCAATGTAAATGATATTGATCTGTTGTCTGAAAATTGAGCATTTGCGCTATGATAATCAGATAACCAACCAACTAACAGCAAACAACTCGTACAAACCACTGCTCAACTGGACACACAGCCATACTCTGCTGGGGATTAGCATGCATGCAGCCCATAAACACAGCTCTCGGCTCATTCTGCACACAGCAAACCCTGAACAAAATAACCCAATCTGACAAGACGGATCAGAAAACTGAGCGGTTGAAGTTGAAACACACTCGGATGTCCCAAATTTCCTTTTCTTCTCTTGCTTCGCACGAATGTAGAGAATGGCACAGCATCCTGAGCACAAATGATTTTTTTGAAATAAAGAAGGGTTTTCAACCGGGGTATCGAGCCTACCACAGAACACAGCGAGACAGACTCAAACGGAGAAAGAAAAGGCACACGACCTAACACAATGAGACACGCTCGGAGAAGACTCAAAGCCGAAACTCGAGACCGACAAATCGAAAGACACGACACACGGACATGTTTACAAGGAGAGACCTGGAATCTCGGGGAGCCAGTTCTTCGGGTATTATTTCCCACCCTTTCTGATTTGTGATACTCACATCTCTCGGCCCTCAGGCTCGGTTTTTCTCTCAAAACCTTCTTGCTCACTTTTCTCTCCGCTTACTCCTCTCTATTCTTTATTCTCTCATTTTTCATCCCTCCCCAGGGTGATTGATGGATGAATAGAAAGTCACAGGTTCACACCCAGCACTGTTAGCTCACGGCTATTTCTTCTGGTGAATAGGGTGCCCTCTTGGCAAGCATGTTAGCGGGGGAAAGACAGAAAGCCTGACTCAACTGTGCCCCTAGTCCGTCACGTTGACCATTTTTTCCTTGTTTTTTTTTCTAAAACAGTTTTGATCAAAATGAGAGTCAGATTAGCACACTTATTCGATTTTTGATTTGAAAATCATGCGAATCAGGCAGTGAGCACTGAAAATTCTCCTTTTGGGTCCAAACATGGTCCAATTTGAAAATGAAACAGTTTTCGAGAAAATAGTCAACCTCAGTAAAAAAAAAATTTCAAAAACTATTTTCGCAAACAGTCAACGCTCAACGAGCGCGGAACTTACCCTCGAGATATGCAACCTTGGATCGGAGGTAATGGAAAATTGCCCCTGGCTTAAAGGGGGACAAAGCAACGGAAAGTTGCCCCTGGTTTGGATGATGCCGCGGCACATTGTAAGCCAGTCCTTGTTGACGACGATCGGACCCTCGGACGCGGAGGAGGCGGAGACGGTTTGAATCAATATATGGACACAGTCACCTGGAAGGTGTTGGTGGTTTGGGCTTCAAGAAGAAGTTAATCACGTAGTTCCAAGTCGCTTGTAATTGAGACTCTGGATTCGGAGGAGGCAAAGGTGATCAAAACCATGACATGGACTGAGACGCTATGGAAGCGTTGGGGGCTGGACTTCAAGATGAAGTTGCCTACGTATCCCAAACATGGGAATCAAGCCTTACGTAGTTCCGGTTAAGGTACACTCGGGTATTTTAACCTTCACTGTTTAGGCTCTAACTTTTGCCAAGGCGCCCAATGCGGGTTTTCGACCTTGCGAGCTATGTTTTTCTTCTTTTTCAATTCTTTTCATTTCCTTTTTTGACTTTCTCTTTTTTTGTATTATTTTTTCTTTCTTTTTTGTTCTTCTTTTTTCTTTTTTTTTTTCTTTTTTTCTCTTTTCTTCTTTTTTTCTTTGCTCTAACTTTTGCCTGGGCCGCCCTTCCGGGTTTTCGGTCCAGCGAGCCTCTCAAAGGGTAAAAGTGTAGCAAGCCCATGCCAAATGGTTTTGAGATTGAGGTCCTCTGTATCCAAGAGGGTAACTGTGGTGTTGATTTTCAGAAGAATCCATCACGGTTGCTTCATGAGCTTTGTCTGGTGGGATCTGATCTCCTCGATCTGGCTTTGGTCCCTCTAGCTCGAGGGCTGCTTCAAAATGGGCCACACAGGCGTTTCATGGCACTGAATGTTTTGAACGGGTTCCGGTTTGCAACAGATAAATCGAGTCTTGAGGCTGAGAGCGATCCTGGGCTACATAATCTCAAGAGCGATTCCACACAGGTCTTCGCAGGACCGCGCAAAACATTTCGTTTTTGAAAGTTTTTTAAGAAAGCGACAAATCGCTCGCGCTGAAGATAGTGTGGAATCAGTCTGAATCGGACCAGGATCCTTCTCAGTACTCAAGCCGACAAGCATGATTTCATTCATGAAAGGCTTAGCGGGCCTCTCTTTCTCTCAAAATGATCAAAATTTTACAAAACCCGAGGAATTACTTCCCCTTCGTTTTCATCACTGCAGTGTTTGAAAAGGGTTTTTATGAAAAACTTAGGTCATTATAACGATGCTCAAGGCACAAGAGAGTAGGCGACATGTACTGTCGTTCCATTCACGTCCTCTGGCACGGCAACTCAAATAGCAACAAGTACGGAACGTGATAGCCACGGCTGTTTCATTCAGATCTGTTGGCATAACTGGCTCCCCGACAGAAACAGACTCAAAAAGCAAAAACAACTGTTTATAAGACAAAACGGTGTTTGAGGCAACAACCCCGAAATCACCTGGTATTCTATACAAGAGGGATTGACTCATTACAATTAGACAGACCCTTAAGCAAAAGGACTGACTCAAAACAATGAGACAGGCTCAAGACAAAACAGAAGACTGACTCGACACCCAAGTCAGAATTTACGAAAATTAACATTTAGCAGGTGCCCAAAAATGCGTGCCAAACGCTACATCCAAAAATGCGCCGAGCTTTGCCCGCAGGCGGTTCACCTTCTGATTACATACTCGCAGTATCTGTGTCTTCAAAATCCAAGAACTCTGTAGTGACTGACTTGGCCGAGGTGGGTGGGAGGATAACCTCGTTGTCAATCAGATCCTGCACCTCGTGACGGAGGCGAAAACAATTGTCAGTGGCATGGCCAGTCTGCTGGTGGTACGCACAGTACAGGGAAGCATCATGTGTGGCAGGGAGATTCTTCGGTAGGGGTCGGGGCTCCAAGGGTTTGAGATGCCCCTTTTTGGCCAAAATCAAAAGTGCCCTAGACAGAGGCATGTAGAGAGGGTGGAAGACCCTGTGCCCTCGGGGCAGATACTTCGGGGCCTGAGCACTCTTGCTAGATGCACTAGCGAACGGATCGGCGGGAGCGGCCTTGGATTTTTGATCTTTTCCGGATGCAAGGTTGGGAGCGGGAAGAACTGTTTTGGCATGACGGGGCCTATCCCGATTCTCTGATTGACTGGAACTGCCCTCAGGCGGAGTGGGGAAAGCACCCTCCACAGCTTTTGTCACAACTGCAGATATCTGTTGCTTGTTCATCCCCCTGGCTTTCAAAGCCTCTACTGCCCACAGCAGTTGTTCGATAGGGTCGGCATCTGCCTTCATTTTACCTTTGTCTCGGACCTCAGCCTGATCCAGGATTTGAGTTGGTGTTGACATGTCGTTGTTATAACTGGAGGCCATCTCCGGTTGGCTGAGTTCAATTACAATTCGCCCCAATAGTGGGGGTTCTTGGGGTACAAAGCCTCCAACATATGGTGCGGCTGGTGGTGAAACTGACATTCCATAGGCGAGATCCGTCACGGATCTTTGAAGATCACCTATCATTCCCATCAGTTCAAATGTAGTAGGCTCACGAGCCTGATATAGCTGGGGGGCCCAAACTGGGTGCGCAGCCGGCGACCTAGGTGGATGCGGCATATCAACAGTAGTCTCATCGTGTAGGGTGATTCCTTGATCCAACGCGGCCGTCATGACCACGATTTCTTCCGAATTCTGCGTCATGCTAAGTCCTGCCGTAGCAAGGAGAAGACACTAACTGTTCTGGATCAGCTCTCTGAATCTCTGAACTGAAACGGAAAACAAGCAGCATTTCAGCCCCAAACAGATCAAGCACGGATGTAGCCGGACAACTGTACTCTACTACTGATCACTGTTCCCCAGAATCACTGTTCAAAACTGAACTAATATCCGCAGACACAACTGATTCTCAACAATACTGACGCTAGTGCCCTCAGGCCTGATGCTCAGACTTTGCAAACTGATATATGCGTTCCCCCTGCAGAGATACACTCTAAAAAGCACATAGCAGATAAATGAAAGCCAATACACCCCTATGTTGGGGTAGGGTTTCCCTGTCCTATTTTGTCAAGAGCTAGGGTTTCACTACGCACGCAGCGGTTTCAAACAACCTATATCGGGTAAGCAACCTGTCCTAGTTTGGAATGGTCACTACGGATTCCGAATATGCACTAGGTCGAATGGTCGAAAAGGGTGCCCCAGTAAAACCGGGGTTTGTGTTCCCATACTGGCAGAGCCCGCAACCGGTCAGCCTTATGGACATGCCTTGACAAGACAAGCCTCCGGCAAACCGCTCAGGAATAGCAGATGGCCAACACGGTGTCCTAGGCGCACCAATGCACATGCAATGCAAAGAAACACATAAGTGTAGTCAAAACAGGATATCGCGAGTTCGAGTCAAGCTCTCTAAAAAATCCCCAGCAGAGTCGCCAGAAACTGTAACAAGCCCGCGGGGGACCTCGCTACAGCTCGGACTCTCCTTTTTTTTTGTTGCGGTTCTAAATCTGAACCAAAGAGTCCAACTCTGGCAAATCGTTTTTGAGAAAAATAGATTTTTGAAAAGAAGTGCCAAACATGGACTGCTTTGCCAGATTACAGAGTCGCCACCTAAATATTTTTAAAAATGGGAAATTTAGGAAACCCTGACTCGGTGCCGAAGGCCACGTGTCCGTCATCACCAAATGTCTTGGCTCGGGAGCTTGGGTACGATCGGGGAAGGTCAGCTATGAGCACCCCCTTTCGCCCGGTCCGAAGACCGGCCTCTACTAACCGTGATATCCATTTTGAAAACGTTACGTGTTCTTATTCCGGTTATTAGCCTAGAATTTACTATGTTATGCGCGCAGCAAACAAGTATAGACTAGATTGCCTAATTTGGAACAAACATTGCATATCCGTTTGTTTTGAAAATGCTTTGAATTTGCTACTCGCAAGTAGGCTAAAACACGGATTTCAATGAGTTTTCCAACTCAAGCAATCCAACCTCCACCCACAGGCATTCAAACAGTTTAACTCACATAAGCACTTAGCCGCATGGTAAGCATACTGTCATGGCGACATTCACACACATGTGGTATGCTAAAGCGTAAAAACTTACATCGTACTCCGTGCCAAAACAATAAACTAGTTAGCAAACATGCATGCCCTAGTTCATGTTAAGTGACTAATGCAACACATACAGCATGTAATTAGGATAGGCTCGGCTAACCCTAAAAATGGCATGTGAAGTGCACTTTATTTTGATGCACGTATTCAAGTTGGAATTGAAATACGATGCAGTTTGGTATGATGTACCGAGCCCGGTGCATGTAAACAAATGCATGGATGCACGCATGCGTTGCATAAGGTATGCTAAAAATAAACGTACCCTAATCTACCATCATAAGCAGGTAAATAAAAGGGAAGAAAGAAGTGGGGGTTGGAAGACATACACGCACTCACCCACACTTATTACAAATTTGCCCTCGCACGGAGGGACCGAAAGAATAATACAAATAATTAACTACGCAAGCTAATTAAGTATTACAAATTAATTAAATTAATTAAGCAGATTAATTAATCTAATTAAAGCAGTAAACCCCTCGGGGAGAGGGCCGGATGCGGCGCGTGTTCGGGACTTGCTCGGAATCGCGCTACCATGCAAAGTCTGCCTCTGTTTTCCCTGCTTCCCTCCTCTGAGGACTGCCAAAGTCTCAGGACTGCTTCCTTGAATCATGGGGATCACCACCGGCTGAGGGGAAACACCACCGGCTGAAGTATGTGGCCACCGGCACTGAATTCATCCATCGGCCATAAGTAGACTGCCGGTCGGCACTAAATACTGCCGGCCGGCACTGAATGTCTGCAGAACCTGCAACTCACAGCAGCAGAGGGCAAAAACTTGCATGGCAATGCAATTCAAGCAATTTGTGCACCAATCATGCCCCTTATCATATTTGTGACTCAAAGGGACACGTGCCTCGATTCTCGGGCCACCAATCACGCATTTCCATGCATGATGGCCCAAAGAACCAAGTATGCAACTTTTATGTCAAATGCATGCAAACCAAACAAACAAAACAAGGCCCAATTCCTATCACCAAGTCAAGGAACAAGACATGTATGCAAGGTGCAATGCAACCTAGTCATGTTAGCTAATATGCAACATGATCATGGCAAGACACTTATGTAAGCATGCAAGCAAACATGAGGCAAAACAAACCAAACAAATGATGGCTTTAAACATGATCTAGGCGACTCTAAATAGGCCTAAAACAATGGCCAAAATGCAAAGGAAATGAGACCAAACACACATACATACATGCACATGTCAAGGCACAAACCTAAGTATTAAGCAAGCAACTTTCAAGCGCACTTAAAAGAGGCTAAGTGTGGACAACTAGCATGCAATATAAAGCTCTGAAATTCATGCTTAACATGGTGCCAAACCAAGCAACAAAGCAAGCTAAACATGCAATTAAAGGTCCAAGCACTTAAGGCAAGCCAAGGGGCTTAAACCAAGGTCAAACCCACCAAGCCTCACAAGGCCAAGGGGACTCAAAACAGGTCAAGGGCAGACCTAAACAACGCCCAAGGAACACCTAGATGGCATCTAAATGGTCCAAACATAAAGGCACATACAAAGGCCAAAACATGAAGCACACAACATGCACTTTCAAAGTTTCAAAGAGGCATGCAAGGCAAACATATGAGCATGTTAAATGGACTGAAATAACATGGCGAATGGTCTCAAACCATTGAAATGATGCAAACAAGGCATGCTACATATTCATGCTCAAGGCTAACAAGCCTAAAATGCAAAGAGGCTATACTAAGCGTGCCAAGACCAACCCAAACACTTATGGACAGACCTAAAACATGTCAAGATAAGCACAAAATCTTCACAAAGTCAAGGCCAAAACATGCTTGAACAAGGGCTTACATCCTAAAGCATATTAAGGCATCAAAGTGGCATTACATGGCAACTATGCTAAGCATGCATAAGGGACCAAAACCAACACATAGCAATGTTAAATCATGATATCCTAAGCATGAATAACAGTCCACACATGCTCAACACACACTCAAGCACAATGCTCCCTCAAGAGGCAAAACTTGCCCTTTTCAAGGACATCAAGGAGAGGGGGTGGCCCTCTCCTTCTTGGGACTTCAAAGCATCATCTTCACCACTGAAATCCCTCAAGATTTCAGTGGTGAAGAGACCCCAACACCAAAATCCCGGAGCTCTCACAAAATAGCACAAAATGAGGCCTTTTCAAGGCCTAAGGGTGGTCAAACCCTCCCAAAGCACAAAACACTCTTAACCAACAATAAAGAAGACCAAAAAACAGAACTTTTATGTGTTGATCACCAAGCACAAAAACAGTTCTAAGCTATGTAAAAATGGAGTGCAAGAATGGGGAATAAAAGACTAGTTTCTTACCCTTGAAGCCTTTCTTCAACAATGGTGGTTTTGTTGCCTCCTTGAGCTCCAAACCAGTCAAAAACTCCAAGAACCAGCCCTTAGAACCTCAGTAACCAAAGGAAGGTGAAACACTAGGTGTTGATGAGCAATAGTAAGTCACAAACACCTAGTGTACAAAATAAGAGGGAAGAAGAGAGATAGGATAGATACAAAACTTCTAACCTAAAACCAGAGCTTCTTCTCTGTCTAAAATGTCTAAAAAACAAAACCTCTTCCAACCTTGAGCCAAGAGAAGGGAGCCTTCTCTTATAGGCAACAAAACTTACAAGTTAAGCTAACCAAGAGGCTCATCCCTCCATACACGTGTATGGAGGGGAAACAATGCTATAAAGCTGTTTGAAAATATCTCCAAAAGCAGCTGTAAAGTAGTCGGCAGGGCAAAATGGTCATTTTGCCAAAATTGACTGCCGACCGGCACAATATAGTGCCGATGACAACACCATCTAGCCGGTGGCCTCTAGCCACTGCCGGTGGTGTGTGGGGATACCTCACAAGGCATTCCCTGCCCCTCCAAGGCAAAGCACAAGTGTTTGGTGCAAAACCAGACACAAAACGGTCAAGTTCGGAGATCCTGAGGCAAGGCGCGTAGCCGAGAACTCCGGGAACTCCAAACGAGCACGAACATGGATAATCACCGAGTGTTCCAACGGTGACGTCCAAGTCTTGAGGACGGTCAAAAATGGGGTGTCTACACCCGTGTGCGTTGCACGCATCATCACATTGTCCGGTACGTCGCATCGCGCCGTCTTGCACGTCCCTTGCGACTTGCACCGTTTTGCATTTTCGTGTGGCATGCGTGTCATACTTGCATTTCATTTTTTCAATGAGGTATGCGTGCCTCATTTTGCATTTCATGCATCTCGAGGTACGCGTGCCTCGTTTTGCATACCATTTTGCATTTCATTGCATCTCGAGGTACGCGTGCTCGTTTTGCATTTCATTTTCCATTCAATGAGGTATGCGTGCCTCATTTTGCATTTCATTGCATCTCGAGGTACGCGTGCCTCGTTTTGCATTTCATTTTCCATTCAATGAGGTATGCGTGCCTCATTTTGCATTTCATTGCATCTCGAGGTACGCGTGCCTCGTTTTGCATTTCATTTTCCATTCAATGAGGTATGCGTGCCTCATTTGCATTTCATTGCATCTCGAGGTACGCGTGCCTCGTTTTGCATTTCATTTCCATTCAATGAGGTATGCGTGCCTCGTTTTGCATTTCATTTTCCATTCAATGAGGTATGCGTGCCTCATTTTGCATTTCATTGCATCTCGAGGTACGCGTGCCTCGTTTTGCATTTCATTTTCCATTCAATGAGGTATGCGTGCCTCATTTTGAATTTCATTGCATCTCGAGGTACGCATGCCTCGTTTTGCATCTCATTTTGCATTTCATTGCATCTTGAGGTATGCGTGCCTCACTTTGCATTTCATTTGCATTTCGTTTTACATTTTGCATCCTTGAGGTCCGCGTGCCTCATCTTGCATTTCATTGTTTTTCACCGGGTCTGGCGAGACCTTAAACACGCGCGGTCTAGGAGACCTTAAATCCTCGGGAGGTGCAAGACCTTCGGTGCACTAAGGTGCACCTCATCGCATTTGGCATGCATTTCATCGCGCTATTTTGCGCACCTCATTGTTTTTCCCCCCGGTCTAGCGAGACCTTAAACACGCACGGTCTAGGAGACCTTAAATCCTCGGAAGGTGCAAGACCTTCGGTGCATTTTGAAAGATGTGCGTTGTTACGCACTTTAGTTCTTTTGCATTGTCATGCATCCTTTGATTTACATTTTAGTTCAAATCTTGGGGTACGCGTGCCTTAAATTCCTTGAGGCATGCGTGTCTCATTTACATATCGTTTTCCATTCCTTCATGGCATGCGTGTCTCACTTGCATCATACATCACATTGTTTTGTTCGCCCCGGTCTAGCGGGACCTTAAACACGCACGGTCTAGGAGACCTTAAATCCTTGGGAGGTGCAAAACCTTCACCCGCGTTGTCTAACACACCGCGCTGTTTTGCGCATCTCATTGCATTTTGCATGCATCGCATCGCGCTATTCTGCGCATCTCATTGCATTGTTCTGTGCATCCCGGTCTAGGAGACCTTAAATCCTCTGAAGGTGCAATTCCTTTGGTGTTTGTCGTGCCCGAACGACTTTCGGTGGTCTGGTAAAGCCACCTGCCTGTTTTTGCGGTGAGTTCCTAGAAGACCAACTGGGACGGTGAAAACTAGAGTTTGAACGGCTCATGCCTAGAACGCAAAGGTTCGGGATCTCCAAGACTAAAGTCTGGTTTAAATACCCAGGGGGTGTACCCTTGGCTTGAAATCTGTATGGAAGCCCCATAGGTTGAGGCGGCATGTTTACGCCTCAATTCTGGATACTGAACCAACCTAGTATATCGCCCTGTTGGTAAGATAGGGAAAGCTGCAATCATAGTCGTTGCATCATAGTGCATTGTCATGCATCATTTGTAAATACTGCATATGTCATGCATTTCAAAAAAAAAAAATCAAAAACAAAAAAACACATGCATTGTCATGCATCATTTGTAAATACTGCATATGTCATGCATTTCAAAAAAAAAAATGCATATGTCATGCATCATTGTAAATATTGCATATGTCATGCATTCCAAAACGTGCATATGTCATGCATCATCATTGTAGTATAGTGCATATGTCATGCATTTTCTATAAATATCCATCTCCATTGCATTGTAGTTGCATGCATCCACTGCATCATCCTCCATCCATGGCTTGCGCCTTTCCTTGTTGAGCTTGGTCTGGTATGTGCTCATACTTTTCACGTCAAAACACAGTTCTGCATGTGTACGCGCGTATTCCACGTTGGTATGTTGGTTTGAGGGTAGCGGCACCTTTTCTGTGCTAGACATGGCTTGTACGTGTACATGCCCTTCCTAGGCAAAGCTTGGTTTGGCCTGCGTGCCATGTCCATTGTATCCATTGTAGTTGCATACATCCACTGCATCATCCTCCATTTATGGCTTGCACCTTTCCTTGTTGAGCTTGGTCTGGTATGTGTCCATACTTTTCACGTCAAAGCACAGTTTTGCATGTGCATCGCGCCTACTCCACGCTGGTATGTTGGTTTGAGGTTGCGGCACCTTTTCTGTGTTAGACATGGTTTGTATGTGTGCATGCCTTTCCTAAGCGAGATACGGTTTGGCCAGCGCGCCATAATCGCATATTACATTGTAGTGTAATTGTTGCATCCGGCATTAGGATCATTGTTCTTTCCTCAGCGGGTCGTCACCCCACTTATGTCAATCCACCCAATACTTGTCCTTGTGTCTGTCTACATCACTCATAGTTCTGCATGTGTATCGAGCCTATTCCACGTTGGTATGTTGGTTTGAGGTTGCGGCACCTTTTCTATGGTAGACGGACTTGTTACTTCCATCAACCTATTTGACATTTGTGTGGTTTTGAATCGCTCACGATTGAATCATGATTCAATTGCCCTGCATGTAGTTTGCATGGTTTCAATTGCATTGCATATCATTTGCATTATTTATACATAGTTTTGTATATATTGCATATCATCTTACATTCATTTCGCATTGTCATGCATATTGCTAACAATATTGTACCTGTTAAGTTTGTTTTCTTTGCAGGCACGATATTGTACGTACGGCTCATTTGAGGCCGGTGCAACCGGACGAGCCGCACAGGTATTGTATCCTCCGAGTGAGACGTATTGAGAATTGCATAATTCTCTTACATCCTTTCTGCATTGTAGTGTAGTTTGGTGCATGCTAGCTTATAACTGTCGCATATGTGCTTCATTACAGCTTTCTTTGCATGATCATAAGTTATGCTCGGCCTTTTGCATCGTCAGTTGCATCTTGCCCCCGCCTACGGGTGCATACCTTATCTGCGGCTTGTATGCCTGTGCCTGAACTACGCTGGTTTGATTCCTAAAGGGATACGTAGGCAGCTTGCGAGTTCAACCATTTGCGCTTTGTATATTTGTCCAAGTCTTCGGCCTTGTCAAAAATGGGTCGTCTCTGGGCTTTGACATTCACTCCCGTCATTGTTATGACTTCAGAGTTCTGTCAAAGAGGGGCAACTGTAGACACCCCATTTTTGACCGTCCTCAAGACCTGGACGTCACCGTTTGAACACTCGGTGATTATCCATGTTCGTGTTCGTTTGGAGTTCCCGGAGTTCTCGGCTACGCGCCTTGCCTCAGGACCTCCGAACTTGACCGTTTTGTGTCTGGTTTTGCACCAAACACTTGTGCTTTGCCTTGGAGGGGCAGGGAATGCCTTGTGAGGCATCCCCACACACCACCGGCAGTGGCTAGAGGCCACCGGCTGGTTGGTGTTGCCATCGGCACTATATTGTGCCGGTCGGCACTCTTTTGTGCCGGTCGGCAGTCAATTTTGTCAAAATGACAATTTTGCCCTGCCGACTACTGTGCAGTTGCTTTTTGAGATATTTTTCAGCAGCTGTATGGCATTTGTTTCCCCTCCATACACGTGTATGGAGGGATGAGCCTTTGGTTAGCTTAACTTGTAAGTTTTGTTGCCTATAAGAGAAGGCTCTCTTCTCTTGGCTCAAGGGTTAGAGGAGTTAGACATTTTAGAGAGAAAAGACAGAGAAGAAGCTCTGGTTTTAGGGTTTGAATTCTATATCTATTCTATCTCTCTTTTGCTCTCTTGTTTGTACACTAGGTGTTTATGTCTCACTATTGCACATCAACACCTAGTGTTTCACCTTTCCTTGGCTACTGAGGTTCCAAGAGGTTGTTCTTGGTGTTTTTGGTTGGATTAGAGCTTAAGGAAACAACAACATCATCTTTGGTGGAGAAGGTCAACAAGGGTGAGAAACTTGCTTTATTTCCCCCATTCTTGCATTCCTTTTTTACCTATCTTTGAACTATTTTTGTGCTTGGTGTTTAATACAAAAAAGTTCTGTTTTTTAGTCCTCTTGATAGTTTATTAAGGGTGCTTTGTGCTTTGGGGAAGTTTAGCCCTCTTAGGCCTTGAAAGGCCTCATTTTTGTGCTATTTTGTGAGAGCTCGGGATTTTGGTGTTGGGGTCTCTTCACCACTGAAATCTTGAGGGATTTCAGTGGTGAAATGATGCCTTGAAGTCCCAAGAAGGAGAGGGCCACCCCCTCTCCTTGTTGCCCTTGAAAAGGACAAGTTTTGGCCTCTTAAGAGAGCCTATGTTTCAAGTGTGTGTTGAGCATGCCATGGCTGTATTTTGTACTTATATTGCCATGTTTTAACTTTGTATTAAGTTGGTTTTGGTCCCTTATGCATGCTTAGCATAGTTGCCATGTAATGCCTTGTAAATGCCTTAACATGCCTTAGGTTGTTAGCCCTAATTTGAGCATGCTTTAGGCTTAGATTCATGAAGATTTTGTGCTTATCTTGACATGTTTTAGGTCTGTCCATAAGTGTTTGGGTTGGTCTTGGCATGCTTAGTATAGCCTCTTTGCATTTTAGGCTTGTTAGCCTTGAGCATGAATGTGTAGCATGCCTTGTTTGCATCATTTCAATGGTTTGGACCATTTAGCATGTTATTTCAGTCCCTTTAACATGCTCATATGTTTGCATTGCATGCCTCTTTGATGTTTCAAGAGCTCATGTTGTATGTTCCTTGGGAGTGCATGTGTGCATGCCTTTTAATTTAAACCATATAGATGCCATCTAAGTGGTCTTTTGGACTTAGTTTTATGTGTTAAAACTCTGTTTTGGGTTGCCTAATACATGCCATGTATGGTTGTGTTAAGTGTAGTTCATTGCCTCTTTGGTGAGCCTCAAGTACTTGGGCCATTTGCATGCTTTAATTGCTTGAATTAGTTGGTTTGGCATCTCTATTTTGTGCAATTTCAGAGCTTATATTGCATGCTAGTTGTCCATGATATCCCCTTTCAAGTGTGCTTGAGGGTTGCTTACTTAGCGCCTAAGTGTTAAGTCTTAAACATATGCATGTGTGTGTGTGTGTTGGCCTTCATTTTTTGGGCACTTTGGCCACTGATTTTAGGCCTATTTGGAGTTGCCTAAGTCATGTTTAAGACCATCATTTACTTGTTTGCATGCTTACCTCACGTATGCTTGTATGCTTGCATTGTTTGTCCACATGCTCATATTGCATCCCTAGCTAACATGATTAGGTTGAAATGCATCTTGCATGTATGCCTTGTTCCTTGACTTGGTGATAGGAATTGGGCCTTGTTTTGTTTGCTTAGTTTGCATTTCATTTGACATGAAATTGCACACTTGTTTCTTTGGGCCATCATGCATGGAAATGCGTGATTGGTGGCCCGAGAATCGAGGTACATGTCCCTTTGAGTCACAAATATGAGAAGGGGCATGATTGGTGCACACATTGTTGGAATTACATTGCCATGCAAGTTTCTGCCCTCTGCTGCTGTGAGTTGCAGGTTCTGCAGACATTCAGTGCCGGCCGGCAGTATTTAGTGCCGACCGGCAGTCTATTGATGGCCGATGGATAAATTTTGTGCCGGTGACCACATACTTCAGCCGATGGTGTTTCCCCTCAGCCGGTGGTATCCCCCAGTGCCTTGAGGAGTAGTTCTGAGACTTTGGCAGTTTTCAGAGGAACAAAGCAGGGAAAACAGAGGCAAGCTAGGCATGGCAGTGCAATTCCGAGCAAGTCCCGAGCGTGCGCTGCATCCGGCCCTCATCTCGGGGCGGTTTACTGTTTTAATTAGATTAATTAATTTATTTGATTAATTTAGTTGGACTGTAATATTTTAATTAGCTTGCGTAGTTAATTAATCTGTATATTCTTTTGGTCCCTCCGAGCGAGGGCATAATTGTAATAAGTGTGGGTGAGTGGTTTGTATGTCTTCCAACCCCCACTTCTTTCTCCCTTTTATTTACCTGCTTATGATGGTAGATTAGGGCACGTCTATTTTAGCATACCTTATGCAATGCATGCGTGCATCCATGCATTTGTCTAAACATGCACCGGGCTCGGTACATCATACAAACTGCATCGTACTCTCAATTTCCAAATTGAATACGTGCATCGAATGATTGCATTTCACATGCCATTTTAGGGTTAGCCGAGCCTACTCTAGATTGCACCCTTGCCTGCGATGCATTAGTCATCTTAACATGAACTAGGGCACGCATGTTTGCTAACTAGTTTTTTTTTTGGCACGAAGTACGATGTAAGTATTTACGCTTTAGCATACCACATACGTGTGAATGTTGCCATGACAGTATGCTTACCATGCGGCTAAGTGCTTATGTGAGATAAACTGTTTGAATGCCTGTGGGTGGAGGTTGGGTTGCTTGAGTTGGAAAACTCATTGAAATCCGTATTTTAGCCTACTTGCGAGTAGCAAAATCCAAAGTGTTTTCAAAACAAACGGATATGCAATGCTTGTTTCCAAATTAGGCGATCTAGTCTATACTTGTTTGCGGTGCGCATAACATAGTAATTCTAGGCTAATAACTGGAACAAGAACACATAATGTTTTCAAAATCGGATATCACGGTTAGTAAAGGCCGGTTTTCGGACCGGGCGAAAGGGGGTGCTCATAGCTAACCTTCCCCGATCGTACCCAAGCTCCCGAGCCAAGACATTTGGTGATGACGGACACGTGGCCTTCGGCACCGAGTCATGGTTTCCTAAATTCCCCCATAAAAAAATATTTAGGTGGCGACTCTGTAATCTGGCAAAGCAGTCCATGTTTGGCACTACTTTTCAAAAATCTGTTTTTCTTCAATACGATTTGCCGGATTTGGACTCTTTGGTTCAAGATTTAGAACCGCAACACAAAAGGAAGTCCGAACTGTAGAGTGAAGCCCACGGGCGCGTCTACAGTACTTTTCTGTGCCCTTGATTTATTGCATCAATTTAGACTTTCAAAACTTTGATGAAAACGACGAGGACGAAGTTCCTCCGGCTTTGCAACGTTTAATTGAGCAGGAGCAGGAAAGATTTGTTAAACCGTTAGTTGATGAAATCACTACCGTGAACATTGGTATTGAGGAGGACCCGCGGCTGGTCCAGATCCGGGTCCACGTGTCTTCGGAGGAACGCGAGCGCTTAGTCGCTTTATTAAAAGATTTCAAAGATGTTTTCGCGTGGTCCTACGAAGACATGCCTGGAATCGATCCTGAGATTGTACAGCACCGGATCCCTCTTGACCCCGAGGCTCGACCTGTCAAACAGAAACTCAGGAGGATCCGCCCTGATTGGGCCATTAAGATCAAGGAAGAGGTCACTAAGCAAATCGACGCGGGCTTCCTGCTGGTGTCCGAATACCCGACCTGGTTGGCCAACATTGTTCCAGTGCCGAAGAAGGATGGCAGAATCCGGGTATGTGTAGACTTCAGGGATTTGAACAGAGCCAGTCCGAAGGACGACTTTCCCTTGCCACACATTGATGAGTTGGTAGATTTCACAGCGGGGCATGCTTTGCTTTCGTTTATGGATGGCTTCTCAGGCTATAATCAGATAGTAATGGCACCCGAAGACGGGAGAAGACTGCATTCACCACCCCGTGGGGTACATACTGCTACAGAGTAATGCCATTTGGGTTGAAGAATGCTGGAGCTACTTATCAACGGGCAGCGACCACAATATTGCACGACATGATCCACAAAGAGGTTGAGGTGTATGTGGACGACATGATTGTCAAGTCCAAAGAAAGAGAGGGCCACTACACCGCCTTGCAAAAGTTTTTTCAAAGGATCAGAGAATTTCGGCTGCGGTTGAATCCTCAGAAGTGTACATTTGGTGTTACAGCGGGAAAAATGCTGGGGTTTCTGATTACACAAAGGGGCATCGAAGTCGACCCTTCCAAAATCAAGGCCATCTTAGAAATGCCACCACCAATGACTGAAAAGGAGGTGCGAGGCTTTCTAGGTAAAGTGCAATTCATAAGACGGTTTATCTCAAAACTAACCTTGACTTGTGAACCACTTTTTGGTCTCCTGAAGAAAGGAAAGAAATTCCAATGGGACGGCCGGTGCCAAGCAGCTTTTGAGCAAATCAAAGAATATTTACAGAACCCGCCCGTGTTATCACCGCCAGAGCCGGGGAAAACCGTTGATATTGTACCTGTCAGTGACTGAAACCACAATGGGCTGTATGCTCGCACAAGAGTCAGAGGACAAAGTGGAAAGGGCCATCTACTATCTGAGCAAGAAGATGCTGGATTATGAGACCCGCTACACTCCGCTGGAGAAGGCTTGCTTAGCTTTGGTATGGGCTACCAGGAAGCTACGGCATTACCTGTTAGCTCACTCCGTAACGTTGGTTTCACGACTTGATCCCATCAAATATCTTTTCGAGAAACCGGCACTTACGGGTAGGCTAGCTCGTTGGTTGCTGTTGCTCTCCGAATTTGATCTGAAGTATGTGACGCGCAAGTCAGTAAAAGGAAGAGCGGTAGCAGAGTTCCTTGCCGACCACCCGGTTGAAGGGGATGAAGCAGTTGAGTACCTATTCCCAGATGAAGCCATTTTGTATATCGACGATGAAACTTGGACGATGTACTTCGACGGAGCGTCAAATCAGCACGGGTATGGGATAGGAGTGTTGCTGATAGCACCCGACAATTCCCGTATCCCTCTAGCCTTCAAACTCCGATTCAAAGTCTCGAACAACGAAGCAGAATATGAGGCATGTATTGCCGGTCTAGAAGCAGCCCTAGAACTAGGGGCAAGACGGTTGGACGTCATCGGGGACTCGAACCTTGTTGTGTCTCAAGCAAAAGGGGACTGGAAAGTCAAGGAAGAAAAGATGATACTTTACCACCAAACCTTGGATTTGTTAATCCCTCGGTTCGAGAAGCTAAACTTCACTCATCTAGTAAGAGAAAACAACAGGTTCGCAGATTCTTTAGCAACTCTATCTTCCATGATAGACATCCCGTGTGGAGTCCGGATGCGTCCAGTCATCATTGACCAGAAATTTGCACCTGCCTACGAGTCGATTGCTGCTATAGATGAAGTCCAAGACGAAAACCCCTGGTATTACGACATTTGGAATTTCTTGGAGAAGGAAGCATATCCGCCAGGGGTAAATGCCAAAGATAAAAGGGCGATCAGAAGAATGGCCGTTCAGTTCATCATCTGTGGGGGTAAGCTGTATAAGAGAGGTCATCTGGGAATGCATAAGATGTGTGTTGATGCTGAAGAGTCAAAGCGTCTGATGGAAGCCATCCATGGAAGAGAATGCGGCGCGCATATGAATGGGGTAATGCTAGCGCGGAAGATCCTCAGGCAGGGTTACTACTGGTCCACCATGGAGGAGGATCGTATCGGTTTTGTCCGGCGATGCCACAAATGTCAGATCCATGCAAATCGCATGAACATTCTGCCGTCGAAGCTGTACAATATGACTTCGCCATGGCCATTTTCAGTATGGGGAATCGATGTTATCGAGGCTGTCACTCCGAAGGGGTCGAATGGGCATGAGTTCATCTTGGTCGCGATAGATTACTTCACAAAGTGGGTCGAGGCCCAATCTTATGCGGTGTTGAAGGCTTCGCACGTTGCAAAGTTTATCAGAAACAACATCATCTGTCGTTATGGAGTCCCAAACGAGGTTATTTCAGACAATGGTTCCCACTTCAAGAAGGAGGTGATTGATTTGTTGGAGAAATACAACGTGGCTTTTCATAAGTCGTCTACCTATCGGCCGCAAACCAATGGAGCGGTTGAGGCTGCCAACAAGAATATCAAACACATACTGCAGAAGATGGTGGAAACCTACCGGGATTGGCCAGATAAGCTGCCGTTTGCTCTGTGGGGCTACCGGACTTCAATTAGAACTTCTACTGGGGCGACTCCGTATTCATTGGTTTATGGGATGGAGGCCGTTCTACCTATCGAGATTGAAGTCCCGTCTTTGCGAATATTGGCTGAGTGTCAAATAGCCGAGGCAGATTGGCAGCAGAGCAGATTTGAGGAACTCATGCTCTTTGATGAGAGAAGACTGAAAGCACTGTACCATGTCCAAGGTTATCAGCGCAGAATTGCCCGGGCTTTTAACAAGAAGGTTAAGTCCCGGAATTTGAAGGAAGGAGATTTGGTACTCAAGGATAACCGAGCTCCCATTCACGACCCAAGGGGCAAGTTCAGACCCAATTGGACTGGTCCCTACATCATTAAGTCTATCTGGTCAGGAGGAGCTGTGGTTCTGATGGATCTAGATGGCCTGGAGTTTTCACAACCGATCAACATGGACAAGTTGAAGAAATATTACCCCTGAGAGGCTCGCTAGGCCGAAAACCCGAAAGGGCGACCTAGGCAAAACTCAGAGCACAAAAAATTTGAAATTATAAAAACTGAGCTCGCAAGGTTGAAAACCCGCAAAGGGCGGCCTTGGCAAAAGTTAGAGCGTAAAAGGAGAGTGAAAATACTCGAGCGAACCTAAGCCTGAACTACGTAAGGCTTGATTCCCATCTTTGGGATACGTAGGCAGCTTCATCCTGAAGTTCAGCCGCAATCTTTTCCCCGATCAACTTTGTCCATCTGATCGTCTCGGTCATCTTTATCTATTCAGCATTCAGGAGTTTTGATTGTAATCTCCGGTGCAGTGCTATTCAGACTAGGGGCAACTTTCCGTTGCCAGGAGGTGCCGCGGTACCATTCAAACTAGGGGCAACTTTCCAGTTGCTAGGATTCGGGGTTGTGCGTCTCAGTGACAAATTTCAGGCGTGTCCAGTTCTGATCCATATCGAAAATAGTTTTGAAAAGTTTTAATAAAAGTTGACTTTGTTCAAATTAATCTTTTTACAACTAAGACCATTTTTGGACCAAAGCGGAAAATTTTCAGTACCACAACCTTCAATTTCATTGATTTCAAAACAGAGTTCTCCTGCTCTTGCATACAATTGAAGTTGCTTTTTATTACATTCATGACGAAAACTTGAAAGTACTAATAAAGCAATAAATCCGGGGCATAGTCAAGTCAGGTGTCCCTGCGCCCCCTCCCAGAGCTGGTCGAAGCCTCTGATGCCAAAGTGGGCCCTTCCTGTGCCTCTTCGTTGATCCAATCCAGGCACTCATCAGACAAAGTGCAACTGAAAGTGGGAGCGGGGGCCAGGAGTTCTCTCGTCCTCCATGCTGTGGCATATCGAGCAAGCTGTGTGCCTCGAACCGGGAAAGCAGCCGGGTACTCAATTCCCTCTGGCGGGCAAGTCTGGTCATGGCCGAACTGGCGCCGGATACGGAATGGAAAGTAGAAGACACAGTGTGTCATGCCGATCAATTGAATCCCAGGCTGACGGGTCATGCTATAGCTCATTGCCGGAAGATTGAGCCAAGGACAGCGCCAAGCGATGCGATCTGCGGACAAATTGCACATCCAGTCGAACCACCATCTCTCATCAAGTGCATTGACTAGCCGTTGTCGGAAAAAGTAGCCGCGGGCTGAGTAGGTGGGGCAAGAGTCCACAACCTGCAACTTATCCATCAACCATATCTGGGGAGGGATGAAAAATGAGAGAATAAAGAATAGAGAGATGTACGATGAAAGAAAAGTAAGTAAAGGGTTGTGTGAGAAAAACTGATCCTGAGGGCCGAGTGATGTGAGCAATACATATGTGAGATTGGGTGGGAAACATTACCTGTAGCAGTAGTGGACTCCCCGCGAATCTGGTCGTCTCCCGACGGTAGAAAGCATCCAAGCCCATCAGTGTCTCAGCCAGTGCCATGGCAATGCAGCTCTTTCCTTCCTTCAAGCCTTGAGCAACTTCGATCAAACGAATGTTAGATCCGCTAAGGCCTGGGGCAAGCAAGAAATGGGATAGCATACACAAGCAAAGGGCGTGTCGCCGAAAACCTTGCCAATGATGGTCGCCACGGTTACCGGCCTCAGAAAAGCGATAAACCAAGCCGAGGATATCTAGTTCCCCGTTACAGATCAGAGACCGAGCGTCATGCGTGGTGAGCCCACACATCTCTCCTAAAGCTTGGGCGTGGCCAAAGCGAAACTGAGGCAAGATCTCTTCATAACGTTCAGATTCCATCAAAATTTGAAAATCTTCGAAAGTAGGACATACCTCTTGCCTGCTGAAGCTAAAGACGTGTGTTACCGGGTTCTAAAACCTCGCCGCGGCATGGAGGAAAGGAAGGTGCAGCGGAGTACGACTCAGCGCAAATAGTGCATTCAAGCCGAAGCCCCGAAAATTCAGCTTTTCCGAGCCATCCAAGTTGGCAATCCAATTTGTGAGGTTTTGAGCAAGAAATGCTTCCATTTGGTGCAAATTTGAGTTGAAATGAAGAAAATCCCGAAGCTGGAACTCATATAGAAGATAAGGTAGTGAGTGGAGGACACGTCTCGTCATTTCGGAGAGTCTGCCATCGATGGCCGGCGGTGGCACATCGGTGGCCGGCAGTGTGCTGTCGATGGCCGGCGGTGGCCGGCGGTGGCCGGCAGTGCTTCCCCTTGCCCCTTGTCCCCTCACTGAAGACCCAGTTATTTACTTGAGTCCTTTTCTTTGTGTCTTTCAAGGTCTTGTTTTTTTTGTCCTGTTGGACTCTGTCGTGTCTTGTTTGAGATGTATTGGTTCCTTTTTCTTTATGTCAGGTTGTAATTATCTTCCTTTCATTCATCGAGTTGTTGCAATTTGCTTATCGAGTTGTAAATTTGTTAAGCTTTGTTTTGTTTATCGAGTTGTTTTGTTTTTGGTCGGTTCATTACCTGACTAGTGCGTTTTGAGCGTTTGGTTTTCAAAATAAAACTGTGATTTCATTTACATTGTTGTGTAAAGCGAAGTGATGCGATGCGATACGATGCGATGCATGGAATGCACAAATGAAACACTTTTTCAAACAAAAGGGTTGTTTTCATTCCGTCATAGTTTTCCTTTTACAAAAGTAATTGGTTCCAAAATAAACCAGCAATGTGCAAAACTACTAGTAAAAAGGAAAATAAAACAAAAGGAGATCAGTGTCTCTCAGGTAGCAAAATGTCCGGATCAGCGCCGGTGGCCTCAAGTACGGGAATCTGTCCTAGTCCTCTTCCTGGATGAAGATCCAGGATCTATACCATCAGCATCTGACTCTGACTCTGACTGCGGACTCATCGCCTCCTCGTCAGACTCGTCATCATCTGAGGCAGGCCCCCGTGAACTAGTCCCTCGTCCTGCTCCCTCTGCTGCTCGAGGAGGTGCTGAAGGACCTGCCCCTGCTCCTACGGGAACACCCGATGGGCCTGGCGGCAAGAAAGGAATCTGAAAGAGGGCAATCCACCAAAATGCATTAGTAATCGAAATGTATCAGATGCAGGAAAAGTGGTGTACTATGAATGGTGAATGATTTGCAGTGAACACGCACTATGAATGGTGTATGGGAACAAAGTATCAGATTAATGCAGTGTGTAAGCTGTAGTGGTGAGTTAAGAAAGGACTTCATGACACGAAGTGCAGTTTGAGCAAGCTTACCGGAATGCCATAGATACTGAGTAGGTCCATGCTCGTCTGCAGCATCCCTATCGCTGAAGCCGTCATCGCCAGAGACTGACGAGTGTACTCAATGGGAGCCTACAAAAATGGTTGAAATCATTAGTACTTTGCAGAATAATCAAGAGAAATCAAATAACAGTACAAAGGGGGAATAGTGTAGCACATACCGGAGTCGAGCCGTAACCTCCGATAAGCTCGTGACCAGCTGGAGGAGGAGCAAAGGGAACCTGATAAATCTCTCCTGCTCGCCCTCGAAGTGTCATGGTAGCAGGCAACGCTGGCCATCCAGACTCCTGTCTCTCCTCAGGACCTCGCCTCCTACGAGACCTGGCTGATCCGCCTCTACCTCTCATAGCTGGAGCCCTCGCTCTCTCTCCTCCTCGGACACCAGTCAAAGGCGGCATCAGATGTGTCAAAATGAAGGCCGCGTAGTCGCCCTCGGCACGGAAGTAATCTGTCTCCAGCCCTACCATGAACTGGATCACCTGGTCAGCAGATAACCTGTGTGTCTCCCTCATCGATGGTGGAGGTGCCATCGGTACAAATGGGGCAGGCAATCCCAAAGTCTGGCGCACAAAGCGCTCACTCAGAAACCAGGCCCGACAGATCGGCCCCTCGAAGAGGATACGGTACTGAGACAAGATCCGGGCAGTGTGATACTGATCTCGGAGTCCTGATGGAATCACCTCCCACGGCCGCCATGTAATCTGAGAAAGAGAATCAACAAGATGATCAGTCGTCAAATAACTAAGGCAAGTGCATCGGTTTATTCAAAATAACCTTATTGCAGACTTACCTCACGCGCCGTGACTGTGTCAAAATACTGCCGGAAGAACATGAAGCTCTCCCGAGTCCTACGACGGAGCGGACCGTCATACACCTCAGAAAATGGGACCGTCACCGCTGTCTCCTCCACCGGATCTGGAGCAAGCGTCGGGAAGTATGCATATACCCAAAGCTGTTGAACAGAGGTGATCAGTACAGTGCATGAACAGGAATGCAGAAAGCAGAATGTAGAATGCAGTATTGTACATAACAGATGCAGACCTAGACAGGCGGACATTAGACCTCGTGAGCAGTGCATCATGAGCAATGTGCAGTGTATAGTGTGCAGAATGCAGCATGTATAGTGTACAGAGAATGCGAAGCAGAAAGCATATGGTATGACAGTGAGTACAGAGAGTACAAATGTCAAACAAAGCAAAAATGTATGAAGGCTAAGCAAAGTAATGAAAAGGGGAACTGGGTCGTGTACCTCCCAAGCTCGCCAATAGCCTCCGATCAACCTCCCACGCATCCGAGAAGTGGAGCTCATGTACCCATAAAGAGTAGTGAGGCCGGCTGCGCCCCAGTTGTAGGAGCGGACCCGCGGAAGCACTACCAGGGCGCTCAAGAAGTACAAACCCACGGTATTCCACCTGTTCGAAAACAAGGTGGTACCGAAAAGGAACAGAAGGAAGCCTCTGGCATACTGCTCCACTCCCTCATCAGTCTGAGGATCCTCCTCGCGGAACTGCTCCTCGAACCAAGAGTATCTAACCATGCCCGCTCGAGCAAGAGGTGGACGGGCTCCAAGCAATACCTCCCATGCAGCCACCCACTCCCCCATGTCGGGATCTAAGGGGATCGGATCACCTCCCACTCCCAGACCGGTGATCATAGCGAAGTCGAAAGGGGTCATGGTCATCTCCCCTGCTGTGGAAAAGTGGAAGGAATTGGTGGTGTCCCACCACCTCTCCACCAGAGCCCCCAAGAGAGGGCGACTCGCTGTAACTCGCGTCAGCCCGCGACAAAATATGCCGAAGCCAGTCTCGTCGATAATCCGGCGGACCCCCGTGGGGAGCACATCGTACCAGTCACGAGCGGTCGTAGCACCGTAACCTCGGAAGGAGCGAGATCCCTCCTGTGGAAAATACAAGTTCAAATCAGATCAACAGTGTATTGAAAATACAAGTTCAAATCAGATCAACAGTGTATTGAAAATACAATTCAGCTCAGAATGGTAGTGTATTGAAGATACAGTCGCATCCGGAGCAATGATGTGTTAAAGATGCATTCAGATTCAGAATAGTGACGCATGAGATGCGGTTATGTGCAGTATATGCAGGGTAGTAATGTGTAAGGTGCAGTCAAGTGCAGATCAGCAAAGTATGAAATACAGTCAGATCAAAGCATGCGATGTAATCAGATCGAAACAGTGCAAGAAATACAGGTATTCGAGAATAATACTACACAAAGGGTAAAGTTGGTACCTCTACAGCAATGGCCGACAAGTGAGACATCGGCTCCCTCAGTAAGAGGTCGTCTGGCACGTCCTCATCAAAATCGGTAAAAATATGGATGCCTCCCGCCACCGGAATGATGTGAGTCTCCGGATGGTATACCGCAGGGTCGAAGGGACGTACGTCCAATGGTAACGGCTGAGGCTCAACCTCTGGCTCAACCGCAAACTCCGCCGCTAACTCTACTGGAGGGAGTGCCGGAAAGCCCTCGCCATAAGGCACATCGTCAGCCATCTGAGATGGATGCACAGGAATGATGCAAAAATGAGCAAAATGGTGCAATTTGGAATAAACCCAAACCCTAAGAGAGAGAAAATGCAAGAAAAGTTGAAAAACCCGGAAAAGTGAACTAACCTCGAGAGAAGATCGGGGGAAATGATCCTTGAATGCGGAAAATGGTGAAAGAAGCCTCGGATGCAATTTCTGATCGGTTCAAACCAAAGGAAATCAAAAATCCTTCGCGATGTAAAGTTGAATAGGGTGTTGGGAAACGCGTAGAATGCGCGAATCTAGAGAGAAGGCACACCTAGGAAGGAAGAAAAGTGATTTCTATGGAAGGATTTGTGAGGAAATGGAGTAATTTTGAGCCAATTTAAAGACCCACGGCTTGCAAGCCAAGTTTGCCCCAATCTGCCACCGATGGCCGGCGGTGGCACATCGATGGCCGGCAGTGTGCTGTCGATGGCCGGCGGCTGATGCTGATGGCCGGCGGTGGCCGGCGGTTGTCCCTGGTGACCAGAGAGTCTTTTCCAGCTTTCCTGCATATTTGATCTTGGGAATCTGTTTCTGGGTCTCAATAATCCTGTGGAATGCTCAAAACTTGATTCGAAATGCTTCCGTGGGAGCTCAGGAGTCATGTCTCCAATATGCGATGGTCTACAATCATCAACGCGCACGAGGTGTATCCTTTTGACGCAGCCCAAACCCTTCGGGAAGTAAACCGGAGGAGATGTCTTTATTAAGCATCTTTCTCTTTTGTTAATATCAATTAGCATTCATTTGTTATAGTAAGCAACAATCTAGTTCACGTGCATTGTTTTGCATATCTCCAACATGTATTGTCATACATCTTTCTTACCGCGCATCGTCATGCGCAGCCATTATGCATTGTTTTGCATATCCTTAACATGCATCGTCATGCATTCCCCTTATCGCGCATTGTCATGCGTACTTTACATGCATTATCATGCATTCTCCTCATCGCGCATCGTCATGCGCACTATTATGCATTGTCATGCATTTTCCTTATCGCGCATCGTCATGCGCATCTATTATGCATTGACATGCATTTTCTCTATATGCATTGTCATGCATTTTCCTTATCGCGCATCGTCATGCGCATCTATTATGCATTGACATGCATTTTCTCTATCATGCATTGTCGTGCATTCTCCTTACCACGCATTGTCATGCGCCTCTGTCGTGCATTGTCATGCATTTCCCTATCTCTATTATGCATTGTCATGCATTCTCTTTATCAAACATCGTTATGCGCTCCCACAGGAGGTTACACATTGCTTGCGTTAATCGCGCTTGCTTTACTGACATGTGTTCATTCCTGCTATACACATTGCTTGCATTACTGCATGCTTTACTTACATGTGTATAATGTATCTTTCAGGTGGTTACACATTGTACACGTTTCGGCGTGTGCTTTACTTACATGTGTTCATACCTTGCTTGCTTTACACATTGCTTACGTTTCTGCGTATGCTTTACTTACATGTGTTTATGCATCCCACAGGAGGTTACACATTGCTTGCGTTAATCGCGCTTGCTTTACTGACATGTGTTCATTCCTGCTATACACATTGCTTGCATTACTGCATGCTTTACTTACATGTGTATAATGTATCTTTCAGGTGGTTACACATTGTACACGTTTCGGCGTGTGCTTTACTTACATGTGTTCATACCTTGCTTGCTTTACACATTGCTTACGTTTCTGCGTATGCTTTACTTACATGTGTTTATGCATCCCACAAGAGGTTACACATTGCTTGCGTTAATCGCGCTTGCTTTACTGACATGTGTTCATTCCTGCTATACACATTGCTTGCATTACTGCATGCTTTACTTACATGTGTATAATGTATCTTTCAGGTGGTTACACATTGTACACGTTTCGGCGTGTGCTTTACTTACATGTGTTCATACCTTGCTTGCTTTACACATTGCTTACGTTTCTGTGTATGCTTTACTTACATGTGTTTATGCATCCCACAGGAGGTTACACATTGCTTGCGTTAATCGCGCTTGCTTTACTGACATGTGTTCATTCCTGCTATACACATTGCTTGCATTACTGCATGCTTTACTTACATGTGTATAATGTATCTTTCAGGTGGTTACCTATTGTACACGTTTCGGCGTGTGCTTTACTTACAAGTGTTCATACCTTGCTTGCTATACACATTGCTTGCATTACTGCATGCTTTACTTACATGTGTATAATGTATCTTTCAGGTGGTTACACATTGTGCACGTTTCGGCGTGTGCTTTACTTGCATGTGTTCATACCTTTTTGCCTATTTCACACATTGCTCGCGTTTACCGCTTGCTTTACTTACATGTGTATTTTTCAAGTTTCGTTACACATTGCTTGCGTGACTGCATGCTTTACTTACATGTGTATTTTCAATTCTTATTTTACACATTGCATGCGTTGTCGCGCACGCTTTACTTACATGTGTTCAATTCTCATTTCACACATCACATGCGTTGTCACGCACTTTTCAAATGCATTGTTATGCATGTTCCTGACGATATTGTACCTGTTAAGTTCATTTCTTTTTCAGGCACGATATTGTATGTACGGTTCATTTGAAGCCGGTGCAACCGGACGAGCCGCACAGGTATTGTATTCACCCCGTGTGAAACGTGGTAAGAATTGCATAATTCTTTTACATCCTTTCTGCATTGTAGTGTAGTTGGATTCGTGTTCACTTGCTTAAAACTGTCGCATGTTTTGCTTCGTTACAGCATCCTTAGCATGATTGTTAGTCAAATCTTGCATCTTGCATATCATTTGCATTTTGCCCCAGCCTTCGGGCACATCGCTGCATGCTTATGCTAATTGTTTGTCTGAGTCTTCGGCCTTGTCAAAAATGGGTCGTCTCTGGGCTTTGACATTCACTCCCGTCACTTTGTGACTTCTGAGTTCTGTCAAAGAGGGGCAACTGTAGACACCCCATTTTTGACCGTCCTCAAGACTTGGTTGTGCTTGTAGGTACACCCAACAACTGGTTCGATTGCTCGCCCAGCTTTCGACTGTCGCGGCGGAACGTCACCGGTTCGAGTTTCCGGACCCTGTATCCTTTCTGCCTCATTTTTGGACCCTGACTAGGTCCTGTCAGAGTGGCCCTCCTAGTGCACTGCCGGCCATAGGCATGGCACTGCCGGCCATGGCTTTGCCCCTGCCGGCCACTGGTGAGCACTGCCGGCCATCAGTGTGGCACTGCCGGCCATTGCTGATGGCCGGCACCCCCCCTTTCTCAGCTAGTTTCCGGGCAGATATTTTGTACCAGCTGGATTCCTCATATCTGCCCTCCATACACGTGTATGGAGGGATCAAAGCCTTTGGAAGCTTGTTCAAGAAGCTTTAGCCTTGCATTGCTCTATATAAGCAAGGGGCTTCTTCCTTACACCAGGTTCTGAGATTTGGAGGGCAAAAATCCATCTCTCTCTCTATATTGTTGTGTTAGAGCTTGGAAGTTGGATTTCTTTGCATTTTTGCACTACACCTCATAGCACAAGGCTTCCATCACTCATTCAAACACCTTGAGGCTGATCTTCAGAGGCTAGAAGCTCAGATTTTTGGACCAAAAGGTTGCTAAAGACTTGTTCTTCAAGGGTAAGCATCTATTTCCCTTAAACTAGTCTTTCTTTGTTTCATTTCTAAGCCTTGCTTGCAAGCATTTTTGGGCTCCGACCCTAACTGAAAATAATCATATTTTGAGTCCCTTTTCATGTTTGATTAAGGGTCTTTTTCTGTTTGAGGCCTCCTTCCATCACTTGCCTCTTTAACTTTCTTTTAGGCCTATTTTTGCATAGTATTTTAGGCTTATTTGTGAACTGTTTTGAGCTTTGATGTAAACTGTAAAGTGGCTTGTTTTGAGCCCTTCTTCAACTTTGTTGAAGGGATCTCCTCTGTTTGAGGTCATTTACTACCACTTGCCTCTTTACCCCTCTTTTAGGCCCTTTTCTTGCATGCTAGTTTAGGCCTAATTGTGTTTATTTTCGTGGTTTGATGTAAACTGTGAAATACCTTATTTTGAGGCCCTCTTCAACTTTGTTGAAGGGCTCCTTGCTGTTTGGGGTCAGCTACTGCCCCTTGTCTCTATTCTCACTTTTAGGGCCATTTTTGCATGATAGATTAGCCCTATTTGTGTTCATTTTGGAAGCATATTGTAAACTGCAAATAGTCTTGTTTCGGCACCATTTTCATGTTTGATTAAGGTTCTTTATTTTTTTTTGAGGTCATATGATAGCTTGTATGCTTAGTTGCCTCTTGGTTTGAGCCTTATGCCTAACCTATTGTTGCATGCCTTGTTTGGCCTTTTAGCCACTGAAATCCAGTGGATTTTCAGTGGCTAAGACCCTGTTTTGAGCCTCCAAATCAGAGGGGGGTGACCCCCTCTCACCTTGACTTGCTTGATGGCCATCTTGGTCTTCTAAAGGGACCCCATCTTGCATGCTTTGTTGACTGATTTTGGGGCCAATTTTGTGAGTTTTAGGACTACCATATTTGATTTTCAGAGTTGTATATGTCATGCCACTTGCCTATCTTGTATGTGCCTAATAACTCCTTGCATGGCCCTCTAAAGGAGCCCCTCATTTTGGTATGCATTGGCTGCATTTCCATGGTTATTTGGGCCTATTTTCACATGGTTTATTCACTGATTTTTGCTGGTTTGATGAGTTCTCACTTGCATCATATATTTGCCATGTAAACCATGTTTGCTAGTCAAATTCGCATGCTAATTTAGTCCATCTTGTTAGCACTTTTTGGCCTTGCTTTAAACTGGAAAAGTCCATGTTTTGGGACTGTCTTGGTTCTGTCTTTAGACTTCATAGTCCAATAATGCATGCTTTGTATAGCTGTAAGTCATTCTATGTGCCTAGTTTTGCATTTCGGGGTTCATCTCATGCATCGGGTGCCATGTTGCCATGTTTCGGGGCTGTTTAGCATCATGTTTGAGTGCTGAAATTTGCATGTTTGCATACCATGTTCCATGCCTTACCATGCTTTGGTAGAGTGGCATTCGTGCCTTAGGTTCGGTCCTCGGTTTGCGTGCATGTGCGCACGCATTTCGAGTGTCTCATTTTCATCTAATGGCTACTAATTTGGACCTAGTTGAGAGCTGTCCATGTTGGTGTAAGCCCATTTTACCATCTTGACGCATGCCTGTTACACGTAGTGTGTCGTTGCATACTTGCTTAGCTTTACATGCCTCACATGCTCGCATGTTCACATTGCATTTTGCCATGATTATCCAAGGTTGTCGCCTCACATTATGTTCATATGTTCGTTGCATGTTTGGTTTAGTTGCATGTTTGCATACTTAGTCCATATTGCATGTTTGCCATGCTTATGTGTTGCATTGTTCGGGTTAAGCGTCAATCCGAGCACGAGGAACGAGGGGTATTCCATACTTCAAGTGATGGGATGCGTCTCAATTCTCGGTCGCCGAAGCTCTTGATGATTCATGATAGAGTTCTAGGCTTTATTTGCTTTACATGTGCATTTATTTTACATCGAGTCATGCAATTCGACTCCTCGGCCATCATGCATCGATATGCGTGATTGGTGGCGCGAGGATCGAGGACTACACTCCCTGAAGAGTAGTCATGCATACATGTGTGAAAATACTTTGCCATGCCTCTTTGTCGCTCTCTGTTGCAGCAAATCAAGAATCAGCAGCCTTCCGGAGCTTGGCACGTATTCCAAGAACAATTGCAAACAGAGGCCAATTGGGGCATCGCAGTGGATTTCTGCGCAAGGCAACCTGAATATGCATCATTCATCATCTGGATCAGAGCTGAGGCGGTCCCTGGCTTGCATGCCAAATTTATTGCTTTCCTAGATTAATTTGTTAATTAATTAGGATTTTGTATTATTTATTCGGACTGTATTTATTTGGGACTGTATTATTCTTTCGGACCCTCCGAGTGAGGGCCAATTGTTGTAATAAGGGTGCGTGCGTGTGTGCATGTCTTCCAATCCCCTTTCTTTCTCCTTTTATTTAACCGCTTATGATGGTTAGATTAGGGCATATTTCAATTAGCATACAGTATGATCGCATGTTTGCATTCATTCATCTGTTTTGCATGCACCGGGCTCGGCGCATCATACTAACTGCATTTGAATTTCAATTTCAAATTGAATATGTGTTAGCTGTAGCATTTCACATGCCATGTTTAGAATAGCCGAGCCTGCTATAGTTGCATTTTGCATGTGTTGCATTAGGCATTTCTGTATAGTTAGGATCATGCATTGATTTCTAACTGATTTCTATTTTGGCTCGGAGTACGATGTAAGTATTTATGCTTTAGCATCTCGCATGAGTGTGAATGTTAACATGACAGCATGCTTACCATGTGGCTAAATGCTTAGTTGATATAACTGCCTGAATGCCTGTGGGTGAAGGTTGGATTACTTGAATTGGGATAATTCATTGAAATCCGCGTTTTAGCCTACTTGCGAGTAGCAAATTTCAAACATTTTCCAAACAAACGGATATGCAATGCTTTGTTCCAAATTAGGCGATCTAGTCTATACTTGTTGTGCTGTGCGCATCACATAGTAATTCTAGCTAATTAACCGGAATAAGAACGCATGTGTTTTCAAAAATGAGATATCATGGTTAGTAGAGGCCGATCTTCGGATCGGGCAAGCGGGGGTGCTCACGAAGTGACCTTCCCCAATCGTACCCAAGTTCCCGAGCCGAGGCAACTTTGGTGATGACGGACACGTGGCCTTTGGCACCGAGTCAAGGTTTCCTAAATTTCCCCATTAAAAAATATTTAGGTGGCGACTTTGTATCTGGCAAAGCAGTCCATGTTTGGCACTTCTTTTCTAAAAATCTGTTTTCTCAAAACGATTTGCCGGATTTGGACTCTTTGGTTCAGATTAAGAACCGTGACAATTTGAGTCCGAACTGTAGTGAACCCCAATATGAACAGAACGGGACTCACCCTCCCGGGGCGTTCGGGGGACGTCTATAGGTGGCGACTCTGTATCTGGCAAAGCAGTCCATGTTTGGCACTTCTTTCAAAAAAATTTGTTTTTCTCAAAATGATTTGCCGGATTTGGACTCTTTGGTTCAAATTTAGAACCGTGACAAATTGAGTCCGAACTGTGGGGTGAGGCCTTCACGCGGGGCGCGTCCACACTTCTTTTGATTTTTTAAAATAAAAAATGTAATATGTACCTGATGTATAAATAAAATTGATTCAATGAATATGATGCTATTATAATTGACATATGAAACAGTTGGAGATTATCCCATTATACATTGTGAAATACTATTAATAAAATAGAGTTACTAAAGTAAATTTTATAAAATTAGAGGCCATCCATTTACACATTTTACAAATGTTCACAAAATATAGAGGCAATGTTGTAATATTGTTTAGTATCAGAATTAGAATTTAGGTGAAAAGTATAATAATAATAATAATAATAATAATAATAATAATAATAATAATAATAATAATAATAATAATTTCAACAAAAAAAAAGGGTTTTTTTTTTTTAGGATCCCTGATATTAAGATTTTATAGCATAAAGGACATTCAATATTTTCATATTGTCTAAGATCTCTCAACATTGATCTAGAGAAATTTCAATCCAAAGAAATTCTAGGCTTCCCAAGAATTTCTCTAGGTTCATTTTGACCAATTTTCTCTAGGTTCAAATTCAAATTCAAATTTCTCTAGGTTCATTTTGACTAATTTTCTCTGGGTTCAAATTCAAATTTAAATTTCTTTGGGTTCATTTATAAGTCAGAGAAAATTCAAATTTCTCTGCCATGTTGCTTCTTTAATTTTCTCTGCCAAGTTGCTTCTCTGATTTTCTCTGCCATGTTGCTTCTTTAATTTTCTCTGCCTTCTTTAATTTTCTCTGCCAGGTTGCTTCTTTAATTTTCTCTACCACGTTGCTTCTTTGATTTTCTCTGCCATGCTGCTTCTTTAATTTTCTCTGCCAAGTTGCTTCTTTGATTTTCTCTGCCATGCTGTTCCTTTAATTTTCTCTGCCAAGTTGCTTCTTTGATTTTCTCTACCATGATGCTTTTTTAATTTTCTCTACCAGGTTGCTTATTTGATTTTCTTTACCATGTTACTTCTTTAATTTTCTCTTCCAAGTTGCTTCTTTGATTTTCTCTGCCATGTTGCTCCTTTAATTTTCTCTGCCGAGTTGCTTCTTTGATTTTCTCTACCATGATGCTTTTTTAATTTTCTCTACCAGGTTGCTTATTTGATTTTCTTTACCATGTTACTTCTTTAATTTTCTTTGCCAAGTTGCTTCTTTGATTTTCTCTGTCATGTTGCTTCTTTGATTTTTTCTATCATGTTGCTTCTTTAATTTTCTCTACCAGGTTGCTTCTTTGATTTTCTTTGCCATGGTGCTTCTTTAATTTTCTCTGCCATGTTGTTTCTTTGATTTTCTTTGCCATGTTGCTTCTTTAATTTTCTCTGCCAGGTTGCTTCTTTAATTTTCTCTGCCATGTTTCTTCTTTAATTTTTTCTACTAGGTTGCTTCTTTGATTTTCTCTACCATGTTGCTTCTTTAATTTTCTCTACCAAGTTGCTTCTTTGCTACTTCTTTAATTTTCTCTGCCAAGTTGCTTCTTTGATTTTCTCTGCTATGTTGCTTCTTTGATTTTTCTGCTATGCTGCTTCTTTAATTTTCTTTGCCATGCTGCTTCTTTGATTTTCTTTGGAGGTGCATTTGATCCAAAACAGACATACGCAAACACACATCATAATTACACATGGTAGAGAAACATAATCACAGAGATACACAAGGATGTTTTCAAATTCAACATCTACACCACCCATTAAGCTTATTACTTGCTTTCCTGAACCATGATGCACAGGTGGTTGACTCATTTATTTGGCCAAACACAGCAAAACAAACAATTGAGTAACCAAGAAAAACTTAGAATTGGTGGGGAAAAAATATTTATTATTTTCAAATAAGCATAGTAGCTTAAGTTCAAATTAGAAAAATTAAACTTATGTGTATCATTTTCGATTATGTGTTTGTGGACATCTAATATTTTCATCCCGGAATCTCCCTCCCTTGTTGTTCAACAAAAAAAAAAAAAAAGAAGTGAAAACTGTTTCAGTTATTGCTATAAGTAGTTTTCTTGAGAGAAGTATAGGATTTGCTACCTTTCAGAGCTCTTTCTTTGACACAATAATGGGAATGGCATATCTTATTTACTTTGATCAAACTCCAGGTACTCGTTTCTACCTCTACGGTGCGTGCCCAGCCCACATTGCTTCACTCCAAGAGTTTCTTAACAACTTCATAGCAATCTCTCTCTCTCTCTCTCTCTCTCTCTCTCTCTCTCTCCAATTTTTGACCATCTATGTTCTTTGAAGTACTTCTTGACTGGGTATCTCTTTCTACCAATTGTGCTACTTTCTCTCGACATCACCAACAAAGAGAGCCAGTTCTAGATACATAGTTTGTCTCTATGTGTGTGTGTATGTGAGGCAGAGTGAGTGCAGAAATCTGGAGAAGGAAGGAAGAGTTGGTAGACACTTTTCTTCTCTAGACTTCGTAGAGAAAAGAGAAGATCAGAAAAGAGAAGAAGAGGAGAGAGACAGATATAGGGAAGGAGAGAGAGAAAGATCTAGGGTTTTAAACTAGTAGTTGAGATCGATGAGAGAGAGAGAAGAGCAGCAGAAGAGAGATATCAAATTTCTCTGTGAGGGACCTTAGATATCAAACAATAATATTGTAGATCTCTTTCATTATCAAAAATGGGAGAGGGACCTTAGACTAATTTTCGGAAAAAAAAATGTATTGAAATCAGTGTAAAGTAATTTAAATTTAAATACAAAAAGATCACGTGTTCTTATATCTCAAAGACACTTATTAGCAAGGTATATATCTTAAATAATAAGTGGGTAAAACTTTTTCAAGACGGCGTGCCTGGTTTGGAAATGAAGATTCAATCCATCATTTTGTAGTGGATTGAATTTTGATTATTTGATTATTTATTTAAGCATATTTTGGTTTAAAACTAGGTTAAAAAATAAAATATAAAAATAAATTTAAATTTAGTATGATATGAAGTGCACTTAATATAAATCTGGTTCACTTTTATTTTCTAACAACTTTTTAAGTTCTGTTTTCAACATATGAAAAGAAAAGAATAAAATAAAATAAACATCATTGCCAAAAATTGTAACGTCCCAAATTTCTAACCCAAATGATAATACAACAATCATGGTTCTTTCAAGGAAAGCTGAATATAAATCTCCAAACTTACATTATATGATATAATAGCTCTTCATGTAACAATACATTGATCCAACAATAAGAAAATAAACAAATAAATATCCCCAAGGGTTTACAAGTTTCCAAGGCTTGAGCCTGGTTACACAAAATGGTTATTCAAACCCACACACATATAGCCCTTGGCTTACACACAAAATCACAACAAAATGAGAGTCTCGTACTCTCAACACACATTTCCTCGCCTTTAGTTAGGCGGCATCACCACATCTTTTCCTGCACAAAAATCCCGTAGGGTGAGCATAAAGCCCAATAGGAAATCCTTAACAAAATATATACATTTTATACAAGTCTCAAGAGATGAAATACACATGCCATGCTATGCTCTTTTGAAAGAAAATCACATCTTCATCTTTGAAAACCATCATACTCAATGATGTCATGCACTTTCAATTCTTCAAAACTTAACAATTCATTTCAAGAGCGGTAAATACGACTCTGGTAATCCCTAGATCGGTGTTTGCAAGTAGACTATACAAGTGCTACCAATTTGTCATTTTTACTGGTATTAACTGAAAGGCTTGACACATGTCCGCGCAAATTTTTGGTCTTTTACCCCGGACTCTCAGGCCAACTTATTCAATATCATCTACACCACATATCAAGACTTACCAACATATTTACCCCAAAACCATTCCATGAAAACTTGTTTTTTAACATTCTTTTCTCAATGCAAGTTTTCAAATCAACTTTCAAAGTTTAATGTAATCAAATGAATTGATATGCCAATAACACAAGATGAATATAAATACTTTTATTCCAATTCATCATCCAAGGAATAATACAATTCCCTCTTCTCAAGTATCCTCAACAATTAGTCATTTCAAGACTATTTCAACGTTTTGAACAATAATTTCTAAAATGAACAATAATTCTCATATTCTTTGAAATTCATCATTTATATAAATATAAATAAGAAATTTTTCAAAGATCCATTTATTTTGACACACAAAATAAATATAACAATAACATTCATGGATTTTCATTCTCTTAAAAAAAATCTCCAAATTCTAGGTTTTCTCACCAAAACTATAAAGTCATCTTTTCTTCAATCAACGAAGATCAAAACCCATAAGATCATTTTAAAAGAACAAGAGACAAACTCACTTTCAAAATCGCTCAATTTCTTGAATCAACAATCAATTTTCAAAGCTATCGAAAGTGGATTTCGAAAATCATATAGATCTTGCAAAAACATATATATAACTCTAAGAAAATCCCTACCTCAAGTTTTGAAGAAGAAATGAGATGAAACCCCTAAAATCAACAGTGTCGAAACTCGATCTTCACCACACACAACGAAGCCCTCGAGATGATAACCAACTTTGGTGAAGAACTTAGGTCTAAATCCCAATGGATTTGGAGAAATCAAAGAGAAAAGATGACTTCTAGAGAGAGAAGCTCCCGATCTGGAATTCTGGAGAGTTTTAGAGAGAGAGAGAGGATTGAAAAAGTGATCTGGAATATCAGATTCACGAACTGATATAACATGGTCCGCTCGAGCATGAAAAGCCTCATTCGAGCATCAAATACACTAACCCAATACTTCTGTAGACAGGTCAAACTTGTAAAACCAAACATTCTCTGCTCGAGCGCAAAAACAGCCGCTTGAGCGGACAATCAACTTCGAATGCATTTTGCATTTTTGCTTCGGTGGCGCTATTCCTCAACCCCGTTAGGGCGCTGCCCTTGGACCCGCTAAGGAGCACTGCCCCCTAGACCTCGCGAGCTGACTGGGCAGCTCGATCCCCGATTAGCCCAATCGAAGTGGCGAAACATGAGAAAATGATCGAAACCGGGATCGCTACAAAAATCCTTAACCATAAATGTTGAAACATATTTCTGTCTAAATGTTCGTAATAAATCTCTTTATACAAAAGGACCATAATGTAATTATTTTTTATTAAAGACCCCAATAGCAAGTGTTTACAATATATATACATATTATGGTACACACCTCTCAAAAGATATGTACCATATACACTTCATAATTAAAAAAAAATGGTATAATTTAATACTTTCTGAATTATAATTAAAAAAATAAAATAAAATATCGTAACTAATCGCAATATGAGGTATAACTAAATATCTTATGAGTCATAATTAAAATAATAAAGAAAATTAATTATAATTAAATAAGAAAATGATATAATTAGAAGTGTATATGATATATCTCTTTTAAAAATGTGCATATTAAAATTTTGGAAGACTTATTTATAAATCCTATTTCAGACATTTATGCTATGTTAAGTCCTATAAAATTTCTTATAGAGTTTTAAGTCCTATTTAGATAGGAATGTATTCCACAAGATCCTATGAGTTGCAAATAAATGGTATTAATATACTATTATACATTATAATGGCAAAACCACATATAGGAAATTGAATGTTACCATAGAAAGTAACATTTTCACATTCAATTAAAAAAATCAAAAACCTAGTAAGTTTGCGAAACGTAACGTGACACGTTACGTTACATTTATGTAGGTGTCACGTTACGTTACGTTTATGTAGGTGTAGACGTCCCCGAACGCCCCGGGAGGATGAAGTCCCGTTCCGTTCGTTTGTGGGTCTACTACAGTTCGGACTCAAATTGTTGTCACGGTTCTAAATCTGAACCAAAGAGTCCAAATCCGGCAAATCGTTTTGAGAAAAACAGATTTTGAAAGAAGTGTCAAACATGGACTGCTTTGCCAGATACAGAGTCGCCACCTAAATATTTTTTAATGGGGAAATTTAGGAAACCCTGACTCGGTGCCAAAGGCCACGTGTCCGTCATCACCAAAGTTGCCTCGGCTTGGGAACTTGGGTACGATTGGGGAAGGTCAGCTATGAGCACCCCCTCTCGCCCGATCCGAAGACCGGCCTCTACTAATCATGATATCCAATTTTGAAAACGTTATGTGTTCTTATTCCGGTTATTAGCCTAGATTTACTATGTTATGCGCACAGCAAACAAGTATAGACCAAATCGCCTAAATTGGAACAAAACATTTCATGTTTATTTTGAAAATGGTTTGCTACTCGCAAGTAGGCTAAAATACAGATTTTTGCCACCCTCAAGTGGGCTTTAGAAAATGTGGTTTTGCCACTATCTAATGGGCTTAAAACTCACAGTTTCAATGCATTATTCCAATTTAGGTAATTCAACCTCCATCCACAGGCATTCAAGCAGTTATATCACATAAGCAGCTAGCCTCATGGTAATCATGCTATTATGGCAACACTCACATGCATGCGGTATGCTAAAGCATAAAAGCTTACCTAGTACTCCAAGCCAAAACAGAAACTAGTTAGTAATCATATGCATGATCCTAGTTCATGTTAAGATGGCTAATGCAACACATGCGGGATGCAGCTAGAATAGGCTCGGCTAGTCTATGGATGGCATGTGAAATGCAACAACTAACACGTATTCAAGTTAGATTTGAAATACAATGCAGTTTGCATGATGCGCCGAGCCCGATGCATGCAATACAAATGAATGATGCACGCATGCATAGCATAAGGTATGCTAAATTAAATATGCCCTAATACTAACCATCAAAAGCAGGTAAGTAAAAGGGAGAAAGAAGTGGGGGTTGGAAGACATACACATACTCACGCACACTTATTACACAATTGCCCTCGCTCGGAGGGTCCGAAAGAATATACAATTTAATTAACCTACAAGCTAATTAAATAATTACAGTCCACTTAACTAATTAATAAATGAATTAAGCTACTGAAAGCAGTAAAGGGCCTCGGGAAGAGGGATGCACGCATGCTCAGATTGGCTTCGCCCGGAAATCCACTGCCATGCGCAAGTTGCCTCTGTTTTCACTGCTTTGCTCCTCTGAAAATTGCACAATTCCCAAGGTATGCTCCATGGACATTGGGGAACACTACCGGCCAAGAGGAATGGCCACCGGCCAAAGGAGATGATCACCGGCTACTTGTGAAGCCATCGGCCACTGATGGATGGCCGGTCGGCACTGCAGATGGCCGGCTGGCCAAATCTTCCTGCAGAATCCTGTTTTGACAGCAGCAGAGGGCAAAACAAGGCATGGCAATGCATTTCAAGCAAATGTATGCACCACCACATCCCTTATCATATTTATGACTCAAAGGGGCATGGTCCTTGATTCTCGGACCACCAATCGCCCATTTCAATGCGTGATGGCCCAAGAAACCAAGTATGCATTTTGATTTCAAATGAAAGGCAATGCAAACAAGCACAAAGAGACCCAACCTCTATCATACTCAATTCAAGAGGCAAGGCAATGCATGTACAATGCAATGCAACCTAGGCATGTGAGCTAAGGATGCAATATGTCAATGCAAGCAAACATACAAGGTATATAACAACCTAGGCAAGCAAGCATGCAAGGCATGAAGCAATGTGACCACATTTGAACAACATGCGAAAGGTGGTCTTAGACCAATATGGACAAGCCTCGGCCATGTCTAAATGGGAAGCCAAAATGCTATGGAATGGAGGCAAATACACACACAAACAATGCATGCAAACATGGCCCAACACTTAAGCATTAAAGAGCATCTTTTAAGCACACTTAAAAGAGGATAATCATGGACGAATAGCATGCATGGAAAGCTCTGAAATCATGTCATAGATGGTGCCAAACCAAGTAAGCAAAACAAGCAAAGCATGCATAGAAGCTTGGAATTAGCCCAAGGACTTAAACCATGATCATATGACATATGAAGCAAATGATCAAAGTAAATCAAAACAGTCCCAAATCATGTCAAAGTAAGCCCCAAAACATCACTTAGATGGCATCTAAATGACCTACACATGGAAGCATACACAAATGTCTAAACATGGAGCATGAAACACCAACCTTATAAAGCATTGAAGGGGCATCAAATGCAAGCATACGAGCATGGAGCAAGGACTGAAATATCATAACCAATGGTGCCAAACCACTGAAATGATGCAAATAGAGCATGGTAGAGGAGCCAACACTCAAGGCATACAAGCTAGATTGCATGGTAGCTATACAAAGCAAGCCATGGATGACCCAAATAACCAAAATCAGACCTAAATCATGCCAAAATATGCATAAAAGCTTCACAAAGCTAAGCCAAAATCATGCTAGAAACAAGGCTCAAAACACAAAGCATGTTAAGGCAATTTCATGGCATTACAAGACAAGTATGCTAAGCAGGCATGGTGTGTCTAAACCAAGTAAAAACAGAGGTAATACATGACAAAATATTACCAAATAACACTTAAGACATGGCCAACATGCATTTAAAAATGGTGCTCACACATGAGGCTAAAATGGCACTTTTTGAAGACAACAAGGAGAGGGGGTGGCCCTCTCCTTCTTAGGACCTTAAACCACCATCCTCACCACTGAAATCCCTCAAGATTTCAGTGGTGAGGAGGCCCAAACAAGGTGGTCCCGAAGCTCACCAAAAACACACAAAAAAGAGGCCAAACAAGGCCTAAGAGGGGGTAAACGACCCCAAACACAAAAGTGACCTTAATGAAGTATCTTAAACACAAAAAAACAGAACTTTTTTATGTTATATACAAAGCTCAAATCAGCAAGCAAGACAGGCTAAAAGTGTGTGCAAAAACGGAGAATAAAAGAGGATTAGATGCTCACCCTTGTAGACCAACGGGGACAGCAGCCTTTGGTCCCAAAAACCAGTTCCTTAGCCTCTAAAAATGGCCTCCAAGAAGCTTAGATGGATGATGGAGAGGTGTGGTTGAGAGTTGGTGTGCAAAGGGGCCAAGAACCAACACTTATGGAGCTTGGATGTAGAGATATAGAGAGATACAACTCTTGTATCCCTTAGACCAATTCTTGGAACCCTTAAAATGGAAGAGGAGCTCTTCTATATATAGACAAGGCAAGGTGCCAAGCTTCTAAGAGAAGCTAGAAAGGTGCAAGCTTCTCCAAGAAGCTAAAAAGGTTCAAGCTTCTTGGAGAAGCTAGAAAGGTGTAAGCTTCTTGGAGAAGCTAAAAAGGTGCAAGATTCTCCAAGAAGCTAAAAAGGTTCAAGCTTCTCCAAGAAGCTAAAAAGGTTCAAGCTTCTCCAAAAAGCTAAAAAGGGTCAAGCTTCTTGGAGAAGCTAGAGCAAAGGTTCAAATGGTTCAAGCTAGGACCAATGGTTTAAAAGGTTCAAGCTTCTTGGAGAAGCTAAACCAAGGGGGGTTCAAAAGGTTCAAGTTTTCTCAAGAAGCTAAAACAGGGGGTTCAAAAGGTTCAAGCCTCCCCAAGAAAAGGTCTCGGCCAGAAAAGGAGTCAATCGGCCAAATTAATGGTCGGCCGACTAAACAAAGTGCCGACCGGCCATCACCAATGGCCGGTGGCAAGAAAAGAGGGCTGGTGGCCTCAAGCCGTGGCCGGTGAGGTGTTGGGGTGGCCGACAAGCCATTCCCTGCCCTCAGAAGCAAAAACACAAGTCGAGAGGTCTCGAGGCAAGGCGCGCGACCGAAACCTCCGAGAACTCAAGACGAACACGAACATAGATGATCACCAAGTGTTCAAATGGTGACGTCCAAGTCTTGAGGACGGTCAAAAATGGGGTGTCTACAGTAGGTGTCACGTTACGTTTCGTAAACTTAATCTATAGTAACATTCAATTTCCTATATATAGTTTTACAATTATTTATGATATTAACAACTAATATTGAGGGTAAATGTGTTAACAAACTTCACACATGACTTATAGGAACATAAGTTTTTTTTTGTAGGATCATATATAGTATAAGTCTCCCTAATAGGATTTATAAATAATTTTTCCTAAAATTTTTTATATATACATATATATCTTCCGTAAATGTTTAGAAAAAAATTTCTCGTACACATGCCCTATAAAAAATATTCTGACTAATAAGGTCTCTATAATAAATGCTGCGAATAAACTCCAAAAAAATTATTTTTAAAAGTAGAAAAATAAAATGCAAAAAAGTTAGTTAAAAATAAAAAAGCCTCATATTGAGTTTGTCCTTTAGGCCTGGTTGAGGGTTGGGCCGGCATTGATCAACGGTCGGCTATTATCAAATTCTATTTTGTAGGTCATGCCTTGAAAAAATTTATGAACACGACACTCGATTCTTTCATTATCATTTTTATAAAATATTTCACATAAATAATTTAAAGATAAAAAATATTCCATGATCATTTTTATAAAATATTTTTTATGATACTTAATATTGTTCATATAGTAAATAAATAAATAAATAACTCATAATTATCTTATTTAAACTGTAACAAACAACACCAGTACTCAAAAATGGTCGATTTAAGGTGTTTATTAAATGATTCTATTTAGGAAAAATTACACTGATGATCCTTACATTTTACTTCTCGTGTCATTTTAGTCCTTACACTTTAATTTGCTCAATTTTGATCCTTAATTTTAAATTTTGTATCAATTTGATCCAATTAATAATGCTATTAGTGTTTTTGATTGAAAATAATGACTGAATTAGGTAAGGTTAACTCACTGGGTTGAGCAAATTTAGAATTTTGTTCTTAAAAATATAACACATACCACTTATATGCGTATTTTTTATTTTTAAAAAAAAATGTTGAAAGTTTAATAAATTGGACCACATTGAAACAAAATTATAAATTCAAGGTTAAAATTGAGTAAATTCAAATTACAAAGATCAGATTGATATAAGAATCAAACTATAAGGACCATGGTCATAATTTGCCTTTTTTTTTTTAATTTATTTATAAGAAATATAAATCTATTGACACTATGCCTCTCTACCATATATATGACTCCAATGTAAGATTAAACTAAGTTTTGTTGCTGCAATATTTTCAACAAGCGCATTGCTATTCAATATAAAAAAATTAGATTTAATTTTTAAACTCAATGATGTGACAATCAATTAGAATATTAAAGATAATATTTCTGTTATATATTTTCTAATTATCAACCAATCATATCACTTATGTATATCATTAACTCTAGAAAATGAGTTTACAAAGTGAACTTATGCATCATTTTCTTTTCAATAATCTCCTTTAGTAATTTCTTTGACAGTGGATTGTTCATAAAAAAATCAGCTATTTCCAAAGTAGAAAATTCAAAGCATTCAACTCATATTTGATTTTGTTCTATTGATCAACTTCAAGTTTTTCATTTTTGAGTCTTATTCAATGCTTAAAAGTTTTTCTAAATTTAGATTAAACCATGAAAATTTTTCCATTTTTTATTGTGTTCTCACTACTAAAAAAAACACTTTTTGCGACCGCCACAAGCCGTCGCAAATAATAAAAATACAGTCGCAAAAGACTTTTTGCGACGGCCTATGCGACCGCAGATGGGGGGACGCAAATGTGGGGGTGGCAAATACTTTTTGCGACGGCAAAACAACGGTCGCAAATTATTTGCGACCACCTAAACTATTTTTTGCGACAGCTATTTTGCCGTCGCAAAAAAAAATTAAAAAATTAAAAATACTTTTAGCGACCATTGTTTTACTGTCGCAAATAATTATTTCTTAAAAACAAAATCATATACGGGTTTGCTACAACAAAAAAATCAATTACAAGCACCAAACAATTTTTTGTTAATGAAAAATAACAAAATTAACAAATTAATTAAATTTATAATAGACATTATCCACTAACCATCCTTAAATAGACTGTACTAAAAAATTCAACTCTTCAAAAAAAAAAAAAGAGCAACATAATCTTTGGCTCCCAACATCACCTGCTCGATCATATCAACTATTCCCTCAACAAAATCTGCAAAAACATATATCAAACTCAACCAGGTGCCTTCATACTATAAAATGCTATGTAGTTAAACACAATATAAATTCAAAGAGACAGCCATTCTTCAAAGAGTGAAATCCCAACTATTGAAATTCTGAAAATAAAATAATATATGAGTTAAGAGTTTATTGGGGCCAACTAAAATAAAAAGTTACTAAATCTTTTGAAACCAAACAGACTCGTCAAAAAAATGTAATAACATAATTAAATATATATTTTTTAAATTCCTTTATTTTGTCTTTAAAAGTATAATTTTTGCAAGGAGATCCACAATCTATAAGATGCTAGTCTACAGGAGTAAATCCAGTAGAAAACCAGAACAGAGACAATATGATACCCAAATCAAAAATTCAAAATTCAAAATTTCCACAACCCATCATCAAAAACCTATAAATTACAGTAGGTTCTTCAATCTCAGTTCCAATTGGGCATCTAGGATTTTTTTATACAACAACAACAGCACAGAAACTCGCAGTATCCAAAAAAACAGCACAAAAACTATCAAATACCCATTAAAGAGAAGCAAAGAAAGAAGAGAAAAGAGTGCACCTTTGAGATCATGGGAGCTCCAATAAAGAGAGACTCAAATTTGAAATGAGAAAGCCAAAAGAATGTAGGGTTTGAATACTAAAGAGCTAATCTCATGAATGCACTCCCTTGAGGTTAACGACCAAACTTTCACGGATTCCTCACTGACAGATGCCAAATAGTCTTCGTTAAGATCCCAGCACAGGTAGTTTACCACTCCAGAGTGCCCCTGATTCCAGAAGGTACCGATGCCACATGAATGATTACATAATCTCAATACGCCACGTGAATGATTACATAATCTCAGTACAGAACATAATCATCAATGGAATAATAGAAGACAAATACAAACCTGGAATGTGTGAGTTTGTCTATCAGTTTCAACATCAAAGATGGACACCACCTTATCTGATGCTGCTGCCAGTACATGTCCACTTATTGGTTGAAATCTCACCTGAGCACTGCCTCCTTGCTACACCAAGTAACAGATAATCAAAACTCAAGGATAATACAGTGCAACTTCAGTAGAAATTTGGAGACATGTGAAACAAAAGAGAATGTTACAAAATCCAACCTTAGAAACACGAGCGCAAGTGAATGGATTGATATTCCAATAGCGAATTTCATTGTTACTATCACAAAAACAGAAAAGATCGTTCTTCTTGGGATGGAAATCTAGGGATATAACATGATTAGGGTGCCCGGTGTATGCATTTAAACAATAACTTGGCTGCAAAAATAAGGCCAATAAGTGTTTGTGGTGGTAATGATAAATAAATACAAACTTCATACGTTGCAAATTTTAGGTTACCAGAATGTGAATAGCAGAAGCGCGGCTTGTAAATGCAAGAATTACAAAGATTATCGTAAAAGAGAGGGTATAGACAATTACATTAGCCGCATCCCACAATCACAGAGACTTGTCAAATGACGCTGTTGCTAGCTGAGACGAATTTGGCCTAAAATGTACATCTGTAATCAAATATTGGTGTTCTTCCGGTGTGGTTTCTGTTTTCAGAGGACAACCTGATGCATGTAACAGGAATAATTAACCATAACGCCTTTTGGATCAGCGCTTCTTATCTATGCTAACATTACTTTTACTCTAAGGTATGCTTATTGAAACATTAGTTCAATCAGTGGCTGGAACTAGCAGACACACGCACACAAATACATACACGTAACTAACGATATTGACATAGATCTTAAAGGAGAATATCCTTTGTCAAAATGCCAACTTTATGTATGTCATATATCACTAAAGTGAACCATTGTGTCCAGCCTGGCAACTGCAGTCTTCAGGTATTATATTTATTTTTTAATGTATGTATTTTACCTTCTTGTCATGTCCAGCACTAGCTAGCAACTTCCCATCTGAAGAAAAATGACAGCAGGTAACTTTATTCCTTGTCCTTATACAACCAACTTCCCCAAAGAAAAAACCTGAAATGGAGAATTTGACCATTTCTTAGTACTATTCAAACAGTTTGGTCAAATATAGCACACACAAAATACAACAATTGATTACCCTTAGAAGACTCTATTTTATGCTCAGTAAGACCTGGTTTTAAGGTGCCATACAGATCTCTTCCCTCTCCTCCATCATGCGACAGAAATGAATCCATATTATCATCCAGAGAACTGACATCTCCAAAATGTTCTATGTCTTCCTGCACTAATAATCAATGTTTAGCTTCATGTTACACAGAAACTTTATCCATGAGACAGATTCATTCAATACAGACTTCATGTCAATGTCAATGCTAACAGATCAATCAACTAGAAAATCCAATCAGCATGATCAGCGAACTAATTTAATATCACATATAAATCAAGCAAATTCAACACTAGGACTTTTTATCTTCCAAATTCAAATTTACCAGTTCTTGCCTCAACAAATTCAAAATTGCCGATAATAAATGAAATCTTGATTTCAAGTTAAAAACAATAATGTACTACTCACTATAATGTATTGAAGAAGAAATTAAGAGATATACACTAATAGATATGGAAAATGCAAGAAAATAGGGCAAGAATAAGATGAGTTGAACCAGTACATACCTGTACGAGGATGAGACGAATTAGTCGAACCAGAGCTTCCTCGTATGATATGTATGTGTAGCTAGAGATAGATAGATAGATAGATAGATAGAGAGAGAGAGCGAGAGAGAGAGAGAGAGAGAGGGATTGGGGGCGAGATTGAGAGAGAGATTCATACCGCTGGAGATCTTCAGACAACGATGACGAGCGAGAGAGCAGAGCTGTACAGGTCTGTTGAACGCGTGTGAGAGAGAGAGAGAGAGAGAGAGATAGAAAGAGAATGATCCGCCATAGATCTTTAGAGCTATTTGTCAATTCTCTCTCTAGAATCATCTAGAACACAAGCTATCAGAGATATATACACAAATATATGCATGTATATAAAGAGAGAGAAAGAGACCTGGAAGAGGTTGAGGAGGGCAAGGGCGAAGGCGAGGCAGCCGAAGGAGAGAGAAACGTTAATGGTGACCTAAGAACTGAGAGCTTCGACGATTGATTTAAGACATAGAGAGAGAGAGAGAGAGAGAGAGAGAGAGAGAACGGGGGAGGGGGGGAACGATATCAATGTTTGTGAAATAGGGCTAGGGCAATTATAAGGAAAAAAAGGAAGAAAAAATAAATATAAGGAATAAATAGATTATTTGCGACTGATAATTAGGGGGTCGCAAATTGTATAGTAGCAAAAGGTCATTTTTCTAGTAGTGTCTTCAATATGTAAGATTTAGTATAAACCACAAAAGATATACATACTTTTGCTAATCTCACGATATCTAAATGTTGTAAATTGACTCCACTAAATTTTACATCCTAAAAGAATTTGCAAACTTTCATATCTTTTGCTTTGGAAGTTTTGAAATGACTTTGATAACTAAGTTCAATTTGAAAGAATTTGAAATAATTCAAATACAAAAGAAAAAATAAAAAAAAATAAAAAAAATGAAACCAATCTTTTTGAGCAATAAAGTGCGACTACTCAAGTCTGATAACAAGTTTCAAAGCCTAAACATTGTTAGTTTTGTTAGAAACATGATGGACAATCTATAAAGTATGAGTACTCCAAAAATATTGTCATACGATTACTGGGTACTTATTCAATACGGATACAAGAAATGCTTTGGGTACATGATGAGTATGTACCCAAATATAAGTCATAACTAAACAAGAAACTAGATAAACTAGGACAATTGTGCCTTGGTTCATTGCTGAGGTTTGCATTGTTTAATAACTAAACAAGAAACTAGAGAAATATAAGTAATAACTAAGCTAGTTTGGATGACTAGTGCAAGAAAAAAGGATATTTACAATCTTCCCTTCTCTTCATGTGAGTAGCTAATAATTAATAGTACTGAACATACATCTCTTTTACACAATAACAACATTGATTTTTATTAGTCAAACATTCAAACCATGTTCTAGTATTTCCAAGCCATGATTTCCAAATTCAACAATCGGAATTGAGTATGGACTTAGTGATAGACATCAACTGAACCGAAGACTTCAAAACAGATGAAGGAAATAATGTAACAAATTTAGACGATGGTTCATTAGTCACACTAAATGTATCCATACCTGCAGTATGAAGAGGAATATCTAGCAACAAGACATTTCCATCTAGGTATTGCATCACCTGCCTCATGCTAGGCCTTGGCACTTCATTATACTGTGAGCAAAGCATACCTAACTTCAAAACCAACAACATTTCCTCTTTCAGATAATCACCTCCCAATCTAGGGTCACTTGTCTCAAGAATTGATCCTTGTTTCCACTTCTCAAAAACCCAATCAACCAAAATTATTTCTTCAGGCAATCCTTGCAGCACTATGGGTCTCCTTCCACAAGCCACTTCAAGCATAAATGCACCAAAAGCAAATACATCGGTGCTTACAGTTGCCTTTCCGATTCTAGTAAGCTCTGGTGCAAGATAGCCAACGGTGCCAACCACATGGGTAGTTTATGGATTTGCCCCATGATCATACAATCTAGCAAGCCCAAAATCTCCTAGCCGTCCATTTAGTTCAGCATCTAGTAAAACATTGCTAGCCTTCACGTCTCTATGAAGAACAACTTGCTCCCATTCTCCATGCAGATACTGAAGGGCAAATGCTACTCCTCTAAGGATTCGATAACGTTGAGCCCAATTGAGGGTTGGTTTTTCATTGCTAAATAGGAACTTGTCAAGGCTTTCGTTGGGCATGTGATCAAAGACCAAGATAAGCTCTACCTTTCGTCGACAATAGCCAAGGAGCTGCACCAAATTTCTATGCCTTAATCTTCCTATGCTAGCAATATCGGCCACAAACTCCTTCACCCATTGTTTTGAATTGTGGCAGATTTTCTTGATTGCAACTTGTTCCTTGGAGGAGGGAAGTACTCCTTTATAAACCGTTCCAAAACTTCCTTTTCCAAGAAACTTTTCGTCATTGAAACCTTTGGTAGCTTTGTAGAGATCCTTGTAGAAAAATCTTTGAGGGTTGTATTCTTGTTCCCAATCTTCACGTATTTCTTCATATTATTTTCTCCACAAACTATACAGTTCCTGATATTACAACAATCAACACATTGGATATTGTTATCAATGAAACTGTAATTTCTAGACCTTGAATCTGTCTTGGTTTTCTCTTTGAGGGGATTGAAGGAAGCTTCGTGAGAGGGCAATTTGTACCGAACAATGGACCGAGCTATACTAACACGGAATATGGTGTTGGGCCATGCCAAACAAATATGAAATGTAGTGTTGGGCCAATCTATACCATCACAGAGTTTGGTGTTGGGACGGGCTATCTTGGTCGGGCTACCTTAGCACAGGCCCTAGTCCAAGACTGGGCTATCTTTAGAGTCATGGTACAGAGGCCATGTCAACGTCGCAAGATCGACCAAATTAGGCATGACATAGTACGGGCATGGAGAATGTGCAGTGTGCTATAGGCGCACTATGTAGCTGAGATAATTGTTTACGCACCCATGGCTGATCAGCTTGAGAGAATGCCGCCAAAGTACTGACCAAGCGCAACTCTATCCCGAAGGCCGGCATGGCTTAGCTCGACACTGGAATGATCAAAGGCAATATCTTTGGTGCAACCTAAGTAATAGCACGGTTAGGTATTCTACGTGGACCAATGGAGAGGAAACCACTCTAGGTGTGCGTCAATACCATTTGGCAGTTTGGCCAATACTGTTTGGCAGTATTCACATATACTCGTGTAAGGAATGGAGAAGGCAGTACAACCACATGTCCAGCAAAGGACAACAAAGGTAGTGCGCACACAATTTGGGGCTGCATGGCTAGCCTAGACAAGGAAACGTGAGTAGACTCAGAGAAGTAAGCAATCTTTAGCCTCTCTTTCTCTCTCTCTCTCTCTCTCTCTCTCTCTCTCTCTCTCTCTCTCTACAGTGCTCTGTATCTTCTCTTCTCTTCGCAGAAAGCTAACTTGACCATCGGAGGGATTTTTCGGAAACCCACCTGCCGGGTAGCTCACTTTTGTTTGTTCACAGTGAAATAGAGTTCCATCGAAGTGAGTCCAACTTGGTAGCAAAGAGCACAGAAGGCGGTGAATATTTTCCACTCGTACAATTGGTGTTGTCTGTGGGAAGCTCTTTGGCAGACAAAACCTTGTCCTCCAATCTTTTTTGATCATTTTCCATAGCAAACAATGATGAAACCCTGCTGTCCGTCGTCAATGGCATCACTCTTGAGTCAATCCGGAGAAGAGATGGCCTTCTCGCCATTCTAACCATAGCAGGCCTAGAGACTTCCCCTAGAGGGCTGCCTAGAGATGCGCGAGAAGCACTAACCACTCATAGAGTACCCTCAATGCCTGGAACACAAATTGAGAGATCAGGATGCCATCATTCGGAGGATGACAGTTGAGATAGAGGCATTGAAGCGGCAGATCATAGTGAAGGGTGTTGTTGGAGTGGGAAACCACAGTGAGCGCACCCAACCTTGCCGCTCCGATAGTCAAAACCAGCGAGGGACACCCTCTCTCTTCATTACCAGAAGTTATGGGGTTGGTGATTACAACCCGCCGGTAGAGAATTCATGCACACGAGATAGCAGCTATCATCCCTCGTATCTGTCGACGACATCGAGATACTCTTACTCCGCTCGTTCGGAGGACCTGGGGGATGTCTTGGAGAAGCATGCACGCCATAGAGAGGTCCAAAGAGTGCTGGCGCTACGGAGGCTGAACCCCAAAATCCATTCCAATGAAGAAGTAGCCTTGCCGCCACCCAGAATGGTGGTTTCCGCGTCAATGGATAGAGACTTGGCGAGGCTTAGCGCCACTCCACTCTCCCATGGGATTGAGAGCACACCACTCTTCGCCAGATTCCATCAACCTAAGTTCACGTTATACAATAGCAAGACAGACTTGTCTATGCATGTTAGTCATTACCGGTAAGTGATGGCGGGACATAGGCGTAATGACGCCCTAATGTGCCTCATCTTTCCGGCAAACTTGGTGGAGTTGGGCCTAAAATGGTTTGTGAGGCTGTGAAAAGGAAGTATCGAGGGCTGGCAGCAACTTGCTGAAGCATTTGTCACAAGGCTCACGACCAATACTAGAACACCAAAGGAGGTCGACCACCTATTGGGTATCAAGATGGAATTGGGCAGTTCATTGAAGGCATACAATGCCAAGTATTGTAAGACCTACAATGAGATCCTCAATTGCCCTACTAACTTAGCAATTACCCAATACAAGCAAGGCCTACCAGTTAAACATAGATTGCGAGACTCGCTTAAGATGCACCAGTCTACAACCACGGAATCATTGATGAAGCGGATTAATGAGCACATTTGAGTTGAGGATGATGCCGCGGCCACCAAGAAAGCAAATCTGGTGGCAGCGGACAAACATGTGGCTAGGAAGGTTAACTCAGTGGGGCAGGAGGATAACCACCCCAATAACTGAGCTAAAGAATGACACCGCGATGCTGGCCGCACTAACAGAAACAAGGGCCGTGGAAATGACCGAGCTAACGTTCCTCGCAATGAGGAGGAAGATGCCAAGAGAAAGTTGAAGGCACGGACCGACATCACCACTGCCTTCAAAATCCTAATTTATCGCATTCTTAGTGAGATCTGAAGCGAGCCATTTGTCCGGTGGCTAGCGAAATTGGGGAATGCTCAGAGGAGTTTCAATTCGAGATATCGCTGCACTTATCATGAAAAAAGGGGCACTGCATGGAGGACTGTGTGCCATTGAAACAACATTTAGAGGAGCTAGTTGCAGCAGGGTACCTAGACCAGTACATTGACGGCGGCATAAGGGTAGCCTCTCAAGAGCAAGTCGGGGCAAATGAGCTAGCCGTCTTGGATGTAGTGCCCCAAGGAGTTATCAACGTCATTCATGGAATCATTGAGCCGGCATGAGTATGCGAGTTCAGAAGAATGATTAAGAAGGCTAAGTATATGAGAGATGTGCTATCAGTCTAGTTTATTGTGAAAAAGGGGAAGACCGAAGTACAAGACATCATGACTTTTTCAAGCAAAGACTTGGAAGGAATTCAAACCCCTCACAACGATGCCTTAGTTGTAACCCTTAGAGTCAAGGACTTTGACATCAAGAGAATTTTGATCGACCAAGGGAGCTCGGTCGAGATCATGTATTATGATGCATTTAAGCAAATAAAGCTAGAGGACAAAGACTTGGCTCCAGCAGCTTCCCCATTGGTTAGCTTCAACTCATAGCCGGAATGGTCGATCGGGAAAATCATACTACCGGTCAAAGTGGGGTCAATCACGAAGTAGGTGGAGTTTTGGGTGCTGAAAGTCCCATCAACTTATAACTTGATCTTAGGGAGGAGCTGGCTACATGCCATGCAAGTGGTGGCTTTAATCTACCACCAAGTCATGCACTTCCCTACCCCAACTGGACAGATTGAAGAGGTTTGAGGGGACCAAGTGATGTCCAAACAGTGCTTTATCACAATAAATGGCAGCCGGGTTGCCAAAGGCTTTGTCTAAATGATAAAGAGGCCAGAAAGAAAAGAGGTATTGGAAGACGTGGGGAGAAAAGCCGAGGAAAAATCAATAGAAGATTTAGTGGAGGTTTGGATTGATGAGAATGATCCAAGCAATTTCTTTCTCTTGGGTTCATTATTGTCCAGCACCGAGTGGATGTAATATGTAAACTTTTTGGTCTCCAATATTGAAGTCTTCGCATGGACGGCTTACGATATGCTTGGAGTCGATCTGAGTCTCTTTTTCCATCAACTAAACGTCTTTCCAAATGCTCAGCTGGTCATACAGAAAACTCGGCGCTCGGCCTTGCACCATGCCGAGGTGGTGGCACAGGAAGTCAAAAACTTACTGGAGGTTGGCTTAATCGAAGAGGTGCAATATCCCAGATGGATCTCTAACACGATGGTGGTGCCAAAGAAGAATGAGAAATAGCAGGTCTGAGTCGATTACAAGACATCCAACCATGCCTGCCCCAAGGACAGCTTTCCACTCCCAAGAATTAACCAGCTGATGGATGGCTACCACCAAATAGCTATGTACGAACCAGATCGAGAGATCACATCCTTCACCATGTCGAGGGCTTGTATTGCTATAAGGTCATGCCATTTGGCCTCAAGAATGCCGGGGCAACCTTCAAATGAATGGTGACCACAATGTTTGCTCCTCTGCTTGGCCGCACTATGGAAGCATATATTGACGATATGGTTGTGAAGAGCAAGAATGAGTCCCAGCACCTCGCCGACCTAGCTGAAATGTTCGCCATACTCAAGCACCACAAACTGCGCTTGAACGCTTCTAAGTGTGCTTTCGGCGTGAGGACTAGGAAATTTCTAGGTTTCTTGGTTACAAATCGAGGAATAGAGGCTGACCCCACGCAAATCAAAGCGATACAAGAGCTTGAGCGGTCAAACACAACCAAGGACGTGCAACATCTTGCCAGAATGACAGCCGCATTGAATAGGTTCATCAGCCGGTCATCAAATCGTTGTAGGTCTTTCTTCCAAACCTTAAAATTCAAGTTCTTTTTGGATGCAGAATGTGACCGCGCTTTGGTTGATTTGAAAGAGTACCTCTCCTTTGCCCCTATCTTGGTCACCCCTAAGCCTGGAGAAGAGCTTTATCTCTATTTGGCCATCTCTCAACATGCAGTAAGCGTAGTACTTGTCCGAGCTGAGGGAATACAACACCTCTCCATTTTCTATGTCAGCAAGATGTTGCTCTTTACTAAATCAAGATATTTGCCACCAGAGAAATTGGCTCTAGCATTGATGATGGCCTCCAAAAAGTTAGTCCACTATTTTCATGCTCATACGATTATGGTGCTAACCGAATTCCCACTAAAAGTGCTATTTAAGAAGGCAGACTTTTTTTGGCAGAATCTTGAAGTGGGCATTCGAGCTAGGGCAATATGACATTAAGTTCCAGCCACAAACGGCAATCAAGGCGCAAGCCCTAGCTGACTTTTTGACAAAATTTGCCCCAGGCACCCACCCTATCTGCCCCGATAGATTTGGTACATGAAACCGAGTAAAAAGAAGTGGCTAGTGCGGGTTTAGCATAGCTAAGGGTCTTAACGCTACCAGAAGGAGGTGAGGTGCAAGCTATAAAAAGACAAGACAATGATGAGAAGATGGTAGAAAAAGCATCCGATCTATCGAACGCCAAGATAGACACGCAAGCAGGAAAGCTACATATGAAGGAGACCAGAATCTTGGACTTGTAAAATTCTCAAAACCCATTTGACTGTTAGAAATTGTTCAGTGGTGAGATGTGGAAACTTTTTGTTGATGGGGCCTCAAATAGGCACAGCGCTGACCTAGGGATTATACTAACTTCGCCAGACGGATTGACCATTGAGCATGCCATCACACTGGAATTCCCAGCGTCCAATAATGAGGAGGAGTATGAAGCCCTCCTAGCCAACCTAAAAAGCACTCCACGAATGAAGGCAACTGAGCTCATAGTATTTAGCGACTCGAAACTAGTCATTAACCAAGTATTTGGAGAATACAAAGCTAAGGATGAAAGAATGACCAAGTATTAAGTGTTGGTACGCGCTAATATAGAATTTTTGGTTTAGACCTAACCGATTTGGTATTTTGGACTCAGATTTCATAGTCTCGTATGGTTGTTCTTGTCTTTCCCCTCTTATTCTTCCTTAAATTTGGTTATTGGATTGTATTGGTCTTGTTTGGAACAGGTTAGTTGCCTGATTTTTGAACTTTTGTTACCCAGATTTTTGCTTCTCGGCTCGACCGGCACTTCTTGCGCTTGAGTGAGCTTTGCAAACTCTCAGTATTTTTTTTTTTTTGCAGTCCTACAAAATACTAGAAGAGTGTGTTCCACGTTCAAGTGGCATTTCTTACGCTCGAGCGGGTGGACGTTCGAGTGATCTCCTTCGTCTGCAAAACTTTTGAAAGTGCGTATTCTGCGCTCGAACGTCACTTCTTGTGCTCGAGCAAATTGCATGTATATTAGTCCGTGAGGATGACTTTTTAGTTCATTTTTTCATTCCTCTCTCTCTCTCTCTCTCTCTCTCTCTCTCTCTCTCTCTCTCTCAAAAACTTTCCAAAAACCCAAATCTTGAGTCTCTCTCTCTAAAACTCACCCTCTCTCTACATATTTACCTAGATCCATTGGGTTCTCCACCTTAGTGCCTTTGAGAAAAAGTTGGAGCATTCCTAGAGCTCCGTTTTGATTCGATTGGAACTTGGTTTCAGTGTCATTGAAGTTTCCACCTTGCTTTGCTCGTCTCCTAACTTTGAGGTAGGGATTTTCTACACCTTTTTATGGATTTTTAACTTAGTTATTGGTTGTTGTGTAACAATGATGGGTTTTGGGAGTATTTTGGACAAACCTAGGGTTTGGGATGTAAAATCAAAAGAGGAGTTTCTAGTGAATGTAATATAAACAGTTATGGGGTTTGAAAATGAGGTTATATTGTGTCACAATTGTTGATTTTGGTATTTAGTTTGGCATTTGAGAAAGAGGGAAGTTAACCTAAAATGGTTCACATATTTATTTTGTATAAATAAATGAAATTGGTATTATAAATATGAAATTGGATGAATGTTGATATAAATGGTGGAGTTAGATATGTATTACCTCACACTTTTAGAAATTTGAATAAATTATCTGTCTTGAGATAGAATATCTGTATTGGGCTATCGGTGGAGGATAGCTATAATTGTTGTAGAAATTCCATGAGGATTAGGTAAATTAAAACTAATCTCTTGTTGGTTGTCATTGAATATGACTATGTTTTAAATACAATGGGCATGTATGATTGTTTGGGAGGAGAAAGGGAATGTACTCCATTGTTTGGGATGAAATAGGGGATGGACTCTATTGAATTAAGTTGGCCTGTGTGTCTATGGTGAAAGTCCCGAAACTGCGCATATACATGGCCGCCGATCCCACGGATGATATTTTCGTAAAATAGCAAATTGAAATGCTTGTGTGACAATTATGTTAATTTGGGAATCACTGAGTTGTAGTCTCAGATGGGTTATTTGAAAGATAATGAAATTGGCTCATGAATTGAGGTGAAATGATTGAACTTGAATTGATGAGAAGGAAAAAGGATTGAGTTGCGAATTTTGGCACTTTATGATGATACAAAATATAATGTTTCTCGCTAGCATTGTAAATGCACATCGTACTTATATCTTTGTTAAGACCCATATATTGTTTTAGATTGTTCCTACTGGCCTTTGGCTCACCCTAATTAGGAAAAACCATTTTGTGGTGTTGATGATATTCCTCCACCAAGGCAGTGGCTCTGAAAGAGTTTGGAGCACGGGCTTTACTTTTTGTACTTATTTATATAGCCAAGGGCTTAAATTGTATAGAGTTAGACTCTCTTTTGTTGTAACCAAATAATGACTTGGAAAATTGTAAACCTTTAGGGCATATAATTATCTGTTTAACTTTCATTCCTCGTTTTCATTTGTAACACAAGCTGTAGATTCAGGATGAGCTATTTATGAATGTATATCGCATGTGTCACTCTTATATAACGATTTAGTTTAATGGAAATTTATTATTTTGATTACGTTGTCCTGTGTATATTGTGTTGGGTCAAATTATTATAATTATTTTCGGGGCGTTACAACTTGGTATTAGAGCATACCGGGTTCAAATACTTTGGGTACGTGGGAAGTGGTTATTACCACAATGGGTTTGTCTCACTTAGCTGAGACGTTAGTATGTATTGTATGCTTATATCATTATATGGGTATGGGATTTATTTCTAGGATGTTGATCGAGTCCACGGGTTTTTGGGAGTCTTGTTAGAAAGGCACTTGATCAATGTTGTTTCTAATTGGAACTTTGGCAACGCCACGGGATAGTCATTATCTGGAAATGAAAGTCGTATATGTTTATGTGACTATGTGCTTATGTGGAGTGAATTACTGTTGTCCACTGCATTAGGATGCGAGTGAGTTAGCTTTGGCACATTTGTAAACGTGCTAATCTCTTTTGTTACCTTCATTGGGATGTTTAGACGTTGAAGTGGTAGTGGTAGGCGTGGTAGGCATAGAAGCATGAGATGCCTCTACTGGATGATATTCCGGCACAGGAAGAATGGGTTGGTCAAGCCAACGTGGCTGAACTGGTTGGCCAATAGGCCATGGGTGCCTTAGCCCGCGAAATGGCTTGAGCATTGCGAGAATTCATGGACATTCTCAGGGCTGAGAATCAAGTCTAGGCCCAGGTCGCTGAGGCAGAGCCATCTTTTCTGAAAAGAGAGTTCTTTTAGTCAAATTTGGATGAGTTTTTGGGTGATCCCAAAGTGCCACTGAAGGCAGATGAGTGGCTAAAGCAGATAGTGAAAACATTCGAGATGCTTGGCATCGAGGATAAGCAATTGAGAGTGACCTTGGCATCTTTCCAATTGAAGGGAGATGTGGGTTAGTGGTGGAAATATGCTCATGGGCACATTGGGGTGACTTGGGAGGCTTTCCTTAGCATCTTCCAAGACAAGTACTTATTTGCTACAGTAAGGGAGAAGTTGGGAGATCAATTCTCCAAGTTGGTGTAATTGAACACACCAGTGGCTGAGTTTGAGGCCGTATTCACCGGTTTGTCAAGGTTTGCACCAGAACTCGTGGTGACTGAGGAGTGTTGTTGTCCAGAGTTCGAGAAGAGGCTAAGGACTGGACTTATGTTCAGAGTGGCAGGGTCCATGATTAGAGACTATGGGTGCCTTATGGAGGTGGCGGCTCATCTTGAGACCATCATACAGATGGAGGACGAGAGAATGAGGGGCTCTAGGAAGGGTCAGGAAAATTAGGGAGACAGTAAGAGGCAGAGGGAATCTAATCCCCAATCATTCTAGGGAGCGCAGTCGAGGTCCACTTTTCCAATACCGAGTCTAAGTTTTGGGAGGGGTGTTCAGGGAGATGTGACTTGTTACAAGTGTGGTCAGCTGGGCCACAAGTCTCCAGCTTGCTCGCAAAGAGGAGGAGGGCAACGAGCAGCATCGTCATCGGCTCATTCACATGGCTAGAGTCAGAGGAGAGAGTAGCCACTCACTTATTATTAGTGTGGGCAGGTGGGTCACATGAAGAGATTTTTCCCACAGTTGGGTGGCACATCTGGTGCGTCTAGTTCGAGGCAGACACAAAGCCACTAGCCTGCACAGTCAATACAAGCCTCGAGGGCCAATCAAGGAGCCTCTTCGGCTCAATCAGTGCATCAGGCATATGCTCTGAGGAGTGAACAGGTTGAACAGAGACCCACCGGGCGTGTGTATGCTGTTACCACGCTAGATCTTGTACTGGCCCCTTCAATAGTGAAAGGTACAGTTGCTAATGTGCTGATTGATACGAGTGCATCCTATTCTTTTATTTTGTCTACATTTGCTTCGGTTTTGGGGTTAGAATTGGCTCAATTAGCATGTCCTATTTGCATAGAGTCACCTATTGGGGGTGAGATTATCTTGAAATAGGGGTGTCAGGGTTGTGACATATAGGTTGCCGGTTGTCGACTTCTTTTTGCGTTTGTGTTGCTTGACATGTCTAATTTTGATGTCATTTTGGGTATGGACTGGCTATCGTCATACCGAGCTGTTATAGATTGCTACCATTAGAGGGTTGCTATATGTACCTTGAGTGGTGACTGCTTTTATTTCTTAGGGAAACGGGTAGATAGAGTCTTATCATCGGTGTATGATTCGTGCGGGCGGAGTGAACTTAGTTGCCTTCTTGCTAGCTTCTTGAGTAGTGAGTGTGATAAAATCTGAGTTGAGTTACCAAGGGTGGTTTGTGATTACCCAGACGTCATTCCGAAGGACCTTATTAGTTTGTCACCTCATCGAGAGATCGAGTTCTCTATCGATTTAGTGCCTAGCGTGGCACCGATTTCTATGGCACCATATAGGTTTGCACCTGCCGAGTTGAGTGAGTTGAAGATTCAACTCCAGGAGTTATTAGATAAGGGTTTTATTCGCCCTAGTACGTCGCCTTGGGGAGCACTGGCTCTCTTTGCTCTTTGCTAAAAAGAAAGATGGAACGTTACGACTTTGTATTGATTGCCAAAAGTTGAACCAGGTAACTGTTAAGAACAAGTACCCAATGCCTCGTATAGATGATTTGTTTGATCAATTGAAGGGGTCTTGTTGCTTCTCTAAGGTAGACCTGAGATTGAATTATCACTAGTTGAGAGTGAGGGAGGAAGATATTCCGAAGATAACATTTCGTGCGTGGTATGATTATTACAAGTTTCTAGTGATGCCCTTTGGGCTAACCAATGCACCGGCTGTATTTATGGATTTGATAAACCGGATCTTCCATGAATTCCTAGACTGTTTTATGGTTGTCTTTGTAGACAACATCTTAATTTACTCACCCTCTGAGAAGGAGCACGAGAAACACTTACGAGTAGTACTTAAGTTACTTAGAGCCCACAAGCTGTATGCTAAGTTTGAGAAGAGTGAATTCTAGCTAAGAGAGGTTAAGTTCTTAGGCCATATGGTATCTGGGGAAGGGGTGACTTTAGATTCATCTGTGATAGAGGCAGTGCAAGATTGAGAATAAACTAAGAATGCCTTTGAGATCCGTAGTTTCTTAGGGTTGGCCAAGTATTACTATCAATTTGTGAAGGATTTCTCTAGGCTAGCCTCACCATTGATCAGACTGACGAGGAAGGGAGTTAAGTTTCTTTGGAATGAGACTTGCGAGAAGTCGTTCCAAGAGCTTAAGATTAGATTTACCACTGCTCCAGTGCTGATTGTTCCGCAGAGGGATTTAGGCTATTCAATATATTGTGATGCCTTATGGGAAGGTTTAGGTTGTGTATTGATGCAAGAGGAGAATATAGTAGCCTATAGATCACGGCAGTTGAAAACTCATGATAGGAATTACCATACTCATGACCTAGAATTAGCAGCAGTGATCTTTGCCTTGAAAATTTGGAGGCATTATCTATATAAGGAGAAATTTGATGTGTTTTCAGATCACAAGAGTCTGAAGTATTTGTTTACACAGAAGGACTTGAATTTCAAGCAGAGGGGGTGGATGGAGTTCATAGAGGATTATGATTTTGAGTTGCATTATCACCAGGGGAAGTCCAATGTTGTGGTCGATGCCTTGAGTAGGAAGTCTATTAGCAGTGTAGCATGTATTGTCATCCGGGAATGGGAGATGTTGGGTGCCCTTGGTGAGTTCGATTTGCATCTTATCGAGTCCATTAAAACTGCAGCGTTGTTTATGGTAGTTGCACAACTCTCACTTGTGAATCGAGTGTTAGAAGCATAGAAGGGTGACCTTGAGGTGGAATCCCTTCAGGAGAAGATCTCCAGTGGGAAGGTAGAGAAGGGCTTAAATGTGTATCTCAACCTGAGTGTGAGATACCGTGACCCTTTGTTCGTACCAGAGTCTGGCCGAGAGGAATTACTCTGAGAGTTTCACTATTTGCGCCTTGCAATGCATCCAGGAGACACAAAGATGTCTCATGACCTTAGTCGCCAGTTTTGGTGGAGAGGTATGAAGAAGAATGTAGCCATGTTTGTATCGAGGTGCCTTACTTGTTAGCAAGTGAAGGCCGAGCATCAGAGGCCAACGGGTTTGTTGCAACCCTTGCCTATAGCCAAGTAGAAGTGAGAGCACAGCATGATGGATTTTGTTGTGGGCCTCTCGAGGACTCAGCGGGGTAGTGATGCCATTTGGATGGTAGTTGACTGGTTGACCAAGTCGGTGCACTTTTTACCTATGCGTGTAAATGACTCGGTAGACTATCTTACCGAACTTTACATCAGGGACATAGTGAGATTGCATGGGGTCCCTATGACGATTGTTTCGGATAGAGATCCACATACATCTTGGTTGTGGCAGAGCTTGCAGAGTGCCTTGGGCACTAAATTGACTTTTAGTGTCACGACCCAAACTTTCCCCTAAAAGTTTGGGCATAACCGGCCTATTCCTAGGCCTCAAAACCCAATTTAAGTTTGATACAACACTGGGGCCTAAACAGAAGCAAATATAATATCCTAATATAACATCCATTGAGCTGTGTCTAAATGTCAGGATCATAATATAATATAGCATACATACACAAGCTTATATATAAGACTTTCATATACTATTCATATCCCATTAAGTCCACACTTATAAGTCTATACAAAGGGTAGCAAGCAACCCGAAAGTTACATATTGACAAAGTATCTAAGACAATTTGTAAAAAATTAGCTACAAATGCCAACATATGGAACCTACCAGATAAAGACAAAAAGGCCACTTCAGGTGACTCGGCAAAATAAGTCCAGCAAAAGGCACCTGCGGTTGACCTAAGGTTGTCCTGTGGGCTGATTACTGTGATGTGGATGAACAATGGTCCCTTCATGCACGTGCCCTAAAGTGAATCCCTAAATTAATCTTCAAATTTCTTCAATCTTTTTCTTAGGTTGAACTCTCTCCTCTTTTTCCCCTTCTCTTCTTCTCTCTCTCTCTTTCCAGGAGATATTTTGATCTAAGTGTGCCCACAAGTTCATGGCCTCATATATTTAACTCAGACTCACACTTATTTGAGCCCACAAAGAAAAGTTAACTAGAGTTAGTCTAATTAACTCAATTTAATTCATTACGAATCAAATTTTTGTAAAACTGCACATAATATCCCAAAAATCATGCTAATCGTAACAATAAAGTTAATTTTGGTTACTGCGCCTCTAAGGCTTTCAATTTCCAACTCAAAGGTCTCAATTTCAATAGATTTTTCCAATAACTGACATATATGATATCATAATTAAATAATTCATGTATATAAGAATAACTCCACATGGAATTTCACATTAAGCATGTAATTATTCATATAACTAAAGATGTAAAGCATATAAGAGGGTCAAGTTATTACACTCTCCCTCCCTTAAATAAGTTTGGTCACTCAAACTTGTTTTACCTCAAATTGAAAATAATTCTAGATACCGTTGTCTCATTTCCTCTTGTCTTTCCCACATGGCTTCTTTCCCGTAATGTTCCTGCCATTCAACCTTCACCATCAGAATTGTTTTGTTCCGCAATTGCTTTATTTTTTGATCTAAAATTTGAATCAGTTTCTCTTCGTAAATCAAATTATCATCCAGAGCAATTTGCTAATAGTCTATAATATGGGACGGATCTTAAAGATAACCTCGTAACATTGATACATGAAACACATTATGTACTTGTTCCATACTTGGTGGAAGAGCAACATGATAGGCTACTGGACCCACTTTGTCCAAGATTTGAAATGTTCCAACATACCGGGGCGCTAATTTACCCTTCTTGTCGAATCTTGTGTGTCCTTCATCGGGGTAACTTTTACAAATACATAATTATCCACTTCAAATTTTAAATCCCTGCGTTGTTGATCTGCATAGCTCTTTTGCTTGCTTTGGGCAGTCTTCAACCTATCCTGAATGGTTTTAATTTTCTCTGTCGTTAATTGTACAATCTCAGGCCCAAACAACGATTTATCACCGACTTCGGTCTAGCACGCGGGAGAGTGACATTTTCTTCTATATAAAGCTTCATAGGGTGCCATTCCTATACTTGCGTGGTAACTATTATTATATGCAAAGTCCGCCAATGGTAGGTAGGTTTCCCAACTTCCTTTGAAGTCTAAAACATACATCCGAAACATATCTTCCAATGTTTGTATGGTTCTTTCGGATTGACCATCTGTTTAACGGTGGAAGGCCATACTAAATTTTAATTCTGTTCTTATGGCATCCTGTAAGCTTTGCCAAAATCTTGATACAAACTTTGGATCTCTATCAGACACAATTGAAACTGGAACACCATATAGTCGCACAATTTCATCCACATATATGGTGGCCAGTTTATTTGCATTGTATTGAGTCTTTACAGGTAGGAAATGAGCTGACTTAGTTAGTCTATCAACAATAACCCATATGGAATTCATACCTCGAGGAGTTCGCGGTAAACCCACAATACAATCCGTAGTCAAATGTTCCCACTTCCACTCTAGAATTGGAAGGGGTTGAAGTAGACCCGCCGGTCTTTGGTGTTTCACCTTTACTTGCTAACATTGAAAACATTGTGCAACAAATTCTGCAATTTCCTTCTTCATATTAGGCCACCAAAAATTCTGCTTTAGATCTAGGTACATTTTCGTGTTACCGGGATGCATCGTAAATTTGGAGTTATGTGCTTCCTCCATAATTCTTCTCTTGATTTCTGGCACATTTGGAACACATAATCTGCCATGAAATTTCAGCACTGAATTTTCAATAATGAACCTGGACTTTGGCTTTGTTTCCATTTCATCACAATTTTTATTTTATTTTTTGTGTAGAAACTCATCTTCTACTTGTTGTTGCTTGATTTCTTCAATAAATGCCAGTTGAGCTGACATCACTGCCACTATTGCATTTCGACCATATGACACAATTTCCACATTCATTCTTTCCAGATCAAGTAGTAGTTCCTTCTATCCCGTGAGTAAACTCGCCAAATTCCCGATACCCTTTCGACTAAGGGCATTTGCAACAGTGTTAGCTTTACCGGGGTGGTAATGGATTTGTAGGTCATAGTCTTTAATAAGCTTTAACCATCGTCTTTGTCACATATTCAACTCCTTTTGGGCAAAGAAGTACTTAAGGCTCTTATGATCAGTGTAGACTTCACATGTGGTACCATATAAATAATGTCGCCATATTTTCAAAGCAAAGACTACTGCAGCTAGCTCAAGGTCGTGCGTGGGATAATTCTTTTCATGGGGTTTAAGTTGGCAAGAGGCATATGCGATGACCTTTCCATTCTGCATAAGTACACAGCCCAACCCTTTATAAGAAGCATCACTATAAATCACAAATCCCTCGATACCAGTTGGTAAGGCAAGAACTGGTGTTGTAGTTAACCTTGTCTTCAACTCTTGAAAGGCAGATTCCTGTTGTTCTGACCATTCAAACAAAACACCCTTCTGGGTCTACTGGGTAAGTGGCACAGTAATTTTTGAAAAGTCCTTAACAAACCTCCAGTAGTACTCGACTAATCCTAAGAAGTTATGCACGTCGGTTACATTAGTAGAAGTTGGCTAATTAACAATAGCTTTAATCTTGTGTGGGTCAACAGAAACACCCTCCTTCGTTATGACATGCCCCAAAAATCCCACTTCATGTAGCCAAAATTCACATTTCTTCAATTTTGTATATAGTTTCTTATCCTGAAGGGTCTAAAGAATTAACCGTAGATGGTTCTCATGAGCTTCCATACATGTCGAATAAATGAGGATGTCATCAATGAACACAACCACAAAGTCATCCAAGTAGGGCTTAAAAACACGATTCATTAGATCCATGAAGGTCGCTGGTGCATTGGTAACCCCAAATGGCATAACTAAAAATTCATAATGTCTATAACAGGTTCGAAAAGCAGTCTTCTCAATATCCTCAGCTTTGACCTTTAGTCGGTGATACCCGGATCGCAAATCTGTTTTGGAGAAGACTTGTGCATCCTGTAGTTGATCAAACAAATCATCGACCTAAGGCAAAGGATACTTATTCTTTATGGTTACCTTAGTGAGCTCTATGTAGTCCACACACAACCGAAGGGTCCTGTCTTTCTTCTTTACAAAAAGAACTAGTGCGCCCCAAGGATAAGTGCTCGGGCAAATGAACCCTTTGTTGAGCAAGTCTTGTAACTGGACCTTCAACTCTTTCATCTCAGCCAGTGACATTCTATAAGGAGTTAGGAGTTTTGGATATGGGTTGAGTTCCCGGCACTATATCAATCGTAAACTCAATTTCGCGATCAATTTACTCACCCGGTAACTCCTCTGGAAAAACATCCGAAAAATCACAAACTATTGGAATTGCATCGAAGCCCCCATTCGCTGGTTGTCTGCTCAAGGCGCTACATAAATACCCCTGACAACCCTTTTGTAATAATTTATAAGCCCTCATTGCGGAAATCAAGTAAGGTGGAGAAATCACCCTCTGCCCCTTGAAAATAAACTCAGACTGTCCCGGAGGTCGGAAGGTAACTTGTTTAGACATACAATCAATAGTTGCATGACAATCACTTAACTAATCCATCCCCAAGATTATGTCAAAGTAAGCCATATCAAGAGGTAACAAATTGGCATTTACCTAAACATCCCCAATTAGGATTTCACATGCAAGATAAATAGACCCACATACCATGGTGTAGACACCCCATTTTTGACTGCCCGTGAGACTCGGACGCTTGATATGATGCACTCGATGATGAAAGTTGAATTATGAATTCGCGATGATCCGGAATCAGTCAGACTCCCAAAATAACCTCGAGTCTTCAACATTTACTTTGTTTGAACCTGTGAGCATTATTTTTGGACCTTTTCCCTCCATGGGCTGAGTTTGAACCAAAAAAACAGCGGAGGCCACCAAGGCCCGGCCATGCATTGGTGATGCTCGGTCGTGGCTATGGATGGCTAGCCGGCCTTCGATGGTATTAAACATTGTTTTGGGCGGGAGGCAGCCAGGTGTCCATTTTTGAAGATATTTGCCACCTTCTCAGCTCGAATTCTATAAAAGGAAGGCTCTGGGATTGTTTTGGGGTTGACAAAAAATATTAAGAAGAGATATATACATATAGAGAGCCTCTCCTCCTCCTTCTTCTTTGGCAAGCAAGCTTTGAGCTAACCTAGCTTATTTATCTCTACCATGCACACCATACACAACCTGGTTTGATCATCTTAAGGCCTTGGTTGATCTTGAGAAAGCATAATTCAAACTGGAGAGTGCATAGGAATCAAGCTTGAAGCTCCAAGAACAAGTTTGTTTCTTGAAAGGTATAAGCTTATATCTTTCTTTCTTGCTTTCATTTCTATCATCTACACCATCATTATTGCTGTTTTGGTTGCTTTTGGACTTGTTTGGAGTGTTGGAGTTGGGTTTGGAGAGTTACCAAAAGGGTACACCTTTATCCATAACTCAAATCTTCTCCTTTTCACTCTCAGTCTTTGGTTTTCAAACTAATTTTCAGAGGCTTGAGAAGGCTAAAAACCATGTTTTGAAGCTTAAAAAATGGAGGGGTTAGCCATCCTTTCTTCCCTTTGTTCACTATCTTTGATTCTCTTCCTCATTGTTAAGCTTTTAATGCGTTATTAGCCATTGTTTTTACCCTTTTAGGGGTTGTTTTGGTGATTCCTTGGCCTTTAAAATTATTTCATGCTTTGGTTAGTTCATGTGTTGTCTCATAAGTTGGCCTACATAACTTGTTGTAATGTTTTCTTTGATTTATTTCCTTGTTAAGTGTCTCACTCTAACCAATCAATCAACCATCTATCATTTGTATTTGAGAATGACTTCAACTGATCGAGGTTACTCAAAACATGTAAGAATGGCCTACACTTAATGGCTTAATCTCTTAGGAGATTCATTATCAACGGCGTAGCCTTTCTCTCATGTTTTAGAGAAACCTCTCGTTTGACATTATTTATTGATTAGAGGACTTAACTTCACCATGGACAAATGGGCTAATGAATGGATATGACTAAAGCAAATTGGCTCAAAATTTGGTTCAAAACACTTAAAGAAAATGGCTTGAAAAGCTTGAACTTGGCCGGACGTTATGCCAAGCTTCTTGTGTCAAGTGTCATCATGCGTCAATCCATGGCGTTTTGATGTTCTTGAAGCATCTCAACTTTCCTTTTTGAGTTCATTTCATGACAAAAAGGGAAGGGTGGTTCATTTGCATTGCATTTATTGATTTTGTCCAAAATCATCTTCTAAAGCATCAAGCAATCAATTGCTCATTGATGTATTTAGAAATGATTCCATTCTTCTCTTGAGGCCTTCCTATGACAGAGAAGGAAGGAAGGGCAAACAGAGCTTGAAAAATGCTCTATCTGCCCTCTTTCACCTCAGCGCATAGAATAGAACCATGCACAAAATCAATGCACGCGGCCCTTTGAAGGCCCGGCCGGGCTTCAATGATAGACGGCCGGGCCTTGGTGTTTAGTTAGCAAGGAAATTCTGCAGAAACAGAGCAATGGTTGAAGGTGGAGCAGAGTCTGGGCAGATAGAGCAGCTTTCAAGAGATGCACATGCACTCTCCATCCATCTTCCTTGGTGCTCATGTCAAATGCGTTGTTATTTAATTAATTAACTGTGTTATTGTATTTTAATTAATCTAATTAGTTGTAGCTAGTTATTCAGGGTTGTAACATTTAATTAGCTTAGAATAGCTAGTTAATTCATTTCAAGTGTTGTATTAGTTAGCTTGATTAGCGTAGCTAGTTAGTGCTTATTCATTCGGACCCTTCTCTGCAAGGGCATAATGTTGTAATAAGTGTGCGTGCGTGTGTGCATGTCTTCCAACCCCACGTCTTTCTCCCTTTTATTTAATTGCTTTGAATGATTAGATTAGGGGCATATTTCAATTAGCATACCTTGTGCTTGCATGATTGCATCCATTCATTCGTATTGCATGCACCGAGGCTTGGTGCATCATTCAAACTACATTGTAATTTCAGTACTTCTTTGAATACGTGTTTTATCGCATGTTGTTCAAATCGATTCATATATCATGATTAGGTAGCCAAGCCTATTTAGTTGCATTATTGTATGTGTTGCATTAGGCATCTTAACATAGTTAAGATCATGCATTTTTCTAACTAGTTTATGTTTCGGCTCGGAGTACTCAGTAAGTTTTTATGCTTTAGCATATTTACATGAGTGCGATTACCATATTACCATGTTTCACATGCTTGCCATGAGGCTATGTACTTACTTGCTATAACTGCATGAGTGCCTGTGGATGAAGGCTTGTTGTTTGAATTGGAACGATTCAACAAATATGCGTTTTAAGCCCACTTTGCGAAGTGGCAAATCATGTTTTAAGCCCACTATGTTTGGTGGCAAATCCTCATCTTTTAAGCCCACTTGAGGGTGGCAACTTCAAACCATTTGCGAAAACAAACATGAGTTGAATTTGTTCCAAGTCTTGCGACCAGTCTATACTTGCTTGTGCGCGTCACATAGTAATGTTAGCTAATAACCGGAATAAGAACACATAATGTTTATAAAATAACATATCATGATTAGTAGAGGCCGATCTTTGATCGGGCGAGCCGGGGTGCTCATTTTAGGACCTTTCCCTCTCGTACCTAAGTTCTCGAGTCGAGGCAACTTTGGTGATGACGGACACGTGGCCTTCGGCATGAGTTAGGGTTTCCTAAATTTCCCCAAAACAAAATATTTAGGTGGCGACCCTGTATCTGGCAAAGCAGTCCAATTTCGGCATTATTTGATTTAAAATCGATTTTCCAAAACAGATTTGTTGGATTTGGACTCTTTGGTGTTTATCAGTTTCACATTTCACTTTGTGAGATTAGATTCAGAACCGCGGGAGTCCGAACTGTGAGGCCTTCTTTTCAAACCCTTTCCGAAAGGCAAGGTGCGGAAAAAGGCAATCCACAGATGGACGCCCCTGATGGTGAGGACACACACAAGACATAAGATAGTGGTTCTATATGCCTATTTAAATGGCTAGCAAATGCTTTTGACACAAAAGAGTGGGTAGAGCCCAAATCAAATAACACATGTGCGGAGTAACCATTAACAGAAAATGTACCTGATTGCCTCGATATTCTGCACATCACCCGAAATTAGCGCAAATACTCTTCCATGCTTGGCAGTATCTTTGGCATTAGCGGGTTTTGCAGCTGCCTTTGTGGTTGGGGTTGGAGTTGAACTAGCTGAACCTGTGGTAGTTCTATTTCCATTTTGTCAATCTCTTTGCGGGCAATCCCTTGCTAAATGACCCATCTTGCCACACTTGAAGCATGCCCCCGTTACCCGGTAACAAGTCCCACAGTGTCTATTTCCATAATCCGGACAAATTGGTGCAGAGTCACGGGTAGAGGCGGAAGTACTAGAAGTTCCCAAATTCAATTTCTTGCTCGATGGTGCTACTGAACCCCTTGCGGCTTGGGTATTCTGCCTTTTCCCTCTCTATTCTGAGATCCGATTTTGAGCGGTAATATTACCCTCAGCGATTACTACCGTTCCAATACATCAACATACATAGGTAGTTTCAACACATTAATCCGGTCGAGAATAGCAGTTTGTAACCCTCCTTTAAACTTTCTTGCCTTCTTGTAGTCCGTATCCACCATATGTAGTGTGAAACGGGCCAATTCAGCAAATTGAGCCTCATACTCTGCAACGGTTCTGTTCCCTTACCTCAAGGTCTCAAACTCGATCACTTTCTTGTCTCGCATACATGGCGGAAAATATTTATTATAGAACAGCTCCAAAATCGAGCCCATGTTAACCCTTGGTGTTCAATTCTTGTGAGCATCCACCACCTCCGTGCTTCGTCTTCTAGAGTGAAGGCAAGAAGTTGCACTTTTTGGGCATCGATACATGGAAAAACCACAAATAACTTTTCTATGCCCAACATCCATGCTTCCGCTTTCATTGGTTCATTGGTTCAATGATTAACACATGGCGTTAATCATTGTATATACGAATCTCGTTGCCATATATCATTTTGTGTGCATCAAGAAGTGATATGCATGTAACCTAAATCTTTTCTAGACTCTCTAAAGCTCAATGGACACGTGTGTAAGATAGAAACTTGTGCTCTGATACCAACTGTCATGACTCAAACCTGCCCCTAAAAGTTTGGGCATGACCAGACTATACTTAGGCCTTAAAACCCAATTTAAGTTTGATACAACATGGGGCCTAAACGGAAGCAAATACAATATCCTAATTGTAGACACCCCATTTTTGACCGACCGTAAGACTCAGGCGTCATCGGTTGTGCACTCGGTGATTGCGCATGTGTGTGCTCGTTATGAGTTTCCGGAGCTTTCGGCTGAGCACCTTGTCTCGAGACCTCTTAACTCTCTTCTTTTTGGTTTGTTTTTGGACCATACCATGTTGCCTCTTGCCTGGAGGGTGGAACAGGGGTGTAGACTAGTTTTCTCTCCTGTAGACCACTTTTCTTCCCTATAGACCACTTTTGGTGGTCGGTTAGCTAGGGTGGGTGGTCTGTAGACCACCTAAGGTGGTCGGCAGCATGCCACCACCTTCGCCTCTCTTTGTAGACCCCTTTTCTTCCTTGTCGACCAGTTTTCTCCCCTGTAGACCACTTGAGGTGGTCGGTCGACTAGGGGGGGTGGTCGGTCGACCACTTTAACTGGTTGACGGCCTTTCTGCACTTTCTGCAGATATTTTCCTTGACAGTTGTGCCGACTGTTTGGTACAGAAGGCATCCTCTATACACGTGTATGAAGGGATTGCACCAAGCCTCTAGCTTGTCTAACAAGCTTGAGGCATGAAATTCTATATAAGAAGAGCTTCCTCCCCCTTGTTCAAGGTTCAGAAATTTGATTAGGGCTAAATATATCCCTCTCTCTCTATATTTGTACTAGTTTGTGCCTTAAAGTGAGTTTTCTTCACACTTTTGCACTAAAACACCTAGTGAAACACCTTCACTCTTGAGCTGAGGTTCTTGGAGGTTGCATTTGAGTGATTTTGGCTAGGTTTTGCCTCAGAAGTGGTTGGTTTTGAAGTTCTTCAAGGGTGAGTAGTTACCCTCTTCAAGCCTTGTTTTGCTTAAGTATTTGGCCATCCTTGCATGCTCTTTTAGGCCTTACTTTCAACTGCAAAAACTCTTGTTTTTAAGTGTTTGAAATGTTTGTTTTAGGCTTTGTTTGAGTTAGGGGTGGTTTACCTCCTTTGGTGGCTTATTTTCCTTTGCTTTGTTCTATCTCTTAAGGCCTTTCAAACCACCCTGTTTTGGCCTTTTAACCACTGAATTCCATAGGAATTTCAGTGGTGGAAAGTGGGTTTTGAGACCCAAAATGGATGGAGGTGGTCCCCCCCCTTTTGTGTTTTGTTTGCATGTGTTGTTGGCTTAACACTTTGGCATGCTTTTCTACCTTCATAAGGCTCTATCTTAGCATGTTTTAGGCCTTATTCTAACATGATATAACTCTATTTTGGGTTGGTTTGGTTGCTTCTTACGTGCTTCATGTACTTGTAGTGCAATCCTCTTAGTTAACCTAACATGCTCTATGCTTTGGACCACCATTTTAGCATATTTTTGGCTCCACTCCAGCAGGCTTTTACTCATATTTTGGCATGCCTTAGCTCTGATTTTGGTCGACAAAGTCACCTCTTGCATGGTTTATGCACTTGTAGTGCAAGCTTGTTCACTAGCCTAGCTTGTTTGGTGTTTTGGCCTATTGATCTAGCATGTGTATGCTTTACTCCAGTATATTTTTGGCTTTGATTTAACATGCTTTAGGTCTAATTTGAGTGGTCTTGGTCATGCATGCTTGGCTTTGCATAGCTATAGTGCATTTGGCTTTGCTAGCCTTAAGCTTTGAGACCTCTAGCATGTTATATTTGAGCTTTTTGCATGGCATGGCATCATTTGGCATGTTATTTCAGACCATATACCTCTGCCATATTCTCGCATTTATCATCCCTTTGTTGTGTTTGAGGGTTGAGCCTTATGTTTCACTTATGAGCCAATATGTATGCATGCTTGCCTAAGATTTTGGGCTACCATCTCAGCATGTTTTAGGTGTTATTTTACCATGTCACAACTTTGATTTTTGTTGGTGAAGTCACCTCATGCTTGGCTTTGGTATGTGTAGTGTAATCCCACTCATTGGCCTTGCATGCGTCATGCTTTATGCCTCCCATTCTAGCATGTGTTAGCTCTACTCCATGCATGTTTTGGCATTGTTTTGACCTGCCTTGGGACTATTTTGAGTCATCTTGGCCCTTTGGGGCTTGCTTGATATGGCTATGGTGCAAGTACCTTAGCTAGTCTTGAGTTTTGAGCACCCTACTATGCTATATTTCTGATGGTTGCATGTTTGGGCATCGTTTAACGTGTTATTTCAGAGCATGTACATGTGTCATGTTCTCACTTCTTTTATTCCTTGAGAGCTTTTGAGAGTTGTGTCTTTGTGCATTGTTAATGAGCCATCAAATGAGCATGTTCTCCTTGTGTTACATGCCTTGATCTTAACATATTTCAGCCACTGTTTTGGCATGTTTGACCTCTATCCGAGGTTGGTTTGACCATTTGAGATTGATAGTGCATGCCTCATGTGTAATATGTTTCATTAGCTTTGATGCCTTAGCTTCTAAACATGCTACGCATGCATTGCTTACATGATAGAGTCTTGCGAATGTCACTTTAGCATTGAAGGTTGATCATCTTGTTTGCGTTGCATGTGTTTGGATTGGACGTTAATCCAAACACAATGAATGTCGCACGTTTCATACTCAAAGTGATGAAACGTGTAGCATTTCTTGGTCGCCGACCATCTTGTTCAAGCATGATAGAGGTGGAGGCCCTTATGTGTTATTTGTGCATCCATTGACATTGACTTGTGCAAACTTGGCTTCTCGGCCATCGTGCATTGCGATGCTCGGTTGGTGGCCTGAGAGTCGAGTACCGCATTCCCTTGAGCTTGAGAAATGATAGGGAGGGTGGTTGGGCACACATATCTTGCAAATACACTGCTATGCCCCTTGTTGTTCTCTGTTGCAGCAAAACGGGAGCTTGGCAAATCAACTGGTCGACCGACCAATAGGGGTGGTCGACTGACCACTTTTTCTAGTCTACAACCAGTTTTTCTGGTCTATAGCCCCCTTTCTGGTCGGCAGCCCACCAAGAGGTCCCCATGTTGGAGCAGAAGCAATCTGGAAGTTAGTGCACTTTTCAGAGATCAAATCAAATGCAAACAGAGGCAATTTTAGGCATAGCAATCGATTTCCGAGCGAGGCGATCGAGCATGCATGCACCCCTTGCCCTGAGGACCTCTTTTGACTGCTATAGCTGCTTTACTTAGTTAGCTAATTCGTCGGTTTTGTATTTAATTAGTTAATGTGCTTAATTAATCGATTTGTTTTGTAATAATTAGTTAATTAGGAATAGTTAATTAATTTTGGTTTGTAATAATTAGTTTAATTAGCGTAGCTAGTTAGCTGATTTTTCGGACTCTCCGTCGAGAGGGTAAATGTTGTAATAAGTGTGCGTGTGTGTGTGAATGTCTTCTAACCACACGTCTTTCTCCCTTTTATTACCAGATTTTGATGGTTAGTTTAGGGCATATTTCAATTAGCATACCTTATGCTTTGCATGCGTGCATCATTCATTTGTCTTGCATGCACCGGGCTCGGCGCATCATTCAACCTGCATTGAATTTCAATACTTACTTGAATACGTGTTTCAAAGCATGTTATCGAGTGTTGCATTTATATGTCATGATTAGATAGCCGAGCCTATATTATTGCATTTCGCATGTGTTGCATTAGGCATTTAACATAGTTAGGATTCATGCATATTTCTAACTAGTTTTCTATTTTGGCTCGGAGTACACTGTAAGTGTTTATGCTTTAGCATCCTTGTATGTGTGTAAGTGTTGCCATGACAGCATGCTTGCCATGAGGCTATTTGCTTAAGTGATATAACTGCATAAATGCCTATGGATGAAGGCTTCATTGCTTGAATTGGAACGATTAATCAAAATGCGAGTTTTAAGCCCACTTGAAGTGGCAAATCATCATGTTTTAAGCCCAGTTGGGGTGGTAAATCCGCGACTTAGCCTACTTGCAAGTAGCAACTCCAAACCATTTTCAAAAACCAACATGAGATGTTTTGTTCCAAATCGAGTGATTTAGTCTATACTTGTATGCTGTGCGCATCACATAGTAAGTTAGATTAATAATCGAAATAAGAATGCGTGTGTTTTCAAAACAACATATCATGTTAGTAGAGGCCGATCCTTTGATCGGGCGAGCGGGGGTGCTTATTTCAGAACCTTCGCCTCTCGTACCCAAGTTCCCGAGCCGAGGCAACTTTGGTGATGACGGACACGTGGCCTTAGGCACAAGTTAGGGTTTTCTAGATTTCCCAAAATAAAATATTTAGGCGGCGACTCTGAAATCTGGCAAAGCAGTCCATGTTTGGCGCTTTTTGATTAAAATCGATTTTCCAAAACGATTTGTCAGATTTGGACTCTTTGGTGATTTATCAGTCTTACATTGCACTTTGTGAGATTAGATTCAAAATCGTGACAGGAGTCTGAACTGTAGTAGCTAGAACTATAATTCGCGCCCTCTCCGAAAGGGGGACGCTCGGAGTGCGTTCGGGCGGTCTACACTAATATAACGTCCATTGAGCTATGTCTAAATGCAAGGATCTTAATACAATATAGCATACATAAACAAGCTTATATATAAGACTTTCATATACTATTCATATCCCATTAAGCCCACAATTATAAGTCTATACAAAGGGTAGCAAGCAACCCGAAAGTTAAATATTGACAAAGTATCTAAGACAATTCATAAAAAAATTAGCTATACATGCCAACATATGGAACCCGCCAGATAAAGACAAAAAGGCCACTTCGGGTGACTCGGCAAAATAAGTCTAGCAAAAGGCACTTGCGGCTGACCAAAGGTTGTCCTGCGGGCTGATTACTGTGATGTGGATGAACAATAGTCCCCTCCTGCACATGCCTTAGAGTAAATCCCTAAATTAATCTTCAAATTTCTTCAATCTTCTTCTTAGGTTGAACTCTCTCCTCTTTTTCCCCTTCCCTTCTTCTCTCTCTCCTTCCAGGATATATTTTGATCTAAGTGTACCCACAAGTTCATGGTCTCATATATTTAACTAAGACTTACACTTATTTGAGCCCACAAAGCAAAGTTAACTAGGGTTAGTCTAATTAACTCAATTTAATTCATTACGAATCAATTTTTTGTAAAACAGCACATAATATCCCAAAAATCATGCTAATCATAACGATAAAGTTAATTTTGGGTTACTGCACCTCTAAGGCTTTCAATTTTCAATTCAAAGGTCTCAATTTCAACAGATTTTTCCAATAACCGACATATATAATATCATAATTAAATAATTCACGTATGTAAGCACAACTCCACATGGAATTTCACATTAAGCATGTAATTATTCATATAACTAAAGATGTAAAGCATATAAGAGGGTCGGGTTATTACATTTAGCATCGCGTATCACCCTTAGACTAATGAGCAGTCCAAACGTACTATTCAAATCCTTAAGGATATGTTTCAAGGTTGTGTCCTTGACTTTAAGGGGTCATGAGAGAGGCACCTTCCCTTAGTAGAGTTTGCCTATGACAATAGTTTCCAATCAAGTATCGGTATGGTGCCATTCGAGGCCTTGTATGGCCAACCATGTAAATCTTTGATATATTGGACAAAGGTGGGTAATGCACCTTTGTTGGGGCCGGAGTTGGTTCAGGAAACGACTGAGAAGGTGGCATTTATCCGTAAATGGTTAGTTACGGCTCAGAGTCGCCAAAAAAGTTATGCCGACCTCTTTTTGAAGATATCACCTAGGCGGGATTTGATGAGATTTGGGAAGAGTGGGAAGTTGTCCCCTCGATTTATTAGGCCCTTTGCGATCTTTGAGCGGATCGGAAAGGTAGCTTACCGTTTAGCATTACCGCCACAACTTTTCTGAGTTCATGGCATATTAGCATGCTTTGCAAGTACGAGCCGGATCTATCGCACGTGTTCGATTGGATCGACTTAGAGGTAGATGAGGATGCCTCGTATAAGGAGAGACTGGTGAGAGTCTTAGATAGGCGGGACTAAGTCTTGCGAGGCAAGACAATGCCCTTGGTGAAGGTTTTGTGGAAACATCATGGGGTTGAAGAAGCAACTTGGGAACGTGAGTTGGAAGTCTGCGAGAAGTATCTGGACTTATTTGTTGATGTTTGAACATGTATTGTATTATGATTATGATTAATAGAACATGAGAACATTATATATATATTGGAAAGGTGGAAGCATTGTATATGTTGTTTACGTTTTGGAAACATGAGTTTATTACAAACATTGCATATGTTTTTAAGAAAATATGAATTGTATATTTAATGCTAAGAATAAATCTATCTTGTTGATGAAAATGGATGACTGGAGGATGGGTCATGGTGGTGAAATTGATAGATTATCACTATTGTAAATAGTTTAATAATGATTTTAACTTGAATTGCAATTTCGGGGACGAAATTCCTTAAAGAGGGAGGTTATAGCGTTTCTGGTTTATAGTTGACCCATTTTGTATTTTGGACTCGGCTTTCGTAGTCTTGTATGGTTGTTTATGTCTTTCCCCCCTTATTTTTCCTTAAATTTGGTTATTGGATTGTATTGGTCTTGTTTGGAACAGGTTGGTTGCCTGATTTCGAACCTTTGTTGCTCAGATTTTTACTCTTCGACTCGAACGACACTTCTTGCGCTTGAGCAGGCTTTGCAAACTCTCAGTATTATTTTTTTTTTGCAAACCTGCAAAATACTGGAAGAGTGTGTTCCACGCTCGAGCGGGTGGACGCTCGAATAGCCAATCTTGAGCTTAAGCGATGTCTTCACCTACAAAACTTCTGAAAGTGCGTATTCTATGCTCGAGCGTCACTTCTTGCGCTCGTGCGGACTGTGTATATATCAGTCCATGAGGATGACGATTTAGTTCACTTTTTCATTCCTCTCTCCTTTAAAAACTTTCCAAAAACCTTGATCTTGAGTCTCTCTCTCTGAAACTCACATTCTCTCTACATTTTTACCTAGATCCATTAGGTTCTCCACCCTAGTGCCTTTGAGAAAAAGTTGGAGCATTCCTAGAGCTCCGTTTTGATCCAATTAGAATTTGGTTTCAGCTTCATTGAAGTTTCCACCTTGCTTTGCTCATCTCCTAACCTTGAGGTAGGGATTTTCTACACCTTTTTATGGATTTTTAACTCAGTTATTGGTTGTTGTGTAACAATGATGGGTTTTGGGAGTTTTTTTTTAACAAACCTAGGGTTTGGGATGTAAAATAAAAAGAGGGGTTTCTAGTGAATGTAATATAAACAGTCATAGGGTTTGAAAATGAGGTTATATTATGTCATAATTGTTGATTTTAGTATTTGGATTGGCATTTGAGAAAGAGAGAAGTTAACCTAAAATGGTTCACATATTTATTTTGTATAAATAAATGAAATTGGTATTATAAATATGAAATTGGGTGAACGTAGATGTAAATGGTGGAGTTGGATATGTATTACCTCACACTTTTAGAAATTTGAATAAATTATCTATCTTGAGAGAGAATATCTGTTTAGAAATATCTGTATTAGGCTATCGGTGGAGGATAGCTATGATTGTTGTAGAAATTGCATGAGGATTAGGTAGATTGAAACTAATCTTTTGTTGGTTGTCATTGAATATGACTATATTTTAAATACATTGTATATGTATGATTGTTTGGGAGGAAAAAGAGGATGTACTCCATTGTTTGGAAAGAGATAGAGGATGGACTCCATTCAATTAATTTAGCCTGTGTATCCTTGGTGAAAGTCCTGAAACCGCGTATATACATGGGTGCCGATCCCACAAACGAAATTTTCGTAACATGGCAAATTGAAGTGCTTGTGTGACGATTATGTTAATTTGGAAACCATTGAGTTGTAGTCTCAAATGGGTTGTTTGAAAGATAATGAAATTGGCTCATGAATTGAGGTGAAATGATTGAACTTGAATTGATGAGAAAGAAAAAGGATTGAGTTGCGAATTTTGGCACTTTATGATGATATAGAATATAAATGTTTCTTGCTGGCATTGTAAATGCACATTGTACTTATATCTTTGTTAAGACCCATATACTGTGTTAGATCGTTCCTATTGGGCTTTGACTCACCCTATTTGGGAAAATCATTTTCAGGTGTTGATGATATACCTCCACCAAGGCAGTAACTCGGAAGGAGTTTGGAGCACAGGCTTCACATTTTGTACTTATTTGTATAGCCGAGGGCTTAAATTGTATAGAGTTAGACTCTCTTTTGTTGTAACCTAGTAATGACTTGGAAAGTTGTAAGCCTTTAGGGCATATAATTGTCTGTTTAACTTTTATTCCTCTTTCTTTCTTGTAACACATGCTGTAGATTCAGGATAAACTATTTATGAATGTATACCGCATGTGTCACTCTTGTATAATGATTTAGTTTAATGGAAATTTATTATTTTGATCACGTTATCATGTGTATATTGTGCTGGGTCGAATTATTGTAATTATTTTCGGGGCGTTACAGCTGTGGTCAAAAAGTTTGCCACAATAAGAATGGAGTAAATCGGCCGTGAAGAGAATAGTCAGGCAGATGAATTGGCTGACTTAGCATCCATGCAAAACACTTTTCCCAACCCTTTGCTGATTGAGTTCTTACCTCGACCTAGCATTGAAGAACCTGAGGTGCCTAAAATGCTTTGCATCGACCTAGGGCCATCTTAGATGGACCCTATCATAACCTTCCTCAAAGATCGAATCCCCCTATTGAAAAGAAGGAGGCCAACAAGATAAGGGCCAAGTCAGAACACTTTTGGCTCTCTCTATCTGGCGCCTTGTACAAAAAATCCTTCACTGGGCCGTATTTGAAATGCATCCACCCCAGCAAGGTCGAATCTTTCCTCTTCAAAATTCATGGAGGCATGTGTGGAAGCAACATTGGGGGAAGATTGTTGGCATACCGAGTAATTTGGCCATGCATGCAGGCCGACGCAAAAAAGTATGTAAGGAAGTGTGAGAAATGCCAGAAATTTGCTCACCAGATCCACCAACCGACAAGAGAATTGCTTCCCTTAACGAGTCCTTGGCCATTTGCCCTCTGGGGGCTAGATATTATGGGACCTCTTCCAACGGCTCCGGGCAATCGCAAGTTTTTCATCGCTGTTAGCTATTACTTTACCAAATAGGTGGAAGCTGAGCCATTGACAACCATCAAGGAAAAAGACGTGAAGAAGTTTGTTTAGCAGAATGTTATTACTCAGTTCGAAGTCCCAAAGGCCTTCATCTCAGATAATGGCAAGTAGTTTGATGGGAAACTATTTAGAGGATTTTGTGAAGAATTGAAGATCGAGTTCTACAATTCAACGCCAGCCTATCCCCAGTCAAATGGGCAAACCAGAAGCTTCAAACAAGACTATTTTGGATGGATTGAAGAAGCATCTTGAGAAAGCTAAAGGAAGTGGGCTGAAGAACTCCCCAACGTGCTATGGGCATACCAAACTACCCCTAAACGCTCTACCGGAGAAACTCCATTTGCCCTGGCTTATGGCATGGAAGCAGTCATACCACTGGAAATCGACATGCCAACCATCCAGCCTGAAAACTTTAAGTCGAACTTGAACGACGAAACTATTGCCCTAAAATTAGACCTTGCTAAAGAAAGAAGAGAAAGGGTGCTCATTCACATTGTTGCCTACCAGCAAGAGCTTTCCAAGAAATACAACAAAACTTGCATCCACGCCTGTTCAAAGTTGGGAACTGGGTCTTGAGAAAAGTAATGGGCAACACTTCGGTCCCAGGAGAAGGAAAATTGGGTACGAATTGGAAAAGACCATGCAAGATAACTGGCCATGCTGGAAAAGAGGCTTACCATCTAGAGGACCTAGATGGTAAAGCCATTCCAAGACCATAGAATGCGGCCAACCTGAAACTGTTTTATTTTTAACATGTAATTCCCTCCCCCTTATTTAGCATACCTTTTTGTTCAAACATAGCCTTTTGGCACTATATGTAATGCTTGATGAGCAATGAAAAGAATTCTTTTATTTTTCTTTATATTTTGGAATTTTGTGTGAACTCTTTGGATTAAAGCATTGCGTTGTGCAACCGGGCAACTCCCCTTATGCTGGTTAGGCCTACCGAACAAAAGTTGGTGTTTTGACCAACTCGCGATATAAGACCGAGCTGATTTTGCTCGTCCTTTCCCGAGCTGATTTTGCTCACCAAACAAAAAATTAGTGTTTTGCTCAACCTATTGCCTAATACCGAGCTGATTTTGCTCGTCGGGTAGGCAGGTAGTGTTTTCCTCAATTATAGTCATTTGTTCCGAGCTGATTTTTCCCCAATTTTGGTCATTAAATCCGAGCCGATTTTGCTCGTCTCCCTTGAGCTGATTTTGCTCAATGGGAGGGGAGTTGGTGTTCTCCCCCAACTTTAATAATCTAGACCGGACTAATTTTGCTTGTCTCCCTGAGCTACGTTTGCTAACCGGGGAAAGAGTTCATCAATTTGGACGTTGCCTTCTAAAGCTCATACTGTCCCATTCGAGTAGAAATTATCTCAGCAAGAAAAAGTTTACATTTCACACTTGAATCCAAGCGAACAATTTTTATCTCGGCAAAAATAAAAGTTAGAAGACAAAGAGATGAAGCGAGCAGAAGGTTGATGATTTTCATTCCTAATTAAGCTCGGTTAAAAAAGTGGGGTTCATAGCCCGGTTATATAAAGATAAAAGAAAAAAATAAAAATAAAAATAAAAATAAAAATAAAATAAAATAAAACAAAATAAAGAAAAATACAAAAGAAATAGCAGATTCCACCTAAATCCCTAATCAAGGTTTACTGCATTAGCTAGGTCAGCCACATCCTCCCCGATCACATCCACTACATCCTATACACCAGAACCAAGGCCCCGATCAACATCCAACTCGGCTTGGCTGTGGCTCAGAGATGCTTTCTCAGATACGATCGGCAGCGAAGCATTGTTTGTTGACTCGGGAGCTGTCACCTCTGTCGAGCTGGCCGCTTGCGCCGTCTCAATTAGGCTTTACTGCATGGCAGCAGCATAAGTCTGCATGTATGGAAGGATGAAGGTGAGCGGAGGGTTCTTGAAGATGTCAGACTCTAGCTTGTGGCCAAGTTTCTTAACGGCGGCTTTCTGGCCGCACTGGAAAAAGATATCCTCCATGCACTCCACTTGTCGTTCATAAACTTTTTCTCCCTCTGCATAGCTGTGGTCCTCTGTATCTTCAACTTGTTTCTTTAGCTCAGCTTTATGGACAGCTCGATGCTTCTGTAACTCAGCAAGATACCTCACCTTCTTAGATTGAATAGTCTTTTGCTTGTCCTCATCGGCCTTCGAAAGTCTCTCGGCTAGCTGGTCCTGGTCAGCTGTTATTGCCGCGAGAGAGGCCTTCATTTTCCCCAGCTCGACCGTTTTAGCCTTATTATCCGCTATGGCCTCACAAAGACTCTACCACACAGCGATCATGCATTCGTGGGCAACATAGTTTTTTTGCACGGCCTGTAACAAAAGAGAAGTCAATACATCGACACCAAGCAATAACTTGAAAACAAAGAGACGTGCTTCCTTACCAGAACAATGGACTTTGAAGTCAACCTAAGGACCTTTAGGTCGGACAGTTCTTCATGCCTCTTCATATCCGCAGGAAGAAGCATGCCTTTGGTCAGGTTAAAATCGAGCGAAATTTCCTTGTCGGTGTAAACAAAATCAGTAGTAGTCACAGCCCAGCCTTTATATTTCAGCTCGGGCGACTACACTGGAGGGGCAGTAATGCGGACAATTTGCTCAACGACAATCTGCTCAGTCTGCTCTCCTTAGTCAGTGGCAACCAGCTCAGTAGAATCTTCATCCACAAGGTGCTGCTCGATTGAAGGTTGCCTTGCCCTCTTCCTTGAGCGAGAAGTACCGCACTCGCCAGCCAGGGCCAACACTGGCCCAATTTCCTACGTGGCTGGCTGGGACGATTGGCCCTCAGCTATCTTGGTCAGTTGAGAATCGCTCGGCCCAGCAGTGATCATGGATTTGATGGCTTGGATTTTGGCCATTTCTTGCTCGGCTATCAAAGGCACCAAAACTATCACAGGGAGAGTTGGATCAAGTTCTGGAGAAGAGACACGTAAAAAGTCTATGACCTTGATTTTGCGTGGTGCACTGTACCGGTAGCTCGGTTCGTATGTGAGCAGCTTATGACACTCGCGTTCTTGATGTCGCCATGAGGTTCTGATAGCTTGTTGATCAGCACGTGAGTAGTTGTCTGCCAAGAGTTTATAATATGCATAATAAGGAAAGGAAGAAAGTTACCTCGACATAAATATTCAGTCAAAAGAAAAGCATAACCGAGCTACTTTGCTCACCAGCGACCTCGAAATTCTTTCTTAGGTACCAGCCTGGTATTGGTGCCTCGGTATCCTTGTAATTACCAGACACCCAGAGAAAGTCATCATCGTTCAATTCTTTGTCCGGTGTGTTTTCTACTAGTTTTGCTCGACCCTTCTTGACCTTGAGGTACCAACAAAAGCCGCCTTTGTTTTTACTAAGTGTGTATTGATGAAATATCTCAGCTAGGCCAAGATTTAAACTGAGGATACGGTTTAGCATGGCCACACCATTAATTATCTTATATGTATTTTTTGATACTTGTGTGGGACATAGCCTGGTTTGCCTCAAAAATTCACAAACAAGGGGTTGCACGGGAAAACAGAGCATTCCTTTTATTATCGATACCACAGTGAAAAGGGAAAAAATCCAATTTGCCCCAAGGTGTCTCTCCTTTCTTGGCTAGCTCAATTTGGACGTCATCAGGGATGCCAAACTCCCTACAAAACTCGGCTATGGCCCCAGGCGAACTGACCATAAATCGATACTTGCTCATTTATCCTAGTTTTATTTTGACCACTAAAACTAATTTATTGCTCGGCCAGATGGTTGGTCGGTCTGCGAGCGGCACCAATTTGCAATGTTGAGGTGTGCCTAGTCGATCCTAGTGCGTTCTGCATTGTTAAAAAAGTAAGTGCACGGTTAGCACGATAGAAGTTTTTACTCAACTATCAAAATTAAAGCTATTCTTTGGTCAGCCATAGAGCCTAGAGTTGGGTGTTAGGTTGGGTGTTAGGTTGGTTGTGGGGGCTGAAGCCTAAGTGTTTTATCTCGACCCTAGTCCAGCACCCCTACGTCTCATCTAGCGCAGTTCTAACCAATTTTAAGGAGCGCAAACAAGGTTTTTGCCCGGTTTGATCATTTTTTGGATTAAAAACTGAACTTGTGCTTGATTTTTCCCAGAATTCGTACTATTCATCCTAAATTCTGAAGTCGCGTACTGAAACTAAGAGGAATGAGGGACACGGAGGCCCCTATATGTTTTTGGTTTCGGTTTTCCCTAATTTCTACAAATGTTTACCAGTTCCACACCAAAGAAGGTGTTGACAGAGGCTTAACAACTTAGAAACAAGAAGAAAAATGAAGAACATGAAGAACACAGAAGAGATAAAATGAAAAGATTCAAAAAAATCGCTATGAATGGCTCAAAGCTTCAATCTTATCGGGAAAACGGCTTCGATAGGGGTTGACGAATCGATTGGTACAAGAAGAGTGGCTTGGAACGCACGGAATGACAACAGTGATGGCGGTGCAAGCTCTGAAGAGGGTAGGGTTTTGCTTGGAGAAAAAGATGAACAGTGGAGTGGACGAAGGGGCGTATATATCTCCTATGTATGTGCGAAAACCCAAAGGGCGCTAACCTTTCAAATTTCGGAGATAGTAGGGGCAACTGTGGAGCTGCACGGAGCCTCTAAAGGAACGCCACGTGTCACTGACTTGATGGGTTGTCAGTATAGTTGATTGATGGGTGATAGGACGACGGGCACAAGTCTCCAAAACCGACTAGAATTAACAACTCGGCCAGAAAGGTTAATCCCAATCACGCTCAACTCGGATGGGATTAAGAGGCAATTAAGAGGGCAATTTGTATCAAACAATGTGCCAAGCTATACCAACACAGAGTATGGTGTTGGGTTGTGCTACACAAATATGGAATCTAGTGTTGGGCCGATCTATACCAGCACAGAGTTTGGTGTTGGGACGGGCTATTTTGGCCTGGCTACCTTAGCACCGGCCCTAGTCTAGGATCAGGTATCTTTTAGCGTCACGGTGCAGAGGCTATGTCAACGCCGCAAGATCGACCGGATTAGGCATGGTGTAGTGTGGGAACAGAGAATGTGCAATGTGCTATAGGCATGCTGTGTAGCCGAAATAATTGTCTGCACGCCCATAGTTGACCAGTTTGAGAGAATGTCACCAAAGTATTGACTGAGCGCAGCTCTATCCCGAAGGCCGGCATGGCTTAGCTCGGCACTAGAATGATCAGAGGAAATATCTTTGGTGCAACCCAATTAGTAATAGCACAGTTAGGTATTCCACGTGGACCAATGAAGAGAAAACTTCTCTAGGTGTGCTTCAATACCGTTTGGCAGTTTGGCCAATACTGTTTGGTAGTATTCACATATACACGTGTAAGGAATGGATAAGGCAGTACAGCCACACGTCCAGCAAAGGACAATAGAGCTAGTGTGCACACAATCTAGGGTTGCATGGCCAGCCTAGAAAAGGAGGTGCGAGCAGACTTAGAGAAGCAAGCAGTCTTTAGTCACTCTCTCTCTCTATAGTGCTCTGTATCTTCTCTTCTCTTCTCAAGAAGCTAACTTGACCATCGAAGGGATTTTTTGGAAACCCACCCGCGAGGTAGCTCACCTTTGTTTGTTCATAGTGAAATGGAGTTCCATCGGAGTGAGTCCAGCTTAGTAGCAAGGAGTACGAAAGGCGATGACTATTTTCCACCCGTACACTTTGAAAGGTCTAAGTTTAGTGCTTGCCCACTTTTGTTAAAGCTCCACCCAAGAATATAGTGGTTACCTCTAAACATTCCAATAGTAGAAGAGAAACCAACATACATAGAATCCAAAAGGGCACCTCCTAAGAAAGTTCTGTGTTTTTTTTTTTTTTTTTGGAGTAAAATTTATGATGTTTTATGATGTTATGCTACTGTGGCAAAATTCATAAATGGCAAATTTATAGTTTGTACCTTAAAGTTATAGAGGATGAAATTATGCCACTTTGTAGTAAAATTCATATTCTTTTTTATTTTTTTTAGTGAACACAGTGTTAATACCTTTTGTAGTGAGAAAAGTTACATCGTTTTGTAATAAAAGTTACAAATTTTTGTGATGTTGTGAGGTGCAAATGATATGCACTCTTTTACAGGCGCAAATAGCATTTCCCCCAATTTGATATTAAAGCAAAATACACTCTTCAATTTTAAACTTCCATTGAAATTTTACTTTGTCCCCTCGTCTTCAAACTATAACAACTATAAGTCTGTAGACTTTAGCCGTTGTTTCAATGTAACCCTCACAAAATAACATTTTCACCATACAACTTCCACTTATATTCTACCTTGGTGTTAGGTGGCAGAAGGATTAAATTAATACTCGGATTAAAGTTTATGAGTTTACAATTAAAAAGTAAGAAATTAAAATAAAATTTAAGTGAGACTTAAAAGGTAAAAAATATAATTTATCTCTGATATTATATATCATTTGACAGAGAATGCAACACTGACATTTATGAGGAGAAATTTCTAAATATCTACGCCTACCAATGCGGACTTTCTTCTAAAAATGCATTATAATATTTCAACCGATTCTTTCGCACTTCTAAACAACACTGTTAGGAACAAAGAACAAATCAGAAAATGATTGACAGAATATATAATAGAAGATTGAGATTGAATCCAGTCAACCAATCAACCAACAGGACCGTTTATCGGAAAAAATGAGCACGTCTTGAGAAGAAAAAATAAAAAATAATAAAAACAGATATTTTTTATAATTTAATGGTGAAAGTTATAATTTTTTATAGTGTTTATTATGCTACTTTCTAATAAAAGTTAAGAATAACAAATTTATAAAGCGGCACATCGTAAGAAGTTTTTTTTTTTTTGAGTAAAATTTATGATTGGTGTTATGCTATTTTGTAATAAAATTTATAAATGAAAAAATTATAATTTGCACCTTAAAGTTATAAATGATGAAAATATGTCACTTCGTAGTAAAAGTTATTTATTTTTTTTTTTTTAAGTAAACACAATATTAATACATTTTATAGTGAGAAAAGTTATATTATTTTGTAATAAAAGTAACAAATTTTTGTAATGTTATGAGCTGCAAACCATATGCACCCTTTTAGGGGTGCAAACAGCCTTTCCCCCAATTTGATAGTAAAGTAAAATACACTCATCAATTTTAAACTTCCATTTAAATTTTACTTTGCCCCCCTCATCTTCAAATTGTAAAAATTAAGTCTGTAAACTTTAGCCATTGTTTCAATGTAACCCTCACATCACTCATTGTTAAAAAAAGGACCAAAATTACTCACATGATAGCTACATGAGCACGTTTTAAGTGTATTTTTACCATTCAACTTCCACTCATTTTTTACTTTGGTGTGAGGTTTAGTGTGCTTTCCAAAACTTCCAAAGTCTCAAAATTAACATCTCATACAAATTTGACGTTTTATGTTCTACATGGCAGTCTTTGTAATCTTCCTTTCCTTTTTTTCCTAATTCCTAATAAAAAGTGCAACAAAAGTTCCAAAAATAAAATAGAGAGTTGAATTACGTACTTTACTAATATGTCTCGTTAGAATTTTTTTTTTTTTTTTTTAAAAAGGCAAAAAAAGCTAGATGATGGCAGAAAAACCATCACAGAGTATCCTAGAATGTGTAATTGAACCCAACCAAATTAAGCTTGTGGTTAAAAAGTAACATATCTTACATAGGTCTTTAAGACTCAACCAACACAGCTAGAAGGGTACTACGGCAAATATTCAGAGTTGAACCAACCAAATAAACTTGTGGTTAGAATGTGACTTAATAAATAGGCCTTCAAAACTTTGCTAATTAAACACAACTAGCATGGTACTGCAAAGATAGCTGGAAGAGTACCTTTTTTTATCTTCAAATTTAATCATACAAGATTGAACCCAATCCAGAATATGAAGCATAAAAGAAAATATCTATTAAACCAACGGAAATGCGTCGGACCCCCAGTAAATGCTACTGGGGTGACCCCCAGTGCCACGTGGCACTGTGGGATTGGAGGAAAGGAAAAAAAAAAAAAAAAAAACGGAAAACTGGCCAGTGGGGGCACCCAACGTCACTGGGGGTCGACCCCACTGGGGGTGTATAGCAGGATTCTTAAACCAATCACAAGAATATCAACTACAGTACCTATTAACCAAAGGCTTTTGTTGAATTGGTATAATTTTCTAGTCTCAAAATAAAAAGTTGTCACATTATTTTGTATCATAATTTTCTGTTTAAATATCGGTACTCTTAATAGAAAACAGAAAATAATACAAGTAATTAATGGGGTAGATGGAAAGTGAGTCCTTACTTCATGTGGTGCGAAATGTGCCCCACTCTCTCAACCAATCTTTCGGAACGAGACTTCTATTCCATAAAATTGGTAAATGTGAAATGAGGGTTAATGATCTAAAAAACTGTTTACCTGTGTCAACAAAAAAAATATAAAAAATATATAATAATAATAATAAAAATAAAATAAAAAGCGTATAAAAAAATTCAAAATTGTTGTACCTCCTTTTAGAAGGGGAAAAAAGAATGGGAATTACAAGAAGGAAATGGCATAAATGAAAAGGTTCATCTTCGGTTTTGGAACAGTTGGGAAGTTTTGAAATAATTTGATGAGTTCAATTTGTAAGACATTGGAATTATTCAAAATACAAACACAAGTTTAATTATTCATAGCAAAGGAGATCTGAATTGCATTGAAAATTGTATTAGTTTTTGTCAAGTTATAGATGCACCAGATTGATTATGCATACAAATTTCAGATTTGAAAACCCATGGGTCTATTTAGTCTATTTTTTAATAAATTGAAAGTTGATAATATAAAAAAAAAAAAAAACAGAAATTCAGAGCACCTCTTCCTCGCTATTTAATAATAATTTTTTGTACTAAACACTCAAGTACAAACTACACCAAACAATTGGGAACAATTTTTTTAAAAAAATTATAATTCACAAATTACACCAAATTGCTACCCATTAACTATCATTCATCTTAATTATTTTGTAGACAGAAAGACACATAAACAATGAGACTTTTGGGATCAAAGCAATCTACCTAATGTATAGGATAATATTTGTGTCTATTAGAAATTGGGAGACAAAATTAAAACACTTTTTATATATTGGAGATTAGATTGACACAATTTAAACATTGAAGACAAAATTCAAATACTGTTATACAATGGAGACTAAAAACATAATTAGCCATAGATATATATACAACAGCAACAACAATTACAATTGCAGTTTACATGGTTTTATCTTCAGCTTCCCTTCGAAACAAGTATCTACTTACTTGTCTGTTTTCCACAATAAGAACAATGATTCTTATTCAACATACATTCAAATCATGTCCGTTTTCCACAATAAGAACAATGAGAACCCTTAAGAACAATGATTCTTATTCATCATACATTCAAATCAGGTTTTAGTATCCAAAAGGCATGGAAATTTTCAAATTCATCAGCCACTATGGAGTGAACTGCTAGATGCAGAGTCATGAAAACCCTTAAGAACCGATGAAGGAAATGACCCAAATTCAGGAGACGCTTCATTACGAACACCAAGTGTACTAATACCCGCGATATCAAGAAGTATATCATTTGGAAACAAGGCATCTCCATCCAAGTATTGCACCACTTGCCTCATACTAGGCCTTACCGCTGCATTAGTGTGCGAGCAAAACAGACCTAACTTCAAAACCAATTCCATTTCCTCTTTCAAATATTCGCCTCTCAATCTAGGATCACTTGTCTCAAGAATAGCTCCTTGTTTCCAATTCTCAATAACCCAATCAATTAAAACCCTCTCTTCAGGCAATCTTTGTGTCTCTATAGGCTTCCTTCCACAAGCCACTTCAAGCATGAATGCACCAAAACTATACACATCGGTGCTTGTAGTTGCCTGGCCGGTTCTACTAAACTCCGGAGCAAGATAGCCCAGAGTGCCAACCACATTGGTAGTTTCTAGATTTTCTCCGTGATCATGCAATCTTGCAAGCCCAAAATCTGCTAGCCGTCCATTTAGATCAGCATCAAGTAAAACATTACTAGCTTTCACGTCTCTATGAAGAACAACTTGCTCCCATTCTTCATGTAGATACTGAAGCGCAGACGCTACTCCTCTGAGGATTTGATAACGTTGAACCCAATTCAACGCTTGTTCGCTACCAAATAGGAACTTGTCAAGGCTTCCATTGGGCATATAATCATAAACCAAGAGAAGCTCTCCCTTTCGTCGACAATAGCCAAGGAGTCTCACCAAGTTCCTATGCCTTAGTCTTCCCATGCTAACAATTTCAGCCACAAACTCTCTCATCCCTTGTTTTGAATCGTGGGAAATTTTCTTGACTGCAATTAGTTCCTTGGAAGAGGGAAGTACTCCTCTATAAACCTTTCCAAAACCTCCTGCCCCAAGAAGTTCTGTGCTTTGGAAACCTTTGGTAGCTTTGTAGAGATCCTTATAGGAAAATCTTTGCGGGCCATATTCTTGTTCCCAATCTTCTTGTATTTCTTCATATTTTTTTCTCCTCACACAACAAACAACCCCGAATATTATGATGATCAGCATAATGATTGTTGTTACCAATGAGACTATAATTGCTATACCTGGTTTTCCTCTTGGTTTTCTTTGATGGGGAAAAGAAGGAAGCTTTGAAATTTCTATGCTCTGTGCTTTCCCACTTTTGTTGAAGCTCCACCCAAGAATATAGTGGTTAGTTGCAGTTGCTCCAGTAGAGGAAGAGAAGCCAACATACATAGAATTCAAGAGGGTTGGAGAAAGATCGATGTGTGTTGACAAGAGAGGTCGATTTGGTTTGGGGCTCGGGATAGGAGCTAGTGTTACTTTGAGTAGGTTCTCCACTCCATCGTAATCTATCCAAACTTGTATTGGATTCCCACTTAAGAGCTTCAAAGTCTTGTTTTTTCCTTCCCTACTGGAATAATATGAAGCAGTCGCCGAATCAATAGATTTTAAGTCGTTAACATCAATTCCAACATGATTGTTGTCTATGTCATTGAATCCACGGTCCTTAATAGTATCAAGCTCAATTGCCAACAGATGGTTTGAAGCAAAACCGTTGTTGGTAGAATTGAGGAGTCCCAAGTATGGGCCTTCGAAAGCTCCAGTGAAGTTCGTAGATGGTGAGATGGTAAAGGCAATTCCATGACCACTAACATCTGTGTATTCGGGAACCATAACGAAGACAAAATTGGTGGAAAATGAAAGGGTTTGAGGTAAGGAATCATTGAATTTTATAGGAAGTTGGTAGAAAGCATGGCCGGTTTGTTGCACAGAAGTGTTGGTGAGCTGCAATAAACCATTGGGAAGGATTTGTGCAAGCCCATCAAGATGAAGATTGGCTCCTTGGAAGCCATTGTAGATGAATTGGTTTTCATCTTGAGCTAAGACCAGGGTTTTCAAGCATACATAGAAAAGTAGAAGAAAATGAACTGGTTTTGGAGTGGCAGTCATTTTACAGATGTAGGAAAGCTTGATCCTTGCAAAGATGGATGGGCGAGTATTGATTTTTTATTTTGTTTTGTTTTGGTTTGGTAATGTTTTTCTTTGTTTTCCTTCACATTAGATTTTGTGGTTGAAAAATCAGGGGATTTTGGCAAGTTTAACAAGGAAGGAGTCAACAACCTTGCAGATAAGTTCAACTAAAATCAGGGCAGGCCTTGCCCTTAGCCCATAAAGCACCGCCTTAGGCCTCACCCATATAAGAGGCCCACAAATTTGTGTAAGCCTCGGAAGAACTTCCCATTTGAATCTAAAACCCGAAAAAATATCAAAAAGTCAACAAATTTTTAATTCATGCAAACAAATTAAAGATTTTTTTTTCATTCACTTTATTTTTTGTACATTTTTTTTTTTGTAAAAATTCAAAAAATCATTCCTAAACATATTATTTTTTTTACTCTTATATTTTATCCAAAAAGCCATTAAAAAATCTACTTCTCAAATGATGCCTTAATTGCTTTTATACAAAAGCCACTTTTTAATGCATAATTCTTTTTAATCGTTTACTTTTTTCTGTCTCTATTAGGGATATAAGCAGGTTCAGTTTGATTCAATTAGATCACTAAATCAAACCCTTCAATTTTATTGGTTAAGGAACCAAAAACAATTACACATATGGTTCAATTTTATTGATTTCTAATTTAGTGTAAATAAGGGACTCACAAAAAAACTTTAATGTTATGTTTGGTTCAAGAATTTAGGGAGTGATTTCAAAAGGGAAAGAAAAAAATATGATAAAATGTGAATAAAATATACCTATTAGGAGTACTCGTGAATCAGTTTTTGATGGTTTGATTTGCGGTTTGGACCAGTCTGCATGTCTGCAGCTTGGAAAAAATTGAACCTGTAACCGCCCGCAGTGTGGATTGTGGTTTGTGCGAATAGGGTTCGCAAATGTGGGTGGTTCTAGGCGGTTTGCGGATTGGACTTTTTGCTTAAAATTTTATTTTTAGACTTGTTTTTCTCCATTTTTTAAATATTCTTTTTGGGTCTTTTTCCCATATTTTTTAAATATTATTTTGGGTCATAAAATCACATATTTCTTAGCATAAAATCATAATTTTTCAATTGATTTATCCCAATTAAATTACAGCCTATCTATCTAATTTACTTCTAGAAGGAAATAGACAACAAGCAGGTAGACCGAGTTAATGACCTTGACATAAGATGACTTTGTTAAATGTATCTGGAATTAGGACCAACCAAATCATGTATCTAGAATTTAAAATATATATATATATATATATATATATGCTATAAACTCTAAAACTAAAATTTTTTTAAAATATTTTACATGGGTGTAGGACTCATACCATGTAGGTTTCATGTGAATTTCACATCTATGTGAGACATTTTGTAAAAATTTTAATAAAATTTTTGAGATCTCTAACATATTTAAAAAAATACTAGTAACCTTGAAAAATTAATTAGAAATTTATCTTAAATGTGAAGTGTTGATATAGATTTAAAGATTTTTTTTTTATTTATTTTAATAGATAAGAGAGTAATTACAATCATGAGAAATAATTACAATCTGATTTCAGACATTTTGTCATGACCCGAACCCGCCCCTATAGATTAAGGTTATAACCGGCCAGTAATCATGAGATTACCTACGGCCTCAAACCAAATAAAACATGTTTCATCAGAGTTAAGGGGCCAAAACGGAAGCAAACTTAAAAATTTTGTCCAATGAGCTATGCTTACATGGCATACCAAAACATTTTGCATATACTTAATAACTCACACCACAAACTAGTAGTTAACATCTTGTATACCCAGGATCATTCAAACACATAGTCAGCCAAACTAAAAGCTTATACACATAAGCGGTCTATCATGACCAATAGGAATAGCAAAAGAAATTCAAAAGATCATAAACAAAGCCTCTTGTGTGAGGCACCTGGGCTGACTTCACAAACTCGGATACCTTTCTTAAATTCCACTAAGGCTGGGGTTGAGCATCCCTTTACTCACCTACATACATATAAATAAGAGTGAGCTAACGTCCAGTGAATAATATCAAAATAAAGAGGTTGATGAATGAGATTCGCTCATAAATGAGTCATACTTATAATGAAAATATTTGAACCACTATTTTCATTCACGTCAGATTTACAATCTCAACAAAGATAACGACCTCGGGTCCAACACATCATATCCATATGCAAAACATCCTCAGGTCCAATTCTTATATAAAAGGACCTTGGGTCCATCCATACAAAACGACCTATGGTCCAACCAACTCTTTATTCAAAATGACCTTTGGTCCAATTCAAACATATCAAATAGCATATTCAAACGGCTCTTGGCCCATCTTGGCATTCATGTCTAACGGCCTTTGGCACAATCGTTCATATCCGACGGCCTTTGGCCCAATCATTCATGTCCAATGGCCTTTGGCCCAATCATTCATGTCAAACGGCCTTTGGCCTAATCATTCATGTCAAACGGCCTTTGGCCCAATCATTCATGTCAAACGGCCTTTGGCCCAATCATTCATGTCCAACGGCCTTTTGGCCCAATCATTTATGTCAAACAACCTTTGGCCCAATCATTCATGTCCAACGGCCTTTGGCCCATCTTTACATTCAACCATATCAATTGGCAAACGGCCTTAGGCCCAATTCGGACATATCAAACGTATCAAACGGCCTTAGGCCTAATTCAAAAATATCAAACATATCAAACGGCCTCATACAAAATTAGGCATATAGAATACTCATCATATTTCAAATCAACAAATCCATGAAGCTTACATAGAAGTAGCATTTGGAAAGCAACATGCTTGAAAATATCTTTACTAAGATATTACTCACAGTGTTCTGCCGGTGGATTTGCCCTTGAGCTCGACCCTACACATTACATAACACATATGGGTCACAAACAATTCAATCCGTTCTTAATTCATACATTCCTCTTAGGCTCCTTTCTTATCATTTTAACTCATTCACAATGCTTAATGCATGCCTAAGAGTGCTTAGAAATGAAAGGGAACGGAAAACAAATCATAAAACCACTTTTCAAAATATCTGAAACAGGGATCCCTGCTCGAGTGGACCCTTTGGTCTACAAAAGTACTGGTTACTTCATTTTTACGCTCGAGCGTAACTTCGGACGCTCGAGCTGAGAGTCAAACTAAATGGCTCCCCGCTCAAGTAGACGTCTATGTCTGCAAAAGTTCTGGGAACTAGCATTTCACGCTCGAGCAGCGCTTTCCCCGCTCGAGCAAATATGCCGAATTTTGGAATTTCCAGCAACCAGTTTGAGCTTCAAACTTGCATTCAAATTAACATAGCTTGCATTTTATAACCCATAACTCTCATATACAACTACTAACATGATACAAACACCAATTTACTACATTATGAAGCTCAAATCTTATAAATCAATCACATGCAAACCCAAATTATACCAAACTTACTTCCAATACATTAAATTCATGCATTCAAAACTCACACCTCTATGAATTGCTCTTGCATGTGAGATATAACCTCTATTCTCAACTTCAATGGTGAAGAGATGATCAAAAGCATGAACTTCAATCAAAATTCAACATGGATTATACATTTTATGCTCAAATATGCAAATTCATAGCAATTTCTTACATGCATGCATTCATTGACTCCAAATTCATCAATTACCACTCAATTCTTGCTCTTGGTCACATATTCTCTTTGAATTCATATAGTTACAAATTCAAACTCATGAATTAACGGTTGATTACTCACCTAGGAGCTTCAATTCTTCCAATTATAGCCAAATCTTGAGCTAATCCTCTTAGTTTCTTGAATTCTCTTGCAATATCTTCAAGAATGGCTCCTTTCTCTCTCTAAATTCGGTTCACTCTCTCTCTCTAGAGTGTAGGATCAGATTTGGGCTAAAAAATATGAGCTTAAGCATGTATGGCTCATTTATATAGGCTTTCCTTAATCACACTTAATTAGAACTAATCAATGGTGCTTAATTAATTCGATTTAAACTAATTAATTCGTTCCGAATCAGTTTTCAATTAAATTTTACCGTAGGCTCTAAAAATTATGCTAATCACAATGGCGTAGTCAATTTTAGTTTCTGTGGCCGATAAGGCCTTCAATTTTCAGTTCAAAGCACAGATTCTAACAGATTTTCCTACGGTGAACAGATACAAAACCAAAATCATATATAATCATGCAATTTACACCCAAATTCAAATTAAGCACATAATTACAAACATAATCACGATTAATTAACATAGTATAGAACAGGGTTATTACACTTTTGATGGGAGTTAGTGTTACATTGAGTAGATTCTTCACTCCATCATAATCTATCCAAACCTATATTGGATTCCCACTTTTGAAGTCCAAGCTCTTATTTATTCCTTCACTACTAGAATAATATGCAGCATGCTTCGATACATTAGATATTAAGCTATTAACATCAATTCCAACATGATTATCATTTATATGATTCATATCAAAGCTCTTAACAGTATCAAGCTCAATTGCCAACAAGTGGTTTGAAAGGAAGCCGATGTTGGTGTTATTCCAGAGTCCCAAGTACTGGCTTGTTTGAGCTTTTGTGAAGCCCATAGATGGTGAGATGGTAAAGGCAATTCCATAACCACTAATATTTTTCATTTCAGGAACGATAGCAAAGACAAGAAAGTGGAAAATGAAAGGGTTTGGGGTAATCCAAATGAGGATGTATTGAATCTTATAGGAAGTTGGTAGAAAGCATGGCCTGTGATGCCCGAAATAAATACGATAACTCATCCATAACATCCACTTACGACAACAATAATAAAAGAAATATCTTTCATTAAATCCAAGGTGATTTACAAAAGAAAAACATATGTGGTATACATTTACAATGCCTAGCCTTGAATCTATAGCATATGTTGTAAATTAAAAGAAAGAATGGAAGATAAACAGATAGGAAGGCCCTAAGGGCATACATATTTCCAAGACGATGTTTGGTTACAACAAAAGTAGACTTAAGTCCAATACAGTTAAAGCCCTTGGCTATACAAAAATGAATACAACCAAAAGAACCTCTTGCTCCATATCCTCCCAAGCTGCTGCCTTGGAGGCATATCATCAACACCTGAAATGTTTTTCCACATAGGGTGAGCCAAAGCCCAGTAGAAATAACCTAAGACAATATATGAATCTTAACAAAGATATAAAGATGAAATGCATATGGAATACCCATGTCAAAACGATTTACATTTCCTTCTCAAAATCATGTCATGCTCAATTTATATCATAATTCTCAAATCATGTCCTCTACCATAGGAAACAAGGGGGAATTCTCAAACCAGTGTGACCTTTCACGGATATTTCGTCCGCGGAAAACTATCAAACGGCACCCATGTAAACGTAGTCTATACAAGCACTACTATTTCCATTTTACGGATATTTCATCCACAAAAATCGGCACGCATGTATACACTCATTTTTCGAGACTTTCACCTTGGACACACAGGCCAACTTAATTTGGTGATACATACCTCTTTCAAACATCCACTCATTTTTCTCAAATTTATATACATATGCAATGTATTAAATGAGCAACAATATTCAATGCACATGGATGATAAATTAGTTTCAATTCATCTAATTCTCATGCAATTTCTACAACAATCATAGCTATCCTCCACCGATAACCCAAAATAGATATTTCTAAACAGATGTAAAATCTCCAATACAGATAAACTTTCCAAAATTCAAGATGTGAGCGATAATACATATCCAACTCCACCATCCATATTAATATCCATCCAATTTCATATTTCCACTATCAATTCCATTTATTTATACAAAATAAATACTTAAGACATTTAGGGAAAAATCTCTTTTTTTCCCCAAAATTCATTTCAAGTATGATATCAATACTATAGTCACAACTCATCCCCATTTCCACTCCCATAACTATTTTCCATCATCCATTTGAAAATCCCTCTTTTGATTTTAAACCAAACCCTAGGTTTGTTCAAAAATCCTCCACAATCAAATTGTTGTTTTATAAAAACAAATATCTAAGTTAAAAATCATAAAAGAGTATGGAGAATCCCTACCTCGAAGTTAGAAGACCAAGGAGAGAGTAGAGAAATCTCAAGGAAGCCGAAATCTAACTCTATTCGGATGAAAACGAAGCTCTAGATGAGCTCTACCTTTTTAACAAAGGAGTAGGGTAGAGAAATGGGTAGATCTTTGTGTATTTGTAGAGAGAGAGTAGGTTTTAAAGAGAAAAGCTCTAAATCTAGGGTTTTCTAATGTTTTAGAGAGAGAGAGAGAGTGATGAAAAAGTGATGCAAAATGGCCTGATTATGAACTGATATAAGCGCAGTCCGCTTGACCAGACACAATAAGTTGTTCCGCTCGAGCGTAAGAAACGTTGCTTGAGCGCAAAATACACATTCCCAGTAGTTTTGAAGACAGCAGAACAACGATCGAGCACGAGAAAGGCCGCTCGAGCCAAGACTGCTCAAGCGCAGAAAAAATCGCTCGAGCATAGAATACACTCTCTTAGTAGTTTTGCAGACCTACAAAAGTACTGACAATTCAAAAAGCCCGCTTGAGGGCAAGAAGTGGCGCTCGAGCGGATGAGTAAAATTCTAAGCAACAAAAGTTTGAAAACCAAGCTACCAACCTATGGCAAACGCAACCAATATAACCCAACAACCAAACTCAGGGAAGTGTAACGGAAGTAAGACATGAACAACAATACGAAACCATGAAACTCGAATCCCGAATAACAAATGGGTCGGGTCTAAACCAGAATCGCTATATGATCAGATTGTTGCTAAGAAGTGTTGGTGAGCTGCAATAAACCATGCAAGCCCATCAAGATGAAGATTGGCTAAGATTGTAGATAAATTGGTCTTCATCTTATGCTAAAGCCAGGATTTTCAAGTATACGTAGAAAAGTATCAGAAAATAAAGTGATAATGAAGTGGTAGTCATTTGCAAATGTAGGAAAGTTTGATCCTTGCAAAGATGGATGGGCTAGTTTTGATTTTTTATTTTGTTTTTTGGTTATACTTTTCTTTATTATCCTTTATATTTAGATTTTGTTGTTGAAAAGGCATTTTGGCAAGTTTAACAAGAAGTCAACAACCTTGCATAAGTCAACTAAAGTAAAAGATAGGACTGGATTTGAAATCTTTGGAGTCCAAAGCAAAATCTTAAAAGAAAAATGATTTAGAGCTCGAATATTTTTGCTCGAATGGTCTGAAAGTGTGGGCTCACGCACCCATAACACCTCTATCTCTATCTCTCTGCTTTCTCAGTGTTAAACCCAAACTCTCTCTCTCTCTCTCTCTCTCTCTCTCTCTATTGCTCTGTTTGTCATCATTCTCGCCATTCTCAACCATTCAAGATTCCGACTACCTCTTCGAATCATTCAAGTCTATCACCTCCTCTCTCCTCCTAAACGACGCCAGAAAGTTATTGTACTATGGAAAGGATTGTCATCGTGCTCGGTGGTCAGCGAGATACTCCTCTTATTCGAGTTACTCTCACAACCGATTCCTCTTACTGCCAGATTTCTGACCAGAATACATTCGAATCTCAGGTAAACTCTGGATAACAAAACTAGGGTTTAATGATTGAGTGAATGGTTCAGACAGACCAACAGGCTGTTTAGGGTTTTGTATTTTTCCCTTTTCCCTGACTGTCTGATGTATTCTATGTATACATGTTCTTCGGTATTTGTTGTTAATTGGCAGACCATTCTCCTTTTCCAGTGATATTTTTCCCCAATAATTTTTATTAGTAAATGTTGGTTTTTTGGTGAATTTTTCCCTAATAATTTTTGTTGCTAAATCTTGTTTTGCTATTGAGTTTGTCCCCAGCCATTTGTTGCTAATGATTTTGCTGTTGAATGTTGCCCCCAACAACTTTTGTGCTAAATCTTGTGAATTTGTGAATGGTTAACTTTTGTAGCTAAATCTTTTGGCTCAACATGATAATGGTGAATTTGTGTATGTGGATTCACATTTACTATTTAGGCAAAGAAGTCTCTCTCTATGTTGTCTAATACATGATAAATGACCTAACAGTGAATGCAAATTTATAAGCGGTCTTGCATTTTTTGTTTTGTATTTGAATCAAGAAGACTGAAAGGGAATTGAAATGGGTTTTGTATTATTTATGTAGATTAAAAATGGCTTCTTCTTCTACTAACAATAGCAAGATTAGATTAAAATCAAGAATGTGTGATTATGAGAGAACAACTACAATGTATATTGTACGAACCAATGAGAATGGAAATCAATGGTGTCTCTTTTTTGTTTGCCCATCAAAATATATAAGTATGTGTTATGAAATTAAACTTTTAGTCTTTTAGAAATTATTTGTGTAATTTGAATAACTGACTGTCATGCATTGTAGAGTAACAAGAAGCACTGCAATTACTTCAAGTTCACGGACGATGATGATAAGGACGTTACCTCCACAATCCATTCCAATATTGGACCTCATAAAGCTATCTGACAGAAGAATTGAATGATGTAAGGACAAGGCTTTTTGAGATGGAAAATGAAATTCATGACCATGGTAGAAGGCTTCAAATGATGGACAAGAATTTCAAGGTTATGATTTATGTGATTGTAGTCTGTATCATTTTGTACTTTATTAAGACACTTGACTATTATATTTTGGGAAATTTGATGAATGTAATTATGGATGTAATGGACATGTTGGATGTTCGGAATTTAATTGAATGTGGTGTTGTTATGGATTGTGGATATGTGTTGTCACTTTCAATACTGCAAAAGCTTCAGTTCATATAGAGAAGCCTAAGCACATGCCCTATGCTGTAGGTGGAATCAATTGTGTTCAACAGATATGGGAGGGAGGCTTATAGGAATCAATAGTGATTGGTAAATATGTTTACAGTCAATTACAGGGTAACTGAGTCGACAACAACATTGGTAAATATGTTTACCATCTGAATGTTGCAGGCAGGGGAGCATGTTTTGAATGCAATAAACCAACAAACTACTTCACTAAAAAAATTTCATGACAAAGAAATAGAGAGTTAAAACTCATGTAAAGGTTTCTCTACAAGTCGGCCACAATACTCAGTTGCTCGCAGACATCTTGGTGTAATGAAAAATAAAACATGACAAAGTAGAGAATTATCATACTGCTTATCATGGAATAAATTGAATTCCCATATTCCCAAAACAAACAAAAGACAATTAAATTGAATTCAATTTAATTCAAACCAACGTTTACAAACTCAAACCAGCGGTTACAAACCACACCATCCATTGTTTACTAACTCAAACCAACGGTTACAAACATTACCATCCATTGTTTACAAATCCCAAAAAAATACAAAGTACTACTGCAAAACTAAAAAAGAAAAAGAAGGGACATTTGGATCCTCTTCTACTTTTAAGTGAACAAAATTTGAAGCAATTGTCGAAGTTTGACTGCTGATGTTGTTTACCATTCCTGATTGAGTATGAGATGTGCTTCCAATATTGCCCACCATTTGCATTGGGCTAAACCGTGCCTATTCAATATACAAGTAACAGTACAACAAATCACACCTTTTGCGACTAAACTATTTTTAGTCGCCAAAAGTACAATATTTGGTGACTAAAATTTAATTTTGTCGACGTTGGTTCAAGATATAGCTACTAAAATATTTTAGTCGATAAATATTACTTATTGGCAACTAAATTTAAATTTAGTTGGCAAAAATTCCACTTTCAGTGACTAAAAAGGATATTGGTCGCCGTTAGTCCACATTTTAGGCTACAAAAAATCAAATTAATCGGCAATATTGTTTTTTTATGACTAAAATTAAAATTCATAGCAAATAGGACTTTTTGGCGACTAAGATTTTCATCGCTGTTGACTTATATTTGGCTACAAAAGGATTTAGTCAGCATAAACAAATAGAGAAATTAGTCACTAACAGTTTAATTTTTCACGCGCGCCAATTCCTTTATTTTTCCGCACACACCCCTCTCTGTTAGACAACACAACTTCACACTTTTGTATCAGACACACACCGTCCTTCACCAAACCTCACAGAAAGCATCCCCCTCACCGTAGCCTACCGTACGGAGGACATTGTGACGGCCACCGCCACTGGCACAAATCACCACCATCACAAATCACCACCGTCTTAGCCGCACATTATGGGTTCTTTCTCTCTCACTCTCGCGCTCTCGCTGTTGATCTTGGTCTGTCCGTACATCTCTCTCTCTCTCTCTCTCTCTTTCTCTCTCTCTCGCTCGAGCTCTCTCACACAGTCTCTCTCTATCTGTCTGTCTCTCTTTCTTCCTTTCTTTGTTTCCCTCTCTTTTGACATTGTTGCCTTAGGGTTTATTCAAATTTTAATGTATGTGCCTGTAATTTATTAACTATTTCCAAGATGATGTTTAATATATGTGTGTGTGTGTGTATAATGCTTTGTACACGTGTTGTAGGCGTCTTTCTCTCTTTCTCACTCGAGCTCTCTTACTCACAATCTCTCTCTATCTCTTGCTCTCTCTCTATCCCCCTTGCTCTGTTTCCCCTTTTTCTCATATTGTTGCTTTAGGGTTTATTCAAAATTTAATGTATGTGCCTATAATGTATTAAAAATTTCAAAGATGATGTTTAATATATGTCGGTGAATGTGTGTGTACATATAATGCTCTGTGTGTATATATGCAGATGATATGTGCAGATGTTTAATATTTGCAGATGATGTTTAATATATAATGTATGTGGCCCTAATTTAATGTGTGTGTATATATAATGCTCTGTCTACATATGCAGGCGAATCAATCACTAGAATTATTGTCACTCAATAGCAGTTGGATCATTCAATCTACACTACATAAGGTACCGAGTTTGTATCCTGAAATTTTTATGAAGTGGGTATATTTTGTTTTAATAATATTATTATCCCTTTATGCTCTTTATGGGTTTAGTGATGGAAAATAACTATTAACTTATGTGATGCTGCCCCCATATTCGTAGTCCATCACCTCCACAACCAAACTTCATATTACACTCTTAACAATCACACTGTTATTTTTGCTTGGTTGACTACAAAAAAAAAAAAAAAATTTAAAAAAAAAAAATAATTGAATGATAAAGCATTGGGAATGCTATGTTGTTAGTTTCTTTTCCACATTTGGCTTTGGTGATGTAGAATGGACTTTGATATATGAGTGTAATTTGGAGAACAATTTATTGACTATGGGTTTCGGTTAAATTTTTTTAATACTTTATTTGGCCCCTTTTTTTGGTGAAGAAATAAAAATCTCTCACAAGTTGAGAGGTTAGTTGACAAAAGAAGGATTCAAACAAGTTTTTCTTTAGCTTTTTTTTTCAGGTTTTGAAATGTCTCTTTTAGATTTCTTCTATTTCCTTCAGTAGCCCCCCTCCCCCAATTATTAGTGGTATCAACATTCTCCACCATCTCACTTACAAGCAGGCTCCCTCTATTATTTTTTGAGAACAATTTGGAACATTCTTTTGGCATGGCAACTCTTGATTAGAAGTGAATTTGCTATTACCAAAATCTCTCATTTCACAAGATTTGAGGATTTCAAAGACAATACATATAGAAGAGCTGGAGGACCTTATGCCCTTTCTTCGTTTATATTTGTTAAAAAAACTTGCATACCAGCTTTCCTCTTTGTCTTCTTCACCACTTTCTACTTTGTTGGATTTTGTGTTTTAGTCTTCTTCACTCTCCACTATTGCTTGTATAAGAGGGATGATTAAATGTCTTTTGCTTATGAGATGTAATAACCCTCACCACTGATTACTGGTTAACCACTGATTACTGCTAAACTGAGACTGATTATGATAAGTAATTGAATCGACTGAAATACTAAACTAACTGATTGAATATGCTAGCTTGAATGCACGTCTGTCTGTTTGACTGTTTAATTATATGTTCATGTTTTATGTTTAAACTGCAAATCGAAGGCCTTATCGGCGGCCGAATCTGAAATTGATTAGTGATATATGTTAATCATAATTTATGTGATTTTATAGTGTATTTATCTGAAATTCGATTTGGTATGATTAAATTAGTTGAAATAAAGCTAAATTACAAGAGTGGCCCTATTTACCAATTTGCCATCTAGTGGATTAATCTAGGCAACTCCTCTCCACTTCATACACTCTTGACTAAACATTTCATCAGCCCTTTTTGAGAGTCATAACCGACTAGAGAGAGAAAGGATAGGAGAAATCTTGAGTTCTTGAGAATTGGCTATGGAACTTAGTAGATTTGAGGATTTCATTGCATGTTTGAGCTCCCTTATCTTGCATTGGAGACCTAAGGTAGAGATTCTATTCCTTGGTTTGTGTATTTAAGTTGTATCTTCATGGATCATGGACATTTAGTGAGTTAAAGTTTAGAATTGGTTCTATATGTTGAATTGTAGCATAAATCATGCATGCATGTTTCCATTCTTGAGTTTTGAAGCCATTGTTCATGAAATTCACATGCATGTTCATGTTTTTGCAAATGGACCATGAAATCATCATGTTTTTGTAAGAATTGGCTCCTTGGAGCAAGTATTGAAGCCTTGGAGTTATTTACATCCATGCATATACATGTTTACTATGTTCTTGAAAGTTTGGTTTGAAATTGGGTTTAATTCCTTCACCCTTGGGCCTTGATTTTACACATTGAGCTTTAAATCATGTCATACTATGTATTTACAAGTGTTTTCCAGGAAATGGGCCCAAAGGAATCGAATTTGATTCATTTCAAGTTGAATTTGAGCTTGAAGTTCAAATTTGGAAATTCCAGATTTTGAACTCACGCTCGAGCGGGGTGACTGGCGCTTAAGCGTGAAATTCGTGCTCCCAGCACTTTGTATTGTTTACAGTCTGCTCGAGCGGAATAATGGACGCTCGAGCGGGACCTTGTGTCTTACGCTCGAGCGGGTATCGAGCGCCCAATCGAGCGTGATTTTCACACATCCAGCACTTTTGACTGTTTTGCAGTACGCTCGAGTGGGTAAGTCTATGCTCGAGCAGAAACCTTTGTTTGCATGTCCGCTCGAGCGGAGTAACCGACGCTCGAGTGGGACCCCTGTTTTCTAAAAATTTTGAAAATGCTTTTAAAGTGCATCTTTGCACCCTCATTTCATCCTAGACATCCTTAGGCCTAATTTAAGACATCTTAATGAGGTTATAGATGTAGAACCACACCGAGTCTAAGTAGGGACTAAGTCTTTGATTCCCGAATGTGAACTTAGTGTGTGTTCATCCTGTAAACTGTGTAGGGTTGGCATCTGAGGATGCGCTCTAGCCTATTTGTAGCCCAGAACTCTGTGAGTAACAACTGTGTAAAGATATGTTCAAATATGAATATCTTCTGAATGGTTAAACTGTACTGTTTCTGAATTGATACTGTTAACTGAATGAATGTATGTCCTCTATTCTAAACTGTATTGTGGCATCCATAGCAACTACTCTTATTGTTACTGCTACTGTTACAGAGATCTCTGTCAATTCCTATCTTGGAACTTCTGTTTACTGTTATGATGGCCATCATTGACTGTTCGGTCTTTTAAGACCTACTGTCTATTGTACTACTATGCTAATGGATGTACCACATATGACTATTATGACTGAATGACTGAAATACCGATTTAATGAACTGTTTTCATTACCGTAAGGACATTCATTCTTAACCTCTTTACGCATTATGTTATTCACTGGGCTTTAGCTCACTGCTCATATATATATATATATATATATTTAGGTGTTCAGGCACCGGACCGCTGCTAGGGGCGTCAGGCTAAGCACTATTTTGTCAAGCCAACCTTTGTGCCTCACCTCGAGGTTCCAGTACTGTTGAAGCCAAGGCTATGGGGTGTTTTAGTTTTCCCCCCTTTTTGTTTATGTTCTGTACAGACTAAATGTTTTGGTACTGTACCGTTCTAATAGGGATTGAGTCCCTGTCCTGAATGATTGTATATGTATGTAAGTACTGTTCTGTTCTGGATGTATATATATATATGAAAAGTCTTTTTGCATGCAGACTGTCACAGCTCATTGGACATCATTTAATTACTGTTTTGGCTTCCGCCAGCCCCTGTACTCTATTTTACTGTTTTACTGTTAAGCAGGCCTTCGGTAATCTCGGATTACTGGCCGGTTACGGTGCTAAACCCATAGGGGCGGGTTTGGGTCGTGACATGAGACCAAACCCTTGCAAACATCACACTTTTGTGTTTTCCATGGAACCTAGACTCTAATCTCATATGTATTACCATAATCTAGATTTATTTTTGAAGACTCAGGATTTTACCTTCACTCTATTCTTATACGAATCACTATAATCTGTAGATATATTTTGGAAGACTCACGATATTTTTTGCTTGCTGGCATTTCAATACATACTATAACAAAAGTAAGTTTGCTTCAAGTAAAAGTAGGCTGATTCAAGTAGAGAAAAGTTCCAATGATGCTAGCAGCATACCTAAACCATATTTGCTCCTAAGGAACATTGTACAACTTCACCCACAGTGGAACAATCATTTAAGCCTTGGTTGTTTACTATAATTTGTAACCTTTGATGATAGCATGGGTGTTTCTTCTACTTATGATGGTTGTGTTTGGTGAATTTTCTCATTCCTTTTTAGCTCTCCTCATTTATGTTGTACTTGTATAGTCCAAATAGTTAGTTGTTTCACCTTAACTTTTGAATATAATCCCTAAAGCATGTGTTTTCAAACTGTAATCTATGTTGCAAATAAGTGAAAACTAAAAGCTAGGTTCAAAAGATGGACAAGAGTTGGATGATGATAAAAGATACTCAATTCCATTGTTGAGTATTTTTGTTTTTTTGTTGTTCATTCCTACGTTAATCTTTGCTTGATTTGTAGGGTTTAAAAGATGGATAAGAGTTGGATGATGATAAAAGATAGGTTGAAAAGTAAAGAGTATCAACAAGGTGTGAAGTCATTTATTGACTTTGCTACGAAGGATTTAGGCCTATATGATGACATTCATTGTCCGTGTGTCGATTGCTTGAATGTGATTCGAAGAGGAATCGCGTGTTCTTATAGAACTTGGGTGCACTACAGGGAACATGTTCCATTTGTCATGATTAGCCTAGTGTGTCAAACGATGATGGTAAAAGAGATGGAGCTGCAAATTTTGACAATGACGATAATTTGGGCAAGTTGCCTATTATGTTAGAAGATATTTACATGAGTAGCCTCATGGATGATCATATCGACGAAGAACCAAATAGCTCGGAGAGAGAAAATTTATTGAAGTTCATTAGGTTGTCTGATGATGCTCGAAGCAAAGTTTACCCGGAGTATGAAAAGTTCTCCTTGTTGTCCTTTGTTATTAAGATGCTTCATATTAAGGTGTACAATAAATGGAGCGACAAATCTTTCAATATGGTTATGCAAGTTTTCAAAGACATTCTCCCAAAGTGTGATGAAACTGTTTCATAGACCCTTTATGAAACGAAAAAGTTCTTACATGAATTGGGTTTGGATACGAGGCCATTGATGCATGCAAGAATGATTGTATTTTATTTTGGAAGGACAACGCAAAACTAGAGAATTGCCCTACATGTAAAGAGTCTAAATATAAGTTCAACAATGAGAGTGGTAAAAATATTCCTGACAAAATAGTGAGGTACTTTCCTTTGACACTAAGGTTGAAGAGATTGTACATGTCGAAAAAAATTACCGCAGATATGAGATGGCACAAAGAGAAGAGTGTGGATGATGGAATGTTAAGGCATCTAGCCGATGGTCAGGCATCGAAGGACTTTGTTATACAACATCTTACATTTTCTGTGGAACCCCAGAATGTAAGGTTAGGGCTTGCCACGGATGGTTTCAATCCGTTTAGAAATATGAGCACTTCGTATAGCATGTGGCCTGTAATCTTAATGCCTTACAATCTTCCCCTGTGGAAGTGTATGAAAGAGCCATTTATGATGATGTCAATGCTTATTCCCGGTCCATCCGCCTCTGGAAGAGACATCGATGTTTACTTGCAACCATTACTGGAGGAGTTAAAGAATTTGTGGGAGCATGGTGTACAAACATATGATGTCTCAAATGGTCAAATATTTAAAATGCATGCAGCAGTCATGTGGACCATCAATGACTTCCCTGCATATGGTACAATGACTGGTTGGACTACAAAAGGTTACTTGTCTTGCCCTAATTGTAACATGGAGGCATCAACTCAATGCTTGCGAAGTAAGATAGGGTATATGGGTGCCCACCGCCACTTGCTTGAGAACCATATTTAGCGAAGAAGTAAGCTTTTCAACAATCAAATTGAGAATCAGTCCAAACCTGTGGAGTTATCGGGAGAACAAATACTGCAGCAAATTGATTCTGGGACATACGGACCATAAGGAATGCATCCAAACAACCAAAAAAGACAACAGAATAAAAATCCAACTTCGAATTGGACAAAAAGAAGCATTATGTTCAACCTACCCTATTGGAAAACGCTGAAGCTTCGACACAACCTTGATGTCATGCACATGGAGAAGAATATATGTGACAATCTGGTAAGGACACTATTGTGCATAGATGGCAAGAACAAGGACATGGATAAAGGACGCTTGGATCTAGAAAGCATGCGAATACGAAAGGAGTTACACTTAAAAAGGCGTTCTAATGGCTCATTCGAGAAGCCTCTGGCATCATACACATTATCCTCGATAGAGAGACAAGATTTTTGTGATTTCTTGAAATCGATTAAGTACCCTAATGGCTATGCAACAAATATGTCCAACTGTGTCACCGCTCATAGTGGAAAATTAGTTGGCCTCAAAACTCATGACTGTCATGTCCTTTTACAACGACTACTTCCAATTGGGATGCGTGAATACCTTTCGAAGGAGATTGGGACCACACTTTTTGAGTTGGGAAATTTTTTCAAACAGTTGTGCTCAAAGACATTAAGGGTGACTGATTTAGAGAAAACTGAGGAACAAATCGTGCTTATACTTTGTAAGCTTGAGAAGATTTTTCCTCCTGCGTTTTTTGATGTCATGGTCCACTTGGCAATTCATTTGCCTCACGAGGCTATGCTTAGAGGGCCTGTGCAATATCGATGGATGTATCCCATTGAGGGGTAATACCATAAGTTCCCGAACATCCCTATTTAAATATAGTAAAAAATGTAAACATTAACATTCAAATCATATTTCCATGTAGGATGCTCGGACTTCTGAAAGGATTTGTTCACAATAAAGCTCGGCCATAAGGTTCTATTGCAAAGGCATACATTTCCAAAGAGTGTACGACGTTTTGTTCAATGTATTTGGACAAAGTTGAAATGGTGATTAATCGGGAAGAAAGGAACTATGATGGGGGTAACAATGGCTTGGGGTTGGCAGTTTTCACTGAAAATGTTTGTCCATTTGGTCTACTCCCAAGGGCAACTGATGTGTCTGTAGCCGACTGTAAAAGGGCTCATGGGTTTGTCCTACACAACAACTTAGAAGTGGAAGAATATATAGAGTATGACTCGAACCTGTGATATACTATATGTGACCTATATGCCTTTTTTAAGTAATCATTCTTCAAATTATTTATGAATTACATTGTCCTACCTAGGGAACACAAGATGTTGTTGCAACAATAACATGGAAGTGCATGAGACATTGCCAAGATACAATGCAAAGAATTTCCGAAATGGTTCAAAGATCGCGTAAGCTAGAATTCTTCATAGTGTAGTTTACACATGAAGTTAAGTTACGTAAAAAATAACATGACACTTTTTTTTATGTAGATAAACAGATTGCGGCACAAAAAGTCACCCGAAGCAACCGATGAGATGTGGTCACTAACAAATGGTCCTAACGGCTTAGTGAACACATATTCGAGATGCATTTGTAATGGCATTCGATTCCATGCTCGCGACCGTGACAACCGTCGTAAAAGTCAAAATAGCGGATTGGTAGTGGAAGGGGACCATGAAGGCCATTTGATAAAGTTCTACAGCTACATTTGCAAAGTTTGGGAAATGACATATTTGTTTAGGCATTGTGTTGTTTTGTTCCAATGTGAATGGTATAACACCTGTAGTAACAGAACTTTGCATTTCGAACCACATTTGACGACTATTGATGTAAGAAGTCGATGGTATGAAGATGACCCGTTTGTGTTACCAAGTCAAGTTCAACAAGTTTTCTACGTTCATGATACGAAGTTAGGTGCCAATTGGAGAGTAGTAGAAAAGTTTCAACATCGAAGAATTTGAGATGTGCCCGAGCTGGATGTGCCACAACCTGATGATGTGTTCCAACAAGATGAAAGCACTGATGTTGTACCAACTGAGCCTATAGATGACGATGTGGTTTTGAGTTGAGATGATATTGATGCTGAAATTATTCCAATGGAAGTTTTGCAGTCTGATAACCATGTACAACCCAAGGTTGTTATGGATGATGACTTCATCTGTGATGATGAAGATGAACCGACAATGGAGGGTGACAATGAAGAAGAAGATGAGCTTGAAAGTGATTTTGATACAGATATGGACATAGAGTCTTGATGTATGGGTTCTAAATTTGGATGTATGTTCTTGGTAGTCCTTGTTTTATTTTTTCATCCTTTTGTTGATGTAATGGGGAAAAGGATGAAGGAGATTGTTGTTCTTTATGTGTTATGTAATTAGATGAGACTTTAGTCCTTTTGTTTATGTTGTTCTTCATGTCATCACTTTTGAGATATAGTTGTACAATTTTTTGCAATGCTGAACATCTTAAATTGATGAACCTCCTTATTTGACATTTATGCTTAACATTGGTTTATGTACAACACCTTTCTTTGACAATCATTATGAATTATTTTCCTATTATGTTACATGGTAATTTTGTGAATACTTTAGCTTCTGTAAATAATCCATATTGGTCATGATATCGATGAGGCATGTGATGTCTTTACTTAATATATCATGTTTGCAACTATATTGCAGCTAGCAGCATGGTTCCTGGGACGAAGACGGGGCAACGTAAGAAAACAACAACTGACAACATAGCATCACCCTCAGCAACATCCGCACATGTCTGTAGACACCCCATTTTTGACCGTCCTCAAGACTTGGACGTCACCGATTGAACACTTAGTGATCACCCTTGTTTGTGTTCGTCTTGAGTTCCCGGAAGCCTTGGCAACGCGCCTCACCTCAGGATCTCTCGACTCGACTGTTTTGTGTATGGTTTTACACCAACACTTATGTTTTGCCTTTGAGAGGCAGGGTAGGGCTTGTAGACCATCCCCACCCATCACCGGCCAGGGCTTGAGGCCACCGGCTGTTTCTTGTAGCCACCGGCCAAATGTTTGGCCGGCCGGCACTATAGATGGCCGGCCGGCTATCTTTTTTTGGTCAATTGCATCTTTGGCCGGCCGACTACTGTGCATCTGCTTTTGCAGATATTTTCTCACAGCTGGCATGCATTTGGCTCCCCTCCATACACGTGTATGGAGGGATCTCTCTTTTAGAAACTTGTCTTGTAAGCTTTACAAGACAAAAAGCTCTATAAAGAGAGATCTTCTCTCTTGTTTGAAGGTTAGACATTTTAGACAGCCATTTTTAGGGTTTGAGTTCTAGGGTTAGGGTTTGGTTCATATCCTATCTCTATCTCTCTCTCTTGTGTGTTTTTTGTCTTAATTTTGCACACAAACACCCACCACCACACCTTTTCTTGGAGCTGAGGCCCTTGAGGGTTGTTTTTAGAGTTTTGGAGCTAGTTTCAACCTAAAGAAGCTGCTGGAGCTCCATTGTTAAAGGGGGTCTTCAAGGGTAAGAAGCTTGTCCCTTTATTCCCCATTTTTGCAAAGCTTTTCTACCTATCTTGCAGCTATTTTTTGGCCTTGCATATAACACATAAAAGTTCTGTTTTTAAGGCCTCTAAATAGTTTGTTAAGAGTGTTTTAAGCTTTGGGGTTGTTTGACCCCTCTTAAGCCTTGTTTGGCCCTTGTTTTGTGCTATTTTGTGTGAGCTCCGGGACCATAGTGTTTGGGCCTCCTCACCACTGAAATCTTGAGGGATTTCAGAGGTGAGGATGGTGCCTTGAGGTCCTAGGAAGGAGAGGGCTACCCCCTCTCCTTGATGTCCTTAAAAAGGACCATTTTTGCCTCTTGAGGGAGCATCTAGTCTAAGTGTGTGTTGGCCATGCCTTAGCTGATTTTTGTGCTTATTATGTCATAATATGTCTCTGTTTTTTGATTGGTTTTGGTACACCATGTTTGCTTAGCATACATGCCTTGTAATGCCATTTTGTTGCCTTAACATGCATCTAGGTTTTAACCCTTATTCAAGCATGTATTAGGCCTAGCTTTGTGAAGCTTTTGCACTTGTTTTGCCATGTTTAAGCTCTGTCCTTGGCTATTTTGGTCGACCAAGGCTCCCATTGTATAGCTCCTTTGCATTTTGGCTTGTTAGCCTTAAGTTTTGGACCATTGTTGCATGTTTAGCCTATCTTGTTTGCTTGGTTTGGCACCATCTTAACATGATTTCAGAGCTTATATTGCATGTCATCAGTCCATGCCTGGCCTCTTTTAAGTGTGCTTGAAAGTTGCCTTTGTTTGCTTAAGTGTTGGCTCATTAACATATGCATTCTTGCATGTGTGTTTGGTCCCATTTCTTGAGCTTTTGGCCACTGTTTTAGGCCTAGTTAGGGCTGCCTAAATCATGTTTAAGTCCATCTCTTTGCTTGTTGCATATGCTCCTTGTATGTTGTAGCATATTGGTGAGTTGTTGCATGTTTGAACTTGTATGATTGAATGAAGTCACATGCTTGCTTGCATGCTTAAACACCTACATTGTACCTTGTATGCTTGATTGGTTGCATTGTCTCATGCCTTACATGTTTTGTATGCTTCTTTGCATTTCCATGTTGCATGCTAGCCAACATGCTTAGGATTGCATTGCATAAGCATGCATGCTAGACCTCTTGAAATGAGTATGATAGAGATTGGGCCTCCTTGTGTGTTTATTTAGTTTGCATTTCATTTGAAATTGAAAATGCATACTTCATTCTTTGGGCCATCATGCATGAAAATGCGTGATTGGTGGTCCGAGAATCGAGGCCCATGTCCCTTTGAGTCATAAACATGATAAGGGATATGATTGGTGCATACATTGCTTGAAATGCATTGCCATGCCAAGTGTTGCCCTCTGCTGCTGTCAAACCAGGTTCTGCAGGAACTTTTGTCCGGCCGGCCATAATTTTTGGCCGATGGATCAAGGTTGTGGCCGGTGACCATCCTACATGGCCGGTGGTGTTCTCCCTCAGCCGGTGGTATCTCACAGTACTCAGAGAAGCAACCCTGAGACTTTGGTAGTCATCAGAGGAGCAGAGCAGGGAAAACAGAGGCATCTTGAGCATGACAGTGGATTTCCGGGCGAAATCGAGCGCGCATGCATCGAGCCCTCCCCCGAGGCTGCTGTTTATTGCTTTCTTAGATTAATTAATTTGCTTAATTAATTTAGTTGGTCTGTAATAATTAATTAGCTAGGATAGTTAATTCATTATTCGAATTGTATTATTCTTTTGGTCCCTCCGAGCGAGGGCAAATTTGTAATAAGTGTGGGTGAGTGTGAGTATGTCTTCCAACCCCCACTTCTTTCTCCCTTTTATTTACCTGCTTTGATGGTTAGTATCAGGGCATGTTTACTTTAGCATATTCTATGCTATGCATGCGTGCATCATTCATCAGTATTGCATGCACCGGGCTCGGCGCATCATGCTAATTGCATTATATTTCAAAACAAATTTGAATACATGCTACTTGTACATTTCACATGTCATCCTTAGATTAGCCGAGCCTATTCTAAGTGACATTTTGTATGCGATGCATTAGGCACTTAACATGGACTTGGATCATGCATTGATTGCTAACTAGTTTCTGTTTTGGCTTGGAGTACTAAGTAAGTTTTTATGCTTTAGCATAACGCATGCGTGTGAATGTTACCATGATAGCATGATTACCATGAGGCTAGCTGCTTATGTGATATAACTGCTTGAATGCCTGTAGATGGAGGTCAAATTACCTAAATTGGAATAAATGCATTAAAACTGAGAGTTTTAAGCCCACTAGATAGTGGCAAAGCCATCTTTTCCAAAGCCCACTCGAGGGTGGCAAAACCTGCATTTTAGCCTACTTGCGAGTAGCAAACCGTTTTCAAAACAAACATGAAATGTTTTGTTCCAATGTAGGCGATTTGGTCTATACTTGTTTGCTGTGTGCATAACATAGTAATTCTAGGCTAATAACCGGAATAAGAACGCATAATGTTTTCAAAACAAGATATCACGGTTAGTAGAGGCCGATCTTCGGATCGGGCGAGAGGGGGTGCTCATAGCTGACCTTCCCCAATCGTACCCAAGTTCCCGAGCCGAGGCAACTTTGGTGATGACGGACACGTGGCCTTTGGCACCGAGTCAGGGTTTCCTAAATTCCCCCTTAAAAAATATTTAGGTGGCGACTCTGTATCTGGCAAAGCAGTCCATGTTTGGTACTTCTTTCAAAATTCTGTTTTCTCAAAACGATTTGCCGGATTTGGACTCTTTGGTTCAGATTGAGAACCGTGATAATTTGAGTCCGAACTGTAGTGAGCCCACAAACGAACAGAACGGGAGTCATCCTCCCGGGGCGTTCGGGGACGTCTACAGTTTCTGGCGACTCTGCTGGGGAGTTTAGAGAGCTTGACTCGAACTCGTGATATCCTGTTTTGATTACACTTATGTGTTTCTTTGCATTGCATGTGCATTGGTGCGCCTAGGACACCGTGTTTGCCATCTGCCATTCCTGAACGGTTTGCCAGAGGCTTGTCTTGTCAAGGCATGACCATAAGGCTGACCGGTTGTAGGCTCTGACAGTATGGGAACACAAACCCCGGTTTTACCGGGGCACCCTTTTGACTATTCGACCTAGTGCATATTGAAATCCATAGTGACCATTCCAAAATAGAACAGGTTGCTTACCCGATATAGGTTGTTCGAAACCGCTGCATGCGTAGTGAAACCCTAGCTCCTGACAAAAATAGGACAGGGAAACCCTACCCCAACATAGAGGTGTTTTGGCTCATTTACTTGCCATGTGCTTCTAGAATGTATCCCTACAGGAACGCGCATATCAGTTTGCAAATTTGAGCATCGGGCCTGAGGGCATCAGTATCAGTATCTGTGAGAATCAGTTATATCTGTGGGTATCCGATTCAGTATTTTGAGGCAGTGATTCTGGGGAACAGTGATCAGTAGTAGAGTACAGTCATTCGGCTACACCTACGTTTGATCCGTTTGGGCTGAAATGCTGCTTGTCTTTCTTTTCAGTTCAAAGAGTTGATCCAGGATAGCTAGTGTTTCCCCCTTGCTGAGGCAAGACTTATGATGACGCAGAATTCGGAGGAGATTGTGGTTATGACAGCTGCATTAGATCAAGGAATCACCTTGCAAAGTGAGACCAATGTTGATATGCTGCATCCACCCAGGTCGCCTGCTGCACGCCCGGTTTGGACCCCCCAGCTATATCAGGCTCGCGAGCCTACTACATTTGAACTGATGGGGATGATAGGTGATCTCCAGAGGTCCGTGGCGGATCTCGCTTATGGAATGTCCGCTTCGCCACCAGCCGTACCATATGCCGGAAGTTTTGTACCCCAGGAGCCCCCGCTGTTGGGACGGATTGTGATTGAACTCAGCCAACCGGAGATGGCCTCCAGCTATGGCAATGACGTATCAACATCAACCCAAACCCTCGATCAGGCTGAGGCCAGAAATAAGGACAAAATGAAGGCAGACGCCGATCCCATCGAACAACTGCTATGGGCAGTCGAGGCTTTGAAAGCCGGGGAGATGAACAAGCAACAGATATCTGCAGTTGTGACAAAAGCTGTGGAGGATGCTTTTCCCACTCCACCTGAGGGTAGTTCAAGTCAGTCAGAAAGCCGGGATAGACCCCGTCACGCCAGAACAGTTCCTCCCATTCCCAACCCTACACCTGGAAAGGACCAGAAAGTTAAGGCAGTGCCTGCCGACCCGTTCGCTAGTGCGTCTAGCAAGAATACTCAGACTTCGAAGTACCTGCCCCGAGGGCGCAGGGTCTTTTACGCTCTTTACATGCCATTGTCCAAGGCACTTCAAATCCTTGCCGAGAGAGGGCATCTTAAACCCTTGGAGCCTCGGCCTCTCCCGAAGAATCTCCCTGCTACACATGATGCTGCTCAGTACTGTGCGTACCACCAGCAAACAGGCCATGCTACCGACAATTGTTTCCACCTCCGTCATGAGGTACACGATTTGATTGACAACGAGGTTATCCTCCCGCCCACCTCAGCCAAGTCCGTTACTATCCAGTTATTAGATTTTGAGGACACTGATACTGCGAGTATGTAACCAAAGAGTAAACCACCTGCGGGCGGCGCTTGGCATATTTTGGATGTGGCGTTTGGCACGCGTTTTCGAGCATCTATGAATGATAATCTTGTAAGTTCCGGCTTGGGTATCGAGTCGGTCTTTTGTTTTGTTTTGAGTCTATCTCGTTGTCTTGAGTTAGTCCTTTTAGCTCAAGGGTCTGTCTTGTTGTAGCGAGTCGGTCCCCTTTGTATAGGATGTCGGGTGATTCCGGGGTTGTTGCCTCGAACACCGTTTTGTAACTACCCCTTTTGTTTTCCTTTTGAGTCTGTCTCTGCTGAGGAGCCAGTTGCAGTTGGAAGTTTTGAATGAAACGGCTGCGGCTATCATGTTCCCTTATTGTTTGTCTTCAGCCAGTTATGCCAGAGGATTTGAATGGGCTAACAGTACATCTTGCCTGCTCTTCTGCGTGCCAAACTCATCGCATTAACCTAAATTTTTCAAAAAAAAAAACCTTTTTGAACACTGCGGTGATAAAAAACGAAGAGGAAGGAATTCCTCGGGTTTTGCGAAACTTTGATCATTTTCGAGAGAAAGAGAGGCATGCTAAGCCTTTAATGAATGAAATCATGCCTGTCAGTGTGAGTACTGAGAAGGACCCTGGCTTGATCCAGATTGGTTCCACACTATCTTCAGCGCGAGCGATGTGTCGCTTTCGTAAAAACTTTCAAAAAAAAATGTTTCGCGCAGTCCTGTGAAGACCTGTGTGGAAGCGCTCTTGAGATTGTGCAGCCTAGGATCGCTCTCAGCCTCAAGATTCAATCCGTTTGTTTTCGAACCTTGAACCCATTCAGAACGTTCAACGGTCAACCGCCATGTGAGACCTGTGTGGCCAGATCAGAAGCACCCCTCGAACTAGGGGCAGCAAAATGTCAGACATGCTCGAAGAACCAAGTACAACAGCCATTCTCTTAGACACAGAGGGCTTCAATCTCAAAACCATTTGGCATGGACTTGTTACACTTTTACCCTTTGAGAGGCTCGCTGGGCCGAAAACCCGAAAGGGCGACCCAGGCAAAAGTTAGAGCAAGAAAAATACATACAAAAAATATATATACAAAAGAAAAGAGAAAAGAAATACAAAAAGAAAAGAAAAAAGAGGGATACAGAAAAAATATACAATACGAAGAAAAAGAAAAAAAAAAGAGAAAAAAAAAGAAGAAAAAAAATAGAAAAACAAAGCTCGCAAGGTCGAAAACCCGCATTGGGCGCCTTGGCAAAAGTTAGAGCCTAAAGAGTAAAGGTTAAAATACCCGAGTGTACCTTAACTGGAACTACGTAAGGCTTGATTCCCGTGTTCGGGATACGTAGGCAACTTCGTCCTGAAGTCCAGCCCCCAACGCTCTCATAGCGTCTCAGTCCATGTCATGGTTTTGATCACCTTTGCCTCCTCTGAATCTGACAGTTCGGTTATGACAACCCCGAACTACGTAAGGCTTGATTCCCATGTTCGGGATACGTAGGCAACTTCATCCTGGAGTCCAGCCACCAACACTCTCATAGTGACTGTGTCCATATATTGGTTCAGACCATCGTTTTCCCCGTGTCCGAGAGTTCAGTCGTTACTGACAAAGGCCGTTTACAAAATGCTGTGGCATCATCCAAACAAGGGGCAACTTTCCGTTGCCATGCGTTGCCATAAGTTGCCTCGAATTGCCGTCCAAACCAGGGGCAACTTTCTGTTGCCATGCAGCCCTTTTCAAGCCAGGGGCAATTTCCCATTGCCTCCGATCCGAGGTTGCGCATCTCGAGGGTAGGTTCCGTGCTTGTTGAGCATTGGCCGTTTGCAAAAATAGTTTTTGAAAATTTTTACTGAGGTTGACTATTTTCTCAAAAACTATTTCATTTTCCAAAATCGGACCATTTTCTTGGACCCAAAAAAGGAAAATTTTCAGTGCTCATGGCCCGACTTGCATGGTTTTCAAATCAGAAATTGAATAAGTATGTTAATCCGACTCTCATTTTGGTCAAAACTGTTTTAGGAAGAAAACAAAAAAAATGGTCGAAGTGATGAACTAGGGGCACAGTGGACTCAGGTATTCTGTCTTTCCCCCGCCGTTAACATGCTTGCCAGAAAGGCACCCTATTCGCCGGAAGAAGCTTTCCCTATCCAGAACCCCGACTCGACGTCACCGGAGGAAATAGTCGCGAGCTAACAGTGCTGTGGTTGAACCCACAACTTCCTATTCGTCTATCAATCACCCTGGGGAGGGATGAAAAATGAGAGAATAAAGAATAGAGAGGTGTAAGTCGAGAGAAAAGTGAGGAAAAGGTTTTGAGAGAAAAACCGAGTCTGCGGGCCGAGTGATGTGAGAATCACAAATCAGAAAGGGTGGGAAGCATACCCGAAGGAACTGGCCCCTCGAGATCTGAGGTCTTTTGTTTTTATAAACACATTTGTGTGTCGTGTCTTTTATCTTGTTTACCTCAACTTTCATTTTGAGGCTTTTCCGAGCGTGTCTCGTTGTGTCCAGGTCGCGCACCTTTTGTTTGAGTCTTTCCCGCTGTGTTCAGTTTTAGGCTCAATACCTCGGTTGAAAAACCCTTTTTCAAAAGTTAAAATCGGTTATGCTCGGAGTGCTGTGCCATTATCTACATTTATGCTAAGCAAAAGAAGAAAGGGAAGAATTTGGGGCATCTGAGTGTGTTTCAGTCTCAGCCGATTCCACCTTCGTGTTCCGTCTTGTCAGATTGGGCTGTTTGTTCAAGATTCGCCATATGCAGAATGAACCGAGTACTATGTTATGGGCTGTATGCAGATTAGTCCTCAGCAGAGAAAGAGCCATGTGTTCAGAATCAGGCCGTGGGCTGCTTGGGTTGTTTTACTATTGGCTGGTTAGTTATCTGATTATTACAGTGCAAGTGTTTAATTTTCAGACAACAAATCGATTTCATTTACATTGAGGTGTAATATGGTGCGATGCAATGCAAGGTATGAAATGTAAAGAAGTAAACACTTTTTCAGATAAAAATTTGTTTCATTTCATCATCTTTTTCAAATACATAGTTTTGGAAACAAAAATCTGCCTACGGCAGTACAAAGTATCCTAACTACCAACAAAAAGGGAAAAGTACAAAAAGAAGAAAAACAGCAAAAATCTGTATCAAATGTCAAAATGGCTCCAGGGCTATCAGTCTGTCCTAGTCCTCTTCCTGGACGAAGGTCCAGGAACATCATCAGCACTGTCATCTGAGCCCGAGTCCGAGCCGTCTCCGGTCTCCTCCTCCGATGACTCTGCCTCTGCCTCTGCCTCTACCTCCGCCTCTGACTCATCGTCGTCATCATCTGGAACTGGAGCCCGTGAGCTACTCCCGACGTCAGTGTGCCCCGCCTTGGTGCGGGGGAATACTCTGCCCTCCTCGTCTCTCCCTCGGACAGGAACGGAAGGTCCAGCTGGAGCACCTCCTACAACGGGAATCTGGAAGGGAGGCTGAAAAACACGAGAGGCAAATGCATCAGTATACTGTGAACGGTTTATCAGTGCAGAATGCAGTGTATGAGTATAGTGTGTGGATGCCGTGAACAGTGAATCAGTGCAGAATGCAGTCTATGAGTACAGTGTCAGTATGCCGTGAGCAGTTTATCAGTGCAGAATGCAGTGTATGAGTACAGTGTGCGAATGCCGTGAGCAGTTTATCAGTGCAGAATGCAGTGCAGAATACAGTCTATGAATGTTGTGAGATCAGTATGTCAAGTGTTGTGTTGTGCATCAGATTATGTGAAGCAGTTTATGTATGGTTTGAGACTGGGGTCAGAAGAACATACCGGAATACTGTAGAGGGCCAGAAGGTCGAAAGTCCGCTGCAACATCCCCATCATGGAGGCATTCAACTCCAATGACTGCCGGGTGTACTCGGAGGAAGCCTGTAGAAATATCAGATGCATCAATATTCTGCGGAATATCAAATAAACTGAAAATGAAATGACAATGCAAGATGCAAAATGCAGTAATACATACCGGAGGCAAGTCGGGGACACCGACCAACTCGTGATCAGCCGGAGGAGGGGCAAAGGGGATCTGGTAGGCCGCCCCACCCTGCCCTCTGTATGTCATCGTCGTAGGCAGTGCGGGCCAACCAGTCCCCCGCCCTCTCTGAGCCCCGCCCCTGCCACGAACCCGGGCCCTCCTCGATGCTCCTGCTCTAGCCCTCGCTCCTGCCCTGGCTACCGGTGCCACGGGCCTCTCTCCCTCAGCTCGACGGCCACCGCTCAGAGGCCGCATGATGTACGTCTGCACGTACTCTCTATAATCGCCGATGCCTCTGAAGCGGATCACCTCCCAGCCAATAGTGTACTCGGCCATCTACTCGGCGGTGAATCTCTCGGTCTCCCTCATGTCCTCCGGAGGGTGAACCAGAACTATCTGCTCTGGTAACCCTAGGGTCTGGCGTAGGAAACGCTCACCTAGGTTCCAAGCCCGACAGACTGGGCCCTCCAGCAGAATCCAAAAACGCGAAGTCTCCTCAGCACCGGCAAATCGATCCCGCATCACAGCTGGCAAGGGAGCCCAAGGCTGCCAGGTGATCTGAAAATGAAATACAGATTGTTATCTACTATTGTTGAAAACATACAGTGAAAAGCGAAGCTTAAATGAACTGCAAGTAAAACATACCTCCGCAGGAGTGATGGTGTCGAAGTAACGGCGGAAAAAGATGAATGTCTCCCGTGGCCTCCGCACGCATCTCCCGTCGAAACGGCGTGAGAAGGGGACGACGAGAGGGGTCTCTGCGTCTGGCACCGGGGCAAGCCTGGGAAAGTAGGCATACACCCACAATTGTAGAACAAATACCAGTATGCTTATCAGACAAAGCAGAATACAAGAATAAAGCAGAAATGACAGAGCCATGTATTATGCAGTGTATTGTGCAGACAGTGTATTGTGCAGAGTGTACAGTGTGAGTAGTGTACAGTCAGTGTAAAGCAGAGTACAGGTAAGTGCCGTGTGTACAGTATACAGCCAGTGTAAAGCAGACTACAGTATGTGCAGTGTACAGAATACAGTACAGAGTACAGAAATAGAATAGCAAAAATGAAAAGTGAAAAAAGGAACGTACCTCCCAAGCACGCCAGTAGCCCCCGAGCAACTGTCCGCTGCCACGGGAAGCTGAGCTCATATACCCATAAAGTGTAGCCAGAGCGGCGCCACCCCAGTCGTAGTGCAGGATCTGAGTGACATCCACTAAGGCGCTGAGCAAGCAGAGGGGCACGGTGTTCGCCCGATCGGCGAAAATAGTGGTCCCCAGCAGGAACATCAAAAAGCCGCGCGCATATCTCTCCACGGCCTCCTGAGTCATCAGAGCCTCCTCAACCAAAGCTGGCTAGACCCGGAACTGGACCTCAAACCAGGAATAACGAACAAAGCCTGGACGGGCGAGAGGTGGCGCCTCGCTGAGCAGATAGACCTGAGCGGCAGTCCACTCGTCCATATCAGTATCGAAGGGGATCGGAACACCCCCTACCCCGATGCCTGTGAGCATCGAGAAATCATAGGGAGTCATCGTCATGTCTCCCGTCGCAGATAGATGGAACGAGTCGGTGGTGTCCCACCACCTCTCCGCTAGAGCAGCAAGGAGAGGCCTGCTCGTGGTAAGCCGGGATAGTCCCCTGCAGAATGCGCCAAAGCTGGCCTGGTCAACGATGTGGCGAACCGCCTCGGGTAGCTCTGCGTACCAGTCTCGAGCGGCAATGTTCCCATACTCGCGGACGGTATGGGAATCCCCTTGTTTCCAAGCAGATAGTTGCGAAGCAATACTAAATATACCAGTTTTGTAAAGCATGCAGAATTGAGGTAAATATGGCATGTGTGCATATTTTCAGATTCAAACAGATACCGGATGTCGGTGTGCTCACAGTGAACTACAACGTGCGATGCGTCAACATGATTGAGTGGTTCAGTGCAAATGTGGCATGCGTGCGAGTTTTTCAGATTCAAACAGGTACCGGGTGCCGGTGAGTTTGCAGTGAAATACGGTGTGTGCCGTGTGTTTGAGTGGTTCAAAGCTAGTGCAGTGTGTGTACACGTGTCAGTCTCAAACAGATATCAGTTGCAAGTGCGTTTGCGATCAACTAGGGTGTACAGTGTACATCAGTGTATCTAGGCTGAAGCAATTTAAGAACATAAACAGCTATGGCAGTTGGCAGTTTTATATCCTACATTGCAGAAAGTAAAGCAGAGGAAAGAATGTTACCTCGGAAGCGCCGAAGGAAAGATGAGAGGTAGGCTCACGTAGTAGAAGCTCTGGAGGCATCGCCCTATCGAAGCTCCGAAACTGGCGGAGTCCATTCGGGGGTAGCACATGAATCGCCAGCCGGTAGGTCGCCAGGTCGAAGGGACGGACGCTCAAAGGGAGGAGCTGAACCCCGGGATCCATCTCGTGATCCGGGGGAGTCCCGCCCCGTGGAATATCGTCGGCCATGTCGAAAAGATGAGAAAATAGCCGGAACAGGGAAAACCGGGTGAAAATGTGAAAAGTCAACCAAAAGTCAACCTCGGGAGGGTGGAAAATGGCCGGAAAAGTCGGAAAGTGAAAGAGACACGAAGATCGAGAGAAACTCGAGGGGAACAAACCCCAAAAGGCGGAAATAGCAAAAGGGACACCGAAATGGAGAAATATTCGGTTCAAAGTGTTCGAAACGCAAAGGTATACGCGAATCGAACGACGAAACGGGCGTGAAACGCAAGGAAACGGAGAAATGAAGAAAGGAAAATGCTCTAGAGAGAGAGAGAAGTGAATTTCGGCTAAAGGGAAGTAAGGAAATAGGGTTTGAAACCCTATTTTAAAAGGGCCCAAGGTGAAAAGTCAAAATTGCCCCGATTCAGGCACTTTTGGCCGGTTGGCTACATTTTTGGCCAGTGATGCTTTTTGTTGGTCGGTGGATGGCCGGTGGCCTTCCCATGTGGCCGGTGATCCTTCCTCAACCTTGTTTGGGTCAGATATGTGGTTTGGGGCCTTCATTGTTCAAGAACAGTGCATTTCTGAAGCTCAACCGGCCTCCGTTTGGGCCTCGGATCGTGCCCTTTGTGCGTGGCACTCAAATATGTGCAAGGCGTATCCTTTTTGGTATCCTTTTGTCTTTTACAAGATTCAAAGGTCGCCCCATGTGCTTTTCATTTCAATTTCGCCGTTTAGCGCATTGTACTGTCTTGCGCACCGCATTTCAATCGCGCTATTTTGCGCATCTCATTGCATCTGGCGTGCATCCATTGTTCGCGTATTGTGCGCACCTCACTCGCATTGTTTTGTACCCGCCCGGTCTGGCGAGACCTTAAAACCGCTTGGTTGCATTGTCGTACATATCTTAAGCCGCACGTTGCTGCGCATTTCAAGTTCACTTGCATTGTCATGCATTTCCTGTGCATACTCGGTCTAGGAGACCTTAAATCCTTGGAAGGTGCAAGACCTTCGGTGCATTGGTGTGCACAGTTCATGCATTTCCATGCATCTCAAGCCGCGCGTTGTCGCGCATCAAAAAAATACATGCATTGTTATGCATCTCATTGTAAATCATGCATATGTCATGCGTCGTTGTAAATACATGCATTGTCATGCATCATCATCATGCATCATCATGCATCATCATTTCCAAAAAAAAAAAAAATGCATATGTAACGCATTCATTGTAAATAGTGCATTGTCATGCATACATGGTAAATATTGCATCGTCACGCATCGTAGAAAATAATGCATTTGTCATGCATTTCCATTGTAAATATTGCATCCATTCCACTTCCATTGCATATTTGTAGATATTGCATTGTAGCTTACATGCATTCACTGCATCACTTCCATCTATGGCTTGCGCCTTTCCATGTTGAGCTTGGTCTGGTATGTGCCCATACTTTTCACGTCAAAACATAGTTCAGTAGACCGTTCTATGTTAGCCGCGGCTCGTATGCGTTCATGCCTTTCCTAGGCAAGATTTGGTTTAGCCCGCGTGCCATATCCATTGCATTGCATATTTGTAGATATTGCATTGTAGCTTGCATGCATTCACTGCATCACTTCCATCTATGGCTTGCGCCTTTCCATGTTGAACTTGGTCTGGTATGTGCCCATACTTTTCACGTCAAAACATAGTTCAGTAGACCGTTCTATGTTAGCCGCGGCTTGTATGTGTACATGCCTTTCCTAGGCAAGATTTGGTTTGGCTGCATGCCATATCCATTGTATATATTGCATTGTAGTGTAATTTTGCACCCGGCATTAGGATCATTGTTCTTTCTTCAGCGGGTCGTTTCCCCACTTATGTCACCCCCCCCAATACTCGTTCTTGTGTCCGTCTACATTACTCATAGATCAGTAGACCGTTCTATGGTAGACGGACTTGTTACCTCCATCCATCTATTTGACATATGTGTGGTTTCGAACTGCTCATGATTGGATCATGACTCAATTGCTTTGCATATTAGTTTGCATTGTTTCACTTGCATTGCATTTTAGTTTGCATTGTTTATACATTGTTTTGTATACATCGCATATCATTTTGCATTCATTTTTGCATTGTCATGCATGTTGCTAATAACGTCGTACCTGTTAAGTTGCTTTCTTTGCAGGCACGATATTGTATGTACGGTTCATTTGCGGCTGTCGGAACCAGACGAACCGGACAGGTATTGCATCCTCCGTGTGAGACATATCGAGAATTGCATAATTCTCTTACATCCTTTCTGCATTGTAGTGTAGTTTGGTGTATGCTAGCTTAAAACTGTTGCATTATCATGCTTCGTTACAGCTTTCTTTGCATGATCATAAGTTATGCTCAGCTTTGTGCATTGTCTTGCATTTTGCCCCTGCCTTCGGGCGCATATCCTGTTTGTCTTGCATGTTTGTCTAAGTCTTCGGCCTTGTCAAAAATGGGACGTCTCTGGGCTTCGACATTCACTCCCGTCATTGTTATGACTTTCGAGTTCTGTCAAAGAGGGGCAACTGTAGACACCCCATTTTTGACCGTCCTCAAGACTTGGACGTCACCGATTGAACACTTAGTGATCACCCTTGTTTGTGTTCGTCTTGAGTTCCCGGAAGCCTTGGCAACGCGCCTCGCCTCAGGATCTCTCGACTCGACTGTTTTGTGTATGGTTTTACACCAACACTTGTGTTTTGCCTTTGAGAGGCAGGGTAGGGCTTGTAGACCATCCCTACCCATCACCGGCCAGGGCTTAAGGCCACCGGCTGTTTCTTGTAGCCACCGGCCAAATGTTTGGCCGGCCGGCACTATAGATGGCCGGCCGGCTATCTTTTTTTGGTCAATTGCATCTTTGGCCGGCCGACTACTGTGCATCTGCTTTTGTAGATATTTTCTCACAGCTGGCATGCATTTGGCTCCCCTCCATACACGTGTATGGAGGGATCTCTCTCTTTAGAAGCTTGTCTTGTAAGCTTTACAAGACAAAAAGCTCTATAAAGAGAGGTCTTCTCTCTTGTTTGAGGGTTAGACATTTTAGACAGCCATTTTTAGGGTTTGAGTTCTAGGGTTAGGGTTTGGTTCATATCCTATCTCTATCTCTCTCTCTTGTGTGTTTTTTGTCTTAATTTTGCACACAAACACCCACCACCACACCTTTTCTTGGAGCTGAGGCCCTTGAGGGTTGTTTTTAGAGTTTTGGAGCTAGTTTCAACCTAAAGAAGCTGCTGGAGCTCCATTGTTAAAGGGGGTCTTCAAGGGTAAGAAGCTTGTCCCTTTATTCCCCATTTTTGCAAAGCTTTTCTACCTATCTTGAAGCTGTTTTTTGGCCTTGCATATAACACATAAAAGTTCTGTTTTTAAGGCCTCTAAATAGTTTGTTAAGAGTGTTTTAAGCTTTGGGGTTGTTTGACCCCTCTTAAGCCTTGTTTGGCCCTTGTTTTGTGCTATTTTGTGTGAGCTCCGGGACCATAGTGTTTGGGCCTCCTCACCACTGAAATCTTGAGGGATTTCAGAGGTGAGGATGGTGCCTTGAGGTCCTAGGAAGGAGAGGGCTACCCCCTCTCCTTGATGTCCTTAAAAAGGACCATTTTTGCCTCTTGAGGGAGCATCTAGTCTAAGTGTGTGTTGGCCATGCCTTAGCTGATTTTTGTGCTTATTATGTCATAATATGTCTCTGTTTTTTGGTTGGTTTTGGTACACCATGCTTGCTTAGCATACATGCCTTGTAATGCCATTTTGTTGCCTTAACATGCATCTAGGTTTTAACCCTTATTCAAGCATGTATTAGGCCTAGCTTTGTGAAGCTTTTGCACTTGTTTTGCCATGTTTAAGCTCTGTCCTTGGCTATTTTGGTCGACCAAGGCTCCCATTGTATAGCTCCTTTGCATTTTGGCTTGTTAGCCTTAAGTTTTGGACCATTGTTGCATGTTTAGCCTATCTTGTTTGCTTGGTTTGGCACCATCTTAACATGATTTCAGAGCTTATATTGCATGTCATCAGTCCATGCCTGGCCTCTTTTAAGTGTGCTTGAAAGTTGCCTTTGTTTGCTTAAGTGTTGGCTCATTAACATATGCATTCTTGCATGTGTGTTTGGTCCCATTTCTTGAGCTTTTGGCCACTGTTTTAGGCCTAGTTAGGGCTGCCTAAATCATGTTTAAGTCCATCTCTTTGCTTGTTGCATATGCTCCTTGTATGTTGTAGCATATTGGTGAGTTGTTGCATGTTTGAACTTGCATGATTGAATGAAGTCACATGCTTGCTTGCATGCTTAAACACCTACATTGTACCTTGTATGCTTGATTGGTTGCATTGTCTCATGCCTTACATGTTTTGTATGCTTCTTTGCATTTCCATGTTGCATACTAGCCAACATGCTTAGGATTGCATTGCATAAGCATGCATGCTAGACCTCTTGAAATGAGTATGATAGAGATTGGGCCTCCTTGTGTGTTTATTTAGTTTGCATTTCATTTGAAATTGAAAATGCATACTTCATTCTTTGGGCCATCATGCATGGAAATGCGTGATTGGTTGTCCGAGAATCGAGGCCCATAGTCCTTTGAGTCATAAACATGATAAGGGATATGATTGGTGCATACGTTGCTTGAAATGCATTGCCATGCCAAGTGTTGCCCTCTGCTGCTGTCAAACCAGGTTCTGCAGGAACTTTTGTCCGGCCGGCCATAATTTTTGGCCGATGGATCAAGGTTGTGGCCGGTGACCATCCTACATGGCCGGTGGTGTTCTCCCTCAGCCGGTGGTATCTCACAGTACTCAGAGAAGCAACCCTGAGACTTTGGTAGTCATCAGAGGAGCAGAGCAGGGAAAACAGAGGCATCTTGAGCATGACAGTGGATTTCCGGGCGAAATCGAGCGCGCATGCATCGAGCCCTCCCCCCGAGGCTGCTGTTTATTGCTTTCTTAGATTAATTAATTTGCTTAATTAATTTAGTTGGTCTGTAATAATTAATTAGCTAGGATAGTTAATTCATTATTCGAATTGTATTATTCTTTTGGTCCCTCCGAGCGAGGGCAAATTTGTAATAAGTGTGGGTGAGTGTGTGTATGTCTTCCAACCCCCACTTCTTTCTCCCTTTTATTTACTTGCTTTGATGGTTAGTATCAGGGCATGTTTACTTTAGCATATTCTATGCTATGCATGCGTGCATCATTCATCAGTATTGCATGCACCGGGCTCGGCGCATCATGCTAATTGCATTATATTTCAAAACAAATTTGAATACATGCTACTTGTACATTTCACATGTCATCCTTAGATTAGCCGAGCCTATTCTAAGTGACATTTTGTATGCGATGCATTAGGCACTTAACATGGACTTGGATCATGCATTGATTGCTAACTAGTTTCTGTTTTGGCTTGGAGTACTAGGTAAGCTTTTATGCTTTAGCATAACGCATGCGTGTGAATGTTACCATGATAGCATGATTACCATGAGGCTAGCTGCTTATGTGATATAATTGCTTGAATGCTTGTGGATGGAGGTCAAATTACCTAAATTGGAATAAATGCATTAAAACTGAGAGTTTTAAGCCCACTAGATAGTGGCAAAGCCATCTTTTCCAAAGCCCACTCGAGGGTGGCAAAACCTGCATTTTAGCCTACTTGCGAGTAGCAAACCGTTTTCAAAACAAACATGAAATGTTTTGTTCCAATGTAGGCGATTTGGTCTATACTTTTTGCTGTGCGCATAACATAGTAATTCTAGGCTAATAACCGGAATAAGAACGCATAATGTTTTCAAAACAAGATATCACGGTTAGTAGAGGCCGATCTTCGGATCGGGCGAGAGGGGGTGCTCATAGCTGACCTTCCCCAATCGTACCCAAGTTCCCGAGCTGAGGCAACTTTGGTGATGACGGACACGTGGCCTTTGGCACCGAGTCAGGGTTTCCTAAATTCCCCCTTAAAAAATATTTAGGTGGCGACTCTGTATCTGGCAAAGCAGTCCATGTTTGGCACTTCTTTCAAAAATCTGTTTTCTCAAAACGATTTGCCGGATTTGGACTCTTTGGTTCAGATTGAGAACCGTGATAATTTGAGTCCGAACTGTAGTGAGCCCACAAACGAACAGAACGGGAGTCATCCTCCCGGGGCATTCGGGGACGTCTACAATGTCATTGCCACTCCAATTGACTTTATTCGATGAGACACAACCGCCGAATGACACACAAACAGTTGTGGAAGAGGCACAAGCTCATGGCGTAGGTAAGACCATTATACTTTTGTGTTGCATCTTGAGGGTTGAGTGACTGAGGACTACGATGTTTATTCTTCTTCTGGGTAGTTTTGTAGGTGTGTTTTGGCCCCAAAAAATCAATTTATTGAACTTAAGCAAATGATATTTCTTCACCTAGATAGAAAATTTCTTGAATCTACAAAAAAAATTACATTCAAGTTCAAATTATCTTTTTAAAATCGGGGTTTTGCATAGAGTTTTGCAACACAAAAGGTAGTTGGAGAGCATTTCAATCACTCTAGAAATAACTTATATGAAGCATATTTCCTACGATCATCCTTCTTATAAACTTCAAAAATGGGATTTTTTTTTAATCTTTTTTTTTTTTTTTTTTTTTTGGAGCTTTGGGTTGATATAATCTGGATTTAACGTAGGAAACTGGATCTAATCTCATCACATTAAGATATCAAGTATTCTCTTATTTGTTGTCCCGTAACCTTCACCGAAGATGTATGAACATGTTTTGATTGTTAGAAATTAATACACCTAATTTGAATCAGAAAAATATGATATACAAATAAAAATCAAATAAAAATCTAAATACCTTAAGCAAATGTTTTTTTTTTTTTTGGAAAATAAATTTGTGTTCGCTGAGCTTGCTGTTCTGGATACTTCTGCTGTTGTCTCACTGTTCTGCTAGTTGTGTCTCATGCTGTGCTGCAACAGCTTAAGCTCCACTAGATGTAATAGTGGCTGTGTTGATCTTGCTCTGGCCTGGGTATATATTTCTCATTTGGTATATTGGGTGTTGACTTTGTAGCAGATTGTTATCTTGATTAGGGTGCATGCTTATGGTGTTGTCTGCCATTGTTGTTCTTGTTTTTTTTATGTTGCATGTTGTCCATATATCTATTGCATTGCTGCCTACTGCTGTTTTTCCTGTAAAGGGTGACTGACCTATTTTTAGGGCAATGCTAGCTGTGATTTTTCTTTGTGTGTACTCGTCATTTGATTCTTTTTGGTTTGGGACTATGTTGGATAGTGTTTAGCCCACGACCAGCAAGTTTTTTTTGTATTGTTTCTTACTTTGTAGATAGCTTTGTAGTGCCTGAGGGATGCCTTTTCCAAGCTTTTGTAACTATTTTATCGTTTTAATTTATAACTGACTTACCTAAAAAAAATTTGCCATTGTAAGTAATTATTGTCGATTATACGTTTGGAACACTATTTACAATTTGAACGCCTTACACTTGTTGCCCCTTCTTGACGAAGGAAAAGTAAGTCAACTCGTGTACGCGGACCTACACTCGGAAAAGGAGTGCAAAAAAAAATTTGTGAGCAAAAAAGGGAAGAAACTACATGTTTATGTCAATCGCATATTGAATGCACTCACTGGAGGGAATGCCACCCCTACAACAAATGAGTTGGGATTGCAGATAAGGTAGTTATGCCCTCTCAAAGGAGTGAAGTCATGGAAGAAAATTGATCAAAGTATAAAAGATGTTTTTGTACAAGTTGTGCTAGTAATTTCTGATCTTAAACTAAATGTCTTCATTACGTAAATTTGCAATTGTTGCATTTAATTTGTGTAATACTTCACACACTTATGCTTACAGGACAAGTTTGAAATTGGTGAAGATTTTCATACTGATGAACAAGCTCAAGAGATCGTTGATATAAATGTGTATCTCTTGTACAAGGATTGGAGGTACAACCTAGAGCAACACTTTGAAAAACTTGAAGAAGAGGGTGTTGATGACCCATATAGTTATCCGCTAACACTAGTTTGCTTGGATGATTGGAAACATATGATTAATGTGGCTTGGAAGGATGAATCTCATTTGGTAACAAACAAATATAAACGACTCTATTTCTTTAGTTGTGTATTATGCATTGATATGAACTAATTCTTAAGCAATTCCTTTTTTTTTTTTAAGAAATGCTCTAAAGCTGGTAAAGCAAATGGGAGTTCGCTACCATACAATCATACAAGTGGATCTCGATCCTTTCCAATAGCAATGTTGATCATGATGAGCTAGATGCATTTGAAAAATATTTCTCATCACTTATATATTTAACCAAAAGTCATGGTTACTATTGTGACGAATTAATTTTGTTATTTGAAAGTAACAGGTAGATGAGAATGGAGAATTGGATTTTTCGAAATTTTATTTAAAATCACACAAATCGAAGAATACAAAAGAATGGATTCATCCCAAATGTGGTGAGCTACATGTAAGGATCAAACTCTTTTTCCAATTATATTTAATATTAATTAGTATCTTAGCACAAAATTGCATGTCATTCTTTGTGCCTTTGTTGAATAGTCTACTTTTGTTTGTAATGACAGGATGCGATGGTGAATCTACAAGTGTCAACCACGGATGGGGGGATGCCATTGACACAGGAGGAACTCTCATGGCAAGTGCTTGGACAGAGAAAGAATTACTTGCATGGATTTGGGATTGGCCCATAACCCTATTCGCCATCTGATAGTGCAGCACAATCTTGTGACAAACAAATAGAGGCAATCAGATCAAAGATAGAGGTTCTTCATGAGGAACACCAAAGAGATCATGAAAATTTGATGAAAGAAAAAGAAGAGCGCCATAGAGATCGTGAAGAGACGATGAGGGAGAGAGAGAAGCTGATGAAAGAAGTACAAGAAGGAAAAAAAAGTAAAGGAGGCACAACAAGAACAACTTAATCATCTAAATGACGTGGTTTTACGACTCATAACTCCATTGGAGGGTTCAAACAGTCATTGTCGTAGGTGGTAAGAAGAATTTTATTCAAATGATACTAAAACTTCTTCAAAAATACTTCACATATTGACATTATTGTTTTGGACCACTTGGAATTGTTTTGACATTATACAAATAAGAGGAGAAAAGAAAGAACACATTAATTCCTTAACGAATTAATTAATTATGTAAAAAAAAAAGAAAAGAAGAGGAGCGACGAGAATATTTAATGATGCAAATTTCCCATGTTATAGCAACAATGGAATTTCATTAAATGATAAACTTAAAAAAAAAACACAGGACCTTGACAAAACTCCTTACTTAGCACATCTTCAGAAATAGGACTTGCGATAGCAAACGAAATGTAATTAGCACGCTTAGGCTGCGAATTGGAGCTAAATACACCTTAAACTTGGTCAAAAAAGGGCGTTCCGAGGGCAAAAATTCAAAACAGCCCCCGAACCACCCTGTGGCTCTCACAGACAGCTTCCCCTTGACAAAGAGGACTTGTGACGACTAATGGAATGTAATTCGGACCTGTAGGTTGGGAGTTAAACTCAAAAAAGCCTTAAACTTAGTCAAAAAGAACGTTCCCGGGAGGGGGGGGAAGGAATTCAAAACAGTTCCCTCACCACCGTATGGCTCTCACGTACAACTTTCCCATGACAATTAGGCCTATGACAATAGACAGAATGTAATTCAAATCGTAGGCTTGGAATTAGAGCCGAAAACGCCTTAAACTTAGTCGAAAAATGGCGTTTCGGGGTCAAAAATTCAAAATAGCCCTCGAACCACCGTGTGGATCTTGTGGATATCTTCCCCTTGACAAATAGGACTTGTGACAAATGATAGAATGTAATTATGATGCGTAGGTTGCAAGTTAGAGCTGAATACGCCTTAAACTTAGTCGAAAAAGGGCGTTCCAAGGGCGAAAATGAAAAACAGCCCCTGAACCACTGTGTGACTCTCACAGACAGCTTCTTCTTGACAAATAGGACTTGTGACAACTAACGGAATGTAATTTAGACCAGTAGATTGGGAGTTAGAGTTGAATACACCTTACACTTAGTCGAAAAAGGGCATTCTGGGGGTGAAAATTCAAAACAGCCCTTAAACCACCATATGGCTCTCACAAATAGCTTTCTCATGACAAATAGGACATGTGACAACAGACGGAATGTAATTCAGACCTGCAGGTTGGGAGTTGTAGCCGAAAACACCTTAAACTTAGTCGGAAAAGGGTGTTCTGAGACTGAAAATTCAAAATAGCCCCCGTGTGATGACCTAAATTTATATAAAATAAAAATTTATTAGGGATGTGTAAAGGATATATATATATATATCTCACATTAGGAGTGTGGTTACATTCCAGCTGAGTTTGTTCAAATCTGGTGGAATATAATTTGTAAGGGGTCATGCTCACTTTCGGTGGGAAAGTGTTTAAAAATAGGAGATGGTGGATAGAATAATTGATGTGCTTTTTGGGTGGAGACTGGATAGTTGTGAAGGGCCCTCCTTGAATTGTTTTTGGTAAAATCATGAATTAAAGCTTCAAGTTATTATGAGAGAAGTGAGTGCTGGTGTGTGGCTAAGAATAACTCATGAGCATTACACACGACAGCAACATGTGGATGGTATATTTATATTATTTTATTTAGAGATTATATAGAGAGAGTGTTGGCTTGCTTTCGGTGGGAAATTAATAAATAAAAAAAAGGCACCACCCTTGATGATGAACTCGACCAAAACCTGCATTTCCCTGGTGGAACTATTGAGAACTTTTGGACCACAAACCAGCTGCCTCTGACAAGCGGACCTGCTGAGCTACCATCGTATGCGACAGACCACGGTTGGATTTACAGGTGTTGTTGGTTTTATTATTTCTTTGGTTTGGTTCGTTTCTTTCGGTTTGGCTGTTGTTGTACATCATTGCAATGGATGGAGAATAAAGGTCAAAAGCGAAGGGTCACACTTGCCACAAAGGGTATGTCTGATCCTGCTTATTGTCTCCACATGTACTGCAGCGATTGGATGCATACTTCTTTTTGTTGGGCAGGGTGAATTTCATGATGAAGCGAAGCATACTACTTGTTTAGGTGGAGATGGTGTATCTAAGATCAGGAATGAGACATCACTTGGCTTGTGTCCTGGTGTGGATTTCCGGTTGGGACGGAGAGCAGACTATGTTCTTCCAGAATTTACTGGGGCTGTGGGCACAGGTGAACCGTTGTTCAACATGAATTCAGGACGCCAAGAAGCCTCACTTGATCGAATTGAGGCCATTTTGACTCATACATCATAAGGACTTGTTAAAGGACCAGGAAGCAATGTATTTTATCTTTAGGGTCTCTGCTGTTGGATTGATTGCTTATGTTACTAAAGATCCCGAAAGTGGAGAGACTGTTTTGGAGAGTGGAGCCCTGGTTCTGAGTGTTAGAGGCATTTGCTGTTTTGACGAATTTGAGAAAATGTCTGTTAGTGCAAAGAGCATGTTATAGGAGGTGATGGAACAACAAACTGTTTCAGACTATGCTGTTGAGAGATGCGTTCAATCTTAATTTTGCTACAGATGACAGAAATGTTATTCTAAGTTATGGACCTTGTCAGTTTCTCAGTTCCTTGCTGCTGACATTGACAATAATAGTTGTGTGAGTAAATATTGGTGTGAGAAATCTTATGATGCCTATGAGGATGACCTCAATGTTTATGAAGTAATGGAGTTATGCAAAGGAGGTGAATTATTGGATAGAATACTTTCTCGAGGTGGAAAATACTTCGAAAGAAGATGCTCCTGAGAGAGCACAATAATTTGATATTTTGTCTGGAAAATGTGGACTGTTGCTTGTCTTCCTCTTCTTGAATCGAGGTAGGGATTCCTACTCATTCTTATGTGTTTTAACATAAATGTTGAGTTATTTGTATAGATGGTTTGATTTGGGAACTTAAGGTTGGAGATGTATAATGCTGAAAACAGGGGTTTTGTTCAATTGACTCATACCTGAGTGTTTTGGGTTTAAAATGGAGATTATTGATGTTTTTTATAATATTTGAGCCTTTGGGTCAATATTGAGGGAAAAAAAGGGAAAAATGCCATGTTTGGGTATATTTGGGTCATTACTGTAATTAATGACAATTAATATGGAAATATGAAATTGAGTTGGAAATAATGAAATCGACTCAATATAAGGTAGAATTGTGGAGTTAGATTCATTAATCACTCATTTTGAAATGTTGAGATTATATATAACTATTGTAGCATTTATTTTCTGTTTAGAAATAACTGCTTTAGGCTATCGGTGGAGGATAGTCGTGATTGTTGTAGACAATGCATGATGCTTAGGTAAACTAAAACTAATCAATTGAAATGTCATCGAATATGACGATTGTGATAATACATCGAATTTGTGTATTAAATGAACGTGTATATGATGATGTTTATATACATTGTGTTGTGTGGGAGGAGATAGGGGATGTACTCCACGGTTTAAGGGAAGATAGGGGATGGACTCTTAAACCGGATTTTGTGTGACATTGATACAGCACTACAATGTGTATCAAGTGTTGATTATGAAGTGTTGAATTGATTTGATATAGCACAAAAATGTATATCTTTATCAATTGTGAAATGTAGAAGTGTTTCTATGTTATGTTGATACAGCACCAGTATATCATATATGAAGTATGGAAGTGTTTTGTTTGAGATTGATACAGCAAATATGTGTATCTATTGTGAAGTACGAAATGTTTAATTTGAGTCTTTATCTCAATTGAAATGGAAGTACTGTTGATATGAGATGTAATCTCACTTAAAGGGTATGGCCAGGTTCTGAGCCAGGATTATGAATTAAGAAATGGAAATTTTTATGAAACATGGATACATTTGTCATGTAATTGAAATGGATTATGAATGGATATATGTGAGTCAAACATTTATCGACTTCTCACGTTTTAGTTATTGCTCATATTATGTTTAGCATATCTCTACTGGGCTGTTAGCTCACCCTATACGGGAATATCATTTTCAGGTGCAGGTGAGGTGTTACCTCCAAAGCAATAGCATGAATGGACTCTCGGGAAGCAAGAGTTTCCTATTTATGCTTTATGTGTTCATGTTTGTTATTTGTAAAGCCAAGGGCTTAAGATGTAATGAGTGAGACTCAATTTGTGTAACCAAGCAATGTCTTGGAAAGATGATAGCCTATATGGCATTTAATTGCTTGTTAAACAGTGAATACTGATATATGAAAGTATGTTGTTTCTCATATTTATTCCGCATATGAGTTATCTTTATTGTAATATTTTGGGGCGTGACACCCCGAACCACCATGTAGCTCTCACGGACAGCTTCCCCATGACAATTACGACCTATGACAACCGATGGAATGTAAGTAGGATGCGTAGGCTTGGAATTTGAGCTGAAAACGCCTTAAACTTAATTGAAAAATGGCGTTCCGAAGGTGAAAATTCAAAACAGCCCCCGAACCACCGTGTGGCTCTCATGAAGAGATTCCCTTGACAAATAGGACTTGTGACAACTAACGTAATGTAATTCGGACCTGTAGGTTGGGAATTATAGCCGAATACGCCTTACACTTAGTCGAAAAAGGGTGTTCCGGGGTCAAAAATTTAAAACAGCCCCTGAACCACCATGTGGCTCTCATGAACGGCTTTTCCATGAAAAATAAGACCTGTGACAATAGACGGAATGTAATTCGGACCCATAGGTTGGGAGTTAGAGCCGAAAATGCCTTAAACTTAGTCGAAAAAGGGCGTTCTGGGGGTGAAAATTCAAAACAGCCCCCGAACCACCATGTGGTTCTCACGAACAGCTTTTCCTTGACAAATAAGACTTGTAACAACTGACGGAATGTAATTACAACGCGTAGGCTTGGAGTTAGACTTGAAAACGCCTTAAACTTAGTCAAAAAGGGGTGTTTCAGGGGCAAAAATTCAAAACAGCCCCCGAACCACCGTGTGGCTCTCACGAAAAGCTTCTCCTTGACAAATAGGACTTGTGACAACTAACGGAATGTAATTCGGATCCGTAGGTTAGGAGTTAGAGCCGAATACGCCTTAAACTTAGTCGAAAAGGGCATTCTGAGGGCGAAAATTCAAAACAACCCCTGAACCACTGTGTGGCTCTCATGGAAAGCTTCCCCATGACAATTACAAATAGACGAAATATAATTCGGACCTGTAGGTTGGGAGTTAGAGCCGAAAACACCTTAAACTTAGTCAAAAAAGGGCGTTCTTGGGGCGAAAATTCAAAACATCCCCCGAACCACCATGTGGCTATCACGGACAGCTTCCCCAAGACAATTAGAACCTATGACAATAGACGGAATGTAATTTGGACCCGTAGGTTGGGAGTTAGAGCCGAAAATGCCTTAAACTTAGTTGAAATACGGCGTTCCGGGGTTGAAAATTCAAAACAACCCCCAAACCACAGTATGGCTATCATGGACAGCTTCCCCATGACAAATAGGACCTGTGGCAATAGGCAAAAAAATTTTCAGACCCGTAGGTTGGGAGTTAGAGCCGAAAATGCCTTACACTTAGTCGAAAAACGCACAACACTTAGTTTAAAGAGTGACAACTTTATGAAAATAACATCCACATATTCTAATAATTGCCTTTGTATATTTATAAGACGAAGAAATTACATAATAGATTGTTTGTGCAGTTGGTTGTAATAAATATTGGATGATACATATATATATATATATATATATATATGTTTTTATTTCGAAGAAGACATTTCTAGATTGTTCTACCTTAAATGCATGTTAGAACATGTTCCCTATGGCTGACAAAATTGATATTTTGTAACCAATTCTAACGTTGTTTTTTTTTTTTTTTTTTATAGATGGCTTTGTTACGTGGACTTGTGGATAATCCATTTTGGTGTATGGAGAAGAAATTTCACTTTTGTATAGAACTAAAATAATACTTTTGTCGTCCTCAGCTTTTTTGTAGTTCACTATTACTGATATAGAAAACTTTTGGCAACCAACAGATAATTACTGGCGTAGTACATAGATCATCTTTTATCGTGGTACATATACGACTATTTGTCGTCATACATACACATGACATTTTGTCGTGGTACATATATGATCTTTTGTCATGGTCTATAGATGTACTTTTGTCGTGGTACATATATCACCTTTTGTCGTGGTATAGATTACGATGGTAATTTATACCATGCCAAATGGTCATTTCACATGATAGTAAATGTATTTTTTGTATACGGAGGGCTTTGATTTTTGTATGATTCTATATTTTGTATGGAATTATTATTTTAGTTTAGACAATAGTTGGTTTGTATGAACTTTGACATTTAAAGTTATTCATTTTTTGTATACAGATGCAGATTGTGGAATGATTGATAGTATATGTATCATTTTGTTTATATAAGTATTACAAGTTGCATGGAATTGTAGCTTGCTTTTTGTGCTCCTTTTGGATACGATTAGCCCTACAGTTCGGACTCTCATGGTTATGAATCTGATTTCACAAGTGTAATGTGAAATAGATAAACACAAATGAGTCCAAATCCGGCAAATCTTATGAAAAATTGGTTTTTGAATAAAAAATGCCAAATATAGATTGCATTTCCAGATTACATAGTCACCACCTAAATATTTTTGAGAAATTAGGAAACCCATGACTTGTGCCAAAAGCCACTTGCCCGTCATCACCAAAGTGTCTCGGCTCGAGAACTTAAATATGAGAGAGGAAGGTCATGAATTGAGCACCCCACTCACCCAATCAAAGATTGGCCTCTATTAATTATGATGTGATTCTTATTTACATTATATGCTCTTCTTCTGGTTATTATGCTATCTTTTCTATGTGAGGCACACAAGTGTAGACTAATTCACAAAAGTTGGAATGCTTTAATTCTATGTTTGCTTTTGAAAAAATGTTTTGAATATGTACTACTTGAAAAAGTGATCTCATATGCACATTAATCAAATCATCCCAATTTAAGCGAAAAGCCTTTATCCACCAGCATTCAAGAATTATATCAACTAAGCACTTAGCCTTATAGTAATATGCTTGACATGTCAACACTAACCGCATGCAATATGCTAAAGCAATGAATGCTCACCTAGTACTCAACCGAGGTAAGCTAAAAGAAACAAAATAGTTAGAAAAATGCATGCTCTACTATGCAAGATGGCTACAACACATACAAATGCAATTAATAGGCTCGGCTACTGGTATGACATGTGAATCAATTTGATAGCATGCAGTTAAGCACGTATTCGAGTAAGAATTTTGAAATTGATATTGATATTGATTAGTATGATGAGCCGAAACCTGTATGCAAAACAAATGGATGCAAATCATGGAAAATATGATGCTACATGCAATCCATTATAAGCAAGTAAATAAAAGAGAGAAAGAAGTGGGGGTTGGGAGACATACACACATTATTTCATATTTGCTCTCGCGCAGGAGGGTCCAAATAAATGTCCGAATTAACCTAACTATTACAACACTAAATAAATTAACTGCTTTAACTAATTACAAATCCAAATTAAACTACCTAATTAGTTACAACACAAAAATAATTAATTAAGTAATTAATTCTTACAAATTCAAAGGAATTGATTAACTAAGGTACAACATACTATTATTAACATAAGTTTAACGAGCCACGGAAAGTAAGAATCGCATATGCATGATCATGAGTTTTTGTCCGAAAACGCCTCTGTTTTGCTACCAGAGTCACTCTGTTTTTTGTCCAAAAATTGCTCTGTTTTTCTCCCAGCCTCTATTTTGTTCTGCCCAAAAAAGGACTTCGCCTACCCAAAATAATGTGGCCGGCCGCCCAAAAGAAATGGTCGGCCAGATGGTATAGTGGCCAGCCGACCACTGGCTTTTGTCACTGCCCTGCTGCAACAGACATGAAACAGAGCAAAAACAGGGTGTTTTCAGGAGCTGTTTGTCCTTCCTGCCTCTCCTTATCATGAAACAGATCAAATGAGGGGTAAGTTTGATTCATAAGTCATCAATACGTGCAAAATCGTTGTGAGATGACCTATGGATCGCTGGGACAAAAACTCAATAAATGAAAGTAAAGACCAACAAAACCTCCTCCCTATCATGGTTGATCAAGGGAAGGGGTTGACCTTGATTCTTGAGCCATTATCATCACTAGAGAGTATGAAAGGACTCAAGACTCAATGGGTTCAATTAATGTCCGATTGAACCCAACTTGTTTTTATTCTTGCACCTTTTTTAATCCAATTTTATTAGTCCTCTTTTAATTACATTTCCATTCTTTAATCAATTTAGTCTGAAAATGAGAATTAAGTCCACTAAAAGGAGAGAAGTGTCAAACAAGAAGTTGCTTTGGGTATGAGAGAGATGTAATTCCTTGGTAATGAACCTCCGAAGAGATTAAACCATTGAGCATGGAAGGGTCTCTTTTTCAAGCTTAAACAACACTCGTTTGAAACGACTCTCAAACAAAGAAAACCAAGAAAGGAGGGAGAGTGTAGAGATGATTATGCAAAGGTGAACACAAGTATGGAAAGTATGAAAATAAATGCTACCAACTCAAGTAGGTTGGCATCTAAGGCCTATACCACCAAACCTATGAGGACTACAACACTACAAGCTTACTATACAAGGTATGAATGAAGTAAACACACTAAAACAATCCTAAAATTCACAAAAACAGTGCTGGAAAATCAGTTTGAAAGGCTTAAAAAGTTAGCAAAAATAATAGAGAATTGAAGCTAGTAATTAAGCCTAAGGAGGGGTGTCTAACCCCATCACTTTTAGGACCTCAAAATCACATATTTAGCCTCTGGAAAACTCTGAAAATCAGTGGTAAAAAGTTAAGAAAAAATTGAAAAATAAATGGGAAACACAAAGGCAAAAGCTTAAGAGACAAGGTTCAAAATAGAGTGGTTAACCCCTCCACCTTTGATAGCTTTAAACCACAAGTTTTAGCCCATAAAAACAATGTAGAAACAATACAAAAATAGGAAGAAAAGAGGGAAAAGTAGTGTAGAGATGCCCAAAATTATACCTTTTGAAGAGAAGTAACTCCTTTATTCACAAACCAACAGGTTCTCACTCTCAAGGGCTGAGATTTGAGCTCAAGAACTTCAGGAAGAAGAGCCAAATTTTTGGTTTAGGAAGTGTAGAGAGAGAGTGTGTAGGTTGCAAGAGAGAGAGAGAGAGAGAGAGAGAGAGCGCGCGCCATGCAAGTATTAGAGCTTTTGGAATTTTTTTCTAACCTTAAAAACATGAGGGAAGGTCAAGTATATATAGAAAAACATATGCCTCAGTCGAAAATATCCATATAAAGACAACTAGTGCAGTGCATGCATCTATGAGAACAGCTGGCACAGTTGGCAGCAAAATATCTGTTTTATCGGGAAAATTGGTCGGCCGACCACTAGAGGGACGGCCAGCCACTAAAATTGGCCTATGGGGATACCTAGCCTGCCAATCCACTAAAAATGGCCGATTTTTCATCAACTGGTTGGCCGGCCACTTCTTGGACAGCTGGCCACAAAAAAGTGGCCTGCCAACCCAACTTCAAACGGGCATATCTTCCTCATTCGGACTCCGTTTTAGGTTATTCTTGAGTCTAAATTGAATCCCTGGAAGTCTACTTTCCAATGGTGGTAGCCTTATATCAAAATTCTAAGTGTACAAAGTGATATGCCTAATTTAGTGAAGGCTGCTCATTTCTTTCTTAATGGTTTAATGCTCAACCCTTTCCCTAACTAGTTTTCTTCCATCCCTTCCTATTTCTTTCAACTCCAAACCTATAAATAAGATGTTTTTAAATATTTTTCAAAGAGTGCACCTCCCTTCCATTTATTTCCACTTTGTCCTTACTCGGTTTTCTAAAAAGTGCAATATTTTAAATGAAATGTGAACTTCGGAATATCGTAGAAACATTTGAAAAATATTTTTAAAAAGAGGGTTTTAAGGTCTAAAATAGTTTTGGTCAAAATGGAGTGTAAGGTTGGGATTAGAAGCCCAAAACTGAAACTTCTTACTACGGAAATCGAACGTTTGTACAGCTTGTCTTTTCATCATTGAGTAATCAACCTGAGGCACCCAAGTCTTAGGGGAGGTCAAAAATGGAGTGTCTATAGGAATATAGACAGGTTGTGGAGAAATTATAATTTTGCGATAAAACATAATATCATGTTTTTGGCGGCTAAACAATTAGTAGTTAAAAAGAAATTGGGGAAATAGTTTAGGCAAATAAAAGTTTTATAGCCAAAAGAAAAGCAAACATTTGGAGAATAAAAGTTTTGTAACCAAAAGAAAATTAAACATTTGGTGACTAAAATATTTCGTAGCTAAAAACAAAAGTTGAAGAATAAAAACACTTTTGCCGACTAAAAATTTAGTAGCAAAAAATGTGGGACGTTAGGCGACCAAATGTTTAGTAGCCAAAACAATAACTATTTGCCAACTAAAATTTTAGTAACTAAAAATGTGAGACTTTAGGCGACTAAAATGTTAGTAGCCAAAACACAAGTATTTACCTTAGGTGACTAATATATTTACTAACTAAAATTTTTTTTCACAACTAAATGTTTAATCATTAACAATAACTGAAGCTTTTGACGACAAAAAAATTGGTCGCCGAAAATGTGCTATTTAATTTTATTTCCAACCTTTTGGTGACTAAAAATTTAGTCAGCAATTTAATACATTTGGCGATTAAAATAATTTTAGTCGCCAATTACCTTTCCTGACAATTCTTCCGCAACTAATGCTACGACCAATTAATTTAGTCGCTAAAGCCCTTCGGCAACTAAAAATTGACTTTTGGCGACTAAAAATTTAGTCGACAAAAGTGAAATTCTTGTAGTGTAAACTTTACAAATATTGTTCACAAACATATATATAAATTAAAATAAGAAAAAATATTTTACTTCATACATTGAACACATACCAGTACATACATACTCTGTTGCGTGCCATCCATGCAAGAAAAATAGTAAGGTGCAGTTTGCATCACCTTATGATCATAGTAACACAATTCATTATTCATTTCAGACATTAAAATAAAAAACAACGAACAGAACATAAAGTCCTTTGTCAAACACATATTGAGTCATACATACTGTATTGTATATCATTTGTACAAGGAAAATTTAACTTCTGAGGCTGACCTTGAGGCACCATATGTCCCTATAGTAAGACACATTGGTGAATAATTTATCTTAAAAACATTCAGTAATTTGCATATGAAACACAAGAAGAAAAAAAAAAACTTACCTATGCTTTCGGAGGCTTTTTACTCTTTCCCTTCAATCGATTCACTATTTCATCCACTTTGCTAACCTTCCATTTGGTACATGGACGGCCTCTTCGGCGAGCATCCATAGGACTAAGAATCTTACGAGACATGCTTGCTTTTGTAGTACTACGAGCAGACAGACTTTTTGGGAAAGTATGAGAACGTGGTACATTACTAGTATAAGGTGGCACGTTACTAGTAGAAGGTGGCACATGACTCGCGCTACCCGATTGATCTTTTCTCACTTTATCCTTGATTTCTATCAACCCAAGATCAAGCACTTTGTGTTTACCATCATCATTGGCAGCAATTTCTAGGATTTCATCCAACATCTAGTGGTATTTATCATGCACCTTTGCATTAAGAATAGTCCCGGCTTTAGTGTATGTGGTTGGAATGCATGTGTACCCTCTTTCGATATCTTTTCTCCATGTTGATACAATGTATTTATCTGGAACCTGATATATGCACCTCGCAAGTAGCACACTAATTGAATGGGCACACATAATGCCCATAAACTTAAACCACCGACACATACATTGTATTTCACATTTACTTGCGTTAAAGTACACAACAAATTCCACTATTTTCATTTTCTTACTGACAAGAACAGCCTCTTGGACATGATAAGTACAAATTGCTCCCTCCTCTTTGACAAGATTCGCACGACAATACAACAGTCGCTTCAATTCTACTTGCACTTCTTTAAATTTTGCATTTGTGTAGGCTGCACGAAATTGCTTCTCAAACTCATATATCATTAAGAAATCATATAATTTGTTTTAAGATTTAAAGTCTACTTTCGTCTCTTTCTCGACCTTACTTCTCAAGGCATTATCATACTATTCAACAAATTGATTTAAAGTTGTCTTTGAGTTCACATATCCATCAAAAAATGCATTCATACTCTCACTTCGTCGTGTAGTTGACATGCCAACCCAAAAAACATCCTTAACATAGGCAGGAATCCACCTATGTCGCTCACCGTATAATACCCCCAACCACTCATTATCATCCAAATTGAACTTTGCAATCATCGCTTGCCATTCTTGATCAAATTCATTTTTTGTAAAAGAATCATAAAGTGCATTTTGCAAAGCAAACTCTATGGATTCATATTGGGAATATCCTCTCAAATTTTCCTTAATTTTCTTCATTATATGCCATAAGCACCAACGATGTCGAGCTTGTGGAAAGACAACTTCAATGGCATTTTGCATAGCTCTGCAATGGTCTGTTATTATAGCTTTTAGAGGAACGTTTGACATGCAACTTAACCATTCTCTGAATAGACACAAATGTTTCAGTGTTCTCATTACATAACAGCCCACAACCAAGCAAAATTGACTGCCTATAGTAATTAACTCCTACAAACGGAGCAAATGGCATATCATATTTGTTTGTGAGATAGGTTGTGTCAAATGAAACAACATCCCCAAATGCTTTATAAGCTGCCCTACTCCTTGTATCCGCCCAAAACAAGTTCCGCATGCAACCATCTTCATTGAGGTCAATTGCAGAATAAAAGTTCGAATTTTGTTATTGCATCCTATGAAAACAAAGTGCAACTAATTCGGAATCTCCTACCCCAAGCCTCAAGCTTCTAACGTTCTCAATGTGATTCCTTACATCTCATTCATCAAATGTTAATGCCTCGTACCCCCTTACTTTAACAACTATAGAATGAAAATTTCTAGCCACCCCTATCCCTACTTTATTGTTTCTTTCTAGTCTTCTCTTCACAAGAGTAAGAATTCTCTTATTCATTGCAAAATGTCATGAGTCACTAGGAATCAAGTCATGCATATGTTCAAGCACAACTGTGGTTAAATTAAATCTTCCATCCTTTTGTAGAGTCACTCTAACCTTTGCTTTACATTCAATTTTTTATAACAAAGATGGTTCGAGAGGGTGTACTTCTGATTGTTTTGTTTTCTTGCATGCTCGAGTACATTCAATTTCAAAGCATTTTACTACCCCATCTTGTCCAATATTTTGTGTTATATAAGTTACAGCAAATCCAAGGTGTTTCGCATATTTTGCATAAAACATATATACTTCTTGCTTTGAGCTAAAACACATTCCCTTCTTAGGTTCTTCAACTTCACCAATCTCCTTTAATGATGGATTATTCTTCGGTTCTTCAACTTCCTCAATCCCATTTAATGAAGAAATGTTTGAATCAATGTCCATTGAAGTGTGTAGCTTAAAGCCAAAATTCAAACTCATAACCAGTAACCAGACAGAAAATAAAGTGTAAATGAATGTAGTGACAAGATTTCATATTTTCTTTCACTTCCCAAACCAGCCTAGATGATAATCTAATGCAAATCCTAACCCTCTATGACAAGTACTTCCAAATATCCTCACAAGATTTCATATAGAGATGGTAGTAAATTCTGAAGATCATCAAAACTTAACTTAATATTATCACATGCAACTTGGGTGATTTTTCATGAACAACATTTCAATTTTTCTAACAAAACATAAAATCAGGAAGATTCTCCAACATAATATTTTAATAACATGAAGGTTCTCCAAACAGAACATGAAGGTTCTCCAGATCATGAAGGTTCTAAAGTCAGTTGATTTTAATAACTTAATATTTCAATAGCATGCATCAAACATAATACAATTTTCCTAATATTTTACCCAGATCATGAAGGTTCTCTAACAAAACATAAAATCAAGCATAAGTTTTCTATGTGGACTTTTATCAAACAACTGGAATGCATCAATACAATAGAAGATGTTTAACAGAGGGTCTGATTCCAGAACAACCAAAACAAAACAAAAAAATTACAGACATCACACAAGTATCACACAACTCAGCAGATGCAAAAAATTGCCTCTCTCATAAATGCATCTTAGATGCCAAAAAAAAAATAATAATAACAATAACTAACCTAATCTCCTATGAGGACATTTGTCATGGAGATTCCGAACAGAGGTGGACGGTGGTCAGCGACGGTTGTCGGTGAACACCAGGTCAGTGGTCGTCATGGTCGTCAATGAACACCCAAGTCAGGGGTCTTCGTGCTCGTAGATGAAGTCCTACTCGTCTGGTTTCCCTCTCTCTCTGTTATCTCATCTCTTTTCTGTTGTATTTTTCAATTGTTATATCTCTAAACCATAACACGTTGGTTCCCCGTGCATCATATTTTGGGAGGGAAAATAATTTTAAGCCATTCGGGCCACCACCCATTCGAGCTACCTAGCAGCTTTGATCTTAAAATTAGGACTCTTTATGTTAAAAAATATATATATACGTATCCAAAATTTTACCTTGAAGATGTACAACGTAAATTCAAAATTACTAGAATGTGAGTTATACTTAGAATGAATGTGATTTGTAAATATATTTTTTTGAGTTAATTTTTAAGAATTATATACATAATCATAGAAAGATATAAATATTTGTGAATAAAATGGCAAGTGCTCATGATTTTTTTTACTAGTACCCACACATAATTAGATTTTTTTTTTTCTCATCAAATTTGATTAAAAAAAAATTGGGATAAGAGGGAAAATTTTAAAAAGATTTTAATGAGAATTTGATGAAAAGTTAGAGTAGTTCATATCAAATCGAGTTTTTTTTAGTGAAATCAAATTAAATGAAAAAAGTAATGAAACATTAGAGATGTTCTAAAGAATTTTAATTTAGATTAGTTAAATCGATTAGTTTGAATTTTTTTTTTTTTTTTAAACCTACAAACACAGTAAAAATCAAAATTATTTAGGGGTGTAAAAAATTTGACAAAATTTAGAGGTTCAAGGCGTCGCCTTGCTCACCTTGGACCACGGCGGCACTGATCAAAGATTTGAGTTTGGATGATAATTACTTCACTTTTTCAATATAGCAGTTGCAATCTTAATGTCGTTATCCTTTGATACCAAAGACTTGCCTATGGTGGAAAATATTTTCGAGGAAAGGTTAACATGACATCTCTATGTTGGGAAATTCAAGATTTGAATAAATGAGTCTTTAAATACATGTAATCTATTTGTCTAATATGTAATTACTTGATATTGGCTCTATTGTCAGTGACGGAGTCATGACGGATTAGGAGGGACGTGCCCCTTCTCAACTTTTAAAATTTTACTTTTTAGTTTAAAATTTTAAAAATACTTTTAATTTTTCTCTAAAATTATATAAATGCCCCATAAATTTCTCATTTTCCTTCCAACAAACTCAACACACTATTAACTAGAACGTAGATATAAATTGACTTCTTATTTACTTTACAAATAAATTTAAAAAAACATATCATTTTATTATGTGTAGTTTATAGTATTTTTCATGTAAATGTTAAGATTGTTTTATAATTGTAATATGTATGATATTATAAAAAATCAATTACCAATATTTCAAAACTATTTCAAATTCATATGTATCAAGTTTGGTTTTGTTTGATAACTGATCTAACCCAATAAGTTGCACACCTTGTTTAGTTCTAATTTTCTAAAAATTGAGATTTTTTTTAGTGATTTTTTAAAAATATTTTAAACAATTTTTTTTTTTTTTTATAAAACTTTTTAGATATACTATATAAAGACAATTAAAAAGTATAATATTTATGAATTTTTTTTAAAAAAAATCACTAAATACCAAAATACAAAAAAAAAAAAAAAGAGTACATTTTCGTATTCTTGTGTACTTCTTGATTTTTAAAATGTTTTTTTGAATTTTTTATTGATAAATTTCATTTGGAGGTGTTCTAACCCAATAAGTCCACCAAGGAAAATTATAACCTAATTAGTCCCATGTATTTATATTTTTATTCCATGAGGTCATTTTTTTATCCATTTTCTTTTTGTTGCTATCTCTCTTTTGGTAGTTACTATTATTCACATTTTTCTTTTTAATTAGTTTCATTCACATTTGTGGTATTGTTTCATTATGCTAGGGTTTCGAAACTTTCTATTTGGTAGGATTTAGAAACTCTAGTTTACACATGGTAGTGAAATAATATTATATTTCTTCATTGTTGCGGTGAAACTTTGTGTTTTTTCATTGTCACTTTGTGTTCGAAGTTCTGTGCTCATCCATTGTTACTTTGTGTTTGAAACTCTATGTTATTCATTGTTGTAAGTCAAAACTCTATTTATATCCAGTCAATTTTGTTCCAAACATATACTTCAAATGTTGGTTTGGTTTGATTTGGATTGATGTAATGGTGAAATTACATAAATTGTTTAATGATAGTGATAGTGATAGTGATAATGATAAAGATGATGACGAAAATGAGGATGTGGGTGATATTTTTTTACTTTTAGAGTGATTGAGGTTTTTTTTGGATTTCTAATTTTATTGCTGCCATTGTTTCTATTTTTTTTGTCAATCAGTGTAAATGTTCACATTTCACATTTTTTGAAAATCTAAGAAATAAGTGTTGGAATATACATAATTATATATTTTGCAAGATGTGAATATTTACATATAATTAGTTGTTTGTTACTATATTTATTGTTTGAACAATTATTTTTTGTTATCATTAAAAATTTGAAATAGTCATTTTTTTTTTTTCAATTTTGTTTCATGTTGCAATGTGAATGTTCACATTGGTATAAATTTAATTTTTCTAATGTTAGTTGTATGTTAATTGTAAATTGTGAACATTCGCATTGTATTTTGGTATAAATTTTCTTTTTCTTTTTCTTTTTTTGAAATTTTTTCGAAAATTAGTTATATTTTGTTGTTTTCTTTATTATACTTGTTAGTTGAACAATTATTTTTGTTACCATTAAATAATCGAAATAGCCGATTTTCACTTTTTTCAATTTTATTTTATGTTTTCACGTTACATTGTAAATTTTCACATTTGTGTGCGTTTATTTTTTTTTTTAAACTAGTTGTACATTAATTGTAAATATTTACATTGTATTTTGGTATAAGTTTTATTTTTTTGAAAATTAATTGTATGTTTATTATTTTTGTTACTATGCTTATTAGTTGAATAATCATTTTTGTTACCATTGAACAACTGAAATAGTCGATTTTCAATTTTGTTTTATATTTTCATGTTGCAGTATAAATGTTTACATTGGTATGAGTTATTTTTTTAAGGCTAGTTGTATGTTAATTATAAATTGTGAATATTCACATTATATTTTGGTATAAATTTTATTTTTTTGAAGGTTAGTTGTATATTTGTTGTTTATTATGAACATTCACATTGTACTTTAATATGTACTTTGTTTTTTCAAAAGTTAGTTGTATGTTTGTTATTTATTGTGAATATTTACATTGTATTTTGATTTTCATTCATATTTTTTGTTGTGTTATTTTTAAAATTTCAAAATTATAAAAGGTTCAAAGTTCATAATTTGAAATTTTTTTCATGGAATGCAGGAGAGATTTTCTCTTTAGAATAAAGGAGAGATTTTCTCCATGAAATAAGGGAAAATTTTTCTCTTTAGGATGAATGAGAGATTTTTTTTCCCTATAAAATGAGGACTATTGTTATATATTAGTTTCAAAATAAAAACATGCGTAAAAAATTAGAAAGGATGATTTGGTTATAAGAATATGGGTTAGATAGAATAAAACACTCAGAAAGAGGATTTATCAAAAAATGACATTTTTTAAAAATAAATATTTTACTTTTTAGATACATCTAAGTTAACTGTATTTAAAAATTAAAAAGAAATTTCTCAAAATACTAAAAAAATTCACCAAAAGTTAAAAAAAAAAAAATACATAAAAATAAAAAATTTAATTTTCAAAAAATTAGAACTACATTTGTCCCGAAAAATGAGTGGAACCCCTTTTTTGGAGATTTCACAACCCCTAAAATAATTCACACCACTCATGTGTTTGTAAAATTCACTCGTATATATGTAAGGTTTATATCATAAGTAATATACATCACTTTAATAATTATGAAAATCTCTATAAAAAAAAAAAAAAAAAAAAAATCTCTATCATTGACTTGCCTCTCTATGTTAAAATTTTGGAGTTCAGATCCTCTCCTTGCAAGGAATTCGTCCGAGCCTCCTTGCAATGGCTGAGATCAGCCGTTGCACATCCAACGGCTGAGATTAAAAAAAAAAAAAAAAAAACAAAAATTTTCGATGCTTCCCGCCCAAAACAAAACAACACAGTCAAGTTGGCTCCAGATTTTCAGATCGGGGAACCCACTCATTCAACACACTCATTGTGCGAACCCACCGTAGACGGCGACCCAATACCGGCGGCGACCCAGTCTAACCAGTCTCCACGCCGTTGCAAGGACCAACGACGACCAACAGCTCAGTTCCCCTGTGTCTCTGTAAATCAGAGGTTTGCCAGAAATTAATGTATATGAAGATATATATATATATATATATATATATATACATTATCAGTTCAAATATCTTCAAAATCTTATCTGTATTTGAAGATTTTAATCAGTTTCAGCTGTTTGAAGATATATATATATATATACATTATCTGTTAAACCACAGATTTTGAAGATTTTGAATTCACAGATTTTGAAATCACAGATTATATTTTTAATTCAACATCTGTGTTAATGAAATAGAGTATTTAATCAAAATTTCATTTGATGAATAGGGTATATTTTTGAATCTGCGATTGATTTGTTAATAATTTTTGTAACAAAATCTTAAAAATAAAAGTGAATATGTTGAATTGATTTCATTGGTCTAACACAGATTTTGAAGATTACTCAATTTAATCAGTTTGACTCTATGTAATCAGTTTCACTCTATTTAATCAGTTTTAGTATTTAATCAGAGGTTAGAAATGAACTGGAATGTGATGAATTTTTTTGAAATCAATTGTCTCTGTGTCAGTCTCAGTTTAGAAATCAATTTAGTTCTTGGATGATATTTAGTTTACAATGTGATGATGTTTACAAATCAATTCAGTCTCAGTTTAGAAATCAATTAAAGATATGTAGTTCTCATTTGTTATTTATTTATCTAAGTGTGACAGTGGGTTCTTTGATGATAGTGCAAATATTGTGTTTATTGATGCAGCTAAGATTTTATTTATGTAGCTAAGATTTTATTTATATGGGTTTTCAGTTGCATTTTCATATGGATATGGAACCTGAGAATGATTGTGCTTGGAAGCCAAAACAGGGAATGACATTCGATTCTGAACAATGTGTGTATGATTTTTATAATACATATGGAGGAAGAATGGGGTTTAGCATAAGAAGGGATTTTTGTAGGAAGAACAAGGTCACTAACGAACTTATTTGTAGACTTTTGGTTTGCAACAAGGAGGGATTTCGGAAGGGTGACAAACGAGACCCTTTGTCAAAAAATCCTAGAGCCGAAACTAGGACCGGTTGTGGGGCTCGACTTTATGTCAAATTAGATGAGGGAACTGGAAAATATGTTGTGACTGATTTCATACTCCATCATTCAGTCACAATATCAACTAGCATACTCCATCATTCATTCAGAATTAACAGATAACAGATATTCCAGCATTCATTCAGAATTCTGCTTCATTCAGAATTCATTTCATTCAGAATACATCATTCATTCACAATATCATTCAGAGCTTCCATCAGATAACAGATCTGTGTCCATCATTCATTCACAAAATCAGTCCAATAGGAAGTTCAGAAAACATCATTCATTCACAATATCATTCAGATAACAGATCTGTTATCAGTCCAATAGCATTCATCATTCATTCCATAAGTCATTCCATCAGATAACAGATCATTCATCATTCATTCCATAAGTCATCATTCATTCCATCATATACAGATCATTCATCATTGATTCCATAAGTCATTCCATAAGTCATTCCATAAGTCATTGCATTCCAAAGCTAAGATATTACATAACAAGTTCATGTACATACAACCGAAGATGCTACAAACTACCAAGTTACATGATAAAGTAGAAAATGGTAGCAAATACAATGAAGTACATAATCGCTTTCATATTCCTTTCCATCCTTTCAAGCCTTCGACCATAGTTCGTTTCCATGAAATGAACCCTCGTCCTGACATCGTCAAAGTCTTGTACTGTTATACCATCAGAAGCTGTAGAGTTCGAACGGATTCTGGATGTAACGGCTTCATCATCTTCATTGACAAACTTGAAGTAAATGCAATGGGGCAGGGGAGGTTTACTCTGCAATGCATGAGAATAAGTTAGTCGAAGAAGACAAATATTAATGTGAGTACTCCACGAACAAAATAGGTAGAATTACAAACTTACATATCTTGATGGGCAAACAAAGTACATACGGCCTTCATTCCCATTTTCATTGGTTTGTACAATACGTAGGATAGCGGTTCTTCCACAATAACATAGCCTCGGTTGTAATCTAATGTCGCTAATGTTAGAAGAAGAAGCCATTTTTCAAAATCTGCATACAAAGTATAACAAAACAACTCAAAATCTGCCATTTTTCAAAATCTGATGTAATTTCAAAATCTACCATTTTTCAAAACATCAGTGTTCATAAGTTTTACCAAAACATAAGTGTTCATAAGTGTTCATAACAAAACAAGTGTTCATAAGTTTTACCAAGACATAAGTGTTCATAAGTTTTACCAAAAAGTGTACATAACTGTTCATAAGTGTTCATAAGTTTTACCCACAACACACATATTATAGGATTCATACTCAATGTTTCCTGGACCACTATGCCTTGGTCTGAACTGGTAGACCATCTTGCACAGAATGTGAGGGGTAAGTCTTTGGGTTTCATCCTAATTAGGCTTTCCTTCACTTGCTCTATTTATAATATTTGGCTTCAGAGAAACCATAGAATCTTCACAGAACAGAATTATGTCTGTCACAGAACAGAACAGAATTTCATCCTGAGGAGGTTCTCTTCAATACTGTGAATATGATTAGATTCAGAATTATGTCTGTCAAAAATCTGAAGAGGCAATCTAATGATAATTGGTTAGTATGATGAGCTATCTAATGTGTGACACTGCAACATTTCTTTCTAAATTTTTGCTGTGCATATTGTCAAGCTGGCCACATTATAGTGATGGTGGGTTGAGGGAAAGTGAGCTCAAACCTAGGTTTGAGTGTGAGGTTTCTGGAGGGTTGAGTGAACTGAGACCCTATATGATTTCACGTACCAAGATTTCACAACTATAGGGATTTTTTTTATATCACACCAATATATCAATAAAAGCCCTAATTAGGGATTTCACAACAATAGGGATTTTTTTTATATCACAACAATAAAACAGTCCAAAGCCCTAATTACGGATTTCACAACAATATATCAGAACCAAAGCCCTAAATTTCACATTACGGATTTCACAACCAGTCAACAACAATATGCAAACCGAAAGCCCTAATTTTTGTAAAGAACAAAACCCCTAATTTTTATCAGAACCAATTCATAGTGCAGGAGCTTCGAATACAAACCTGGGGAACAAATTTCTTCGGTCAGCCGGTGCCGTCTGGGGGACTGGTCGTCGCCGGATCTAGGGGACTGCGGTGGAGGAGGACGATTTCGTGCAAGGAGAGGAACTCGGTGAAATATACCTGAGTGATATTACGGGCGGGATTTTGAATCGAAAATTTTTGTTTTTTTTGTTTTTTTTTTTTTAATCTCAGCCGTTGGATGTGCAACGGCTGATCTCAGCCGTTGCAAGGAGGCTCGGACGAATTCCTTGCAAGGAGAGGATCTGAACTCTTTTGGGGGCGACGGCGCTATGACACTGATGGGGTCCATCCCTCATCCGGCATTAGCTTGAATCTTTTCTTTTGGTTTTGCCCATTGTTTGGCCATTTTTTACGTTGATTTTTAAAGTTTTTATTTATTTATTTTTTGATTCTTTATATTTTATTTTATTTTTTCAATTTACTTTTAAAACTAATTTTTATTAAAAAATAGATATAAAATGACACATTGATAATTACGAACTAAAAAAATATTTGATTATATATAACTTATAAGTTTGATATAAACTTAGCCTCAATATAATAACGTATTTTTTATATTTTGTGACAGTTATTATAATATTTTTCATTTAATTTTGAATAAAATTTACTTCTAGGAATAAATTGAGAAAAACTTGAAATATAAAAGGACAAAGTAAGAAAAAATAAAATTTAAGGATCAAAATGAGAAAGTAACCAAACACAGAAAGGGCAAAGTGTAATTTACCCCCTCTCTCTTTTTTATTTTTATTTTTTATGGTAAAAGTTTTACTTGATAACCAAATGACCCTAACAAAGTAATAATAACAACTCACCCAGTCAAAAAGTTAAAAATCACTAAAAACGTCAAAAAATTAAACTATATAAAAAGTCAAAAATTTTCTTTCCTCTCTATTTTTTACATGATTTTTCGTAAAAAGTTAAAAAAGCATTCCAAATATTTTAATTTTTTCACCTCATATTTTAGCTAAAAAGTCAAAGGGAAATTACTTGTCAGTGGAACAGGGGAAATTGTTTACAAATCAGTAAAAAAGTAAAACATCTTAACTGTTAAAGTGTATAAACTTTGACATTGATTTATAACAATAATGTTTGAGAGCTCTAATTTAAGAGTTCTAGTAGAGTTCTAATGATGTGGAGAGTGCCTATGTGATATGAAGGCTCACACTCCTCTCTGTATCTCTCTCTACCTCTCTCTCTCTCTCACATCATTAAAGTTTCCATTAGAATTACTATTTTAGAGTTATGTATCACAACTAGATTTATAATTTTTTTTTCTGCCACAACTGTCCTGTTATTTTTTTTTTAAATTTAAAATTACAAAAATAACATATTCTCAAATCAATCCTTAGTCTCTAACCTACACGATGCTTTGAGGATCATCAAATAGTCTACCGTTTCTGCTGCTCCCGTTTCTTCTCTCTCTCACACACGCGTTTGAGGTAGTAGTAAATTTTATTTTTTTTTTTTAGGGGGAGGGGGGGGGGGGGAAGATTCCTACTATTATATAATGGAAAGGTTTAGGAGTTAAAAAGTGAAAAAAATATATGAATTTTAACAATTCTAAAAGATGACAACTCGTCGAATGTAATTATAGAAGTTTATGTATTTTTCTGTTTTAGATAATAGTATTTTATTAAAAATTTATTTTACATAGAATTGGAGAAGTGTAAATTTTAATTAGTTTAATTTTTTTTTTCTCACAGAATTTGTGAAACTTATGTTTTGAGAGTGACCCATCCTTACAAATTCATGTAGTCGTCACTGTCCAAAGCGGCTTCAAAGTGTCCGCCTATTTTACTTATATCATATTCAAGGTTTAAATACATTATGGTTTGAAAAAAATGACATACAAACTAATAAATTGGACAAATATTTCTTACAAATTATTTATTTCTTGGCTTAACATGAATAATAACCTCATTGAAGCTATTGATGCCTTTACACAAAATGTTAAAACCTGGAATAAAGAAGCTTTTGATAATATTTTTAAAAGAAAAATAACTCTTCTTGCTCGTATAGAGGGTATCCAAAAAGCCCAAGCTACTGCTTTTTCTCACAATCTTCTTATCTTAGAAAGGGACCTGGTCAAACAATTTAATAATACCCTTTTTCATGAAGAGATCCACTGGTTTCAAAACTCTAGGTCCAAATGGCTAAGTTTGGGCGACCAAAACACCAGAGTCAGATGATTAAAATTCAAACGGATAGTGGTAGATGAAAGGGCCTGAAAGTTGCCAAGGATAGCCCTCCTATTTCCCACTTATTTTTTGCTGATGATCTCATTTTGTTTGCCAAAGCCAACAATAGCAACTGTGACTGTATTATAGAAGTGCTCACTAATTTTTGCGATATGCCTGGCCAAAAGATCAACCTCCATAAATCCAAAATGTTTGTCTCCCCTAACCTGTCTAGGAGAGAAGCCCTTCCTCTTAGCCATAAGTGTGGCATATCCTTGACTGATGACCTAGGCAAATACTTGGGTACTCCCATTCTTCATCATAGAGTTAACCAAACCCTCATAAAAGATATCATTGAGAAAATGTCCAAAAAACTCTCAGGATGGAAAGCCAAGAACTTGTCCTTAGCTGGTAGAACTACCTTGGTTAAAGTTGTAACCTCTGCTATCCCCCAACCATTTGATGCAAACCATGGAAATCCCTATGAAGTGTATGACCAAATTGATAGATTAAACAGAGATTTCTTGTGGGGCAATACTGAAGGTGCTAGAAAAACTCATCTTATTAATTGGCACCAAGTGTGTAAAAACAAGAAACATGGTGGGCTAGGCATAAGGAAAGCTAGAGAGAAAAATTTAGCTTTTATCTCTAAATTGGGCAAGAAACTGACTAATAATACTAAGGATCTGTGGTGCAAAGTCCTTAAGATCAAATACTTCAAGAATCATTCCATCTCTAACTGGCCTAGCAAAAGAAGAGCCTCTCACACTTGGAAGAGCATTATTAAGAACAGAGATGTACTAGATAAGACTATCAAGTGGAATGTGGGCACGGGGGAGGACATCTCTTTTATGGACTAACTGGTGATATGGATCCCATCCCCTTTACAGCAAATATCAAGGACCTTATGTTGATAATAGGACTAGACTCAAGTCTATCATTGATGATGAAGGACAATGGGATTTGTCTACAATTCAGGATGTTATCTCTCAACAAGATAAGGAAGAAATTCTTAACATATATTGTCCTAAGTATGCGACATTTAAAGAAAGTCCCACTTGGAAGGGTTCTACTAATGGAAATTACTCAACTGCAGCAGCCTATCAAGCCTGTTAGGTTTTTATTATTGACAATCCCGTTTGACAAAACTCCTTTCAATTGTACTTTTATTCGCTCTTTTTATTTTAGTAAGGTTATGAGTACTTAGATGCGAATCCAATCTGAATTGTGTCTTGTAGAGAAGTTTCAGAAGATAATTCTTTCATGTTTGCCACTTGCGCTGACTAAGACAAGGATCGAGCTACCCGGTCAGCTCGCGGGGGGGTCAAGAGGGCAACGCCCCTTGGCGGGTCTGGGGCAGTGCCATGGCAGGGTTGAGGGGCAGCGCCCCGAAGCAAAATGCAAAAATACATTCGAAGTTGCTTGTTCACTTGAGCGGACATTCCCCCACTCGAGCAGAGAATGTTAGGTTCCAGAAGTTTGACCTGTCTGCAAAAATACTATGAGGCATGTTTTTACGCTCAAGCGTCCATTTCCCCGCCCGAGTGTACATCTTGGTTTGGAACACGTGTTTTTCCGTCCTCGCTCGAGCGTCCATTTCCCTGCTCGAGCGGACCTCGCGATTTCAGATTCTATAAAACCTCAAGTTACTATAAATCTAGGGTTACGCTTCCAGATCTTCTTCTTGGATATTAGGGTTTATATCTGGTGCTATTTTAATAGTTTTCTTTGATGTTTGATTGAGTATTCAACTCATGGTTTAAGAAATATACATCAAAAGATTGTTTATTTATTCTATACAAAAGAGAGAGTTGTTCTTCAGTGGATTCTGGGGAATTCGAGCCTGAAGCTTTGGTGGATTCTGAAGTAGCTCATCGTCCTGATTCAACATCAACGTTGTGGATTCAACGTTAGGCAAGACAATTTCGAGGTGAAGACCGTGGTGGAAGAGGCATATAAGGGTCAGTTCAATTTGGACGTGGATTCGCTAGGTAATTGAGAGCATACTTGTGTAATTCCTTTTGTCTTCTTAGTGGATTGTTTTGTGGCTTTGGCCCATGGTTTTTTTTTATCACAATTGGAGGTGCTCCAATTGTGGTTTTTTCACGTTAAAATTGTTGTGTTGATTTGTCTTGATTGTTTGATTGGGATTGCTATTTACTGATTAAAATTGATACATAATCACAAATCAGTATCTTGGAGATTTCTAGATTTTTCAGTTGGTATCAGAGCAAGTCACTCTATTTTTAAAAAAAAAAATCTATTAGAGCGAGATCTTGTTTGATTTGTGATAATGGATTCAATTCGTGAGGGAAATTCTATGGTTCGACCACCTCTACTTGACAGATCCAATTATTCTTTTTGGAAAGCTCAGATGAGATCGTTTTTAAAATCTATTGATGAAAAAGTTTGGCAATCTGTCATGTTTGGGTGGACTGAACCGACGATTACCATTGATAGAGTAACTTTCCCCAAACCAATTGATAAGTGGGACACAATTGATTACCAAAATAATAGCTGGAATAGTAAAGCTATCAATTCTCTCTTTTGTGCCATCACACCTGAAGAGTTTAGTCGTATTTGCAATTGTGAAGTCGCAAAAGAGGCTTGAGATATCTTACAAACTATTAATGAGGGCATTCCTTCTGTTAAACGCTCAAAACTTCAAAGGCTCATGTCTAGTTTCAAAAACCTTTCAATGAAAGATAGTGAGACCTTTGATGAATTTTATGCAAAGTTGAGTGACATTATAAATTCCAGCTTCAATTTAGATGAAAAAAATACCAGAATCCAAGATTGTAGGAAACATTTTGAGGTCCTTGCCTAATCGGTTCCAACCAAAAGTTACAGCTATTGAGGAGGCTCTAGATGTTGACAACCTCAAGTTAGATCATTTGGTAAGAAATCTCCAAACTTATGAGGCACATAGGAATTTCAAAAAGAAACAAAAAGATGCTATTGCTTTTAGTAGTGCTCATAGAGTTGGAGTGGATTCTGATGAGGATTGTGAGATAGATTCCAAGATTACGGATGCTTTTGTAAAACAATTTTAAAAATATTTTCTGAAGCAGAATCCCAATCTTTTGAAATCTACTCATACTCATAAATCCAAAGGCAAAGATAAACTCAAAATTAATTCTATAGCCAAGAAGGAGAAAGGAAAGATACAAGGGAACTCCGAAAGAGTTCAATGCTATGAATGCCAAGGATTTGGCCACTTTACTCAAGAATGCCCCACTCGTTTGAGGAAGAAGAAAGCCCTCGCTATTACTTGGGATAATGAATCATAAATCTGATAAAGATGAAAGTGACAACGAAGATCAAGGCGAAGAAGGACATAAACAATTCCTTGCTTTCATAGCGGCTTCCGAAACTGAAGGACAAATAGAGTATCCGCAGAGGCCGGTTAAGAATGACACTGATGATGAATCCTCAAGTAGTGATGATGAAGAGCTTTAGCAAGCTTATAAAAAATTGTATAAGGAATCTCTTAACTTATCCAAATTGAATGACAAACTCACTATGAAACTTAAAGCATGTGAAAGTGAGAATGTCAAACTAAAGGAAGAGATTTCCGAGGCTATGAATGCCATCAAGATATCTGATGATCGACAAGTCCTTTGTGCAAAACTCTTGACTTGTGAGACTGAGAGGAATGAGCTACAGCAAATCTATGCAACAAATGAAGAAAATATTGAAACTCTCGAGATGTCTCAAGGTGCCTTAGAAGAGCTAATCATCAAGAAAGAGGAACAGCTCAAGTGCGCTATGGCAACCATTGGTCTTTGGACAATATCATTGGGTCTCAACAAAGTTGTTCTGACAAGAGTGGCATTGGCTTTGGTGGTAAGAGAGAGCAAAAATAGAATGCATCCACATCTCATGATACAAAAACTCAAAGGCAGGGGGAGCACCAGATTCAACGAGAGAAAAGACTTCTCAATCTTCCTAGAGTTGGTAAGGTCAAAGAAAAAAAGGTACACAATGTTTTTATTTGTCATCATTGTAGTATGCATGGTCATATTCGCCCTTACTGTTATGAGTTGCATGGGAGAGTGTCTCATAGAGATGGAAGAAATTCCAACACCTTGTGGGATAAGAGACACTTCATTGGTCGTAATAAGGTTAAGGGTCATAATAGACCTTGCTATTTTGATGTGCTTGAGACCAAACATGGAACGAGTTTGCATTTTCCTAGACCTAGGAATAGGAAGTTGGAAACCATGTCAAGACGGGTTCTCATTGAAGGGGAAGGGAACAACAACGTCAAGACACCACCCAAGAACCGCCATTCTCACAACTTTGTTCATACTAAAGCGGTTTGGGTGAGAAAACTTGACTTGTGTTAATTTGTTTATTCGTTTTAGTTTTTGGGTTTCTGTGTGTTTTCTTTCTTTTTGGGTCATGTAATGTGTGGTATCATTTAGTGTGTGCTTGGTCATTTTTTGTCTTGCTTTATTTTTAAAAAAAAATCCAAAAAGATTTTCTTAGTATGGTTTTGCAAGCTTGAAATTTTTGAGAAGTCCTTGATACATATTAGAATTGATGAGAATATCCATTACATGTTAATATGTGTGTGCTTTCTGTGATCATTACTCATTTTGAAGTATGTGTTCTTTGATTAGTATGTCTCATTCTGTACACACTCTTGGATTAGCAAATATCGGAGTCTTCCGCCTTAGTGATCATTTTTCTCTATGAACTTCTGGCATTGTATCTTTTGCTTTTCTAGAGGAATTGCCCTATATTAACATATCATGGGTGATGTTGAGTCTCTTAACCACCTTCTATCTTTTTGCATCTCCATGGCTTTCGTCTCCGTTCTTTGTAATTAAGACATGAGGAAAAGGCTACCTCAGAGTCACCAACTAAGCTATCCTTATTATATCCATGCTTCTCTGGTTCGGTTTCCATACTCTTGAGCGTGTCAGCCGCCAATGAATGTGCAAAAGAAAGAAAAAGAAAGAAAAAAAATTGTGCAAAAGAAAGAAAAGAAAAAATTGTGCTAAAGAAAAGAAAAAGGAAAAAAAAAGATTCATTGACTGAGGGGGAGCCTCCGCTTTTACTCACCAAATACCCCTTGATTCCTAGTGGTTTGACTTTCCTTAGTTGTGCTTAGATTCTCTTGCCGGAGGTCCATCTATAAGATCACTACTAGGATTTGAATCTAGGGTTTGTCGAACTCCAAGAGTCATACACACACTTTTATCATGGGATCTATGCTTTTCACATAATGCATCACTTTCTTTTATGAGGAATCTTCTAGAGGCAGTGCACATTGTGTTTTTCAAGTAATTGTGCTTCTTGGATAATCTTGTTTGTTTTAAGGTACAAATCTAAAATTCCTTACTTGCTCCATCATATTATTTTTGTCATTTTCTTCTTGTTCATTGTTTTCAGTGTTTGTGGTTGCTATTAGTGAGGGGGAGTTTGGTTTATCATTGCAAGAGTTTGTTAGCATGAACACTTTGATTTGTTTGGTAAGGGAGATTGGCTTTAGTTGTTTTGCATGTTGCTATGCACTGCTTCTTCATTATTTCCTTCTTGCATGCTCCTGATATTTACATCATCATATCCTTACTTGTGTGGTTTATGATCTTGCTTTAGTTGATTGAGCTTCCTTTGTCAATTCGTGACAAAAAGGGGGAGAAATATGAAATTCCTTTGTCAATTCATGCTACATGTTCTTAAAATCTCCAATTTATATCTATTCATAGTTCTATCTCATGCTTCAAGATAGTCTTGTTATATGTCTATTGCTTTTTCATATACTCTTCTGGCACTAATAGTTGTTTTGGAGATTGTGGCATTAAAAGCTGTTTTGCAGATCTTGACCTTGAGAATGAAGTTTGCTTTTGTTGGCTGTAAGGGGTTTGGGTGATTAGGATTTTATTTGTTAGGTGTGTTTTGTCACGGCATTGCCAAAGAGGAGATTGTTAGGTTTTTATTCTTCGCAATCCCGTTTGACAAAACTCCTTTCAGTTGTACTTTTATTCGTTCTTTTTATTTCAGTGAGGTTATGAGTACTTAGATACGAATCCAACCTGAATTGTGTCTTGTAGAGAAGTTTCAGAAGATAATTCTTTCATGTTTGCCACTTCATTGACTATGACAGGGATCAAGCTGCCTGGTCAGCTCGCGGGGTTCCAAGGCGCAGCGCCTCTTGGTGGGTCCGAGGCAGTGCCACGGCGGGGTTGAAGGGCAGCGCCCCCAAAGCAAAATGCAAAAATGCATTCAAAGTTGCTTGTCCGCTCGAGGGGAGAATGTTGGGTTCCAGAAGTTTGACCTGTCTGCAAATATACTATGAGGCATGCTTTTACGCTCGAGCGTCCATTTCCTCGCTCGAGCGTACATCTTGGTTTGGAACACGTGTTTTTGCGTCCCTGCTCGAGCATCCATTTCCCTGCTCAAGCGGACCTTGCGATTTCATATTCTATAAAACCTCAAGTTGTTACAAATCTAGGGTTACGCTTCCAGATCTTCTTCTTGGATATTAGGGTTTATATCTGGGGCTATTATGCTAGTTTTCTTTGATGTTTGATTGAGTATTCAACTTATGGTTTAAGAAATATACATCAAAAGATTGTTTATTTATTCTATACAAAAGATAGAGTTGTTCTTCAATAGATTCTGGGAAATTCGATCTGAAACTTTGGTGGATTCTGGAGTGGCTCATCGTCGTAATTCAACATCGACGTTGTGGATTCAACGTTGGGCAAGACAATTCCGAGGTGAAGACTGTGGTGGAAGAGGCATATAGGGGTCGGTTCAATTCGGGCGTGGATTCACTAGGTAATTAAGAGTACATTTGTGTAATTCCTTTTGTCTTCTTAGTGGATTGTTTTGTGGCTTTGGCCCGTGATTTTTTTTTATCACAATTGGAGGTGCTCCAATTGTGGTTTTTCCACGTTAAAATCATTGTGTTGATTTGTCTTGATTGTTTGATTGTGATTACTATTTACTAATTAAAATTGATACATAATCACAAATCAATATCTAGGGGATTTCTAGATTTTTCAAAGCCCTATCAAGGCATGAAGACAATGGAGAGGACTGGCAATGGCTGTGGAAGATCAAGGCCCCTTAAAAAATTAAAAACTTCCTATGGCTTGTTGTAAAAGAAAGACTACTAACCAACCATATGAGGCTCACCAAAAATCTTTCTATGACTAATACTTGTCCCAGATGCCAGAACAGTAGGGAAGATACCCTTCATTTACTCAGAGGATGCCTAAAAGCACAGACAATATGGTTGAGTCTAAGGGACTACACCTGTGGTAACACAGTATATCCATTCCCCTTCAGGAATGGATTAAAGCTAATCTTAAAAGCAAAGGGCAATACAATGGTATACAATGGCCCCTACTCTTCCTAACAGCACTTTGGCACATTTGGAAGGAGAGAAACAAAGAAGTTTTTGACAACTACACCCAACCATCCTCTGTCAGTGTCAATCTCATTTTAAAGCAAGCAGAGGAAACCCAACAAGCCTTCCAAAATTTCCTTAATCCAAATCATACTAATCCCACTCTGACTATGTGGTCTTGTCCCATTGTAGGAAAACTCAAACTTAACACTGATGGCTGCTCCAAAGGAGACCCAAGGCAATCTAGCTGTGGAGGTCTACTCAAGGGTGAAATGGGTTCGTGGGTGTGGGCCTACCAGGGCTACCTAGGACACTACACCAGCTTGGAAATAGAAATCTGGGGAATATACAAAGGCTTGACCATTATCATACAGAAAGGGTTGTCCCATATCACCATTGAAATAGACTCCCAAACTGCCATGGATATGATCAGAGATGGTGCTGCAAGTACTTCACCCTATCGAGCCATTGTAGAGGATGCAAATTTCCTACTCTAGCAAATGCCAGTACTCCATCCAATATATACCCAGGGAAGGCAACCAGAGTGCTGATGCTTTGGCAAATCTTAGAGTTAACCAACAAGAGCATCTGATATACCTGGAGCCGGGCTAACTCCTATCCCGAACACAATGCGATATGCATGACATGCATGAAATGCGACTAAGATACAATCCTAACATACACAATGTCATGGAATGGCATACACGCTATACGAGGTAATACACAACCGGACATACACAATGTTATGGATGAAATGGCATACACAATGCAGTAATGGGCTTATACCAACATGAGAGAGAGCCTCAGCCACACTCACATAGGAGGCCATCAGATGAAAACAAGACATCTCGAAATGCGTGCATGCGTGCACGCAAATCGAGGACGGACCCTCAGGCACCGAAATGCCGCTCTAATGAGACATGGCAAAGACACGGAATATAGTATGCAAACATGCAAAAATTAGTGGCAAGATGAGGGGGCAAAACAGCCCCGAAACCCGGTAAAACGAAACCCAATGCATGAAATGATCCCGAAATGCGAAATTAGGCACCCGAAATGACTTGTAGCTATACAATACATGCATAATTTGAATATGACATGAAAAAGAAGAAGCAAGGAAGCCCCAAAACTAGTATTTTTACAGTTCAAAACATGGCCAAACAGCAATCACAAGTAGGGAAAAAATGGCATACAAAAGGCTCCGCAAGAGAGGCAATGAAGCAAGTGATAGATGCAAAGCCCAAATGGCAAAAGACCCTTCTACAACACTGAAGAAGGCCTAAAATAATGCTGTTTTTCAGTAGATGAAAACCCCCAAAACAATATACAAACATGCTAAAAATGCCATGCGAGAAGTAGGCCAACAAGAGGCTATAACACGAGGTATACAAAGCATTCACCAAACAGCCAAAGACCCTTAATGAGATATGTCCAGGGGGTCAAAACATGGCCATTTTCAGTTCTGATCATGGCTTAAAAAACAGAAGCAAGGTAGGCTAACAAAGCATGCAAAAATGGGGGGCCAAAGAGGGGTGTAAGGGTAAGTGCTACATGGAGACCCCCAATAGTGTTGAGCCCTTCTACAATGTTGTAGAGGGGCTCAAAATAAGCCAACTTACAGTTTATATCATGCCTCAAAACAAACTACACATAGGCTAGAAATACAATGCAAAATAATGGCATACAAGAGGGCATTGAAGCAAGTACCAAATGGGGGTCTCAAACAGTGTTGAACCCTTAAACAAACATGAAGAATGGATCAAAAAAATGACCCTTTCAGTTAGGGTCGGAGCCCAAAACAGTAAGCAAATAGGCTAGAAAGATGTGGAAAAAATAAGCTACAAAAGAGGAAAAATGGTCTTACCCTTGAAGCCCACTTCTTTGCTGCCTTTTGGACCAAGGAATGATGCCTCTAAGCCTCTAAAAAACCCCTCCTTGCTGCTGGAATGGAGTAGTGGTGGTGGTGCTAGGTGGTAGTGAAGAGAGTGGTGTAGAACTTGGAGTTTTGAGAGCAATGGAGATAGATATGTGTGTATGAGCTTGAGAGCAATTTTCCAACCCTTTCTCTAAAGCTGGGAGGCCAGCTATATGGACAAGAATGGGGCAAAAATGGAGGGAAAAAAGTGGAGGGAAATGGCATCAATTTTCCCTCCAAAAAAAGTTCCCTCCGGATGCAGTTTTTGGAGGGAAAACAATGCACAGCTGTAATGTACTCAGTGTAAGGAAGCTGGCCGGCTAGGTATCAAAGCTGCAGGTGGCCGGCCGGTCACCCCCTATGGCCGGCCGGCCAAGGGGCAAAATGGTCCAAAAGAATTTCTGGCCGGCCACCCAATATTGGTGTCCTCCCAGGTCTTCTCATCACAACCCTGTGGTTCAAAACTGGCAACTGTAAAACAGGAGAGACTACAAGCCACTTTTCAAAGGGGTTCAAAAGTGGCAAAAGGAATTACTGGCCAGCCATAGACTTTTAGGGTCCTTCCATGTGTGTACAACACAAATATGTGGTTTGGGTTTGAAGAAAGTGGCCCTAGGGTGGTCAACATTGGCTCGGAAGCGAGAAAAACGGGCGTCGGAGGGCGCCGGAGGAACATAACTGGTTGCTGAGACAATTGCTGGCCTCCCACCAATCAGTGACCTTCCTGGTGATAAAACAGAAGTACCTGCCAAAAATGAACGAAAACCGATGCAAAACGAATGCTCGGGGGCCAAAACACGCAGTTCGGGGTCCCGGAAATAGGTTGTTAAGCACCGAAAGTGGCATTCGACCACGGAGTGGGTCTCTCAGGCCTCAGTGTCCCTCAAAAGGGAGTAAATGAGATGCATGCCAAAAACCGGAGCAGTCGGAGATGGTTAGGCGGTCCCGAACCGAGGCACACGGCCTGACAGCTCTGAAAACCGGGAACCGGGCTCCGAAATGGGAAAACTGGCCTACGACCGCGAAACGTAGCCTACGGCCACTGAGAGATGGTCTACGAGACCTCTCCCTCCCTTCATGAAGAGAAACAGAGAAAATCGAGTTTGGTTCGCAAACCGAGGCAAGGCACAGAAGAGGGTTCGGAAGTCCGGAGGCAGGGCTCACGGCTGCGACTCTAAGACTTCTGAACGAGCACAATATGCAACATCACCGAGCGCTCAATCGGTAACGTCTGAGTCTCAAGGTCGGTCAAAAATGGGGTGTCTACACTAATATGCAAGCTCAATAACCTCAACAACGAACCCTTAAAATTTGGTTTAGGAAGCCTATGTGAGGTGTGTGTAGGTTGCAAGGAAGAGAGATATTTTTTCAAGAATTTTGCTTCACCCAAATTTTCTAACCTAATTTTATGAGAGAGGGCCAAGTATATATAGAAAATTATATTACTCCCTCAGAAATATCAATATAGAAACAGTTGGTGCAATGCATGCACCTGTGGAGACAACTGGCATAGCTGGCAAGAAAAAATCTGTTTTGCTGGAACAAGTGGCCGACCGGCCACTAAAGGGATGGTCATACACTCATTTGTGGCCAGTCGGCCACTAAGTGGCCTGCAGGCCCCTAGGTGGTCAGGCTTGAAAAAAAACTATTTTGGTCCAAAAGTGATACAAGGTTTGTAGGCTTTTGAGGCTTAAAACCGAGGCTTTCTGCTGAGGAAATCGAGCATTTGACAAACATAAAACTTCATCATTGGGTGATCAATTAGTAACGCCCAAGTCTTAAGGGCAGTCAAAAATAGGGTGTCTACACCTGCATCTTTGAATAAGGAGATCCAAAAGCTTCTTTAGATCTCGGCTTGGAATGTATGATTGCCAAAATCCCTTCGCTGGCTAAGGAAGAGCTGCAAGAGCAAACAGAAGACATTAGCATGGGCAAGAGAAATAAATTGACAAGACTCAACAGAAACATAAAAATGACACTTGTAATCAATGCTTACCATCATCCTCTCTAAAAATCGCTCGGCGCAAAGGAAAGAGATGAAGATCGTCATTAGGGGCGAACTCCCAATTGCCCGAGACAATTAGGTAATCATCTCCAACACCCTTATTGGAGTCAAGAAGGTCGGCTATAAGTTTGAAGGCGATAGATCTAGGCTTGAGGTAGTATATGTAACCTTTGTCAGACTTCAAACCACACATAGTGTAACAAAATTGGATGTCGGCTAGTGTAATTCTAGCTTTTTCTCGACGTGCCAGTTCGATTATGCCATTGATAACCCTATATGAGTTTGTGGCTAATTGCATAGGGTTAAGTTTGTAGTAATGAAGGATTTCTCGGAAAAAGATGTCTAAGGAAAACCGAAGTCCACACTCAATGAATGCAACTACGGAAAAGGGCATGGAGTCTCCATCAGGCATGATAAAGTCCTCCTTCCCAACCAACTGATTTGAACTTCAGCTAGGATAGAGAACTCTGGATAGAAGTACTCTAGTTTGGTCGGGGTATCTACCCTTCACCTAAACATTTCCATGATGTCGGCTTAAAGTGTTTTGTGGTAGATTTCAAGAAAAAGACACTGGTAGGGGTTTGAGAACCTCGGCTAGGCCCTAAACAAACTCTAGGGAAAGGATGTTAAAGATCTAAAGGGAAATTTGTTTTAGTTTTTCCTAAGTGTATGGTTTCTAAGCAAATCCGAAACCTAGAAATCTATGCAAATGAACAATATTCGAAGGCAAGAATCTAGAAAAAAGCACCAAGGAAACATGATTCAAAAACAAGAAAGCGATAGAAAACATATGCATTGAGCAAAAAGATTTGATGCGTGCAAAGGCAATGTGCAAGAACTACAAGCAGTGCAAATAACACTCAAGAAAACACATGAACAAAACAATTAAAGGCAATGACAAATTAAAGCATTAAATGGCCACACAAAGATTATTTCAAATATTGCGCAGAGCAACATATAAGATATTAGGGCAAATTTACAGATTCAAGGGCAATACAAGATATAGTATAAGTATATGGAAAATTCAAAGAGGAAACATACTCAAGAATAGTAGAAAATTGCAATTAAAAGAAAAAATTGAGGACTTACTAAATAGGGCTGAGAATGAGGATGTTGAAGTAGATATTGCCGGAGTCTGACAACGACAGTAAATGGCTCAGAATAGGGAATGCCTCACTGGAAGTGGTGAACAGAACGGGTACAGAGAGCTCGTGAACACAACAATGGAGGTTTGAAGTTTTAGAGAGAGAGAAACTCTAGGACAAAGGAGGAAATCAAGTTTGCAAAAGTGAGGAGGCAAGGAGAGAGAGAGAGAGAGAGAGAGAGAGAGAGAGAGTGCTTTGTTAAAAATATGAAAGGGTGGCAAAGCGAAATGAGGTGCCTTGGATGACGTGCTCGTCAGGCGGCATGGACAGAAACAACGCAACCTGATAGCACGTGTCAGGTATGAACCAATAAGAATGGAACACATGGAGGAAATGGTTGAAAAGACTATGTGTGACAGCTCATGCGCAGTTAGAACTCTTGAAATTCTTGAAGTAATGAGACAATAACGTCGGCTAGAGGAGAGATCTCAGCTGAAATGCTTAAAGAAATTGATTCTTGATTCTTGGTTCTTGATAGAATGGGCAACTGAATCTAAGTTGCGTAAAGCGGACAAGTCTTGATCTCGGTCGGAGTAGTACCTACGTTTTGAGTCGATGCATTAATTAGACAAACGATGTAGGTTCCATCACTTTAGGTTGCCAAGATAATGAAACCTAGGGTGCAATTGTGGAGAAGTATTTTGTGAATGACATCACGTGGCTAAGGTGATGCCAAAGTATCAACTAAGGTGCCACATAGCTTGGTCACGCTTGCCTAGATGATCTCGGCTAGACCGAAGTTGTCACGACCCGAACCCGCCCCCGTAGGTTAAGGACGTAACCGGCCAGCAATCATGAGATTACCTACGGCCTCAAACCCAACCAAACATATTTCGACAGAGTTAATGGGGGGCCAAACGGAAGCAATTTAAAACTTTGTCCATAGAGCTGTGCTTACATGGCACATCATGACAAACCATACTGATACGTGTTAATAACTCACTTCAAAATATGTACTAACACAAAGCTCCGTACATACAGGATCATAATAGTCTAAGTCACCCCGTCAAAACTATATACAACAGATACAAAGTCTTCGGCAACATGACAGAATATAAATACAAAGCAGAAGGCGAAGACGGGTCTCGTACGTGAGACGCAGGGGCTGACTCTCAAAGACTTGGTTGTTCCACACTGGCTTCACAGGGGCTGGGTCTGGACCTCTCATAGCTCATCTACAAACACACGAATGAACGTGAGCGAAAGCCCAGTGAATAATATCAAATAAGAAGATACAACAATATGTAGAACAACATATTCCGAACGGCCTTGGGCCCAATTCATATTTCTAATTAACATATATATACATAATGTAAGTCAAGTGACTGTGGTTCTAAACATACGGGCCTTTTGGCCTCTTTATCTTTCATTTATGTCAAAACGGCCTCTGGCCCACTCATTCGTTCTTGTCAAAACGGCCTTTGGCCCAATCACACTTTCGTGTCGAAACGGCGCTTAGGCCCAAATACACTTTCGTGTCAAACGGCTCTTAGGCCCAAATACACTTTCGTGTCAAAACGGCCTTCGGCCCACATTTTATCAATCGGCCTTCAGCCCACATTTATATCAAACGGCCTTCGGCCCACATTTTATCAATCGGCCTTCGGCCCATATTTATATCAATCGGCCTTTGGCCCACATTTTATATCAAACGGCCTTCGGCCCACATTTTATCAATCGGCCTTCGGCCCACATTTATATCAAACGGCCTTCGGCCCACATTTTATCAATCGGCCTTTGGCCCATATTTATATCAATCGGCCTTCGGCCCACATTTTATATCAAACGGCCTTCGGCCCACATTTTATCAATCGGCCTTCAGCCCACATTTTATCAATCGACTTTCGGCCCATATTTATATCAATCTGGCTCATAGGCCTTCCATTTCAAACTGGCTCATAGGCCTTTCATATCAAACTGGCTCATAGGCCTTTCATATCAAACTAGCACATAGGCCTTTATATCAAAGTTGTCCACCATTCAAATTAATGAACTTTACAAAACTTACATAAGAGTAAGCAAATGGGACAATAACATAATTTAGATATTACTCACAGTGGTCGGCATGTGGATTTGCCTGGAGCTTGACCCTACATATCACATAACACATATGGGTCACAAATAGTTCAATCCGTTCTTTAATTCACATATTCCTCTTTAGGCTTAATTCTTATCTCTTTAATTCAATCACAATGCTCAATGCATGCTTAAGAGTGTTTAGAAGTGAAAGGGAACGGAAAACAGAACACAAAATGCATTTTCAAAATTTCAGAAAACAGGGTCCCCGCTCGAGCGTGGACTTCCCCGCTCGAGCGGACCCTTAAGCCTGCAAAAGTGCTGGTTACCTCAAATTCCCGCTCGAGCGTGAACTCGGCCGCTCGAGCGGACTGCCTGTCTACATAGCTCCCCGCTCGAGCGTGAGATATCCCACTCGAGCGCACATCCAACTCTGCAAAAAGTGTTGGGAGCACGATTTTCCCGCTCGAGCGGACCTCAAAATTCTAGAAAACCCAGAACTGTGTTCTTGAGCTTCATTTTGACTTTCCAGCCATAATACTTGCATGCAATGACTCAAATCCCAATATAATCATACTAACATAGCACCAATGCAAGATTATAACATTGTGGAGCTCAATTTCTTGATTTATCTACATGCATGTTCCAAAATGTGTTAAACTCAACACCAACATAACAAACTTATGCATTCAAGGTTTCCATTTTTAATAAACAACATGCATGCCCAATTTGACTTTCATTTTCACTTCTAATAATGCAATTAGCACTCATTCCCATGAAACTCAACAAAAACATGCTTGCATGTATGATTCAACTCACAATCTTTCATAATTCATATATTACATGCTAGATTAGGTGATTTCATAGGAATCCTTTACATGCATGCTCATATCAACTTAAATCTTACTTAATACATGGCCCAACTCACTAATTAATCTTCAATTCACAAAATTACAACTCAAACCCATGAACCAAAGGTTCATTACTCACCTAGGAGCTTAATCTTTCCAATTTATGGTAAATTCTTGAGTGTGCCTTCAAGATCACAAAGTCTTCTAGCCAAATCTCTACTTGGAGCCTTCCCTCTCTCCAAATTCAGCTCCTCTCTCTCTCTCTATAACATAATCTCAGATGTTTGAGCTTCCAAAGAACAAAAATGAGAGTGTAGTGGCCCTTATAAAAGCTCCATTGGTCACATTATTTTATTATAAAATAATTGAGCACTAATTCACTAATTAAATCAATTTAATCTGATCCGATCAATTTCCAATTAAATTTCACCGTAGGCTCTAAAAATTATGCCAATCACATTAGCGTAGTCAATTTCGAGTTTTATGGCCGATAAGGCCCTCAATTTAATTTCCGAAGCGGAAAAATCAAATAGATATTCCTACAGTGAACAGGTAGAATTTCAAAGTCACATATTATCACACAATGGCACACAAAATCACGCTAAACACATAATCATATTCAGATTAAGGACCAATTAGCTAATTACGAAACAGGGGTATCACAGAAGTTATCTGCGGAGATACCAGAATCTGAGATAAGTGGATAAGGGACAAGAGTCCTAGAAGAGGGGAGGATCTCAGTCTAGATGAAGATAAGGCTCAATGAGAGTTTATCCCTATCCAACTGAGGGTCCAGGATGAGCATTGAGCCTAAGTCCATTGAAGTAAAGCTTCTAAAGGAGTCAGGTGACTGCTGGTTATAAAAGCAAGGTACCCTTGTGGGTCAGAGGTAAGTTTTTTTTTTCTTGTGAGTTTAAGCACAATTTGCTATCTTTGAGAGATACTGTTTATTGACTTGATCGTCGGAGTGTCCCCAGGTGGACGAACCACTGTCAGATTCTCATCTTCTTGTGCAAGTTGTTGGGCTTAATCTATTCTGCCGGTGCTCTCCAGCTGAGTTCCCCGTTTGGCTGTGTAGTCGGAAATATACACCCACTGGAAGCAAGAATTGCCTCAAAGTCTGCCATCCCCGTGGACGCCATCCATGCTGTTACTACTAAAAAATCGGTGCCAAAATCGGGGGAGAAACTCTCAAAACCCCTTTTCGGAACTAAAAAGTCTAGATCTACACTCTAAAGTTGCATATCTATATTTGAGGAGGATAGATCTACATTTTAAAAATATAAAAGTGGTCGCTAGAGTATCACCGAATATCGTTGGAGCACCACCAAAATTGCCTAGAGAGAGCAGCTATGTTCTCTCCGCCTCGACCTATGCATATAGTAAGGGATCGATTATGAAGGTGAAAACTTGGAAAGTCAAAAAAAAACAAAAAAATCAATTTTGAATGTCAGTTCCAATATTTGCTAAAAATATAATATACATTTTTTTAATAACACTATTTGTTTGGGAACATTTTTTTCCCCTCTAAATTATCATCATCTAATAGTTTTCATACAATTGAAATTGTTTAAATATGCTCCCAATGAGATATAAAAAAAATAGGGAAAATTCTATAATGTCAAAGAGGTGTGTATCATATGTCTCAATTATGATATTTATAATATTTGATCATGATTTATTATGGTGTTAGTTATAACTTATTATGATATTGATTATTATGTATTGTTATTATTATTTTGGTGATGATCGAAATAGCTTTTAGTTATACCTTGTGTGGTTGTTAGTAAAATTCTAATTTGGGGCATATCAACATGACTCAATCAATAGAAAATCAAAATTTCACAAAAACAGAAATAAAGATCAAGCTTTATACTTGAGTTCTAATGTCTTAACAGATTTAAAAACTTCTTTGGAGACAATCGAAATGAATTAACAAACTAAAACTTGAATTTAAGAATTGAAATTATTACTGATTATAGATTATAAAAATCAAAATCAGAACAAAAGTGACAAATTACAATCCAAGAACCAATAGTTGCTACAACTAAACTATGGAAGAACTATTCCTAAATAACTGCCACTCTTAGTTTCACAAGTGTTTTGAATGGGTTTGATTAGACTTCTTGTTTTGAATTCCTAGCTTTTGTTACTTTGCAATGGCATTAACTATTGTAGCTACTTGTCCCACTTTAATTCATGTTAGCATACTCTCTCCACTATCTGAAAAATTGTTCCGCTTGTTGTAACTACCTCCTCTTCGATTGTCTTCTTCATTTAGGGGTGTTTTGAAAAGTTGGTAAAAAGTTAGCTTTTGACTTTTTACCAAACTTTTTGGTTTTTTTGGAAAGTGATTTAGAAAGTTAGTAAAAAGCTGACATTTTGCTTTTTGGTTTAATATTTGTTTATGGTATCAAATCACTTTAAAATGACCAAAACACCCTTAGGCAACTTATGAAATTTACGATTTTTTAATAAGATGGAGGGTAGTTTGGTAAATTGACAGACTTGCATTTTTCCCATTGCGTCAAAACGCTACTTTTTACGTGCCAAAATGGCGCTTAGTCATATGTCTTGCACATTTAGACCTTATTTGTCATAATTTAAAAAAATCAAAAAGTTAAAAGTTAATATTTTATTTAAGTCACATCACCTCTCTAAACATATCACTTCAAATCCAACCCATACCCAACTCATATTTGATAAAAAGTCAAAAAATACACTTATTTAGATTATCCCAAACCATGTCCCTTGCTATTGCCTAGGTTATTTTAAATTTGGGTCAATTATAGGGACATTCTCTAAAGGTTTATTTTGACGATTACAGTGTTCTATCTCTTGGAAGTTTTTTTATTTTTTATTTTATAAATTATCCTGTTATCTCATGAAATATTTGAGTATTTTTTCGCACAAATAAATAAAATTATTTATGTCAATTGGATCAGTTGAATCAAAATATCTTCAATAATAATGGTAAGATTATGGTTTGCGTGACATCTCCCACTTTTCTCTAATCCTCCAATATATTAGAAGATGGGCACACACCATCAGTATGGATGTGCCTCAAATTATTAAGGATTGATAGATGTATTTGAATTAAATAGTTATAAATTTTGGCAGTTATAGAAAACGTAGTATTTATCGCATTGATTTAATTTTTTTTATAAATAATATATATGAATGATTTTATAAAATAAAATATTTAAATTATCAAAACGAAACTTATAATTTCGTTTGGAAAGAATGGGTTGGACGGATTTGGAGGTTATTTTAGTCACAAAAAGACAAAATAGACTTTTTAGCTTAATAAGACAAAATATCATATCAAATCCAATATCATTACATTCTTTCTCTCACAAAAGTCAAAAAAGCCAAAAAAAAAAAAACCTTCCCATTATATTCTTTCTACCACAAAAGTCAAAAAAACCAAAAAAATCATTCCTAAACGAGGTTTTAGCCCCAACCTAAAATAGCTAAAAAATCAGAAAGCCAAAAGTCAACCCACTTCCCAAACCAACCCTTATTGAATCAAGACACTTGCCACTTTGCAAACCTTTAACCTAGACCTACGGTTGCAAATTAATAAAACTCTATTCGTGGTGAACGGGCTTGAGCTTAGTTTGGTAAGAGTTCATTTAAAGTCGGTTTGTTAAATTTTTATTGAGTATAAACTCGTTAAAAAACTTAATAAATAAACCTAAACATACTAAAGTTCGGTTCATTAGCTTGACTCATTTAACATTTATTTAAATAATAGAACAAATATATTATTTATATATTAAATAATGTAAAAATATATATAAAAATATGATAAATGTGTGATTTATATATTTAAATCATGTAAATAATAGCTAAATTTCTTTATACGTAAATAATAGTTAACTATAGATTATACATTTATATAATAGTGTTGTAGATATTATTATTTTGGTAAGATATTGATTTTTTTTTAGTATGTTTATATATATTGTATATGTAATTATGTAGTCAAAGTTTCAATTGTAATTTTAATCTCATACGCAAGTGTGAATTTATAATTTTTTTAGCTCGTTAAGGCTCTTGAACAGACTCGAACTTGAGTCAAACCTAAATCAACTCGGTTCGAATTGGATTCGTTAAATTTTTATTGAGTTCAAACTCGCTAAAATTTTAACAAATAAGTTCAAATATAATAAAGTTTGACTCAACTAGACTCGTTTATACCTCAATCAAAAGCCTGAGTCACATCATCACCTCGATCAACAGGCCAAATTCAATATCTTAGTATCAACAATGGTGTTTGGTTTTGACACATTAATTTTTTTTAGTTTTTTATTATTTTTTTTTATTATGACTAAAAATAATTTAATTATAACATTTGCGATAACCAACACTACAAATGGTACAGTACACATTTTTTAGGGTGAATACACTAGAATAACCCCATGAAGAGATTTTCTTTAAAAAAATAAATAAATATTATGTCACTTCTTTTTTGTTATCATTTTGTATTACTATTACTTATGTTGATACTCATGATGATTAATTCTGTATTTAGAAATAATTATTACAAAAATAGTGCAAAATAAATAATATAATCTGTATTTTTTAATTATTCAAAATTTAGAAGATTACAGTACATAGGCCTTTATTTATTTTTTTATTTATTTTTTTTATTTTATTTTGGTGGTGTTGTTGTTGTTTTTGTTTGACCCAATACAAGTTCTTTAAAAAAGAACAAATAAGTTTTCACTTTTATTACTCTTCATTTTAGTTTAAAAGTTAAAAAAGTCATTATAAAAACTAAAAAACCAACAAATATTTAAAACTGAAAGATTTATTTTTAATCACTCTACTTTTAACATATCTTTTCGTAAAAAATTGAAAACTCATCTCCAACATATTAATTTTTTCATATTATAATTAAAAAATAACTAAAACAAATCTATTCCCACATGAGGCCTTAGTCTAACCACATGTGGCCTAACTAACTTATTTTTGGACCCAAAGAAATAACACATTTTGTATGCTTTGCAAATTTGGAGCCTTCACTAAGGGCCATTACTAAGGACCTTCACTAAATTGAATATACTATACCATTAAGGACATTAGGAATCTGGGATCTTCGCAAATATGGATTTTAAATTGCTTAATACATAGGCTAGTTTTGAAATTAAAAATTGCCTTATCATGTAAATATACCTTTGATGGCAACGTTTTAAAAGTATCAAATCACTTTCAATTGAGTGGGTCTATTTAGTGTAATTTTTAATAAGTTAAAAGTTGATAATAAAAAAATAAAAATTCAAAACACCTCTTTTCTTGCTATTTAATAATAATTTTTCATGCTTAAGTTATAAATAGAAATTGTACTAAACACTTAAGTACAAACTACACCAAACAATTGGGAATAATTTTTTTTTTAAAAAAAATTATAATTCATAGATTACACCAAATCACTACCCATTAACGTTTTCATTCATCTTAATTATTTTGTAGATGCAAAGACACCTTGAACAATGAGACTTTTGAGATCAAAGCAACCTACCTAATTTATAAGGTAATATTTGTGTATATTAGAAATTGGGAGACAAAATTAGACATTTGTTATATATTGACGACTAGATTGACACAATTTAAATATTGAAAACCAAAAGTACACTTGATTGCTAAAATTAAAAATGAGAACTTCAACATACATGTCTGTTTTCCACAATAAGAACAATGATTCTTATTCATCATACATTCAAAGCATGTTTTAGTATCCAAAAGGCATGAAAATTTTCAAATTCATCGGCCACTATGGAGTAAACTACTAGACATGGAGTCTTGAAAACCCTTGAGAACCGATGAAGGAAATGACATAACAAATTCCGGAGACGCTTCATTACGAGAAACACCAAGTGTACCAATACCGGTGATATCAAGAAGTATATCATTTGGAAACAAGGCATCTCCATCCAAGCATTGCACCACTTGCCTCATACTAGGCCTTACCGCTGCATTAGGGTGCGAGCAAAACAGACCTAACTTCAAAACCAACTCCATTTCCTCTATCAAATACTCGCCTCTCAATCTAGGATCACTTGTCTCGAGAATAGCTCCTTGTTTCCAATTCTCAATAACCCAATCAATTAAAACCCTCTCTTCAGGCAATCCTTGTGTCTCTATAGGCTTCCTTCCACAAGCCACTTCAAGCATGAATGCACCAAAACTATACACATCGGTGCTTGTAGTTGCCTGGCCAGTTCTACTAAACTCCGGTGCAAGATAGCCCAGAGTGCCAACCACATTGGTAGTTTTTAGATTTTCTCCGTGATGATGCAATCTTGCAAGCCCAAAATCTCCTAGCCGTCCATTTAGATCAGCATCAAGTAAAACATTGCTAGCTTTCACGTCTCTATGAAGAACAACTTGCTCCCATTCTTCATGTAGATACTGAAGCGCAGATGCTATTCCTCTGAGGATTTGATAACGTTGAACCCAATTCAATGCTTGTTCGCTGCCAAATAGGAACTTGTCAAGGCTTCCATTGGGCATATAATCATAAACCAAGAGAAGCTCTCCCTTTCGTCGACAGTAGCCAAGGAGTCTCACCAAGTTCCTATGCCTTAGTCTTCCCATGCTAACAATTTCAGCCACAAACTCTCTCATCCCTTGTTTTGAATCATGGGAAATTTTCTTGACTGCAATTAGTTCCTTGGAAGAGGGAAGTACTCCTCTATAAACTTTTCCAAAACCTCCTGCTCCAAGAAGTTCTTTGCTTTGGAAACCTTTGGTAGCTTTATAGAGATCCTTATAGGAAAATCTTTGAGGGCCATATTCTTGTTCCCAATCTTTCTTGTATTTCTTCATATTTTTTTCTCCTCACACAACAAACAACCCCGAATATTATGATAATCAGCATAATGATTGTTGTTACCAATGAGACTGTAATTGCTATACCTGGTTTTCCTCTTGATTTTCTTTGCTGGGGAAGAGAAGGAAGCTTTGAAATTTCTATGCTCTGTGCATTCCCACTTTTGTTGAAGCTCCATCCAAGAATATATTGGTTACAGCTACCTATTCCGGTAGCAGAAGAGAAACCAACATACATAGAATCCAAGAGAATTGAAGAAACATTGATGCGCATTGATAAGAGAGGCTGAATTGGTTTCAGACTTTCGATGGGAGCTAGTGTTACATTGAGTTTCACTCCATCATAATCTATCCAAACCTGTATTGGATTCCCACTTTTGAGTTCCAAGCTGTTGTTTATTCCTTCACTACTAGAATAATATGCAGCATGCTCCGATACATTAGATATTAAGCTGTTAACATCAATTCCAACATGATTACCATTTGTATCATTCATACTAAAGCTCTTAACAGTATCAAGCTCAATTGCCAACAAGTGGTTTGAAGGGGAGCCGTTGTTGGCGTTATTGAGGAGTCCCAAGTATTCGCTTGCCTGAGCTTTTGTGAGGTCCCTAGATGGTGAGATGGTAAAGGCAATTCCATGACAACCACTAGTATTTTGTATTTCAGGAACGATAGCAAAGACAAAATTGGTGGAAAATGAGAGGGTTTGGGGTAATCCAGATGAGGATGTATTGAATCTTATAGGAAGTTGGTAGAAAGCATGGCCAGATTGTTGCTGAGAAGTGTTGGTGAGCTGCAATAGACCATTTTGATGGATTTGTGCAAGCCCATCAAGATGAAGATTGGCTCCTTGGAAGCCATTGTAGATGAATTGGTTTTCATCTTGAGCTAAGACCAGGGTTTTCAAGCATACATAGAAAAGTAGAAGAAAATGAACTGGTTTTGGAGTGGTAGTCATTTTACGAAACTAGGAAAGCTTGATCCTTGCAAAGATGGATGAGCTAGTATTGATTTTTTATTTTGTTTTGTTTTGGTTTGGTAATGTTTTTCTTTGTTTTCCTTTATATTAGATTTTGCGGTTCAAAAATCAGGGGATTTTGGCAAGTTTAACGAGGAAGGAGTCAACAACCTTGCATATAAGTTCAACTAAAATCCGGGCAAGCCTTACCCTTAGGCTCGCTGCCTTAGGCCTCACCCATGTGAGAGGCCCATAAATTTGTGTAAGCCTCGTAAGAACTCACCATTTTAATCTAAAATCCGAAAAGATATTAAAAATATTAAAAAATCAACAAATTTTTAATTCATACAAACAAATTAAAAATTTCTTTTCATTCACTTTACTTTTTGTATATATTTTTTTATTGTAAAAAGTTAAAAAATCATTCCTAAACATATTAATTTTTTTAAATCTCATATTTTATACAAAAAAAAAAAAAACCACTAAAAAATATTGTTCTCAACTAAGACCTTAATTGCTTTTATGCAAAAGCCGCTTTTTAATGCATAATTCTTTTTAATCGTTTACTTTTTTCTGTCTCTATTAGGGATATAAGTTGGTTCAGTTTGATTCAATTAGAGCTAAAGAAAATTTATCACTAAATCAGACGTTCAATTTTATTGGCTAAGGAACTAAAAACAATTACATATATGATTCAATTTTATTGATTTCTAATTTAGTGTAAATAAGGGACTCACAAAAAATTTTAAGCTTGTGTTTGATTCAAGAATTTAGGGAGAGATTTTGAAAGGGAAAGAGAAAAGAATGATAAAATGTGAATAAAATATACCTACATTTCACTTAGTTTCACATATATTTTTTCTTTCTGAATCTCTCTCCAAATTCATGTACCAAACACAGCCTAAGGTTGTATTTTTATCATAGATTTAGATAGGCATTTAAAAAGAAAAGAAAAAAGTGAATAAAATGTGAACCAAATTTCTTCTCCATTATTTTTTTCAAATCCTTATCCACCAAATTTACGTTCCAAACATAATGTAAAAGTTTTGTACAATATAGAGAATTACACATCAAGAAGGAAAATGTTATAGTGTGCACCCCTTTAGAGATGCATACCATATGCACTCTATCACAAAATTTGTAATTGTATCATAAAATCTCGTAATATCAATTACAAAATACGTAATCTTACCACAAATTAACGTAATAAAAAATGTCGTAACCAAATCACAAACTTTTGTAACATTAATAATAAAATTTTAGATATTTTGTTACGTCAATTTGTAAAAAGATTATGCATTTTGTAATTGATATTATTAAATTTTATAATAAACGTACATATTTTAGTGATAGGACGCATATGATGTGCACATTTCTGAAATGGAATTGTGGGAATATTCAATGTCTTACATTCTAGTCATTTATCATTTTATATTAAAAATATATAATTTGTAAAAAAGAAAAAAAAAAGAAAAAGTAGTTTGATGAAAAATGTTAATGGTAAGACAATACAATCTATTGAAAAATATTTTAAAAATAATTATTGATATATATAGTAGACCTATTTATTTCTTCAATTGAGAGTAAGTTTGAACAATTTAAAAAGTATGAGATCATTTTACATCACAAAAATGAGAAAAGTAATTTCACATGAAAATAAAATAATAAAAATTATTATTAATATTTAGATATTAAAAGACTTCAATTTAAAATTTTGCTTTAGGTCCAAAAGAGTTGGGCCCCCATGATTAATAACTTGACTATTCAATATTCCGTAACAGAATTGTCCACTCGATATTCCATATTCCATATTCCATATTCCAGTTTGGCTTGTCATTATTCTTTGATAGCAAAATTGTCTGCGTTGAAAAATAACTTTTGAGAAAATATCAACATGACATCTCTATGTTGGAAAATTCAAGATTTGACCTGGCTAATCTTCGATAGAAGTAGTCTATCTTTTTTTTCTTTTCTTTTTTTTTATGTTTTTAATTTTTTTATTTATCGGACAAATAGTTTCTCTTTAAATTAACTCCTTATTTGTTTCACAAAGAAATTTAAGAAGCATTTCATTTTATTATGTGTAGTTTATTGACATTTTTATTTTTTTATTGCTTGAGAGTGTACCATAGATTTAAATATTACGACAATTTTATTATAGTAATATGTATGTTATTAAAATAATTTCGAAATATTGACAATTTATATTTTTATCAAACAAAACCAAACTCGATATATATGACTTTGAAATAGTTTTGAATATTGATAATTGATTGTTTTATCGAACAAAACATAACTAAGCTTTCTGTCCTAAATTGATTTGACCCAATAAATTGAATTGGTATTATTAGCCAAAATTTTAGTTTTGCCACTATCTCTGGTGACCTCAAAATAAGGGTGAGAATTTGTAATACGACACGATAACATTATTCGAATCATATACAAAATTATTGGGTTAAAATTGATTATTTCCTGACACGAACATATATAACAAGACCCGATAACATGACTATCAAACAAGTCGGATTATTATCAAATCTGTATAACAAAAATTGACATGGATAGCCCGTATAATGAAAAATTAGTTACATATATAATATTATTTTTACTAAAGAGTATCATAACATTTTTTAATATGTTCTATAATTACATCCAGTTTATTAAAAAGTATGTAAAATACAATTTTAAATTTAATATAGATTTTGTTTTTACTTTTAATTGAACTTAATGTATTTTTTGTCTATTATTTGAGTTAATCTAGTAAAAATATAATAATAAAATATAATTTTTTATAAATTAAGAAAATAAAATTAGGTTGAAATCAAATATTTTTATAAATATTTTCATTTAATAGAGATTAGTTTCATTAAATTTAACTTGAAAAGAAATTTTTAAATATTTTTCATACATTTGATATTTTTAGTTAATAGTAAAAAATTTTAACACGACACGAACCAAACACGGACCAAAAATGACATGCCACGATAACACGAAATAATAAATGAGGTAGTTAGTGTTGAAGTAATTTTGACACGAATCCGAGATGACACAACACAAATACAACACGACGCCCACCCCTACCTCAAATTGTCCGTCTACCTTATTTTTATTGTGTTCAAAGTTTAAATGTGATGATTTTAGATGTTTACGATTTCAAAAATTAGTGGTTAATCCATGCTGCGCACGACATGTAAAAAAAATTAATAATATAAATAATTAATTTTTTTATGCAAATTATGAAAACAAAAAATATTACAATTTACAATTTAAGTTTCACAATTTATTTATTAAATTTTAATTTGTCCAAATTCAATCATGTAACTTTCAGACCCCCTTGCTAGAATTACAAATTTAAGTGAGCTCAATCTAACCAACTCAAGCTTAAATTTTTTTAAAGATTAGACAAGATAGTTTTTAATTAAGTGAGGACCTATGCAAAAATTCAAAAATTCAAATTAAATTTGAGTAGACTGGGGCAAAGACACCAAATAACCTGAGCAACCAAAACAAAATTTTATATATAAATATATAAAATTATTTGCTAATATATTTTTTAAATAATAAATAAAATTGATTAAAAATTTAATATTAATGAACAAAAGCAAAAACAATGTACTTAAGATTTTCTAATAGAATTTTTCTTGAAAATATTTTAAAAATACACTTTTTAGAATAAGTTGATATTAAACAAATTACTTTTATAATTTCATAAAATAATTTAAATATGATTTTGCAGAAATTCTTTTTAACTTAAAAATTACAACAAAATGTTAAATAGAATAAAAAAATTTCTTACATAATAAAAGTATTTGAATAAAAAAAAAAAGGGGGTAAGAAGAAAGTATAATATGGTATTCTCATTTAATCTGAAAATAATTCTATATGCGTAATATATTATCGCCTATAACTTTCTTCTTTTTTTGAATAAAAAAATGTTTCAAGAACCATCACTTTTAATAAAAAATAACATTTCTTTCTAATTTGTTTGAGCAAAAGTTACTTTTTAGCATTTGAGCCAAAAATATTTTTATTTTTCATTTTAATTTGTTTAATTGACAATTGAGATTAAAATAAATTAACAAGATCCACCATGTTTGACAAGTGCTAAAAAATTCTAGATGAATTATAAATTATCACGTGTAACTCTCATTTTTTTATTATAAAAAAAATTCACCAACCATCACTTTTAACAAAAACAAAAATAACGTTTATTTCTATTTGATTTTAGCAAGTCACTTCTTAACTATTTAAGCAAATTTTTTTTTAATTTTTTTAATTGACAATTGAGATAATAAAAAAAATTTAATAGAATCCATCATGTTTGGCAAATACTTAAAAAAAGTTATTCATTTTCTTAATATTTGTCTTTTGTTAAAAAAGAAATTTATATTAAAAAATATTATTGTTCTATAAAATTTAAAACCAAAAAATAAAAAAAATAATTTTTTTAATAGTGATTAATAATTTGAACACCTGTATTTAAAACAAATTATATTTAGACCAACAATATTATGACACGTCATTATGACACATGTAAATATTGATTTTATTCTAATTGTAGTAATATAATTTGAAGAACAATTTAAATTTGAAATTTTATTTTATAATTTAATAAAAGATGCATAATTTAAGTAATGAATATTGATATTATTTCAATTATAGTAACATAATTTAAGTATGAATTCAAATTTGAATTTTTATTTTAAGAATATAAAATTAATTTATAAACCAATCATATTGTGACACGTATTAACAAAAATTAAACAATATCAAAAAAAATAAGAAAAAAGAATTACAACTTTTAACCTTAATGAGATGTTGAAAAGAATTCACCAACCATCACTTTTAACAAAAACAAAAATAACGTTTATTTCTATTTTATTTTAGCAAAAGTCACTTCTTAGCTATTTAAGCCAAAAATATTTTAATTTTTTTAATTGACAATTGACATAAAAAAAATAATAATAACAAAATCCACCATATTTGACAAGTGCTAAAAAAGTTATTCATTTTCTTAATATTTTTGTCTTTTATTAAAAAAGAAATTTATATTAAAAAATATTATTGTTCAAGTCCTTATAGTTTAGAAGGATATAATTTTTTTAATAAAATTTAAAACCAAAAAATAAAAAATAATTTTTTTAATAGCGATTAATAATTTGAACACGTGTATTTAAAACAAATTATATTTAGATCAACAATATTATGACATATCATTATGAAACATGTAAATTTTGATCTCATTCTAATTGTAATAATATAATTTGAAGAATAATTTAAATTTGAAAATTTATTTTGTAATTTAATAAAAGATGCATAATTTTATGAATGAATATTAATCCGATTGCAATTATTGTAACTGTAACGCCCTCAAAATAAACCCATAATATATACAATATTAACATGCATTGTTAAAAGAAATAAATATTATTCCATTCATCAGAGTATTCTTAAAAGAAAGACATTACATGTAACATCAAACGTAAATGCCCTATAGGCTTACATCTTTCCAAGCCAACACTTGGACACAAAATGTGAGTACTAACTCAACTACAAATGAAGCCCTTGGCTTGAGTGTTTACATGTAATATCAAATAAAATAAATAACAACTAAACTAAACAGAGTCTTCAACTCCTACTCCTTCCAAGCTAAGTCCTTGGAGGTAGTATATCACCTGAACCTGAAAATGATGTTCCCGTATAGGGTGAGTCACAGCCCAGTAGAAATATACTAAACCAAATATAAGCATTGAATAAAGCAATAGCATTTAATAGATGGTTAACACAAATATCCATTTCATCAACATACAGTTTCATGACATGTTTCACTTTCCATTTATATCAAATGTGGCTCAGAACTTGGCCAAACTATAACAGTGAATTAAATATCACATTAATGTTACTTCCAATATCAACAAAACAAATGAGACTAAGGCTCATGCCAAAACACTTCCATACTTCCAAATTGATACACATTTTAGTGCTGTATCAACAACATGTAAAAACACTTCAAATCAATAAGCACACATATAGTGATGCTAATGGAGTCCATCCCCTATCTCCTCCCAAACAAAATCCGGTTTAGAGGTCCATCCCCTATCTTCCCCTAAACCGTGGAGTACATCACATATCTCCTCCCAAACAAAATGCATATACAACACCCAATCAATACACGTAATTTCTGTATTAATTCAACAGTCAAAATCAATGACTTAACCAATGTGATTAGTTTCAGTTTTCCCTAATCCACATGCAAGGTCTACAACAATCACGACTATCCTCCACCGATAGCCCAAAACAGTTATTTCTAAACAGGAAATAAATGTATCAACAAATGTAAATTTAACATTTTCATAGGTGAGTAATTAAACTAACCAACTACACCATTAAATCACTAAATTTCCCAATTTCATGAATTAAACTCAATTCCACATTTTTCCCTAAATTAATTATACAAATTAATTTATTAAACAACTAGGGTTTTTCCCAAAATTACCAAATAACCCCCAACATATCAAACTACCAAAGCTTAGAACAAAACTTATAATATGGAGTAGGAAATCCCTACCTCGAAGCGAAGAACTCGAATGGAGAAGATGACGAAAATCCAAAGTGCTCCAAACCCAAGATTGCTCAGATTAAAAGGAAGCCCTCGACTCACTCTATCTTTTTAATAAAGAGCCTATGGTAGAAACACTCTAAAAATAGATGAAACCTAAGAGAGAAGGTGAGTGGAGGGAGAGAAAACTCGAAACTAGGGTTTTAGGATCAAAAGAATGTGAAAAAACGTTTTAAAAACCGCTGCTGCGTATTTATACTCGACAGGCTCGCTCGAGCGAAGGATTGGTCGCTCGAGCGACAAGACACAAAAATGACTTGCTCGAGCGAAGAAAGTCTCGCTCGAGCCAAGAATGCAATGCTTCAGGTCTGCAACCCAGAAGCACGCTCGAGCGACAGAATGCTCGCTCGAGCGAAGAACTCGAAACTCGCTCGAGCGAAGGAAAGCTCGCTCGAGCCAACAAATACAGCTCTCAAGTCTATACTAGACGCAATCGGTCGCTCGAGCGAAGAAACCCTGGCTCGAGCGAAGGATCAAAATCAAGAGCTCGCTTGAGCGACAAACTCCTCGCTCGAGCGAAGGTCCAAAAATCTGGACAGCAACACTTGGTTTCTAAACCCAACCCACCTGTAACAAACCTGCCCAATACATCCTATAACTCAAGAATAAGGAATTTAAAGGACAGCAACAGCAATAATATAACAACGGAATCTACGGAACATAAGTCCGGATACAACAACCGAATGGAAAAAGACCGGGGTCGCTATAGTAACATAATTTAAGTATGAATCCAAGTTTGAAATTTTATTTTAAGAACATAAAATGAATTTATGAACCAATCACATTGTGATATGTATTAACAAAAATTAAACAAAATCAAAAAATGAGAAATTTTTTTTACAACTTTTAACCTTAATGAAATGACAAGATTTTATAATTATAATGGTATATAGATGCCACACAAACTAATAAACTTGAGTAACTTTTGTTACAAATTGATCTGTCTTAAGTATGATGTAATGAATATCACACCAATAAACACTACAACACATAAGGATTGTAGAGACCAAATTTTTCTGTTTTCAAAAATAAAAAATTTTATTGTACAAAGTATTGAATAATGTTATATGTACCAATTAGTGTAATAATTAGTATACTAAGGAAAATGTCTCGTAGCTCAAATTTTGTGGCTCAAAAGTGGCTCAAATGGCCAAAACGACGTCGTTTTGGCCATTTTATTTATGTTGTTCTGTACTCAAAACGACGTCGTTTTGGCCATTTGAGCCACTTTTGAGCCACAAAATTTGAGCTACGTAGCATTGCCGGTATACTAATAGGTAATGTGGCATCATTTTAAAGGTTTTGTGTATGTGTAATGTGTATAATAAATGTGGTCAGTAATAATATCATCACACTAGTTAATACACTAGTTAGTATATTAATTGATGTATGTAATACCACTGAAAAATATTAGGAGATAAATTTATGTTGTCATAGGAGTAATCACTAAAATGTCATTTTCAAAAGTAAAAAAAAAAAAAAATACCTTTAGAGACAATTTTTTTTAAATGTCACTAATTCATGTATTTTTAGAAACAACAATTTAATACAAAATATGTTTATTTTTTTAGATAAAAATTATGGTCTCCAAAATGATAGTAATTAATCATTAAATCTTTATCTAATTTTATTACTAAAGATACAATAATGACACTTTAATAACTAAAATGTTTCATTCTAAAAGGTGATTTCGTCCTTAAATTTTTGTCATTAAAATCTTAATTTATTAAAATCAACTTTGAAAAAAGGTTTATAAAATCTTAATTTTTGTAATACTGATATTTGGATGGAATTTAAAGCAGAAATTTGCATTTGCTGTCGCTTTCATTGCACCACAATTTCAAGGTGACATTTGAACTCTAGAATCTAAAAAGAAAATTAAAACCATTAGCCTTGGTTTGACATTCTTATTAGGCTATATAATCACAAAAGACAACAAAAAAAAAAAAAAATTATAAAATCACAAAAAGATAAAAAAGCTACCAAAGTATAAAATTATCCCATACACAAATAAAAAGTCAAAAAAACATCATTTTATACTAAGGATAATTTTGTCATTCCAAAGTCAAAAGTTAAAAAAGTCACACAAGAATACCAAATGACTAAAAAAATCTCAGGTTAAAAAAGTCAAAAAAATCAAAAAAACTAATTAAAAAATGTTGGGATCTGGGATCCCGCCCAAGACCTTGTAGAAATCATTGCAAGCAGAAAAACACACCTACACTCAAGGAGACACAATATTTAACGTGGTTCGGCATTAAAACCTACGTCCACGGAGAGTAACCATTTATCACTTATAACAATGGAGAGATTACAGAAATATTACAGAGGAGAAGCTCACACTCTTCTCACTCACCCATTCACCCGTCTCCCTCTCTCACACCGAGAGAGACGGTTTCTCTAACTCACATCTCTCACTCTCTTGGTTCTCTTGCTCTCTCTCCCTCATTTTGCTCTCTCCTCTCAACCTCCATTTATAAGTGAGGGAGTAGGTGGGTAGCCTCCATCCTTGACTTGGATGGTTGCCCATTCACATGTCTTACCAACCAACCTTGACTTGGTTGGTGGCCACCATTGTTGACTCGGTGTGTTCACATGACAAGGTGTGTTCACACATGGCAATTACCCCTTTCATACATGGGTGAATTCAACAAAAAAGTCATCGCCAAATCACACCTTAATATGATAAAAGTCCATTACGTAGACCAAGTTAATGACCTTGACATGAGATGAATCTCACGTTGGTTAATGTTATCTGGAATTAGGACCAACCAAATCATGTATCTAGAATTAAAAAAAAAATACTAGTAAACATAAAAAATTAATCAGAAATTTATCTGAAATGTGAAGTGTTGATATAGATTTAAAGTTTTTTTTTATTTATTTTTAATAGATAGGAGAGTATTTACATAATCAAATAGACTGCTAGCTCACAAGAACTATAAAAAGTCACAACAACTAACAACCGCAATCTACCAAGCCTAACAACTAATCCATCAAGCCCAAACCTAACAACTACAAAAAATCAACCCCCATAATGGAGGAGAAATAAACAACCACACCACAAATGATATCAAACTTCTCGCCATATGATTTGAATCCAAAACCTTACACCACAAAGAGTGTTGTATAATCACTAGGCCAAATACCCTGATTTATACAAATTTAAAGTTAGTGGGATGTAATGTATTAATTTATGTTTGGGGTACATTTTTTAGTAAATTTTCTGAGTATATAGTTTGTTGATCAATAATTTGGACCAACCAAATTAAGCTAATGAATTGAGAAATTATTCAGACCTCATGGAGTAAGTCCATTGTATGCTCCAAATTAATAGTTATTGGTCTAAATAATAGGACCTATCACTTTTGTGTTGGTGTTCTACACAGAACCATAAATTTTGTCAAGGGGGCAAAGAAGTGTTAAAAAGATTGAGTTAATTTTGATATATTATTAATTGAGGATTTATATATATATATATATATATATAAGTGTTTTGAAGGAAGTACTTAATGAAAAAAAATAAACAAATCTAACAAGCCAATTTTTAGAATTTTTTCTAAAATTTAGAATTAGTAATTAGATCTCAATATATAATTGATTAGTAATTAGATCTCAATATATAATTGATTAGACCATCTTTTAAAACCGTTTTGTTGACTAACATAATCTAGTAAATAAAAGATATACACGCTTTTTTGATTTTTTTTTTTTTTAAATGTAATATATACCTCTTTTAACCCAAATTGATACTATTTACTGACATATGAAACAATTAGAGAACATCTTATTGTGCATTATGAAATATTAATAAAATAGAAAGTTATTAAAATAATTTTCATAAAATTAGAGGTTACCCCTTCCCTTTATACATTTTACAAATATATATTCACGAAATATAGAGGTAATGTTAATTTAAAAGTCTTGGGGGGAACCATGGCCCCCTGCCGTCTCTGTGTAGGTTCACCACTAGTGTTGGAAGATAGAGTAAACCGTGTCTGAAAACAATTAAAATGGAGTATTGTTTTAACGAGTGTTTTAGAACATTGTTTAGTACTGGAATTTAAGAAAAAAGTGTATTGAAAATAGATAATAATAATAAAAAAGAATAAAATATTAAATAATATTAAGGAAAATTGTATTTTGATTTGAATCAAAACTATATTAAATTTAATGTTAAGTGATTTAAATTCAAATAAAAAGTCTTGTGTTATTCTTTTTATTTATTTTATTTTTTTATGTGTCAAATACCTTACATGAGTGTAAAGTGTTTTAAGACTTTTCCAAGACAGTATGCCTAGTTTGGAAATGGGAGATTCAATTCTTCATTTTTATTTTGCCTTCCTTTGGATAAATTTTTTTAGCCTAGCTAAACAAATTGTGTTTGGGTTGATGATTGACTTTTTTTGTAGTTGATTTGATAGTTGTAACAGAAAAAAAATGAAATGATTACGATTTGAATGTGACATCTGTCTTATTGACTAAAATAACTTGTTTTGTCTTCATTGGCTAATTTAGCTCCCAACCCATATAATGAGTACTTCTAATTCTTATTTTTATTTATTTAATCATCTTTTAGTTTAAAACCAAGTCAAAAAAATAAAAAGGAGAATTACTAAACAGTTTGATAGAAAAAAAAAAAAAAAAAATTACAACATTGGGAGTGCAAGTGATTCTATGATAGAGTACAAGTTTAAAATTTTGAGGGTGCAAATCTTGAGTTCAGATCCTCGGCCGCACTTCTCTGCGGCCTTGCCTGCCGCCCTCGCCAAAACGACGCCGTTTTGTTTTTTTTTTTCTTTTTTTCCCCCTAAATTTGAGTTTTCCTTTTTTCTTTTCACTTTCATCTTCATCTCTGTTAGCCCTAACAGAGAAGAGAGGCACAGTTGGAGAGAGAGAGAGAGAGAGAGAGAGAGAGAGAGAGACGGAGAGACGATCTGCAAAGACAGAGACAGAAACGAACTGAGAGAGATGGTGAAGGGACGAGACGGTGAAGGACAGAGGATGGTGGAGGGATGCGAGTCTGGCAGTGATGCGACAGTAGCAATCTTCCCTTCTCTCTCTCTCTCTCTCTCTCTCTCAATTGCTGAAGGAAGCATGGACAATCAATGCAGTCCTCTTCTCACTTGGGCTTACTATTCTACCCAATCATTGAAAAATTACTCTGAGATGCAAGTGTATGGTGTAAAGTAGTTTTTTTGGTAAATTTTGAGTATGTAGTGTTGTTGCTTTGCATTGGACTCTATTGGGTTTCCCATTTCTTTACAAATTGAGAGCTAATGTTTATTGATTTTGGTGAAAATAGAGCATGGATCCCTAAATTCAATTACTATGTATCTTCCTCACTCAATTCAATTACTACAAAGTGCCTGTTTGGCAGAGCTTAATTACAGTTTATTTCAGCTTTCAGCTTAATTTAAGTTATTTTGATGTGTTTGGTTTAGCTTATAGCTTTTTGGAAGTCAGAAATCAGCTTATTCTTTGAGTGGGGCAGGAGATGCTTTAAGAATAAGCTGGAAATCAGCTTAAGCTGAAAGTTATAAGCTATAAGTTGTTTAGGCATAAGCTATAAGCACTTTCCCACAGCTCTACCAAACAGGGCCAAAGAAATGCTAAGTATAACTCTGTAACTCCATGGATTACTAACAGTGGGTAGTCAATGGTGGACAAATGTTGGGTACCTATTAGTCTCATTTAAAGAATCAGAGCCTTTACAGAAAACCCTTTTCTCCATCCGTCACCTCTCTGTTCGTCGGCTCAGACTCTTGTCCGCCTCTGTTGGTCTCTCGTCCAGATCGTCTAGTCTAGGGTTCAAAAACGGAAAGGGAAAAAAAAAAAAAAACACTACAAAACGACATCGTTTTGTAGCGCAACATGGAGGGCCGCAGAAAGTGCGGCCGAGGATCCGGACTCGCAAATCTGACTTGCATCCATCCATGTTTGGATTTTTTTTTTTTAATCTGTCCAACTGATAAGTAATTCTCCCAAAACAAAATATATAATGTAAATTTAATTTAATGTAACTTGAAACCTAATATAATTGTAGTTTATCTTTATTTTCTACCAACTTTTTAAATTATTTTCTCGAAAAAAAATTCTCATTATCAGAAATCTCAATCATAAATATTAAAAATATATTTTTAGCTAAAGGTTCGTAATAAATGTATTTGTCCAAAACCCCATAAAATAACTCTTCTTGATTAAAGGCCAATCATAAATGTCAAATATATATATATATATATATATTGTGTGAATGTTTTAAAAAAATTCTTCTAGTACAAAGGACTAACAAAAAAAACACTTTGACTAAAGGTTTCAATGATAAAGGCTGTCAATAATAAACTCTCAAAAATTTATATATGGAAGTAGAAAAATAAATCTTACATAAAATATAAAATACAAAAAAACTTGGCTAATATTAGTTAAAATTAAGAGAGCCTCCTATTGAGTTTGTGCTTTAGGCCTCATTGAGGGTTGAGCCAACCTTTTTCAAGAGTTGATATGGCCGGTTCGGTTACTAATTTTTTTTTGTAATTAATTATTTAAAATTTTTTATTATTACAATACTCGATTCTTGATACATGTCTGTTAGCTTATTTTTCCTACGAAGGAAAATATCATAAATGCGAAAGTGTCAGCAAGGATGGAAAAATCCTTACAAATTAAATTCAAACCAATTATTAAGCAATTGCATTGATGGTTCTTTTGCCTCAACAAAGAGGATTTCAAAATTGCCAAGTGTAGATAAAAGAAAAATTAAAAGAAGAATGAGGAAGACGGAGAAAGACGATTGAGTAAACAATCAAAGTAATCATTACTTACCTCTACTCATTTGCTTCGAAAAGGAAGTGCATAAAATGCTTTGAAAAGGAAATGCTGAACAAAAATGCTTCGAAATATAAATCTATGTCAAACTACTTCTAAGATAAAGAAAATGACAAAAAATATTGAAATCAATTATCTTTGATTTGAATTCTGAATCCTTTACAATGTAGTCATGAATAGCTATTTATAGGCAAACATTTATAGGAAAAAACTACCTAAAACTACCCACTCTTCCACCTCCTCCATTTCATACTACATGATCTTCCACAACTTCCTTCAACCTCCACTTTATGCTCCATGTTCTCCATTTTATTCTCCATCATCTTTTCACATTTCATAACTTCTCATTAGGGCTGTGCATAATACCGCCAAAACTGCAAAACCCGCACCAAATCGCTCCGAACCGCGCAAAATTTCAACCCTGGCTGGCGGGTTGGGCGGGTTGGAGGACCAGAACTGGCGGGTCGGCGCGTGTGGCGGGTGGAACTGCCCAACCCGCAGGTCTAACCGACCCGACCCGCCTATGTTTCAAAAAAAAAAAAAAAATCCCCTGTTATACACCCACAGACCAAGTGCAATCCAGCCACAGATTATATCTACCATACATATACTCTCACACATACAATAATTTCTCAATTAAACCTAATTGACACCCATCCACACATTTCAATTTCATCTCATTCACACACACACAGACGATGCCACTGCTGTGTACAACCTTTCATCGATTCACACACACAGATTCATCGCCGATCGGCTCACTCTCCTCACCGCCGCTGATCTGTTAGCTTCTCCTCTCCTCACCGTCGCTCACTACTGTGCCGATCTGTTCGCCTCTCATTCCCTTGCCGATCTGTTAGCATCTTCTCTCTTCACCGCCGCTGCTGTGCCGATTGACCGCTATTAGTCTCTCTCTTTCTCTCTCGCTGCTCTTTTCTCTCATTGCTCTCTCTTTCTCTCATTTCTTTTGCTACTCTCTCTCTATTCTATATACATTATACATACATATATATATATAATATCCTCCTCTATATATAATATATATCCTGTTTGGGTGAAATAGTTTTTAAATTAGTAAAAGAGTTTTTATTTTTAAGTAAATTCTTCAAAAAAATTTACAAAATGAATAAATTAATATAAATAGGAGTAATACATGGCAGGATTTTATTTATAAGTAGGTTTTGAATATAACTCAGTAGTTGAGTTGTTGATTCTTTGATTTGCAGAGTATTCACTAAAATTTATTAGAACTTGACTTTGACCTAATTAATAAAAAACTTAAAAATTCTGATAGTCGAATTATAACACACTAAAATTATAAGTAGGTTCTGAATATAACACACTAAAGCTGTCAATATTTTGGATTTAACTTGTAAGACTTGGCAACAGCTTCACAGATTGTTGTTCTACTTTTAACATCTTGAAGTTATTAAAGTGATATAAATCATGTGCCATATATATATATATATATATATATTAATGATTTGTTGTTCAGATTGTTGTTCAAGATTTTATTTATAAGTAGGTTCAGAATTTAAAATAATATTCATATAAATTTTTCATTTTTGTAATAGAGAATGGATGAAGAAAATACAAATGCTGGTAGAAATCCTACACCAACTGCAGAATCAACCATTGTTGCTAGTTTTACCACTACCACAATGGCTGTCAAAAACTCTGGTAAAACTCGTCCATGCCCTAGTATTAATTTAGATAAAAAAGAAATTTGAGGTTTGGGAACACTTCACTTTACTTGAAGATTGTGAGCCTGATAAACCTAGGGCTGCTTGTAATTATTGTGGTAAGGATTATGGTGCTCGTGGAAAACAAGATGGGACTAGTAATATGTGGAACACCTTAAGTATCAATGTATGAAGTCTCCTATTAGAGAAGTGGACAAAAAACAAAAAATGCTCTCTTTTGTTAAAAAAGAAGGAGAGGAAAAGGAACATGATGGTCGAAGGATTGGATCTCTCAAAGCAATAAGATATGATGAAAAACTTTGTCGGGAAGCACTAACAAAGATGATTATAATTGATAAATTACCTTTTAGGCATTTGGAGAAGGAAGGGTTTAGAAATTTTTGTTTAGTTATGGAACCTAAGTTTCCTGTCCTTTCTCGTACTACTGTTGCTCGTGATTGTTTGAACTTATTTCTTGATGAAAAGCAAAAATTGAAGAAAGTTCTAAGGAAATAACGAGTATGCCTAAACACTAACACTTGGACATCAATTCAAAATCTAAATTATATGTGTGTCACCGGCCATTGGATTGATAATGATTGGAATTTGCACAAAAGAATTCTTAGTTTTTGTATAGTTCCTAATCATAAGGGTGAGACAATTGGCAAACAATTAGACAAATGCTTGCAAGATGGGGAGATTGATAAGATTTTCACTATTACAGTTGATTATACAAGCTCTAATGATGGTGCTATTGCATTTTTGAAGAGAAGAACGAAAGATTGGCCTTCCACCATCTTGGCAAACGAGTTTTTGCATATAAAATGTTGTGCACACATAGTGAATTTAATTGTTTGTGATGGTTTAAAAGAACAAAATCACTCAATTGCCAAGATTCGAAAAGCTGTGAAATATGTAAAGTCATCTCCAGCTAGGCTACAAACTTTTAAAAATTGAGTGGAGGATAAAAAGATTACTTGTAAAAGTTTGTTATGCCTTGATGTTCCAACAAGGTGGAATTCTACCTATTTGATGTTGGAGGTAGCTGAGAAATTTCAAAAAACTTTTGAGTGTTTAGAAGAGGATGACCCACGATTCAAGTTATTTTTCATGGAGAATGATGATGAAAATGAGAATGCAAATGAGAATGATGGTGGAAGAGGCAAAAGGAAAGGAACAAGATTCATTTCATATCCTAAAGAAGAAGATTGAGAGGTAGCTAGAGTCTTTGTGAAATTTTTAAGACTTTTTTATCATGTGACTTTGCAACTTTTAGGGTCTTTGCATGTGACATCTAATGTTTTTTTTTTCATCAACTTGTATCGGTGCAATCTAAATTAATTCAATTGAGCAAAAGTGGAGATGCAGTGTTGAGTAACATGACTGATAAGATGAAATTGAAATATGACAAATATTGGGAGAATCTCGATAATATCAATTTCTTGTTATATGTTGCTGTTGTGTTAGACCCTCGCTACAAGTTGACATATCCTAAGTTTTTATTCAATAAAGTGTATGAAAATGACAAGGTAGAAATTTTAGTGGCAATGGTGAAGGCAACATTGGAGTGCTTGTTTGATCATTATGTTGAGAAGAACAATGTTGGTAATGTTGCACCTTCATATGCAAGTCAAGCTCCTCAAACGATGGAAGTTGATGAAGAGGAAGAGGAAGATCCCATGACACTCTTTGCCTCTCAATATATTAACCATTTGAAGTCGGAAAAAAGTGTGGAGAACAAATCAGAGTTGAAAAAATATTTGGTTGATGATTGTGTAGATCCAAGAGTTCCAAACTTTGATATTTTGAATTGGTGGAAGGTTAATGGCAATAAGTATAAGGTTCTCTCTTTAATAGCAAGAGATGTGTTGGCTGTCATAGTTTCTACAGCGGCCTCTGAGTCAGCTTTTAGTACCAGTGGATGTGTGCTTGATCCATTTAGGAGTTTTTTGACGCCAAAGATGGTGGAGGCTCTAATTTGTGCACAAAATTGGTTACGATCTTCATCAATTCTAATCAATCTTAGAGAATATATGGATGATGTTGAACAATATGAAGAAATTGAGTTAGGCAATTTTTTTGATATGTGTTTATTTTAAAAAGATTATTCAATATTGATTTTAGCTTTTATGTAATTTTGAATAACATTAAAAATATTTTTTATTTTTCACTACAAGAAAAAACACTTTTGGCGACCACCTATTTTTTTTGGTCGCAAATAGTCCACTTTCTGCGACTAAAATTTAACTTTTGACGACCACAATTTTTTGGTCGCGGAAAATCACCCTTTGGCGACCAAAAAAAAAAGTTGGTCACGGAAAGTATACTATTGGCGACCAAAGGCTTTTTTGGTAGCGGAAGATCACCTTTTGGCGACCAAAAAAAAAGTTGGTCACGAAAAGTATACCCTTTGGCGACCAAAAAAAAAAGTTGGTCGCGAAAAGTATACTATTGGCGACCAAAGGATTTTCAGGTCGCGGAAGATTACCCTTTGGCGACCAAAACAAAAAGTTGGTCGCGGAAAGTATACTATTGGCGACCAAAGGATTTTCTGGTCGTGGAAGATCACCTTTTGACGACCAAAAAAAAAAGTTGGTCACGGAAAGTATACTACTGGCGACCAAAAGAGTTTTTTGGTCGCGGAAGATTACCCTTTGGCGACCAAAAAGAAAAGTTGGTCGCGAAAAGTTATGGCGGGATAAATTTTTAAAAAAATGATACTACTGTAATTACATGCTTTTTTTTTTTGTTTAGACATTAAAAGTTTTATAAAATAATACATAATCCAATTTTTATGGGTTATATATTTTTATTTCCAAATATGAACAAGAAACATGTTGTTGGCAGAGTGGATTGGGTGCATGGTGACTCCTTGGTCAAGAGTTCAAGTCCCAGGCAGCACAAAATAATTATATTTTTTGGGTCAAGGCGCTAACTTTTGGCGACCAAACCTTTGGTCGCTAAAAGTTTACTTTTGGGTAATATGAATTGGACTTTCCGCGACCAAAAAAGTTGGTCGCGAATGGCCACTTTTAGCGACCAAAGGCTTTTTTGGTCGCAAAAAACTATCTGTGACGAGGCTTTAGCGACCAACTCGCGACCAACATATTTTGGTCGCGAAAAGGTTTTAGCGACCAAATATGGTACTTTTCGCGACCAAAATGTTGGTCACAGAAAGTGTTTTTTCTTGTAGTGTTTCAGGATTTTTTTCATCATCTACTATACAAGAATCAACTATTGTTGAGGACTAATTTGTCTACAAATTAGTTTGGTTTTAAAGTTCTTGAGGTTAGACTTAATTCTTACTCTTGAATATTATTTTGTTATAATATTTTTTTTAAAAATTTTTTATAATGATTTTGATGATAGTTTTTTGTTATTTATTTATATTTTCTTTGCTTATGTCCACAGATTAATGAAGTTTTTGGAGTTTGATTGAAGCAATTGTGAAGGATTAAAGTTATTGTGGAGTTTGATGAGTAGATTAATTCTTTTGAATTTTTGGATTGTTTGCGAGCTTTAATTAACTTTTAAGAATTTTTTTTTAGAACTATGGTAGATGTTGGACGTAGACTAACTTTTGAACTTTTGGATTGTTTGTGCCTTTGATTAACTTTTCAAAACCTTTTTTAGAACTATGTTGGATGTTGGATGAACTATGTTGGATTGTTTGTGAACTATGTTGAACTTAGATTAACTTTAGAACTTATTTTTGAACATTTTCTAGTATTTATTGTCTTGTTAAATTGTTATTGTATAATTTATTTAAAGTGTTGGATTTTTAGTTTACTAGTTTGTTAATGTTTAATGTTACATTAAATAAATAATTTAATTTTGACTATTTCAGTTAATTTATAAGTTAGATCTTTTTACTCTTTTGTTTAAGTTTTATAATTTGAATTATAATTTTTTTATAAACCACCAATCCGCCCGAACCACTAAGGCAAATCTGCCATTATTTGCCACCGAACCACCTATTTTTGATAAGAAAAATGACAAATTCTAATGATATTTTTATCAATCCGCCATCTGTCATACGGTTTCTATTTTTTCTCTTGAACCGCATCGACTTGCACCGCGCATACCCCTACTTCTCATAATCTCGAAATGAGTAGAAGGATACCACTTATCCTGCAATTATATAAATAATAAATAATAATAAAAATTACAAATTAATGATGCCAACAATATCATTTAATATAGTTATTATTTTTACGTCACAACTAATCCGATACATTTGTCACAACTGGTGCCAATTGCGATACCACCACGTAAAACCATGGTAGTAATCATAAAAAATCATAATACAGATTTTATAACAGGGATTTGCGATAAATCAAAATAAAAAAAAAATTAGCATCAACATTCAAAATGATTAACTTCAAGTGCTTATTGCGGTTTAAATTAATAAACATATTATACTTCAATTTTTTTTTAGTAAAAATTAATACCATGAAAGATAAATTATCAATAGGTCCTAATAATTAAACTTAATTTTCATCAAGTTCTATTAAAAATAAATCCTAATAAAATCTTAATTAAAAATAATTTCTTGTGACGATTTTTTGTATATGTTGCTAAAAATTGATAATTAGTAACTTTTTTTGTCACGATTTTTATAAATTGTCTCTAAAACTTATAATTAGTGACTTTTTTGTGACGAATTTTTTAAACTGTCGCTGAAAGTTGAAAACTAGTGACATTTTTTTGTGACAATTTTTTTAAACTATCACTAAAACTTATAATTAGTAACATTTTTTGTGACAATTTTCAAATTATTGCTAAAAATTAACAATTAATGACATTTTTTTAATAGTGTTTAATGAAAATGTTACTAATTATTATAGGACTTATTGGATAATAAGTCTTATCTATTAGAACCTACACATAAATCGTCCTAATATGAAACCATACCGCTCTAGCATATGACTCCCATGTAAGATTAAGGAGGACTTACGTTTAAGTCCTAATACGTGGACTTATTGTCCAATAAGAATGATATTTTTCATCGAACACTATTAAAAAAATCCCTAATTATTAATTTTTAACGACAGATTGAAAATTTCGTCACAAAAAATGTTACTAATTATAAGTTTTAGTGACATGACGGTTTAAAAAAATCGTCGCAAAAAAAGTCACTAACTTTTAACTTTCAGCCATAGTTTAAAAAATTTGTTATAGAAAAATGTCACTAATTGTAAGTTTTAATGACAATTTATAAAAGTCATGACAAAAAAAGTCATTAATTGTCAATTTTTAACGACATATGTAAAAAATTGTCATAAAAAATAATTTTTAGCGGCGATTTTATTAGGACTTAGTTTTAATAGGATTTGATGGGAAATCTAAATATTAAAACCTATTGATAATTTATCCAAAGATTAAACTTAGTGGTGTGACTGCAATATTTTCTTCAATCTTCTTTAGTAGTTTCTGTAATAGGGGAAGGGGTTCATCGAAAATCAACCGTCTCCAACGTAGAAAATTCAAAGCATTCAACTTGTTTTTTGTTTTTTTTAATCGTGTTTTATTGGTCAACTACTCTTCCAAGTTTTCCATTTTTGAGTCTTTCTTCAATAAGTAAAATTTGAAACACGAAAAATATTCATAGTTTTGCTAATCCAACCATGTAATCTAAATGTTTCAGATCTACCCCATTAAATTTGCATCCTAAAAGAATTCACAAACTTGCATAGCTTTTGTTTCCAAACAGGTTTGCAAGCTTTGAAATGGCCTTGATAATTAAATTGAATTTGTAAGAATTTGGAACAATTCAAATAGGGAAAAAATAAATAAATAAAAATTGAACAATAAAGTGCGATTAATCAAGTCAGACAATGAGTTTCAAAGAAAACCAACTATTGTTAGTTTTGCCGAAAACATGATGGACAATTGTGCCTTGGTTCAGTGTTGAGGTTTGCATTGTTTACTAACTAAACAACAAACTAGACAAATATAACTAATAACCAAGCTAGCTTGATTGACTAGAACATATGTATCATTTGCAGAATAATAACATTTGATTCTTATTAGTAAAAAACATTCAAACCATGTTCTAGCATTTCCAAGGCATGGAGATTTTCGAATTCAACCACCAAAATTGAGTATCGACTCAGTGCTAGACATCTAGGTCATGTTTGATTCAAAAGACTAATAGTGAAGTATTAATAATCCTATTAAATTAGTGTAGTATTCACTATCCAATTGAATTAATATCCATTGGATTAATAATCTCACCTCTACCCCATTACTAATAATCCTATAAATTTGTTGAATTAATTATCCACTGGATTAATAATCCTAAACCAAAATATTAAAACAAATGTGGGATAATTGGGCCCACGGATAAATAATCTCAATCCCATGCTCTAATCTACCCAATCAAACATGCCACTAGTGCACAGAAGACTTCAAAACCAATGAAGGAAATAAATCAAACCAAACCAAACGAAGCCTTAAGTCCCATCAAATGGGGTCGGTTGTATGAATCCTTATTTCTTCACTTGACTCTATTCAAGGCCATTTCGTTAGTCAAATTAAGGAGATTCATATTTCTACTTACTACACTAGTCCACGTCAATCTAGATCTACCCATCTATCGTCACTGTATCGCATCTCTTCACTACTGCCTCTGTTGGTCTCCGTTGTAGATGACTAAACCATCTCAATCTATTCTCACAACTTGTCTTCTATCGGTACTACTCCTACCCATTCTCAAATGTACTCATTCCTAACTCTGTCTTTTCTAATCTTACCACACATCCATATTAGCATTCTCATCTCAGCAACATTCATCTTATCTACATGTTTTTCTTAATTGCCCAACATTCAGTCTCATACAATGTCGCTGGTCTAATAGTCGTTCTATAGAACTTCCCTTTTAGTCTAATAGGTACTTATTTGTCGCACAATATTTAAGATACACTCCTCCACTTAAGCCACTCTGCATTAATTTTGTAAACCACATCTGCTCCAATCTCCCTAGTCATTGTAATAATCGATCCTAAATAACGAAAATGTTCACTCTTACAAATTCATAAGATGCTTCATTAGCAACACTACATGTACCGTTACCTGCAGTATCAAGAGGAATATTTGGCCACAAGGTATTTCCATCCAGGTATTGCATCACTTGCCTCATGCTAGGCCTTGCTGCTTCATTATACTGTGAGCAAAGCATACCTAACTTCAAAACTAAAATAATCACCCCCCAATCTAGGGTCACTTGTCTCAAGAATTGATCCTTGTTTCCACTTCTCAAAAACCCAATCAACCAAAATTTTTTCTTCAGGAAATCCTTATAGAATGGGTCTTCTTCCACAAGCCACTTCGAGCATTAATGCACCAAAAGTAAACATATCGGTGCTTGTAGTTGCCTTTCTGGTTCTAGTAAGCTCTGGTGCAAGATAGCCAACGGTGCCAACCACATGGTTAGTTTCTAGATTTCCCCCATGATCATACAATCTAGCAAGTCCAAAATCTTCTAACCGTCCATTTACATCAGCATCTAGGAAAACATTACTAGCTTTCACATCTCTGTAAAGAACAACTTGCTCCCATTCTTCATGCAAATACTGAAGGGAAGATGCTACTCCTCTGAAAATTTGATAATGTTGAGCCCAATTGAGGGTTGGTTTTTCATTGCCAAATATTAACTTGTCAAGGCCTCCGTTGGGCATGTAATCATAGATCAAGATAAGCTCTCACTTTCGTCGACAATAGCCAAGGAGCTACACTAAATTTCTATGCCTTAGCCTTCCCATGCTAGCAATTTCCAAAATCTCCTTCACCCTTGTTTTGAATCATGGGAGATTTTCTTGACTGCGACTTGTTCCTCAGAGGAAGTAAGTACTCCTTTATAAAACTTTCCAAAACCTCATCCTTCAAGAAGCTCTTCATCTTTGAAACCTTTGGTAGCTTTGTAGAGATCCTTGTAGAAAAATCTTTGAGGGCTGTATTCTTGCTCCCAATCTTCATGTATTTCTTCATATTTTTGCTCCACACAAAGTACACAATTCCTAATATTATGACAATCAACACAATGGATACCATTATCAATGAAACTGTAATTTCTAGACTTGGAATATGTCTTGGTTTTCTTTTTGAGGGAAGTGAAGGAAGCTTCGAAATGCCTAAGCTTTGTGCTTGCCCACTTTTGTTAAAGCTCCACCCATGAATATAGTGGTTACCTCTAAACATTCCAGTAGCACACTACAACAAAATGCATATTTGGCAACCGAAATTGACGACTAAAAAAAATTTAGTTGTCAAAAGTTGTGGAATTGGCGACCAAAAATTTTTTTAGTTGGCAAAAGTAAAATATTTAGCTACTAATTTTTTTCAAACGGGGGTATAGTTATTGGCGACTAAAAAAAATTTAGTTGCTAAAAATGCTAGAATTGGTGACAAAAAAAAATTTAGTCACCGTATATTGAGTTTTGGTTACTAAAACCATTTAGTCGCCGAATGGAAAATAAAAATTTATTTTTTACCTTTGGCGACCAAAATTTTGGTCCCCAAAAGTTTATTTTCAGCGACAAAAAAGAATTTTGGTCGTTGTATAATGAGTTTTGGCTACTAAAACTATTTAGTCGCCGAATAAAAAATAAAAAAATTATTTTTTACCTTATTTTGGTCGCTAAAAATTATTTTCAGTGACAAAAAAGAATTTTAGTCGCCGTATATTGAGTTTTGGCTACTAAAACCATTTAGTTTCCGAATGAAAAATAAAAAATTATTTTTTTACCTTAGGCGACCAAAATTTTGGTCGCCAAAAGTTTATTTTCAACGACAAAAAAGAATTTTAGTTGCGAAAGAACTAAAATTTTTGGAGGGAGACATTTCAAATATTTTGGAGAGATTTATAAAATACTTTCAGCGACTAAAAAATTTTAGTCGCCAATAACCATCCATAGAAAACATCTCACACTCTCACTCTTCTCTCTCATCCTCTCTTATCTCTCTACCTTGCCAAGATAAGTACGAGCCACACAACACCAGTACTTGCAGGGAGTGCTATGAGGAAGCCAGCAAGACCGAGAAAGAGCTCAAACGCGAGATCGAAGATCTCAAGTCCAAAGTCTCCTTCCTTAGATTCTGAACTCCCTTCGATCATTACCACCATCGCTCTACTCCTTGCTTCTCTGACATCGTTTTAGTCACTTTTGATGATGATTCCGGTAAACCCACATCTAACCACAGTCCTATCTCTGCCCATAAGGCCGTTCTAGTGAGTACCCATTTCGATTTTTAACTTTCTTTGTGTGTTTTTGTTGTGTATTGAATGTGTTTGATATGTGGATTGTGTGGACAAACTCTGAAATGGGTAGTGATGATAAACTCTGAATTTGGATCATTGGTTTTGGTGATTGTTTGATTGATGTACTTTTAGATCCAATTCAACACTAGTTGAAGACTCCTGAATTAATTGAATGAACTGGGTCAATTTTACTTGACATGTATCAATAAAGTTTAATTTTTTTTTTCTTGTCTTCAAACTGTTTGGTAAAATGTCTCTTATGCTTCTCAAAATTCTTTGCCACAAGCCTAATTGGTAGTGTAAGTGTAGGTGTGACCTCCACTTGGATTAAAGAAGTTCAAGACCCTATCTTACCTTCCTCCACTCTCGCTTGTACAATTGGGAAAAGAAGTTGATTACCTTATTCACCTGGTATGGATTCCTTGCTTAGAATTTTTTGTTGAGGTTATTTCTATCTCTTTCTTTCTTTTTTTCTTCTCGACCCATTTTTGTGCTGTGTGTGTGGCTTTTGCACTTCAACTCTAGTATAAAATTGTTTTTTATTTTTTATTTTTTTTTTGGTTAATAACGCAGTAAGTTGTGTGTCTAAAGATGCTGCTCTACTTCAAAGGATAGAATTTTCTACTCTTATAGAACTCTTATAGAATTTTCTGCAAGGGTTTATTAAGTTAAATTCTGCAATTTAATCGGTAATGGGTTCTGGAGATTGGTTTAAGAATATAATTGGCTTAAAGAAAGGGAAGGATGCAATTTATTCTTTACAATTGTTGCTTTGCAACACAGAGTAGTTGAATTTGAAAAGTGCAAATGAATATAAATACTTGAGGCAAAGCAATTGCTATTCAATTTCTAGGGTTGATGATGCTGAACAGTTTCGCATCATAACGGTATTTTCTTCTTGTCCTTGTTCTTATTATTATGAGCACAGTTATAACCATCAATGCTTTTAGAGTCTTATTTTTCCCTTTCCCCTTCAAGTTTAGAAATAGGGGTTGATTGATATATGAACGTCATTATGTCTTTTTTCACTCTATAGGAAGCTTTGGATATTGTTCATGTTAAGTCTACATCAAAAGGAATTTGGGGTGCTTTTTTTTTTATTGATACCTTTACAATATTGGTTTTCCATATTGTAACAACCCCGACCCATGATTAAATATTAAGCCATGATTAAGTATGCCTAATGAGTAATTAAGATGAAATCTTGAGTTAATTACATGTGCATTGCATTATTTGTGTTTATATCTGTCTGCCGTAGGAATATCTATTTGTGTTTCTGTTTTGTTCTATGAATTGAAGGCCTTATCGGCATCCGATCACAAAATTGACTTGAATTATATGCTAGTTGGAATTTTAGAACATTATGGTAGGTGTAGCTCGACTTTTCGTGCTCCTTTCGGAAGACGAATAGCCCTACAATTCGGGCTCCTGCGGTTCTAAATCTGATTTCACAAGTGCAATGTGAAATAGATAAACACCAAATAGTCCAAATCTGGAAAATCTTTTGAAAAATTGATTTTGAATCAAAATGTCAAAAATAGACTGCTTTGCCAGATACAGAGTCGCCACCTAAATGTTTTTGAAAAATTTAGGAAACCAATGACTTGTGCCAAAGGCCACGTGTCATCATCACCAAGAGTGTCTCGGCTCGGGAACTTAAGTACGAGAGGGGAAGGTCATGAATTGAGCACCCTCGCTCGCCCGATCAAAGATCGGCCTCTACTAATCATGATGTGAATCTTATTTACATTATACGCTCTTGTTCCGATTTATTAGGCTAACATTACTATGTGATGCGCACACAAGTATAAACTAATTTGTAAAAATTGGAACACTTTGATTCATGTTTCTTTTGAGAATTGTTTCGAATATATACCACTTGAAAAAGTGATCGCATATGAACATTACTCAAATTATTCCAATTCAAGCAATTAGCCTTCATCCACAGGCATTCAAATTGTTTATCACTTAAGCACTTAGCCTCATAATGAACATGCTTTGTCATGGTAACACTAACATACAATGCAATATGCTAAAGCAAATAAAAGCTCACCCAGTACTCCAAGCCAAAAATGATGACAGAGTTAGAATAATGCATGATCCTAACTATGCAATATAACTAATGCAACAAATGCGATATGCACTTTAAATAGGCTCGGCTACTAATATGACACATGAATGAATTTGATAGCATGCAATCTAAGCATGTATTTAAAAAATATTAAACTAACAATGCAAGTTAGAATGATGAACCGAGCCTCGACGCATGCAATACAAGTGGATGCGAACATGGAGTATGCTAAATTAAACATGATGTTCTAAAACTAACCATCATAAGAAAGTAAATAAAAGGGAGAAAGACGTGAGGTTGGAAGACATACACGTTATTACAAGTGTGCCCTCACGCAGGAGGGTCCGAATAAACTAACTAGCTAGCTAATTAATTAGCTATTACAAAATGAAACAAATAAACTAACTATTTACAACAACAAATAAACTAACTATGCAAGCTAGTTATTACAAAACCAATGAATTAATTACACTAATTAATTAATTACAAATTATAATTAACTAATTAATTACAACATGCAATAAGTAATTAAACTAATTAATCAGCCTCGGGAAGCGAGGAATGCTCATGCATGCACGGATTTCTACCCAAAAAGCCTATTGTTCTGCTTCAAGAATGCTTCTGTTGAACAGTAGAACATTTTACACCTCAGCCTCTACTCTGTTTTGTTTCAAAAAGGTTGTTGCTCAATTTTACAAAAGTGGCCGGCAGGCCAGAAGTGGTGGCCGGCCGGCCACAAATGATAGCCTGCCATCCAGAATTAATGGCCTATAGGCCACAAAAAGTGGCCTGCCAGCCACAAAATCCTGGTTCTTCCTGCTGCAACAGAAGGCATATAGTGCACAAAACAGGGTGCTCTTAAGGGTTGTTTGTACAACTTACCCCTTCTTATCATTAAATAGCTTAAAGGAGTGGTAAATTTGATTCACAAACCATCAATCGATGCAATTTCATTGCATGATGGCCTATGAACCAAAGGGTACAATTTCAATAATATGCATAATAAAAGACTCTCACTCCCCCTCCCTATCATGGATTGATTAAGGGAAGTGGTTGACAATGACTCTTGAATCATTTTCATCGCGAACAAGTATGAAACGATTCAAGACTCAATGGTTCAATTGACGTCCGATTGAACCCTAACCAAGTTATTATCTTGCATCATTTTTAGTCCTCATTTTATTACTCCATTTTAATTACCAACCATTCCTTAGTCAATTAAGTCCAAAAGTGAGCTTTAAGTCCTCTAATGAAAAGAAGTACCAAACCAAGAGTTGTTTTGGGCATGAGAGAGACATCATGCCGCTGGTAATGAACCCCTAAAGGGATTAAACCATTAAGCACAAGACCTCAATCTCAAGCTTAAAACAAACAACCAGCTTGAAACAACTTTCAAAGCAAATGAAAAGCCAAGAAAGGAGGGAGGTTGCAGAGGTGATCAAGGGTGATCACAAGTATAGAAAACAAGAAATAAATACCATCAACTCAAAATAGGTTGGTGGCTAGGGCCTAAACCACCAAGCCTATGAGGACAAGTACATTACAAGCATGCTATACAAAGCTCAAATGTAATGAACACTTAAAAATAGTCCTAAGATAGTGCTAAATCAGTCCTAAAACATGCTGAAAATAAGACAAAACAGCTAAAACAATAAGCTACAACATGGAGGTAGTTAAGCTACTAAACAAAGCATTATGAGGGGAGGCTACCCCCTCCATTTTTGGACTTCAAAGCATGGTTTTTTGCCACTGAAAAACCTCTGAAAATCAGTATTTAAAAGCTAAAAAAAAAGGTGACAACGAGGTAGAAAACACAAGGGTAAAGGCCTAGGAAGCTAGATGGAAGAAATGGTGAGCTACCCCTCCACCCTTATTGGCCTTAAACCACAAGTTTCAGCCCAAAATTTTAGAGTTTAGACAGCCCAAAAATAGTCCAAAATAGTAGGAAAAATAGCAACTAAAGGAAAGAAATAAGCAAAGGCTTATACCTTTTGAAAATGAGAACACTTTCTAAGTAACAAAGCAACAATTACACACCCTCAAGAGCTCAAAATTCTCTCAAAAATACCTCAGCTCAAAGACCACAAGGTTTGGTTTAGAGTGTATAGGCAAAGGCTCAAGAATTTACAAGAGAGAGAGAATTGTAGAGAGAGAAAATATTTTGCTCCAAATTTTTTAACCATCAAAAATGGGAAGAGAGGTCTCCTATATATAGAAAACTATGCAACTACTTCAGAAATATCCATACATACATGTGTAGGTAGATGCAAGCATCAGTGGAAACAACTGGCACAGCTGGCAAAAATATCTGCCAAAATACACTTTTGGCCGGCAAGGCCACACATGGCCGACAACCAAGATCAGTGGCCGGCAGCCAATAGCAATAGCTGGCAGCCCAAAGAAAGGGGCCTGCAGGTCCCAGGGTTTTTAGGCTTGAAAAACTAGGGTTTTGGTCCAAAATAAGGCAAGAGGTGTGTAGGGTTTTGAAGGCACAAAGTTGTGACATTCTGCTGAGGACTTTGAGCACTTAACAAGCATATATAAATTCATCATTGGGTGCACAAGTGATGGCGTCCAAGTTATAAAGGCAGTAAAAAATGGGGTGTCTATAGTTGCCCCTCTTTGACAGAACTCAAAGTCATGAAATAGCGTGACTGAATGTCAAAGTCCGAAGATGACTCATTTTGACAAGGCCGTAAGACTTGGGCAAACAATCAAGACATAAATTAAATGATTACACTCGCAAGTTGCCTATGTATCCCTTTGCATGGAATCAAACCAGCGTACTTCTGGGGCAAGATGTAAACGATATGCTTGAAAAATACTTTGAAGTTGGACTTACATGCTTTGCGAAGCCGGCTATTTTGAAAACTTGTGATCATGCAAAATGATGCAATAAGCAATAACAGATGTAATAAGCAATAAGCAATAACAAGATAACAATATATGAATGAGAAGCTTTAAGCTTAAAACCAACACAGGTTCCATGCCAAAAGATCTAAAACACACACTAACCACGCCAAAACGTGAGACGAGGAAAGAAAACACCACTCACGGTCACGTTCCATGCGTCCTGAGAAACTGAGAAACGAAAACCACTTGGGGTTACGTTTCATGTGTCCCGAAATAAAACCTGCCCAAGGTTGCGCTTCACTTGTCCTGAAATACTCTAATCACACTAAAAACGTAAGAAGAAGAGAACAATAGCTCGGGGTCGCGTTTCACGCGTCTCGAGATAAAATCTGCCCAGGGCTGCGCTTCACGCGTCCTGAGATAAAAGCAAAACTGCTCAGGGTTGCGCTTCACATGTCCTGAGATACTTTAATCATGCTAAAACCATAAGAAGAGGAGCAAAACTGCTCGGGGACACGTTTCACGCGTCCCTAGACAAAACCCGCCTAGGGCCGCGTTTCACGCATCTTGAGATAGGAGAAAAACTGCTCGGGTCGCATTCCACACATCCCAAGATAAAACCCGCCCAGGGTCGCGCATCACGCGTCTTAAGATAAAACCCACTTAGGGTCGCGCTTCACACATTCTAAGAAAAGAGAAAATCACTCGGGGTCACATTTCACGCATCCCGAGATAAAACCTGCCCAGGGCCACGCTTTATGCCTCCTGAGATAAGAGAAAACCGCTCGAGGTCGCATTTCACGCATCCCGAGTAAAACCCACCTAGGGCGCACTTCACGCGTCCTGAGATAAGAGAAAACTGCTCGAGGTCGCGTTTGACACGTCCCGAGATAAAACCAACCCAAGGCCGCGTTTCACGCGTCTTGAGATAAGAGATAAACCGCTCGAGGTCACATTTCACGCAACTCAAGATAAAACCTGCCCAGAGCCGTGCATCACACTTCCTGAGATAAAAGCAAAGGTACAAGACCGTGCAACAAATACACAATGTATTGAAAGTGTGCAATAGATGCATGAGATGAACAAGTGCGATAGATACACAAAGTGAACGAGTGTGACAGATGCACAAAATGAACAAGTGCGATAGATGTACAAAGTGAACAAGTACAATAGATGCACAAAGTGAACAAGATTACAAATCAATACAATGACAACGCATATTCCATGCAAGATAGACAATCGACGTGTGATGTTAATTGAAGGCATGTTCTATGCAAGAAACAAGAGCATATTCTATGCAAAATTGAAACATATTCTATGCATGAATCATAAATGATGCAGGACACGTGTGCAACATAAGTATATGTGAAAATGCATATTCTATGCAATAGAAAAGAACAAGGATGTAATTTGACAAAACGAATAAAAACGATATTCGGTGACAACCTTCGATTTACTGCTCGGAGACTTTGTAACATGCTCAAAAAGGATACACCTCCTTCATATTGGCAAGTGGGGCACACTCACGCACCGGAACGCAGTTTCAAGCTCTTCGAAGATCAATCTGAACCCAAAAGAGAACCTTCCATACACTTCTCGGGGAACAGAGGCACAAAACAAATCCAAACCACATATAGGACCACTGGCCACATGCCGGCCACTCATGCTATTTTCGGGGTAGAAAGGTCTTTTTGCCTCGGGTCTTTAAATATACACATCCATACTTCACTTGCACACACACCCAAGTCCAAAAATCCTCATTCCCTCTCTCTAGGTGCTTTCTCTCTCTAGATTTACGCTTTATATGCGTTTTTCAATGCCTACGCAAACTTTTTTCGTAAAGCCCTCTTGATTCTCTATACTTTGAACTGATCAGATTTTGATTTCGTCGCTTTTCTTGAGTTTTCACCACTTTGGGCTTGTTCTCTTCGAGTTTCTCTTGGGTTTTGTGAACTTTCTTGGGTTTTGACTTTTTCTCTCATTTTCTCTCTCATAGGGTTGACTTTTTTGGAGTTTTCCCTATTTTCTCCATTTTTCTTTATTTTTACCCATTTTTCACCCAGTTTTCAGATGGCGGATGATATTCCTCATGACGAGGCTCTTCTTGAGGTTTCACCTCCATTATCACCCCCTGTTGAGCTTGAGGAGCCGGTGATTGCCGAGGCCGGTGAGGAGGCAGAGGATATCACAACTGGTCTTGAGGCGGAGTTCACTCTAGAACTTGAGCCTGAACCATTACCACTGAGGGTGTGCTCCTTTGATCCCATGACTTATCATCCTCATACACACATACTGTTGCCTGGAGGCATCAGGCGCTTCAGCGCTACCGAGGTACGAATTCTATTTTCATGCATTCTTGTCTTTTCCTTAACTGTATTTCTTGCACTACCTTTTATTTGAATGCTCTTTTATTATTATCTTTCATCTGCTTCACCTTTTCTATGCCACATGAGGACTCCCGTGCTTATAGGGGGTATGGGGCGACGACAGCGAGAGACTGGTACTATGAGCTCCCCGCTGGGGTCTGCGACATTATTGACGAGGCAGGCTTTGGCCTATCCTACTCTAGGCTTTCATAGCACATAGCGAGCCGGACTCTTCTCTAGGCGTTACTGGAGAGGTGGTGGGACACCACCAACTCTTTCTACCTCTCTTCTGCTGGGGAGATGATGATGACTCCCTACAACTTCGTCATGCTCACAAGCTTAGGAGTAGGAGGTGATCCGATTCCCTTCGACATGGACATGGGTGAGTGAGAGGCAGCATGGATCCACCTGCTCAGAGCCCATCTCTATACAGGCCGGCGATGGTGAGATATAGCTGGTTTGCCGAGCAGCTTCATGGGATTGAGCCCGAGACACCGGAAGAGATGGAGTAGTATGCCCGAGGCTTCTTGATGTTTCTCCTCGGTACCACCTTGTTTTTGAACAAATGAAACACTGTAGGCTTATATTTGCTGAGCGCCTTGGTGACCCTGCCTTGGGTCTGATTCTACGACTAGAGGGAGGGAGGGAGCTAGCCTCGCCACCCTCTATAGCTATTTGAGTTCCACTTCCCACATGAGAGGAGAGCGGGTTGGAGGCTACTGGCGAGCTTGGGAGGTATATATTGCCCCTTCAAATCTGTTAATTATGCTTTTCGCTTTATATTTCCTGCTTTATATCTGTTCGATATCTGTTCATGCACAATGCTTTCTATTGTACATTTTCTGTATCTGTTCATACATTGTGCTTTCTGCTTTGTACTTTCTGTATCTGTTCTGGCCTTTCCTTGCAGTAGTGGGTTTACACCTACTTCCCAGCTCTAGCTACAGAGCCTACATATGAGGTTCCTCACGTAGTGTCGTACTCACAATGGTATGACAGCTGGTGCCGGCGTCGGAGCCACGACGACACGACCTTCACCTTCTACCGCTAATACTTCAATACAGTGATATAGACACCCCATTTTTGACCAACTTCGAGACTTAGACATCATTGCTTGTGCACTCAATGATTACGATTGCAGTTGTTCGCTTTGAGAGCTCGAAGTCCTCGGTGGAACACCCTGTCTTTGAGCCTTTAAAGCTTGTCCATTTTGTGCTTTGTTTTGGACCAAAACCTTGTTGTTTCAAGCCTGGAACTTGTGGTGACCTATCGACCACCACCATGGGCTATCAGCCATGGCTCATGATTATCAGCCATTGGTGTGGCCGGTCGGCCATTAGTGGTGGCCGATCGACTACCAGTGTCTTTTTCCAGATATTTGTTGACAATTGTGCCAGCTGTTAGCACACTAAGCTGAATCTCCCTACACATGTATGGTATGATGTTTCTAAGCTTTAGGTTTGTTTTTCTATATATATGGGGGTTCCTCCCCCATTTTTGAGGGTTAAAAGATTTGGAACCAAGTTCTCTTTCTCTCTCTCTCTCTCTCTCTCTCTTGTAATTTTATAAACATTTGCTCACAAATCCTACACTTTTGCCTATACACCCTTGATAGAAGTTGCTAGTCTTTGGGCTGAGGTAGCTTGGGACTTGTTTTGAGCTCTAGGAGGAGGTTTTGGCTTGGATTATTGGCCAAATTGTGTCTTGGCTTCAAGAGGTATAACACTCTCTCTTTATACTTGTTTTGTACCCTTACTTTGCCATCTTTTTCAATTGTTTTGAGGCTAATTTTGAACTATAAAAAGCTCTCTTTTTATGGCTTAAAAGTGTTGGTTTGAGGTCATTTTCAATTAAGGGGTGGTTCACCCTTCTTGCTTCTTAGTTTGTAAAGTTTTTATGCCTTTGTTCATCACTTTCAAACCACCTTTTTTGGGCCTTTTAACCACCGAATTTTAGAGGTTTTTTAGTGGCAAAAAACTCATCTTGAAGTCCAAAATTGGAGGGGTTAGCCTCCCCTCCTTGTGTCTTTTTTGCATGCCTAGTTAGCCCCATGTATTAGCTTAATGTTTTAGCATTTTGTGGCTCAAGTCCAGCATGTTTTACACTTTGTTTTGAACTGTTATGCCACTATTTTGGTTGTTTGGTGCCTTTTGAGTCTTGTTTCGCATAGTTGTAGTGTAAATCCTTTCACTAGTTTGGTATTTTAAGGCTTTAACCATCATTGGTTTGAATTGATTGCATGTTTTAATGATTTTTCTCACCTAATTTCAGCACTTATAATCTCAGCAATTTCCCTCATTTCTTCACTTTTTCATTTGCTTTGAGGGTTGTTTTAACCTTAGGGTTGTTTAAGCTTGAGATAGAGGCTCATGCTTAATGGTTTAATCCTCATTCGAGGGTTCGGTTCATTACCAATGGCATGAAGCTTTTCTCATGACATAAACTATCCCTTGGTTAACACTTATTTCATGTTAGAAGACACTCACCAATGGACTAATTGATTAATGAATGGTTTGGTAACTAAAATGTGTAAACAAAACCGGCAAGTAAAAGAGGCAAGATAAGCATTCTTTGTGTTGCATTGCATGTGTTCAAATTGGACATTAGTTTGAGCACTAGGAAAATGGAACATTTCATACTCAAAAGTGATGAAATGTACCATTTTCCTAGGTCTCCATTGCCCTTGATCATGCATGATAGGGTGATGGTCATTTGAGCCTAGTTTTGCATTCATTAAACTTGTACAAACTTGGTTCTTTGGCCATCATGCAATGAAATTTCTTGGTTGATGGTTTGAGAGCCAAAAGTGTCACTCCTTTGAACTTGTTTGATGATAAGGAGGCAAACCTTCAAATAGTACATTGTTTTACTCTGTTTGCTCTCTGTTGCAGCAAGGAAGTCCAAGCCAGTGGTGGCCAACAGCCACCACCAGTAGCTGACCGGCTCCCCTGTCAGCCACCAATGCAAATTCAACAGTGTGCTCCTGAGACAAAACAGAGCTGATCTGGAGAAGGAGAAAGTGTAAGTGCTTATGTGCAAACAGAGGCGTTCAGCAGCAAAACAGTGACCTTTCGGGTAGAAATCGAGCATGTGCATGAGCCTCCCTTTCATTTCAAGCTCATTTAACATTTAAATATCTAGCTTAAATACATATTGTAATTAATTAGTTGTAACTAATTAAGAGTTGTAAATAATTAGTTAGTTTAACTAGTTATCCGATTTCATTTTGTAATTAGTTAACTAGAATAGTCAATTAATTCGAGTTTTGTAATAATTAGTTAGCTTAATTAGCATAGCTAGTTGGTTAGCTTTTTCATTCCGACCCTCCTTCGCGAAGGCGTAATGTTCTAATAAGTGTGCGTGCGTGTGTGTATGTTTTCCAACCCCACGTCTTTCTCCCTTTTATTTAATCTCTTTTGATGGTTAGATTAGGGTCATGTTTTAATTAGCATACCTTATGCTTGCATCCATTCATTCGTATTGCATGCACCGAGGCTCGGTGCATCATTCAAACTGCATTGCCATTTCAGTATCTTATCTGAATACGTGTTTAACCGTATGTTATCAAATCGACCCATATGTCATATTAGTAGCCGAGCCTACTAATTGCATATTGCATGTGTTGCATTAGGCATCTTGCATAGTTAAGAATCATGCATTTTTTCTAACTTTATCTTCTTAGCTCGGAGTACTAGGTGAGTTTTTATGCTTTAGCATACTTGCATAAGTGTGAATGTTTCCATGATTGGCATGCTTGCCATGAGGTTATGTGCTTAAATGCTAAACTGCATGAATGCCTGTAGATGAAGGCTTGTTGTTTGAATTGGAACGATTCAACGATTGTAAGTTTTAAGCCCACTATGTTGAGTGGCAAATCATGTTTTAAGCCCACTATGTTTGGTAGCAAATTCGCAAACTCTAAGCCCACTTGAGGTGGCAAATTCAAACCATTTTCGCAAAACAAACATGAAATTGAATTGTTCCAACTTGAGCAAACTAGTCTATACTTGCTTATGCGTATTACATAGTAAAACTAGTTTAATAAAATTGGAATAAGAACACTTAATGTTTATAAAAAATCATATCATGATTAGTAGAGGCCGATCTTTGATCGGGCGAGTGGGGGTGCTCAATTCATGACCTTCCCGTCTCATACCTAAGTTCCCGAGCCGAGGCAACTTTGGTGATGATGGACATGTGGCCTTTGGCACGAGTCAGGGTTTCCTAAGTTCCCCTGAAACAAAAAAATATTTAGGTTGCGACTCTATATCTAGCAAAGCAGTCCAATTTTGGCATTATTTGATTTAAAATTGATTTTCAAAAACGATTTGCCGAATTTGGACTCTTTGGTGTTTATCAATTTCACATTGCACTTGTGAGATTAGATTCAGAACCGTGGGAGTCTGAACTATGAGGCCTTTCTTTTCAAACCTTTCGAAAAGGGGCGCGAAAAAAGCGAGCACAGTTTCTGGCAACTCTGTTGGGGATTTAGAGAACTTGACTCAAACTCATGATATGACTTGTTATCTACTCTTATGTGTTTCTTTGCATTTGTATTTGCATCGGTGCCCCTAAGTCAAAATGTTTGCCATCTGCTATTCCTGAACGGCTTGCCGGAGGCTTGCTTGGAAAAGCTGGCCAAAAGGCTGACCGGTTGCGGGCTCTGCCATGATGGGAACACAACCCTTGGATCTGGACTACCACTGTACCATTTGATCCTTCTTTCACTTCTTGGTGTTAGGTGTGAGAGGTATATTAGGTGGTCTTGCTGAGGTACCCTTTTTGACCAATTGACCTAGTTGCATATCGGAAGCTATAGAGACTGTTCCAAATTAGGACAGGTTGCTTACCCGAATTTAGGATTGTATGAAACACTTTGCTTGAATAGCGAATCTTAACTCCTGACGAAACTAGGACAGGGTAACCCTACCCCATCATAAGGGTGTTTTGGCTCTCACTTTACTTTATGTGCTTTTAGGGTGAAACTCTACAGGAATATATGTATCAGTTGCAAGTTTGGACATCGATTTTTAGGGCAAAAATCAGTATTGAGTACAGTTCTCCAGCTTATGATTGCAGCTGTGTGTTGTCTGTGTCTGAGCTGAGGTGCTGCGCAGTTTCTAATTTTTGTTTTCTTCTTTTGCTTTATTTATTTTGCAAGGTAGTTTTTCATCATTGTTTCAGACGATTCTGTTACCCTCCAAGCACTCTGGACCCGTGTGAGAAGGATTGGCAAATCCGAGGATCTTGTCAAGGGACAGCCAACGTTTGTTTCACTCCCACCGGTTACCAGACGGAGGAGGATCAGGCAGAATTCACCAGTCCAGCAGTCACCTTTTGTTTCACCTACGCCCAGTCAGGCCCAGTCTTTTACTTCTACTCCAAAAAGAGTGTATTCGCCAGTTCTGATAGCTCAACATCCCTCAATCAACATGGAAGATATGCTTCGACAGCTTTAGCAGACTATTGAAACTATGCAGCTAGATGCTGGCCACCAAGCTTAGGTCACAGCCCACCAAGCTAAGGTCGTGGCCCGCCAAGTAGAAGTGATAGAAAGGCTTTAGCAACAGCAACCATAATCGGCAGTAGCCTCTGCATCCCATGCACCCCCAGCGGGAATTTCGGCACCCAGGGTCACAGTCAATGTCCAAGAGAATATAGGCATTCTGACAGATCTGATCCCACATCAAACCTCTAAGGCACCAGTTTATCAAATGGAGGTGCCATTTTAATTCAAGGTTGACCCCGCTGCATTGAAAGTCAACAAGCTAGAAAAACTCTTCAAGCGAGCGCAAGGCATGAATTCAATCCCTGACATTGAGGATGGATACACAGATGCCACAGTGACTCTGCCGGACAGATTCAAGATGCGACATATAGACCGGTTTGACAGCTCCGAGGATCCCATGGTCCATTTACGTTTACTTTTTGATATCCTACAACCAATGGGTCTCACTAGATTGTAGAAATTATCACTTTTTGGCCGGACCTTGTCAGGTATAGCGGCCATTTCGTATGCCAAGCTTGAAGACTCTACAAAGAGAAACTGGGAGGAAATGGCCGAGGCCTTCATCGCGTAGTACTCCTACAATACCCAGATCGAGGTCACTACTCGTGATCTTGAAACGACCCGTCAGGAGCCAAAGAAAGGCTTCTTGGACTTTGTAACTCGGTGAAGGGCTAAGGCCTCTATGATGACTATCAGGCCGTCTGAAAAGGACCAAATCAGAATGGTGGTCCATAACTTGCAAGGGAGATTATTACAGAAGATATTATTCTTGCCTTTGTTTATATTTGCTGAGCTCCATGAAATAGGGGCTCAAATTGAGGATGCAATGAAGTAGGGGCTGATAGACCATGAGAAGGAACAGCCCAAGAGGCCCTTTACACGCAGCTCCAACGCAACTACCGGTGGTAGCGCTTCTGCACGGCCTTCGGATGTGAGCATGGTCACCACCACACCCAAAACTGCCAACCCGTTCGTTAACACCTCCAACACAACTCCACAAACCTCAACCAGCTAGGCCCGATCTCAAAGGGTCTTTACCCTGCTCCATATGCCTTTATCCAAAGCCTTAGGGGTTCTGATCAAAAAGGGGCATCTTAAACCACTTGAGCCTCGCCCTCTACCTGATCCTCTCTCTCCAAGACACAATCTGGCCAAATACTATGCTTTTCACCAGTAGCATGGTCATGACATTGATCAATGCTATAGGCTGCGTCATGAGATTCAAGATCTCATTGACAATAAGGTGATAGCACCTCCCGAAAAACCCAACGTCACTACAAGTCCTCTGCCACCACATAACCAAGTCCCTCCACCTCGGCATATAAACCTCATCCACACACTGGCCATCCTTTATGACCCCAGTATAGACATTACCTCTTCCCACCTACCTAAGCCGGTGTTGTTTATCCCTGAGAGCACGAACTTGTGTATGATGAGCACGTCCACATTCTAACCTGAACCAGTGGTGGTGACAGTGGAAGATGAAGGGAGGTCAGCCTTGGTGGAGAATATCAGTCCATTGCCCAAGGGCTTTGAGGACTTATTTGAAGAGGTGTGCAACCCGTGATGTTTTATTGGCCTAGTGGACCAAGTTAAGCCGGAAGTGGTGTTGCTAACTGGCAAGGAGATCAGTGTAGTCTGAGAAAATGGACCAAGTTAGGGATTAGATGATCTAGCCAACCTAGAGGAAGACATAGACAATTTGTAGTTCTTTGATGAACAAAATCAAGGAGACGTGCATATTGATTGGTTCAATCTGAATAGGTCGACAGAAAATTCTGGGTGGCTAAGTGATGAACCTGATATAGATGAGGGAACTATATTGAAGCTGGAGGAACAGAAAGCGAAAACCGCTACAATGGCCGGAACGGCCAATGGAAAGGGTAAATTATTGAAAAATACTGGTGAAGAACAATTGGCTCAGGAACTGGGTATTGTTAGTACTATACATACAGAACAAGAAGCCGCGCTGGAGCGGTTTGGGCAAGAAATGATTGAAAGTGATTAGAAAGCTGGAATAGCTCAACACCCTACGAGAAATGTTTTTGCTGAGAGAACACTTAGACCGGAATCGGACAATTTCTTGTCGGTTACCGGAGGTATATGGTAGGAAGATGATGATCCGCATCTTACCCACACTGATGAGGATTGGGACAAAGACCTTTCTGACAACACTTGGTATATGGAAGAAGTCAACCACATGACAAGAAGTGGCCGATATTTCAAACCACCGCATCTGGACTAACTTGAGGCATCCGGAAAGGATAAAGACGTTGAGAAACAGAAGGAAAAGTAGTTAGAGAAAGAGGCTGTGCTAAAATAGTTGAAGAAGATTCAAGCTGACATATCTATCTAGGGTCTTCTTATGGCTTCGCGAGTGAATAGACAGGCTATACTGACGGCGATGGATAAAGCTAAGTTGTCCATTGATACCACCTGGAATAACTGGTGGGATTAGTCTTCCCAGGAGGCGCCGCGCCAACTTTGACCTTTTCAGGCAAGGAATTACCGCTAGAAGGCTTTGCACACAACAAGCCTCTATACATATCCGTAGAGTGCTGAGAAAAGTGGTACTGGTCGACACCAGGTCAGCAATCAACGTCTGTCTTTCTCATACGGCTTATGCTATTGGTCTAAAATCGGCTGATTTTGTGCCTACAGCCCAGGTGATCTGTGCGTATGACAATGCAAGCAGAGAGGTGATGGGGATAGTGCAGATTAGAGTATCAGTCGGCCCAGCTCAGCAGGACATCGAGTTCCATGTCCTGGATGTTCCGGCCACTTTCAACTTACTACTTAGGCAACCCTAGCTGTACCAAGGGAAAGCTGTCTCTTCCACCTTCCACCAAATACTGAAGTACCCCCATGGGAAAGGGATAGCCATAGTTTTCAGGAATTCATCTATACATCCTCCGCTAGAGGTCACTACACCTGTGCTGGAGATTGTGCATGGCAAAGAGGATGTCTTCCTTTCGGGGTTTACCTTGGCTGAGGCCCAAGTAGTGTAGAATATCTTAGCCATTGATGAGGGCTTGTATGTCAGCACCAATCAGTATACCTCATGAACAAGCTACAGCATATGCCCAGAATGGGATCAGGGAGAAGTGGCTAGAAGGGCATTACTACGTTGGCTGATGTGCCACATAACCCACATGCCTTTACCAAAGAGGACTGGGTGAGAAAAGGGAAAGAGATGGCCGGAAGAGCTAGAGCTAAGCAGACCGAGAAGCACTACGAGCTTGTGCGCTGACCAATTCGGGGAACCCTGAATGGCTATTTTGTTCGGGAAGGTGAAGACTTCCTATTTTGTGGTTTTCCCAAACCATGGTTTAACTTTGAGAAGTAGCGGGTTCCTGGCTTTGAGATTTTCTTTGACTTGCAGCTGTAAGACAGTGATACGGAAGAAAGGGCTGAGTTAATTACTGCTGAAGCTGTAAAGAGCACAGAAAGTTATTCCAACAGTAGTGAACTTGAAGTAGGAGCAACACTGGCATGTCTCCTTTCAGATCCTTGGATCAACTCAGAGAGCTTGGGGGATAACTTGATCGTTTCCATGATTGGAGACCAACCGGTGTGAACCCTTCTAGCAGTATCTTGGATGCATCTGATGCACCATCCTCATTTGGCAACTGGAGGAGGGCTACCTGTATAGCAGTTCTAAGTCAAGTAGTGAACCAAAATCTGATTCCACAGAGTCTGTGGAGTTAGAATCAGATTTCGGTTCTTTTGAGTCTGGGTTCAGCATTCTAGGGTTGATAACCTGGATGCCGAGGTTTCGTCCAAGTCGCATTTTCTTTTTCTTTTGAGTCCGTTGCAACCGAGGAATTGGATGAGCTAGACCTTTTGAATGAGAATGCCACTGTAGATTCTGAGTATTTCTCTGTGCCTCTTGTTTATTGCACTGATCACGATTTTCAAAATTTTGATGAAAACAATGAGAAAGGAATTCCTCTGGTTTTGAAAATTTTGATTAATCGGAAGGAGAAGAGGTTCGCAAAACCCTCACTGATGAAATCAATGCTTTAATGTGGGTACTGAGAAGGATCCGTGTCTGGTCTAGATCGGGTCCACGTTGTCTTTGAAGGAGTGCGAGCACTTAGTTGCTTTATTAAAAGATTTCAAAGATCTTTTCGCGTGGTCCTACGAAGACATGTCTGGAATCGATCCTAAGATTATACAGCACCGGATCCCTCTCAACCCTGATGCCCGACTCATCAAGCAAAAGTTGCAGAGAATACGCCTGGATTGGGTTTTCAAGATTAAGGAGGAGGTCACCAAGCAGATAGACGCAAGGTTTTTGCTAGTATCTAAGTATCTAACTTGGTTGGCCAACATTGTCCCAGTGCCAAAGAAAGATAGCAGAATTCGGGTGTGTGTGGACTTCAGAGATCTGAACAAAGCCAGTCCGAAGGATAACTTTTCTCTATTGCACATCGATGAATTGGTGGACTTCACCGCAGGCCATGCGTTGCTCTCCTCATGGATGGATTTTTCAGGTATAACTAGATTCTTAGGGCACCTAAAGACAAAGAGAAAACTGCTTTCACTACGCCGTGGGGAACCTACTGCTATCGGGTGATGCCGTTTGGGCTAAAGAATGCCAAGGCTACCTATCAATGAGCTGCAACCACAATTCTACATGATATGATCCATAAAGAGGTCAAGTGTACGTGGTTATGACATGATTGTCAAGTCCAAGAAAAAAGAGGGCCATTACACTGCCTTGAAGAAATTGTTTCAACGGATCAGAGAATACCGGTTGAGGTTGAATTCCCAAAAATGAACTTTCGGTGTAACAGTAGGGAAAATACTGGGTTTCCTAATCACACAGAGAGGCATCGAGGTAGATCCTTCCAAAATCAAGGCCATTGTAGAAATGCCACCACTAAGGACTGAAAAGGAGGTGTGAGGCTTTCTGGGTAAAGTGCAATTCATAAGACGGTTTATTTCTAAATTAACCTTGACATGTGAACCACTATTTGGTCTCCTGAAGAAAGGAAAGAAATTCTAATGGGATGACCGAAGTCAATTCGCTTTTGAGCAGATCAAGCAGTACCTTCAGAACCTGCCCATGTTGTCGCCGCCAGAGCCAGGGAAGCCCTTGATTTTGTATCTGTCAGTAACAGACAAAACGATGGGATGCATGCTTACTTAGGAATCTAAGGATAGGGATGAGAAAGCCATCTATTACCTGAGCAAGAAAATGCTGGATTATGAGACCGTCACACCCTGCTGGAGAAAGCTTGCTTAGCCTTGGTATGGACTACTAGGAAGTTGAGGCACTACTTGTTAGCTCACTCCATAATTCTGGTTTCAAGATTAGATTCCATTAAATATCTCTTCGAGAAACCAGCGCTTACGGGTAGGCTAGCTCGTTGGTTGCTCCTTCTATCCAAATTTGATTTGAAGTATGTTACTGGCAAGTCTGTCAAGGGGAGAGCAGTAGCTGAGTTCCTGGCAGATCACCCAGTAGAAGGGAATGAAGCAGTAGAATACCTGTTCCCAGATGAAGCTATTTTGCAAGTCGGGAAAGAAATTTGGACAATGTACTTTGACAGAGCGTCTAATCAATACGGGTATGGGATAGGTGTGTTGCTGATAGCACCTGACAATTCCCATATACCCTTAGCCTTCAAACTCTGGTTCAAGGTATCTAATAACGAAGCAGAATACGAGGCGTGTATCGCTAGTTTGGAAGTTGCCCTGGAACTAGGGGCAAAAAGGTTGGACGTCATCGGGGGCTCGAACCTAGTTGTGTCTCAAGCAAAAAGAGACTAGAAGGTCAAAGAAGAAAAGATGAAGATCTATCACCAAACCCTGGACATTCTGATTCCTAGGTTTGAGAAGCTGACCTTCACACATCTACTAAGAGAGAACAACAGGTTCGCTGACACCTTATCAACTTTATCTTCTATGATAGACATCCCGTTTGGAGTCCGGATGCATCCGATCATTATTGAGCAAAGATATACGCCAGCCTACAAGTGTATAGCCGCAATAGATGAAGTGCAAGATCAAAACCCTGGTTTTATGATATCTGGAACTTCTTGGAAAAGGAGGTTTATCCACAAGGGCGAATGCCAAAGATAAAAGGGCAATACAGTGGATGGCCATTCAATTTATCATCTGCGGAGGTAAACTGTACAAGAGAGGTCATTGGGAATGCATAAGTTGTGTGTCGACGCAGAGGAATCAAAGCACCTAATGAAGGCCATTCATGGGGGAGAGTGAAGAGCGCACATGAACGGAGTAATGTTAGCCCGAAAGATTCTCAAGTAAGGTTACTACTAGTCTACTATGGAGGAGAATTGTATCTGTTTTGTTCAGCAATGCCATAAATGCCAAATTCATGCAAATTACATGAACATTCCGTCGTCAAAGTTGTATAACATGACTTCACCATAGCCTTTTTCAGTCTAGGGAATCGAAGTCATTGGTGCAGTCACACTGAAAGGGTCAAATGGGCATGAATACATTTTGGTGACAATTGATTACTTCACAAAGTGGGTGAAAGCTCAGTCTTATGCAGTGTTGAAGGCAGCGCATGTGGCTAAGTTCATCCAAAATAATATCATTTGCTGTTATGGAGTCCTAAATAAGATTATCTTAGATAATGGCTCCCATTTCAAGAAAGAAGTGATCAACTTGTTGGAGAAATACAACGTGGCTTTTCATAAGTCATCCACATACTGGCCATAAACCAACGGAGCTGTTGAGGCCACCAACAAGAACATCAAGCATATTTTACAGAAGATGGTTGAGACCTATAGGGACTGGCCAGACAAATTGCCATTGCACTCTGGGGTTAGAGGACTTCAATTCGGACATCTATAAGGGTGACGCCTTACTCTCTTATTTATGGGATGGAAGCTGTTTTGCCGATCGAAATAGAAGTTCCGTTGCTGCGGGTTATGGCTGAATGTCAGATAGCAAAGGCAGACTGGCAGCAGAGTAGGTTCGAAGAATTGATGCTGTTCGATGAGAGAAGGCTGAAAGCATTGTACCATGTTCAGGGATATCAACGTAGGATTGCCAAGGCTTTTAACAAGAAGGTTAAGTCCCAGAATCTCAAGGAAGGAGATTTGGTGCTGAAAGACAACCGAGCTCCCATCCATGACCCTAGGGGCAAGTTCAGACACAATTAGACTGGTCCTTACATCATCAAAATTATCTGGTTGGGTGGAGCTGTTATTCTCATGGACCTGGATGGCTTAGAATTTTCCCAACCGATCAACATAGACAAGTTGAAGAAATATTACCCTGAGAGGGTCGCTAGATCGAAAACTCGGAAGCGTAACCTAGGCAAAAGTTAGAGCACAAAAAATTAGAAAAAAAAATAAAAACTGAGCTCGCAAGGTTGAAAACCCTAAAGGGCAGCCTTGGCAAAAGTTAGAGCACAAAAGGAGAGCATTAATACTCGAGTGAACCTGAACCGAACTACGTAAGGCCTGATTCTCATATTTGGGATACGTAGGCAACTTTATCCTGAAGTTCGGCCGTAAACACCTCCAACTCTACTGTCATGTCCATATGTTGATCAGGTTATCCTTGTCCGTTCTTTATCTAGATGTTCGGTTGTGATCCTCTCTGAGAGTTGGTTACAGTGCTAAGCAGTGCTATTCAGTCAAGGGGCAATTTGTGATCTTCGGATTCGGGGTTGTACATCTCAAGGATGGATTTCGTGTGTGTTAAGTCGTGATCCTTATCGAAAATGGTTTTCAAAAGTTTTGATAAAAGTTGATTTTTGCTCAAATTTTACCTTTTACAACTTAGACCATTTTTGGACCAAAAGAAACCTTTTAGTGCTCATAACTTTAGTTTCATTGATTTCAATACAAAGTTCTCCAACTCTCAATACAAATCAAAGTTGCTTTTATTACATGCATAAAACTTGAAAAGTAAGATTAAAGCAATATACTTGGGGCATAGCTGAGTCAGGTGCTCCTGCGTCCCCCGCTTGTGCTTGTGGAAGCTTCTGATTTCTAAAGTGGGCCCTGATTGCGCCTCATCTTCAAGCCAAGTCAGGCACTCTCCAGAAAGCGCGTAGCTGAAACTAGGAGTAGGAGCCAGAAGCTCTCTCGTTCTCCAAGCAGTGAGGTACCTAACCAAATGTGAGCCTCGGACGAGGAATGAAATCGGGTACTCTACCCCATCTTCTGGGCGAGTCTGATCATGTCCAAATTGACGCCTAAACTAGAACGGAAAATAAAATACACGGTGTGTCAGGCCAATCAACTCAATGCCAGGTTTCCTAGTTATGCTGTAGCTCATTTCGGTCAGATTACGCTAGGGGCAATGCCAAGCAATGTCAGTAGTGGACCTGTTGCACATCCAGTGGCACCACCATCCTTCATTCGGAAAATAAACTAGCTGTTGGCGAAAAAAGTATGCCCGAGCTGAGTATGCGGGACAAGAGTCCACTACCTTCAGCTTGTCCATAAGCCATATCTGGGGAGGGATGAAAGAAAAGAGAGATTAAAGAATAGAGAGATGTATGTTAAGAGAAAAGTGAGAAAAGGGCTTTGAGAGAAAAACAGAGCATGAGTGCCGAGAGATGTGAGAAACAAATATTAGAAAGGGTGAGAAACATTACTTGAAGAAGTAGTAGACTTCCCGCGAATTTGCTTGTCTCTTGCCGATGAAAGGCATCAAAGCCCATCAAAGTCTCGGCCAACGCCAAACCAATGCAACTCTTGCCCTCTTTCAAACCTTGGGCTACTTCGATTAATCGAATGCGAGACCCGCTGAAACTAAGGGCAAGGAGGAAATGTGCTAGCATGCACAAACAAAGGGCATGTTATCTAAAACCCTGCCAAAGAAGGTTGCTATGGTCGCCGGTGTCAAAAAATCGATGGATCAAACTGGGAATGTCCAGCTCTCCGTTGTGAACTAAGGAATGGGCCTCGTGTAGAGTATGACCGCACATCCATCCCAAAGCTTGGATGTGACCAAAACGGGGTTGAGGCAAGATTTCCTCATCATGCCGGGACTCCAGTAGCACTTGAAATTCTTTGATTGTCGGGCATAGCTCTTGTCCCTCGAAGCTAAAGATGCGTGTAATTGGTTCCAACATCTAGCCACGGCATGTAGAAACGAAAAACAAGGCAGAGAACGACTTAGCGGGAATAGTACATTTATGCCGAAACCCCAGAAATTCAACTTTTCCGAGCCATCTAAAGTTGCAATCCAATTCAAGAGTTTTTCGGCAAAGAATGGCTCCATTTTGTGAAGAATTTGTCGCTGAAATGAAGAAACTACGAAGCTCAACCTTTTGTAGAAGATAAGGCAATGAGTGGAAGCCAGGTGGCAACAATCTGGAGGTTTGTCACATGAATGGCTGACAAGCCACTTTGGTAGCCGACCGGCCACCACTGGTGGCCGACAACCTCTATTCATGGTCGACAGCCTTCTGTTCTGTTAGTTGTCCACCTGTGTGCTGAGAATGCTGAAAACATGTGTTTTGTCATGTTCTTTATGCATTTTCAAGGTCTTGTTTTGAGTCCTTTTAGCTCTAGCAAGTTTGTTGAGTTGTATTTGAGTTGTTTTGTTTTGTTCATTGAGTTGTTTTGTTGTTTATCATGTTGTCTTGTTTTGTTTATCGATATTGTCGCTATTTTGATTATCGAGTTGTATGTTGTGTTTAGAATTTCAAGTGTTGGTTGGTTCATCACCCAATTAAGAGAGTTGTGTCAATACCATGTTCAAATGTCATTATCAAATTCAATCTCGTTTTCATGCAATGTTGTGCTCATGATGCAAAATACAACACCTTTTTAAAAAATATACTGGTTTTCATTCCAATCATGGTTGTCTTTTACAAAAGTGTAATACAAGTTTTTAAAGAAAATAAAACCTGTCTGAAGCTATACATATGCTAACACTACCAACAAAAAGAAGCTAAGCAAAAACTACAAGAAAATCAGCGCCAGTTGCCTCAAGCTCATGATGCCCTTTTTGTCCTCTTCTTCGGAGGAAGGGACTCTGGGGCACTGTCTCCGTCAGTGCCGTTGTTTGAATCTGAACTAGAGTCTGAGCTGGCGCCATCTCCACTCTCTATCTCTGAACCTACCTGGACATCAATATCCCCACTTTCAAAACTAGAGTCGTCGTCGTCTCCACTCTTAGAGGACTCAGACTGTGGACTCACTGCCTCCTCGAAGCCACTCATCTCACCGTCGTCATCGCTCAGAATGGGCTCTGAAGGACCACCCTCATCTCAGGTGCCCTTGGCTTTGCCTTGGTTGCGTACTAGAGCCTGTCTCTCTCTCTCCTCCCTATTGCTAGAGGAGGCATCGCTAGTGCAGGTGCTGCTGGTATGGGTGGGACTTGAAAAAACAGTTGTCATATGTCTGCCACAATATGCGTATCAGATGCAAGTATGGTGTGCATAATGAGTATATGCAGAAGTCAGGTACAGTGTATGAATACAATATGGAAGTGCAGTATTTCAAATACAGTGTATTAGTGCAGTGTGGGGAAGTTTTCAATTGAAATGTCAGTTTTAGTGTGTCAGTGGAAATTTGATGACTGGAATGCAAGAAAACTGAAGAAATGACCTGAATGCCGTGGAAGCTGAGCAGTTCCTACCTCCTCAATATCATACCCTCAAATGAGGGTATTAGCTCCAGCAAATCCTTGGTGTATCCTGGGGGTGCCTACAAATGCATTGGCAATGATCAATGTCCAGAAGGATCAAATATCATAAAGAGATAGGAAAACTAAAAAATGTGGTACATACCGGGAGTGCATCATGAGCTCTGACATATCTATGCCCCGCTGCAGCAGGCTCAATCGCAATCTGGTATGCCTCCCCAGTATACCACCAACATGTGGGTGCAGTAGGCAACTCCGGCCAGCCAGTCCTCTGTCCTGCCTGGGTAGCCCCTCTACCATGCGCTATGGTCGCCCTAGTCACCTTGGGCACTCTAGCTCTCTCTCTTGCAGCTGGGGCCCTCGCCCCCTCACCTCCATGAATACCGGTCAAAGGAGGCATGATGTGTGTCCTAATGAATGTCGAATAGTCCCCCTCCCCATGAAAGTAGTCGGCCTCCTAGCCCTCCGTGAACTGAATCATCTCTTGGAAGGTGAGTCTCTCTGTAGCTCTCATAGACGGCAGGGGCGCCATGGGAACTGCCAGCTCAGGCAAGCCCATGGTCTGGCACAAGAACCGCTCGCCTAGAAACCAGGCTTGACAAATCGGGCCATCGAACAAAAGCCAAAAATGAGAGGCTTCCCAAGATCCAGTGAACTGGTCCCTAACTCCAGCCGGCATCGTCGCCCAGGGCTGCTAAGTGATCTATAAATAAGGAATGTACAGATTGTTAGTGGCCATCAGATATCGAAGTATGAAACAGAGCCCGGGTATAATGAAAATAACTGTGAATTTTGAGTTACCTCTGCCGCGGCCACTGTGTCGAAGTATCGGCGGAAGAATGAAAAGGTCTCCCTGGTCCTCCGCAAGCATCTGTCGTCATACCGATGAGAGTATGACACAATAGGGGGCATCTCCACCTCCGGCTCCGGAGCAAAAGTCAGGAAATATGCATACACCCAAAGCTGTAAAGGAAAGGGCAATAGTGAGAATACAATGTATAGTGTACGGAAAGTACAAGCTCAGATGCAGAAAGTAGAATGTGTGCAGAAGCTGTGTATAGTGTATAGAGAGTACAGATACAGAGGATACAAAGTGTACAGTGCAGATAGCGTAGTACATGGATGTAAACAGTACAGTATGCCGTGTACAGAAAGTGCAAAGCAGAAAGCATGGAAACAAAAACAGAAAGTAGAAAATGTAAAATAGAAATGTAAAGCGTACCTCCCAGGCTCGCCAGTAGCCACTGACTCTTGTCTCCACTCCCGCAGGATGTCGAGCTCATATAGCCGTACAATGTGGCTAGGCCAGCACCACCCCAATCGTAGAGTTAGACCTAAGATAAGTCCACCAAAGCGCTCAAAAGATACAATCCTATAGTGTTCGCCCTGTTTGCAAACAAGGTGGTGCCGAAGACAAACATAAAAAAGCCTCAGGCGTAAAGCTCTATCTCCTCAACTGTCTCTGGCTCGGTCCCCTGGAAGTACTCCGTGAACCAACTGTATCGTACCATCCCCGGTCAAAAATGAGGCAGGTGTGCCCCTAACAGGTATATCTAGGCGGCCTCCCACTCGCCCATGTCCATATCATAAGGGATCAAGTGACCCCCTACTGCTATGCCGGTGAGCATGGAGAAGTTATAAGGAGTCATTATCATCTCCCTAGCAATAGAGAAGTGGAAAGAGTTGGTGGTATCCCACCACCTCTTTACCAATGCTCCAAGTAAGGGCCGACTCGCGACAAGGCGCGACAACCCCATGCAGAATAAACCAAAGCCGGTCTCGTCGATAATGTGGTGGACACCGGCAGGAAGCTCCATGTACCAGTCCCTTGCGGACGTGGCCCTATAGCCCCTAATAGCGCAAGAATCCTCCTATGATCAGAACAGTGATATACAGTGGTATGAGAACAAGCAGATTAAAGGGCAGTGTAAGAAACATAGTGCAAGAGTGTGATTCAGGCAAAAAATGCAGTGTAAATATTACATTTGGAGCAAGGAACACAGTTAAAGCAAGAAATGCAATATACAGTGAAGAAAATAGAAGAATACAGTGTATACCTCAGTGGCGTCGTAAGACAAATAGGAGTCCGGCTCTCGTGGCAAGAGGTCCTCTAGTGCACCTCGCGCAAACCCTCTGAAATGCTAGATACTCTCGGGTGGTAGCACATGCATCCGAGGATGATATGTCGTCAAATCAAAAGGTCGAATCTTGGGTAGTAGTAGCACCGGCTGAGGCCCCGCCTCCATTTTTGGAGACAACTGGGGTGGGATCTCCGAAGAAGCTCCGTCATGGAGTAGATCATCCGCCATCTAGAAAGAAGACAGGAAAATCTGTGAACAGTGAAGGAAAATAGAGGAAATAGGTCGAACTTTGAAAGAGTCAACCCTAAGAGAGAGAAAATGGAAGAAAAAGTCAAAGCCCGAAATAGACCATCTGACGAGAAATGGGCAATATTTTGAGGCCAATTGCATAGGCTGTGCGAGAAGGACATACATTGATGGTTGAACCGGTATCTACCAACACCAATGGCACCCATTTCTCCCTACACTTCACAGATATGTACAATGGTATATTGTGAGTCGAGCCCTTCGACGGCAGTTCTTTGTCAAAGAAGGTCAGAGTTGGTCTGTCGCCACCTGGAAAGACCAAACCCACAAGCTATTCGGGCGTAGTGTTGATGGAAAATTTAGCCTTATCCATCGCCGACAATACGGTCTGTCGGTATACCCGAGAGGCCATGAGAAGACCCCAAATAGAGACGTTAGCTTGGATTTTCTTAAGTTGTTTCAACACTGCCTCTTCTTCCAGCTGTTTCTCTTTCTGTTTCTCGGTCTCTCTATCTTTTCCAGATGCTTCTGCTTGATCCAAGTGCGGTGGCTTAAAATACTGCCCACTTCTCGTTAGATGGTCTATTTTTTCAGCATACCATGTGTTGTCTGGAAGGGACTCGCCCCAGTCTTCGTCAGTGTAGGCCAAATATAGATCATCATCGTTCCACCATTTACCCTCAGTAGCTGACAAACAGTTGTCCGGCTCTGCTCATATCACCTTTACATCATAAGTATCCCCGCAGGGTGTTATAAATTTACAACTTCCCGGTTGTTTTCAATCCTTTCTCGTTGAAATTGCCTCAGTGCAGCTTCTTGTTCCATATCTGCAGTGCTCACAGCGCCCACTTCTTGGGCTGAATTTTCCACACCAGCACTCTCCAGTAGATTTCCTTTCTCATCGTCCCTTCCGGCTACTACAGTGATCTCTGGATTTCTTTTTCTCTGGTTTCATTCTAATTTTTTCCTCTTTGTCTGGCTCATTACTCAGCCATCCAGAGTTGTTAGTTGATCTGTTCAAGTCTAACTAGCCAATTTGTACATCCCCCTGATCCAGTTCGTCAAAAAAAATACAGGTTATCCAAATCCTCATCGAGTTCTGCTAGATCATCCAACCCCTAGCTCGGGCCATATTCCCTGAACACATCGATGTCTATCGAGGTCGGCAGCACTAATTGGCTTGATTTGAGTAGTTGGCACAATGTAGTAGCTTGGGTCATACACCCTATCAAGTAAGTCCTCAGAGCACTCCGGCAACGGACTGGTACCTTTCTCTAAGGTAAACTCCCCTTCCACTGTGAGCATCACCACAGGCTTGGGTTGAGGGTTGGTGTAGACGTCCCCGAACGTCCCGGGAGGGGAATCCCGTTTTGTTCGTCTGTGGGTCTACTACAGTTCAGGACTCAATTGTCACGGTTCTTAATCTGAACCAAAGAGTCCTAATCCGGCAAATCGTTTTGAGAAAACAGATTTTGAAAGAAGTGCCAAACATGGACAACTTTGCAGATATAGAGTCGCCACCTAAATATTTTTTAATGGGGGAATTTAGGAAACCCTGACTCGGTGCCAAAGGCCACGTGTCCGTCATCACCAAAGTTGCCTCGGCTCGGGTTTATTAACTAGCACTTTCATGGCTTGAAGAGGGTCATGTAAAGTTGGGAAAGTCCCCTGGATCGGTTTGGATTGACGATGTTTGTGAGCTTGTGTTGGCAAAGGGGGTCAGTAGTCTTAATTATGGTGACAACACTTACATCTAACAGCCTCGCAGCTGTGCTACCACTAGCAGCATTGGAACTATAGACTAACGACCTTTTTGCCGGCTTCTTCTCATCTATAATAAGCCCTTGTTTCATGGCGTCTTTGATTTGCACTCTCATTTCATGGAGTTCTATAAATGTGAACAAAGGTAGAACGATCATCTTTTGCAACAACTTGCCGTATAGATTCCAGACAACCATCCTAATCTAATCTTTCTCGGAAGGACTTGTGGTCATTATTGAGGCCTTAGCTCTCCATTTTGTCACAAATTCAGAGAAGCCCTCCTTCGGTTCTTGGCGCGTTGCCTCGAGATCATGAGTTGTGACCCCGATTTGAGTATTGTACGAATACTGCACAATGAAGGCCTCAGTCATCTCCTTCTAATTCTGCTTGACAGAGTCTTCCAACTTGGCATACCATATGGCCACTATACCTAACACGGTACAACCAAAGAGAGACAGCTTCTGTAGTCTAGTCAGGCCCATCGGTCGCAAGATGTCTGAAAAAAGCCGAAAGTGAACCATAGGATCTCTGGAACCATCAAAATGGTCAATGTGCGACATTTTAAACCGATCTGGTAATGTTACTGCAGAATCAGTATACCCGTCTTTTATGTCCAAGATAGAGTTAACCCCTTTGTGCTCTCGTAAACAACTTTTCCAGTTTATTGACCTTGAGTACAGTTGGGTCAATCTTAAACTCAAATGGAGCCTCGATCTGATAAACAGGGGTTTTTGAGGCTTGTGCTGGGATTGGCTCTACTAGATTGCCCTGATTTTCTTGGACATTGGCAGTGTGAGTAGTGGCTCCAGGTGCTGGGATACTAGTGGGAGGTGCATGGGATGTAGAGGCCACAGCCGGCTGTGGTTGCTATTGTTGTAGTCGGGTTATAACCTCAGTCTGATGGGTTGTGACCTCGGCCTAACGGGCAACATCTTGCTGTAGGGTTTCAACTGTCTACTGCAGATGATGTATCAAGTCTTCCATACTGACTGGGGGATACTGTGCCATTGGGATAAGTGAATGATCCCATGCCGGGCTACAAGTAGATGAACGTTCCCAAACCTAACTAGACACATCTGAATTGAGGGGTGACTACTATAAAAACTGAATCGGTGAACTCTGCTGATTCTTCTTCGTCTTGTAACTAGTAGGAGTGAGGTAAACACGAGTTGTCCCCGAACAAGATCCCCGGCTTTGCAAATTCTTTTGACCAAGGTCCAGAGTACTTGGGGGATATCCAAACTTTTTGAAGCTATGGTTTTTAAACTACCTAGCAAAAGAAATAAAGCAAAAGAAAACAGTAATCAGAAACCGCATAGCACCTCAGCTAAGATGTTATCAACATAGACATGATCAAAGCTGTAAGGTTGTACTCTACACTGATTTCTGTCCCCAAAACGGATACCAAATTTTGCAACTGTTATGCACATCCCTATACAGTTTCACTGTAAAGCACATACCAGTTAAGCGAGAGCCAAAACACCCTTATGAGGGGGTAGGGTTACCCTGTCCTAGTTTCATCAGGAACTAGGATTTTACTATTTCAAACAAAGCGGTTTTCACCAATCCTGTATTTCAGGTGAGCATCATGTCCTAGTTTAGAACAGTCTCTATGGGTTTCGATATGCAACTAGGCTGAATGGTCAAAATATGTAGCTCAGCAAGACTACCTAATATACCTCTCACACCAAACATCGAGAAGTGAAAGGAGGATTAAACGGTACAGTGGTAGTCCAGATCCAAGGGTTATGTTCCCATCATGGTAGAGCCAGTGACCGATCAGCCTTTTGGCAAGTTTTTTAGGCAAGCTTCCGGCAAACCGTCCAGGAATAACAGATGGCAAACACAATGACTTAAGCGCACCAATGCAAATGCAATGCAAAGAAACATATAAGTGTAGATAAAATTTCACATCATGAAATTTGAGTCAAGTTCTCTAATTTCCCCAATAGAGTTGCCAAAAAATGTAGCTCGACTTTTCGTGCTCCTTTCGGAAGATGAAAAGCCCTATAGTTCGGACTCCCGTGGTTCTGAATCTGATTTCACAAGTGCAATGTGAAATAGACAAACACCAAAGAGTCCAAATCTGACAAATCTTTTGGAAAATTGATTTTGAATCAAAATGCCAAAAATGGACTACTTTGCCTGATACAGAGTCGCCACCTAAATGTTTTTCGAAAATTTAGAAAACCCATAACAAGTGCCAAAGGCCACGTGTCCGTCATCACTAAGATTGTCTCGGCTCATAAACTTAAGTACGAGAGGGGAATGCCATAAATTGAGCAGCCCCGCTTGCCCGATCAAAAAGTACGAGAGGGGAATGCCATAAATTGAGCAGCCCCGCTTGCCCGATCAAAGATCGGTCTCTACTAATCATGATGTGAATCTTATTTACATTATATGCTCTTGTTCCGATTTATTAGGCTAACATTACTATGTGATGCACACACAAGTATAGACTAATTTGCAAAAATTGGAACACTTTGATTCATGTTCATTTTGAAAATTGTTTCGAATATGTACCACTTGAAAAAGTAATCACATATGAACATTACTCAAATTATTCTAATTCAAGTAACTAGCCTTCATCCACAGGCATTCAAACAATTTATCACTTAAGCACTTAGCCTCATAGTGAACATGCTTTGTCATGGTAACACTAACATACAATGCAATATACTAAAGCAAATAAAAACAAGCCAAAAAAGATGATAGAGTTAGAATAATGCATGATCCTAACTATGCAATATGACTAATGCAACACATGTGATATGTACTCTAAATAGGCTCGGCCACTAATATGGCATATGAATCAATTTGATAGTATGCGGTCTAAGCGCGTATTCAAAGAATGTTAAACTAACAATGCAAGTTAGAATGATGAACCGAGCCTCAATGTATGCAATACAAGTAGATGTGAACATGGAGTATGCTAAATTAAACATGATGTTCTAAAACTAACCATCATAAGCAAGTAAATAAAAGGGAGAAAGACGTGGGGTTGGAAGACATACACGTTATTACAAGTGTGCCCTCGCACAGGAGGGTCCGAATAAACTAACTAGCTAACTAATTAACTAGCTATTACAAAACGAAACAAATAAACTAAGGGCAAATTACATATACCTCCCTCGAGGTTTAGCTAAATTACAGATATCCCCCTGAGGTTTCAAAAATTACATCCTGCCCCCTGAGGTTTATATTTTCATAACAAATTGCCCCCTAAGGTTTATATTTTATAACAAATTACCCCCTAATTTGTTGTGCAAATATAACCTTCAGGGGGAATTTGTAATTTCTCAAACCTAAGGGGGGAATCTGTATTTTAGTCAAACCTCAAGGGGGGTGTTGGTAATTTGCCCATAAACACTAACTATTTACAGCAACAAATAAACTAACTATGCTAGCTAGTTATTACAAAACCAATGAATTAATTACACTAATTAATTAATTACAAATTAGAATTAGCTAATTAATTACAACATGCAATAAGTAATTCAACTAATTAATCAGCCTCGACAAGCAAGGAATGCTCATGCATGTGCGGATTTCCACCCGAAAAGCCCACTGTTCTGCTGCCAAAATGCTTCTGTTGCACAGTAGAACATTTTTCACCTCAACCTCTGCTATGTTCTGTTCCAAAAAGGTTGCTGCTCAATTTTACAAAAGTGTCTGGCAAACCAGAAGTGGTAGTCAGCCGGCCACAAATGGTAGCCTGCCGTCCAGAATTAGTGGCCTACCGGCCAAAAAATCCTGGTTCTTCCTGTTGCAACAGAAGGCATACAGTGCACAAAATAGGGTGTTTTCAAGGGTTGTTTGTACAACTTACCCCTCCTTATCATCAAACAGCTCGAAGAAGTGGTAAATTTGATTCACGAACCATCAATCGATGCAATTTCATTGCATGATGGCCTATGAACCAAAGGGTAGAATTTCAATAATACGCATAAGAAAAGACTCTCAAACCCCCTCCCTATCATAGATTGATCAAGGGAAGTGGTTGACAATGACTCTTGAACCGTTTTCATCATGAACAAGTATGAAACGATTCAAAACTCAAGGGTTCAATTAACGTCCGATTGAACCCTAACCAAGTTATTCTCTTGCATCATTTTTAGTCCTCATTTTATTACTCCATTTTAATTACCAACCATTCCTTAGTCAATTAAGTCCAAAAGTGAGCTTTAAGTCCTCTAATGGAAAGAAGTATCAAACCAAGAGTTGTTTTGGGCATGAGAGAGATATCATGCCGTTAGTAATGAACCCCTAAAGGGATTAAACTATTAAGCACAAGACCTCAATCTCAAGCTTAAAACAAACAACTAGCTTGAAACAACTTTCAAAGTAAATGAAAAGCCAAGAAATGAGGGATGTTGCAGAGGTGATTAAGGGTGATCACAAGTATAGAAAACAAGAAATAAACACTATCAACTCAAAATAGGTTGGTGGCTAAGGCCTAAACCACCAAGCCTATCAGGACAAGTACACTACAAGCATGCTATACAAAGCTCAAATGTAACGAACACTTTAAAACAATCCTAAGACAGTGCTAAATCAGTCCTAAAACATGCTGGAATTAAGACAAAAACAGCTAGAACAATAAGCTACAACATGGAGCTAGTTAAGCTAGTAAAGGCCTAGGAAGCTAGGTAGAAGGAATGGTGAGCCACCCCTCCACCCTTATTGGCCTTAAACCACAAGTTTCAGCCAAAAAATTTAGAGTTTAGAAAGCCCCAAAATAGTCCAAAATAGTAGGAAAAATAGCAACTAAAGCAAAGAAATAAGCAAAGGTTTATACCTCTTGAAGAAGAGAACACTTTCTAAGCAACAAAGCAACAATTACACACCCTCAAGAGCTCAAAATAGGCTCAAAAGTACCTCAGCTTATGACCATAAGGTTTGATTTAGAGTGTATAGGCAAAGGCTCAAGAATTTGCAAGGGATAGAGAAAATTGTAGAGAGAGAAAATATTTTGCTCCAAATTTTTCAACCCTCAAAAATGGAAGGGGAGGTCTCTATATATAGAAAAACATGCAAATCCATCAAAAACATCCATACATACACGTGTAGGCAGATGCAAGCATTAGTGGAAACAGTTGGCACAGTTGGCAAAAATATCTGCCAAAACACACTTATGGCCGACAGGCCACTAATGTTGGCCGGTAGGCCACACACATGGCCGGCAGCCAAGATCAGTGGCTGACAGCCAATAGCAGTGGTCAACAACCCAAAGAAAGGGGTCTGTAGGTCCCAGGGTTTTTAGGCTTGAAAAACTAGGGTTTTGGTCCAAAACAAGGCAAGAGGTGTGTAGGGTTTTGAAGGCTCAAAGTTATGGCATTTCACTGAGGACTTTGAGCACTTGACAAGCATATATAAATTCATCATTGGGTGCGCAAGCGCATCCAAGTCATAAGGGCGGTCAAAAACGGGGTGTCTACAGTAGGTTTAATTAAAATTCGATTCGGAACCCGAATGATTAGAATTAATAATGATGAATTATTTGCCACTAATGAGTTTTCTAATCAAACCCAATAAAAAGGCCTAAGTGAGCCTTGAATTCATGTTTCACTCTCATTCCCTCATTCTTATGTGCAAAACGAGAAGAGAGAGAGAGAAAGAGAGAGAGAGAGAGAGAGAGAGAGAGACTTAGAGAGAATTGAAATCAACAAGAGAGTTTGGTAGAAAATTAAGGGGATTAACTTAGAAGCTTAAAGATTGACTTGGAATTGAAGACCTTAGGTGAGTAATTGGTTCCTAAACTTAGTATTTAAGTTGGTAATGTAGAGAATTCAAGAGAATTAAGTTGAATAATGGAATAATTGAACTAGAAAGGAAGAGATTAAAGTTATACCATGCATGCATGGATATTATTTTACATTTTGAGTTTAATTACTAGAAATTCTCACATGCATGCCTCAATCCTACTTTAGTTTTGAGAGGTTATCATGTTTTCCATCAATTGACCTCATTTGATCATGTTTTGGAAGCTTTGAAGTCAAGTTGGTGTATGCATGTTAAGGTTTCAAAGTTTTAAGTTTTGTTTTGTGCATTTGGCAAAGCTTTTGAGCCTTGATTCCATGAATGGCCTTAAATTCTCAATGGTTTACAAGTTTACAAGTGTTTTCTCAGTTTTTGGGTCCAAATTATGAGTTTTGAGGCTTTGATTTTGAAGTTTGCATCATGTATAGCAATCTGGAAATTCCAGATTCTGCCTCTCCGCTCGAGCGATAGAACCTACATTCGAGTGACCCCTCTGTGTTTCACACTTCCGTTCGAGTGACCAGAAGTTCACTCAAGCGTGAAATGCAAGCTCCTAGAAGTTTACATGCTTTCTAGACCGCTCAAGCGACAAGAGTTGCGCTCAAGCGAAGGCATGAGTCTCACGCTCGAGCGAGCGTCAAGCGAAAAAATCAAACAACCAGTACTTTTGCAAAGTTTACAGACCACTCGAGCGACAGAAGTTGCACTCGAGCGTCCACTCACATTTTGCATGTTCGCTCGAGCAAAGAAGGTTGCGCTCGAGTGAGACCCCTATTTTCAGCAAGTTTTGTTAAATGTTTCCAAATGCATTTTAGCATCCTCATTGCATCCTAGGCGTTCCTAGGCCAAGATTAAGACATAGTGATGACGATAACAAGTAGAAACACACTAAGATAAGTAAGAACTAAGTTAATGATTCTGGGTGTGTAATTCAGTAAGTCTTCATTTTGTATCTGTGTACGTTACGCGCAACAAGTTATCTGATCTGTCTATCTGCTATTGGAGCCAACTATGAGTAATAACTTTGTAAAGCTATGTTCACATTTAAGAATTTCCTTATATGATATGATATGCAAGAAATGATTTGTTTTCTAAAATGCTATTTTATGAATCATGAATGAATTTTCATTTTTCTGAAATGTATTTGTAGCATCCTTAGTTCACGTGGCCCTCGCCCGGAGGTAACAATACCGTGGCCAATATTCACGTGGCCCTCGCTCGGGGGTAATAATATCGTAGCCAATATACACGTGGCCCTCTCCTGGGGGTAACAATACCATGGCTACTTGTGCACAGGATGTGGACCCTTGCGGTCATCGATACTGGCTAATTTGATATAATAAGATAGCTAAATGGATGTACCACATATAATTGCTTATGATCTCTGGATAAGTATGTGAATCTGAATTTGTTTTTGATTTGAAATCTGATATGGGACATCATTTCTTAAATTCTTTACTCTGTTATTATTCACTGGGCTTCCACTCATTATATTATTTATGTATGAGGTGATCAGGCGCGTGGCTAGGCTCAATGATGACCGTCTGGAGTTTCGTTTTGTTGGCCACTCTTTGTGCCTCCCGAGAAGGTTTTGGATTAAGTCAAGTCTTATGGTCATGTCTTGTATCTTATGTTTAAGGGTTGTTTTCTTTTTGGTTGTTTCAGAACGAGTTCGGTATATCTGTATACTGAGATAAGTCCCACTCTTGTTTTATCTGTACCTATGAATGACGTATGACTATGTTACTTATGACATCACAAGTGTATATAAATTTTTAAATTTTCTATCTCATATATGTCTCCACAGCTCAATGAACTATGCATGTTCTATAATTGCTTTTGCAGCCCATAAGTATATGTTATTATGTTCAGAGGCTTTCAGTAGCCGGTTATGACGCTAAACTTATAAGGGCGAAGTTGGGTCATGACACATATGTTCAAAAGAGTTGAAATTTACTGGCTATCTTTGGAAATTTGCATGTGAGGTGAATTCTTCTTATTAGTGCCTTGAATTTATATTGGTTGGAAAATTATATCTTAAATTTGGTTTTTAAGCATATTGGAGAATTTATGCATTCAAAATTGGCAAAATTCCACCTCATAATTCACTTGCTTTTACTCTCTTGCCTTGGTGGTTTCTTTTCTTTCTCTCTGAACTTGGTGTTTTTTCGTGCTTTCACTTGTCACCTAAATTTCAGTTATAAAGCTGATGTGAAGCATTTGTTTGTTTGTTTGTTTTGTTTCTTTTGATGTTTAATTGAGCAAGTGGAAAGTATAGCTGAAGCAGCTTATTTTTAAACGTTTCAATTGACATTTCTTCCCAATATTTAAGAAATAAGGTGAATACGAGTCATCTCTATACCTCTCATTTGAAAGTCAAGCTTTATTATACGTGTTTGTGTGTAAATATATCAAACCCCCAGTAGATATAACGGAAGCAACAGTATTAATTAGGCTGCTTGATTAAATTCTTACATGCTGCATGACTACTGCATTGAAGCACGTAGCTATTTTAACATTGATTGTTATAATTTGAAATGTCAATTTCATTGAATAAGTGCTAATGGTTTTTTTTTTTTTTTTTTTTTACAAATTGCTTTTGCATGGGCTATTGTGGATATTTATTTTTGTGTACGAAAAGCATTTTTTCTGTATATAGAAGACATTTATTTTTGCACAATTCTTTGTTTTCGAAATCCAGTGGTTTTGTATGTACTATTTAATTCAGATGGATTATACTTGATTGGTATGGATTTATATGATATTTGGAATAAGATGTTACAAATTAAAGTTTTTGGATGGTTGATAATGAAATGGATATTATTGATAATGGATTTAGATTATAATTTATAGATGTATTATTCTGAATATGTACAGGTTATAGGTTACATTGATAATGGAATGCATATAATTTAGAAATTAATGAAAAATATTCAATTTGTGAATTTTTAAAAAAATTAATAAATAGAGATTTTGGCAACTAAACATTTAGTAGCCAAAAATAAAAAAGGGAACTTATTGGCGACTAAACAGTTAGTAGCCCAAAAAAAAAAATGAAAATTTTTGGCGACTAAAAAATTAGTAGCCAAAAAGGAGCACCATGATTTTAGCGACTAAAAAATTGGTAGCCAAAAAGGAGTGCCACATTTTTAGCGACTAACAAATTGGTAGCAAAAAAACTGAAGATGAAATATATATATATATATATATATTTTTGGCGACTAAATATTTTCTTTTAGGTGACTAAATTTTTAGTAGCCAAATGGTGACTTTCGGTGACAAAAAAAAAAAATTAGTCGCCAATTCTTTTGCCGACAATTAGTCAATGACCAAACAGGCGACCAAGAATTTTAGTCGGCAAAAATCTTTGGTGACTAAAAATGACTTTTGGCGACCAAAAATTTAGTCGCCAAAAGTGTAATTTGTTGTAGTGGCAGAAGAGAAACCAACACAGAATTTAAGAGAATCGAAGAAAGATTGATGTGCGTTAACAAGAGAGGTTGATTTGATTTCTGGCTTCGGATAGGAGCTAGTGTCACGTTAAGTAGATTCTCCACTTCATCATAGTCTATCCAAACTAGCATTGGATCTCCACTTATGAGCTCCAAACTCTTGTTTTTCCCTTCACTATTCAAATAATATGAAGCAGATGTTTAAGCAATAGATTTTAAGTTGCTAACATCAATTCCAACATGATTGTCATTTATGTCATTGAATTCAGTGTTGTCAACAGTATCAAGCTCAATCGCCACCATTGTTGTTAGAATTAAGGAGTCCCAAAAATTGGCCTGGATTAGCTTCAGTGAAGTTCATAGATTGTGAGATGGTAAAGGCAAATCGATGACAACTATAATTTTTGTGAGAAAGTAGTTCGGAAATACTCTTTGAATCCTATGGGACACTCGTGATCTTCAACTAGCCACCTGAAAATGAATGAACACTCCGGTTGGGGGTGCCAAAATTAGCACTCCGACGGATAAGTCAGTGTATACTCTCTTGGTTGCTTGGGTTTTAAGTTAAGCATACTAGTTCTCACATACCTCTCTTTGGTTGATGTTCTTCTATTTATATCTCCTCTTGGGCCTCGGGTTAGGCCCACCTTTAATCCACCGTGTAACTATTTACTCGGCTCCTTTTGTTGCAAACTACTCTTCACTCGGCTCCTCACTCAACTGGTTATGCGGCCGATTAGGATACTTCTGGATTTGAATAAGACGGGGCCAAATACAATGTATATATCTCGACTCCTCGAGTTCACTTATTCGGCCTCTTTTCATCCCCTGATATTCGGCCTCCACAATTGCTCCCCAATCACTCCACTAACAATAGTTAGCTGATGTGTTTGGTTTCAGACTCGAAAAGTTAGAGCCGAAATTCGGCGGCTAACCTCATTCCAACGCGAATGTCAGAGCTCACACGCCTTTCGGTCATCATTACAACTTCCCGCCCCTTCGCACCCTTCTTCCATTTATTGTGATTTAAAATTTTGTTGTCTTTTCGAATGCATACACATTTTTGAATACTTGAAGCTCTTGGTGTGCCTACCGATTCGCCTCTGCAACCTCCTTTCATCCCTCATTGTCCTCTCCGCCTCTTGTAAGTCCTCTTCCTTTCTACTTTGAATCCTTTTTCCTGGTTTGTTTTTAGTTTAACGTACTCGATAGACTGACGAAAATGGCAAAGCATTTGAAAGACCTCCTTTCTGCGAATCGAGTCTCTAGTTTTCGACGCCATTTTTCCATCCCTGATGACGTCCGTCTGTCACTTGTGACAGACAGCACCCTTGATATGGAGAGGGCTGATGAAAGCACAATCGTCTTCCATCTCTTATCAATTGCAGAGGGCGGAGTCCGTTTCCCCCTTCACCTATTCCTTAGAGCCGTCCTTCGCCATAGGGGTTTAATCCCTTCCCAACCTAATGTAAATTTTTTTCGAATCATAATGGGAATTATAGTGTTAAACCGTCGCCTTAGGATTAATCTCGGCATACTTGCTATTCAGCATTGTTATGCCTTGGCCAAGGACACCGACCATCAATTAGTGACTATGCTTTCTAGCTCTGGCAAGCAAGTCGATGATGTCATGGTCGTTGTCCGAGGCAACTGGGAATTCGGCAAAGGCGAGGACCACCTAGATCCTATACCTACACGAAGAGGCGAACCAGGTGGCCATATAGCTCCTTGCGTTTATTTTTTTCTTATGTTTACTCGGCTTTATCTTTGCGGTCTCATGGTTTTACTTGTGCAGGAAATGATTTGAAGAAACTTTTGGTTTCAACCGACGACGCCGTTCTTGCGGAAATTAAAGTCGCGTTCAAATACTTTGGCTGTCCAAGCCTTCATAAACAAGGGAGGGCAGCCCACATTCTTCTTCGATACGAGCCGACGTATACGACGTTTTCGGCGGCAGAAAACATCTCGGTTCCGAGGGGCGAAGAGTTTCTCACGGCCCTTATCTTAACCAACTTCAAAAACTAGAGGCAAGTTGGTTTGGACAGATCTGATTCGGAGCAGGCTGAGGTAGCTGAGAGGTGGCTGAGGAGTCAAACCAATCTGAAACCGAAGTAGACAAGGCTTTGAAGTTGGCCTTTGACCAGCCTCAATTCATCTAACCCTCCGTCCACCTCAGGCCGAGGGAACGTTTCCTTCGACGACATCTTTACAGGTTTAGAAGATCTTCCTGGCACGTACCCTGAGGACATGGCTGGGTTGTCGCTCACACAACTTGCAAAGAAGAAAAATGCCAAAAGAATGGCCACCCGGCGGAGAGTAGAGGCCATTCGATCGGAAATTCCACTCGCTACCGATGCTAAGCCCTCCATGCCTGTTGTCAAGGGGGAGACGGCTCAAACCCAAACGGCCGAGTCGGAGCGGGTAAAGCAGGCGAATCAGGAGGTTGAGCAAAGGGAGAAAAAACGCCCCACTGAGGAAGAAGTCGAGTTTGCTGAAGAACAGGTCGATAAACGGTCGCGCATTGAGGAATCAGATTTGGTTGTTCCGTTCACTGTTCAACCCAAGATAAGGAACATGCCAATTTCCTCTGACGCGTCGGCTTTAGAAGACCCGGCCGTGGCCTTGAGCATGGCCTCTTCGATCTCCCTGCCGGCTGATAGAGCCGTATTTCGGGCCGAGCCAGACCTGTTGTCGATCACATTAGCCGCTCAGTCGGCTTTGTTGGTACGTGCTTTATATGCAGTCTTCCGCCTAAACACATATATTTTTAATATTATTTAACTCTATTTCCTTATTTTGCAGACAGTGGGCAGGATAACCGAAATAGGCCGCTGTCAACACGACACTATAGAACAGATCGCCTTGCTAAAACCGAAGTGAAAAATAAAAAGAGCAAGGCTATGAAAGCCTCTCAGAGAGCCGATTCCGAAGCAGCGAAAGCGGCGGAGGAACGTGCGAGGGCAGACTCTAAGGCCGAGAGCGCGAGGAACTCGGACTAGTTAAGGTTGGCTGCCGAGGACAGGGCAAAAGCGAGTGAGGACGCGCTCCAGCTAGCCAAGGAGGTGATTGCCAAGTTGGAAGCCGACTTGGAAGAATTGAAGAAGGCGAAGGAAAAAGCCAACTCTGAGGTTTCCAAAGCGTTCCAGGCTGGACAAGAAGCTGCCTTGGAGAGCTATGCGGATGAAGTGCCCAAATTCGAGAACCGGGGCTTCAAACACGGCTGGCACAAAGCCCTTGCTGCCGTGAATGTGACATTAGCCCAGCTGATTCCATTCAAGCAAGTGGGCGTTGAGCCGCTGGCGTCTGACCCTGAGGATTGACTAGGGTGACATTTTAATTTTTGCTAGGCATCTTCCATGCAAGGTTGTAGCTTTTTGTTTAATAGATTTCTATTAGTTTAAGGTAGTTTCCATGTGTAAAATGGCTACTATCTGTACTTAATTTACTAATGAAAATCCCCTTTGCTTGAAAACTTGCTTTATTCTTTGCTATTATTTGTGCTTAATTTTTTATATTGATGAATAGTGTTGCTTTTTGCTACTTTGGATAAAATAACTGCTGTCTACTGTGCTTGCTAGCTATCGATCCAATAGGATGTAGGATTATGAGGTGAGTGAATTAAAAATCCATGAACACCTGTCGATTAGATAACTGTATCTTCGCGATTTATCCGAACAAGTGAAACGGCTTAGGCCTCGTTGTATGGCCGATTAGCTTCATGAATCTGCCCCTGACCAGCCATTGAATGAACTATAAACGCCGAATACTTATTAATTCATGGAGTGGCTGTGGCACGCATAGATCGGCACCGGGCTTAGATATTTGGCCGATCAGATTAATAAATCTTTCCTTGCCCCAGCCAATGTATGAACTGGAAAGGCTGAATACTATTAGTTCATGGAGTGGCTGTGGCACGCGTAGACTGGCATTGGGCTTAGATATTTGGCCGATCAGATTAATAAATCTGCCCTTGCCCCAGCCAATGTATGAACTGGAAAGGCCGAATACTATTAGTTCATGGAGTGGCTGTGGCAAGCGTAGATTGACAACGGGCTTAGATATTTGGCCGATCAGATTAATAAATCTGCCCTTGCCCCAGCTAATGTATGAACCGGAAAGGCCGAATACTATTAGTTCATAGAGTGGCTGTGGCACGGGTAGACCGGCATCGGGCTTAGATATTTGGCCAATCAGATTAATAAATCTGTTCTTGCCCCAGCCAATGTCTGAACTGGAAAGGCCGAATACTATTAGTTCATGGAGTGGCTATGGCAAGCGTAGATCAGCAATGGGCTTAGATATTTGGCCGATCAGATTAATAAATTTGCCCATGCCCCAGCCAATAAATGAACTGGAAAGGCCGAATACTATTAGTTCATGGAGTGGCTGTTGCACACATAGATCGGCAACGAGCGTAGATATTTGGCCGATCAGATTAATAAATCTGGCCTTGCCCCAGCCAATGTATGAACTAGAAAAGCCGAATACTATTAGTTCATGGAGTGGCTGTGGCAAGCGTAGATCGGCAACGGGCTTAGATATTTGGCCGATCAGATTAATAAATCTGCCCTTGCCCCAGCCAATGTATGAACCGGAAAGGCCAAATACTATTAGTTCATTGAGTGGCTATGGCACACGTAGAACGGCATCGGGCTTAGATATTTGGCTGATCAGATTAATAAATATGCCTTTGCCCCAGCCAATGTATGAACTGAAAAGGCCAAATACTATTAGTTCATGGAGTGGCTGTGGCACATGTAGATCGGCTCCGAGCTTTTGAAGTTTAGCATTAATAAAATTGCCTCAGGGGCGCTGCACCCGTTAGGAATAAATGAGGCGAGTTCTTCATGCCCGTAAATCCCATTATTGTGTTCAGACTCAATTTAAACCAGTCTTTTGAGGAAGGCTAGATAAATGCGAATGTCAAGTAAACTATTCTTCAACAGTAGAGGAGAAAGGAGGACATTGGCTGAGCTGTATACAGAGATGAATCGCAGTGGCGAGCCTATGCACACGGGAAGTAGGACGTCAAGGGAACGGGAAAAACGTCAATCCCCACGTCGTCGAAGTAGATCACCTAGAATGGAAAAACAACAACGGGGTAGCTCCCCTCGACCGCGACCGAGAAGTGAATTCGATGCGACACCGCGACTGTTTACGGTTTTTGTGGGGAATAAACCGATGATGGAAGCGGATTCAATTGTTCACGACCCAAGGGTGGCAGTTGAGTTCGCTCGACAGATTTTTCCACCAGAAGTCCAGTAGTCGATGGTCGGTCGACAGGACTTCGAAGTGTTTCGAGAGGGTATCCATGGAGTAGTGAAAGGGCTGTATACCGCCTATGAAATCGGTATGGGCCTATGTGCCACGCGGCGGGATATAGAGCAGAAGAACGAACGAATTCGAAACTTGGAGGCTCGTGCGGAGAAGGCCGAGCGTGAGCTAAGGAAGGCCAAAACTGCCGAACCGCGTGCGGCCAGCCAATCCAACCTGGTCGTGGAGGAAAGGGTGACCGAACTGCTAATAAGTCATGTGATTGCCGATTGAGATACAGTAAGCATGTTTGCAGTAGAGATTGCAAGGTCCATGGGTTATGAGAAAGGCTTCCACGACGGCTGGAAAGTCGGGATAGACAAGACGAAGGAGAAACTCGCCGAGGAAGTATGCCGATGCGAGAATCGGGGTTTCAGGCACGGCTGGATTAAGGCTCTCTAGGCCGCAGAGGCTCTCCTAGAAGCAGGCGTTGAATCGGTGTCGCCATTATACCAACGTCATCACTTTCCCTTTGGCGCTTTCGAAATTGAGAAGAGCGACGACGAGGGTGATGCCGAATAAAATTGAACATATTGTAAACGCTCCAACACAGATTGGGCGCGAATTATGTATTTATTGGTTAATTTAATAAAACACCGTGTTTTAAATGTTTGCACGTTTCAATTTATGTTTATACATTCTGAGCCAATTGGTTAATGTAATGAAACACTTCATTTTAAGTGCTTGAATGTTTCAACTTTTGTCAACAATGCTTGCTTTTCAATCGTAATATTCATGAGAAGCACGCCGAATCTGGATTATTATTTGGCCCAAGCCCATCCTGCGTGGATGGGCGCTCCGAATTCAGAGTCTTTACTCAGTCCCAATGTGATATCCACGAAGGACGCTCCGAATTCGGATTCTTATTCGGCCCAAACGTGACATGCACGGATGTTGCTCCAAATTCGGAGGCTTTTTTAGTTTGGCCAATCGTGATGTCCACGAAGGGCGCTTCGAATCCGGAGTCTTATTCGGCCCAAACGTGACCTACACGGTAGGGACTCCGAATTCGGAGGCTTTTTTATCTTGGCGAATCGTGATATCCATGAAAAGCGCTCCAAATCTGGAGGCTTATTCGGCCCAAACGTGACCTGCACGGATGGGGCTCCGAATTCGGAGGCTTTTTTATCTTGGCCAATCATGGTCTTCACGAAGAGCGGTCCGAATCCGGAGTCTTATTCGGCCCAAACGTGACCTGCACGGATAGGGCTCCGAATTCGGAGGCTTTTTTATCTTGGCCAATCGTGGTCCAGGAAGGGCACTCCAAATCCAGAGGCTTATTCGGCCCAAACGTGACCTGCACGGATAGGGCTCCGAATTAGGAGGCTTTTTTATCTTGGCCAATCGTGATATCCAGGATGGGCGCTCCAAATCCAGAGGCTTACTTGGCACAAATGTGACCTGCACAGATGGGGCTCCGAATTCGGAGGCTTTTTTTATCTTGGCCAATCGTGGTCCACGAAGGGCGCTCCGAATTCGGAGTCTTATTTGGCCCAAACGTGACCTGCACGATAGGGACTCCGAATTCGGAGGCTTTTTTATCTTGGCCAATCGTCATATCCATGAAGGGCGTTCCGAATCCGAACACTTATTCGGCCCAAACGTGATCTGCACTGATGGGGCTCCGAATTCGGAGGCTTTTTTATCTTGGCCAATCATGGTCTTTATGAAGGGTGCTCTGAATCCGGAGTCTTATTTGGCCCAAACATGACCTGTACGGATGGGGCTCTGAATTCGGAGGCTTTTTTATCTTGGCCAATCGTGGTCCATGAAGGGCACTCCGAATCCAGAGGCTTGTTCGGCCCAAACGTGACCTGCACGAATGGGGCTCCGAATTAGGAGGCTTTTTTTATCTTGGCTAATCGTGATATCCAGGACGGACGCTCCTAATTCGGAGGCTTTTTTATCTTGGCCAATCGTGGTCCACGAAGGGCGCTCTGAATCCGGAGTCTTATTTGGTCCAAACGTGACCTGCACGGTAGGGACTCCAAATTCGGAGGCTTTTTTTATCTTGGCCAATCATGATATCCATAAAAGGCGCTCCGAATCTGAAGGCTTATTCGGCCCAAACGTGATCTGCACCGATGGGGCTCCGAATTCGGAGGCTTTTTTATCTTGGCCAATCGTGGTCGACAAAGGGCGCTCCGAATCCAGAGGCTTATTCGGCCCAAATGTGACCTGCACGGATGGGGCTCCGAATTGGGAGGCTTTTTTATCTTGGCCAATTGTGATATCCATGACGGGCGCTCCGAATCTAGAGGCTTATTCGGCCCAAACGTGACCTGCACGAATGGGGCTCCGAATTCGGAGGCTTTTTTTATCTTGGCCAATCGTGATATCCACGAAGGGCGCTCCGAATCTAGAGGCTTATTCGGCCCAAACGTGACTTGTACGGATGGGGCTCCGAATTCAGAGGCTTTTTTTTTTTAATCTTGGCCAATCGTGATATCCACGAAGGGCGCTCCGAATCCGGATGCTTATTTGGCCCAAATATGACCTGCACGGATGGGGCTTCGAATTTGGAGGCTTAAACCAAAAGACTTTTGAATTGAATTGCGCAATGAGAAAATAGGAAACTTTGTATTGCAAAAGTGAAATCTGTACATGGTGAATCATTCAAAACAAGTATCATGCTCCACAGGTTGGGTTTAATGACAGAATTTACGCAAGCGCGTTGAATTCCAAGGTCGTGGCAGACCCCTCCCAGACATGTCTTTGAGCCGATATGCCCTTACTCCCGTAATTGAGTCTATCTGATAGGGGCCGTCCCAGTTAGGACCCAATTTTTCATCAGCCGGATTCCTGGCAGCTGGAAGCACTTTCTTTAGGACCAATTCATCTGGTATATAGCGGCGTAGCTGAACGCGTTGATTATATGACTTAGCAAGCTGCTGTTGGTACCATGCCATGGATACAAGGGCACGGTCTCTTCGTTCTTCAATCAAAGTCAAATCCAAGGCCAGCATCATGTTGTTTCGGCCCATATCAAAAACTTTGGATTTCAAGGTTGGGAGGCCGATCTCCAAGGGGATGATTGCCTACGTTCCGAAACACAAAGCGAACGGCGTTTCCCCAGTGGACCGCCTCAGAGTAATGCGATGAGCCCATAACACACTCGGCAATTCTTCGACCCATCTGCCTTTAGCTTTCTCCAGCCTCTTCTTGATGCCGTCCAAAATGGATTTGTTGGAGGATTCAGCTTGGCCACTACTCTGTGGATAAGCCGGGGTGGAAAAATAGGGCCGAATACCATACTTGCTGCACAGTTCTCGGTAGACACCGCAATCAAACTGGGTGCCGTTGTCTGAAATAAGTGCTCTTGGAATGCCGAATCGCGTTATAATATTTCTCCATACAAAACGCTTCACGTCAGTATCTCAGATGTGCATTAGTGCCTCCGCTTCTATCCATTTTGTTAAATAATCTGTTGCGACAATCAAAAATCGCTTGTTGCCCGGGGCGCGAGGCAATGGTCCGACGATGTCAAGTCCTCATTGGGTGAACGACCAAGGACTAGTTATAGAGCTCAACTCTTCAGTAGGTAAATGGGTTAAAGGGGAAAACTTCTAGCACTGTTCACATTTCTTCGGGTAACATTCGGCATCAGCTCTCATTGTCGGCCAATAATACCCCTGTGTCACAGCTCGATGAGCCAAAGAGCGCCCTCCAGAATGGGCGCCACAGCTACCTTAATGTATTTCAGTCAGAAGTTCCTCGACTTGATCTGGATGAGCGCATTCTAGGTATGGACTAGAAATGGATTTTTTGTAAAGTTTTCCTAGCGGATCCAAGTAGTATCGCAGGGCTTTGTTTCGCAACTTGTGCGCTTCTTTCTTATCCAACGAGAGCTGTTCGGAAGATAGGAATGCAGCAATGGAGTCTATCTAACTCGGTCCTGATTCTATGACATTGACTTGGACTTCCCCTGAAGGGCCAATGCTCGATTTAGGGATGAAACCCACTTCAATTGTCCGTTTGTCTTTGAGTTAATGGCGGAGGCTATGCAGGCCAGGGCGTCTGCATGTGTGTTTTGATCACGGGTTATTTGATTCAATTCATGATGGTCAAATTTTGCCAGCAAGGAATTTGTCGTTTTCATGTAAGCGGCCATACGGTCGTTTTTGGCGGCGTACTCCCCCTTTAGTTGATTAATCACCAGTTTTGAATCGCAAAATATAAGCAAATGCTGAGCACCCAGGAGATGTGCATTCCGCAAGCTGGTTAGCAGGGCTTCATATTCGGCCTCATTGTTCGATGCTTCGAAGCCGAGTTTGACAGCCTGCTCGATTATTGCTTCGTTGGGAGCCATGATCATTACTCCGCCCCGCTGCCGCGTTGATTGGACGATCCATCACAGTACAACTGTCAAATGTCCCCAACATAAATTCTCCAGTTCGGCTTACGTTGAATTTGATCAGACTTGAAGTCGGCAAGACCCCCAGTGAATTCGGCCGCAAAGTCGATAAGCACTTGCCCTTTAATTGAGGTTCTAGGCAGAAACTGAATATCGTACTGGCCGAGTTCAAGAGCCCACTTTGAAATGTACCCTGATGCTTCTGCACTACGGAGTACTGACCGGAGGGGGTAGTCCATTAGTACCCCGATGGAATGCCCCTGAAAGTAATGCTTCAATTTTCTTGCTGCCATGATGAGGGCTAGGATGAGTTTTTCCAACGGAAGGTAATGTGTTTCGGCGTCAACCATTGCCTTGCTCACATAATACATTGGCCACTGCTTCCCCAACTTTTCCTTTAACAGTACGGCGTTGACGGCCCGATCGAAAACTGCTAGATATAAAATGAGCGGGTCACCTACCGAAGGTGTTGTCAAGAGTGGAACTGATTGGAAGTAAGTCTTCAGACCATTGAAAGTGACTCCGCACTCAGAGGTCCATTCAAAAGCCTTACCCTACCGTAGGGTATGAAAGAATTGGCGGCAACGATCTGTGGAACGACTCATAAACCTGTTGAGTGCGGCGGCCATCTGTTGAGTGCGGCGGCCATCCCCATCAACTTTGGAACCTCCTTCACCGATCGAGGGGAGCCGAGTTCCAAAATTATAGTGATTTGCCTCGGGTTGGCTTCGATTCCTCGGTGGTTGACAATGTAGCCAAGGAATTTGCCGGATCCGATCCCAAATGCACACTTGGAAGCGTTCAGCTTCATTTTGTACTTGTGTAAAATGCCAAATGTCTCCTCCAGATCGGCTAGATGAGTTTGCTCTTCTTTAGACTTGACCACCATATCGTCAATGTACACTTCCATAGTACGGCCGAGTTACTCCTTGATCATGGCAGTGACTAGTCTTTGGTAAGTTGCCCCTGCATTCTTCAGCCCAAAAGGCATAACCTTATAGTAATAGGTTCCTCTTGGGATGAGGAATGCAGTTTTATCTTGGTCCTCCGGATGTATGGCGATTTGATGGTAGCCTCTGTAGGCATCGAGGAAGCTCATACGATGATGATGTGCCATGGCGTCTACGAGTTGGTCGATTCTGGAGAGAGGAAAACAATCCTTGGGGCAAGCTTTATTTAAATCCATGAAGTCCACACAGACACGCCAAGTCCTATTTTTCTTCTTTACCACCACAGTATTCGACAGCCATGTAGAATAGGTCAATTCCCGGATTGCCCCGGCATCAAGCAACCCGTCAACTTCTTCAACAATGGCAGCAATGTGTTCTGCGGCTGACCGTCGGCTTCCCTGAATAATCGGCTTACTTTTGGGGTCAACATTTAAACGATGCTGAGAAACAAATGGATCTACCCCCGGCATCTCATATGGCGACCATGCGAATACATCGAGGTTGTCGAGTAAGAAAGTGATTAGCTGCTGCCTGTCAGTTTTATTTAAGGAGGCACTGACCATGAAGAACCTGTCAGGATCCCCGTCAATTTCAACTCGATCCAGGGCTTCCGTGGCCTTTTCACTTGGGAGCCGTCTAACATCGTCGAGGCTCTCGCGATTCGGCACCTCAATAGAATTCACTTCCAGCTCCCTTGGTGTCTCCGTGGCAAGAAGATAACATGCTTGTGCCGATTTCTGGGAACCACGGATTTGTTCAATGCCGCGTTCGGTCGGGAAGCGGAGCAATTGATGATAGGTGCTTGGCACGACCTGCATGGTATGCAGCCAAGTTCATCCCATGATGAGATTATACGGCGAAGGCAGCTTGATAACCAAGAATTCCATATTCACTGTTCGGGAGCCCGCTCGAACTGGTAGTGTGATTTTGCCCAACGGGTATTCTGGATTAGCGTTGAAGCCGAATAACGGATAAGGAGCCGGAGACAGGTCCAACTCGGTTAACCCAAGTTTGATGAAGGTCTTGTAGTACATTACTTCCGAAGTACTCCCCTGGTCAATAAGAACGCGTTCAATGGAGAATCGGTTTACTCGAAGTTCGATGACCAATGGATCGACGTGGGGGAGCGTAACGCCAATAAGATCAGAATCGTCGAAGGTAATACTCGGAGCTTCATGGGGCCGTTTTGCTAGTGTGATTTGCTTTTGGGGGGCAGGATGTGACTGAATTGTATGTATCGCTGATACCGTCGGCAGGCTGTATATCATATGGATCACGCCGAGAGGTGAATCCTGCTGTAAAGCTACTGTTTTGGTCGAGTTGTCTTTTCGGACGTACTGCTTAAGCCGACCATCTTGTACCAATTTCTCAAGGTGATCCTTCAGCGCATAACAACTTTCGGTATCATGGCCGTGGTCCTTGTGATATTCGCACCGCCTATCCCGTCTCCTTGTGTCAGGAGGTCCTACCATTTTGGATGGCCATTTGAAGAACGGAAGGTGTTGGACTTTAGACATAACTGTGCTGATCGACTCAAACAACTCCGTATATTTCTTGTCCGCGCGCCTTGTGCGCCTGCTATCCACTTGAAGTTGTTCACCAGCTCGGTGGGAGCATTTGTCATTTGATCGGCGCGAATCCTGTCTCTTGTCTCGTTTGGCCCGATTCCGTGGTTCAGGGCTCCGGGATGGTGCAGAATTTATCGGCTGGACGATTTCAAATGGGGTCGTCTTGTTGGCCTTTTGTCCGGCTTTAACCCGCAGGGCGTCATCTTCCACTTTGCAGTATTCCTCGACTTTCTTTATCAACGACCAGACTGTTTTGAGGGGCCTTCTGGTCAGAGAACTACGGAGGGCACTATCCAGATACAACTCCATTTTAAAGGTGGTAATGGCCATGGAGTCGTTGCAGGTGTCGTCCACAAGATTAAAGCATTCCCAATAGCGCACCGAATACGCTCGTAAGGTTTCCCCTGGCTGGATTTGCATGGCCCAGAGAGAGTCGGCTTGCATCGGCTGGACCTCATTGGTGATGAATCTTGCCCTGAAGGATTTCTGTAATTAATGGAAGCTCTTAATCGATGCCGGTTCCAACTTATAATACCATCTAACAGCCAATGGTCCCAAACTACTCCGAAATATTCGGCACATGAGAGCCTCGTCGTCTGCATGCAGCGTCATGGCCTGTCTATAATGACGGATGTGGTCAGTGGGATCAGATTTTCCGTCGTATAGAGTGAACGATGGAGCCTTGAACTCTTTGGGTAGTACTACCCTTGCGATCTGTCGCACAAAGGGGTCATATTGGTCCTCTTCATCTGAATCATTTCTTCTTCTTTTATTCCGCGCACACGGACCTCCTTCAGAAGAACTGGAGACTTCGACTCGCCCCTTCTTTTTGGGTTCTGGGGATGAAGAATCAAAGTCACTACCACTATATTGTTTTCGAACTCGAGGTCGTCGACCATCCTTTCTCAGAGGTTGTGAGAGATCTTGGCGCGCGGCCTATTGGGATTTCGCCACCTCCAAGGCCAAATCCTAACGAAGACGCTCATTCTCAGCCATTATGTTCTCCAACCTCTGTTCGTTTTGTTTCGCCTGATCCATAATCGCTTACATTGTCTCATCAGCTAAGTCGAAGTTCAAGGCTCTTCGTGTAGTGATGTTTTTTTGTCCCAACATGGTGCTTGGAGTGGTATCAACTTGTGGCGTAAGATTATTAGCGACTGTCGGAGGATCTTCCGTCACGCCTGCCATGGATGTACTGGAGTATTCTCACAGACGGCGCCAATTGTGGGGAAGTAGTTCGGAAATACTCTTTGGATCTTGTGGGACGCTCGTGATCCTCAGCTAGCCACCTGAAAATGAATGAAAACTCCGGTCGGGGGTGCTAGAATTAGCACTCCGACAGATAAGTCAGTGTATACTCTCTTGGTTGCTTGAGTTTTAAGTTAAGCATACTAGTTCTCACATACCTATCTTTGGTTGATGTTCTTCTATTTATATCTCATCTTGGGCCTCAGGGTTGGGCCCACCTTTAATCCACCGTGTAACTATTTACTCGGCTTCTTTTGTTGCAAACTACTCTTCACTCGGCTCCTCGCTCAACTGATTATGCGGCCGATTAGGATACTTCTGGATTTAAATAAGACGGGGCCAAATACAATATATATATCTCGACTCCCCGAATTCTCTTATTCGGCCTCTTTTCATCCCCTGATACTCGGCCCCCACAATTTTGTATTTCTTAAACCATGGCAAATACAAAATTGGTGGAAAACGAAAGGGTTTGGGGTAACCTACATGAGGATGCATTGAATCGTATAGGAAGTTGGGAAAAAGCATGGCCGGTTTGTCTAGCGGAAGTGTTGGTTAGTTGCAATAGACCATTGCAATGGATTTGTGCAACCCCATCAAGATGAAGATTGACTGCATGGAAGCCGTTGTAGATGTGGTTTTCATCTTCAGCTAAAGCCATGAGTTTTAAGTATAGATAGAGAAGTATCAGAAAAAGAAACTGATAATGAAGTGATAGGTAGGTATCATGAAAAACTTTTCATGAAAATAATCATGAAAGTTTTGTGACCTTTGAATTACATTTAGAATAAATTACCACACACTAATCAAGATAATCCAAGAATCATAAATTTTTCTTGCTCAATTTTATAAAAAAAATTTCATAATTCCTAACATTTCTCATTTACAAAAGCAGGAAGGCTTCTTCCTTGTGAAGATGGATGGGTTCGTTTTTCTTTGTTGTAAGACAATCCTATACATCGATTTAAATTTCGTTGTTGAAAAAATCAGGACCCCTTGTCAAGGGGACATCTCGTCAAATAGTAAAGTCTATCAAGTCAACCAATCAACCAACAGGACCGTTATCGGAAAAATGAGCACGTCTAGTGAAAGGTTTTTTTTTTTTTTTTTTTTAAATTTATGGTGAAAGTTATTTTGGAATTGTGATTGTTATTTTGGAATTGTGATTGTCTTTTTTGAGTTATGATTTGAGTGTGAAATTATGAGTTGAGTTTTCAAAAAAGAAAATTTGTTTAATTATGAATTTTGAAAAGAGTTTTTGAATTTTGAAAAGTATTTTGAGTTATATTTTGAGTTTTAAGTTTTTAAATTTTGAGTTGTATTTTGAATTTTCTGGATTTTTTTTAAATATTAAAAAATGTTTTAAAAAATTATTTTTTATTTAAACTTTTTTATTTTAAATATTTTATTTTAATTTGTAAATATTTTAATTTTTAATTATAATATTTTGAAGTTAAAATACAACTCCACACACAAATCGTAATCAAACTCAAGTCTAAAATTATTTTCAAAACTCATAACCAAACACATAATTCAAAACTACACACCACTTTCAAAATTCTACACTCAAATCGTAACCAAACACATAACAAAAAAATTAAAATATTTAAAAATATTTTTATAAAATAAAATAAAATATTTTAAACGAAAAATAAAAATATATATTTAAAATAAAAAATAAATTTTTTTTCAATTTTTAATATTTAAAAAATATAGCACAAAAATATATGAAATATAGTGCGCATTAAAATAAATAAATAAAGATTTAAAATATAAAATATTTATCCTAAAAAATAAAAGTAAGAAAATTTTTAAATATTAAAAAAAATTAATCCAAAAAATTTTAAAAGACAACACTCAAATCATGGTTCTAAAAATAATTTTAAAAAACAAAATCAAAAATATTTTTTTATTTTTTTTTAAATAGATTTTTGGTTTTGATTTTTGAAAATAATTTTGAATTGAATTTTTAGTTGTGTGTTTGGTTATAAGTTTTGAAATTAATTTTTGAATTAAATTTTGAATAATTTTGAATTGTGTATTTAGTTATAAATTTTGAAAAGTGTTATAAAAATTTGAGTAACCAAACGCAGCCATAATTTTTTGTAGCGTATATTATGCTACTTTCTAATAAAAGTTAAAAGTAACAAATTTATAAAAAAGGACATTGTAAAATTTATGATTGGCGTTATGCTATTTTGTAATAAAATTTAAAATTGACAAATTTATAATTTGTACCTTAAAGTTATAAATGACAAATTATAAAAGTTATCTTTTTTTTTATTTTTTATTTTTTGGTGAACAATATTAATACTTTTTGTAGTAAGAAAAGTTATATCATTTTATAATAAAAGTAACAATTTTTTGTGCTAGTACGAGCTGCAAACCAAATGCACACTTTTAGGGGTGCAAATAGCCTTTCCCCCAATTTGATATTAAAGTAAAATACACTCTCCAATTTTAAACTTCCACTTAAATTTTACTTTTGCCCCTCATCTTCAAGTTGTAACAATTAAATTGTAAATTTTAGCCATTGTTTCAATGTAACCCTCACATCTTTCATTGTTGAAAAAAAAGGACCAAAAGTCCTCACATGATAGCCACATGAGCATGTTTTAAGAGTATTAAACGACAAAATTATAAACAAAATTACATTTTCACCATCCAACTTCCACTCGTATTCTACTTTGGTGTGCAGAAGGATTAAATTGATACTCAGGTTAAAGTTTATGAACTTATAATTAAAAGGTGAGGAACTAAATTAAAATTTAAGTGAAACTTAAAAAATATAATTTATCCCTGGGGTGTTTGGGAAGCAACTTTTTTGGTTTTTTTTGGTTAAAATGGCATTGGAAGAAAAAATAAGTTAAAATAGCTAATAAGACACAATATCACATCAAACCTATAATTATTTCACTTTTTATCTCACAAATATCACATCCAATTACAAAAAAATCCAACTATCTTCCTAAACACAAAAATCTTAGCCTCCTAAAATAGTCAAAAACTAAAATAGCCTACTAAAATAGTAACTTTCCAAACACTCACTATGAGGAGAAATTTCTAAATATCTACACCTACGAATGCGGACTTTCTTCTAATTGGTGAAATGCATTGTAATATCTCAACTGATTCTTTCACACTTCTAAACAACACTGTTAAGAACACAAAATAAATTACAAAATAAATCACAAAATAATAATAATAATAATAATAATGGAAGATTGAGATTAAACCCAATCATAGAGGGACTTACATTCAAAAGGCCTCGTTTGGGAACCCTCTCTTTTAGCTAAAAATTCAAAAAGTTACTTAAATTAGTTAAAAAGCCAACAACCCATACCAAAAAGTCAAAGATTCTCTTTTCTCTCTACTTTTTGCACATCTTTTCGTAAAAAGCCAAAAAATCATCCAAAACATACTAGTTTTTTTTAGCTCATATTTTAGTCAAATAACCAAAAAATTACTAAATTAACTTGTTCCCAATCGGGGCCTAAATTTCAACCTAGTGTTCTTGTGAATAACCTCCCATGCTATGACAATAGCATTTCTTTACCATAAAGTCCTTTAGGGCTGTGCATCAAATCCGAGAACCTGCCTAACCCATTTGATCCAGACCGACCAGGACTGTTACAGACGGTTTTAAAGAAAGAAACGGTCGCTTGCAGCTTTTTTATGTTGATTTTCACGGGTGTGCGGTTAGAAGATTACTCATATACAAACCCGGTCAACCCGGCCCAACAGAATGATTTTTTTATTGTATAATATTATATACTTGTCATGGAATTACACCTAGTCTTAATCAATCTGACTTTTGATCTTTCCAACTTCAAATTTTCTTCAACAAACCTATAATAAAGACGTGAGTGGTTGTGTTTTTGTTGATTTTTATGTGATGTGTCTGTTTTCATGTTTTGCCCTAGGCTCTCGGACACACATTTTCTTTCTTAGTAGGGTAAGTTGGACATCTTGTTTTCTCTCTTTTTGAAGAGTCTTCTCTGTGAGACCATTTGGACTCTTTTTTTTTTTGTGTGTGTGTGTGTGTGTGTGTGTGTGAGAAAAGGTGTGGAATTTAAAATAATTATGACAATTAATTCAGTCTATTCCTCCTTATAATACTAAGACAATCTAAACATGAGACAACATACACAATCCACATAGATTGATAATCTTAAGACTAATTGCTTTACAAATTTTTTTTGAACTTTGTATCCATCATACACATCCAAAATTTATTTATTTATTTATATATTTAAATTTTTAGTGATAGTGTTAGCGTTAGTGGTCCAAGCACATTGTGAGACTTTTAGGTTGTATCTAGAACAATATTTGTTCACTAGTACCTTCACAAACAGAGGTGAATATGCCTTTAGAACATGTGCATTTGATGATCTATATATTTATTTCTTGAGTTTTGTGGTAATTTATATCCATTATGTTTGATAGTTTGTTCCTTCATTTGACTTATACAAACAGGTACCACAAATATCTAAGAATTGAATCAACCAAATAAAGCTTTGTGGTGACAACATGGGCATCATAAATAGGCCTTCAAGACTTCACACCAACACAGCTAGACATGGTCTACTACAAAATGGTTTGGAACAATAGTACTCTTTGTCAAGATTGGGGTTTTGTTGAGTTTGTATAACTTTCACTTTTATTTAAAGTATTTCATTGTATAATAATACACAATCCAAGAAATATTTCCTCTTCTACCAAATCCACCATAAATAGTAGGTCTTTGCAAAAATTGGTGGCAATCATAAAAAATCATTTACACCATCTTTGTAATTGGTTCATGTTCTCCTGTTAATATAAATTTTATTTTTTGCTTATATATATATATATATATATATAAACTAGATGACGATCGACTTTATGCCTTCAAATTCTATCCATAAACATAATTCAGTCATTAAACTTCCATTAGGCATCCAAATAGTCCTTAATCTCTAAGTCATTGCCACAGCAATTTTATTGCGCTTGTTGGTCTTCGGTTAATTAATCTATGTATCCGTGCTAAAGCTTGCTTCAGTAACATTGTTTGCTAGAACTTATTTCAAGCTAAAAGTTGATTATCTATACACAAACAATAAAATCACACCTTCCCTAACTTCAATATAATCAAATATATAACAACAAGTGAGCTTGGATGACTAGTGCAAGCACAGGAGACATTTACAATCATCTATTTTCTTGAAGTGAGTAGCTAATAACTACGTCTCTTTTACACAATAATCACGTTGATTCTTACTAGTCATTCATTTTTTTGCAAAGAAACAAAAGAGATATATATTAATAAGGAAGAACAGTAAGATAGGGAGGGCAAGATGCACTCAAACAGAAATGAAAACAACAAAATAACAGAGCAAAAAAGTAGACATCCCTAAGACTAAGACTAACAAACGGCACCCCAATCAATAGAAACCAAAAAAAGTGATATTCTTACTAGTCATACATTCAAATGATGTTCTAGCACTTCCAAGGCATGGAGATTTTCAAATTCAACGACCAGAATTGAATATTGACTCAGAGCTACACATCGAGTGAGCAGAAGACTTTGGAACCGATGAAGGAAATGACAAGACAAATTCAGAAGATGTGTCATTAGTCACACTAAATGTACCAATACCTGTGGAATCAAAAAGTATATCTGGCAACAGGGCATTTCCATCTAGGTACTGCATCACTTGTCTCATGCTAGGCCTTGCCGCTTCATTATACTGTGAGCAAAGCAGACCTAACTTCAAAACCAATAACATTTCCTCTTCCAAGTAATTACCTTCCAATCTAGGATCACTTGTCTCAAGAATGGATCCTTGTTTCAAGTTCTCAAGAACCCAATCAACTAAAATCATTTTTTCAGGCAATCCTTGCGGCACTATGGGTCTCCTTCCACAAGCCACTTCGAGCATCAATGCACCAAAAGCAAACACATCGGTGCATGTAGTAGCCTTTCCAGTTCTAGTAAGCTCTGGTGCAAGATAGCCAACAGTACCAACCACATGGGTAGTTTCTGGATTTGCCCCATGATCATACAATCTAGCAAGCCCAAAATCTCCTAGTCGTCCATTTAGATCAGCATCTAGTAAAACATTACTAGCCTTCACATCTCTATGAAGAACAACTTGCTCCCATTCTTCATGCAAATAGTGAAGGGCAGATGCTATTCCTCTAAGGATTTGAAAACGTTGGGTCCAATTGAGGGTTGGTTCTTCATTGCTAAATAGGAACTTGTCAAGGCTTCCGTTGGGCATGTAATCATAGACCAAAAGAAGCTCACCCTTTCGCCGACAATAACCAAGGAGATGCACCAAGTTCCTATGCCTTAACCTTCCCATGCTAGCAATTTCGGCCACAAACTCCTTCACACCTTGTTTTGAATCATGGGAGATTTTCTTGACTGCAACTTGTTCCTTGGAAGAGGGAAGTACTCCTCTATAAACCTTTCCAAAACCTCCTGCTCCAAGAAGCTCTTCGTCTTTGAAACCTTTGGTGGATTTGTAGAGATCCTTGTAGAAAAATCTTTGAGGGCCATATTCCTGTTCCCAATCTTCATGTATTTCTTCATATTTTTTCATCCACACAAAGTATGCAGTTCCCGATATTATAATGATAAACACGATGGATACCGTTATCAATGAAACTGTAATTCCTGGACTTGGTTTCTGTGCAGGCTTTATTTTTGGGGGAAGTGAAGGAAGCTTTGAAAGGTCTAGGGTCTGTGCTTGCCCACTTTTGTTAAAGCTCCACCCAAGAATATAGTGGTTACCAGTAAATAGTCCAGTAGAAGAAGAGAAACCAACATACATAGAATCCAAGAGAATTGAAGAAAGATTGATGTTTGTTGACAGGAGTGGTTGGTCTGGTTTTGGACTTCGAATAGGAGCCAGTGTTACATTGAGTAGATTCTCCACTTCATCATAGTCTATCCAAACTTGAATTGGATCTCCACTTTTGAGCTCCAAACTCTTGTTTTTCCGTTCACTGTTGGAATAATATGAAGCGGGTGCCGATACAAAAGATTTTATGCTGTTAATGTCAATTCCAACGTGATTGCCATTTATATCATTGATTTCGACATTGCGAGCAGTATCAAGCTCAATTGCCAACAGATGGTTTGAAGGGTTGCCGTCGTTCTTAGAATTCAGGAGTCCCAAAAACGTGCTTGGTGAAGCTTGGGTGAAGTTTGTCGATGGTGAGATGGTAAACGCAATTCCATGACCACAAAAATTAAAATTTTGTATTTCAGAAACTATGGCAAAGATAAAAGTGGTGGAAAATGAAAGAGTTTGGGTTAACACAGATGAGGATGTATTGAATCTTATAGGAAGTCTGTAAAATGCATGGCCGATTTGGTCCGTTGAAGTGTTGGTTAGCTGCAATAGACCATTGGGATGGATTTGTGCAAGCCCGTCAAGGCTCAGATTGGCTGCATGGAAGTCATTGTAGATGAACTGGTTGTGATCTTCAGCTAAGGCCAGGATTTTGAAGTGCACATAGAAAAGTATCATAAAACAAACTGATATTGGAGTGGTACCCATTTACAAAAGTAGGAAAGCTTCTTCCTTAAGAAGATGGATGGGTTAGTTTCTTTTTGTTGCAAGACATCCTATGTATAGATTTAAATTTCAAGGGTGAAGAATCAAGACCTCTTGGCAAGGGTGCTGAGGAGCAATAAATTAGAGACTGTGAGTAGGATGATGTGTCGTATTCAAAGACCACATCTTATGTCCAGGTAATAAAACTTTGTCCATTTTTTTTTTTTTTTTTTTTTATCAGCAAAAAGAACTTTATTGATGAGAAAGCATACATAATATATGGGAAAACATCAATAGAGAAAGGAAGTGCAAAAAGCATCAAAGTACCCCCCTCAATCCCAACTAGGTTGGCACTAAGGAGGATACCCAATCATTTGCTAGCACCACCGAAAAGTTGGTGAGAAACCAACAGGAAAAGAGAGAAAAAACACCAACAACAGATGATACACCAGCGACAACTGAAGGAGATGAACTAAAACAAAAACAGCACCATCCAGATGAGATGAACTAAGGCCCTCAGATTGTAACTCAAGAGCTGCAGCACCAAGAACTAAGGCCCTCAGATTGCCATACCAAACCAACACCAAGACAAGGGTCTGCACTGCTTGATCAAAAGGTAACCATATCAGAACCTCAAGGGTTGGCAACAACCACCACTACTTCGGTCACTAATAGCAGCACTGACAAACCTATTTGATCAAAAGGTAAACATAACAAAAGGCAACAACTGAAGGTGATGAACTAATACAAAAACAGCACCATCCAGATGAGATGGACTAAGGCCCTGAGATTGTAACTCAAGAGCTGCAGATAACAGCACCAAAACAACAGCACCAAGAACTAAGGCCCTCAGATTGCCACCACTGCTTCTGTCACAAAACAAACCAGTGCAAAAACCAGCTCCAAGACCTTAAGGCTCCAAAACAGAACAGAACTCACCATTCAATCCAGTACAAACAGAATGGCACCTTGACAGACCTTATAGCCAGTAAACCTGATGCCAGCAGCAGAACCTTATTCCACACACCAGCAGAATTTCAGACCAACTGACATACCTATGCACCTCAGAATTTCAGACCAACTGACATACCATTCAATCCAGCTAACCCCGGCATTGGCAAATTCTACTCTACAATAGCAGTGGCAAAACAACTAAATCACTCAACTCTGTCCTAGAGACAGAACCTCACTTGCTGCAAGTTATACACTATATCATTGACAGAGAAATAAAAAGAGGGGGAAGAAGATCTGAACCATAACGCAATCCTGATTTTGATAGCATCACATAACTCTTCAAAGTCCACCATAAAACTTTGTCCATACTGAAAAATATCGTCAAGGAAAGACCTAGGGCCAAGGATTATTGGTCCCTAAATTTTTCTATCTACCTACGTCCAATCAAGGGATCATGTGAAAATTTAACAACGCATGAATCTTGAAATCAAATTAAATGGTTGGGAGTAGGGCTGTCAATGGATCGGATTTCATTTGAATCCGACCCGAACCCAATCCAAAAATCCAAATCCATTTACAAAAAAAATCTGATCCGGTAATCCGATAATCTGAATCTGTTTAATCTGTTTATTAAACGAATTGAATATGCAAAAATCAAATCCAATCCAATCTGATCCGATTATTCTCAATTTGAATGAAGAAAACACAAAATGAAGAAAAAAAAATCAAATTATATAAAATTGTAGTTCAATAAATAAATAAATGGATCGGATTGGATATCCGAAATCATCGTATTCGGATTCGGATCTGGATCCGGGTGATCTATAATCGGATATGGGCTAAACGGATTCGAGTCAGATTCGGGTTTGTCTTAATCGGATCGGATTCGGATTTTGACAGATCCAATTCGAATCCGATCCATTTAAAGGCCTAGTTGGGAGTACCTTAAAATAATAGGCTAGAGGAACTTGAGGATAAAAGATTTAGCCACCTCTATTTCAGATCCCCTAAAAGTGCATGGTCTAATTTTTCTGAATAAAATAAAATAACATAAAAATATAAGATTTTGTGTGATTCTAGTTTGATGCAAAATGTTTCTATCTGAATTGGTTTTTTTCGTTGTGCAGTTTTGTCAGGCCTACATCTATCTTTCAGGGGTTCCACTTGCTTAAAAACTTGCATATACTCTTGCCTTCATAATACCTCAAATTTTTAGGAGATTTATTTATTTATTTATTTTTTAACTAAATGAAGAATCAAAGTCCATCAGGTCAACCAAGAATTCCAATTTCTTGTTAGTGTTATTATTTAGAGTAGATACAAATAAAAAAGTACACTGAATTTATATATAGAATGATGTGGTGACATTAGAACTTATCATTGTAAAACAAAGTGTACATTTCAATGATATAAAACAACAAAAATGCCACCACCACATGATGAATTTAGAGTACATCAAACCAATTTCCTCCGAGATTTGGAGAAAATACTAGTAGCCCTGCGATTTTTGCATAATTATATTGACCTCCCTTATAGTAAGATTAATAAAAAGGACACCAATTAATGCAAATACTGTGAAAATATAAAGACAAAAATAAATAAATAAATAAATATACATTTCAATGTAAAGGAGATGAAAACATCATTTTGTCATATTTATCCAAGCAAAAAAACATCATTTTGTCATCCATATGACTAACGAATTATTGATAAAAAGATAATTAAGTGTAATGTGAATTAAACCTTAAGAGAGCCCAATGCGATTATGCCAAAATTGTACGGCTATATTTTCTTTATACCTCAAGAGAGATTAGTGTAATTTACCCTAAATTTTATACAAAATTTTTTTTATGAATAAAATTTTCCTATTAATTTTAAGTTTTCTATATGAATGATTTTTTTAAAATTTTTTATTTTTTTTGGATGGGGGGTGGCGCGGGCGCGGGCGGTGTGGTGTTATACCATTGCTCTATGTCATTTGATAGAGAATACAAAACCAAAACTATTGAAGAGCAAATTCCCAGTACATATCTACATCTACCAATGTCCTGAGGGCTTTCTTCTAATTGGTGAAAATGCATTATAATATCTCAACCATTCCTTCACACTTGTGGTTATTAATAACCTCTCTCGCTGTGACAATAGCTCATGACTTCCCCATAAAGTCACTCAAGTAAATATTTGATATTTCTAACTTAAGATTTAGGTAAATAACACTTTTAACTCAAATTTCATTTTGGTTCCTATTTTTTCAAATTAAACAAATTTTAATTTGATCCTTTTGTTCAATTGGAGATCAAAATTAATGATTTTGAGAAACTTGTGAGTCTCTTGAGATCCACACGTAGAAAACAATAACGAAAATTTGGATGAAGAGATCAAATTGAAACTAGACCTCTAGTGTAAGGACCAAATTGTTCAAATCAAATTAAAACAATAGAGACTAAAGTGAAATTTGGATCAAACTACGGGGGTGAAAAGTGTAATCTACCCTACAAATTTCTTCAGCAAACCTAATTAATGAACACATGAGTGGTGATGCTTTTGTTGATTTTATGCGATGTTTGTTTTGACCTAGTCTCATTGATAGTGAGAGGTTTTCTTTCTTGGTAGGTTAGGTTAAACCTCTAACTTGGTCTCTCTTTAGACAGTTTTTTTGTGAGAATATCTATATATATATACAAATGTAGCGTGCTTCCTAAAACTTCCAAACTCTCAAAACTAACATCTCATTCAAAGTTGATGTTATCTCTCCTACAAAGCAGTTTTTGTAATCTTCCTTCCCTTTTTTCCTAATTCCTAATAAAAAAGTTCCAAAATTAAAATAGAGAGTTGAATTATGTAATTTACTAATGAGTCTTTTAAGAATGAAAAAACACAACAAGATGATGGCAAAAAACCATCAGAGTATCCTAAACTTAAAGAATGTGACATATCTTTAATATGTAAGTCTTCAGGACTTTTCCAAGACTGTGGGCATGGTACGACAAATATCAGGAATTGAAACAACCAAATAAAACTTGTGGTTACAAAGTCACATATCTTAAATAGGTCTTTAAAACTCAACCAACACAGCTAGAAGGGTACTACCACAAGTATTCAGAGTTGAACCAACCATATAAACTTGTGGTTAGAATGTGACTTAATAAATAAGTCTTTAAAACTTTACTATTTAAACACAACTACCATGGTACTACAAAGGTAGTTGGAAGAGTACCTTTTTGATCTCTGAATTTAAAGCATACCTAGCCAAGATTGAACCCAATCCAGAATACGAAGCATACAAGAAAATACCTATTAAACCAATCATAAGAATACCAATTGCAGTACCTATTAGTAATGCAAATTAGTATTGGTGCCTATTAGCATCACTACTCTTAATAGAAAACAGAAAATAATACAAGTAATTAATGAGGTAAATGGAAAGTACTACTTCATGTCATGCGAAATGTGCCATACTATCTCAACCAATCTTTCAGAATGAGACTTCTATTCGATAGAATTTGCAAGTGTGAAATGAGGATTAAGGATCTCAACACAAAAACTGCTTACCTGTGTCAACAAAAAAAATTAAAAATTAAAAATTGAAAGAAAGAAAATTCTAATGGCAAAAATAAAAAAATAAAAAAAATATAAAAAACCTATAAAAAATTTCAAAATTGTTCCACTTCCTTTTAGAGCAATTCCAATCATCTCTTTATTTTTTAGTAGCTAAAACATAAAAAAGGTAATTCTTTATTTTGCCTAATCCCTCTTTTATCTTTGTACACTAATCTTTAGTTTACCTATTTATAGACACAAACTGTTTGAAGAGCCATCAAAGACTCTTCAAATGCAGCTGGCATTAAAGTATTTTGTTAAAATAACTATGGTAATAGTTAGACCATTGAAGTGATTAAAATATAATAATACTAGCTATTATAGCTAACAAGACTCATTAAAGAGTCCGTTGGAGATGCTCTTAGAAAGAGAAAAAAGAATGACTAATACTATATGCATCAATTATTGCACTAACTAGTGTACCAATTGATGATGTGGCATAATTTAAGATATTTTTGGTATTTGTAATTTGTATAATAAGTGGGATCAATAATAATGTCATAATTAGTGTAGTTAGTACATGCGAGTGTTTTAGTCAAAAAGTTAAAAAGCTACTAAAAAAATCAAAAAGCCCATAACTTATACCAAAAATTCAAAGATTCCATACTTTTTGTACATCTTTTTGTAAAAAATTAAAAAGTCATTCCAAACATACTAATTTTTTTACCTCATATTTTAGTTAAAAAATCAAAAAGTTACTAAAATAGTCTGTTTCTAAACAAGCCTAATTGGTGCATGTAGCAGCACTCAAAAAGAATGGGAATTACAACAAGTAATTGAGAAATGAAAAGTTTCATCTTCGGTTTTGGAACAATTTCTGGAAGTTTTGAAATGATTTAATAAGTTCAATTTGTAAGACTTAGGAATTATACAAAACACAAACACGACTTTTAAAAAAAATGATTCATGGCAAAGGAGATCCTAATTACATTGAATATTCCGTTTGTCAAGTTATAGATGCAACAGATTGATTAAGCAAACAAATTTCAGGTTTGAAAACCCATTAAAAAAAGGGGAAATTATTGGAAAATCCCATTTGGGAGGGTGTTGGACCGAGAGATCCTTCTTTATTTTTAATATTCTTGGAAGTCCCATTTTGTTGGTAATTCTAATGGGGAGATCCCATGTTGCTGATTTTGGGGTGGACTATGTGACTATTTTGCCCTTGTTCGGTGTGGTAACAATTCTTTTCGGTATGGCAATCCCATTCATTACGGATCTGATTTCGGAAGGAAGATTTTGGGGGAGGGGGGGACAGGCTGCTGTGTGTATTTCAAGGATGTGTGGGTGGTGTAATGTACCATACTGAATAGATTGTTGTTTGTGGTAGTTTTGGTTGCGAGGCTGCGAGCATAAGAGTCGGTGGTCGTCATTGCACCAGGCAATGTATTCGGTGGTGTGGTTATGCGGTTGTATGGGGGGTTCTCACCGTGTTGATTTGTGTGGGGGAATAGGGATGTCAATGTTGTGCGTTATGAGATGATGTCAATGTTGTGTGTGTGTGTGGGGGGGGGGGGGGGGGGGGGGGGGGCGGGGGATGTTGGATTGTTGATGATGGTGTATTGAAAACTAACTATTTACGGCTTCAATTTTGTGACATATATTAAATGCATGTCGTAATTAGTACATTCTACGACATTTTTTTTTTGCAAGTCGTTAGTGGTTTTTCATAACGACATACATACCATGTAAGTTGTTAATTCATATATTTATGGCATATAAAAGTATGCCGTAAAAATGTATATGTTCACGACCTAAAAAATATGTTGTAAATATTTGCACTTAAAACGACATACATTTTATGTTATAAAATATTATAACTTTACACGGCATGCATTAACATGTCGTGAAAACTTCTGCAAAAAAAAAAAAAAAATTCAATCTGAATTTTTTTATGGCATGCAAAAGCATGCCGTAAAAAATGCATATTTTCATGGCATACAAAAATATGTTATAAAATATTTGTACTTAATACGACATACAATTCATGTTGTAAGATATTATAACTTTATACGGCATACATTAGCATGTCATGAAAACTTTTATTAAAAAAAATTTCAATCCAATTTCTTTTTTTGATTTAAAAAAGCTCACAATTTCCAATCAAGCTTCTCACTTTAGATTTTCATAATTGAGGACAACGTAAACAATAATTTATACATTATTTTATAATTTAGGGTCTCTTTTGAGGGATAATTGCACCCAGTGAGCTTTGGGAAAAAAAATTACATATTCATGGAAAAGTTCATAATTTTAATGATTAATATTTATGGCTTCTCACTAACTTGTAATTATTATTTTTTTTAAAATTACCTTGATTTGATATTTTCCCTTCTTTTAATAATTTATTTATTTTTTACTTTTAAGATGTGTCTAATCTGAATACAACTAAAAGTAAATATTTGTAAAAAAATAAAATAAATATAATATATATGAAAGGTATTAAATTTTATATTTTTTTGAATTGAGTGATTTTTTTTAAAAAATTAAAAAATATTTTTCTTTAAATATATGTAAATTATTTGAATTTAAAAAGTTTAAAAAATTATTTAAAATATTTAAAAACTTACAATAACTAAAAAAAAAAAACTCAAAAAACATTATTTTATCCCTGTTCACCACTCTTAAACCTCTCTCATTCTATCTGTACAAGTTTTTGCCCCAAACCCTCTCTCTCTCTCTCTCTCTCTCTCTCTGCGTGCGAGCTCTCTTTGAGCATTGCCTTGATCGATCGCGCGACTTCACATGAACTCACAATGTATGTCATTCACTTTTTCTCCCAATTGATCAATTTTTCTCTGTTTCTCGATCATTTTTTCCCAAAAGCTTCGAATTCATCATTTTGTTTGAAGTTAGGGTTTGGTGAATGGAAATGTAGACTACGAAGCCAAATGCATTCTCAATCAATTGATCTCAAACCCTAACTAATCTCTACACTCGAACGATTTAGTGAGTTTGAAACTCGTCATACTTTGTATTTTTTCTTGTGTGCGTTTACTGGATCAATTGAAGTTTGTATTGATAATTCAGTTTTTTCGGAGATCTGGCAGATCACTAGACAAGTCGATTTCAATGCTTCAGATGGAGCTGGCTGCTACTCGAAGTTCTCAAGAGATGAGGAGATCTGATGAGTTCACTCACATCTCTAAATTGACTCATGAGGGCTTGCCAAGGAACAAGGCTTTCATAGTTATTGGAATTAATACTGCTTTTAGTAGTAGGAAGAGGCGTGATTCGGTTAGACAAACTTGGATGCCTCAAGGTGATAATTTGATATAGTCTTTGTGTGTATGTCCTACTATATCTTAATTTCATGGCTTTCCTTGACTAGCTTTTCGGGTTTGATTAGGAGAGAGACTTCTTCAATCGAAACAAGAGAAGGGAATTATCATCTGGTTCATGACCGGCCATAGGTAAATCTCTTGTCTGCATTTTCTCACAAGTTGGTTAGTTTAGTATTATTTGAAAACAATAGGAATTCTTTGGGCAGTATGATCTAATTATTAATTTTTTGAAGTTGGATCCATTGCTTTTCCTTGATATAGATTTGTCAAAAGTCAGCTCCTGCTTGTGTAACAATAGACATTGTTAAGCAAATAACTGTATCATTATCACATGAATTGCCTTTAAAAATTAAAATAGAATATCCAGGAAGTTTTGAGATGTTCACTTGTTATGAGAATGAACAAGTTTTAGATTATTCTTTGTTTACTATATTTCCATTCCATTGGTGGTCAACAACCAGAGTCATAGCAAAAGCACAAATAATCTTTACCACATGCTGCGGGGTAATTTACTTTTATGTGCTGTGATGTTCTTTGATGAGACTAGAAAAAGACAAACTAAATTACCATGAAGATGTTTGTTTGTATATCTAAGAACTGCAGAACTATTTGGCCAATGAATCAATTGGTCAAGTGAACTAAATCTTAATTGATCTGCATTCCATGTTGGTGTTGGTGGACAAGTACAAGAAGCACTCTCCCGTGGACTTTGATGTCAAATTTATGTAAAGCTGCACTAGGAAGGAAACTTTGATCGCTGCTCCATATGGTTGAAATCATGGTTGGTTTGAATAAGGTGAACTTCTAGTTCTAGGATTTAAGAAGTTTAGGGAAAGTTTGGAGGTTTTTGTAGACAGAAATGAGTTGGAATTAACTTGATTTTTAGAATTATAAGCTGTAGAAACTTAAAAGTGTAATAAAATTTATAGGCAGCAATTATTTTGTCGTATGTAGATGCTGTAAATTATAGTCCATGAAAATTAATTAAAACATACTTGACCAAATAAGGTTCCAAGGGTTGCTTCGTTTAAAATTCTAAAGTTGTCTCCTCTCATCTGATTGTGTTCCGCATTGTTTTCTTAACTGGTATGTAGATGCTATAAATTATTGTCTTAGGAGCCTTAGCATAATCATGTGTAAGAAGACAGTAGTTGAAGAGGATTTTCTCAAGGGCATGAGGTGGACAGTTAAAGTTTGATTTTGCACCTTAAGGGAGGATATTCCCCTGGATTTTAGGTGGATAGTTAAAGTTTGATTTTTACCTTAAGTGCTTTGTCTCATTTGGAAACAGGCTTTTTTAGTAACTTTTTGACTTTTTGGCTAAAATGTGATGTAAAAAAAACTAGTATGTTTGGGATGACTTTTTGACTTTTTTACGAAAAGATGTGCAAAAAATAGAGAGAAAAGAGAATTTTTGACTTTTTGGTATGGATTGTTGGCTTTTTGATTTTTTTAGTGACTTTTTGACTAAAAAATCCACTTGGCAAACGAGATAGCAAATTTAAAGAGAATTTATACTTATCAAAAAACAAGAAAATTTATGTTGAATAGTGACAGAATGACCTAAATGCCATAGAGCAAATGTTGGAAAGCCAAGAAACATTGGTGTTAGATGAGATATAATGAAATGAGTTGTAGCTGAAAGAGAATAAAAAATGGAAAAGAGTGAAAGGGATTTATGAGGATATTTGATTGAATAGCATAAAAAATTGGAAAGACTAGAATCAACATGGGTACGTCTATAAAAAATATTGGAGTAGCTTAATGGGTGACACATTGATTGAAATAATTCATGCATGATCATGCCCTATAGAAACTTTGATTATTGAACATAATTGATCATGTGACTTTCTGAGTAACTGCTACGAGAAAAGGACACAATTGGGACCAATATATTCTTTTTAGACAATGAAAGCTTCAATATGTGAATAATAGACTACTATTGTCTTACTACCATGCTTTAAATAATGCTATTAGATCTTTTGTAGAGTCGTTATTAGTTCTAAAATATTTTAGTTGGTTAAAAATTTTTAATTTCCAAATTTTGAAGTCATTGTTTTTTGGTAGAATTTGGAGAATGTAGCATCCTATGGATTTGCAAATAATCTTCAGTTTTTAGTGGAGAGTTGAGTTATGAGGATTTGAGGTTGTAGTTGTATGAATTTTCGTAAACCTTGTGACGAGGGTGAGACACTTCTTCCCCCCTTCTTCTCCTCCTCTGTCTGAATTACCCCAAGTACTATTTGCAGGTTATTGTTCATAATACCCTCAAGTTGCACATTTTAGCCCCAAAAGCCTACCAAACTAAGTTCAAATTAATCTTAACCCTTTCTCCTACGTATTGGTTTTCAATCTAACCACTAAATACCCAAAAATTATTTGTTTTCTAGATTTCAAGTAGTCTAATTCATTTGAGAAATAGAGGTCTTTTTAATTTGGGGTTTAGAAAAAGCAGGTCCTAACTCAAACCAATGCAGATCCATTTGAATAGGATAATATTACTAAATGGAAGATACATACCTTTTGCTCTTGCTACAATATATTTGCATCATATAGGGCACCTGTGTGTATAATTGAGAATTATGTTGAATGCCAATTGTTTTGATTGGTGCAGTGCAACATCTAACAGCATACTACATCGAGCTATTGATTCAGAAGATTCTCAGCATAAGGACTTCCTCAGACTGGTAAGGATGCACAGAGCTTGTATGTACAAAAAATATTGTGGACAATTCACAAATTTTTTTCTCAATCTTGGTGCTCATGAGTCATGTTGTCTTGCAGGAGCATGTTGAAGGGTATCATGAATTGTCTGCAAAAACCAAAATTTTCTTCTCCACTGCTGTTGCAAAATGGGATGTTGATTTCTATGTCAAAGTGGATGATGATGTCCATGTCAATTTGGGTATACACTATCTCTTTTCATTTTCTTTTCTTGTTACATTCTTTCTTCATTTTTTCCCAATTTTGGGTAGCTTTTGTCAATTTTGAATTTGCTGAGTGATGTAGAGTGCATGAAACTGTTATGACCCTACCACTATTATATATTTTCCAAAAAAATTCATAAGTTTGCAGGCTTTGAAGAAGAGATTTCCTTTTAAGATGGATTTATTTTTCTGTAGGTTGTTGAGTTTGCCCTGGTTTTGCAGGAAGCTTGGTGCTTTTCTGTTGTTCTGGAATGTGTGCTTGCACCTGTTGCTGCAACATTTTCTCTTCGAATCCTTACAATTGGTATTGGGGTAGGGCCTTTCTGTATTGGCCAAGTTAATTGATTCTTTAGCTCTCTCTACTGCTCCTAGTAATGAATTAGACTTGACTAGCTTGTGTTGTGTATAATCTTTTTGCTTTCATTTGTACATATAATTTGCTATCTAATCTTGTAATTTGTTTTTCAAGTACTAAAGTGGACATTTGAGTGATATCATGTGTTCAGATATTGAGTTTACTCATGTAATGAACTTTGAATTTGCTTTTCTTCTCTCTCTCTCTCCCTCTCTCTCTCTCTCTCTATATATATATATATATTAATAATAACCTTTTACGACATACAAAATTATGCTGTGAAAAGTGTAATAATTTATGACATGCAAGAAAATGTTGTAAAAGATTATATACAACATACAGAGTATGCCAGAAATAAACTAAAAATAACTTTTTATGACATACAAAATTATGCGGTGAAAAGTGTAATAATTTATGACATGCAAGAAAATGTTGTAAAAGATTATATACAACATACAGAGTATGCCAGAAATATACTAAAAATAACTTTTTACGACATACAAAATTATGTCGTGAAAAATGTAATGATTTATGACATGCAAAAAAATGTCGTAAAAGATTATATACGGCATACATAATATGCCATAAACATATTAAAACTAATATTCTACGGTATGCAAAATTATGCCATGGAAAGTATGATGATTTATGGCATGACAAAAATGTCGTAAAAAATTATATACGACATACAAAGTATGTCATTAATGTTTAATTTATTACTTTTTACAACTTTACCTGCATGCCGTAAATGACGCTCAACTTTTCACGTTATGTCACATAACGGCATTTGTGTGCATGCCGTGAAAGAGTTTTTACAGTATGCATTGCAAGCCGTAAAAATTCAATTTTGTTGTAGTGTGTGTTTGTTTTTTTAAAAATCCATGTGTTGGAGTGTTTGTATTCTCTGGAATTAATCATATTTTTTTGGTGTTGGCACTTACAGGGATGGGGGACAACTTAATGTTGTTGTGTTCGTACGGTGATCATAACGTTGTCGTCATGGTTGATATAGCATTCACGTATACCAAATTGGTTAATCATCTATGTGAACGATTTGGGGGGGGGGTGTGTTCGGGTTCGGTGTCTATGTTCTTCAGGATCGCCAGGTACAATAAATTCAACATGGACAACGAGTTGGACTTCCAAAACATGATGTGCCTTGCCAGGTCTTTCCCGGTGAATCACGTTGACGTCATTGTGGAATTGGGCATGGACTCGATGGACGAAAGCCGACGGGGCATCAGTGAGAATTCAAAAGGTGGACACATATATGTGGGGGGTAATAGCGTGACAGAAGATGTGGGGAAAGATGATGACTTGTTACCCAATTTTTGCATGCACAGGTAGAAGATGTTGTCGGAATCATGGGCTAATGGAATCAATAATGTGGGGCAGTGTTTTGAAGATGGGGCGGCGGAATTTCGGAAAGTTCTCAGCAAATATGCTATTGAATGTGGGTTCCAATTAAAGTTCAAGAAGAATGACTCAGTTAGGATTACGACGGTCTACATGTTTAGTGAGTCAAGGGGATGTTTGTGGTCTGTCCATGCTAGGGTGATAAATGTGAACGGGTTTTTTTACATGAAGAAATGGGACAGCAAGCACACCTGCGGGGTTGTTGTGCATACTGCAAATAATCCGAGGATGGGTTCGGAATTGGTTGTTGATGTTATGGCAGAACGCGTACGTGACAAGCTGCTAACGCGCCCAACGGATGTAAAGTATCATTTCCAGAAAGATCACAGATTGCAAGTTAGTTATCGTGTAGCTTGGTTGGGGGTTGAGAAGGTGAGGGGGGAAATTTTCAGTGATCATTCTGCCTCGTTCGACCAATAGCGGTGATATGGCAATGCCGTTATGGAATACAACCCAGGGAGTTATGTTAATCTAGATTTCGATACAAGCAACACACGTCGGTTCAATAGGCTTTTCATATCGTTTAAAGCATATATTGATGGGTTCAATCAGTGTCGGCCGTTGTTATTTTTGGATGGTACGTTCTTGAAAGGGAGATTCAAAGGCAACTTGCTCGCCACTACCGCCAAAGATGGCAACATAGGTTACGCATGCTTACCAATTTTTTTTTACATGTTGTAATGCTTCAATTTCTGTGCACTACATGGTTGGCACACAATTTTATAATGTCTTGCAACGTATCGAAAATCACTAAACTGGTGGTGCCACACAATTTTACAATGTTTTGCTTATGTCTTGCAGGGTTATTTCCAGTGGCGTTCGCAGTTGTCGATTCAGAGAATGCATCAAACTGGGAATGATTTTTACAAAATCTTGCTAACATAGTTGATGGGTCCCGATCATTAATGTTTGTTTCAGATCAACATATTGGTCTCTTTCAATCCATACCTGTTATTTTTCCAACATTATACCATGCATTTTGTATGCAACATTTACAAAGGAATTTGAGAGGCAGAATGAAATATGTCAACAACCCATACTGTATTGGGATGGTTAGTAAATTCCACAAATGTGCGTATACACCAACCATGTCCGACTTCAACCAAAAGTTAGAACATTTTATACAATATGGCTGTCATTTCGCGACAAATTTCTTGAAGGATTTGGACCCACGCCATTTGGCCAATGCGTATTTCATGTAATGATTGATCGCTTACTGCTAAATAAGTTTTCCCACACCAACGAGAAACACATTACACATGCCACTAGTTCATGTAACTGACATTTTTACCACAAATACGCAAGGGCACTCGATATGGAGAGATGTCATCTAATGCAGCTAAATCATTCAACAATTTGATAAATGAAGCATGGCATTTACCAATAACCAAGTTGGTTGACGCAATCAGAATACAGATAATGAATCAAATGACGGATCGTCAGGGAGCGTCCATCACATGGACTGGAATGATATGTCCAAAAATGGAGGACAAATTGGATAAGGCATACAAGGAGGGTAGATCATGGACAGTCAGCCAGTCAAACAATGACGTGTATGAGGTCCACTCCCACCCATCTGTGTTGGTAAATATTAGGAAGCGTACGTATTCATGTTTTCAGTGGCAAATAAATGGGTTACCGTGTGAAGACGTAATGGTCGCCATCCGGAACAGTGGCACAGATTTGAACGATTTAGTTGATCTGTATTTCCACATTTCCATATATCGGGCATCATATTCTCACACAATATACCCAATCCCGATAGTTGAGAAACCTGATATCAACCTAGATGAATATGTCATACTCCCCCCTGCTGTTCAGCGACCACTCGTGAGGCCAAAGAAGAAGAGAATACTGTCTAAAGGTGAGAAAGTACAACAAATCCGGTGTGGCCATCGCGGTCGTATGGGCAATCATAATAGGACGACGTGTAAGGAACCAATTTAGCGTCACTTATTAATTTCGAGTCGTCACGTACTTATGTTTTATTTCGTATTTATTGCATTTTACATTTAAAAACATTTGATGTGCTGCATTATTCCGCCAACAGTTGCTTAGCTCGTTTTATAATAACTACGATGACTCCTTTCGGATGTGTTCCCAAGTCACCAAATGTTTACATCCCACACAATATTTTTTCCAGATACGTTCAACCCCAGGCTCATTCTCGCAGACATTTTTTAAATGATCCGTTTACAACAATTATTACATCAACCAATAATAACAAAATTTTTGCTTTTGAGTTCTAACTCAGACACAACACATCCACACTAGATATGTTGTGAATTACGTTTTACAATTATCAAATTTCATAGCAAACAAATTAACCAAACACACTACAATTGCGTGTGTGTGTGCTTTGGTGCATTTTTTGCAACCCCATAGAGTGTTGTTCACAACGGCGACAACGTAACGTAAACAACTTGCCCATTGTGGGGTGGCCCGAGCCCTCACTTTTTACTTCCCTTGTGTGTTCTGCCCACCAAAATCAGATTAACCACACAATGCTAATGCATGCTTGAGTATATGTGCTGAGGAAAATGTTTGGACATGTCCGTATAATTTGAAATCCCAACACGTAAGGGATTAACTGATCGAGATTTGTGATTGGGATTATTTGCTCCCAATGTAGCAGTCAATGTTGTTATGTGTTGCGCATTTAGCTTAACTGTTCTTTTCTGAATAACTTATTTCTAGTGAAAAAGGTGACCATGTACAAACGTTAAAACCAACATGGGTAGCGCATGAACCTATTTTACAATTACCAGATCATGCACTAATGCTGCGTCACCCATTATAACATCATGTTCACACAGTACATTCATCACTTCTGGAGAATTTTGTATCCACAACAACGTCGTTGCAACTTAACTTTAACCTACTTAATACCATGCCACCACTAACAACATACATGACAACAACACACTCACAACCACATCATCAAAAAACCTATGCAATTTTCTAATACTTTTACCGCCATACCAAACTGAAATGTAAAAAATATTACATACATCCAAAATCATGCACGTCACATGTTCACACAAGCATTCTGAAACCATAAAAATTAGGACATCGAAACCACCTACCAACATCAAAACAAACTATAATACTTTTATGACCATGCCAAATTGAAATGTAAAAAATGTCGCAGGTATCCAAAACTATACACGTCCCATGTTCAAATAAAACATTCTGAAACCACAAAAAATAATGCATTAAAACCACCTACTAATATCAAAACAAACTAACTAAATTAATCCATGCTACACAATCGAAGCATCTTTTAATCCACGTACGGGGTCGCACACAAATGCCCTAACCATCGCGGCACATGCACCGATGCGATTGGTGTCTTTCATTGTCCTCTCGATCGGAATCTGGTGTACATACTGCCGCATAATGTAGCACACAATGATTGCACAGTCCGAGCTGTTCATAAAACGTAAAAATGAATTAACCAAACAACAGATTCAACATGCTAGCCAACAATGAGAACGATGACCATATTATGTAAACGAAAAAAGGTTTAACATACCAATCTGGTCACTGTTGTGGGCAGTCCACGATAGATTCAACAAGTCCATCTCCTTCCTGTGTGTCAACTACATCTCCATGTGTGGATGCCTGACGAGTTCGCCTCACATAGGTCACCACATGATCTCTCTACAACACACACAATAAAATAGAAAGACACATATCACCAATTCAACCATGCCCCCCCCATGAACTAACAAATGGCCTGTTAGGAGCACCAGCCACCCCGTACAAACCCAGAATTATTTTATTTACAGTTAATGAACGTACCAAAACCATCGCTTCTTTGTAGTGTATGTCTATGCTGTTGTTATGGGCCTCAGCGAGTTGTAATGTTTCCAAACACCATCTTCCGTGTTGTAAACAACCAGCGTCCAGTGTGATTTGTAACACACTGGGAAATATATGTATCTAACGTCAACAGCAGCGCGCATGTGGGTCTCCAGGTACTTATCCCTCAATGTCGCGCTTACGTGTTTCACCATGTCCTGAACGTTTACAAAACCACAAAACATAACAAATAAACGGGACATTATAAACCATATACAAAACACAATCCATGCATTTTCATTACCAGACATATGCTGCTGAAGAAATATGACCTTTCCGGGAAATCTAAATCTGCCACTAACACGTCCTGTTCACTCGACAATAGCTCCACACATGCGTCAATAACCTGCCATTATTCAGCACACATATCAGTACCTACGTATTGGGAAATGTGTGGCGATACCCAGGTGTGCCAACTCATTAGTCGGTTCATAACATTTTCAAGAGACATACATTTCCTCTCACCCCAGCCGGCCGTACTAGATTCCGAATGTCCAAAAAATACACGAACATGTCTTCTTTCGCACCAGCCCATACGACTCGCCTGCACGTGGACACCATATGTTCAGTAACGGAAACAGATAATGACAATGCAATATGTAACGTTGTCACCATGATTCTCGTATGTGATGTGTAACTTTCGTTTCATTTCCTCCTGTATTAATTTCCACACGGCCAAACGATTGTTCAAACAAAACCCAGTACGAATTTTGCCTAATTCACCAACTTCCCCAGTAGCCACTTCATCATCGTAGTCAATTAGCTCGAAACTAAACTGGCACTCTCCTAATACAGGCTCCCTTAAATCTATCCCGACCTTCCTCAAATGTCCACGGGCCATTGGGTACTCATAATCTGGTAACTTTCGTTCGCGTCTAACCTTTCCTTTAATATTTCTAACAAATGAATTTTGCAGATAAGTACCTATGTCGCCTTCCACACAGCCTTCACCACCTACATGCTGTCCCGGCTTGGTCAATTTTGTATCAACCCCTACTTCACCACACACTATATTTTCACGCGCACTGATTTCCACATTCGTTTGTACGTTCACATTACCAACACGACTTGCCACACGCTGCGTTACGTCATGTATCATCTCTTCTACATTTTCAACATCACCAAATGCAAACGAATCTGATCCTCCTATGCCATCACTGCCACGGTGCATCACATCAGCTACTTCACTATCTCGCCCGGCAAGCGGTTCCTCAAGCCCCGTTACTGCCTTCTTCAACTTGCAAACAACGCTTGTCAGTCGTGCAATCTCATCGTCTTTCACCTTTAAGCATCCATTAAATCCGTCAAACAAATTCGATGCCTGCACCTCAAGTGCTTTTGTCAAATTCCCAATCTGGTACTCTAATTTTGCAATCACAAGGTCTTTGCTTCTATTCTCCGCCTCCAGTCCAGTAATTATTTTGTACGCGTGGTCAATCGTAGTGGGCACTCCTCCCCTATTATTAACGGTCCATTGTGCATTTTCAGCATCTGCCACAGTTGCCCCACCAACACGTCCATTTATCCTATTGTCACTTGCAACTAGTTCACCATCAAAAGACCCATCATTGACGTTATCAGCACACTCGCCATCGACCTCTTTACCATTACTAACATTTACATCTTCCACGTTATAACGCACCTGCCCACCAACACATGTGTCAATTCCTTCAAAATCATATGCCAAATCAAGCTCTATTACATTGTAATCCCTAATTAGTTGAGAAATCTCATACGAGGTCACTCACAATTGGTCTGATCGTACCTGCATACACACATCAACGACACAATTAAACCAAACATCAAGAAATGCCTCCCAACATACAAACACACAGTTAACACTAAAAACAACGCAACGCACTAACCATCACACAGTTACCCGTTTCATTTACCTCAAACTTATCACCGTCTGCCAATGTAAGGTTTCTCATTTTTGCCAAGAGATTGCTCATGTTCCACTTTAAGAATATGGGGAACACCCCAGTACTTTTTGGCTCTAACACCGTCATGTGTTCACATAACCAATACTGCGCACCATACAACAACCTCATTAAACGTCCAACTACATACTAAGTTTCAAAATCATGTATCAACAACTAAACTAATAATGTCATGGAGAACGCTTACCAGAAGGACGACCACAAAACCAGTCACTTTTTTCGGGGTTTGATAAAACTCTTTAATGGATCCCATCAGTACGTTCCGTATTGCGGCAGTCCAATTGTACAACTTCATCGTATCCAATTTGTCTATTATTCAAATGAAGTTCCAGCTCACAGATTCTCTGCAAGTTGAGAAAAACAATTTCACACATACGTACAATGTTAGCAGCTTTGCTGCGTCTTCAACGTCTTTTGACAGAGTACTGCTAACTGCTTCCAAGAACAATGTCTTCACAAGAGTCGAGCTAATGCATGTCACATTCGTGCACCTCCATTGGATAAAGTTAGACGGTGGCCGGGGCCCATTTGACAGCACTAGTGCTTGCTCACCACATTGCAACCCAAAAATAACCCTAACGTCACTATCCCGTAGCTTCAGCGTGCCATCATCATTTGGATCGTACGTTTGGATAATTTTGTAAACCAAGGAATCGCATTTCCTAAATTCAAGCTGATTTAGATCATTACGGAGGATTGCGTCAAACAACAACCAGAATGGGGTTTTCATCAAATGGATTTTGTGTCCTGCAGTTAGGCTAGATGTGGACACAATCTTAACTATGCCCGTGATGTTTGACCGGTAATTCAACCTCGCTTTGCTAACTTTGGGTGTCGCAAGGACACTTCTCAATGGTTTCACCTGCTTGAACAAGATACGTCCTTGCATCCTAGGCTCAAGATGTTTTGAGGGAGACAACTCAACGTTACACACCATTTTCTTATCCCTTGAATGCGTCCGCGGGCTAGATGTCCTCACACCAGCTGCATCACAAACACGAGGCCCAAAAATAGTTACTTTACATTCTCACTAAAAACACGATAAACAAATACCATCCACAAATTCCAAAATGTCATAATAAACATATAAAACAAGTACACCCCCGTTCTTCGACCTTACCACCCCATCGCGCATACTTGAAATCGATTATAATCTATATCCCAATTACAACCAAATGCAACCCATATTACGCATCCCCAATTAAACAATCAATTCTAACTCACACCTTCCCCAATAAGACAATTACCCACAACATCAACCACTCAAGCCATTGACATGCCTTCACTTCGATACCCCCGACATGTGCAACACTAACCTAAATTACCATAATCATATCAACCAACCCTACATAACCACCACCAACAATATAACCCCCCCTCCCAGCACCCACACAATTAAAACACACTTGTTGACAAACAATTACACTAGTACACGCTAACAAATCAGCAAAACACCTACGCGCCTTACTCGTGTAACACGATGCAACTCACACCCATTTATGCCAACGGCAGCAGCTCATGCCTGTAATGTACAACACCTCTGACCCACATTTCCCCCCAAACCAAACACACAACACCTGCCACTACATCCCAACCACATTACACCTTCACCAACAAACATCAACAAACCCACACACACGTTGACACAAGGTTTTAGACGCACCCCAACCCCACAATCACAAACACCCCCCCATTCACCATACCACACACCATCACCTATTACCCCACCACATCACCCCACCCATACCACACCCCACTAACGCATTGCCCCAACCCATTACAACCAACACAATCATGCACCCAACCTATTACTCCCAAGTTATCCTACTTCAATCCCACAATCATACCAAATTCCCACAAACACAACCACCACATACATGACAACAACAATTAATACAAAGTTCCCACACTCCCAAGTACAACAACTACATCGGCCACATCTATTCTACGACCACAAACACCCACACCTTCCACCACATGCCCCCCCAAACATACCCCAACCCAACATCACAACTCACCTACAAATACACCCTTCAACATCCATACATGCTCCACCCCATTCAATTCTACCTACCACACACCCCTCCACCACACAACACCACCCCTGAGAACAACAATACTAACTCCACCAAACCCCTCCCACCCTCAACCAACATCAAGTACATCCCACCTAAATGTGAAACATGGACACAGTAAGCCCAAACCCACCAAAACAACATTCAAAAAACACGACACCAAACACATAAAAAACATAGATACTTATACTCACTGTTCCTCGGCACCGTCATCTGGCTAAGACTAGTTCAAACCTTCACACAACAACACCAACTAAACTATTCCATTGCGGAGCGCACAGCAAATGCTTGTGACTTTTCACAAATGTTTCCCCACCCTCCAAACACCAAAACCCCCACGCTCCCACTAGGGCTTTCCAAAATATACACTGATTTCGTGGCATTTAAGGGAAACTTTCCCTTTCTAAACACCGTGCGTTACACAACTGCTCACATTGCCATTTACCACCAACTAAATCCCTACAAATACGGAAACAATTCACGAACAAATCTGCCAATGTGAATCATTTATGTGGTTGCCATACCAATACTAATGTATGCAGATTACAGAACAACTAAAATACGACATATTTTATGCAAACCACTTAAATTTGCATAGTTCGAGTCATAATGAAATTAATTGTTGATTTTTGGGTTTTCCATAACTGGCCTGAATGGTTGACAACTAAGGCGACAACCGGGGGTTCTGGGGGGGGGGGTTGTCATTTGATTTGGTATGGAATGTGTTCACCGATCATCTGATGAAAAGAAAGAACTTTTGACCGTCATTCATGACATCTTCCGGTGTCGTTTGGTAGTCTCCACCAATGTGTTGCATACCAATGTGGGCTTCGTCCGGAATCGATGTGGATCACAATTCTTTAAAATTGGATATGGTTTGGCCCAACCCAGAACATGGGGTTTGAAATTGGACATGGTTAGGCCCAACCTAGAATGGTTGGGCGATGTGGGTAATCCAAACCTAGTGTGGAAGTGATGTGGGCAGCCCAAACCTAATGTCCCAGCCAATAAAAGACTATAGGGCATTTTCCCAAACATGGCAGGCCAACAACATATCAAAACCTGAACGGTCAACTTAAACAATTATACCTTATAGGCAAAAATGTAAATCACATCATAATAGGACTTATAAGAGTATTACAACACATTTGGGACTAGAAGGTTCACAAGTCAGCCAAATGGGATTTATAGGTCAATTTCCCATAAATAAATTTAAAAAAAAACTACGGCATTTGGATTGAAGTAGCTGAATAACAATCTCATTACCGTCTCGAATCTCGATTAAAGGTTTCCTGCTTGAAATCTCATGCTCCACAATACTCGGTTCATCCACATATCTCTGTCTCTCTCTCTCTCTCTCTCTCTCTCTCTCTCTCTCTCTCTGTGTAGATTTTTCAATTGGCTGTGTTCAGAGACGTCTCAATTGAGTTAGAAACCACAAATTCAGGAATTCATTCTTGAAAAGTGAAAAATAAGATTTAGGGATTTGGTGAGCAAATAAAAGAGGAATCGAGGTAAGTTATTACTATTTAAATGATTAATGAGGTATATAATAACGAGAAATAAAGGGAAATTGTGAGAAAATGTAATCACACCCCATTTATGTTTTGTTTTCCATTGGTCAAAAATTAAAATTGCTAATTCATTCAAATAAGAAAGTGAGGAATTACATCATTTTTTTTTTATCAAATAAAAAATTCTAATCAATTTTTTTTTTTTTTAGAAAATTTATTAGAAAGTCCTATTTTGGAAACTTCTGTATCATTTGGTCCCACATTTTAAATGGTTGATTGAGAAGTCTTTATTAGATGTAGTGTGTGACCAGTATGTCCTTTTTCAAACTTGGATGGACATTGGTTAGACAGATATACCCTCACTAGTTAATTGGGGAAGTTTTGTTTTTTTGTTTTTTTTGAATGTGTGACAAGTATGGTGTGATACTCCAATGTGGCAGGTATTAATGTAACACTCCAACGATGGAACACTCCAAAAAAATTAAAAACTCCTTAGTATACTTTTCCCAAATGTGACAATATGACAAGTATAATGTAACACTCCAAAATTTTTACTCATCATTAGTGTACTTTTTCCAAATATGACAACGTGATAGGTATGATGTGATATTCCAAAAATAAACAAATGTGACAACGTATCGAGTATGTTACGACACTCTAAAAAAATTAAAAACTCCTTACTATACTTTTCCTAAGCGTGACATGTGACACTCCAACATAGCGGATTCAATTTGATTGAATTACTATGAGTCTTTACGTCACCCTCCAAAAAACAATTAGTAAGGAATTCACGTCTCACACTGCGCGTGTTAAAAATAACCAAACCTTAAAGCCTTCATTTGACAACTTGGGTTGGGTTAGGTTTGAGACTATTTTAGTCACAAAAAGACAAAATAGGCCTTTTAGCCTAATAAGACAAAATGTCACATCCAACCCATAATCATTACATTTTTCCTCTCACAAAAAGTTAAAAATGCCAAAAAGCATATCCCAAACGAGCCTTTTTAGCCCCGGGCTAAAAATGTCAAAAAGTCAAAAAGCCAACCCTCTTCTCAAACGAACTCAAAAACCTACTAGTGCGCTTTTCGAACAACATGACACACAAACACTCCACCACATTCTTCATACATAACCATGCCACATGTCCCCCAATTGTACTAATAATGGCAAAATAGTCAACAAATAATTTAAGGGATCACGTCACCAAAAAAACATTTAGGACTTTATGGATTACAAGTCTATAAAACGGGATTTACTGGTCAATTGCCATATTTTTTTTTTCATTTTTCAAATGAAATGTAACAGAATTGAGGAGAGAAAATAAATTGATTGTTAATTTAATTTCACTCTTATTCCTTAAATTATACAAAATTTTCTATGCATAAATAAATTATACTTTTAATTCCTGTACAAAACAACATCCAATTAATACATATTAATGTGTATTTTAGAGGAGAAAAATTGGGTATACACTTAACATTATAGTCTGTATTATTTCAAATTGAACAATTTGATTCCTATGATTTAAGTTTAGTTTTAATTCGGACATTTCATTTAAGTTGGAGGTTAAAATTAACTAATTTTTAATACTTATCAATCTCTCAAGGTGTACAATGTACACATTTTTAAAAAAAACAAAACAAAACTTAATAGAAATTTGAACAGAAGGACCGAATAAAAAATAGACTTGAAATGTAAGGATTAAATTATTCAAATTAAAATAATAGAGACCAATATAGCGATTTCAGTTTTGACCCAACCCTTATTGTATCCCAGACTTGGGTTTCATGGTTTCTTGTTGTTCACATCTTACTTCCCTTGTATCTCCTTAGATTTGGCCGTTAGACTGTTGTGGTTGTGTTTGGGATAGGTTGGTTGCTTAGTTTATAAACTCTTGTTGCCCAGAATTTTGCATCACCACTCGAGCGGCACATCATGCGCTCGAGCGGGTTTTGTGAACTCTCAGTACTTTTACAGGTCTGCAAAACTACTGGGAAAGTGTATTCTATGCTTGAGCGGTGTTTTCTGAGCTTGAGCAAGCTCAGCTCAAGTAGCATTTCTTGTGCTTGAGTGTTGGTCTGTTATCTGCAAAACTACTGGAAGTGTGCATTCTGCGCTCAAGTGTCACTTCTTGCGCTCGAGCGGACTGTGCGTATATTAGTTCGCAGCAGCCTTTTTCTACATCATGTTTTCATATATTTTTCTCTCAAAACCCTAGATCGAGACCCTCTCTCTCTAAAACCTACATTATCTCTACATTTTCACCTAAATCTAGTGATTTGTCTACTCGTGTGCCTTTGTTAAAAAGGTAGAGCATCTCAAAGGCTACGATTCTATCCGAATAGAGTTGTGTTTGCGCATCTTCGAAGTCTCCTCCTTGCTTTGCTCAACTTCTAGCTTTGAGGTAGGGATTTTCTACACCTTCCTATGATTTTTAACTTAGTTATTTATTGTTGTGCAAATAATGTTGGGATTTGGAGAATTTTAGACAAACCTACGGTTTTGGCTTAAAATCAAAAGAGGGGTTTTCAAATGAAGGTGTTGAAAATGGTTATAGGTGTAGATATAAGGATGTGTTTTGTTAAATTTGTTGATTTTGACGCATGGGTTGTATTTTGAAGAGAACGAAGTTTTGCCCTAAAACGTTTCAAATAATTATTTTGTATAAATAATGAAATTGGTATTGGGAATATGAAATTAGATGAATGTTTATATAAATTGTGGAGTTGGATGTGTATTATTTCTCACCTATAGAAATTTGGATAATTTATCTGTCTTGGAGATTGTATTTCCATTTAGAAATATCTGTTTTGGGCTATCGGTGGAGGATAGCTATGATTGTTGTAGAAATTGCATGAAAATTAGGCGAATTGAAACTAATCTATTAACTCCTGTCATTGAATATGACTGTGTTTTAATATAATGTATATGTATGATATTTGGGAGAAGAACGGGGATGAACTCCATTGAATTATGTTGGCCTGTGTGTCCAAGGTGAAAGTCCTAAAAATCACGCGTATATACATAGGTGTCGATTCCCGCGGATGAAATTTTCGTAAAATAGAAAATTGAAGTATTTATGTAATGATTGTATTGATTAGAGAACTACTGTGTTGTAGCCTCAGTTGGGTTGTCTGGATAACAATGAATTTGACTCATGAGTTGAGGTGAAATGAATTGACTTAAAATGAATTAAGATAAAATGGATTGAGATATAAAACTTGGCATATTATGATCTTGTAGAATATGAATGATTTTATCACAGGCATTGTATATGCACACTATACTTATAACTTTGTTAAGATTCATATATTGTGTTAGATTGTTTCTACTCGACTTTGGCTCACTCTACTAGGGAAAAATCATTTTCAAATGCTGGCGATATACCTCTGCCAAGAACTTAGCGTAGGAGGATTGTGGAGCTAAATGCTCAATTTCTATTTATTTTGCATTTACTCTTCTACAAGCCTAGGGCTTTATTTGTATTGAGCTTATAACTCATTTTATTGTAACCAAGCACGGTCTTGGAAAGATGTAAGCCAATGGGATATATAAATATTTGTTTAGCTTTCATTCTTTATTATGTCTTGTAACACATGTTGTAGATTCAGGATGAGCGATTTATGAATGTATATCGCATGTGTCACCTTTTGTATATTAACTCTGATTAATGAAAGCTTCTTGTTGTATCTATATCACTTTGTACTGGTGTTTGGAGTTGGATTATTGTAATTATTTTTGGGGCATTACAACTTGGTATCAGATCGTACCAGGTTTGAATACTTTGGTTATGTAGGAAGTAGTTAGTACCACAATGAGTTTATCTCGTTTGACAGAGATATTTATATGTTTGTAATGCTATATGATAACATGTTTATGTGATTATATGGGTATGGGATCTAATTTCTAGGATGTTGGTCGAGTCTACGGGTTTCTAGGAGCCCTATTAGAAAGGCACTTGATCACTGCTGTTTCTAATTTGAACTCTGGTAACGCCACGGGACGGTCATTATTCGGGAATGAAATTTGTGTGTGTTTATGCAACTACGTGCTTATGTGGAGTGAATTATTGTTGTCCACCGCATTAAGACCTGAGTGAGTTAGCTTCGGCACATTTGTAAATGTGTTAATCTCTTTTGTTACCTTCATTAGGATGTTAGAACGTGGACACGGTGGTGGTAGGCCTATGAGGCATGAGGTGCCTTTACCGGATGAAATTTTGGCACAGGAAAAAGGGGTTGGTCAGGCCAACGTGGCCGAACCAATTGGTCAACAGGCCATGAGCACCTTAGCCCGCGAAATGGTAAGAGCATTGCGGGAGTCTATGGCATTCTCAAAGCTGAAAATCAAGTACAAGCCCAAGTAGCTGAGGAAGACCCGTCTTTCTTGAAAAGGGAGTTTTTCCGGTCGAATCCAGATGAGTTTGTGGGTGATCCCAAGGAGCCACTAAAGGCAAATGAGTGGCTAGAGCAAATAGTGAAAACGTTCGAGATGCTTGACATCGAGGACGACTAGCTGAGAGTGACCTTGGCATTCTTCCAGCTAAAAGGAGATGCAGGTCAGTGGTGGAAATATGTACATGGGCACATTGGGATAACTTGGGAGGCTTTTGTCAGCGCCTTCCAGGACAAATTTTTGCCTCCCACTGTTAGGGAGAAATTGAGAGATCAATTCTCCAAACTTGTACAGTTGAACACTCCAGTGGCCAAGTTTGAAGCCAAATTTACCAGATTGTCAAGGTTTGCACCCGAACTCGTGGCAACCGAGGAGCGTCGTTGTTTAGAGTTCGAGAAGAGATTGAGGATCGGGCTAATGTTCAAAGTGGCCATGTCAATGATTAGAGATTACGGGCGTCTTGTGGAGGCGGCGGCTCATCTTGAGACCATAATGCACATGGACAAGGAGAGAATGAGGGGCTCTAAGAAGAGTTAAGATATTCAGGGAAACAGTAAAAGATAGAGGGGTCTTACCCCATAGCAGTCCCAGGGAGCTCAGTCGAGGTTCACTTTTCTAGTGCTGAGTTCAGGTTCTAGAAGAGGTGGTCGGGGAGATTTCACTTGTTACAAGTGTGGCCAGTTGGGCCATAAGTCTCCAGCTTGCCCGCAGAGAGGAGGAGAGCAATGGTTCACATCGTCTTCGGCTCGTCCTCAGAGCCAGAGTCAGGAGAGAGGGCAACCGCTCACTTGTTATCAGTGTGGGCAGACAGGTCACATGAAGAGATTTACCCTCAGTTGGGTGGCACACCTGGTGCATCTGGTTCGAGGCAGATACAGAGCCACCAGTCTACACAGTCAGCTCAGGCCTCAAGGGCTAATTAAGGAGCCTTTTCGACTCAGTCAGTGCATCAGGCTTATGCTCCGAGGGCTGAGGAGGTTGAGCAGAGACCTACAGGGCATATGTATGATGTTACTATGCCAGATCTAGTACCAGCCCCTTCGGTAGTGAGAGATACGTTATTGTTTTGCAATTCAGTTGCTAATGTATTGATTGATACGAATGCATCCCATTCATTTATCTCGTCTACATTTACATCGGTTTTGGGGTTAGAGTTGGCTCAGTTAACATCTCATATTTGTGTAGAGTCACCTATTAGTGGTGAGATTATTTTGAAACAGAGGTGTTGGGGTTGTGACATAGAGGTCACTGGTCGCCGACTCTCTTTTACGTTTGTGTTGATTGACATGTCTAGTTTTGACGTTATTTTGGATATGGATTGGTTGTCATCCTATCAGGCTGTTATAGACTACTACTGTCAGAAGATTACTATATGTACCTTAAGCGGTGATTGTTTTTATTTCTTGGGAGACTGAGTTGATAGAGTCTTATCACCGGTGTATGATCCGCGTGGGCAGAGTGAACTTAGTTGCCTACTTGCCAACTTCTTGAGTACTGAGTATGATGAAGCCCGAGTTGAGTTGCCAAGGGTAGTTTGTGAATACCCAGATGTTTTTCCGGAGAATCTTACCAGCTTACCGTCTCACCGAGAGATCGAGTTATCTATTGATTTAATGCCTGGCACGACACCGATTTCTATGGCGCCATATAGATTTGCGCCTACTGAGTTAAGTGAGTTGAAAATTCAACTCCAGGAATTGTTAGATAAGGGTTTCTTATCCACCCTAGTACTTTACCTTCGGAAGCACTGGCTCTTTTTGCCAAAAAGAAAGATGGTGCGTTGCGACTTTGTATAGACTACCAGAAGTTGAACCGGGTAATTGTCAAGAATAAGTACCCAATGCCTCGTATAGATGATTTGTTTGATCAGTTAAAGGGGTCTTGTTGCTTCTCTAAGATAGACCTGAGATCGGGTTATCACCAGTTGAGAGTAAGGGAGGAGGATATCCCGAAGACGGCATTCCGTACGCGGTATAGCCATTACGAGTTTCTAGTGATGCCCTTTGGGCTAACCAATGCACTAGATGTGGTTATGGATTTGATGAACCTGATCTTCCGTGAGTTCCTGGACCGTTTTGTGGTCGTCTTTGTGGATGACCTCTTAATTTACTCACCCTCTAAGGAGGAGCACAAGGAACACTTGCGAGTGGTACTTGAGTCTCTTGGAGCCCACAAACTATATGCTAAGTTCGGGAAATGTGAATTCTGGTTGACGGAAGTTAAGTTCTTAGGCCATGTAGCTTCCAGAGAAGGGATGATTGTAGATTCACCCAAGATAAAGGCAGTGCAAGATTGGGGACAACCTAAGAATGCTTTTGAGATTCATAGTTTTTTGGGGTTGGCTGGGCATTACCGTCAGTTCGTGAAGGATTTCTCTAGATTAACCTCATTATTGACTAGATTGACGAGGAAATGAGTCAAGTTTGTATAAAGTGAGACTTGTGAGAAGTCGTTCCAAGAGCTTAAGGTTAGACTTACCACTGCTCCAGTTTTGATTATTCCAAAGAGGGTTTTGGGCTATTCGATGTATTGTGATGCTTCACGGGAAGGTTTGGGTTTTGTTTTGATGTAAAAGGGGAAGGTAGTAGCCTATGGCTCGCGACAGTTGAAAACACATAAGAGGAACTACCCTACTCATAACCTAGAGTTAGCAACGGTCATCTTTGCCTTAAAGATTTGGATGCATTATTTGTATGGTGGGGAATTTGAAGTGTTTTCTGATCACAAGAGTCTGAAATATCTATTTACACAGAAAGACTTGAACCTGAGGCAGAGGAGGTGGATGGAGTTCATAGAGAATTATGACTTTGAGTTACATTATCATCCGAAGAAGGCCAATGTTATGGCCGATGCATTGAGTAGGAAATCTATTAGCAGTCTAGCTTGTATTGCCATCCAGAAATGGGAAATATTGGGTGCTATCGGTGAATTTGATTTGCATCTTGGCGAGTCCGCTGAACCGGCAGCCCTGTTTTCAGTAGTTGCACAACCTACACTAGTGAATCGAGTGATAGAGGCACAGAAGGGTGACCTTGAGGTAGAATCCCTCTGGGAGAAGATTTCTAGTGGGAAAGTGGAGATAGGCTTGTATGTGTATCTCGGTTCGAGTATTAGATACCATGACCGCCTTTTCATGCTGGAGTCTTGTCAAGAGAAAGCACTCCGAGAGTTTTACCATTCAAGCCTTGCAGTGTATCTGGGAGGCACAAAGATGTATCACGACCTTTGTCACCAATTTTGGTGGAGGGGCATAAAGAAAGATGTGGTTGTGTTTGTATCGAGGTGCCTTACTTGTTAACAAGTGAAGGCCGAGTATTAGAGGCCAATAGGTTTATTGCAACCCTTGTCTATAGCCGAATTGAAGTAGGAACATGTCACGATGGAATTTGTTGTGGGTCTTCCGAGGACTCAATGGGGTAGTGATGCCGTTTGGGTGGTAGTTGACCGGTTGACTAAGTCGGCACACTTTATACCTATGCATGTGAGTGACTCGGTAGATCATCTTCCCGACCTCTACATTAGGGACATAGTGAGGTTGCACGGGGTGCCTGTGACTATTCGGATAGAGATCCGCACTTCACGGCTCGGTTGTGGCAGAGCCTACAAAGTGCCTTGGGCACGAGATTGACTTTTAGCACTGCATATCATCCTCAAACCGACAAGCAGTCCGAATGTACCATTCAAATCCTTGAGAATATGCTTCGGGATTGTGTCCTTGACTTTAAAGAGTCATGGGAGAGGCATTTGCACTTAATGGAATTTGCCTATAACAATAGCTTCCAGTTGAGTATTAGTATGGCATCGTTTGAGGCCTGTATGGCCGACCGTGTAGATCTCCTGTGTGTTGGGCAGAGGTGGGTGATGCACCTATGTTGGGTCCAGAGTTAGTCCGAGAGACAACGGAGAAAGTTGTACTTATCCGTAAGAGGTTGGTTAAGGCTCAGAGTCGTCAGAAAAGTTATGCCGACCGTAGGAGGAGACCCTTGTCTTTCGAGGTGAGAAACCATGTATTCTTGAAGACATCACCTAGGAGAGATTTGATGAGGTTTGGAAATAGTGGGAAGTTATCACCTCGATAAGGTTTGAAAGATCTTAGTGAAACCAATTTTATTTTGGAAGATCTTGGTGAAGCCAATTTTATTTTGGAAGATATGAAAGATCTTGGTGAAGCTAATTTTATTTTGGAAATTAAAATTACCAAGACTAATGATGGCATTTTTCTTAATCAATCGCATTATGTTGAGAAAATTTTTAAAGAAAAATATAACTTTCTAGACTGTAAACATGTTGCTACTCCTTTTGATGCAAGTATACATTTATCTGTTGTAACAAATGAAAAAGATGTGATTAATCAAAAGGAATATGCTAACATAATTGGTAGTTTGAGATATGCTATTGATCGAACTAGACCTGACATTGCATATGCTATTGGAGTACTTAGTAGATTTATCAGCAAGCCAAGTCGAGATTATTGGCTAGCCATAAGAAGAATTATGAGATATTTATCTAGTACCAAAAATTATGGTTTGTTTTATAACAAGTATCCCGCGGTACTTGAGGGATATAGTGATGCCGATTGGAACACTTTGTCAAGTGATTCTCTCTCTACCTCGGGTTTTATTTTTACCTTGGGTGATTGTGCTATATGTTGGAAGTCTAAAAATCAGACTATAATTGTTAATTCTACAATGGAAGCTGAGCTTATAGCGTTAGCTTCAGCATGTGAAGAAGTGAATTGGTTGAGAGATTTGTTACATGAATCCCTTTTTGGGAAAAACGAATTCCTCCTGTGTTAATTCGTTGTAATAGCACTGCTGCTATTGGTAGAGTGAATAATCATTTTTATAATGATAAATCTAGACCTATTCGAAGGAAACACAGTAATGTAAGATCCTATTTAAGTAATGGCATCATGACTGTGAATTATGTAAAATCTTGTGATAATCTTGCGGATCCATTAACCAAGGCCTTGGCGAGAGATAGGGTCTGGAATACATCGAAAGGGATGGGTTTGAAGCCTATAAAATCATAAATCATGTATGAGGACACCCAACTTGGGGACTAGAGATCCTGTAACTAGGTTCAATGGGAAGAACGAATCATATGATGATTATAAAAAAAATACACTCCTTAATATTTTGTTGTCCATCCCTATGATGTAAGTGCATTTGTCCTGTAATGTTGGAGGGTTGAGTTTTTACACTCTTAATGAAATTTTGTAGTTCTTATTGAATGGGGTGTGTAAATTACAGAAACATCCTTGACAAATTTTACCTATGTGAGCATGAAAGTGGGACAGTTTTCTATGAAAACAAGGCTTATTCTCAAATATGCTCATGAAAACTGGGATTAGCACAAGGCCATAATGTGGTGGCTATTAAAAGCTCATGTCAATACCTGGATTATTATGTGTGAGCAGTAATACTTTATTTCCCCTAAATAGTCATAGTTCAAGTCGGAGACCACTACTGACTCTGGAGTAGAGATTGCTATTTCACTAATAAAGGTTCAATGCAGATCACACCTTCATGATGCATACTAGTCTATCTTTGTTTGGTAATCTCTCTTGTCCTTATTGATATTAAAATGAGTGGGGGATTGTTGTACCATTTTAATATCTTTTATTTATTTATTTTTATTTTTATTTTTATTTTTTTTAATATGACCTTTTGTCTTGTTCATGAATCTCATTTTGTTTGGTAAATGGAGATTCATTGTTTTTTGGTGACCTTTTGTCTTGTTCGTGAATGGAGATTAATTGGAAGTTCTTGGACTTGGTGGTGAGTTAATATTTGGAAACTCTCCCTTGTCTCTATTTAATGGTCATTATATTTTGGTGTAATTTGTAAGGTCTTAAATGCCTATAAATCGTTCCTCTCATCTACTATTTTCTACGTAAAAAAAAAAAAAAACTATTTTTTACACTTGAGAGATTACTAGCCAAAGAATGGTGTTTTTTCTTGATGGAACTTTGAGTTCACCATCTTGTGCAGAGTTGGCCTGAACCATACGGCAAGTGATCGGGCTATTGTATCCTGGAGAGGACAAGTCATAGTTTAGTGACTGTTGTATCGGAATTTGGGTTCTTCCTACTACAGTGGGCTTTATCTCCATAAAAAAAAAAAAAACATATCCGTGTCTCAGCCTAATCTATTTGTATCTCATTTTCTTTGCATTATTTATCAGTAAAATATAATTTTTTTTTAGTATTTTTACCAACAGTCACAACTGGTACCAATTCCAATACCACCACGTAAAACCATGGTAGTAATCATAAAAAATCATAACAAAGATTTTACAACAGGGATTTGTGACAAATCAAAATAAATAAAAAAAACTCATAAATATCCTATTTAAACTGCAACAAATAGCATCAACACTCGAAATGATTGACTTCAAGTGCTTATTGCGGTTTAAATTAATAAACATGTTATACTTCAAATTTTTTTTTTTCGTAAAAATTAATACTATGAAGGATAAACTACCAATAGATCCTAATACTTATTGAATATAAGTCCTAATAAAATTGTCGCTAAAAATAATTTCTTATAATGATTTTTTTCATATGTTGCTAAAAATTGACAATTAGTGACTTTTTTGTCATGATTTTTATAAATTGTCTTTAAAACTTACAATTAGTGACCCTTTTTTGTGACGAATTTTTCAAACTGTCGCTAAAAGTTACAAACTAGTGACATTTTTGTGACGACTTTTTTAAACTGTCACTAAAACTTATAATTAGCGACATTTTTTGTGATAATTTTCAAATTGTTGTTGAAAATTAACAATTAGTGACTTTTTAATAACGTTTGATGAAAAATGTCACTAATCATCATAGGACATATCAAATAATAAGTCTATCTATTAGGACTGAGAGGGTAATTTATATGCGAATTGGGCCAAGCTGGGCCCTCACGGGCCTCAGTACAAAGGGCTGAGTAAAAAGGTCATAAAGTTACTCCGGTCTTGAAGAGGCTTAAAGTTAGTCCGGTCTCAAGCCCAGAAGGTAGACCGGTCCGAGGGACTCTTGGTGTTAGTCTGGTTGAAGGACGCTTTGTAGTTAGACCGGTTTAAGGATGCTTTGAACTTATACCGGTCATGGCGTAGGGAAACTAGATCGGTCTAAACCTTGATAAAAGATAGTTCGGTTTTGGGCATGCCATGGTTTGTGGAAGAGGAACTATGGGCAGAGAACCGAACTAAGTATAGTTCGGCTAAGCATAGTCGTGCTTACTTCGGTCGTATGGTAGGCCGGCCATGGAAGAACCATCTCACTTGGTTTAAGCAGTGAGGGGGGTGTTGAAGGATAAGCATTATCCTTCAGGAGTATGAATCCTAGGAGGACTCTGCATGGAGGAGTAAAAGTCCTACTAGGATTGTGCCACGCAAAACCTATAAAAGCTCACAAACATCACCTATGGAGAGGTAACACAAATTTGTTTTCTGAATACACAGAGCTTTTGTCTATTTGTCAAGCTTACTGACTTAGGCATCGGAGAGGTTTCCGGCACACACCCGCCGGCTAGCTCACTTTTGTATTTTCAGGTGATAAAGCGACGTTGTACAGAGGAACGCAGACTTGATCAACAGGATTATACGAGAAGGTTTATTTCTTTCCCGTACAATTGGCGCCGTCTGTGGGAATTTCAAACAAGAACAAACCTCTTGATCAAGCTTTTCCTCTTGAGAATCAATGGCACACAACGAAGAATTACCACAGTCTGCCATTGACGGACAAACTCTAGAAGGGGGTGCGAGGCACGAAGGCCTACCTCTTATCCCTCCCATGGGGGATTTAGAGCCACAAAGACAAAATCCCAGGAGGGATACAAGAGGGAGAAGGCGGACTAACAGGCCTCGTCACTCTCGTTCACAGAGCCTAGAAAAGACAAAGGCGGAGGATTGATCCTCAAGCTTTGGAGGATCGCGTCAAGGAGCAGGACGAATTGATACAACGGATGGCGGCGGACATGGAATCTCTAAAGCGCCAGGTGAAGGGAAAAGGAGTGGCGACAGGAGAGGGGCGCACAAACAAGACGCCCCCTCGCCACTCGGAAAATCGTAATAGGAATACTACACCCTCACAAGCAGAGAGCAGAAGGCTCAGGACAGGCGATACCCAATCTAGGTCTTCCAGAACTCGTCACTCCAGGTCTGAGAGGACGAGATCTGAGAGGTCGTACACTGAAGGAAGCACCTATTGGCCCTCACATATGCACCAAACAAGTTCCAGACAGACGGAGTTGCCCAGATCGTCCGACTTACGAACCGTGCTCGAGGAAAGGGCACGATGCAAGGAGGATGCCAGGGCACGCGATCCACAGAGTTTCTGCCTTACAGCGGTTGGCTCTCGGACGCATGGAAGCGTCGAGGTTGGAATGCCAATACCGCGCCCTGCCTACGAACCAACGGACAAGGCATTAGCGAGGCTGCAGACCTCACCGTTCGTTCCGGCGATTGAAAACGCGCCCCTACCATCAGGCTTCCTTCAGCCCAAATTCACTACATATGAGGGAAAGACGGACCCCTACTCACACTTGAGCCACTTTCGCCAGGTCATGGCGGTATACGGTGAAACAGGCTTTAATGTGCATCCTCTTCCCATCTAGCCTTAGCGACCTAGGCTTGACTTGGTTCGAAAAACTTCCAGAAGGCAGCATAGCCTCCTGGGCGCAATTGGCAGAAGCGGTCGTAACAAGGTTCCGAACGAACACTAAAACCCCGGTAGAGATCGACCGGTTACTTTCAATCGACATGGGCGACAAGGAGACCTTAAGATCCTACAACAGTCGCTACTGGGAGACCTTCAACCAGATCGGGGATTGCCCCACCAACCTCGCCATTGCCCAATACAAAAGAGGCCTTCCAGTCGGGAACAGACTAAGGGACTCAATCACCATGACGCCGCCCCTCACCATGGAAGCTCTGATGGAAAGAGTGCATCAGCACATCAGGGTAGGAGGATGGCGCACGTGCCAAAGCAAAGTCCGGCACGACCGCAGTACCAGAGAAAAAGGCCTCAGCAAAGGTCAACGCGGTAGACCGTCCGAGTAAAAATGGACGAGGCAGGCGAGACAGCGGAGAGGACCCGGATAAAAGATGGTTAAGAGTCCGCACTGCCATAACCATGGTCTTCAAGAAACCGATCTACCGAATTCTAAGTGAAATACGGGACGAGCCTTTCGTCAGATGGCCAGCCAAGCTAGGGGAAGCTCAGAAGGACTATGACGGCAGATCACGGTGCACCTTCCACAAAGAAAAGGGGCACCGCACTGAAAATTGCACACCATTGAGACAGCACCTGGAGGAGTTAGTGGCAGCAGGTCACCTGGACAAATACATTGAAGGAGGGGCGCAACCAGCCCCCCAGGACCATAATAACCCCAACGGAATGCCAATCGACGCCCCACCTCAAGGCGTGATCAATGTGATACATGGAGTCTTCGAACCTGAGCGTGTATACGAGCTCAGAGGATCAATCAAAAAGGCTAAGCACTTGAGAGAGGTGCTAAGTGCCCAACCTGCCACCAAGAAGGGGAAGACAGAGGCCACGAACGTCATGTCTTTTTCGGACAAAGACTTGGCAAGGATATATTGTCCCCACAATGATGCCCTGGTCGTCACTCTTCGAGTCAAAGATTTTGACGTCAAGCGAATTTTGATCGACCAGGGTAGTTCATGTGAAATAATGTACTACGAAACATTTAAACAGTTAAAGTTACAAGATAAAGACTTGGCACCTGCCGTATCTCCCCTGATTGGATTCAACTCCATGCCAGAGTGGCCCATCGGCAAAATAATCCTCCCAGTCAAGGCAGGAAGTGTGACGAAACAAGTGGAGTTCTGGGTATTGAAAGTCCCCTCCACTTATAACATCATCTTGGGCAGGACATGGCTGCATGCCATGCGATCGGTGGCGTCATCCTACCACCAAGTAATGCGGTTCCCCAATGACACCGGAGTAATTGAAGAAGTATTTGGAGATCAGATCATGTCCAAACAATGCTTTGTCACGGTGAATGGCAGCCGCGCTGCCAAAGGATACGTTCATTCGGTGGAAGAACCTGAGAGCAATGAACTGTTCGCAGATGTAGGCAAAGCGGCTAATCAGAAAGCGGTGGAAGACTTGGTAGAGGTAAGAATAGATGAAAAGAACCCGGATAAGTTCTTTTTGCTTGGTTCGTCGTTGTCCAGCACTGAGAGATTAGAGGTCTTGGAATTTTTGACCTCTAACATCGAAGTGTTCGCCTGGACACCATACGACATGCCAGGCATTGATCCCAACTTCATCTGTCACCAACTCAATGTCCACCCATCCGCCAGACCAATCATTCAGCGCACACGTAGATCGGCACTCCACCATGCCGAGATAGTGGCGAAGAAGTAGGAAACCTGCTGGAGGCAGGAGCAATCAGAGAGGTACACTACCCAAGATGGATCTCCAACACAGTCATAGTGCCAAAAAAGAATGGCAAGTGGCGTGTCTGCGTCGACTACAAAACAGTCAACAAGGCATGTCCAAAAGACAGTTTCCTCTACCACGGATAGATCAACTGGTAGACCTAACGGCGGGGCACAACCGACTTAGCTTTCTGGATGCATACAGAGGCTACCACCAAATCGCCATGCATGAACCAGATCAGGAAGTCACATCCTTTACAACTCCAGAGGATTGTACTGTTACAAGGTCATGCCCTTTGGCCTAAAGAACGCAGGGGCGACATTCCAACGGATGGTCACCAAGATGTTTGAACCATTGTTAGGCAGAACAATGGAGGCTTACATCGACGACATGGTGGTCAAAAGCAAGGATGAGAATGACCATCTCAAGGACCTAGGCGAGATGTTTGAAATCCTGAAGAAGCACAAGTTGCGCCTCAATGCGTCCAAGTGTGCATTCGGAGTAGGATCTGGCAAATTCCTGGGCTTCCTGGTGACCAACCGGGGTATCGAAGCAGACCCCTCCCAGATCAAAGCAATCCAGGAATTGGAGAGACCAAACTCAGTAAAAGAAGTGCAGCATCTCACCGGCATGGCAGCTGCGCTCAATCGGTTCATAAGCCGGTCGTCAGACAGACTGCGACCATTTTTTCATGCTCTAAAAGCCAAATTCGAGTGGGACGAAGAATGCGACCACGCTCTGGAAAGCCTGAAAAAATACATGTCTTCTCCACCACTGCTCGTCACCCCAATACCTGGAGAAGAACTCTTCCTGTACCTGGCAGTCTCTCAGCACGCAATTAGCGCAGTGTTGGTCCGCGCAGAAGGAATCCAACATCTGCCCATCTATTATGTCAGCAAGACATTACTGGGCGCCGAAACAAGGTACTTGCCACTGGAAAAACTGGCATTGGCCTTGATGATGGCCTCAAGGAAGTTGTCACACTACTTTCACGCCCACACCATAGTTGTCCTCACAGCCTTTCCATTAAAAGCTTTGTTTGAAAGGGCAAACTTTTCTGGGCGAATTCTGAAGTGGGCAGTAGAGTTGGGGCAATACGACATCAAGTTCCAACCCAGGACCGCAATAAAAGCTCAAGCATTGGCGGATTTTGTCGCAGAATTCACACCAGGAAGTCATCACATCTGCCCAGTCGACCTGACTGAAACAGCCGAACTAGGGACAGAAGTTGACGCTGGAATAGCGCAACCCCTGATACAGGATACTCAGCCAGACGCCAAGGCAGACCAAAGCAAAGCAAGGAAGGAAGAGGCAGACCATGCCACACCAAGTCAAGACTCACTAACAAATAAAGACTTGGTACAATCAGATTGCGAGGGGCAGACGGCCAGCACAGACCATGAAGAAAACACCAACAGCAAGGAAGATCCCAAGGCATCATCTGATCCCTCCACTTGCTGGAAATTGTTCGTTGGAGAGATGTGGAAGCTCTTTGTGGATGGAGCATCCAACCGGCATGGGGCAGGGCTTGGCATAGTCCTCATCTCTCCAGATGGCCTAGTAGTGGAGCAAGCAGCCAACCTTGGCTTCCCAGCAGCAAACAACGAAGCGAAGTATGAAACGCTTCTTGCAGGCCTCAAATCAGCATTCTTCATGAAGGCCACCGAGCTAATGGTTTACAGCGACTCATAGCTGGTGGTAAACCAAATATCTGGCGACTACGAAGCAAAGGATGACAGGATGGCCAAATACCAAGAATTGGTCAGAACAGAGATCAAGAAATTTGAAGTAGTCAGGATAGAACAAATCGACAGGGAGGAAAACAGCAGAGCGGACGAACTAGCAGGCTTTGCCTCAATGGCAGACACTTCCATCCCTCACCCATTGCTGATCGACTACCTACCTAGACCAAGCATTGAAGACCCCGAAGCAGAAGAGGTATGTTGCGCAGAGCTAGGCCCCTCTTGGATGGATCCCATCATCCTGTTCTTAAAAGATGGCATCTTACCAGAAGAGAAAAAAGAAGCCAACAGAATAAGAGCGAAGTCGCAGCGATTTTAGCTTTCCCCATCTTTGGCATTATACAAAAAGTCATTCTTAGGACCCTACCTAAAGTGTGTTCATCCCAGCAAAGTGGAAGCATTCTTATTCGAAATACACGAGGGCGTATGCGGAAGCCATCAAGGAGGAAGATCACTAGCATACAGAGCAATTTTGCAAGGATATTGGTGGCCATACATGCAAGCAGACTCAGAAAAATACGTCAGAAAGTGCGAAAAGTGTCAAAAATTCGCACACCAAATACACCAACTTGCTAGAGAACTTCTACCTCTAACTAGTCCATGGCCTTTCGCAATGTGGGGGTTGGATATAGTAGGACCACTTCCCACAGCGCCAGGCAACAGGAAGTTCTTCCTTGCCGCAACCGACTACTTCACAAAATGGGTAGAAGCAGAAGCATTGGCATCAATCAAGGAAAAAGACGTAAAGAAGTTCGTCTGGCAAAACATAATCACTCGGTTTGGCATACCAAAAGCCCTAATCTCAGACAACGGCACTCAGTTTGACGGCAGAATTTTCAGAGGCTTTTGTGAAGAGTACAAGATAGAGTTCTACAATTCTACACCGGCATATCCCCAAGCAAATGGTCAGGCAGAAGCATCAAACAAAGTAGTCTTGGATGGATTAAAGAAAAGGTTAGACAGAGCAAAAGGCAAGTGGGCAGAAGAGCTCCCTCATGTTTTATGGGCTTACCGCACCACACCTCGGCGGTCGACAGGAGAAACTCCATTTTCCTTAGCCTATGGTATGGAGGCTGTAATCCCACTAGAAGTTGGCCTCCCCACAATTCGAAGCGAGAATTTTGATCCAGACTTGAACGGTGAAGCCATAACATTGGAGCTCGACCTTGTAGAGGAAAGAAGAGAAAAAGCACTGGTTCACATTGCCTCGTACCAACAAGAGTTATCCAGGAAATACAACAAGACAGTTCATCCAAGGCAATTCAAGGTCGGAGATTGGGTACTGCGCAAAGTGATGGGAAATACCTTGGTACCAGGAGATGGCAAGTTAGGGCCCAATTGGGAAGGACCTTACAAAGTGGTTGGATTAGCAGGCAAAGGGGCATACCACTTAGAAGATGAGGACGACAAGACAATTCCCAGGCCATGGAATACTGCCAATCTCAAGTTATTTTACTTTTAGGTTTTTTTTTTTTCCTTTTTCAAAATATATGTAATTGTTTCCCTTTCTCAATAAAACAAGTAGTTTTCTTTTCAGTATACACGTTTTCTTCTGTAAAAGTTTGTTTTAGTGAATTAATGAGTTAGGGGCACAAAATACACAGTTGGCCGGAATAACCAACTGCGAACCTTCCTAAGCCAAGGATAAGGATCCAGGCTGCAGGACGTTTGGTCGGAACAACCAAACACTTTATTCTAAGTTGGCTGGAAAAACTAACTTAGAGGTTGGCTGGATTAAACCAACACCCCTCCTAAGCCCAGGATAAGGATCCAGGCTGCAGGACGTTTGGTCGGAATAACCAAACATTTCATTCTAAGTTGGCTGGATTAAACCAACACCCCTCCTAAGCCCCGGATAAGGATCCAGGCTGCAAGTCGTTTGGTCGGAATAGCCAAACATTTTATTCTGAGTTGGATGGAAAAACTAACTTAGAAGTTGGCTGGATTAAACCAACTTTTTGAACTCTTCAGCCGAAGTAAGGACCTAGGCTGAAGACTGGTTGGCTGGATTAAACCAACTCTTTGAAACTCTTCAACCGAAGTAAGTACTTAGGCTGAAGAATGGTTGGCTGGATTAAACCAACTTTTTGAACTCTTCAGCCAAAGTAAAGACTTAGGCTGAAGACTGGTTGGCTGGATTAAACCAACTCTTTGAAACTCTTCAGCCGAAGTAAGTACTTAGGCTGAAGAATGGTTGGCTGGATTAAACCAACTTTTTGAACTCTTCAGCCGAAGTAAAGACTTAGGCTGAAGACTGGTTGGCTAGATTAAACCAACTCTTTGAAACTCTTCAGCCGAAGTAAGGGTATGGCTGAAGAGTGGTTGGTTGGATTAGAACCAACTCTTATTACTCTTCAGCCGAAGTAAGGGTATGGGCTGAAGAAGTGGTCTGCGGGAATACACCAACTCTTTGTACTCTTCAGCCGAAGTAATTATATCGGCTAAAGAGCGGTTGGTTGAGTAAGCCTAGTCAGATTGATAAGCTAGGACCGGAATAAAGTATTTAAACCGAGATAACAGTTGGAGCAAAAGAAGATGATTTTCATTGATCAAAGTTCAAAGCGATTACAAGGGAGGGGCTCCCAGCCCGGTTACAAGTCAAAACAAAAAGAAGAAAAAGAAAAAATACAGAATCAGTTGAAAAGGTCTTCAAGATCGGCTTCAATATCAACTTGAACACCGGTTGCAGATGGAAGCTCGGTATCAACTGGTAGCACGGTGTCAGTCGGCGGCTCAACAGTTAGGTCTTCAACCGTTGGCTCCAACCGAGCTGATTGATCGTTGCCCTACTCGTTGACTACCGGAGTATCAGTTGGCTCATTTTCTTCATCTTCATCATCTGAACCCTGCAGAAATTGTTGTTGGACAGAAGCAGCATACTCCGTTAGTGAGGGCGGAATGAAATACTGAGGAGCATTGTAGACCTCGGTTTCGGGCCCACAGCCGAGCTGCTCCACAGCACTTCTCCAGCCGCACTTGAAAAATAAATCCTTGGCTGCCTCACATTGTGGAATGTAGAGGGCCTCCGCCTCCTTGAAACCTTCAGCGTTGGCACCATCCGCATTCTTCTTTAGTTCAGCAATTTCGGCGTCCTTTTTCCCTTCGAGCTTGACTAGCTCACGAAGGTACTTTTCTTTCATCACGGTCAACGCCTTCTGTTTGTCGGCTTCAGCCGAGGTAACTAGTCCGGTTAGACGAGCTACCTCAGCCTCTAGCTCGATCGTTTTTTGTCGTGACTCCTTCAGTTCGGTTATTCTTTCTTCGACCTCTGCCATGGCCTGCCTAGCCATTTTCCTAAGCTCCAACACCTTTTGATGGGCAATTTGGCTCTTTTGAAGAGACTGAAACAAATGGAAAGAAATCAATGACAAAACTGAACTGAAAGATTGAAAAATTTGAGAGACAAGAGGGGTATCTTACCAGGATCATGGATTTGGTGGCCTATCGGATGGCCCTTAGTTCGGTCAGGTGCTGGTGGTGTTCCATGTCCGCTGGAAGGCAAACACTCTTGGCAAGGTTGAATGCCATCAAGTGATCCTTCTCAGCAACCACCGAATCGGTATCTTGGATATCTCGGTTTTGAAATTTCAGCTTTGGTGCCCACTTGGAGGAGCTAGCTCGGTCAGCGGGCTCCGGTTGAGGGCTTGGTTGAGGGCTGGGCGGAAGGATGGTCTCATCCTCGTCAACGAGGCGCTGCTCGGTTTGGCTAGTCCGGGCGCGCTTGTTCGCCCGAGATGTTGAAGGCCGTTGAGTTGGGAGTGCCACCACGGTTTCTGTTGTCTGGGTTGGTGGTGGTACTTCGGGTCTGTTGGTTTCGGTCAGAAGAGCCCTCACTCGGTTTCTTTTTGCCATCTCTTGTTCGGCGGTCAGGGGGATGAGGTTGATCTGGGGTAGAGTGGGGTCCGGTTCAGGGGCGTCCTCAAGCAGAAAGTCTGTTACTCTGGCTTTTCGGCGACCGCTGTATCTGTATGTCGGCTCAAAATTAAGAAGTTTGGCCCAACTTCTTTATGGAAAACGTAGTGCGGCGCGGAGTATGTTCAGGTTGGGGTAGCTGTACAATGAATTTATATGGGCTGGATCTGCATGAAAAAGACAACTGTTAGTTCGGTTCAGGATCAGGTAACCGAAATAAAAGAGAAGCATGAAAAGTGACCAAAGTGAAGTATACCAAGGATTCCTTTATTCCAATTTATACTTCGGCCTGGGATCTGGGCTTGGTGGTCTTCAAAATTCCCAGACACCCAGAAAAAATCGTCATCATTCAAATCTTTGTCCGGTGTATCTTTTATTATTTTCTCTCGGCGACGGCGTATTCTTAAGTAGTAAACCCAGCCATCATCTTTGGATCCTAAGGAGTATTGATGGAACAGTTCGGCCAAACCGAGGTTAATGCTGGCTCGGCGGTTCAGTTTGGCTATGCCCATTATTATACGGTAAGAATTGATGGAAAGCTGGGTTGGGCATATTCTGGTTTGTCTAAGGAATTCACAAATCAAGGGTTGAACGGGGAATCTTAGTCCGGTTTCTATTATTGATAGGAGGGTGAAAGGTACATAGCCCTCTTTTCCCCATGGAACGATATCTTGTTTGGCCAGAATGAGTTGGACGTCGTCAGGGATGTTGTAATCCCTTCGGAATTCGGCTAAGCCACCAGGTGTTTCTACCAAAAACCTATACTTCCCCATTTATTTTATAAGTTATGGATAAATTAGTTCGGTCAAAAAATTGTGCTCAGTAGCTCGGTTGAGAGCGCAGTGGAGTGCATGGGCAACCTAAGTCTGCAAAGTGGAAAACAAAGGGGTTAAGCACAGATCATTGGACCGTGCTACAAAATAAAAGCAAGAAAAGAAGTCCTACTTCGGCTATGTGGGATGCTACAGGTTCTATCTCGGTTTCAACAAGATGCTTGGTAGCTCGGATTGAGCAGGGGGTTCGATAGCTCGGTCTTGGCGAGCGATTCGTTATCTCCGTTAAAGAGAAGGTTCTGTTAGACCGGTTGAGCCTCTAGGGGCAGCTTTCTGAGTTCGGTCTGAAAACTTAGAAAGCTGGCTTAGCCCCGAAGACCTAGCTCGGTCGAAAGTTAAGGTTTCCAGTATGCTAAGTTCAGACTTAGTTCGGTTCGTTTATCTCGGCTAAGATAATTCAGAGGATAGTTTGACTTATTGAAATTGCTAGTATGAGTATGAAGTGCTAGCTCGGTCGTATAGTTAGATTAGTTTGGCATCAACTACAAACTACTTTTTAGTTCGGTTATATTGTAATTTTGGATCAAACACAGTGTTCTATAGACTACTTCATGGAGTTCAAGTGGTTCTTAAGAGGTTTTTTTCCAGAAAAATACAGAAACTAGCAGGAAAAAGTGTTTTGCAAATATAGTATGCTATGGATTAAACAAAAGCAAAAACAAAAATATAGAAACAGATTTATGATGCTTACCAGGTCCAGAGGCACGAGAAGATGGAAATGGAAGTAGAAACAATAGCAAGAACACGCAGCTTCTTCAAAATAAAAAAAACAGTAAGAGCTTAGAAGAGAAAGAGAGAGAGAAGAGCTTGAAACAGTAAAATGATTGATGAGGGTGATTCAAAGGACAAAAGTGTTGTTTTGGGATATAGGAAGGACGAAAACGGGCGGGACTATTCAAATTTTGCGGAGTACGAGGGCGGCGCGACAGCTGCAGTAAGCCAATACCAGCGTGCCACGTGTCATAGGGATGAGAATCGATTCAGTTTCTGTGATTGAAGAGACGTTGTGACCAGACAAGCACAACTCGGCTTAAGTTTAGCTCGGCTGGAAAGGCTAAAAGTATATGGCTCGGCTTTAAAGGCTTCAGAGTTTTAGCTCGGCTGGAAAGGCTGAAGGGTTTTTTAGCTCGGCTGAAAAGGTAAAACTTTAGCCCGGTTTACAGATAGGTAATCCCTATCATGCTACGTAGATGGAATTAAGGAGCAATTGAGAGGGTAATGTATATGCGAATTGGGCCAAGCTGGGCCCTCATGGGCCTCAGTACGAAGGGCTGAGTAAAGAGGTCATAAAGTTACCCTGGTCTTGAAGAGGCTTAAAGTTAGTCTGATCTCAAGCCCAGAAGGTAGACCGGTCCGAGGGACTCTTGGTGTTAGTCCAGTTGAAGGACGCTTTGTAGTTAGACCGGTTTAAGGATGCTTTGAACTTATACCGGTCATGGCGCAGGGAAACTAGATCGGTCTAAACCTTGATAAAAGATAGTTCGGTTTTGGGCATACCATGGTTTGTGGAAGAGGAACTATGGGCAGAGAACCGAACTAAGTATAGTTCGGCTAAGCATAGTCGTGCTTACTTCGGTCGTATGGTAGGCCGGCCATGGAAGAACCATCTCACTTGGTTTAAGCAGTGAGGGGGGTGTTGAAGGATAAGCATTATCCTTCAGGAGTATGAATCCTAGGAGGACTCTGCATGGAGAAGTAAAAGTCCTACTAGGATTGTGCCACGCAAAACCTATAAAAGCTCACAAACATCACCTATGGAGAGGTAACACAACTTTGTTTTCTGAATACACAGAGCTTTTGTCTATTTGTCAAGCTTACTGACTTAGGCATCGGAGAGGTTTCCGGCACACACCCGCCGGCTAGCTCACTTTTGTATTTTCAGGTGATAAAGCGACGTCGTACAGAGGAGCGCAGACTTGATCAACATGATTATACGAGAAGGTTTATTTCTTTCCCGTACAAGGACCTACACGTAAATCTCACTAAAAATAACAAGTGTATTAAGTGATATGTATTAGGAATCGAGTATTGCAATAATAAATTTTTAAAAATCATTAATTGCAAAAAAATAAAATAAAAAGTAGTAGCCGAACCGGCCATATCAGCTCTTGAACAAGGTTGGCTCAACCCTAAATGAGGCCTAAAGCACAAACTCAATAGGAGGCTCTTTTAATTTTAACTAATATTAGACAATTTTTTTGTATTTTATTTTTTATGTAAGATTTATTTTTGGGGATTTTTTTTAAGGTCTTTGGTATTAAGATTTTATTTAAGGTCCCTTAACATCAATCCAGAGAATTTCTCTGGATTTTCAAAGATTTTCTCTAGTTTTCGCAAGAATTTCTCTAGGTTCAAACTAGAAAATTTCTCTACATTTTCTCTGGATTTTCAAAGATTTTCTCTAGTTTTCGCAAGAATTTCTCTGGGTTCAAACTAGAAAATTTCTCTACCTTTCCAATCACGATGTGCAATACACAAATCAATCACCCAAATAAGCAGCAACAACAACAACCAATATACATATATCCAGAGAATTTCTTTGGATTTGAAGAAACAGTAATGAAAAGTTCAAGGAATAGAGCATCTAGCTTCACTGTGATTTGCATTTGTCCATGGGAAGGCCAGAGAAATTCTCTGGATTTCAGTTTAGAGATTTTCCCTGGATTTCCAGAGATTTTCTCTGGATTTCAAGAAACAGTAATGAAGAGTTCAAGAAACACCAAAAAATTTCTCTACCTTCCCAATCACGATATGCAATACACAAATCGATTACCCAAATAAGCAACAACAACCAATATACATATATCCAGAGAATATCTCTGGACTTTCCAGAGAATCTTTCCAGAGAAATTTTGGGAAGGCTAAAGAAATTCTCTGGATTCCAGTTTAGAAATTTTCTCTGGATTTCAAGAAACAGTAATGAAGAGTCCAAGGAACAAAGCATCTGGTTTCACTATGATTTGCATTTGTCCATGGGAAGGCCAAGAAATTATTTGGATTCCAATCCAGAGATTTTCTCTGGATCTCAAGAAATAGTAATGAAGAGTTCAAGAAACACCAAAAAATTTCTCTGCCTTCCTAATCCCGATGTGCAATACCTAAATAGATCACCCAAATAAGTAACAACAACCAATATACATATATCTAGAGAATTTCTCTTGACTTCCTAGAGAATTTCTCTCTAGAGAAATTCTAAGGCCAGAGAAATTCTCTAGATTTCATTCTAGAGATTTTTTCTGAATTCAAAAAATAGTAACGAAGAGTTCAAGGAATAGAGCATCTGGCTTCATCGTGATTTGCATTTGTCCATATACATAATACATATACAACTTCTCAAACACTAAAACTTTAAATCCGAAATTCAAAAACTCAACATCCCCAAATCCTTGAAGACCCATCAACACCATACAAAATTGTCAAACAAACCATAATCACATTGTTCATGAGACAGATTTTCAAGAAACACATACTTGCATCAACTATATTGCAAAAAATAAAGAAAACAAAACAGAGGAAAAGCAGAGAGAGAGAGAGAGAGAGAGAGATAGAATATATACGACTGTGAGAGGAGATGCGGGAGAAGATGGCGGCAGTAGGAGGATATGCAGCAGTAAGAAAGAGCTGTCGGTGGCGGCGATGGAGGTGGAGTTCATTGGGGAGAGAAGAGCAGAGAGAGAGAGAAAGAGAGGGAGAGACTGGTTTGATTTGAGAGAATCAAATTTCTCTGTGATATATGGGTGTCAAGGTTGAGGGACCTTAGATATCACAAAATAATATTATGCATCTCTTCCATTATTAAAAATGGGATATGGATTTTAGACTAATTTTCTGTTTTTTTTTTATTTGTTTTATTAATTTATATTTATTTTATATAAAAATAATTTAAAAATCTCTACACCAATAAATATCATTGAAACAAACATAATTTTACTTAATCCCCTCACTATTAATTCTCTTACTACGAATTCCCTCCTTTTGCCTCTGAAAAAAAACAGACTCCAAGACTTTTCCAAGACAGTGGGCATGGTACGACAAATATCAAGAATTGAACCAACCAAATAAAACTTGTGGCTACAAAGTCACATATCTTAAGACTCAACGAACACAGCTGGAAGGGTACCACCACAAATATTCAGAGTTGAACCAACCAAATAAACTGGTGGTTAGAATGTGATTTAATAAATAAGTCTTTAAAACTTTACTAATTAAACCCAACTAACATGGTACTACAAAGATAGTTGGAAGGAAGGTTTTAAAAAGCGGCCGTAATCGTTATATAACGTCGTTACGTAATGGTTGTGGTGGTTATCACTACCCGTTACGGCCGCTATAATAGTGTAACGGAAATTCACATGTGTAACGGCCGTAGCAGTACCGCAACGGTCCATTAGACACCATTACACACACACAAAAAAAAAAAAAAAAAGGAACAAATACAAGTGATCCAAACCCAAAGAAAAAATCTTATATTAAATTTTTTTTTAAGTTATGGCACAATTTTTATTTTATAATCCTTTCATTTAATAATTATAAATATTTTTTATTCAGTTAGTTCAGGTATTGGTAAAAAATAATTTGTAAACATTTAAAATTAATTATTCTTAAAATCATTAACTATTGAAATAAAATGTAAAAAGCTCCTTTTATAGTGATTTAATAATATGAAATATATTTGATCATACTTAAAAATTAACAAAAATGATCAAAATTTATTTTAAACCCCAATAAATGTGATTCTGAAAAAAAAAAATATGCGTATCAGTAAATTTTCTTCAAATTGTGCGAAAAATTAATAAAAAAAAATCACGGTTCCGGTTACCGCAACCGTTACGCTACAGCCTTTACATTCCACAACCACCACCGCGTCACCACAATCTTTACGGCAACCACAACCGCTTTTCAAAACCATGGTTGGAAGAGTACCTTTTTGATCTCCAAATTTAAATCATACCTAGCCAAGATTGAACCCAATCCAAAATACGAACCATAAAAGAAAATACCTATTAAACCAATCATAAGAATACCAATTACAGCACCTATTAGTCATGCAAATTAGTATCACTACTCTTAATACTAATAGAAAACAGAAAATAATACAAGTAATCAATGAGGTAAATAGAAAGTGAGTCCTTACTTCATGTCATGCGAAATGTGCCATACTGTCTCAGCCAATCTTTCAGAATGAGACTTCTATTCAAAAGAATTTGCAAGTGTGAAATGAGGATTAACGATCTCAACACAAAAACTATTTACCTGTGTCAACAAAAAAATTAAAAATTGAAAGAAAGAAAGAAAAATTCTTATGGAAAACAAAAAAAAAACAAAAAAACAAAACAAAATCCTATAAAAAAATTTCAAAATTGTTGTACTTCCTTTTGATAAGTCAGCTTCAGTTTCAGACTCATCTGCTGCTTCAGTTTCAGCCTCTGTAGACTCATCTGCTGCTTCAGTTTCAGACTCTGCTTCAGCTTCATCTACATCTATATCAAGTGCACCTGATGCATCTGCTACCAATGTTATATCTGGTTTATATGGCAGTTGCAGGACAGCTATTGGTATGCTTAATGAGAGACCAGTACAAGCATATGGTCTGTGCACATGAGATCATTTGTATCTGTACTGTAACAACTTTACAACTACTTCTCAACTGATGTTGTAACTGATTCTTGTAACTAATTCTGTAACAAACTTAGTTAGAGCAAATCTTATATCTGTCTATATAAATGAACTCGTGTAAGGTGAAAGGGATTCTAATAATAAGAAAGATATTTTTAGTTCTCTCTCTCTACATATCCTTCTCTCTTTCTACTGTCATTATGGTATCAGAGCTTCTCTAAGCTCTCACGAGCAACAATGGTGATCCAAACTAACAAGTCTTCCATGGCTGATCCATCAAGTACTACTGGTTCATCTGAGAAGACATCATTACCTTCTAATGTGCTTCTGCTTGTCTCCAATCTGAATTCTCTGATAACAGTTAAACTTGAATCAACAAATTATTCCATATGGAGGAGTCAGATTCAGAATTTTTTTGAAGCTACAGAACTTTTTGGTTTTCTTGATGGATCTATGATCTGTCCTCCTCCTACAGTTCTTGACTCCAACAATCAAGCTGTTACTAATCCTGAGTTTTTGAAATGGAAACTCATTGATTCTTGTTGCTTAGTTGCCTCATAGCCACACTTACACCTTCAATCTATTCATCCGTTCTTCATCTAAAACGTAGCACAGAGTTTTGGTTTGCTCTTGAGAAGCGTTTTACTTCTCTGTCCAGATCACATATACACCAGCTCAAGAACAAATTAAGTACAGTCTCAAAGAAGACAAAGTCTATGGAAGTTTATCTTCAAGAAATCAGAGATCTTGTTGATCAATTAGCATTGGCTTGTTCTCCTATCTGTGATGAAGACCTGATTCTTCTAGTTCTCAATGGACTTCTGAGGAGTATAATGCGTTTAAAACTGCTATTCGTGCGAAATCTGAAATACTTACTATGGATGAGTTGTGTGCTCTACTTTGTTCTGAGGCTATACATGTTGAACACTATCATAAATCTGGCAGCTCCTCTGATCTTACTGTTGCCTTTGCTGCTACACATGGATCTAACATTTTACCTCAAGGTTCCTCTGTTTCTATTCTCCACAAGGTTCCTCTGGTTCTGCCTTTACTAAGAACTTCTCCTTTCACAACAGAGGTGGTCGCTCTTCACAATATCAATATCGTGGAGGCAGATACAACAATAATCGAGGTCGCAGAACTGGAAGGCCTCAAAGCTACGGTTTGATCTGTCAAATCTGTGGTAAAGGAAATCACTCAGCTCTTGAGTGTAGAAATCGTATGAATCCATCTTTTCAACCTGTGTTTCCTTCCTATACTGTGAATCCTACTGCTGGTCCTTCTAATTTCAAGGCCTATGCTGCTCCAATACCTGTGAATTCAATTTCATCTTCTCCTCCATGGTATGTGGACTCTGCAGCCACATCTCATCTTACCCATGACTTGAGTAATCTTTAACTTTATCAACCTTATCAAGGTTCTGATCAGGTCATGATTGTGATGGTAATACGCTTCCCATTCACAATTCAGGCATGGTATTTTGCCTACTCCTTCTTTTCACTTCAAACTTAATAATCTTCTTCATGTTCCTCAAATATCTTCTAACTTGTTATCTGTTCATCAATTGACTTCTGATAATAATTGTTCTATTACCTTTAATGATAAGTCATTTGTTGTTCAGGACAATTTCAGCAACAAGGTGCTCTGTAAAGGTTCATACTCCAATGGCCTTTATCATTTTCCTTCTTCATTTTCTGCTGCTCCTAAAGCTTTTTCTGCACCTAATTCTCTTGTTACTACTTGGCACAAAAGATTAGGGCATCCATCTTCTGATATTTTTCATACTATGTCAAATAAATGTGGTTTTCATTTTTCTCATAAAGATTGTTCTTCTCTTTGTAATAGTTGCTGTGTATCCAAAAGCCACAGACTTCCTTTTGTGTTGTCTACTAATAAAACTACATCTCCTCTTGCTTTAATTCATTCCGATGTTTGGGGGCCATTTGTTCAATCTGATTCTTTCAAATATTATGTTGTGTTTATCGATGATTTTAGTAATTTCAACTGGATTTATCCTCTCTCTTACAAAAGTGAAGTGTATGCTAAATTTTTGGAATTCAAAACTTATGCTGAGAAGCAATTCTCTGCATCTCTTAAGAACTTAAGAACTGATGGTGGAGGTGAATATACTTCAAGACAGTTTCAGTTTCTTCTTCAGTCTACGGGTATTGTTCATCAACTGAGTTGTCCTCATACCCCATCACAGAATGGTGTGGCTGAAAGAAAACATCGTCATCTTATTGAGACTGCTATTACCTTGCTTGATCAAGCTTCTGTTCCTTTGAAATTCTGGTTTGAAGCTCTCGCTACAGCCACCGATTTGATAAATCGAATGGCCAGTCCAAAGCTGGGCTCTCTTAGTCCTTTTGAAGTGTTATACAAAACAGCTCCAAACTATGCATTTCTCAAGGTGTTTGGATGTAAATGTTATCCCTGGTTACGTCCCTATACCTCTCACAAGTTAGAGCCTCGATCCAAGGCTTGTGTGTTTATTGGCTATCATCCCAGTTACAAAGGTTACAGGTGCTTGGATCCTTTCTCTGGTACTGTTTATATCTCCAGACATGTCATCTTTGATGAACTCTCTTTTCCTTTTTCTTCCTCACCTGTAACTCTTCCTCCTCTTCTTTCTTCTAAAGATGCTGTTACTTCTTTTTTCTGGGGTTCTACTCCCTTACCAACTAATTCCTCTGCTTCTAGTTTATCTGCTTCTTCCCTTGATAAGTCAGCTTCTCCACTTCCTGCTTCCAGATCTGCTACTGCTAACTCTGTTTCTGCAGTAAAAGATCTGTAGCAGAGTGCTAATTCTGTTTCTGCAGTTTCTGCTTCCAGATCTGCTACTGCTGCTCCTGTTTCTGCAGCTGCTGCTTCTGTTCTGCCTAATTCTGAGTCTTCTCCCATATCAGTTTCTCCAAATTCTGGTTTTATTTCATCTCCTCTTTCTTCTTCTCCACCTGGTATTCATCTGACCATTCCCATTTTACCTGCACCCATTTCTACTAATTCTCATTCTATGATTACTAGAGCAAAAGCTGCTCAATCTGCTGCTTCTCAATCTGCTGCTTCTCAATTTGGTCTCACTGCTCCGACTTCTTCTTCTGCTTCTCTTATTACCTCTGAACCACTCTCTTATAAACAAGCTCTTACATGTCCTCATTGGTTTAATTCTATGCTTGAGGAGTTTACTGCCTTACAAGATCAGCAAACTTGGACTTTGGTGCCCCCTTCTCCTACACAGAATATTGCTGGGTACAAATGGGTGTTTCAAATTAAAAAAGGGTCAGATGGTTCAATTGCTAGATACAAATCTCAGCTGGTTGCTAAGGGCTATCTACAAGAAGAAGGCATTTCTTAGATACTTTCAGTCCTGTTGCCAAACTTCCTACAATCAGAGTTTTCCTTTGCATTGCTCTTCACTATGACTGGTCTATTCATCAATTGGATGTGTCCAATGCTTTTCTTCATGGTCATCTAGAAGAAGATATGTTCATGTCTCAGCCTCCTGGTTTTGTTCATTCCAAATTCCCTACCTATGTTTGCAAGCTTAACAAATCTCTCTATGGATTGAAACAAGCTCCCCGAGCTTGGTTTTCTACTTTCTCTAACTTCTTACTTACTCTTGGTTTTGTTAATAGTCATTGTGACAATTCTCTGTTTGTTCAAGCCACTTCTTCCTCTTTAACCTATCTTTTGGTTTATGTAGATGACATTCTCCTAACTGGCAATTCCCCTTCTCATCTCAAGCATCTTATTTCTCAGTTACATTCAACCTTTTCTCTTAAAGAATTAGGCACTCTCTCTTACTTTCTTGGCATCTCTGTTACTACTGCTTCTTCAGGTTATTTTCTGTCCCAATCTCAGTATGCCTCTACTCTGCTCAAGCGTGCTGGCATGACAGATTATAAACCAGCTTCTTCTCCTCTTTCTGCTAAACCAGCTGTCTCTTCTTCTGATGTTCCCTTTTCTAATCCTGCTCTTTATCGCAGTCTGGTTGGTGGTCTTCAATACTTGACTATTACTCGTCCAGATTTGGCTTTTGCTGTTAACCAGGCTTGTCAGCATATGCATAACCCTTCGCAAGCTCACTTTGCTCTGGTTAAGCGGCTGTTACGTTTTGTTAAAGGTTCATTACAGTCTAGTTTGACTTTTTCCTCTGGTGGTTTCGATCTTCATGTTTTCTCTGATGCTGACTGGGATGGTAGTCCTTGTGATAGGCGGTCTACCTCTGGTTTTTGCATCTTTCTTGGTCCTAACTTAGTGTCTTGGGCTGCTAAGAAGCAACCCACTGTTGCTCGATCTTCTACTGAAGCCGAATACAGGGCTATGGCTCTTGCAAGTGCTGAAGTTGCTTGGCTTCAAATGCTTCTTAAAGATATGCATGTCTGTCCTCCCTCAGTTCCTGTGCTTTGGTGTGATAATTTGTCAGCTCTTTCTCTTGTGCTAATCCAGTGTTTCATGCTCGGACAAAGCATATCGAGATCGATTATCATTTTGTGCGCGAAAAAGTTTCAGCTAAGCAACTTCTTATTCGTCATGTGGCTTCTTCTGATCAAGTGGCAGATATTTTTACCAAATCTCTGCCCGTGTCTCGTTTTCTTTTTCTTCAATCCAAGCTTTTAGTTGGCCTCCCACCTTTCAGCTTGAGGGGGACTGATAAGTCAGCTTCAGTTTCAGACTCATCTGCTGCTTCAGTTTCAGACTCTGCTTCAGCTTCATCTACATCTATATCAAGTGCACCTGATGCATCTGCTACCAATGTTATATCTGGTTTATATGGTAGTTGCAGGACAGCTATTGGTATGCTTAATGAGAGACCAGTACAAGCATATGGTCTGTGCACATGAGATCATTTGTATCTGTACTGTAACAACTTTACAACTGCTTCTCAACTGATGCTGTAACTGATTCTTGTAACTAATTCTGTAACAAACTTAGTTAGAGCAAATCTTATATCTGTCTATATAAATGAACTCGTGTAAGGTGAAAGGGATTCTAATAATAAGAAAGATATTTTTAGTTCTCTCTCTCTACATATCCTTCTCTCTTTCTACTGTCATTACCTTTTAGAGCAATTTCAATCAAACTCTTTATTTTTTAGTAGCTAAAATATAAAAAAGATAATTCTTTATTTTGCCTAATTCCAATTTTATCTTTATACACTAATCTTTATTTTACCTATTTATAGATACAAACCGTTTAACGAGCCATCAAAGACTCTTCAAATGTAGCTAGATTTAAAGGATTTTGTTAAAATAACTATGGTCATAGTTAACCCATTGAAGTGATTAAAATATGATAATACTCGCTATTAGAAAGGGAAAAGAGAATGGAAAATACAATAAGTAATTGACAAATGAAAAGTTTCATCTTCGGTTTTGGAACAATGTCTGGAAGTTTTGAAATGATTTAATAAGTTCAATTTGTAAGGCTTAGGAATTATACAAAACACAAACACGACTTACATAAAAAAAAAATGATTCATGGCAAAGGAGATCTCAATTGCATTGAATATTAGGTTTGTCAAGTTATAGATGCAACAGATTGATTATGCAAACATATTTCAGGTTTGAAAACCCATTAAAAAAACGTGGTGAAGGGGCTGAATATGAAATAGGTTGGATCCAAGCCTTGGGCCGGCCCAATCCATTAAAGCCCCAAATCCAAATGAATTAGATGAATATATAGGCAAGCCAATTGAGCCCAAAATCCTCGATCAACAGTTTGCCCAAGTCCCCAAGCACTTGGGCCCAACCCGCAGTGGGAAGGCTAATCCAGCCGTGATGCTGGGCTAGGCCAAACTGCAGAACCTAATCCTTGGGCCGAACAGAAATGGGCCGAGCCCATACAAAGATATCCGAATGGATCAGCCCATCTCCATGAATGATCCTGTGAAAGGCCGAGACAAGGCATAATGATGCCGAGCTGAGGCACAACAGTACCGAGTTGAGGAAACCTCGCAGGAAAACGTGGAAGTTGTAAATGTGTGCATGTGCAAGTTGCCACCTCAGTTGGTCCCCTACCCCTAGAATCACGGAAGTTGTTGAACCAAAAGAATGTGGTTAGTTATTAGCATGACTACAATGAGTATATGCATTCAATGACAACTACCAGGTGGGCCCCCACCTTGAGCAATGCCAAAAGGACACTTGGCAGCATCCAAGCTCCAAGAAACCACCTTGAGAAGTAAGCAAGGAACACTATATATACAACACGAACTTCACATTGAAGGTAACTGAACTATTCTGAGCAAAATCATACTTAGATATAAACTCAACTCTAGATACACTCCTTCTCCGATCACTAATTCCCATACCGGAGGGGTTATCTGGCCAACCCCGGCCGGGCAGCTCTAACGGTGCATCTTGTGGCAGGAACCTCAATCCCTGGATAGTCCAACCGAGTGCGGGGCCCCGATCTACTTTTATCTAGTGCGGAATCTGGTACGCACAATTGGTGCGGTGAGTGTGGATCACTTCATCTCTAAGCTCTGCACTCAATTCCGGCGATGGGGATTGCGGACATTCCGCCTTCAACACATACCCCACAGACGGAGAAGACAAAGGAAAAAGGGCTGGCACTCCCAACAGTTCTGGAAGAACAAACTGGAAACAACAACCAGACTCCCAAATCCGTCGAGCATCGATTACCCTTCGCTGGAGGTTCTTCTCATCACTTTTTTCTGGAAAAGGATTACAGGAATCGAATCATAGACTCCATGGGGATGGAGATACAGTTGCTGAAAGCCCAACTTAAAAGGGTGATGGGCGATCTGACGAAAAAGAAGACGGAAGCGGAGCCCTCTCATTTGCGACGGAAGAGCTCATCCAGAGAGCCACCAGTGAAGAAGTTTCCCAGAAATGAGTCTGGGCAACAAAGCCAGCCTATCCTGGTACAGAGTGAGGCAGCAAGCAGTCACACCCGTGGGTGTCGCCGGAGAAGGGCCAAGAGGCAGAAGACGGTTAGTCAACAAACTGAATACCCCCCTCAAGACCTTCGTACCTGGTTGATCGGCAACAAGCAGAATGAACAACATCAGGATCATCTGGACCGTACTGTTCACTAGAGAGAACACCGAGCGCTGGATAGGCTCGTCTCCTCACCATTCTCCCCGAAAATTGAGGCCATGAAACCTCCAAAGAAATTCACCCCATCAAAGTTCACTTCATACGATGGGAAGTCGGACCCGCTGACACATACTAGCCATTACAGACAAATGATGTCCCTATGGAGCCGAGATAAGGCACTGGTGTGCAAAGTCTTCCCATCTAGCTTGGGAGAAACCGGACTCCGATGGTTCGATCGACTCCCCGCTGGATCGATCCGTGGCTGAAAGCAACTCTCCGAAGAGTTCCTAGCTAGGTTCGCCTCCAACACTAAGATTCTGAAAAAGCCAGATCCACTGTTCGACCTTCGAAAGAAGCAGGAAGAAACGCTGCGCAGTTATGCTGGGAGGTCCTGGGAAGAATACAATGATCTGGAGGAAAATGTGTACAGTAAACAGATGGCCGTTTTGTCTTTCAAACATGGCCTGCGCCCGAAAAGTAAGTTTAGACAATCATTTACCAAGCGCCCGGCCACAGCATTAAAAGACTTGCGTGCCAGGATTGAGCAATACGCTCGCCTCGAAGATGATCAGATCCCCATCGAGGTAGCGTCAGCAGAACAAATAGCTCGGCACAAGAAGAAAACAGATCGAGGAGAACACAAAGGGATCACAGTGAATGAAGTGGATAAGTCCAAATCCCACGAAGCCGTCGTGACTGTGTTCAAAGAGCCAATCTATCGAATCCTGGAAAAGATCAAGAGAGAGCCCTTCTTTGTTTGGCCGCCAAAAATGTTGGGAGATCCAGCTCGGCGCAATCAGAAGCTCAGATGCACTTACCATCAAGATAGGGGGCACATGACTCAGAACTGTAGGGCACTGAAACAACACTTGAAAGACTTAGTAGCAGCTGGGCACCTCCGGGATTACATTGATCAGGATAAGAAAGTGACCAAACCAGGGAACCCACCACCAGAACCGAATATTGAGCATCCACCTTGGCTGATAATAAATGTGATCCATGGGACAGCGACTCAGGAACCTGAGGAGACACTGAGAGAAGAGATTGCTAAGGCTGTGCAAATCCAACAAGTCATGTCAGTGGAGCCTGCATCAAAAAAGGTACGCGCGGCATCCAATCCCCCTTGTGCACTGTTTCATTTACTAGAAAGGATTTAGAGGGCATACAGCACCCACATACTGATGCACTGATTATAACTGTGGGAATTGGAAAACGATTTGATGTAAAACGAGTCCTGGTAGATCAAGGTAATGCAGCAGATATATTGTATTATGACTTGTTCAGAAAGCTTGGTCTCTCCGAGCAGCACCTCATCCCAGCGGCAGCCCCGTTGGTTGGCTTCAATTCACAGCCAGAATGACCGCTTGGCAGAATAGTGTTGCTAGTCGTGGCAGGAACAAAAACCCTCCAGATAGAGTCCTTAGTTATTAATACACCATCCCCTTACAACGCAATACTTGGCCGTTTATGGATTCATCAAATAGAGGCGGTCCCTTCAACCTACCACCAGCTCATCTATTTCCCAACGGAACACGGAGTAGAGCAGATCTTAGGGGATCAAGTTGCGTCCAAACATTGCTTCATGGCAGCATTAAAGGCAAAGCAGCTCTGCAATTGGGTACGGACAGTAGAAGTGGCCGAACAGCCAGTCTTGGAAGATGTAGGGGGAGCCTCAGAGGAAAAGATAGTAGAAGATTTGGAGAGAGTCCTGGTAAAGGGGGATGATCCAGAAAAGTACTTCCTTATCGGTACCTCGCTAGGCGCTGATGAGAAACTTCAGCTGCTGGAACTACTGAAGGAAAATATGGAGGTATTCGCATGGTCAGCATATGATACTCCAGGGTTGGACCCAGAATTTGTTTGCCACAAGCTTAACATCAACCCTTCAGCTCGGCCCATTATGCAGAAAAGTCGGAGATCCTCAGTTGAGCACACTGAAGCAGTAATTGCCGAAGTTGAAAAATTCCTGGCATCAAGAGCAATCAGAGAAGTTTAGTACCCGCAATGGCTATCCAACACAGTTGTAGTCAAGAAGAAGAACGGAAAATGGAGAGTTTGCGTCGACTTCACTTGCTTGAACAAAGCCTGCCCTAAAGATAGCTTTCCGCTGCCTCGCATTGATCAACTAGTAGACTCAACAGCAGGGCATGAGCGCATGAGCTTTCTGGATGCTTATAGCGGCTATCATCAGATACCACTGTTTGGTCCGGATCAAGAAAAGACAGTATTTATCACTCCGAGAGGAACTTACTGCTACAAAGTGATGTCGTTCGGCCTCAAGAACGCCGGGGCAACCTACCAGCGGATGATCACTCGGATGTTCAAAGACCAACTCGGGAAAACCATGGAAGCTTATATAGATGATATGGTAGTAAAGAGCAAGTTCGCTACAGACCACCTTATAGACTTGAGAGAAGTTTTTGGCATCCTGAAAAACCATCAGCTTGGCCTCAATGCCTCAAAAAGCGCTTTCAGGGTAGGAACAGGGAAGCTCTTGGGATATATGGTCACTCACAGAGGAATTGAGGTGAACCCGGACCAAATAAAAGCAATACAAGATCTTGAAGTACCATCAAAGGCTAAAGAGCTGCTGAAACTGGCTGGCATAGCGGCCGCACTGAATCGGTTCATCAGCAAATCTTCAGATCGAATGAAGCCTTTCTTCTAGCTTTTGAGGAAAAGGGCAGCGTTTGAATAAAGTTGCAAATGTACCGAAGCACTGCAAAGTCTCAAAAGGTACCTCAGCACGCCACCTCTTCTATCCACTCTAGAACCAGGAGAGGAGCTGTACCTCTATCTAGCAGTCTCAGATCATGCCGTAAGCGCAGTATTAGTTCGGGAAGTGAACACGGAATAGAGGCCAGTGTATTATGTCAGCAAGACCTTACTAGATGCCGAGACATGGTATCTACCATTGGAAAAGTTAGCTTACGCGCTGCATATCGCCTCGAGGAAGTTACAACACTACTTCCAGGGGCATACCATCAATGTCCTCACTGAATTCCCCCTCGGATCTGTATTCAACCGAGCCGATTTCTCTGGCCGAACAGCAAAGTGGGCGGTCGAACTTCGTGAGTTTGACATTCGGTACCAACCCAGGATGGCGATCAAGGCCCAAGTCTTAGCAGATTTCGTCGCAGAATTTACTCCCACCTAGAGTACTGAACCGGGGAATCCTAGTTCGGCACAGATGCCACGCGTCACCGAACAGGGAAAGCCCTGCTCTTCGAAAGCATAGAAACTCTTTATTGGAAACATCTGGCAGCTTTATGTTGACGGGTTGTCTAATAACCAAGGCTCAAGGGCAGGAGTAGTACTTATCTCACCAGAAGGATTTATCTGGGAACAGGCTCTCAGGCTCGGTTGGAAGGCCTCAAACAACGAGGTAGAGTACGAAGCGTTATTGGCTGGTTTACATAGTGCCGAACACTTCATTGCAGAACAACTTCTTGTTTTCAGTGATTCACAACTAGTGGTAAACCAGCTTTCTAGGGTCTATGAAACACGAGATGAAAGAATGGCCATGTATGCAGAAAAGGCCAAGGACCTACTCAAAAAGTTTCAATCCATACGAGTAGAACGAATCAGTCGGGACAAAAACAGCCACGCTGATGCTCTAGCTTGCCTCGGCTCATCAGTGGATACAAATGATGCTAGAAAAGTTTGGGTTGAGTTTGTGCCAGAACCAAGTATTGCATCTCCAGTCCTCTGCAGCAACTTATAGCCGAGCTGGATGGATCCAATACTTGCTTTCTAAAATCTGGTACTCTCTCCGAAGACAAAAAGGAAGCCAACAAAGTCAGACATAAGTCAGCTCGGTTTGGATCTCACCATCCGAGAAACTGTACAGACGCTCCTATCTTGGCCCTACCTTCTATGTGTGCATCCAAATCTGGTCGAGAATGTTCTCTACGAAATTCACAATGGGATTTGTAGATGCCACGTTGGCGGAAGGTCACTGGCGCACCGAGCCCTCACTCACGGGTATTGGTGGCCACAGTGCAACAAGATGCTCAGCAGTACGTACAGAAGTGTGATAAATGTTAGAGGTTTGCTCCATTCATTCATCAGCCAGCCAAAACTCTCACTTCACTCACCAGCCCATGGCCCTTTGCCCAATGGGGCCTGGATATTGTCGGAGCATTGGCGCGAGGCACGGGGAACAGACGATTCTTCATTGCCGCAACCGACTATTTTACTAAGTGGGTCGAAGTCGAGGCATTGGCAAGTATCAAAGAAGCAGATACAAAGCGGTTTGTCATGAGAAACGTGGTGGTGCGTTTCGGCATCCCGCGGGTACTGGTTGCGGATAATGGAACATAGTTCGATGGTAAGATCTTCAGAAAGATTTGTGCCGACCTCAGGATTGAGTATAGGAACTCTTCTCCAGGGTACCTGCAAAGCAATGGACAGGCAGAAGCGTCAAACAAAACCATCATCAACGGAGTAAAGAAACGGCTTGAGCATGCCAAAGGAAAATGGGTTGAAGAGTTACCGCACGTGCTATGGGCATACCGAACCACAGCACAGCGCTCAACAGGGGAAACACCTTACTCCCTAACTTATGGAATAGAGGCTGCCATCCCACTCGAAGTAGGTCTCCCAGCCCTTCGGTCTAAATTTTTGAGAGCACCAATAATGAGGAAGCTATTGCACAAGCACTGGATATGGCAGAGGGCCGAAGAGAAGCAGCACTGATTAGACTTGTAGCGTACCAGCAGCAGCTCATCAAGAGTTTCAACCAAAAAGTTTTCCCAAGGCAATTTACACCAGGAGAACTGGTTTTGAGGAAAGTTATGGATCACAAAAGGGTGCCTGGCGAGGGCAAACTTGGGCCTAACTAGGAGGGTCCCTACAAAGTCACAGTTGTTATTGGAAATGGAGCTTACTACCTAGAGGATCTAAAAGGCAGAGCTATACCTGGCCCTAGAATGTAGCAAATCTCAAGAAATACTATCAATAGAATTATCCCCCAACTTCTCTATCAGAATGTAAAGGCATTTATCTGTTGACCAATGCAAATGCTTCCCCACTTCTCTCAAATTTATCAAATTCTTGTAATTAGCTTTGATGTTTACCAAACGGAATTAGCTTTGGTTCTTACCAAACAGAATTAGCTTTGATGTTTATCAAACAGAATTAGCTTTGGTTCTTACCAGACGGAATTAGCCTTGATGTTTATCAAACGGAATTAACTTTGGTCTTCACCCAAACGGACTTAGTTTCAGAACGACTAGACGGAATGTAAATTTGGTTAGCACTCAAACATGCTAAGTGGTATTGCTTGGTGGAATAATGTTTGGCAACTAAATTGGACTTTAGCCGAGTGGAATTGCTTAGTGGAAACCACACTAACATATCTTAAGTAAACGTCTTTGAATCCACAGAATTCCTTAAGTACCAACACGTCAACACTTCACTACTGATTCAAACAAACAGAGTCAGAATAAACGTGACCAAGCTCTGTCAGGAGCAAACTTCCAGCATTAGTCTTACTCAACTCCAGGTGGGGGCAAACAATTGTTTTTTCAAACCAACCTGGACTTGAGTAAGACACCTCTTCATTCCTTTGTCTTATTTCAATGCATCTTTGCTATCAAAGTTGAAACAGACTTAAGCAGTTCTACCTAAGAGCACAATCTTCAGTTTCAATCTTACTTAGCTCTAGGTGGGGGCAAACAATTGTTCTTTTTATAAAACTAACCTAGACCTAAGTAAGACCCTCTTACGAACTCAAGCACAGCCACACTACATAGTCGTTAGCCACACCGAGCATCTATTTGACCCCGAGGTCCCAACAGTGCTCGGCCGGGGGCAAACAGTACAGAACCAGACCGAGCACATATTCGGCCCCGAGGTCCCAACAATGCTCGGCCAGGGGCAAGCAGTACAAAACCAGACCGAGCATCTATTCGGCCCCGAGGTCCCAACAGTGCTTGGCCTGGGGCAAGCAGTATAGAAAACATTCAGACATAAAAGCCAAGCAGCATCAGATTGCAAATTCAAAGAGAAAACTCTATCATCCAATAGAAGGCACAGATGGCCTCATAACCAGCAACGAATAAAAGAAAAGAGAAAAGAAAAATTGTCTTGGCAAGTACAGAAAGAAAGCTCATCAAGAGGACCGAGCCACAGTGCATCAAAACAGAAAAGCAAAAACTTCAATTCCTTTCAACTTCAACTTTCATTAACAAAGGGAAGCTCAGGAGCAGCGTCCACGATCTTGTCCAGGCCGTCTTGAGGAGGAAAAGTAGAGGCAGCTCCAACTTCCTGAGAAGAAGAAGCCTTCTTAACCACATCTCCTGCGGTTTCGGTCTCCAGGGTTTTAACCCCTTCAACATCCACCATTTTAGCGGCAACATTACTATCCTGGGTCTTGTTTACAGAATCAACTTCTGGGGAAACTTCGGCTGGAAGAACAGCAGGGATGGAGACAGTCTTTGAACCCAAGGATCTTGAAGGAACAGGGACATCCTAAAATAGGGAAGAGCCTTCAGGAACCAACGCAGCAGCTAAAGCACTCGTCCAACCCTTTAGAAAGAGCTTATCTCGCAGCACTAGCTCCTCTTCCTTATAGGCAGCCCCAGCCTCATCCTAGCCTTGTTGCCAGTGTTTGGCCTCCAGGGCAGAATGCTCGGTAGACATCACGGCAATAACGGCCTCCAGTTCAACCACCATCCCCTCGAGTTGAGCCTGTGTCCCAATAGCAGCCTCCTTCAATTTTTCAGCTGAAGCGACAATCTTGTTCAAACGAAACGTTTCCCTCTCCGCAGTTCGGCGTCCTTCTTTCTCTGTCTCCAAGCTTACCGTCAGTCTCTCAGCATTCATTGCGGCCTCCAACACGGCCCTTTCTAGCCCTTCAGCACGGGTAATGGACAGGTGCATCCTCTGGATACACTGCAAAGGACAATGAAGAATTAAGAAAAAAGGAAACAGCAACACAACAATAAAGACAAGTAAAACGAGGAAACACTTACAGCAGTCATCATCTGAAGGGTCCCCTTCAGGATAGGAATATCACGGGGCCCATTATGGTCAGCCATGTCAACCGGCATCAACAAAAACTTAGTCAAATCAAAAGCAAAATCTTGTGAAGCAACAACTGAATCAGAAGTGGAAATGGGCCTGCCTTTATGCGACATTGGCGGCTCCCATTTCTCAAATGCCTCATCCTTAGTAGGATCCTCAGAAGCTTCCCCCACCACTGCTTTGCCAGCCTCTCTTCTTCTCTTTTTTGCTCGCACATCAACCGAAGCTGAGGGCTCGGCAGCAGTCGCAGGGGTCCTAGAAGCTCCCACATCCATCTTCACTTCCATGAGGCTCTTCGCCTCGGTCTTTTCTAGAAGGGTTTCCAAAACATCGGAGGCTCCAAAAGCCTCGGCCTCCAAATCCACCAACACCCTTTTCTTCGCCACAAACCCGCCCCCTGCGAAACTGGGGGCAGGAGAGGGCATTCTCTCGAAAAGTGTACCCTGACTCCTGTGACGATTAGTAACCAAAGGAGTGAGAGATGTGTCAATCTCGGTATCAGAGTCCAGAAGAAAAGCAGCGAGCCTCGCCTTCTTTGGAATGGTGGAGCGGTAAGTTGACTGGTAATCCAATAACTCTGGTGTAGATCTCTTTTTATACCTCAGGGAAGCTTTTATGGGTTCACCATTTTCCCAGTTCGGTCTTCACTGGAAACGAGAGGCCTCTGCAAAAAAGAAGTGACCCATTAGAGCGACATCCAAAATAAAGTAAGAAATACAAAAGGCACTAGAAGGAAAGGCCCGAACCTGGATAGCCATCTTTCTGAGGCATCTGCTCAAACTGGAACTCAGTTCCAGCGGGAAACTCCAGTTGCCACCAACTTGCAGGAAGTCATCGTTGTGTTTATCCGAATCGGGCAACCCAGTAACCAAATGGCAATCGAAAGAGCGAACACGCAAGTAATACGTACTGTGGTCTTTGTTATGGGAAAGAGTGTAACAGCCTAAGATATCCCATATGTCAAGGTTCAAACCCAACCATCTATTAAGGGTGGATACGCCGCAAACAACACGGAAAAGGTTCATAGATACTTACATTGGGGTTAACTAGACCTGATGTAGAAACTGGCGCACCAACGGGTCAAGGGGAAATCGAACCCCTCTCTCGACAATGGCCGCAATTGAAAAAGCGATGGTATTCCTCGTGCCCATACGCTTAGCTTCTACCTTCGTCAGCGAAAGGGTAATGTCGTCGGGAATATTATAGTCCAGGCGGAACATAGCCATGGCCTCAGGGGTATCAACTAGAGAGCGAAACTTCCCCATCTAACAAACCTAATAAGACAGGGGTAAGACTTAGATAACAGAATGCAGAACATAATAGAGCAAGGACCAGACAAGATGATTGAGACAGAGAGAGGCAAGAGAAAAAGAATCACAAGAGGACTTATAGAGATTAGAGAAGTGGTAGCAAAGCACGACCAACGACGAACAAGTCCGAGTAGAGCACCAACGAGACTAGTAAAGAGGAACGGGAAGAGTTCTTCTCCTCTCTTCGAAACTCTCTAAAAGAACGAAGAAGCAAATAAAGGGATTTGTATTGACAGCCATAGCATTTATTGCACCAGCCGGCGTGAAGGTACACGAAGCACGACCTTCGGTATGGAATCGACGCACTATCTCTGCACGCCTATCCCATGTCGCCACGTGTCACCTTGAAAGGACGCATGCAGGGGTTGTGTGTCAGGATTGAACCGTCACTAAGGCCAAACTGGGGCAAAACCGAAGCGACACGACGCTTGGAGAGCAAAACAATAGCTCCTCCCAAGGGGAACCTTAGCGCGAGCTAGGGGGCAAATGAAATGGCTGAATATGAAATGGGTTGGATCCAAGCCTTCGGCCGGCCCAATCCATTAAAGCCCCAAATCCAAATGAATTAGATGAATATATGGGCAAGCCAATTGAGCCCAAAATCCTCAATCAACAGTCTGCCCAAGTCCCCAAGCACTTTGGCCCAACCCGTAGCGGGAAGGCTAATCCAGCCGTGATGCTGGGCTGGGCTGAGCTGAACTGCAGAACCTAATCCTTGGGCCGAACAGAAATGGGCCGAGCCCATACAAAGATATCCGAATGGATCAGCCCATCTCCATGAATGATCCTGTGAAAGGCCGAAACAAGGCATAATGATGCCGAGCTGAGGCACAACAGTACCGAGCTGAGGAAACCTCGCAGGAAAACGTGGAAGTTGTGAATGTGTGCATGTGTAAGTTGCCACCTCAGTTGGTCCCCTACCCCTAGAATCACGGAAGTTGTTGAACCAAAGGAATGTGGTTAGTTATCAGCATGACTACAATGAGTATATGCATTCAATGACAACTACCAGGTGGGCCCCCCACCTTGAGCAATGCCAAAAGGACACTTGGCAGCATCCAAGCTCCATGAAACCACCTTGAAAAGCAAGCAAGGAACACTATATATACAACACGAACTTCACATTGAAGGTAACTGAACTATTCCGAGCAAAATCATACTTAGATATAAACTCAACTCTAGATACACTCCTTCTCCGATCACTAATTCCCACACCGGAGGGGTTATCCGGCCAACTCCGGCCGGGCAGCTCTAACGGTGCATCTTGTGGCAGGAACCTCAGTCCCTAGATAGTCCAACCGAGTGCGGGGCCCCGATCCACTTTCATCTAGTGCGGAATCCGGTACGCACATGAGGGCATTTGGATTGAAGTAGCTGAATAACAATCTCATTACCGTCTCGAATCTCGATTAAAGGTTTCCTGCTTAAAATCTCATGCTCCACAATACTCGCTTCATCCCCATCTCTCTCTCTCTCTCTCTCTCTCTCTCTCTCTCTGTGTAGATTTTTCAATTGGCTGTGTTCAGAGACGTCTCAATTGAGTTGGAAACCACAAATTCAGGGATTCATTCCTGAAAAGTGAAAAACAGGATTTAGGGATTTGGTGAGCAAATAAAAGAGGAAGAGGAATCGAGTTATTACTGTTTAAATGATTAATGAGATAAATAATAACGAGAAATGAAGGGAAATTGTGAGAAAATGCAATCACACCCCATTTATGTTTTGTTTTTCATTGATCAGAAATTAAAATTACTAATTCATTCAAATAAGAAAGTGAGCAATTACATCATTTTTTTTATCACATAAAAAATTCTAATCATTTTTTTTTTTCATTTTTCAAATGAAATGTAACAGAATTGAGGAGAGAAAATAAATTAATTGTTAATTTAATTTCACTCTTATTCCTTAAATTATCACAAAATTTACTATGCATAAATAAATTATACTTTTAATTCCTGTAGAAAACAATGCCCAATTAATACATGTTAATGTGTATTTTAGAGGAGAAAGATTGAATATACACTTAACATTTTAGTCTGTATTATTTCAAATTGAACAATTTGATTCCTATGATTTAAGTTTAGTTTTAATTTGGACATTTCGTTCAAGTTGAAGGTTAAAATTAACTAATTTTGAATACTTATCAATCTCTTAAGGTGTACCATGTACACATAACCCCAAAAAAAAAATTAATAATAATAATAATAATAATAGAAATTTGGACACAATGATCGAATAAAAACTAGACTTGAAATGTAAGGATTAAATTATTCAAATTAAAATAATAGGGACCACAGTAAAATTTGAGTTAAACTACAAACGTAAAAATGTATATAATTTATCCTTTTTGTATTTCATTCCTTAACTATTAATTTCGTTTATTCAATTCTTAAAGTTTTTAATTTCTATTATCATTGTGGTTCAATTGGAGACAATTGTAATTTGATTGACAAAAATGTAATTTTATAATTTAGACAACTTAAATCATACAAATAAACACCAATTAAATTGGTTATGGGGTATAATTCATTCAAAATGATAAGAATAATGAGTATTTTGATGCATGATTTAATATAATGCATCTTGCGAACCATTGAATAGGACATAAGTACAAGGGTGTTCATGAGTCGGTTTTGTTTAGTTTGACACTAAATTTGGAATCAACCCAATTGTAATCGGTTTTAAGTTTTTGGACCCAGAACCAATCCAATCATACACTAGAACCAACCCAATCCAAACCCAACCCAATGTAACTCGGGTTGGTTTGGGTTGGAACCACGGTTCCACTATATTAAAAATAAGCAAATTAACCAATAAAAAATAAGCAAATTAACCAATAAGAAATAATTAAAACAAAGTCTTTAAGATTTAAACATAATACAAACAAAGAGCAAAATATTGTTTAATGCAAGTCAATACAAATTAAATCTATTAATATAACCAATACAAATTAAATCTGTTACGAAATCTGACTAAAGCTTCTAGTACTTGTTTCGTTTACTAATAATTCTTGCATATGAAAAATTATTATGTGTAATCAAGTCTATTGTAATTGAGCAATAGGGTGAAAACATCTCAACATAAATAAAATTTTAAAATATATAGTATATAATTAGGTTCGGTTCTTGGATTGTCTCGGTTTAAATAAGACCTAAACCAAGAATCAACACAATCCTATCGATTCGATAATTTAAAAATCTAGAACCAAACTAATACACTAAAAAATCACACTTAACTAACTCAGAAAGGTCAGTTCAGTTCGATTCTTCAGTTCACTAGGTAATTTCAACACCCCTAATAAGTACCCATTTAAATGAGTAGCACCTCCATCATTGTTGCCACTACTAATAACGTTGCCACTACTAATACCATCGCCACTACCTCCACCATTCTGCTGCTATCGCCATTACCACCACCACAACCTCCTTATAAAGCAACGGGTTGGTCAAATTAATTTGTCAAACTCGTATCCAATTTAACCCAACCCATTTATTAAACGAGTGGATTTGAGTTTGAATTGGGTTGTTTTAATACATAACCCATTTTAATCCATCTAAACCAACTATATAAGATTAAGAATAGTGCAACAGGAACAATTGCGAAATACTGCAAAGAAGAGAATTCTAATGGTCAAAAGGGTGAGTCCCAAAGCTTTACAGTGCTATTTATAAAGATAAAGGACAGCTAATATGATTGGGGAAAACAAAAAATACCAAAAACGACAAATTTTGAATACTACAAACTTAAATAAACTTTTCAAAACAAATGGCAATAAAAATGAAAATTCCGAAACAAATATCTAAATTGGCAATTGAACATGCCTTCTGCAGCAAATTGGACAACAATGGGCTGAAACCTTATTTATCAGTTTGCCATCCATCGATCCAAACGCTCCAAATACCTTGAAACTACTTGGTCTACATCAACTCTCCATTTAAAGCAGCGACGTTGCAGCCTCTCTCATCATAATTTCTAACAAACTGTCAGACAACATCAATACTATGTAGAAATTTACCAATGTACGTGTCATAGAAATTCAACCACAACAATGATTCTTTTTAGTTACACATTGAAACTATGTTCTAGCATATCCAAGGAATAGAGATTTCAAATTCAACAACCACAATTGAGTATTAATTCAATGCTAGACATGGTGTGAGCAGACAACTTCAGCGGACAAAGGAAATGACACGACAAATTCAGCAGATGCTTCATTACCCACACTAAGTGTACCAATACCTGTAGCATCAAGATGCATCTCTGGCAACAAGGCATCTCCATCCAAGTATCGCATCACTTGCCTAATGCTAGGCCTTGCTGCTGCATTGGAGTGTGAGCAAAGCAGACCTAGATTCAAAATCAACTTCATTTCATCTTCCGAAAACTCACCTTCCAATCTAGGATCATACGTGGAAAGAATAGTTCCCCGTTTCCAGTTCTCAAAAACCCAATCAACCAAAACATATCTTCAGGCAACCCTTGTGGCTCTATGGGCCTCCTTTCACATGCCACTTCGAGCATGAATGCACCAAAAGCAAACACATCAGTGCTTGCAGTTGCCTTGCCTGTTCTAGAAAGCTCAGGTGCAAGATATCCAAAAGTGCCCACCACATGGGTAGTTTCTAGGTTTGCTCCACGATCATACAATCTGGCAAGCCCAAAATCTCCTAGCCGTCCATTTAGATCAGCATCTAGTAAAACATTACTAGACTTAACATCTCTATGAAGAACAACTTGCTCCCATTCTTCATGCAAATACTGAAGGGCCGATGCTATTCCTCTAAGGATTTGAAAACGTTGGGTCCAATTGAGGGTTGGTTTTTCATTGCTAAATATGAACTTGTCAAGGCTTCCATTGGGCATATAATCATAGACCAAGAGAAGCTCTCCCCTTCGCCTGCAATAACCAAGGAGCTGGACTAAGTTCCTATGTCTTAGTCTTCCCATACTAGAAATTTCGGCCATGAACTCCTTCACTCCTTGTTTTGAATCATGAGAGATTTTCTTGACCGCAACTTGTTCCTTGGAAGAGGGAAGTACTCCTCTATAAACATTTCCAAAACCTCCTGCTCCAAGAAACTCTTGGTCTTTGAAACCTTTGGTAGCTTTGTAGAGGTCCTTACAGGAAAATCTTTGAGGGCCATACTCCCGTTCCCAATCTTCAAATAATTCTTCATATTTTTTCCTTCTCACAAAATCGTCCCAACTATTGTAAGGATCAACACAATGGATAACGCTATCAATAAAACTATAATTTCTAGACTTTGTTTCTGTCTTGGTATTCTTTGTAGGGGAATTGAAGGAAGCTTTGAAAGGTCTAGGCTCTGTGCTTGCCCACTTTTCTTGAAGCTCCACCCAAGTATATAGTGGTTACTTGGAACTGCTCCAGTAGCGAAAAAGAAACCAATATACATAGAATTCAAGAAAATTGTAGAAAGAGTTATATGTGTTGACAGGAGAGATTGATATGGTTTTGGGCTTCTAATAGGAGCTAGTGTTACGTTGAGTAGATTCTCCACTCCATCATAGTCTATCCAAACCTGCATTGAATTTCCACTTATGGGCTCTAAGCTCTTGTTTATTCCTTCACTATTAGAATAATATGTTGCAGGAGCTGATACAATTGATTTTAAGCTATTAACATCAATTCCAACATGGTTATCATTTATATCATTGAATTTAGGGCTCCTAATAGTATCAAGCTCAACTGCCAATAGATGATTTGAAGTGAGGCCATTGTTAGAAAAATTGAGGAGTCCCAAATATTGGCTACTTCAGCTTGGGTGAAGTTCAAAGATGGCGAGATCGTAAAGGCAATTCCATGACCACTAAGATTAGGAATTATAGGAACCATGGAAATGATAAAATTTGTGGAAAATGAAAGAGTTTGGGGTAGACCTGATGAAGATGCATTGAATATTATGGGAAGTCGGTAGAAAGCATGGCCAATTTCTTGCTTTGAACTGTTGGTCAGCTGCAATAGACCATTAGGATGGATTTGTGCAACCCCATCAAGGTAAATGAAAAACCTAAGTGATTCGTGATTAAATCAAGAATTAATTGTATCAATTCCCAAACAACTAAAACTAACAATCTAAATCATCAAGCACGTACGAATGTGATTTAGATTGTTGTTTTCAAAATAATAAATCGACACAAACAATTTTTACGTGGAAAAAACCACAATTGGAGCACCTCCAATTGTGATAAAAAAAACCACGGGCGAAACGCCACAATTCAATCCACTACTGAAGAAACAAAGATTACAAAGATACCAAACAAATTACCCAAATGCTTCCAATTTGTCTTCAAATCTTCTGTATATCTTTCACCGCAACTTTCGTCTCGGAATTGATTAGATTGATGTTGAATCCACAACATCTATTGTCGAATCAACGAATGCACACAGCATCAAACTCCTTTGATTACTCTAGGCTTGAATCTTCGGATTCCACCGAAGAAGATCAAACAAACTCCTTGATGTGTGCTTATAAGAACATGACTTCAAACTCAATCATACATCAATGAAAACCAGAAATATATCCCCAAAAGAAAATCCTAAAACCGTTAAAGAAGATCTAGAAAACGTAACCCTAGAACAAGCTTAAGAAAGTATTTATAGAAAATAGAGTCTGCAACGGTCACTCGAGCGAAGACTTTCTCGCTCGAGCGAGGAACCAAAAATGCGTGTTTTCCTTAAGTGTTGTCGCTCGAGCCAAGCTTCCTTCGCTCGAGCGTACAAGCCTCCTTCTTAGAACTTTTGCAAACAAGGCAACTTCTGGGAGAAGAACATCTTTGCTCGAGCGAGAACTCCTTCGCTAGAGCAAGCAAGACAAAACTACTAGGAAAATTACAACTCGATTAAACAAAGTTCGTTCGTGGGATTGACAAGACTAAGGGACCTAACAATCTCCCCTTTTGTCAATTCCCGGACAAAACTTTCTAACACAATTTCTTAGAAAACACACGCACTAAAAACAACAACCAACCAACTCATGACAACTAACTCAACGAACAAAACAACCTGGACCAAATATCTGCAAAAAATAGAAAACCAACACCATGGGAATAAATAGAGTAGTTATTCAAAATTAAAAAAACCATATCAAGACATAACAAATCAAAACTATATTATCATGCGAAAATAGTATGAAACTATATCACCATGCAAAAATAACATGTCTAGTAGTATGTCCAGTCTGCAAAAAACCACAATGAGTATGCACAATTCAACTATATATCCCAACTACCCCAACCATCATCATGCAAACAAGATATATACCTATACCCTAAAACATATATAACCCCAAACAATTACTCCCCATTTTTTGTCCAAGAGAGACAATAGAAACAGCATATATAGACCAAATAAAAAACTGTCCAAAAACCATCCAAGAATAAACAGAACTATGAGTCTGGTGGAGGTGGAGGTGGAGGTGGAGGTGGAGGTGGAGGTGGCGGCGGCGGCGGCGGCGGCGGCGGCATCTGTAACAAAGACAGAATCTGAGTCAACAGGGCAATCTGCTGATCGAGACGGCCATCAAGAGTATCAAGCCTGAAATCAAGCTGATCAAGGCGCTGAGTAACAGACTGCTCGAACTATTGCAGCTGGCCACGAAATGAACGAGGGCGCATCTCAGGTGCACCGGCAGTGGCTGCATCAATCTCAGCCTCATCGGCTAGGGGATCATCACTTGTATCAGAAACCCCGACGCCCAACGGACCCCTCCGAACATGAGCTTGACTCTGAGACACAGTCAACTTGGTGATGGGTTTAATAGGAGAGGCCACGTCATCCTTAAAAACGGGGACACCAAGAGAAGTGAGAAATCTAGTAAGGAAACAACCATATGGAAGACCCAAGGACTTGCGAACCTTAAAGGCAGTGATCATTTTGGTGACAATCATCTCGGGTAGGTCAATAGGAAGGTGATGGTCAATACAATATAACACATACCTGGCACAAACAATAATGTTAAGAAGACAAAAACGAGGGAGAAGTTCATTTTGTTGAATGAGCGCCCCGGCAATCCAAGTCCGGGAAGTGCCACAAAGCTCAGTGGCTACTCGATCAAAATCAACACCGCTGCGGGTAATGAAGGGATAATGACAATTCCGGACTTCTGGAAGGCCAAGAAACAACCTAAAAGTTTCGTTACTGATGACCAAAGCTTTGTTCCTAACCTAGGTGTGAAAAGAGGGAGCTATTTCCTTGCTTATTGAGTGCATATTACAATAAAATTCAGGAACCAAACTGAGATTTTGAGGTTCGGAAAAAAAACAAGACGTAATCACCCCTTAAAGAATCAAACAAAGAACGGATGGGAATCGACTTAAAAGCACTAGGATGGACATTCCGTTCTAGGTGAACTTTCCTAGAGGCATAGAAATCTCGAAACATATTGGATTTTTCCTTGGATTCAAATTTTTTAGTATTGTAATTTGGACGGGACACAGTGGATTTACACGTTTCGAAGGCTCAGCCATGACTGACCAAAAAAAGACAAGACAACCACAAAAACCACCCACCAAGCCACAACACAAGGGGCCTGTTTGGTGCAGCTTAAAAGCTGCTTATTTCAGCTTTCAGCTTAATTTAAGCTATTTGATGTGTTTGGTTTAGCTTATAGCTTATAGCTTATAGCTTTTTGGAAGTCAGAAATCAGCTTATTCTTTGAGTAGGGCAGGAGATGCTTAATTTATAAGTCAGAAATCAGCTTATGTTTATAGTTATGAGCTATAAGCTGTTTAGGCATAAGCTATAAGCATTTTCCCACAGCTCTATCAAACAGGGCCAAGGTACCCAAAAACCCATTAGAACCCCCAAAATGAACATAAGATCATAGAACAAAACAACCGTTAGTCCAACAGGGTTAGAAAAGCCAAAAAACACAAAAACAAAGCAATATATTCAAGACAGGAAATCAGAGAAAGCATAGATCCAGTGTTAGGACAATTTCCAAAAAATAATCAAAAGCATCAGGAGGAGAGATATAGGCAATAGAATGTGGAAACCAACAACAAGGCAATACACTGAGATCATCATATAGCAGAAATTGAAGCACATGGAAAACCCTAGCACAACCCTAGCACTAATGCATCAAACTATGACCAAACTACTAAGCAAAATTAAATAGAGAGAGTGTAAACAAAAATGACTGAAAAACACAACCAAATAACGAAGACGGTCCCTAGAACCCATATACAGAGCAGAGCAAACACAGATAGAGAAAGAACAACAACAAAAAAACAAACAAAGAAACAAAAGAGAGAAAAACATACCAATAGACGATGCAAGATGGATGGATGAGGGATGCCTCCAAAAACGAGGGAAGATTAAGGAATGAAACACCAATGGGTGCGAAAACACCCTAGGAGAGAGAGAGATCGAAGCTAGTGGGAAAAAATGGAATGAAAGGACGCAGAGACAGTATTTAAACCACAACAGGTCACTCGAGCGAAGACTCTCTCGTTCGAGTGAAGTCACTTACGCGCACAAGGTCCCTCGAGCCAAGAACTTGTCGCTCGACCTAGAAAAACATGCTCCCATAATCTTGTTCTATCTGCAAAAATACTGGGTTGAGAGAAAGCTCACTCGAGCGCAAACTCCCTCGCTCGAGCGAAGGGAAAAGAACAAAAACACTTCAAAACATCTTTCTGAGCAAAAACAAACACTCACACTAGTAAGTGGAACCTAAAACAAAAAGGAGTGAGCACAGTAACATGAATGTGACTCTAAGATGAGATAAACTACAAACCATGAACCCTGCAAACTCACAAATTTTGACATTATGAACCACAAAATCATGAGCAAATCTGAAAAAATTGATCAATGAGCATAAGCAACATGAGAATGCATAACTCAAAAACAAACATGAGAGCTCACATGATGAAAGTGTGTGTGTGCAATCCTTGAGAGGCCACAGAGCTAGAGTTAATCCTCGTAGTGATCGGATAGCTGGACCTCTGGCAAGAGTAACTAAGCATCACAAAGAAAAGTCAAACCACTAGGAATCAAGGGGTATTTGTTGAGTAAATGTGGAGGCTCCCCCTCAATCAAAGAGTCTTTTTTTTTAATATATTTTTTTCTTTTGTGACTTTTCTTTTCTGTGGGCACTCACTGGTGCCTTGCACGCTCAAGAGTATGGAGACCAAACCAGAGAAGCATGAAATCATAAAGGATGGCCTGGTTGGTGCCTCTGAGGTAGCTTTTTCCTAATGCCCGGACTTCAATGAACTGAGGAACGAACCGTGAAAGTGAAAGAACGATGGTAGATGGTTAAAAAACTCAACATTACCCATGATATGCCAGTATAGATCAATTCCTCTGAAAATAAATAAAACACTGTTAGTGGTCCATAGAGAACTTTGATCACTTGTGCGAAAACCCCTGCAACAGTTTAACTCAAGGATGTGTATAGAATGAGATCATAAAGTCAATGAGCATGGGCATTCAAAATGAGCTATGAACAAAGAGGAATAAAATCTTGTAAGCAGCATAAGAGATGTTCATATGAGTCTAAATGCAGGGATGACAAGAATCAATGAAAAAGAGATTATAGCATCCAAGTACACATAAAAGCAATCACTCACACCTACTCAAGTAACAGGTAACACCCTAGTAACTGAGCACTACACCCAAGGTCTTTCTAAGGAACTCAAACCTAAGAAGATCAAGGGATTTTGTAAAAATATCAGCTTTTTGATGCTCAGTGGGTACATGTTCAAGAACAATAAGGCCTTCTTCAACTAACTCTCGAATAAAATGATAACAAATGTCAATATGTTTGGTGCAAAAGTGTTGGACAGGATTTTTAGAAATATTAATGGCACTTGTGTTATCATAGAGTGAGAGTGTTCTGGCCAATTCCATAATCATGAAGTATTTGCTTCATCCACAGCATTTGTGCATAACAACTCCCTGCAGCGATGTACTCAACCTCAGCGATCAAAAGAGAAATGGCATTTTGTTTTTTGCTATGCCAAGCGACCAAATTATTCCCAAGGTAAAAACACCCCCCCAGATGTGCTCTTACGATCATCAGCACACCCTGTCCAGTCGGCATCAGAAAAACCAGTGATTTCAGCTATAGTGTCGGTCGATAACCAAATCCCATAACCCAATGTCCCATTCACATACTTAATGATTTGTTTGACAGTAATTAGATGAGACTCTTTAGGACAAGCTTGGTAATGGGCACAAACACCTACACTAAATGCATTGTCAGGACGACTGGCTGTGAGGTACAAGAGACTCCCTATCATACTCCTATAAAGGGTAGGATCAACATCAGTACCAGAGGAATCTTTAGAAAGGTGAAGACTAGTGCTCATGGGAGTGCGTGTATGTTTGGCCGACTCAAGACCGAACTTTGACACAAGGTTTTTGGCATACTTAGTCTGAGAAACAAACATACCCGAAGGAGACTATTTAATTTGCAGACCTAAAAAATAAGACAACTCTCCCATCATGCTCATCTCAAACTCATGTGTCATGCAATCCGAAAAGTATTTAACAAGATGGTCAGCAGTGGATCCAAACACAATATCATCAACATAAATCTGTGCAACAAGTATATGAGACTTAGTTTGTTTCACAAATAAAGTCTTGTCCACACTACCCCTTTGAAAATCATTATCAAGTAGGAAGGTAGTGAGTCTATCATACCAAGCCCGAGGGGCTTGTTTCAACCCATACAAAGCCTTGTCTAACTTGTAGACATGGTTTGGACATTTAGGGTCCTCAAATCCTTTTGGTTACTTAACATAAGCCTCTTCTTTTAAGTACCCATTCAGAAAGACACTTTTCACATCCATTTAAAACAGTTTGAAACCAAGAAAGCATGCAACACCAAGTAAAATACGAATAGATTCGAGACGTGCAACTGGGGCAAACGTCTCATCATACTTAACACCCTCTACTTGTGTGTAGCCTTGAGCAACCAACCTAGCTTTATTTCTAACCACAGTACCATTCTCATTAGATTTATTCTTAAAGATCCACTTGGTACCTATCATATTCATGTCTCTAGGTCTGGGAACAAGAGTCCAAACATTGTTACATTCAAATTGACCTAATTCTTCATGCATAGCATTGACCCAGCTATCATCTAGTAAGGCCTCTTTTATATTCTTAGGTTCAATTAATGAAACATAACACATATGAGATATCTCCTCCCGAATTTGTCTTCGAGTTTTCATTCGATCCGAGACACTTCCAATCACCTGTTGAGCTGGATGATTCAGTTTCACCCTTGCTGATGGTTTGAACTCAGAACTTGTGGTGACAGAAGCATCAGAAGTGGTGTCTCTTTGGACTCTGACTTAGTTGAAAAGTTGGTGATGTCTCAACTTCTTGTGCTTGGACCTCAGTTTCTCTTTGACTTTGTGGTTCAGTATCCAGGATTGGAAACTCACCATTTTATTCCTCATTTATCGCTGAAGTAGGAGAACCTGTGTCATCTATAACCATATTGATCGATTCCATTAAAGATGAAGTTCGCAAGTTATAGACACAAAAAGCTCTACTAGTGGTTGAAAACCCTAGAAAAATACCTTCATCACTTCGGGAGTCAAATTTGCCCAAAGGCTCTCTATCTTTGAAAATGTAACATTTACTCCCAAAAGTTTTGAAGTATTTTACATTAGGTTTCAATCCCTTCCCCAATTCATATGGAGTTTGTAAAGTGTCAGGCCTTAAATACACACGTTTTATGACATAAACAACAGTATTTAGGGCTTCAGACCAAAACTTTAGAGGACCTTTCTCACTAAAGAGCATGACTCTAGCCATCTCTTGAACAACTCTGTTCTTCCTCTCAACAACTCCATTTTGTTGTGGAGTAATAAGTGCTGAAAATTCATGCTTAATTCCATGCATATCACAAAAATCCAAAAATGAACTATTTTCAAACTCACGACCATGATCAGTTTGGATTCTTATGATACGCCTAATAGAAACACCTTGTTCATTTTGGATTTTAAGGACTAAGGCTTGGAAAGCATCAAACGTATCAGATTTTTCTCTTCAAAAATTTACCCATGAAAAATGAGTAAAATCATTAACGGTTAAAAAAATGTATCTTTTACCTCTAATGCTTTTAGTGCGAGTGGAGCCCATAAGATCCATATGAACCAATTCAAGAGGATGTTTGGTTGTAAAGCTGTTCACCTTTTTATGAGGGGCACTGTAGACGTCCCCGAACGCATCCTGGGGAGGGTGCGACTCCCCCCCGTTCTGGTTCGCTTGCGGGTCTACTACAGTTCGAATGACTCAAATGTCACGGTTCTTAATCTTGAACCAAAGAGTCCAAATCTGGCAAATCGTTTTGAAAACAGATTTTTTGAAAGAAGTGCCAAACATGGACTGCTTTGCCAGATACAGAGTCGCCACCTAAATATTTTATTTTTGGGAAATTTAGGAAACCCTGACTCGGTGCCAAAGGCCACGTGTCCGTCATCACCAAAGTTGCCTCGGCTCGGGAACTTGGGTACGATTGGGGAAGGTCACTTTGTGAGCACCCCCGCTCGCCCGGTCAAAGACCGGCCTCTACTAACCATGATATCTTGTTTTGAAAACATTATGCGTTCTTATTCCGGTTATTAGCCCAGATTTACTATGTGATGCGCACAGCATACAAGTATAGACTGAGTCGCCTGAATTGGAACAAAACATTTCATGTTTGTTTGTTTGAAAATGGTTTGATGGTGCTACCCGCAGGTAGGCTAAGACGTGGATTTGCCACCCTCGGGTGGGCTTAAAACAAACATTTGATGAATTGTCCCACTCCAAATAACCCAACCTCCACCCACAGGCATTCAGGGCAGTTATATCACATAAGCAATTAGCCTCATGGTAAGCATGCTATTCATGGCAGTCACTCACACGCATGCAAGGATGCTAAAGCATAAAACTTACCGAGTACTCCAAGCCAAAACAGAAACTCATTAGAAATCATGCATGATCCTAAATGTACAGAAATGCCTAATGCAACACATGCAAAGATGCAACTATAGCAGGCTCGGCTATTCTAAACATGGCATATGGAATGCAACAACTAACACGTATTCAATTTGGAATTAAAATACAAATGCAGTTTGTATGATGCGCCGAGCCCGGTGCGTGCAAAACAGATGAATGATGCAAACATGCTGTCATACTGTATGCTAATTGAAATATGCCCTAATCTAACCATCATAAGCAGGTAAATAAAAGGGAAGAAAGATGTGGGGTTGGAAGACATACATCACACTCACCCACACTTATTACAATTATGCCCTCGCGCAGAGGGTCCGAATAAATATACAGTCCCGAATAAAAGAATAGTACAGTCCAAATAATGTACAAATTCCTAATTAATTTACAAATTAACTAAGAAAATAATAAAACTGGCATGCAAGCCAGGGACTGCCTTGATTCTGCTCTGGATGATGGAATGATGTATGTTTAGGCTGCTTTGCGCGGAAATCCACTAGAATGCCCCAATTAGCCTCCGTTTTGCAATGATTCTTGAAAAGCGTGCCAAGCCTCGGAAGACCGCTGATTCTTGATATGCTGCAACAGAGAGCAGGAAAGGGGCAGAGCCATGTATTTTCGCAAATGTATGCATGTCTCGATCCTCGTACCACCAATCACGCATCTCGATGCATGATGGCCGAGGAGTCGAATAGCACCACTCAATATGGAATGAATGCGCATGGAAACACGACAAAACCTAACTCCATCATGGATAATCCGAAGTGTCGGCGACTGGGAATTGAGACACGTTCCGCTACTCGGAGTACGAAACGCACCTCGTTTCCCGTGCCCGGGCTGACTCCTATCCCGGACACAATGCAATATGCATGACATGCATGAAATGCAACTAAGATACAATCCTAACATACACAATGTTATGGAATGGCATACACGCTGCACGAGATAATACACAACCGAGCATACACAATGCTATGGATGAAATGGCATACGCAATGCAATAATGGGCTTACACCAATATGAGAGAGCCTCAGCCACACTCACATAGGAGGCCATCAGATGAAAACAAGACAACTCGAAATGCGTGCACGCGTGCACGCAAACCGAGGACCGACCCTCAGGCACCGAAATGCCACTCTAATGAGACATGGCAAAGACATGGAATATGATATGCAAACATGCAAAAATCAGTAGCAAAATGAGGGGAAAACATCCCCGAAACAAGGCGAAATGACACCCGATGCATGGAATCTCTCCCGAAATGCGAAACTAGGTACATGAAATGGCTTACAGCTATACAAAGCATGCATAATTGGTACATGGAATGAAAAGACAGAAGCAAGGCAGCCCAAAAATAAGCATTTTTACAGTTCAAAGCATGGCCAAACAGTAAGCACAAGTGGGACTAAATTAGCATACAAAAATGGCTCTGCAAGGGAGGCAATGAAGCAAGTGGTAGATGCAAAGCCCAAACAGAAAAAGACCCTTCTACAACACTGAACAAGGACCAAAAATATGACTACTTACAGTTTATGGAAGCCCCCAAAACAGTATACAAACACACTCAAAATGTCATGCAAGATGAGGCTCAAAAGAGGCTATAACACAAAGTATACAAAATATTCATCAAACAGCCAAAGACCCTTAATGAAACATGACAAGGGGGTCAAAATATGACCACTTTCAGTTCTGGTCAAGGTCGAAAAGCAGAAGCTTAATAAGCTAATAAATCATGCAAAAATGGGGACCAAAGAGGGGTGCAATGGCAAGTGATACATGGAGGTCCCCAACAATGTTGAGCCCTTCTTCAATGTTGAAGAAGGACTCAAAATAAGCCTATCTACATTTTATGACATGCTCCAAAACAGATCACTCATGGGCTAAAAATATCATGCAAAATAATGGCATTCAAGAGGATAATGAAGCAAGTGCCCAAAAGAAGCTTCAAACTGCAATGAGTCCTTAATAAAACATGGAATATAGCTCAAAAAAATGACATTTTCAGTTTTGGCCGGAGCTCAAAACAGCAAGCAAGAGGGACTAAGAAATAGACCAAAAAAATGCAAGAAAAGGGGAAAGTGGGACTCACCCTTGAAGACCAACCCTTAGCAACCTCTTGGACCAAGTTTGGGTGCTCCTTGCCTCTGGAAAACAGCTTCAAGCTGCTGGAATGGAATGAGGTGGAGTGGTGTTACGGCTTGTAGGGAAAAGGGTGTAGGAACTTAAGGGTTTTTGAGAGTTGAAGTGTAGAAGGAGGGAGATACAATACAAGAGGCTCAAAGCATTTTTTCTAACACTCAAAACCAGACCTGGGGCTGCTGTTATATAGGCAAAATGGGTGGAAAAAGGGGGGGGGAAATGGAGGGAAAACAAGCCAAGTTTCCCCCCAAAATGGCCAAACCCTCGGACATGGGTGTAGTGGAAAACAAAATTCACTTCTAGGACACACTTGGGGAGGGGGCATGGCCGGCTAGTTTAAAAGGGCAAAAAAGTCATTTCACCAAATAGGTGGCCGGCCGGCTAGGTTTTCTGGCCGGCCAGCTACTTTTAGGACAAAAAAATGGGCTTCCGGAACGAAATGTGGCCGGTGGGTGATTGGGAAGTCCAATGGTGGCCATTCAAGTATCCAAATTGAAGCCCCGGAAATTAGCTTTCCAATGGCGTAAACCTTGCATCCAAATTCCTCTTGTGGAAAACGTTATGCTCTTTTTGGTGAAGCCGCGCAGATTTCGGTCCAACCGGAGTGATGTCCCACTTCAATCAACCATATCTCCTCTGTCCGGAATTGAATTTAGGAGATTCTTGAGTGAAAAATGAAGCCCCGGGAGTAAGATTTCCAACGGTAGTGGCCTCATAGCTTGATTCCAAGTATCCAAATGAATAGGCCCGATTCGGCGAGGGTGCTCGACTTTCTTTTAACGGTTCATGCCCATTTTCTCCCCCGACTGGATTTCTTCCCTCTTCTCTTCTTTTCTTCAACTTCAAACCCCTAAGTAAGGTGTTTTGAAAGATTTTTCAAAGATTTCATCTCTCTTTCATTCATTTCCACTTTGTCCTTGCTCGATTTACCGAAAAGCGTAACATTTGACAAAATACGAGCCTCGAAACATCGTAAAAACTTTATTTTCAAAATGTTTTGAAAGAGAGGGTTTTAAGATCTAAAATCTTTTGATCAAGATTGTTTTGGTCCAAAAGGGGTATGAAGTTGAGGTTTGACTCTCTTTTTGCCAAAAAAATTGAACCTTTGCCCTACACATCTTTCATCACCAAGCAAACCATCGTCGCGTCCAAGTCTTATGGACGGTCAAAAATGGGGTGTCTACAGTTGCCCCTCTTTGACAGAACTCGGAAGTCAAGAAGTGACGGGAGTGAATGTCAAAGCCCAGAGACGACCCATTTTTGACAAGGCCGAAGACTTGGACAAACAAACAAAATATAGATAAATAAATGGTTGTGCCCGCAGGCTGCCTACGTATCCCTTTGCAAGGAATCAAACCAGCGTAGTTCAGGGGCATGATGCAAAAATGATATGCAGGAAGATTTTGATAATTGGACTTATACGCTACGCGAAGCCGGTTTGAAAAGTCGGACTTATACGCTACGCGAAGCCGGTTTGAAGATTGGACTTATACGCTACGCGAAGCCGGTTTAAAAATTGGACTTACACGCTACGCGAAGCCGGTTTGAAAATTGGACTTACACGCTTGCAATGCACTGTAATGTAGTGGCTAAAATGCAATGTAATAGCTAAGAGGTAAAGGTACCTTACAGGGGTAATTGGCAATGACTTACCTCATACTGCTGGGGATCTCTCGCTTCTTCTTGATTGAACCGCAGGTACTACTTTTCTCCCTAACTATGCTTGCAGCTTTCCCTATTCTCCAACAGGGTGACAGACTAGGTTGGATCAGTATCCAGAATTGAGGTGCATACAGATGCTATCTCAATCTATGGGGCTGCCATACAGATTTCAAGCCGAGGATATACCCCTGGGTATTTAAACCAGACTTTAGTCTCGGAAATCCCGAACCTTTGCGTTCTAGGCATAAGCCATTCGAACTCTAGTTTCCACCGTCTCAGTTGGTCTCCTAGGAACTCACCGCTAACACAGGCAGGTGGCTATACCAGACCATCGGAAGTCGTTCGGGCACGACAAGCACCAAAGGAATTGCACCTTTAGAGGATTTAAGGTCTCCTAGACCGGACAATAAAACAGATATGATGCAATGGATGTAATAGATATGATGCAATAGATAATAGATGCGATGCAACAGAGAGTACAATAGATGCAAAGTGGTGACATACGCCAACCACGCTGGACTCGTGAGTGGAGGAAGAACAAAGAAAATCAATCAGAAGCGCATTCCACGCATCCTAAGATAAATTCCAAACACGCTGAAATCGTGTGTGGAAGGGGAGGCTCCAATCACGCTGAAATCGTGAGAAGAGGTAAACAAAAACAACCCGCCCAGCGCGTCTACAACGCAACCTGGGATAAATTCCAAACACGCTGAAATCGTGTGAGGAAAAGAACACTCTAACCACGCTGAAATCGTGAGAAGAGGTCCAAAAACAACCGCCCAGCACGTCTACAACGCAACCTGGGATAAAATCCAAACACGCTGAAATCGTGTGAGGAAAAGAACACTCTAACCACGCTGAAATCGTGAGAAGAGGTCGAAACAACCGCCCAGGTGCATACACAACACAACCTGAGAGAGATTCCAAACACGCTGAAATCGTGTGAGGAAGAACCAAACTCTAACCACGCTGAAATCGTGAAAAGAGGTCAAAACAACCGCCCAGGTGCGTACACAACGCAACCTGAGATAGATTCCAAACACGCTGAAATCGCGTAAGGAAAGAACCAAACTCTAACCACGTTGAAATCATGAAAAGAGGTCAAAACAACCGCCTAGGTGCGTACTCAACGCAACCTGAGATAGATTCCAAACACGCTGAAATCGCGTAAGGAACAGGACACTCAAACCACACTGAAATCGTGAGAGGAGGTACAAAAACAACCGCCCAGGTACATACATAACACAACCTGAGATAAAATCCAAACACGCTGAAATCGTGTAAGGAACGGGACACTCAAACCACGCTGAAATCGTGAGAGGAGGTCCAAAAACAACCGCCCAGGTGCATACACAACACAACCTGAGATAGATTCCAAACACGCTGAAATCGCGTAAGGAAGGACACTCAAACCACGCTGAAATCGTGAGAGGAGGTCCAAAAACAGCCCGCCCAGCGCGTCTACAACGCAACCTGGATAAATTCCAAACACGCTGAAATCGTGTGAGGAAAAGAACACTCTAACCACACTGAAATCGTGAGAAGAGGTCAAACAACTCGGGAGCGTGTTCCACACAACCTAAGTTAAATCTCGGGGGACAACGATCCTAAACGCTGCTCAGCGTAAAAGGATAAACAATAAGAGATAACACAAGATGCAAATAAATGCAATAAGTGCGATGAAACGCGTGTACAATGCAAGACTTGGCACACAGCTTACGACATAGCATTCCATTCATTTGGCACACAGCTCACAACACGACACTCTGTTCGTTAGGCGCGCAACTCGCAACACAAAATTCTGTTCAATCTGGGCACACAACTCTTTTGGGGCACACAGCGCATTTCGGGCACGGAGCTCATCTTGGGCACACAGCGCATCTTAGGCACGCAGCAGATCTCGAGCAGACAGCGCATTCTTCAGGCACACAGCTCATTTGGGCACATAGTATATTTCTGGTCACACAGCTCATTTTTCGGGCACACAGCTCATTTTGAACATACAGGATGCAATGACAGAACTTGCAGAAGTTGAAACAATCTCAGATGCCCAACATTTTCCCTCTTTTCTTTTGCTTTGCAGCCTGGAACTTTCACAGCTTCAGATAGGTCCTGGTTTTACTGTTCTCACATGACCTGGGTTGAACCCTACGGTTTTATGAAAGAACAAATTCTGTTTTGCACAAATGTGGAGAACGGCACGGCACGGCACTCGGAGCACAAAACGATTTTATTTTTGAAATTGAGAGATGAGTTTTCGATCAGGTATTGAGCCTACGACTGGACACAGCAAAACGACTCAACACGGAAATAAAAGGCACACAACCTAGACACATCGAGTAACACTTGAAACGACTCAAAACAAGAATCGAGATAAAAAAAGACACGACACTCAGACGTGCACAGGGAGCCTGTTTCACCGGGTAGTGTTTCCCACCCTTTCTCATTTGTGGTTCTCACATCACTCGGCCCTCAAGCTCTGTTTTTCTGAAAAAGCCCTTTTCTCACTTTTTCTCTCATCGCACATCTCTCTATTCTTCAATCTCTCATTTTTCAATCCCTCCCTGGGTGGTTGATGGATAAACAGCAAGTTGAAGGCTCTCGCCCCTAGCACTCAGCTAGATTCTTCTTTCTTCCGCTCACAGCTAGTGAATTCCTCCACAGAGGGGTTGCGCTACAACTGGGTGTGTAGCAAATCTGCAGCTAGCATCGGTTGATGATGCTTTGCTGGGGAGTTTGGACGTGATAAGATCTGTCCAGATGATGGAGTGGAATATCTTGCCTCATTCCAGTTCGTGCTTCGCACTTGGCTCGACACCTCGTTGCTTGGAGGATACGAGAGCTTTCAGTCCTTTGTTGTTAACTTCAATTGCGCCCTTCTTGGCAGGTAGAGTGCCCTTCTTGGCGAGTAGGGTGCCCTTTCTGGCGAGTATGTTGACAATGGGGAAAAGACAGAACACCTGACTCAACTGTGCCCCTAGTTCATTATTTCGACCATTTTTTGTTTTTGCTTTCTACTAAAACAGTTTTGACCAAAATGAGAGTTAGATCAACATGCTTGTTCGATTTTTGATTTAAAATCATGCAAGTTAGGCTATGAGCACTGAAAATTTTCCTTTTTTGGGTCCATGAAAAGGGTCCAGTTTTGGAAAAGATAGAATGATTTTCGAGAAAATAGTCAACCTCAGTAAAAATTCTCAAAAGCTGTTTTTGCAATCGGCCACTGCTCAACGAGCATAGAACCCACTCTCGAGATGCACAACCTCAGATCCGAAGGAAAATTGCCCCTTGCTTGAAGAGAGTTGCATGGCAACGGAAAGTTGCCCCTTGTTTGAACGGCACCGCGGCGCATTGAATGGCAACGGAAAGTTGCCCCTTGTTTGACTGGCGCCGCAGCACACTGAATGGCAACGGAAAGTTGCCCCTTGTTTGGATAGCACCGCGGCGCATTGTAGTCAGTCCTCAGAGTGACGAACACAACCAAATCCTCAGATACAGAGAAGACAAAGATGACCAGAACCATCGCATGGACACAATCAAATTGAAGTGTTTTACGGCTGGACTTCAGAATGAAGTTGCCTACGTATCCCAAACATGGGAATCAAGCCTTACGTAGTTCGGGGTTAAGGTACACTCGGGTATTTAACCTCTCCTTTTTATGCTCTAACTTTTGCCAAGGCGCCTGTTGCAGGTTGTCAACCTTGCGAGCTTTGTTTTTCTTTTCTTTTCATTCTTTTCTTTTTTTTCATTTCATTTCTTTTCTTTTTTTTTTTTTTTTTTTTTTCTTTTTCTCTTTTTTTTTGTATTTTTCTCTCTTTTTTTTTCTTTTTGCATTTTTTGTATATATTTTTTTTGTCTTGCTCTAACTTTTGCCTGGGTCGCCCTTTCGGGTTTTCGGCCCAGCGAGCCTCTCAAAGGGTAAAAGTGTAGCTGGTCCATGCCAAATGGTTTTGAGATCCTGAAGTCATCTGAATCCCGAAAAATGACTGCTGTATTGATTCGCAGAAGGATCCATCTTCGGCTCTTCGAGCATATCGGACATTTTTGCCCCTAGTTCGAGGGGTGCTTCTGATTTAGCTTCGCAAGCTTCTTCTGATGAGGTCTGATCTTCTTGATCTGACTTTGTGCCTCTTGTTCGAGGGCTGCTTCAAATCTGGCCACACAGGCCTCACATCGTAGTTGACCGTTGAACCTTCTGAATTCAAGTTCAAGGTTTGGAAGCAAAAGGGGTTGAGTCTCGAGGCTGAGAGCGATCCTAGGCTGCACAATCTCAAGAGCGACTCCACACAGGTCTTCGCAGGACTGCGCAAAACATTTTGTTTTTGAAAATTTTTAAGAAAGCGACAAATCGCTCGCGCTGAAGATAGTGTGAAACCAGTCTGGATCAAGCCAGGGTCCTTCTCAGTACTCACTCCAACAAGCATGATTTCATTCATTAAGGGCTTAGCACGCCTCTCTTTCTCTCAGTTTGATCAAAGTTTTGCAAATCCCGAGGAATTCCTCCCTCTTTGTTTTTACCGCAGTGTTCAAAAGGTTTCGAAAAACTCAGGTCATTACAATGACTTCAAGGCACAAGAGAGCAGGTGGAATGCACTGCCATTTCATTCAAATCCCGGCACAACTAGCACACGGCAGAAGCAAATGTGAGAGCGTGAAAATCACTGCTGTTTCATTCAAAATCTGTTGGCATAACTGGCTCCCTGGCAGAAACAGACTCAAAACAAAACAAAAAGACAAACGCGAAACAAAATGGTGACGCCCGAGGTAACACCCCCGGAATCACCCGACTCCTATACAACAGGACTGACTCGATACAACAAGACAGACCCAAAACAAAAGAGACTGACTCAAAACAAAAAGACAGACTCAAAACAAAACAACAAAATTGACCCAATACCCAAGTCAGAAAACACAAAAACTGGTATTTGCACATTGCTCAGAACAGTGCGTGCCATCCACCATATTTGGAGTAAACTGAGCGCTGCCCGCAGGTGGTTCATCCCTCGATCACATCACATTATCCCCCACAAGTTCACTAATCAAGTGCCGATAGACTTTGCAGAGCTTGGCGGGAGGACAACCCCATTGTCAAACAGATCCTGTACTTCATGGCGAAGACGGAAGCAGTTGTCGGTAGTATGGCCAGTTTGCTGATGGTATGCGCAGTACTGGGTAGCATCATGTGTAGCCGGAAGAGGGTTCGGGAGAGGCCGAGGCTCAAGGGGTTTGAGATGGCCTTGTCCAACAAGGATTTGGAAAGCTTTGGATAAAGGCATGTGGAGGGCATGGAAGACCCTCTGACCTCGGGGTTGGTACTTCTGGGTTTGTGGATTTCTGCTGGGCGCACCAGCAAAGGGATTGGCAGGTGCTGGCCTGGTTTGCTGATCTCTTCTGAGTGGAGGATTATAGCTGAAAGGAACGTTTCTGATACAACGACCCTTCTCCCGGCTTGCCCCTTGATTCAAACTGCCCCCGACTTGAGTGGCGAAAATGCCGTCCACAGTTTTTGCAACAACTGCGAGCACTTGCTCTTTGTTCAGTCCCTCGGCTTTCAAAGCCTCAACAGCCAACAGAAGATGTTCATGGGGATCCATGCCGCCCCTATCTTGTTCTTTCCACTCGCCTCCACTTTGCCAAGGGATTGGCATTCCTCAAATACAGCCCGTTCCAAGACTGGGGAGCCTTTTGTCGTGAAACTCCTAGCATGTGCTGTGGTCGATGATGGAGCCAATGTCCCAGAGGCTAGATCTACAGTTCTTTGAAGATCTTCGATCATTCTCTTTAGCTCAGAAGTGGTGGGCTCACGGGTTTGAGATGATTGGGGTCCAGGTGCATCCATCATGCATAAGTCCATGCTTTCTGGAATGAACACCTCAGGCTTGGGTAGATGGGCTGGGGTGATGTATATGCTGGGGTCGAAGGTGGATGGTAGTGTATGGATGAGGTTGAGGTGGGGAGGTGACGAGTCAGTACTAACCTGAGGTCCTTTGGGTGGAGCTAGGGTCTCTTCGTCAATAAGATCCTGAATCTTATGACGGAGGCGGATGCAACGGTTCGTATCATGACCGGTTGTTGATGGTAGGCACAGTATTTAGCTGGGTCATATCTTGTTGGAAGAGGGTTTGGAAGGGGTTGGGGTTCTAGGAGTTCTAGGTGCCCTTCTTCTTGCAGCTTTTTCAAAGCTTGGGAGAGACTCATGTAAAGAGGATGGAATTTTCGGGCTTGGGGCCGAGTTGAAGTGGTTGGTTTTTGGCCATTGAGGGAAGTGGTGATAGTGTCTACTTCTGAGCATTTCGCAGTTGTGCTACCATCAGTAGTAGCATTGGAACTGCGAGCAACATTCCTCTTCAAAGGCTCATTATCTTCTGCAAAGACCCTTGTCTGATGGCATCCTCGATTTGAACCCCATCTCATGCAGATCTGAAAAGGTAGGGAAGGGAAGAACAATCATTTTCTGCATAAGCTTGGGCTGGAGATTGCGCACAATCATCCGATCTGATCTTTGTCAGTGGGCCTAGTGGTCATCATTGAGGCTTTTGCTCTCCATCTCGTCACAAACTCTGAGAAACCCTCCTTTGGTTCTTGGCGGGTGACTTCGAGATCACGAGTTGTGACCTCGATCTGTGTGTTATAGGAGTATTGAGCAATAAAGGCCTCAGCCAGCTCTTCCCAGTTCTGTTTCACAGAGTTCTCCAATTTTGCATACCAGATTGCGGCTATCCCGGACAGGGTTCGGCTGAATAGTGACAATTTCTGGGCTGTGGTCAAACCCATTGGCCTCAGGATATCAGAAAATAGTTGGAGGTGCACCATTGGGTCTTCAGAGCCATCGAATCGATCGATATGGCATCTGAACCGATCCGGTAATGTCACCACTGAGTCGGTATAACCATCCTCTATATCAGGAATAGAGCGGCCCCCTGAGACTTTTTGAACAATTTCTCAAGCTTGCTCACTTTCAATGCTGTGGGGTCCGTCTCGAACTCAAAGGGGGAGTCCGGCAGGTTGGTGGGTGTTTAGATAGCTGGGGTAGAACCGGGGGCGGAGCTGGCCTGCCTGGAATGTCCGTATCATCCTGGACGTGGGTTGCCTCCCCGAGTATGGAACTCTTGGTGGGGGAGGAGCTTGGTGTGAAGTAGATACCCCAGTTTGCTGCTCTAGCCTGGCAATTGTCTCTGCCTGTTGGGCTATAATCTCGGCCTGGCTTTTGGCAAATTCTGCTTGACGGGCAGCGTCCTGCTGCATGAGTTTCATACTTTCTTGGAGTTGACGCATCATTTCCTCCATCCCTGCCATATTGCCCTGGTCTAACTGAACAACTGGTATAACTGTCCCTGACTGGCCTTTTTACCCTGCCTTTGGTGAAGGAACACTGATTGCCCTCGAACTGAATCTCTGACCCGACAAAGTCTATCAGCACAAGTCTAATGATCCTCGGGGGATATTGGAGCCTTCCGAAGCTATGGTTCCAAGACTACCTAGCAAAAGAGAAAACATGCAGCATCTCAGCCTGATGTTTACCAAAACAGATACGGCCTAGCAGGATGACTGTGCCCTCTACTGAATTCTGCCCCAAATTCTGCTTCAAAACTGAATCTGATACTCGCAGATAACTGATTCCTAAAATACCGATACTGGTGCCCGCAGGCCCGATGCCCAAACTTGCAAACTGATACATGCATTCCTGTAGAGATGCACTCTAAAAGCACATAACAGATAAGTGAGAGCCAAACACCCCTATGTTGGGGTAGGGTTTCCCTGTCCTATTTTGTCAGGAGCTAGGGTTTCACTACGCACGCAGCGGTTTCAAACAACCTATATCGGGTAAGCAACCTGTCCTAGTTTGGAATGGTCACTATGGATTTCGATATGCACTAGGTCGAATGGTCAAAAAGGGTGCCCCGATAAAACCGGGGTTTGTGTTCCCATGCTGTCAGAGCCCAGAGCCGATCAGCCTTATGGTCATGCCTTGACAAGACAAGCCTCCGGCAAATCGTTTGGGAATGGCATATGGCAAACACGGTGTCCTAGGCGCACCAATGCAAATGCAATGCAAAGAAACACACAAGTGCAATCAAAACCAGATATCATGAGTTTGAGTCAAGTTCTCTAAATCCCCAGCGGAGTCGCCAGAAACTGTAGACGTCCCCGAACGCATCCCGGGGAGGGTGCGACTCCCCCCCGTTCTGGTTCGCTTGCGGGTCTACTACAGTTCGAAGGACTCAAATGTCACGGTTCTTAATCTTGAACCAAAGAGTCCAAATCCGGCAAATCGTTTTGAAAACAGATTTTTTGAAAGAAGTGCCAAACATGGACTGCTTTGCCAGATACAGAGTCGCCACCTAAATATTTTATTTTTGGGAAATTTAGGAAACCCTGACTCGGTGCCAAAGGCCACGTGTCCGTCATCACCAAAGTTGCCTCGGCTCGGGAACTTGGGTACGATTGGGGAAGGTCACTTCGTGAGCACCCCCGCTCGCCCGGTCAAAGACCGGCCTCTACTAACCATGATATCTTTTTTGAAAACATTGTGTGTTCTTATTCCGGTTATTAGCCTAGATTTACTATGTGATGCGCACAGCATACAAGTATAAACTGAGTCGCCTGAATTGGAACAAAACATTTCATGTTTGTTTGTTTGAAAATGGTTTGATGGTGCTACCCGCAGGTAGGCTAAGACGTGGATTTGCCACCCTCGGGTGGGCTTAGAAAACATGATTTTGCCACTATCTAGTGGGCTTAAAACAAACATTTGATGAATTGTCCCACTCCAAGTAACCCAACCTCCACCCACAGGCATTCAAGGCAGTCATATCACATAAGCAATTGTCACTCACACGCATGTAAGGATGCTAAAGCATAAAACTTACCGAGTACTCCAAGCCAAAACAGAAGCTCATTAGAAATCATGCATGATCCTAAATGTATAGAAATGCCTAATGCAACACATGCAAAGATGCAACTATAGCAGGCTCGGCTATTCTAAACATGGCATATGGAATGCTACAACTAACACGTATTCAATTTGGAATTGAAATACAAATGCAGTTTGTATGATGCGCCGAGCCCGGTGCGTGCAAAACAGATGAATGATGCAAACATGCTGTCATACTGTATGCTAATTGAAATATGCCCTAATCTAACCATCATAAGCAGGTAAATAAAAGGGAAGAAAGACGTGGGGTTGGAAGACATACATCACACTCACCCACACTTATTACAATTATGCCCTCGCGCAGAGGGTCCGAATAAATATACAGTCCCGAATAAAAGAATAGTACAGTCCAAATAATACAGTCCAAATAATGTACAAATTCCTAATTAATTTACAAATTAACTAAGAAAATAATAAAACTGGCATGCAAGCCAGGGACTGCCTTGATTCTGCTCCGGATGATGGAATGATGCATGTTTGGGCTGCTTTGCGCGGAAATCCACTGGAATGCCCCAATTAGCCTCTGTTTTGCAATGATTCTTGAAAAGCGTGCCAAGCCTCGGAAGACCGCTGATTCTTGATTTTGCTGCAACAGAGAGCAGGAAAGGGGCATAGCAATGTATTTTCACAAATGTATGCATGTCTCGATCCTCGTACCACCAATCACGCATCTCGATGCATGATGGCCGAGGAGTCGAATTGCACACTCAATATGGAATGAATGCATATGAAACACAACAAAACCTAACTCCATCATGGATAATCCGGAGTGTCGGTGACTGGGAATTGAGACACGTTCCGTCACTCGGAGTACGAAACGTACCTCGTTTCCCGTGCCCGGGCTAACTCCTATCCCGAACACGATGCAATATGCATGACATGCATGAAATGCAACTAAGATACAATCCTAACATACACAATGTTATGGAATGGCATACACGCTGCACGAGATAATACACAACCGAGCATACACAATGCTATGGATGAAATGGCATACGCAATGCAATAATGGGCTTACACCAACATGAGAGAGCCTCAGCCACACTCACATAGGAGGCCATCAGATGAAAACAAGACAACTCGAAATGCGTGCACGCGTGCACGCAAACCGAGGACCGACCCTCAGGCACCGAAATGCCACTCTAATGAGACATGGCAAAGACATGGAATATGATATGCAAACATGCAAAAATCAGTAGCAAAATGAGGGGAAAAACAGCCCCGAAACAAGGCGAAATGACACCCGATGCATGGAATCTCTCCCGAAATGCGAAACTAGGTACATGAAATGGCTTACAGCTATACAAATCATGCATAATTGGTACATGGAATGAAAAGACAGAAGCAAGGAAGCCCAAAAATAAGCATTTTTACAGTTCAAAGCATGGCCAAACAGTAAGCACAAGTGGGACTAAATTAGCATACAAAAATGGCTCCGCAAGGGAGGCAATGAAGCAAGTGGTAGATGCAAAGCCCAAACAGAAAAAGACCCTTCTACAACACTGAAGAGGGACCAAAAATATGACTACTTACAGTTTATGGAAGCCCCCAAAACAGTATACAAACACACTCAAAATGTCATGCAAGATGAGGCTCAAAAGAGGCTATAACACAAAGTATACAAAATATTCATCAAACAGCCAAAGACTCTTAATGAAACATGACAAGGGGGTCAAAATATGACCACTTTCAGTTCTGGTCAAGGTAGAAAAGCAGAAGCTTAATAAGCTAATAAATCATGCAAAAATGGAGACCAAAGAGGGGTGCAATGGCAAGTGATACATGGAGGTCCCCAACAGTGTTGAGCCCTTCTTCAATGTTGAAGAAGGACTCAAAATAAGCCTATCTACAGTTTATGACATGCTCCAAAACAGATCACTCATGGGCTAAAATATCATGCAAAATAATGGCATTCAAGAGGATAATGAAGCAAGTGCCAAAAAGAAGCTTCAAACTGCAATGAGCCCTTAATGAAACATGGAATATAGCTCAAAAAAATGACATTTTCAGTTTTGGCCGGAGCTCAAAACAGCAAGCAAGAGGGACTAATAAATAGACCAAAAAAATGCAAGAAAATGGGAAAGTGGGACTCACCCTTGAAGACCAACCCTTAGCAACCTCTTGGACCAAGTTTGGGTGCTCCTTGCCTCTGGAAAACAGCTTCAAGCTGCTGGAATGGAATGAGGTGGAGTGGTGTTAGGGCTTGTAGGGAAAAGGGTGTAGGAACTTAAGGATTTTTGAGAGTTGAAGTGTAGAAGGAGGAGATACAATATAAGAGGCTCAAAGCATTTTTTCTAACCCTCAAAACCAGACCTGGGGCTGCTGTTATATAGGCAAAATGGGTGGAAAAAGGGGGGGGGGGGAAATGGAGGGAAAACAAGCCAAGTTTCCCCCCAAAATGGCCAAACCCTCGGACATGGGTGTAGTGGAAAACAAAATTCACTTCTAGGACACACTTGGGGAGGGGGGCGTGGCTAGCTAGTTTAAAAGGGCAAAAAATTCATTTCACCAAATAGGTGGCCGGCCGGCTAGGTTTTCTGGCCGGCCAGCTACTTTTAGGACAAAAAAATGGGCTTCCGGAAAGAAATGTGGCCGGTGGGTGATTGGGAAGTCCAATGGTGGCCATTCAAGTATCCAAATTGAAGCCCCGGAAATTATCTTTCCAATGGCGCAAACCTTGCATCAAAATTCCTCTTGTGGAAAAAGTTATGCCCTTTTTGGTGAAGCCGCGCAGATTTCGGTCCAACCGGAGTGATGTCCCACTTCAATCAACCATATCTCCTCTGTCCGGAATTGAATTTAGGAGATTCTTGAGTGAAAAATGAAGCCCCGGGAGTAAGATTTCCAACGGTAGTGGCCTCATAGCTTGATTCCAAGTATCCAAATGAATAGGCCCGATTCGGCGAGGGCTGCTCGACTTTCTTTTAACGGTTCATGCCCATTTTCTCCCCCGACTGGATTTCTTCCCTCTTCTCTTCTTTTCTTCAACTTCAAACCCCTAAGTAAGGTGTTTTGAAAGATTTTTCAAAGATTTCATCTCTCTTTCATTCATTTCCACTTTGTCCTTGCTCGGTTTACCGAAAAGCGCAACATTTGACAAAATACGAGCCTCGGAACATCGTAAAAACTTTATTTTCAAAATGTTTTGAAAGAGAGGGTTTTAAGGTCTAAAATCTTTTGATCAAGATTGTTTTGGTCCAAAAGGGGTATGAAGTTGAGGTTTGACTCTCTTTTTACCAAAGAAATTGAACATTTGCCTTGCACATCTTTCATCACCGAGCAAACCATCAGTCGCGTCCAAGTCTTATGGACGGTCAAAAATGGGGTGTCTACAGGCACGAGTTTGCTTCCCAAGTTAACATGGTCCACACACAAGGTTCATATTTTTACCTAGTTTAGGTACTCCTCTCACAAGCTCTTTGTTGGCTATCTTAGTTAGGTCTTTGAAATTCATGTGACCTAATCTTTGATGCCACAGATCAATATTACTTATGATGGCTAAGTGGCAAGTGAGATCATTAGTGGTAACAATCCCATAATAATTATCAGATGTGCGAACCCCATGCATGACTGTATTTCCCTTTTTATCTAAAATTTCACATTTACTTTTTGAAAATAATACTTCATAGTGGGAATCACACATTTGACTTACGCTCAAAAGATTTTCTTTAAGGCCATCAACAAGTAATGCATTTTCGAGCTTGGGAATACCAGCCACACTTATAGAGCCCTTACCAATGACTCTAGAAGTGCTATCACCTCCAAAGGTAACAATTCCTCATTCATATTTTTCAAGGGAGGTGAAGTAGGATTTGTCACCTGAAATGTGACGAGAGCACCCACTATCAAGGTACCACATGTGTGAGTCATGTGCTTTTAGGATAGTGTGAACAACTAAACAAGTCAAGTCATATTTTCTCACCCATATCTTTTTGGTCTTAACAAAATCAGGATTGGCGGTCTTGGTAAATGTCTTAGTGTTGTAAACACCCTTATGAATCTTGGTGTTCCGCTTAGACACGTAAGGTTGTCTCCTAACCCAAAAAGTATTAGAATTTCTACCCTTTTGAGACACCTTACCAAATAACTCAAAGCAATAAGGATGAATGTGGCCATACCCATTACAATGATGACAAACAAAAACAAGTTTTACCTCTCTTTTGTTGATATTACCTCCATTAGGTTGATGAAGAGAGGGATCACCCTGGTGCACCTTTAGTTTTCCTTTTGCTTGAGTCTTCAGGTCATGAGATATAGAGGCCTGTCCCTTGTGAGCTGTCGCATAACCATAGCCTAGCCCACTTTTGTCACAACCCATTTGTTGAGACCTAAGGATGTCTTCTAATGACTTAGAACCTTTGTTCCACATGGCAATTGTGGCTCTAGCATCTTTGAGTTCTTCATCTTTTTGACAAACCATCTCTTCCAATGTAGCTTGTGATATCTCAAGGCTTTTAATCTTCTCTTCATATGTTGCATATATTTTCAAAAGTTCATTCCTTTCTGTCTCACAAGATAGAAGTTTCCGACATAGATCTTGCTTGTCATTAGTGATCTTGATGACATTCTGCTTTGCTGTTACAATTTATTTTTTTAGCTTTACATTCTTGCTTTCAATTGCATTGTGCTTGAGAGTGGGTTTGTCATTGATCTTGGACAAATTCAGAGATTCATCGTAAAGCTTTTCGTAAGCTTGTTGTAGATCATCACCATCAATCTCATCATTGTCTTCTGATGTTTCATCATCTTTTTTTTGCTCCTCTTTCTCCTGGACCTCATCCAGTCGACCAACTAAGGTAGGAAATGTGATAGATAGTGGTGAAGATGACTCTCCTCTTTCATGAAATTAACCCAGAATGTCCCATTCATCTTTGGCCTTTGTGCAGTGAGCAACCCGTTGCTGTTCTTCATTAGAAATTGCTTCACGAATAGTAGTCAGAACTCTCTGATTGCTCAGATTGTCAGTGCTTTCAACATCCTCTTCAATAGCTTGCCAGCCTTCAGGGTCAAAAGCTCTTAGAAACGCCCTCATTCTGATCTTCCAGTACAGGTAATTACTCCCATCAAAGGTAGGAGCACGGTGCAGATTCTAACCAAGAGCAAATTCCACTGGCTTCGAAGGAGGTTAAGTGAAAGTGGATCAAAATGCTATGAAAGCACTATCCTCATCTTCACCAGATTCGGTTTCTTCGGGTTCTTGCTTTAGCCCGCTTTCATTATCCCAAGTAACTGTATAGACTTTCTTCCAATTCTTTTTCGATGGACATTCAAGAGCAATATGTCCAATGTCACGACCCAAACCCGCCCCTATAGGTTTAGCATCATAACCAGCCAGTAATCCTTGGATCACCGAAGGCCTCTGAACTGATTAACAAAATTAAGGGGCTAGCGAAAGCAAATACATAAATATAATTGTCCAATGAACTGTGCTAACTTATATGAAACAGAATATTTAAAACTTTATATACATCTCCAATAGTCAGCCTTGCATTATACCCACACACATTAAAGCAGCTTAAGTACAGCCAACAAAACAAACAAGTCATATATACATAAGTAACCAAAACTCATAACATGTGACGCATCCGGAACCTCCACGTGAGGCGCAATAGTTGGTTGACAACAGAACACAGATTCAAACAAAAACCTTCAGGCTCGAACTCCAAAATACCCACCTATACATATATATACATACAGTGAGCTAAAGCCCAGTGAATAACATTAAGGTAAAAAGGTTAGTGAACGAAATCCAAACTTGTCATAAGAGTAAAACATATCGTAGCATAAACATTCTCATATCTGGACATAGTAATGGTACATCCCATAGAACACATCACATATCGTCTTCCGACTAGAGCAATCGGTTCCGGATACCGATTAAACACATATCACCACAATGAAGTGGCTAACGAGATCCCGTAATCACATATATGTCATGGACCCGCATTAACATGCCGTCCCCCACGACTTGGGACTATCTATAGATGCCATAATAGATTTAAAACATAGGACATTCGTTCACGAAATCATCATTTTAGAAATTATAACTTATCATATCTCATTTGGAACATAAGTCATATGAACATATCTTTACAATAACGTTACTCACAGTGGGTTCCCGTAAACGGTCAATCAATCTTCGGACGTTGACCTACAAACACAAGGTACATAACACAAACATATCTTATCATTACGCATTCATGTGGCCATTACGGCTTAGCTTTCATTACATTGATTCTTGTTCCTTCTTATCACATTGCTTAAAACACGCTCTTGCAATCTCTAAACTTAGTACATTCCTTTCTTAGTGTGTTTCTAATCCATAACCTCATTACTATAGCTTAATTAAGGCTTAGGAATGCCTAAGATACAATGAGGATGCCAAAATGCATTGGAAAACACTTAGTCAAATTTCTGAAAATAGGGTCCCCACTCGAGCGTATCTTTCCTCACTCGAGCGGACATGCAAACATGTGAGGGATCACTCGTGCGAGACTTCCTTCGCTTGAGTGGTCTGCAAACTTGGAAAGTATTGGTTGGTCTCAAACTACGCTCGAGCCCCAACTTCCTCACTCGAGCGGTTCAACAAAAATAGAAAGGGTTCGCTCGAGCGTGACTTTGGTCACTCGAGCGGAGCGCTCATGCCAACAAAAATACTAAGAGCTCGCATTCTCCGCTCGAGCGTAGGATTCCTCGCTCGAGCAGACTGCGAAATTCTGGATTTCCAAAAACAGAGTTTTGAGCTTCAAAATGCAATTTCAATGGCTACACTCATGCATAGCTTGATCTAAACACTTGGAAAACCTTTCTAAAACACAAATATATGATCATTTTCAAACCCTTAGCTCAAAACTCATGGATTTAGCAAATTTGAACTCAAAAGCTCATGCATGAAAGATTTTCAAACTATTTTCTTGATTTCTTCAAAACATGCAAATGGTTGATATGAATCCATGAATTTCCAAAACATTATGCAATATATGAACTCACATGCTTGCAATGACTTCAAAACTCAAACTCAAAATGATGGAACCAAAGGTTAATCTCCAAGAATGTACATGCAAGTCATCTACAAGCTCAAATACCCACTTCTCTTGCTAATTTTATGAAATTGGCTCAAAGATGTGTTGAAATCATGATGCATGGAAGTTAGCTGCAGAAAATATGCTCAATACTCTTACCTAGAGCTTTGATTTCAGAAATGTGAGATGAATCTCCCTAGTTTCCTTCATCCTCTTCAAACTCTTGAGCTCCCACTCTCTCTAGCCAAACTCTCTCAACACAAGGGACCAAATGAGCAAAAGGAATGATACAACACTCCCTCACTTAGCTGAATATACACATACACACACCTCACTTCTCATCAAACATGCCTACGTGGTTATGCATGCAAGGCTCCAACACACACACAAGGGTTGTGATCCTCTACACTCAAAATCACCAATACCTTAGCACATCATACACTTAATCACATCTTGGATCATTAATAGGATTAGATAGGTACCAATCGTGCATCATTTTAATTAAACACAAGTAGCCTTAATTATTCAAGGTTAGCACATTACTCAATTACTCCAAAATAGCTCCAATTAAGGCTCAATTTAATCACATGCGATTTTATTGAACTAAATAAAATTTTAACAAAACTTCTCATATGGTTCCAGATATTCTAGTTAGTCAATTCATGAACTCAAATTTGGTTTCTGAAAGCATTTAGGCTAACAATTTCAAATTCAAAGTAGAGATCATGACAAATAGCTTTCAAATCAGATAGATATGCACAAATTACCACAAAGCACATATCACCATTAATAATAACACATAATTCCATTTAAAACACTTGTTAACCTTCTAAATTACGGATTAGTATTTAATTACAGATCGGGGTCGTTACATCCAAACCCTTGACATTCATAACACTTGACCCATTGCCCCTTCACAATCTTCTTTTCAGTTTTTGGAGCAAGTTTTGGTGGAAAAGTTTTGCGTTTTTCATTACTCTTATCTTTTGAAATAAGGTCCCTAAAATTAGGCTTCTTTTTCTTTAAATATTTTTTGAACTGTTTAGTAAACATGGCCATCATCTTGGGCTCCAGATCAAACTCAGTCTCAGGAGTTTTTGCAGTCTCTTGAGCACTAGTGAAAGCCACACTATCTTTTTGTTTTTTCTTAGAAATCTGGTAGGCTTCATCAGTCTGCAAGTTTCTAACCAACTGATCAAGCTTGAGGGTATCAACATTCTGAGCCTCCTCAACAGCTGTCACTTTTGATTGGAACCTCTCGGGTAAAGACCTCAAAATTTTTCCAACAACCTTAGCTTCAGGGATTTTTTCACCAAGTGTGAAACAGGAATTCACAATGTCACTAAGTTTAACATAAAAATCATCAAACGTCTCATCATCACGCATAAAAAGAGTTTCAAAGGTAGAGGTGAGACGTTGAAGTTTTGACCTTTGAACAGAAGTAGTACCCTCGTGAATCGTTTCAAGAATGTCCCAAGCCTCATTTGCTACCTCACACGTGCAAATACAACGAAACTCTTCAGGTGTAATGGAGCAAAAAAGGGAATTGAGAGCCTTACTGTTCCAACTCGAGTTTTGATAGTCGAATGCGTCTCATTTATCAAGGGGTTTGGAAATATCAACACCATCAATGGTGACAATAAGTTCACTCCACCTATAGATCATACAGTGCCAAACTTTCTCATCGATAGATTTAAAAACGCTCTCATACGAGCTTTCCAATAAGAATAGTTTGTACCATCAAGTAACGGAGGTCTATGGGTCGAGTTACCTTCACGAATTGAATCCATATCACCAATCACACAAAATCACACTCCTATAGTTTTGATAAAAACAAAGAGTGTCCTGCTCTGATACCAATTGAAAAACCTAAGTGATTCGTGATTAGATCAAGAATTAATTGTACCAATTTCCAAACAACTAAAACTAACAATCTAAATCATTAAGCACGTACGAATGTGATTTAGATTGTTGTTTCCGAAACAATAAATCGACACAAACAATTTTTACGTGGAAAAAATCACAATTGGAACACCTCCAATTGTGATAAAAAAAAAAAAAAAAAACCACAGGCGAAACGCCACAAATCAATCCACCACTGAAGAAACAAAGATTACAAAGATACCAAACAAATTACCCAAACGCTTCCAATTTGTCTTCAAATCTTCTGTATAACTTTCACCGCAACCTTCGTTTGGAATTGATTAGATTGATGTTGAATCCACAACATTTATTGTCGAATCAACGACTACACACAGCATCAAACTCCTTTGATTACTCTGCGCTTGAATCTTCAGATTCCACCGAAGAAGAATACTCTTAAAGAAGATCAAACAAACTCCTTGATGTGTGCTTATAAGAACATGAGTTCAAACTCAATCAAACATCAAGGAAAACTAGAAATATATCCCCAAAAGAATACCCTAAAACCCTTAAAGAAGATCTAGAAAACGTAACCCTAGAACAAGCTTAAACAAGTATTTATAGAAAACAGAGTCTGCGACGGTCGCTCGAGCGAAGACTTTCTCGCTCAAGCTAGGAACCAAAAATGCGTGTTTTCCTTAAGTGCCGTCGCTCGAGCCAAGCTTCCTTCGCTCAAGCGTACAAGCCTTCTTCCCAGAACTTTTGCAGACAAGGCAACTTCTGGGAGCAGAACGTCTTCCCTCGATCAAGCAAGACAAAACTACTAGGAAAATTGCAACTCGATTAAACAAAGTTCGTTCGTGGGATTGACAAGACTAAGGGACCTAATAGTAAAGATTGGGTCCATGGAAGCCATTGTAGATGAACTGGTTTTCATTTTCAGCTAAGGCCAGAATTTTAAACTATACATGGAAAAGTATAAGTAATTGAACTAATATTGGAGTGGTAGTCATTTAAAAAAGTAAGAAAGCTTCTTCCTTGTGAAGATGGATGGTTAGTTTTGCTTGTTTTTTTTATGATTTTCTATGGTGACACATCTTCTAGATTTATATTTCTGGGCTGAAATGTTAGGATCTCCTCCTAGCAGGGGTAATGGGGAATCAACAATCCTCACATTGAAGGCAGCAAGTCAATCAAGAAACCAAAGATTGTGACTCGGATGACAATAGCTCCACTTTTCAATAATAATTCCCATGTCATTTCCATCATTATTATCCTTTAGGTTGTGTTTGGATCATAAATTTGGGTAGAGATTTGGAAAGAGAAAAGAAAAAGATAAGTTAAATGTGAATTAAATATAATTACATTTCACCGACATTTTACCCACTTTTTCCCTATTCCTTTCAAAATGCCTACCCAAATCCATAATCCAAACACAACCTTAATGGTTTGAGAAGAGGTTTTTTTGAAGTGAAAAGAAAAGAAGAAAAAGAAAAAGAGAATTAAATTGAAGTGTTTTCTTTATCCCTTTTAAACTCTTTTATCCTTGTTTTATTTCTCTCTATAAATATATTTTTTTTTTTCAAATTGTTGATCTAGGGCCTGGCTTCCCTCCAATCCCAAATCGAACAAGAGGGTGTTGTTGGGCCTGTGGAGGCCTACTACGTGTCCCGTTTTGATAATCCGAACCGTTTAATTTGTAGAACTCGTCAAGTATTATATGCTTGTAAAAAATCACGTTGATTGGATATCGATAGCTATCTCATCGGCTTAGTTTTCTATTAACCGTTTATTTTTTCACCTTCCATTTTTTTAATACAAAATTGATTTGATCACGTAGCTATCGATATCTGATCAACGTAATTTTTTGTAAATAGATAATACTCAACGAGTTCTCCACATTAAACGATTTGGATTATCGAAACAAAACTCGTGGTGCGCCTCCATGGGCTCAACAGCACCCTCCAGTCCAATCAGGAACTGGAGGGAAGCCAATGCCTTGATCTAAATACAACTTAAATCTACTTTTAATTTCATAATTAATTTAAATGGAAATGACAATATTAAAATTTAAGTTAATATTATTCAACTAATATTACAGTATTTAAAAATTTAAATCAAAGAGTTAAAAAAAAGTGTAATTTATATAAATTAAAAGTATAAATCAAAATATTTTTTTTAACAACGTATAGGAGAGTATAAAGGTAACTGCATTGTTATAAAAAAAAAAATTAAAAAAAAAACCTCGAATTTAAACATCAGTTTTAAAATAAAAATAATAAAATAGTAATAATAAATAGATTTTTTTTTTTTGTTTCTTTTATCAATAGAAATTTTCATTAATGAGATCAATCCAGCCAAAAAAAAACTTACACCAAACAAAATAAAATACTTTGAAAACAAGTTATCAATTAATTATTTGAAGTTAATAAATAGATATCCGGGACTTTTGCATGAAAGTAGGCATTGTACTACAAATGTGAAATATGTTAAATGAAAGGCTGAAAGTAATTAACTGAGTTAGTTGAGTTGTCCATTTTATAGACTTAATTAAAGGTTAATATATAAGGACTAATAACTGAGTTAGAGTTGTTCATTTTATAGACTTAATTAAAGGCTATAATATAAAGACTAATAATTTCTTTACATTACAGGACTTTTATTTAGTTACTTGTTGATAATTTCCTTTTGACTAAGAGGGATTTTTGTAGGCTGATTGTTAGGTTAATTTTTTTTTTTTTTTTCCTCATTATGAAAACTTTTTATTGAGTTTTTGAAAGATAATTGTTTAGACAAAATTCTTTTCATTCAAAAATAAAACTAAAAGAAAAAAAAAAATTTCAATTTGGAGTTTGAATGTGAAATATCTTAAATAAATCTTCAAGACGTTTCCAAGACAGTGGCAAAGGCATGACACTACTAAAAATATCTAGAATACAAACAACTAACCAAATTCAGTTTGTGGTTTGATTGTATGGTATTAAACAGGTCTTCAAGGCATTTCAACACTGCAAGTAAAAGTACTACAAGAAAACGAAAAAATTGGATACACTTGAGGATATTTCAACCACTACTTTCTAGATATTCTGAAATCAACATTTGGATAAATTTTCATAGGCCTTTCGAAGATTCAAATTTAACACCTTAAATCTTATTTTCGGATTTTTTTGCTTGACCAATTCCTTTTAGGGGTCGTTGGGCAATGACTTTTTTAGTTGGTTTTTTGACTTTTTTGACTTTATTAACCTGAGACTTTTTTGTTTGTTTGGTTTTCTTGTTTGGTTTTTTTGACTTTTTGACTTTGGAATGGCAAAATTTTTTTTTTTGTCCTTTTGTGACTTTGATTTTTTGACTTCTTAGACTTTTCTTTGTCCTTTTGTGATTTTTTAGCCAAAAACAAAAACCAAACCGGGGCTTAGTGTAATTTTTACTTTTTGCTAAATTATTTCACAAACAAATTTTCCCTTCCATTGGATCCACCTTAAAGAATTGACCAGCCGAAAAATTAGTCGTAGATAATCACAAAAATCATAACAAAGTGAAATTGTGAATGATTGAATATGCCAAACTCTCAAATAGATTACCAATTAAAAATTATCCAATGATAGATTAATTTAATAGATTGCAATTTAATGTGCCAATTATAATAAATCTTAGTACACAAAGAATCCCAAAATTCACTATCAATATTCAAGAGTTAACAAAGATTAAACTAAATCAACTTGCTACAAAAATTTGAAAGTAATACTCCAAGATAGACACAGTTTACATTGATGTTGTGATCACAAGATGAAGAATGGTTACCTTGCATGGTTTATAGTAGGGGTGGGCAACGGTTTATCCGATTCGCAAAACCCGCCCAACCCGCATACAAATGAGCGGTTTCACAGACACAATGCGGGCGGATGCGGTTTGGAATATGGCATGTTTGCGGGTTTAACCCGCACCCGCAAGAACCCGCCCGCATTTTTTTTTTTTTAATTATATATATTTATTATTAATATAAACCGTTGATTTCATTCATATATCTTACCAAGATATTTTTACCAAAAACAAAACACCCTTTATTCTTTGAACTAACTCTAGCATTACATTTGCCAATAATATTATATCAATTGAAATTGAATAAATATTGATCATATTATTATTGTTTCATAACAGAACTTGTCCCGGATGAAGTGTGATTTAGAATTTTAAATTCCTTAATGAATATGGAGTTGTAGTTTAAGATTTTGAAATATGTACTTGTGTTAGTTTAGGATTTGATTTAGAATTTTGAATGATTTATTTGTGTTACGAATTGATTTTGTTGTGTTTTTAATTTTATAAATTTTAATTCATTAATTATTAATATTTGAGCATTTTAGAAAATGGGGGAAAAAGGGCCCAAAATAAATATTTACAAAATGGGAAGAAAAAAAAAAAGGCTCAAAAATAAAATTTTGAAAAAAAAATCCAATCCGCAAACCGCTTCCACATCCGCGAACCCTATCTGCACAAACCGCAAACCGTACTACGGGCGGCTGCAAGTTGACTTTTTCCCAAACTGCATAGATGCAGGCTGGTCCAAACCGATCCGAAAACCGTCCAAATCCGAACCGCAAACACCCCTAGTTTACAGTTGAGTTGAACATTGTTTAATTGGCATGCTTATACAGGGAATTATAGCTAATAATATTGGATGATTGATGCATGACAAAAATATTTGGAATCTTTCTATCTCATGTGAGGAATCCATGGGATTGTTAAAAGCAAAGTCTAGGATCACAAACAAAATGCTACAAAAACCCTTTAATCTTTCATTAATTCTTAATACCAGTATATAGATTATTGAAAAAAAGGAGACTCAATACACAAGACTTCTATTAAAATAGAACAACTTGTTCCCACTCCTCATGTAGATATACAAGGGCAGATGCTACTCCTTTGAGGATTCTATAACGCTGAGCCCAATTGAGGTATCGCTTTTCGTTGCTAAATAGGAACTTGTCAAGGCTTCCATTAGGCATATAATCATAAACCAAGAGCATCTCTCTCCTTCGTCGACAGTAGCCAAGTAGTTGTACCAAGTTCATGTGCCTTAGCCTTCCCATGCTAGCAATTTCAGCCACAAACTACTTCATCCCTTGCTTTGAATCATGGGAGACTTTCTTGACTGCAACTAGTTGCTTGGAAGAGGGAAGCACTCCTCTATAAACCTTCCCAAAGCCTCCTGCTCCAATAAGCTCCGTGTCTTTGAAACCTTTGGTAGCTTTGTAGAGATCCTTATAGGAAAATCTCTGAGGACCATATTCTTTTTCCAACCTTCATGTATTTCGTCATATTTTTTTCTCCTCACAAAGGAAACAATCCCTAATATCGTGACGATCAGCACAACAGACACCATTACCAATGAGACTGTAATTTCTAGATTTGATTTCTCTTTTCGGTTCCTTTGTTTGGGAAATGAAGGAAGCTTTGCAAGTTCTAAGCTCTGTGCTTGCCCACTCTTGTTGAAACTCCACCCGAGAATATAGTTGTTGCTTGCAACTGATCCAGTAGCGGAAGAGAAACCAACATACATATAATCCAACAAAATTAGAGAAAGATTGATGTGTATCAACAGGATGGACCGATTTGGTTTCTGATTTTTAATCAGAGCTATTGTTACATTTAGTAAATTCACCACTTCATCGTAGTCTATCCAAACTTGCATTGGATTTCCACTTATGAGATCCAAGCTCTTGTTTATTCCTTCACTATTGGAATAGTATGTAACAGGAGCTGATACAATAGAATTTAAGCTGTTAACATCAATCCCAACATGGTTGTCATTTATATCATTGAATTCAAGGCTCTTAATAGTATCAAACTCAATTGCCAACAGATGGTTTGAAGCGAGGCCGTTGTTGGAAGAATTGAAAAGCCCCAAACACTGGCTCGCTACAGATTGAGTGAAGTCCATAGATGGAGAGATGGTAAAGGCAATTCCATGACCACTAAAATTTGTGATTTCGGGAACCATAACAAAGATAAAATTGGCGAAAAATGAAAGAGAACCGTACCCGGATGAAGAAGATGTATTGAATTTTATAGGAAGTTGGTAGAAAGCATGGCCAGCTTGTTGCTTGGAAGTGTTGGTGAGCTGCAATAGACCATTGGGATGGACTTGTGCAACTCCATCAAGGTGAAGATTGGCTCCTTGGAAGCCATTGTAGGTGAACTGGTTTTCGTCTTTAGCTAAAGCCACGAGTTTCAAGTACAGATAGAGAAGTATCAAAAAATAAACTGACAGTGTGGTAGTCATTTGCAAAAGTATAGCAAAGAGTTGCTTCCTTGCAAAGATGGTTGGGTTAGTTTTGCTTGTTTTGTTTGTGAGTTTCAATTGTGAAGACATCTTTCAAATTCATTTTTCTTGGTTGAAACATGAAGGTCTCTTTCCAAGGGCAATGCGAGGTCAATAACCTTGCATTGAAGGCAGAAGGTCAATCAAGGAACCCAAAGATCTTGACTCAGATAACAACTCCACTTTGCTGAGGCCCGCCACTGAAGAGATTGCTTCACACTCGTTGCTCCAACTATCATTTCTATGTACACAGATTTATTATTTCCGATAAGTCATTCTCATAATTGTTAAGCAATAAATTAGGAACTCTACCATTTCATGGCTGAACCAATTTTTACAGGAAGTCCTTCAAATTGTGCCAACCAATCTTTTATTAATTTAGAAGTTAATTATATTTATCATCCCAACAGTTCCTCTAGAATCTCGATTTAATCTTTTCACTTTAAATCTAAAATCTCATTTTAGTTTTTTCATATTCAGTTGTAACGGTTAACCTCATACATTTTAAATCAAGTTGCAATTAGGGATGGCAATTAAATCTGAATCCAATGGGAACCCCCCCGCCCCGCTATTATTAGAGCAGATTTCCCCAAATTTCCCCCCCACAGGTCGGATATAATATTGGTTGGTGAATCTCCTATTTTTTCGGGGCTGAGTTGGTGAATACCCAATGGTGAATAACCCGTACCCTTGTCTCCAAGTCAAGGTAAAAACAAAAGGGGTACTTACCAATTAGTCCTATTAACTAGACTTATTTACCTACAGGTCCTAACTAATAAATTTAACACTATAAAAATAAGAGAGTGATAAATTTATCACTAAAAATTTATTCATAAAAACAAAGAGACTGATAAATTTATCTCTATAAATTTTTTCATAAAAATAAAAGACTGATAAATTTATCTTTATCACTTAATAAATTTATCAATAGGACTTAATGGGTAATAAGTCTCCAAAGTAGGACCTACTGGTAGCTTACCCAAAACAAAAAAGTCTCCCGTGACTCAAACGCCATACCTGATGAAGCTGCTAACCAAACTATGCTATAACAAACTATTGGTATTTTATGCTAAAATAATTTATATATACTATTGCTATCTTTATACTCACACACACACACATATATATATATGATAAGTTATCAATTATTGCTTCTAAATTTAATTATATTTTCAATGTGATTGTTAAACTTTTAATTCTTTGAAATTTTAAGTGTAAATATCATACTTTTAATTTTTTTATTTATGCCTTTCAACTTTTATAATTAAGTCAATGTAGTCCAATTTATAACTAAATATAGGAAAATAATAATAATTCCTTTATGTTATGCGCTTCCTAATTTACTAAATTTAGAATTAAAAATATAAAAATAAAAAATCACAAATAGTTTCACGTGAAATTTTTACCCATTCAAAGTAAATTGATATTATTATTATTACTACTACGAACTATTTTTATTAATGCTTTTTTTTTTTTTTGGACGTAAAACATCTTCTTTTTTTTTTATAAATATTCTATTCATTTTTTATTGTTTGGTTGAACAAAATATAAGTAAAAAAAAATTTCATTATAGTTCCAAAAACTACTTGACATTAAAAATTATGTAATCAAACTCTTTTAGCACATTTGACTTTTCAAATAGATATCCTAACTCTTTCATGCATTATAAATTTTTCATTTCAGTTATGAACTAAATGTCGAAAAAAAAAATACTTTTTTTTTTTTTGTGTGTGTAAAATCAATTTATATGAAAAATATTTTATTTCAAAACAAATGGAACCTAAATCAACTTATTCAGGGTGTAACAGTAGAAAAATCATCGAATAGGATCTACACAATTTTTAGTTAATTTTAATTAATATTTTTTTTGGCGTGAGATTCTTTCAATAATTTGAAAGTTATTTCTTTCTTTTAATTGATTTTTCCTTTCCCTCTTACTTTCCTTCTTCTTTTTGTTTGTTTGTTTTTATTAAGCTGAAGCAGTACTCGATCTAAAAAAGAAGGAAAAAAAACTGTAGTAGAAAAAAAAAATTGAAACAGTATAGTTTTTTTTTTTTAAATTTTTTTTTTTAAATTGTATTCGGTTCATGAATTAGAGAAGAGATTTGAAAAAAAAAGAAAAATGTGTATAAATAATCTGTCTTCAAATTCATAAACCAAACACAATCTTGGTCAATTTGTCTCTTTCACTCACTTTTTTCAATTCTTAATTTTTGTGCTTTTGTTTTGTTTTGTTTATATTAATGGAGATATACCTAAAGCAAAGCAATGAAGCAAATGCAAATGGGCGGCGATGTTAAGGATGGGGAAAACCGATCCCCATGAGGGGTGGGGGTGGTAGTAAGAAATTGGTCTCTGTTTAGGGTTGCAAATGAACAGAGCCGTTCGTGAACAGACTCGAGCTTGGTTCGGTAAGAGCTCATTCGAACTCGATTCGTTAATTTTTTTTTTTTTTACGTTCGAGCTCAAGCTCGAGCTCGTTAAATTTTTAATAAACAAGCCCAAACATTCTAAAGCTCGACTCGTTAGCTGGCTCGTTTAATATTTATTATTTATGTATTAAATAATATTAAAATATGTACAAAACATAAGAGAAATATGCTATTTATATATTTAAAAAATATAAATGTAAATAATAGTTAACTATAGATAGTACATTTATATAATAGTGGTAGTAGATATTATTATTTTAGTAAAATATAGACTTTTTTTTAGTATGTTTATATATATTGTATATATAATTGTATAATCAAAGTTTTAATTGTAACTTTAGTCTCACATGCTAGTATGAATCTATAAATTTTTGGGCTCGTTAAGGCTCGTGAACAGGCTCGAGCTTGAGTCGAGCCAAAGCCAACTCGGCTCGAGCTCGGTTCGTTAAATTTTTATTCAACTCGAGCTCGAGCTCGAACTCGTTAAAATCTTAATAAACAAGCCAAAACATACTAAAGTTCGGCTCGGCTCATTTGCAACCCTATGTTGGGGATTGGGGATGGAGGATGGGGAAAAAATAAAAATTAGGGATTGGGGATGGGAAGGGTAAAACCCACTCTACCCACCCCATTGCCATCCTTAATTGCAATGTCATACTTTTATCTATTTGTTGTTATTGAGATTAACAAATATTAAAAATTGAAGGATGAAAGTCAGATTCTGATAAAAATATAGAAGTGGTAAATGTAATTAATTCTAAATTTAGCAAGTGTGAAATAAATTGGGAATAAGGACGTCCAAAACGATTTAGTTTTGTGACATAAGAAAAGAAAATGTTAAACCCATGTAAAATAATTGTTATATTTCAGTTGTGCCAATATGATAGTATGAAAGTTTCATGTTGACAAAGGGCTAAATACAACTCCCATATAACAATGAAAAAATGAACCATCACTATCACAGAAAGTATTAAACTCCTATTCATAAGAGTTGAATTTAAAATCTCACAACATACAAAGGGTGTTAACACAACGACTAGACCAAATATCCTTATTCATTTTGTGGTGTGTGTTAGGTAATTTTGTAGTAAAAGTTACGAATAGGAAAATTTATGATATATACCCCTAAATTGGATATCGATAGTTACATGATCGAAGAATGAATTGCTAGAATTAAATCCTAAGAATCTTAAACATCGGATCGCGTATCATGTTGTATTATTAAGAGATCGAACAGAGATGTGTACCCAAATCCATTATGACGGTTGAGTGGAAGCGTGATTTCGAGATAGTCTTCCAATCCTTCTTCCTTACTTTAATGCCTTTTTGTTTTCTCCAAGAGAGGAACTGGAGAATATGTATATGTTGGACAGGATTGGGGACCATTACCCCTAAATATTTATAGTTTTTCCATCTGGCGGTTGGAAACTATCAAAATTTCTATTTCTGCCCCTCATAGAAATAGAAATTACACAATGGTATCTACACATTAATTCCATGACAAACATACCCTTAAGCCTATTTATAACTAAATTAGATCACTTAAGTTTAGGCATCTTATAAATGATAACACACATTTAAATATGTGGTCTCAATTAGAAATTAATCCAACAATCTCCCACTGGACCACAGATGTCATTTGATAAATGTGTTTAATCAAAAATTTGTTATCATGACCTGAGGGTATCCAAACAATCTTGTCCATTAACTATATTGATATGGGATCAAAGCAGTCTTTGTTACATTAATCGTAACTTGACCCATCAATGGTCACGTATACTAACACAGCCAAATGACATAGATCAATCATGGCTGCGTAGCATGGAAATTACATGTAATGTGATCCACACAAGCCTATTTCCAATTGGTCCTACTTAACTTTATTGAGATCAATACTTCAAAATATGTAATAGAGTGTAATAAACTGAATACTTCATTTTCTGCAGAAAACAATCCAAGTACATAGATAAAACTCAAGTCTAAGATAAAATAGTAATGCAAACAAAAACTCCTACTAAACCAGAATGTTCTCAAATAGAACAACACCCATATAAGCAGTGTGCTCATGAAAGACCTTGGGTGGTAGACCCTTCGTAAGCAGATCTGCTATCATGGAGTTTGTCCCAATGTGCTCTATGGAAATCTATCCACTCTGTACTCTTTCTTTTACAACTAGGAACTTGATGTCAATATGCTTCGACTTTGTCGAGCTCCTATTGTTATTGGAATATAGAACCACTGACTTATTGTCACAGCATAACTTGAGTGGTCTTTCAATACCTTCCAAAATGCATAGCCCAGTGACAAAATTCCGCAGCCATATTCCATGATTTGATGCCTCGTAACATGCTACAAACTTTGTGGCCATGGTGGACGAAGCTACGAGCGTCTGCTTTGCAAACCTCCAAGAAATCGCTCCACCGGCTAACAGATAAATATAGCCTGATATGGATCTCCTACTATCTTAGCATCCAACAAAATCGGAGTCGGAATACCCAACGATCTCTAACTAATCTGAACTCCTATATGTGAGCATATATTCCTTTGTTCTCTGTAAATACCTCATAACTCGCTTGGCTGCTTTCCAATGATCCATGCAGGGGTTAATTAAATATCTGCCTAACATGCCAACTATGAACGCAATATCTGGACGCGTACATACTTGGGCATACATTAGACTCCCTACAGTCGAGGCATAAGGAATCTTCTGCATTTCTTTAATTTCAAGACGATTCTTCGGGCATTGGCTGAGGCTAAACTTGTCTCCCTTAGCAACCGGGGTTTCACCTGGTTTGCAATTTTGCATGCCAAATCTGTTGAGGACTTTATCGATATAGCTCCTTTGTGATAATCCTAGAATACCTCGACAATGATCTCAGTGTATCTCGATTCCTAATACAAAGGAAGCGTCACCAAGATCTTTCATTTCAAAATTCTTTGATAGAAATCTATTGGTGTTGTGCAATAAGCCTATATCATTTGTGGCAAGCAATATGTCATCGACATACAAAACCAGGAATATGTGTTTACTCCCACTAAACTTGTGATACACACATTCATCAACGACATTTGTTTCAAAGTGATACGAAGTAATGACTTGATGAAATTTGAAGTACCACTAATGAGAAGCTTGTTTGAGTCCATAAATGGATTTGGTCAATTTGCAAACCATATTCTTTTCGTCTCCCGACACAAAGTTTTCTGGCTGCACCATATAAATTGTTTCTTTAATGTCACCTTTGAGAAATGTTGTTTTGACATCCATTTGATGTAACTCAAGGTCAAAATGTGCAATAAGCGCCATAATTGTCCTAAAAGAGTCTTTTGTAGAAATCGGAGAGAAAGTTTCTTTAAAGTCAATTCATTCCTTTTGAGTAAAGCCTTTGGCTAAAAGACGTGCCTTATACCTCTCCACATTACCATTTGAATCCCTTTTGGTTTTAAATATCCATTTACAACCTACGGGCTTTGCACCAACTGGTAATGGGACAAGTTCCCAAACTTTATTGTCTTGCATAGACTTGAACTCTTCATTCATGGTTTCTATCCATTTATGAGAGTTGGAACTTTGCATGGCTTGACGAAAGTTGATTGGAGCATCTTTCAACATTCCACTTTCTGCCTCATGTTCATGGAGATATATGATATAATCGTCCGAAATTGCAAATCTCCTTTCTCTCGTGGATTGCCTTAATGGCACATGTTCTTGAGGTTGTTGAGTTTGTTCCCCAGGAACAATTACCTCATCTTGAATGAGGGGTTGAACAACATTGTTTGGTTGAGGATCTAAATTTACTTCTTGATCAATGACAGGTATAGGAACCTGCACTTTGTCCAAGTAATAGTAGGAATTGGGATTGCTCCCTCTTCCTCCTCAAAGACAATGTCTCTAACTTGATTTCTCCCCCCAAACTCAACATCCTCAAAAAACCTTGCGGTTCTCATCTCAAATATTGACCTACTTGTGGGATCATAAAACTTGTAGCCCCTTGATCACTCGGCATAGCCAATAAAGTAGCTACTAACGATTTTGGAGTCCAATTTTCTTTCATAAGGTTTATAAGGCCTCGCCTCAGCAAGACACCCCCACACATGCAAGTGCTTTAGACTAGGCTTTTGCCCAACCCAAAGCTCATAAAGTGTTTTTGCAGCTGCTTTAGTTGGCACTCGATTTAAGATATAAATTGCTGTCTTCAGAGCCTCACCCCATAGGGACTCTGGTAAAGTAGAATGACTAATCATACTTCTTACCACATCCTTAAGAGTCCGGTTTACCACCACAGTCAGACCTGACATAGTATTCACCACTACGGTCAGACCTGACACTCTTTATCCGTTTGTTGAGTTGTAACTCAACTTCGGCCTAAAACTTTTTGAATACGTCCAAAGACTGTGATTTCTCATGTATAAGAAATAAGTACCCATATTTGGAATAGCCATCTATGAATGTTATAAAATAATGTTGACCATTCCAAGATGTCGTAGGGAATGGCCCACATATATCCGTATGAATTAATTCTAAGACGTCCGTAGTCTGATTGGCACCTAACTTCTTCTTTTATACACTCAACACAGACATCAAAGTCTAAAAAATAAAGAGAGTCCAAAATCCCATTAGACACAAATCACTCAACTCTAGATTTAAAGATGTGACCTAGGTGTTTGTGCCATAAATGAGGCTGAATTTTCCTTATTTAATTTACGTTTCGTACCTCGTGATTCCACATGCAAAGTTTCATTATAAGATAAAATAGTTTCCAGCAAATATAGATTATCAACAGCATTAAGTAAATCGGTACCAACAATATTTGAATTAATAGACAAACTGAACTGCTTATTTCCAAAAGAACAACAATATCCAAACTGGTCCAATACAAAAATAGAAACTAAATTCCGTCAAAAGGACGGTACAACAACAGTGTCTTTTAAATCCAAATAGTAACCAGTCTTAAGTAATAATCTAAAGTGCCCTATTGCCTTCATTTCCAGTGACTTGCCATCACCCACAAAGATATGTCTTTCAGCATCAGTTGGCTCTCAGTAGTTCAAGCAACCCTGCATAGAAACACATATGTGAGTAGTAGCACCAGAATCTACCCACTAAGTGTTTCTTGGTACTGAATCTAAATTGATCTCAAAACAGACCAAAACAGGAAATGTACCTTTCTTTATACGTTAGGCAGCGAATTTGGCACAATCCTTCTTCTTGTGTCCGGGCTTGCCATAAAAGAAACAACCATCCTCCGTTTTCTGTTTCTTTTACTTCGGACCCTTAGGAACAGCAACTTCTTTTCCCTTATTCTTCCTCTTGCCCGTACTCTTTGAGGTGCTAGCCAGATGGACACTTTCGGTCCTTTCTTGCTTCAATCTCTCTTTCTCTTGCACACAAAATGAAATGAGCTTATTGAGAGTCCATTTCTCCTTCTGACTGTTGTAACTGACCTTAAATTGGTTAAGTTGTGCAGGAAGAGAGATGAGAACTAAATGCACAAGCAAATCATCAGATAGGTCGAGCTTTAGTGCCTTAAGCTTTGAAACAAGATGAGACATCTCCATGATGTACTCTCGAACATTACCTTTGCCCTTATACTTCATTGAAATCAAGCTTGCTAAATGCGTGCTTGTTTCAGCCTTATCGTTTTTAGCAAAACATTTTTGAATTTCTGAAAGAAACTGACTAGCAATGGTAACATCATCCGTTATTGCACCCCTGAAAACTTCTGGAATCTCGCACTTCATAATCATAAGACTTTGCCTGTTGGAATGATCCCACTTTTCAAGGTATGCAATTTCCTCAGAAGTACTTTGTTCAGTGAGATCATTCGATTTCAGCATTCTTAATGCCAAGTCTATGTCCATGCAACCAAGAACAATTAATAGGTTCTCTTTCCAGTCCTTAAAGTTTGTTCCATTTTACACTAGAACATTGTTCATGTTGGCAGATATTGAAGTAGTAGACATTAAAGCTGAATAGAGAACAAAACAAAACGAATAAACAACCATGTTCACATCAAATAACCAAATAAACAATCTCTAAATCGATTAATTTTATGACAACATCTCAGGATACCTAGCACAACATTTATACCAAGTCTTTGGACAGTGATATTAACTGTAAGTGATACTCTTGTTATAATGATCAAATATTGACAATAAGTTATGTCAAATAACAGGTTACCTTGATAATTGTCACATGTTTACCACTACAGTTGTGTGTGCAATTATGCCAAGTATTAATCCTTTCTTTGGACTAGTTAATACCCGCATGATGTACACATAAATGAACATCCAAACATTCCATACAAAACAATCTAGACAAGAGAGGTCACTTTGGTGATATCTTATTTTAATTGATCCATAATCAGAATGTTAGATAATTAATATCATTTGACGTAGATGTTTCATGAGATTACTTAAATTTAAAGACTCCTTAATTCATAAACCGTATATATAAAAATAGTACAAGCGGATAATAAAAAAAAAAAAAAAAAACTACGTACATATATCTATATATATATATATAACTGTAAGCAAACATGCATCATTCCCGCCAAGTTCTTAAACAAAAAAAAAGGTATTTTGCTATATATATTCTCAACTGTTTCTGAAACCAACAGCCCCTGGTTTTGTTTTGTTTTTGAAAAATCTAAAAATCCCCTAAATATTGATTTGTGATTATATATCAATTTTCACTAGTAAAAGCAATCACAATCAAACAATCAAAGACAAACCGGCACAACGATTTTACGTGGAAAAGTCACAATTGGAGCGCCTCCAGTTGTGATAAAAAAAAAATCACAAGCAAAAGCCACAAAACAATTCACTAAGAAGACAAAAAGGAATTACACAAGTATACTCTCAATTACCTAGCAAATCCACACCCAAATCAAACCGACCCCTATGTGCCTCTTCCAGCCCCGTCTTCACCTCGGAATTGTCTTGCCCAACGTTGAATCCACAATACCAATGTCGAATCCACAATGATGAACCACTCAAGAATCCACTAAAGCTTCAGGCCCAAATTCCCTGGAATCTACCGAAGAACAACTCTCTCTTTTTGAATAAAACAAAATACACAAACCCTTAGATATAATCCACTCAATTCATGACATAAACTCTCACAGATATCAAAGAAAACAAGCAAAGAAGCTCCAGATGAAAATCCTAATTCCCAAAAAGATCTGGAAGTCGTACCATAAAACCTAACTGAACCGCACCTTTTATAGCAAACAGATCTGCGATCTTCGCTCGAGCACAGGAATGGCCGCTTGAGCGGACTGACTAAAATGCGTGTTTTAGAACAATGGTCTATGCTCGAGCGCAAGAAAGGCTGCTCAAGCAGAAAAAAACAACTCCCACTACTTTTGCAGGCGAGTGAAACCTCTGAAAGAATTGCATCTCCGCTCGAACCCACAATTGGCCGCTTGAGCAGACAAACAACTTCGACTGTAATATTGCTTTATCCCCGACATAGTCAACGAAGTGGCAAACATGAAAGAATTAACATTACAAATTTCTTTGCAAGGGTACAATTCAGGTTGGATTCGCATCTAAAACTCATAGCCTCACTAAAACAAAAAATCGAATAAAATTACAATTGAAAAGAGTTTTGTTGAACGGGATTACCAATAACAAAAACCTAACAATCTCTCCATTTGGCAATGCCGTGACAAAACCCACCTAACAGATAAAATCCTAATCATCCCAACCCATTATAGCCAATAAAAGCAAACTTCTTTCTCAAGGTCATAATCTGCAAAACAACTATTTGTGCCACAATCTCCAAAACAACTATTAGCGCCACAAGAGTATATGAAAAAGCAATAGACATGGACATATGCAAGATTATCTTGAAGTAAGAGATGGAAATATAGAAAGATGTAAATTGGAGATTTTAAGAACATGTAGCATGTATAGATAAAAATCCTAAGACACATGTATCCTCAAACTTTCTCCCTCTTTTTGTCAAGAATTGTCAAAGAAAGCTCAATCAACTAAAGTAAAAGCATAAATCACACAAGCAAGGATATAATGATGTAATTAGCAGTAGCATGCAAGAAGGAAACAATAAAGAAGCAATGCATAGCAACATGCAAAACACCTAAAGCCAATCTCCCTTACCAAACAAATCAATGTAGGTTCATGCTAACAAACCCTTGCAATGATAAACCAAACTCCTCCTCACTAAAACCAACCACAAACACTAAAAACAATGAACAAGAAGAAAAATAATATGATAGAGCAAGCAAGGAATTTCAGATTAGTACCTTAAAAACACACAAGAATATCCAAGAAACACAATTACTTGAAAACACAATGTGCATAGCCTCTACAAGATTTCTCATAAAAGAAAGTGATGCATTATGTGAAAAGCATAGATCCCATGATAAAAGTGTGTGTGTGACTCTTGGAGTTCGACAAATACAAGATTCAAATCCTAATAGTGATCGGAAAGCTGGACCTCCGGCAAGAGAATCTAAGCACAGCTAAGGAAAGTCAAACCACTAGAAATCAAGGGGTATTTGTTGAGTAAAAAGTGGAGGCTCCCCCTCAATCTATGAATCAATTTTTTTTTTTTTCTTTTGCACATTTCTTTTGTTTCTTTCTTTTGCATTTTTTTGTTTCTTTCTTTTGCACAAATTTTTTTTTTCCTCTTTTGCACACTCATTTTACACTCAAGAGTATGGAAACCGAACCAGAGAAGCATGAAAACAATAATGATAGCCTGGTTGGTGACTCTGAGTTAGCATTTGCCTCATGCCTTAACTGCAAAGAACTGAGGGGAAAGCCATGAAGATGCAAAAACATGGAAGGTGGTTAAGAGACGCAACATCACCCATGATGTGCTAGTATAGGTTAATTCCTCTAAAAAAGCAAAAGACACAATGCTAAAAGTCCATATAGAAAATTGATCACTAAGGCGGAAGATTCCGATATTTGCTAATCCAAAAGTGTGTACAGAATAAGACATACTAATCAAAGAACACAGACTCCAAAAATGAGTAATCACCACAGAAAGCACACACATATTAACATGTAATGGATATTCTCATCAATTCCAATATGCAACAAAAACTTCGCAAAAATTTCAAGCTCGCAAAACCATACTAAGAAAATCTTTTGGTTTTTTTTTTTTCAAAACAAAGCAAGACATAAAATGAACAAGCACACACTAAATGACCCAAAAAGAAAAAAAAAAAAAAAACACACACACACACACACACACACAGAAACCCAAAAACAAAAAAAACAAAAAAACAAAACGAATAAACAAATTAACACAAGTCAAGTTTTCTCACCCAAACTGCTTTAGTATGAACAAAGTTGTGAGAATTGCGGTTCTTGGGTGGTGTCTTGACGTTGTGGTTCCCTTTCCCTTCAATGAGAACCCGTCTTGACCTGGTTTCCAACTTCCTATTCCTAGGTCTAGGAAAATACAACCTCTGTTCATGTTTGGTCTCTAGCAAATCAAAATAACGAGGTCTAATATGACTCTTAACCTCATTACCACCAATAAAGTGTCTCTACCACATGAGATGTTGGAATTTCTTCCATCTCTATGAGACACTCTCCCATGCAATTTATAACAATAAGGGCGAATATGACCATACATACCACAATGATGACAAATAAAAACAGAATGTACCTTCTTTTCTTTGACCTTACTAAGTCTAGGAGAAGACTTTCCTCTAGTTGAATCTTTTGCTCCCCCTGCCCTTGAGTTCTTGTATCATCAGATATAGATGCACTCTGTTTTTGCTCTTTGTAATCACCAAAGCCAATGCCTCTCTTGTCATAACACATTTGTTGAGACCCAATGATATTGTCCAAAGTTTTTGATTCTTTGTTCCAAAGACTAATAGTTGCCATAGCACGCTTGAGCTCTTTCTCTTTCTTGATCATTAGTTCTTCCAAAGCAACTTGAGACATCTCGAGAGTTTCAATCTTTTCTTCATATGTTGCACAGATTTCTTGTAGCTCATTCCTCTCTGTCTCATAAGTCAAGAGTTTTGCATAAAGAGCTTGTCGATCACCAGAAATCTTAATGGCATCATTCTTAGCCTCGGAAATCTCCTTCTTTAATTTAACATTCTCACTTTTATAGGCTTTGAGTTTGATAGTAAGTTTGTCATTTAATTTAGATAAGTTAAGAGATTCCTTATACAACTTTTCATAAAACTTGTTGAAGCTCTTCATCATCACTCCCCGAGGATTCATCATCAGTAACATTCTCAACCGGCCTCTTTAGATACTCTATTTATCCTTCAGTTTCGGAAGCCGCCATGAAAGCAAGGAATTGTTCATGCCCCGCTTCACCTTGTGCTTCGTTGTCACTTTTATCTTTATCATACTCGAATTCATCATCCCAAGTAATAGCAGAGGCTTTCTTCTTCCTCAAATGATTAGGGCATTCTTGAGCAAAGTGGCCAAATCCTTGGCATTCATAACATTGGACTCTTTCAGAGTTCCCTTGTATCTTTCATTTCTCCTTCTTGGTTATAAAATTAATTTTGAGTTTATCTTTGCCTTTGGATTTATGAGTTGATTCCAAAAGATTAGGATTCTTTTTCAAAAAAGACTTTTTAAATAGTTTTACGAAAGCATCCGTGATCTTGGAATAAATCTCACAATCCTCATCTGAATCCTTTCCAACTCTATAAGCACTACTAAAAGCAATATCATCTTTTTGTTTCTTTTTGAAATTCCTATGTGCCTCATAAGTTTGGAGATTTCCAACCAAATGATCCAGCTTGAGATTGTCAACATCTTGAGCCTCCTCAATAGTCGTAACTTTTGGATGGAACCAATCAGGCAAGGACCTCAAAACTTTTTCCACAATCTTGGATTCCGATATTTTTTTCACCTAAATTGAAGCTGGAATTTACAATGTTACTCAACTTCGCATAAAATTCATCAAAGATATCACTATTTTTCATTAATAGGTTTTCGAAACTAGACATGAGCCTTTGAAGTTTGAGCGTTTAACAGAAGGAGTGTCTCATGAATAGTTTGTAAGATATTTCAAGCCTCTTTTGTGACTTCACAATTGCAAATATGACTAAATTCTTTAGGTGTGACGGCGCAAAAGAGAGAATTGATAGCTTTACTATTCCAGCTACTATTTTGGTAATCACTTGTGTCCCACATATCAATTGGTTTAGGAAAGGTTACTCCATCAACGGTAATCATCAGTTCGGTCCACCCATACATGATAGATTGCCAAACATTTTCATCAATAGACTTTAAAAATGATCTCATCTGAGTTTTCCAAAAAGAATAATTAGATCCGTCAAGTATGGGTGGTCAAACCATAAAATTTCCCTTACGAATTGAATCCATTATCACAAATCAAACAAGATCTCACTCTAATAGTTTTTTTTCTTTTTTAAAAAAAAAATAGAGCGACCCGCTCTGATACCAATTGAAAAATCTAAAAATCTCCTAAATATTGATTTGTGATTACGTATTAATTTTAACCAGTAAAAGTAATCCTAATCAAACAATCAAAGATAAATCGACACAATGATTTTATGTGAAAAAATCACAATTGGAGTGCCTCTAATTGTGATAAAAACCACGGGCAAAAATCACAAAACAATCCACTAAGAAGACTAAAAAAAATTACACAAGTGTACTCACAATTACCTAGCGAATCCACGCCCGAATCAAACCGACCCCTATGTGCCTCTTCCAGCCCGATCTTCACCTCGGAATTGTCTTGCCCAATGTTGAATCCACAACGCTGATGTCGAATCCACGACGATGAGCTACTCAGGAATCCACCAAAGCTTCAGGCCCAAATTCCCCGAAATCTACCAAAGAACAACTCTATCTTTTTGAATAAAACAAAATACACAAACCCTTCGATATAATCACCTCAATTCATGATATAAACTCTCACAGATATCAAAGGAAACAAGCAAAAAAACTCCAAATGAAAACCCTAGTTCCCAAAAAGAAGATCTGGAAGTCATACCCTAAAACCTGACTGAACTACACCTTTTATAACAAACAGATTCGCCCGCGATCTCCGCTTGAGCGCAGGAATGGCCGCTCAAGCGGACTAACTAAAACGCGTGTTTTAGAACAAGGGTCTACGCTTGAGCGCAGGAAAGGCTGCTCGAGCGGAAAAAAACAACTCTGAGTACTTTTGCAAGCAAGTGAAACTTCTGAAAAGATTGTATCTCCGCTCGAGCCCACAATTGGCCGTTCAAGCGGACAAACAACTTCAACTATGATATTGCTTTATCCCGACATAGTCAACGAAGTGGCAAATATTAAAGAATTAACATCACAAACTTCTCTGCAATGGTACAATTTGAGTTGGATTCGCATCTAAAACTCATAGTATCACTGAAATAAAAAATCAAATAAAATTACAACTGAAAGGAGTTTTGTCAAACGGGATTGCCAACAACAAAAACCTAACAATTTTGTTTTTTTTATTTTTTATATATGACGTATGCTTGTTGCCATGTATGTACAGAGAAAAAAAAAAGAAAAAAAAAGAAAAAAAAAAAAGAGGCAAATAGCAAAGGAGAGCATAAAAGTAGGCATACCAATTCAATACTCTACATGAATTTGATAAAATAATGGTGCCCAATTTCAAACACAAATAGTTTGTATTTATAGTTGAATGACGGAAACAATTCTATCAGTTTGACAGTGAAAGATTCTCACAAAAATTGATCGACCGACCAGATTATACGATTATCCAATAGTCTTATAAACATATAACAATATATCTATTACAAAGACTCCGCATACGAATATATATATATATCAATTCCTTTATGAAGATGTAGGAAGACAAAGCCATAAAAATTTTGTATATCAAAAACCACACAAGTAATCGGAATACTACAATCAAGATATATCGATTTCTAGCAATAGACATAATACGACCGCTCTGATACCACTTGCTAGGATTAAATCCTAAGAATCTTAAACATCGGATCGCATATTATGTTGTATTATTAAGAGATCGAAGAGAGATGTGTACCCGAATCCATTATGACGGTTGAACGGAAGTATAATTTCAGGATAGTCTTCTAATCCTTCTTCCTTACTTTAATGCCTTTTTGTTTTCTCCAAGAGATGATTTGGAGAATATGTATATGTTGGATAGGATTGGAGACCATTACCCCTAAATATTTATAGTTTTTCCATCTGGCGGTTGGGCGGTTGAAAACTATCATAATTTCTATTTCTACCCCTCATAGAAATAGAAATTACACAATGACATCTACACATTAAGTCCATGACATACCCTTAAGCCTATTTATAACTAAATTAGATCACTTAAGTTTGGGCTTCTTATAAATGGTAACACACATTTAAATATGTGGTCCCAATTAAAAATTAATCCAACATGAATAAACAATGTGATTTTGAAAATTATTTTTTTATTTTTTTAAATCCAATATGATTCAAACTATAACATGTTTCATACAATAGGAATTAAATTAACATAATTTAAACATTAAGAACTAAAATGACATGCATAACTTGAAAATTAAAAAAATAATTAGCTCATAAAAACATGAAAATTATTGAAGTTTGTTTTTTGCTTTGCTTTTATTTATTTATTTATTGTTTGATGCAAAGTGTTTCTTTGTTTTCATTGTACTTGTAGCTTCAACGCCATGACTTTGGATGTTTCCAAATAAAGAAAAAAATTTCCATTGATTTTTTGTTTTTATTTTTTATAGGGAGGTTATTTAGAACGAGCCTTCTGAAACAAACTTATTATGTATGGTCCGCAACTCTAAGAGTATGTTTTATTAATAGAATTAATAGTGAAGGGATTAATAATCCATGATATTAGTGTTGGATTGGTTATGTCGCTGGATTCATGAGATACATTAAATTCATTTTTATCCACTTTTGTTTTGCAATAGATATGAAAATATATAATCTCAGTTATATATATTTTTTGAGTCATCAGTTGTAGATTAAAAAATCTGTCAATTTTGTTGAATAGAATGACCGTTGAAATTTAATCCGAATAATAAAATTTATAACCAAACAATAGAATGTGAGCCCCATATATTAATAAGCCAAATCATATTCTATTGTCCGCTCAATCAAACAAGTCTTAAAAATTTTGTTAGTGAAGGGAGCCAAACCTAAGACTTTCAAAAAAGCAAACTCTCAACTCTCATCCAGTACGACAAACCTATTTGCCATTGATTGGCTTTCATTGCACCTCAATTTTCAAGATGCTAGATCTAAAAGAAGTAATGAAGAATCAATCTTGTTCTCATTGTTCTATTCCAATGTTATCATTTTATTCTGTAATACCAAATTACAATCAACACCCAAGCAAAATAAAAAAGTAAAATAATAAAATAAAATAAATTACAATCAAATACTATTCAAACAAATCTATCCATTCAGTTCAATTTTACTATAGAACCCATCACACTGAGATTTATGGATTATTTTAATTAAATTTTTAAATTTTTTTTTTTTATAAAAAATAAAGAGATTGATGTAAGAGCATCTCCAACACTAGATCAAATTTGAGTAAAAATTTGATAAAAAGTTTAATTTGATATGGTGCACTCCAACAGTGATTGTTGGACAGTAAGTTTTCATCAATTCGGTTGGTCGTCTTGTCGGTCATCCGGTGAAGTGTAAATTTTTATCAAATCTTTTTACAAAATTCCTAATTTATCCCAAAATCCAATTGTCGGGGAGGTCGTCCGGTCAATCGTCCACCAACGGCCACCTGCAAAATTTGATAAAAGGATAAAAACTCCCTATATCTGATGAAATATCTAATTTTTCCTCAATTTGATATTAAAAGGGTTAGAGCCAACATTTAAAGCATTTTTTATCAAATTTAAATTTGATAAAAGATTTGATGTAACGTTGGAGATGGCTTAACAATAACTTATAATAATTTTTGACATTTTAGTAACAAACCCTCCTTTCTGAAGAAGCCACAATCCACCTCCGGCTTTCCTACTAGAAACAGCAGCTTCCCACTGCCTTCTTCTCTTCCTCCCTCCAACAATGGCTCCCTTACCTTTCACTTACCCACGATCACACCTCTCTACTACTTCCCCAAACCCTTTCCTTTCTTTCCTGCTCGCTTGCCCCAATCTCTCTGCCTCCTTCGCAACGGCCCTACCCTTACAGTGCCGATTTTGGGGGTAAGTTTTTCAATGGTTGTATGAGTGGACCGTTGACGGTTTAAATTCTGAGGAATGAGGTTCAATCTTGATCTAGTATATCTATCAATACATATATACTAGGGGTGTCAATGGGTGTGCTATTAAATTTATAAAATATAAATTTTGATTTTTAATTAAAACTATATGTAGTATTAGTTGATTAAGTGGCAAGAGTGTTATTTTTTAAACCCAAGATTTTAGGTTCAAATTTTGTGCACTTTACTTTATAATTTCTTTTTTTCTTGATATAAAAAAATTCTACTTGGCAAAGGGAAATAATAGTAGGGGTGTAAATCTGGCCCGACCAGGTCCATGTCGGGCTTCGTAGGCTCCTGCCAAAATTCGAGCCTAGCCGGGTCGACCAACGGGCTAAAAAATTAGGCCCAGGCCCAAGGGTATTTGGGCCTCGGGCAGGCCCAGTGGGTCTAGGCCTGGCCTCTGGCTTGGCTGGGTGTAGACGTCCCCGAACGCTCCGGGAGGATGACTCCCCCCCATTCTGTTCATTTGTGGGTCTACTACAGTTCGGACTCAAATTGTCACGGTTCTTAATCTTGAACCAAAGAGTCCAAATCCGGCAAATCGTTTTGAGAAAACAGGTTTTGAAAGAAGTGCCAAACATGGACTGCTTTGCCAGATACAGAGTCGCCACCTAAATATTTTTTTTATAGGGGAATTTAGGAAACCCTGACTCAGTGCCAACGGTCACGTGTCCGTCATCACCAAAGTTGCCTCGGCTCGGGAACTTGGGTACGATTGGGGAAGGTCAGCTATGAGCACCCCCTCTCGCCCGATCAAAGATCGGCATCTACTAACCGTGATATCTTGTTTTGAAAACATTATGCGTTCTTATTCCGATTATTAGCCTAGAATTACTATGTTATGCGCACAGCAAACAAGTATAGACCAAATCGCCTAGATTGGAACAGAACATTTCATGTTTGTTTTGAAAATGGTTTGCTACTCGCAAGTAGGCTAAAATACAGATTTTGCCACCCTCAAGTGGGCTTTAGAAAAGGTGGTTTTGCCACTATGTAGTGGGCTAAAAACTCGCAGTTTTAATGCATTATTCCAATTTAGGTAATTCAACCTCCATCCACAGGCATTCAAGCAGTTATATCACATAAGCAGCTAGCTGTAGACACCCCATTTTTGACTGACCTTAAGACTCAGACGTCACCGATTGAGCGCTCGGTGATGTTGCATATTGTGCTCGATCAGAGGTTCCAGAGTCTCGGCCGTGAGCCTTGCCTCCAGACGTCCGAGCTTTCTCTGTACTTTGCCTCGGTTTGCGAACCAGGCTCGTTTTTCTCTGTTTCTTTTCCCAAAGGGAGGGAGAGGTCTCGTAGACCATCTCTCAGTGGCCGTGGGCTACATTTCGTGGTCGTAGGCCATTTTGCCCATTTCGGAGTCTGATTCCCGATTTTCGGAGCCATCAGGCCGTGTGCCTCGGTTCGGGACCGCCTAACCACCTCCGTTTGCTCCGGTTTTTGGCATGCATCTTATTTACTCCCTTTTGAGGGACACTGCGGTCCGAGAGACCAACTTCGTGGTCGAATACCACTCCCGGTGGTTAACAGTCGGTTTTTAGGGCCTCGGACTGCACGTTTCGGCCCCCGAACCTTCATTTTGCATCGGTTTTCGTTCATTTTTGGCAGGGACCTCTGTTTCATCACCAGGAAGGTTGTAGAAGGGTGGGAGGCCAGTAATTGTTCCAGCAACCAGTTATATTCCATTTTCGCCCTCCGACGCCCATTTTTCTCACTTCAAAGCCAATGTTGACCACCCTTGGGCCATTTTCTTGCACCCTAAACCCCATATTTGTGATGTACACACCTGGGAGGCCACAATTGCCAATTTTCAACCACAGGGTTGTGTTGAGGACACATGGGAGGCCACCAATTTGTGGTGGCCGGCCACTAATTGCACTTGACCTATTTGACCCTTGGCTGGCCGGCCATGGGGAGGGCCGGCCGGCCACCTGCAACCTCAATAACCGGCCGGCCAGCTTCCTTACACCTGGCACATCACAGATATGTACTTTTTTTCCCCCCATATTCTGTATCCGGGGGGGCTTTTTTTGGAGGGAAACTTGGAGGGATTTTCCCTCCCTTTTTTCCCCCTCTTTCTCCCCCTCTTTGGCCTACATAACCAGCCTCCCAGCTCTGGTTTTGGGGTTGGAAAAAATTGCCTTCAAGCATTGTATGCATAGCCCCTTCATCTCTCTTATTTCAACCCTCCAAACCTTCTAAACCCTACCTCATTTCCACACCATCACCTAGCATCACACCACCACTCCATTCCAGCAGTTAGGAGGGTCTTCTCAGAGCTTAGGAGGCAGCAAACTTGGTCCAAGAAGTTGCTAAAGATTGGTCTACAAGGGTGAGTTACCATTTCCCTCTTTTTAGCTCATTTTTTACATTATTTCTTAGCCCTTCTTGCCTATACTTTTGAGCTCCGGCCATAACTGAAAGTGGCATTTTTTTGAGCTCTACTTCATCTTTCATTAAGGGCCTCTCACTGTTTGAGGCCCCCATTTGGTACTTACTTCATTATTCCTCTTATATGCCATTTTCTTGCATGTTATTTTTGACCTATATGTAAACTGTTTTGAAGCATGTAGTAAACTGTTAAGTTGTTTATTTTGAGCCTTTCTTCAACATTGTTGAGGGGCTCATCACTGTTTGGGGTCTCCATATATCACTTGCTTTGTTATCCATATTTTAGCCCCATTTTTGCATAAGTTAGTAGCCTATTGAGCTTCTGTTTTTGGACTTTGGTCCAAACTGAAAATGGCCTGATTTTGACCCTCTCTTCATGTCTCATTAAGGGTCTATTACTGTTTGGAGCATATTTTGTATACTTTGTGTTGTAACCTCTACTTTGGCCTCATTTTTGCATGATGTTTTGAGCACACTTCTGTACTGTTTTGGGTCTGGTACTAAACTGTAAAAGGTCATATTTTGGGCCCCTCTTCAACATTGTTGAAGGGCCCTTACCTGTTTGAGGCCAGCATGCATTAGTTGCTTCTTTATCTCCATTTTGGCCCTTATTTTGCATAGCATTTTGAACATACTTGTATCTGTTTTTGGGGTTTGTCATAAACTTTAAAACATCATTTTTTTGGCCCCTCTTCAATATTGTTGAAGGGCCCTTACCTGTTCGGGGCCAGCATCTGTGAGTTGCTTCAATATCTTGCTTTCGGGGCCTTTTTTGTATACTAGTTTAGCCCCCTTTGTGCCCACTGTTTGGCCTTGCTTTAAACTGTAAACATGTTTTTTTTGGGGCTGCCTTGGTTCTGTCTTTACACTTCATGTTCAAATATTGCTTGCATTGCATAGCTGTAGGCCATTTCATGCGCTAAAATTCATGTTTCGGGACTTGTTCCATGCATCGGGTACCATTTTACCATGTTTCGGGGCTGTTTTGCATTTCATTTTGCCTCTGAAATTTGCACGATAGTATGCCATACTCCATGTTTTGCTATGTCTTGTTAAAGTGACATTCCGTGCCGTAGGTTCGGTCCTCGGTTTGCGTGCACGCGTGCACGCATCTCGAGTTGTCTCATTTTCATCTAATGGCCTCTTATGTGAGCGTGGCTGAGGTCCACTCATGTTAGTGTAAGTCCATTATGCATTGCGTATGCCATTTCATTCCGTAGCATTGTGTATGCTAGGTCGTATGTCAGTGCATTGTGTATGCCATATTATCTCGTGCATCGTGCATGCCATTTCATAGCATATTGCATGTTAGGATGTATCTTAGTTGCATTTCATGCATATCATGCACATTGCATTGTGTTCGGGATAGGAGTTAGCCCGAGCACGAGAAACGAGGTGCATTCCGTACTCCAAGTGACGGAACGTGTCTCAATTCCCTAGTCACCGACACTCCGAATCACCCATGATGGAGTTAGGTTTTGTTGTATTTTCATGTGCATTCATTCCATATTGAATTGTGCAAATCGACTCCTCTGCCATCATGCATCGAGATGCATGATTGATGGCACGAGGATCAAGGCACGCATACATTTGTGAAAATACATTGCTTTGCCCCTTTCCTGCTCTCTGTTGCAGCAAAATCAAGAATCAGCAGTCTTCCGAGGCTTGGCGCGCTTTCCAAGAACAATTGCAAAACAGAGGCTAATTGGGGCATCCCAGTGGATTTTCGCGCAAGGCAGCCTAAACATACATCATTCATCAGAATCAAGGCAGTCCCTGGCTTGCATGCCAGTTTATTATTTTCTTAGTTAATTTGTAAATTAATTAGGGATTTGTACATATTTGGACTGTATTATTTGGACTGTATATTATTTATTCGGACCTTCTGCGCGAGGGCATAATTGTAATAAGTGTGCGTGAGTGTGATGTATGTCTTCCAACCCCACGTCTTTCTCCCTTTTATTTACCTGCTTATGATGGTTAGATTAAGGCATGTTTCAATTAGCATACAGTATGATAGCATGTTGCATTCATTCATCTGTTTTGCATGCGCCGGGCTCGGCGCATCATACTAACTGCATTTGTATTTCAATTCCAAGTTGAGTACTTGTTAGCTGTAGCATTCCATATGCCATGTTTAGAATAGCCGAGCCTTCTATAGTTTGCATTTTTGCATGTATTGCATTAGGCATTTCTATATAATTAGGATCATGCATGATTTCTAATGAGCTTCTGCTTTGGCTTGGAGTACTCGGTAAGTTTTATGCTTTAGCATCCTTGCATGTGTGTGAGTGTTGCCATGAATAGCATGCTTACTATGAGGCTATGTGCTTATGTGATATACCTGCTTGGATGCCTGTGGGTGGAGGTTGGGTTATTTGGATTGGAACAATTCATCAAATGTTTGTTTTAAGCCCACTAGACAGTGGCAAAATCATGTTTTCTAAGCCCACCCGAGGGTGGCAAATCCACGTCTTAGCCTACCTGCGGGTAGCACCATCGAACCATTTTCAAACAAACAAACATGAAATGTTTTGTTCCAATTCAGGCGACCCAGTCTATACTTGTATGCTGTGCGCATCACATAGTAAATCTAGGCTAATAACCGGAATAAGAGCACACAAAGTTTTCAAAACTAGATATCATGGTTAGTAGAGGCCGATCTTTGATCGGGCGAGCGGGAGTGCTCACGAAGTGACTTTCCCCAATCGTACCCAAGTTCCCGAGCCGAGGCAACTTTGGTGATGACGGACACGTGGCCTTAGGCAATGAGTCAGGGTTTCCTAAATTTCCCAAAATAAAATATTTAGGTGGCGACTCTGTATCTGGCAAAGCGGTCCATGTTTGGCACTTCTTTCAAAAATCTGTTTTCTCAAAATGATTTGCCAGATTTGGACTCTTTGGTTCAGATTAAGAACCGTGACACAAATCGAGTCCGAGCTGTAGCGAGGTCCCCCCGCGGGCTTGTTACACTAGCCTCATGGTAATCATGCTACTATGGCAACATTCACACGCATGCGATATGCTAAAGCATAAAAGCTTACCTAGTACTCTGTGCCGAAACAGAAACTAGTTAGTGATCATGCATGATCCTAGTTCATGTTAAGATGGCTAATGCAACATATGCAAGGTGCGACTAGAATAGGCTCAGCTAATCTATAGATGGCATGTGAAATGCGACAGATAACATGTATTCAAGTTAGATTTGAAATACAATGCAGTTAGCATGATGCACCGAGCTCGGTGCATGCAATACAAGTGAATGATGCACGCATGCATAGCATAAGGTATGCTAAATTAAATATGCCCTAATACTAACCATCGAAAGCAGGTAAGTAAAAAGGAGAAAGAAGTAGGGGTTGGAAGACATGCACACACACACCCACACTTATTACAAATTCACCCTCTCTCGGAGGGACCAAAAGAATAATACAAATTAATTAACCTACAAGCTAATTAATTATTACAGACCACCTAATTAATTAAGCAAATTAACTTAAGCTAAGAAAGCAGTAAAGGCCTCGGGAAGAGGGTCCAATGCACGCGTGCTCGGGTTTGCTCGGAAATTCAATGCCATGCTCAAGATGCCTCTGTTTTCCTTGCCCTGCTCCCCTGAAAATTGTGCAAGTCCCAGGGATGCTTCCATGAACACTGTACAGTGCCACCGACTGAAGGAGAACACCACCGGCCATGTAGAATGGTCACCGGCCACAACTTTGATCCATCGGCCAACAATGGTGGCCGGTCGGCACTGAATGTGGCCGGTCGGACAAAAGTTCCTGCAGAACCTGGTTTGACAGCAGCAGAGGGCAATACTTGGCATGGCAATGCATTTCAAGCAATGTATGCACCAATCATATCCCTTATCATGTTTATGACTCAAAGGGACATGGGCCTCGATTCTCGGACCACCAATCACGCATTTCCGTGCATGATGGCCCAAAGAATCAAGTATGCATCTTCAATTTCAAATGAAATGCAAACTCAATAAACACACAAGAAGGCCCAATCTCTATCATACTCATTTCAAGAGATCTAGCATGCATGCTTATGTAATGCAATCCTAAGCATGTTGGCTAGCATGCAACATGGAAATGCAAAGAAGCATACAAAACATGCAAGGCATGAGACAATGCAACCAACAAGCATGCAAGGTACAATGTAGGTGTTTAAGCATGCAAGCAAGCATGTGACTTCATTCAATCATGCAAGTTCAAACATGCAACAACTCACCAATATGCTACAACATACAAGGAGTATATGCAACAAGCAAAGAGATGGACTTAAACATGATTTAGGCAGCCCTAACTAGGCCTAAAACAGTGGCCAAAAGCTCAAGAAATAGGACCAGACACACATGCAAGAATGCATATGTTAATGAGCCAACACTTAAGCAAACAAAGGCAACTTTCAAGCACACTTAAAAGAGGCCAAGCATGGACTGATGACATGCAATATAAGCTCTGAAATCATGTTAAGATGGTGCCAAACCAAGCAAACAAGATAGGCTAAACATGCAACAATGGTCCAAAACTTAAGGCTAACAAGCCAAAATGCAAAAGAGTTATACAATGGGAGCCTTGGTCGACCAAAATAGCCAAGGATAGAGCTTAATCATGGCAAAACAAGTGCAAAAGCTTCACAAAGCTAGGCCTAATACATGCTTGAATAAGGGTTAAAACCTAGATGCATGTTAAGGCAACAAAATGGCATTACAAGGCATGTATGCTAAGCAAGCATGGTGTACCAAAACCAACTAAAAACAGAGGCATATTGTGACATAATAAGTACAAAAATCAGCTAAGGTATGGCCAACACATCCTTAAACATGATGCTCCCTCAAGAGGCAAAAGTGGTCCTTTTCAAGGACAACAAGGAGAGGGGGTGGCCCTCTCCTTCCTAGGACCTCAAGGCACCATCCTCACCTCTGAAATCCCTCAAGATTTCAGTGGTGAGGAGGCCCAAACACTATGGTCCCGGAGCTCACACAAAATAGCACAAAACAAGGGCTAAACAAGGCTTAAGAGGGGTCAAACAACCCCAAAGCTTAAAACACTCTGAACAAACTATTTAGAGGCCTTAAAAACAGAACTTTTATGTGTTATATGCAAGGCCAAAAAACAATTGCAAGATAGGTAGAAAAGCTTTGCAAAAATGGGGAATAAAAGGACAAGCTTCTTACCCTTGAAGACCCCCTTCAACAATGGAGCTCCGACAGCTTCTTTAGGTTGAAACCAGCTCCAAAACTCTAAAAACAACCCTCAAGGGCCTCAACTCCAAGAGATGGTGTGATGGTGGGTGTTTGTGAGCAAAAATAAGACAAAACACACACAAGATTGAGAGATAGAGATAGGATATGAACCAAACCCTAACCCTAGAACTCAAACCCTAAAAATGGCTGTCTAAAAATGTCTAACCCTCAAAACCAGAGAGAAGACCTCTCTTTATAGAGCTTTTTGTCTTGTAAAGCTTACAAGACAAGCTTCTAAAGAGAGAGATCCCTCCATACACGTGTATGGAGGGGAGCCAAATGCATGCCAGCTGTGAGAAAATATCTGCAAAAGCAGATGCACAGTAGTCGGCTGGCCAAAGATGCAATTGACCAAAAAAAGATAGCCGGCTGGCCATCTATAGTGCCGGCCGGCCAAACATTTGGCCGGTGGCTACAAGAAACAGCCGGTGGCCTCAAGCCCTGGCCGGTGATGGGTGGGGATGGTCTACAAGCCCTACCCTGCCTCTCAAAGGCAAAACACAAGTGTTTGGTGTAAAACCATACACAAAACAGTCGAGTCGAGAGATCCTGAGGCGAGGCGCGTTGCCAAGGCTTCCGAGAACTCAAGACGAACACAAACAAGGGTGATCACTGAGTGTTCAATCAGTGACGTCCAAGTCTTGAGGACGGTCAAAAATGGGGTGTCTACACTGGGCCTGACCTTTTTTTTTTTTGTTTTTTTAAAAAAATTTTCAACCAAAATTTTATTTTTTTCCACTAGAAAAGATACTAAGCCTCGGGCGGGCAAGGCCTTGAGTGGGCCTTAAGCGAGCCAATGGGCCGGACTTGAAAATGATGGCCCAAGCCTAGGCGCTCGAGTTGGACTCGAGCTCGGGCCTAAACTGGCCGGGCCCGCCCCCCGGTCACGGGTGGGCTTCAAGCCACCCACAAGCCGCGGGCCATTTTTACACTCCTAGAGAATAGGCTTTAAGAGACTAAAGTGAGTTGTTCACAGTACATATCTACTCTTTATCATTTGATAGTGAATATAAAACCAAAATTATTGAAGAGCAAATTCCCAGTACATATCTACATCTACCAATGTCCTAAGGGCCAAAGTCCAAGCAATCTGTTCAATTCCTATTTCTTTGGCTCACCATGATGATACGCAGATTTGGCATCATGAGAAATCGGGGGTTTACACAGTCAAATCGGGCTATCACGTTGTGGGCCAGCTGAAGAACATCCCAAATGCTCAACTTCCCTCCACCTCTTTCCAGATTCCACGGGATTTTTGGCAATTTGTTTGGTCTCTCAAGGTTCCTCCTAAGATCCGCCATTTTTGGTGGCGAGTGTGCAAGAATGCTTTGGCAACTAAGGAAAATTTATTCAAAAGGAAATGCAGCCCATCAAATATGTGTCCTATTTGCATGAATGAAGTGGAATCGACGGAACATTTGTTGTTTGGCTGTGGTTGGGTCAGGGCTGTTTGGTTTGGGTGTGATCTAAATTTTAGAGTAGATTGGGCTTCTATCTCCTCTGTCCTTCACTGGGTTTGTGCGGTTCGAGAATCATTTCTTCACAAAGAAGAATGCATCCAATTTTTTAGCTCAGTTGCTTGGTTTAGCTTGTTTGTTTGGAAGGAGCGCAATGCCTTTGTGTTTAATTCCACCCCAATAGACCCCTTATATACCATTCAGCGAGCTCAATGGGTCAGAGATGAGTTTTTGCAAGTTACAGAGATTTCTAACCTTATGCGCCACGAGTCTTTCATCCATATCTCCCAAAATTCTGGGTGGCATCCCCCTCCCAGTGGGAGTTTTAAGATTACTTGTGATGTGGCTACTCTTAAGGGATCTGACAAAGCTTCCATCGCAACTGTTTTATGGGATTCACAAGGGAACATCCTTGATGGTTTGACTCAGCAAGTTTCTATAGTTTCTGTGCTTCAAGGCGAAGCTTTGGCCTGTCGTCTAGCTTGTCAGCTTGCCTCCTCCCTCAACCTCTCTAGAGTCGAGATCGCAGGCGATAACAAATCGGTAATCCTTCTCAGTGTCTTCGAATCTGTTCCTCCATGGAAATGTGCTGTTGTGATTGCTGATATTAAACTGATGGCCCTTTCCGATGACTTCTATTTTCTGTGGAGGCCACGGACAGCCAACAAAGTGGCCCACTGGGTGGCTCATCATCATCTTTGGAACAGTTTCCCTCTCGACTGGGTCTCCAATCCTCTTCCTGGGCTTGTGGCTTGTCTTTCCTCGGCTTAGATTTATTTGTTGTGCTGATTTGTTTTGCTGTTTTCTTTGCTGTGCTGTTTTTCTGTAATGTCCACTGATCAAAACCAAAAAAAAAAATAATGTCCTAAGGGCTTTCTTCTAATTGGTGAAAATGCATTATAATATCCCAACCATTCCTTCACATTTGTGGTTATTAATAACCTCTCTCGCTGTGACAATAGCTCGTGACTTCCCCATAAAGTCACTCAAGTAAATATTTGATATTTCTAACTTAAGATTTAGGTAAATAAAACTTTTAACTCAAATTTCATTTTGGTCCCTATTTTTTCAAATTAAAAAAAAATTAATTTGATCCTTCTATTCAATTGGAGATCAAAATTAATGATTTTGAGAAACTTGTGAGTCTCCTGAAATCCACACATAGAAAACAATAACGAAAATTTGGATGAAAAGATCAAATTGAAACTAGACCTCAAGTGTAGGGACCAAATTGTTCAAATAAACTTAAAACAATAGGGACCAAAGTGAAATTTGGATCAAACTACGGGGGTGAAAAGTGTAATCTACCTACAAATTTCTTCAGCAAACCTAATTACTGAAGACATGAGTGGTGGTGCTTTTGTTGATTTTATGCAATGTTTGTTTTGACCTAGTCTCATTGATAGTAAGAGGTTTTCTTTCTTGCTAGGTTAGGTTAGACCTCTTGTTGGAACAATCTTCTGTGTAAATAAAATACATTGAAACTAAAACAAACAAATAAAAATAAATAACATACCGAATTTATTTTTACCGAACCGAATGAATATTTAAAGACCAAGTCAAGTGTGTGACACTCTGTCCTTAAGACAGATTCGCCCTGTTTCGGTGCTTACAGACTAATGGCGTCTATCTCCCAAGATACAATGATCTTCACAAATTTGTAATAGCACTCCAAACAAATTTGTTCGGCGAACTAGAGCCTTGTGTTCTATACTCTCTATAAAAAAATTCCTAAAACTAATATGAAGAAAATATGCAATAGTGCAGAAAGTAAGACAGCAAAAAATGAATTTTCAGACTGTTTTTGGATACCCCAACACTGCTGGAAATGTAGGTATTTATAGGCAAAAAAGTCCTGTCCGAACAGGTATGAAACCAACCTGAACAGGTGTGAAATTGAATTGAACAGATGCTGGATTCAAACTGCAACAGATCTGGCAGTTTATGGACAAATAACTGCCCAGCAGTTTGAATCTGTCCGGGTACATGAAACAGTTTTAAATTCAAATTACGGACAGGACACAATTTTTAAACTGTTATGAAAAGGAAAAGGAAGGGACACAATTTTTGGACAATAATTTGAATTCAAATTCAAATTACAAAATTTAAATTAATTTTTCCCGCAAAGAAATTTAGGAAAAATTCAAATAAATTTCGTCTAAAAAATTAATATTAGAACCGACCAACCACCTACACCCGCGGCCAGCTCGGCTCGGCCAGCCGGCGACGGCGGCGCGATTGTGTAGTGGTTTAGGTCAAGGTTCCATTTGTCCATAACTCCTCCCTGCTACAAACTTAAGGTGCCCCTTAGAGCCCAACCCAAGTTAGTATACCAAGAGCTTATACACATACACAAGCTCTCTTAAAGTTTCAATGTGGGACAAGCCTAACAAGGAAACCCACATTTGAATCTTTAAACGTCCATTCAACGAATCCGAAAACGACGTCAACTTCTCATTCACTCATAAATAGTTTTGACGAACCGTCTTCACTGTGTTCCTTGCTGCACGACTTACCATGCGGCAAGGAACACGTTACCTTCTCGAACCCACTCCAAAAGACGTTTGGGACCCACTCAATTTTGGGCTCAAATTGGGCCCAAAATAAGCCTTATAAAACCAATTTTCCAACACCTCTTACTTGGTCTCTCTTTAGAAAGTTTTTTTGTGAGAATATCTATATATATATATACAAATGTAGTGCACTTCCTAAAATTTCTAAACTCTCAAAACTAACATCTCATTGAAAGTTTATGTCATCTTTCCTAATTCCTAATAAAAAAGTTCCAAAATTAAAATAGAGAGTTGAATTATGTAATTTACTAAGATCATCTCCAACGGTAGTAGGTATTTTACCTATCTAAATATTACTATAAAGTATATATTTTATTTTGCCTATCAACTATTTTATACTTTTACTCCAACCATGTTCTTTATTTTAGCTATTTATCCAAATACTATTAGTTTTATAGAATGCCACGTCAACAACAAAGATGGAGGGAAATAATCCTAATGATTAAATACATTTTGTCTAGCGTTGAAGGCTAGCTACATGTAGCTAGTGAATATGAGTTGAGCCAAAATGTCTAATCATATGCCTAGTGCATTGGAATTGAAAAAAATGAATCACACTAGGCATTTTAACTAACAAGTATTATATGCCTAGTGCATTAGAGATGCTCTAATGAGTCTTTTAAGAATGAAAAAACACAACAAGATGATGGCAGAAAAACCATCAGAGAGTATCCTAAACTTAGGCTTGTAGAATGTGACAAGTCTTCAAGACTTTTCCAAGACCGTGGGCATGGTACGACAAATCTCAAGAATTGAAGCAACCAAATAAAACTTGTGGTTACAAAGCCACATACCTTAAATAGGTCTTTAAGACTCAACCAACACAGCTGGAAGAGTACTACCACAAATATTCAGAGTTAAACAACCAAATAAACTTATGTTGTGGGTAGGTGAGAAAAACATTCTTGGCATAGAGGTAAATGGAAAGTGAGTCCTTACTTCATTTCATGCGAAATGTGCATACTATCCCAACCAATCTTTCAGAATGAGACTTCTATTCAATAGAATTTGCAAGTGTGAACTGAGAGTTAAGAATCTCAACACAAAAACTGCTTACCTGTGTCAACAAAAAAAAATTAAAAATTGAAAGAAAGAAAATTCTAATGGCAAAAAAAAAAAATCCTATAAAAAAATTTTAAATTGTTGTACTTCCTTTTAGAGCAATTTGATTCCTATAATTTAATTTTAATTTTAATTTGGGCATTTCGTTCAAGTTGAAGGTTAAAATTAACTAATTTTGAATACTTATCAATCTCTCAAGGTGCACCATGTATGCATAAATATATATATAGAGAGAGAAATTTAGACAGAATGATCGAATAGAAACTAGACTTGAAATGTAAGGATTAAATTATTTAAGTTAAAATAATAAGGACTAAAGTAAAATTTGAGTTAAACTACAAGCGTAAAAAAGTATATAATTTATTCTTTTGGTATTTCATTCCTTAACTAGTAACTTCATCTATTCAATTCTTAAAGTTTTTAATTTCTATCCATGTGGTTCAATTGGAGACCATTGTAATTTGATTGACAAAAATATAATTTTATAATTTGGAAATTTTAAATCATATAAATAAACACCAATTAAATTGGTTATGGGGTATAATTCGTTCAAAATAATAAGAGTAATGAGTATTTTGTTGCATGATTTAATAAGGTCATGTTTGATTCAAAAGATTAATAGTGAAGTATTAATAATCCTATTAAATTAGTGTGGTATTCACTATCCAATTGGATTAATATCCATTGGATTAATAATCCTACCTCTACCCCATTACTAATAATCTTATAAATTTGTTGGATTAATTATCCGTTAGATTAATAATCCTAAACCAAAATGTTAAAACAAACATAGGATAATTGGGCCCACAGATTAATAATCCCAATCCCATGCTCTAATCCATCCAATCAAACATGCCCTAAGATGCATCTTGTGAACCATTGAATAGGGCCTCGTTTGGGAACCCTCTTTTTTAGCTAAAAAGCCAAAAAGTTACTAAATTAGTCAAAAAGCCAACAACCTATACCAAAAAGTCAAAGATTCCCTTTTCTCTCTACTTTTTGCACATCTTTTCGTAAAAAGCCAAAAAGTCATCCCAAACATACTAATTTTTTTTAGCTCATATTTTAGCCAAATAGCCAAAAAGTTACTAAATTAGCCTGTTCCCAAACGAGGCCTTACTAGGGGTGTTCATGAGTTGGTTTTGTTTAGTTTGGCACTACATTTGGAACCAATCCAATCATAATCGGTTTCAAGTTTTTGGACCCAAAACCAATCCAATCATACACTAGAACCAACCCAACCCAATGTAACTCGGGTTGGTTCGGGTTGAAACCACATTTCTACTATCTTAAAAATAAGCAAATTAATCAATAATAAATAATTAAAATAAACAAATCTTTAACATTTAAACATAACACAAACAAAGAGCAAAATATTGTTTAATGCAAGTCAACACAAATTAAATCCAACTCAAGCTTAAATGTAATTAATACAAATTAAATCTATTAACACAACCAATACAAATTAAATCAGTTATGAAATATGAAAAATTATAATTCTTGTTTACTAATAATTCTTGTATATGAAAAATTATTAAGTGTAATCAAGTCTATTGTAATAGAGCAATGATGAAAACATCTCAATATAAATAAAATTTTAAAATATATAGTATAGAAGTAGGTTCAGTTTACGTAAGATCTAAACCAAGAATCAACACAATCCTACCGATTTGATAATTTGAAAATCTAAAACTAAACTAATGCACTAAAAAACTAAACCAAACCAACTCAAAGAGGTCGGTTCGGTTCGGTTTAGTTCTTCAGTTTACTAGAGAATTTGAACACCCCTAATAAGTACCCATTTAAATGAGTAGCACCTCTACCTCTGCTGCCACTACCAATACCATTGCCACTACCTCCACCATTCCACTGCTACCCCACTACAACCTCCTTATAAAGCAACAGGTTGGTCATATTAATTTGTCAAACTCGTATCCAATTTAACCCAACCCGTTTATTAAATGAGTGGATTTGAGTTTGAATTGGGTTTTTTTTAATGCATAACCGGTTTGGATCCATCTAAACCAACTGTATAAGAAGATTAGTGTAACAGGAACAATTGCGAAATACTCAAAAGAAGAGAATTCTAATGGTCAAAAGGGTTAGTCCCAAAGCTTTACAATGCTATTTATAAAGATAGAGGACTGCTAATATGATTGGGGAAAATAAAAAAAATACCAAAAACGACAAATTTGGAATACTAAAAACTTAAATAAACATGTCAAAACAAATGGCAATAAAAATGAAAATTCCTAAACAAAGATCCAAATTGGCAATTGAACATCCCTTTTGCTGCAAATTGGACAATAATGGGCTGAACCCTTATTTATCAGTTGGCCATTCATCGATCCAAACGCTCCAAATACCTCAAAACTACCTGGTCTACATCAACTATCCATTACAAAGCAGCGACATTGCAGCCTCTCTCACCACCATTTCTAACAAACTGTCAGACAACATCAACACTATGTAGAAACTTACCAATGTACATGTCATAGAAATTCAACCACAACAATGATTCTTTTTAGTTACACATTGAAACTATGTTCTAGCATATCCAAGGAACAGAGATTTCAAATTCAACAACCACAATTGAGTATTAATTCAATGCTAGACATGGTGTGAGCAGACAACTTCAGCGGACAAAGGAAATGACAAGACAAATTCAGAAGATGCTTCATTACCCACGCTAAGTGTACCAATACCTCTAGTATCAAGATGCATCTCTGGCAACAAGGCATCTCCATCCAAGTACCGCATCACTTGCCTCATGCTAGGCCTTGCCGCTGCATAGGAGTGTGAGCAAAGCAGACCTAGATTCAAAATCAACTTCATTTCATCTTCCGAAAATTCACCTTCCAATCTAGGATCACATGTGGAAAGAATAGTTCCTCCTTTCCAGTTCTCAAAAACCCAATCAACCAAAACCATATCTTCAGGCAACCCTTGTGGCTCTATAGGCCTCCTTCCACACGCCACTTCGAGCATGAATGCACCAAAAGCAAACACATCAGTGCTTGTAGTTGCCTTGCCTGTTCTAGAAAGCTCAGGTGCAAGATAGCCAAAAGTGCCCACCACATGGGTAGTTTCTAGGTTTGCTCCACGATCGTACAATCTAGCAAGCCCAAAATCTCCAAGCCGTCCATTTAAATCAGCATCTAGTAAAACGTTACTAGCCTTCACATCTCTATGAAGAACAACTTGCTCCCATTCTTCATGCAAATACTGAAGGGCCGATGCTATTCCTCTAAGGATTTGAAAACGTTGGGTCCAATTGAGGGTTGGTTTTTCATTGCTAAATATGAACTTGTCAAGGCTTCCATTGGGCATATAATCATAGACCAAGAGAAGCTCTCCCCTTCGCCTGCAATAACCAAGGAGCTGGACCAAGTTCCTATGTCTTAGTCTTCCCATGCTAGAAATTTCGGCCACAAACTCCTTCACCCCTTGTTTTGAATCATGAGAGATTTTCTTGACCGCAACTTGTTCCTTGGAAGAGGGAAGTACTCCTCTATAAACATTTCCAAAACCTCCTGCTCCAAGAAACTCTTGATCTTTGAAACCTTTGGTAGCTTTGTAGAGGTCCTTATAGGAAAATCTTTGAGGGCCATACTCCCGTTCCCAATCTTCAAATAATTCTTCATATTTTTTCCTCCTCACAAAGTAAATCGTCCCAACTATTGTGACGATCAACACAATGGATACCGCTATCAATAAAACTATAATTTCTAGGCTTTGTTTCTGTCTCGGTATTCTTTGTAGGGGAATTGAAGGAAGCTTTGAAAGGTCTAGGCTCTGTGCTTGCCCACTTTTGTTGAAGCTCCACCCAAGTATATAGTGGTTACCTGGAACTGCTCCAGTAGCGGAAGAGAAACCAACATACATAGAATTCAAGAAAATTGTAGAAAGATTTATGTGTGTGGACAGGAGAGATTGATATGGTTTTGGGCTTCTAATAGGAGCTAGTGTTACGTTGAGTAGATTCTCCACTCCATCATAGTCTATCCAAACCTGCATTGAATTTCCACTTATGAGCTCCAAGCTCTTGTTTATTCCTTCACTATTAGAATAATATGTTGCAGAAGCTGATACAATTGATTTTAAGCTGTTAACATCAATTCCAACATGGTTGTCATTTATATCATTGAATTCAGGGCTCCTAATAGTATCAAGCTCAACTGCCAACAGATGGTTTGAAGTGAGGCCATTGTTAGACAAATTGAGGAGTCCCAAATATTGGGCTACTTCAGCTTGGCTGAAGTTCAAAGATGGTGAGATCGTGAAGGCAATTCCATGACCACTAAGATTAGGAATTATAGGAACCATGGAAAAGATAAAATTTGTGGAAAATGAAAGAGTTTGGGGTAGACCTGATGAAGATGCATTGAATATTATGGGAAGTCGGTAGAAAGCATGGCCAATTTCTTCCTTTGAACTGTTGGTCAGCTGCAATAGACCATTGGGATGGATTTGTGCAACCCCATCAAGGTAAAGATTGGCTCCATGGAAGCCATTGTAGATGAACTGGTTTTCATCTTCGGGTAAGGCCAGAATTTTAAAGTATGCATGGAAAAGTATAAGAAAACGAACTAATATTGGAGTGGTAGTCATTTAAAAAAGTAGGAAAACTTCTTCCTTGTGAAGATGGATGGGTTAGTTTTGCTTGTTTTGTTTATGATTTTCTATGGTGACACATCTTCTAGATTTATATTTCTGGGCTGAAATGTCAGGATCTCCTCCTGGCAAGGGTAATGGGAATCAACAATCCTCACATTGAGGGCAGCAAGTCAATCAAGAAACCAAAGATTGTGACTCGGATGACAATAGCTCCACTTTTCAATAACAATTCCCATGTCATGCCCATCATTATTATCTTTAGATTGTGTTTGAATCGTAAATTTGGGTAGAGATTTGGAAAGAAAAAGGAAAAAGATAGGTCAAATGTAAATTAAATATAGTTACATTTTACCCACATTTTCCCTATTCCTTTCAAAATGTCTATCCAAATCCATAATTCAAATACAACGATTTGAGATGGGGTTTTTTTGAAGGAGAGAGAGAGAGAGAGAGAATTAAATTGAAGTGCTTTCTTTATCCCTTTTAAACTCTTTTATTCTTGTTTTATTTCTCTACAAATATAATTTTTTTTTTCAAATTGTTGATCTAGGGCCTGGCTTCCCTCCAGTCCCATATTGGACTAGAGAGTGTTGTTGGACCTGTGAGGACCCACCACGGGTTCCGTTTTGATAATCCAAACCGTTCAATATGTAGAACTCATCGAGTACTATATACCTGTAAAAAATCACGTTGATTGGATATCGATAGCTATCTCATCGGCTCAGTTTTCTGTCAATTGTATATTTTTCACTGTCCATTTTTTTAATACAAAACTAATTTGATCACATAGTTATCGATATCTAATCAACGTGATTTGTTAAAGGTATGTAATACTCGACGAGTTCTATATATTGAACGGTTCGAATTATCAAAACGGGACCTGTGGTGGGCCCCCACGGGCCCAACAGCACCCTCCAGTCGGACTGGAGGGAAGTCAGTGCGCTGATCTAAATACAACTTAAATCTACTTTTAATTTCATAATTAATTTAAATGGAAATGACAATATTAAGATTAAGTTAATATTATTCAACTAATATTACAGTATTTAAAAATTTAAATCAACGAGTTAAAAAAAAAAGTGTAATTTATACCAATTAAAAGTATAAATCAAAATATTTTTTTTAACAATGTATAGGAGAGTATAAAGGTAACTGCATTGTGAAAAAAAAAAAAAAACCCTTGAATTTAATCATCAGTTTTAAAATAAAAATACTAATAAAAAAGTAGAAATTTTTCTTTTTTTTAAATCAATATAAACTTTCATTAAGATAAGAAAAGCCAAACGACACTTACAACGAGATCAATCCAGCAAAAAACTTACACCAAACAAAATAAAATACTTTGAAATCAAGGTATCCGGGACTTTTGCATGAAAGTAGGCATTGTACTACAAATGTGAAATATGTTAAATGAAAGGCTGAAAGTAATTAACTGAGGGGAAATTATTCAATAATCCGGGAGTACCACGTGTCCATACTCCCTAGCCAATTATTATTTAATATGCCCCCTCACGTTCCTCAATCACCAACATAATACACCACCTATTCACCTTATCCACCAATCACAATGTTATGGAGTATCACGTGTCTATACTCCCAGATTACTGAATAATTACCCTTAACTGAGTTAGTTGAGTTGTCCATTTTATAGACTTAATTAAAGGTTAAAAACTAATAACTGAATTAGTTGAGTTGTTCATTTTATAGACTAATTAAAGGTTATAATATAAGGACTAATAATTTCTTTACATTATAGGACTTTTATTTAGTTAGTTGTTGATAGTTTCCTTTTGACTATGAGGGATTTTTGTAGGCTGATTGTTAGGTTGAATTTTATTTTATTTTTTTTCATTTTTTCTCATTATGAAAACTTTTTATTCAGTTTTTGAAAGATGATTGTTTAGATAAAATTCTTTTCATTCAAAAATAAAACTAAAAGGAAAAAAAAAAACAAAAAAACAAATTCAATTGGAGTTAGAATGTGAAATATCTTAAATGGATCTTCAAGACAGTGGCAAAGGCATGACACTACTAAAAATATCTAGAATACAAACAACTAACCAAATTCAGGTTGTGGTTTGATTGTATAAATAGTTCTTCAAGACATTTCCAACACGGCAAGTACTACAAGAAAACAAAAAAATTGGATACACTTGAGGATATTTCAACCACTACTTTTTAGATATTCTGAAGTCAACATTTGGATAAATTTTCATAGGCCTTTCAAAGATTCAAATTTAACAACTTAAATCTTATTTTCGGATTTTTTTGCTTGACCAATCCCTTTTAGTGTAATTTTTACTTTTTACTAAATTATTTAATAGGCCAAACTTTCAAATAGATTACCAATTAAAAATTATTCAATGATAGATTAATTTAATAGATTGCAATTTAATGTGCCAATTGTAATATCTGCAGTAATCACACATAAATCTTAGTACACAAAGCCGTCTAAAATTCACTATAAATATTTAAGAGTTAACAACGATTAAACTAAATCAACTTGTTGCAAAAATTTAAAAGTAATACTCCAATATAGACACAGTTTATATTGATGTTGTGAAAACAAGATGAAGAATGGTTACCTAGCATGGTTTTTAGTTGAGTTGTTAGGGAAAATATATGATTTCCTACAAGTAAATCAATTAATGGGAATAAAAATTAATACGAAAAAATTAAATCAACAACAACACAAGAATTTTTACCTGGTTCCCTCAATGTGAGGTACGTCCATTGGATCGAAATCCGATTCTACTATCAACCAAAAAGTTTTCAAACGATTACAAACGAGACACGAATGGTGTTACAAAACCATCCTTAGGTGAATTCCAAATAATCAAGAGGAAAGACCTCACCAAATAAATAAACAACAGTCTTCAAAACAGAGTTAAAAAAGACCCAAAATAATAACCCAAATCAACTTCGGAACAGAGGCAACAGAAGCATGAACAAATCAAGTGCAAAGCCTTGACAAATTCACCAATTGTAATTCCACCGAGGAACCATTCACTGCTGCAGCTCCTCTTTCGGAAAAATAAACAATCCTCAAGCAATATTGTTGATTTTTGGGTATTATATCAAAACCCTAATTGTTATCAAATTGATTATATTAAATACCCATTGGGCCTCCTAAAATTAGATATAATATATTAAAAATATATTATACCCAAACCAAACTAAATTAAAATTTTTTTACCAAACGAATTGAGTCTCATACTCTACTTAGAAGATATACCCCAACAAGTTCAACATTGTTTAACTGGCATGTTTACGCAGGGAATTATAGCTAATAACATTGGATGATTGATGCATGATAAAAATATTTGCAATCTTTCTATCTCATGTGAGCAATCCATGGGATTGTCAAAAGCAAAGTATAGGATCACAAACGAAATGAAAAACCTTTTAATCTTTCATTAATTCTTAATACCAGTATATAGATTACTGAAAAAAAGGAGACTCAATACATGAGACTTCTATTAAAATAGAGTCTGAGAAGGGTAATGTATACGCAGCCTTATCTTCATTTACAAATGTGGTTTCCATTATAGCTACATAGATGACGCTTCAAAAAAAAAAATGCCTAGCATATCCAAGCATAAATCTTTTCCAATTCAACGACCACCACAGAGGATGGAATCACTGCTAGATACGGAATAAACAGAGTAATTTCCAGATGATGAAGGGACTGACTTGAAAAACTCAGTAGATGTTTTATTATCCTTCACAAGCATGTCAATGCCGGCACCCTCGAGAATTGTCTCTGGAAAGAAAGTATCTCCATCTAGGTATTGCATTACTTGCTTCATGCTAGGCCTTGTTGCTGGATTAGAGTGAGAGCAAAGCAAACCTAGCTTCAAAACCAACTCCATTTCATTTGCTAGATAATCGCCTTCCAATATAGGATCACATGTCTCAAGAATAACTCCTTGTTTCCATTTTTCAAATACCCAATCAACCAAAATCATCTCTGCAGGCAATCCTTGCAGAACTATGGGCCTCCTTCCACAAGCCACTTCAAGCAAAAATGCACCAAAAGCAAAGACATCGGTGCTTGTAGTAGCCTTGCCAGTTTTAGTAAGTTCCGGAGCAAGATAACCAACAGTGCCAACCACATGGGTAGTTTGTGGTTTTGCTCCATGATCGTATAATCTAGCAAGCCCAAAATCTCCTAGTCGCCCATTTAGTTGATCATCCAATAGAACATTGCTAGCCTTCACGTCTCTATGAAGAACAACTTGTTCCCACTCCTCGTGTAGATATACAAGGGCAGATGCTACTCCTTTGAGGATTCTATAACGCTGAGCCCAATTGAGGTATCGCTTTTCGTTGCTAAATAGGAACTTGTCAAGGCTTCCATTAGGCATATAATCATAAACCAAGAGCATCTCTCCCCTTCGCCGACAGTAGCCAAGCAGTTGTACCAAGTTCATGTGCCTTAGCCTTCCCATGCTAGCAATTTCAGCCACAAACTCCTTCATCCCTTGCTGTGAATCATGGGAGACTTTCTTGACTGCAACTAGTTGCTTGGAAGAGGGAAGCACTCCTCTATAAACCTTCCCAAAGCCTCCTGCTCCAATAAGCTCCGTGTCTTTGAAACCTTTGGCAGCTCTGTAGAGATCCTTATAGGAAAATCTTTGAGGACCATATTCTTTTTCCCAAACTTCATGTATTTCTTCATATTTTTTTCTCCTGACAAAGCAAACGATCCCTAACATCGTGATGATCAGCACAACAGACACCGTTACCAATGAGACCGTAATTTCTAGATTTGATTTCTCTTTTCGATTTCTTTGTTTGGGAAATGAAGGAAGCTTTGCAAGCTCTAAGCTCTGTGCTTGCCCACTCTTGTTGAAACTCCACCCGAGAATATAGTTGTTGCTTGCAACTGATCCAGTAGCGGAAGAGAAACCAACATACATATAATCCAACAAAATTAGAGAAAGATTGATGTGTATCGACAGGAGGGGCCGATTTGGTTTCTGATTCTTAATCGGAGCTATTGTTACATTTAGTAAATTTGCCACTTCATCGTAGTCTATCCAAACTTGCATTGGATTTCCACTTATGAGATCCAAGCTCTTGTTTATTCCTTCACTATTGGAATAGTATGTAACAGGAGCCGATACAATAGAATTTAAGCCGTTAACATCAATTCCAACATGGTTGTCATTTATATCATTGAATTCAAGGTTCTTAATAGTATCAAACTCAATTGCCAACAGATGGTTTGAAGTGAGGCCGTTGTTGGAAGAATTGAAAAGCCCCAAATACTGGCTCACTACAGCTTGGGTGAAGTCCATAGATGGAGAGATGGTAAAGGCAATTCCATGACCACTAAAATTTGTGATTTCGGGAACCATGACAAAGATAAAATTGGTGGAAAATGAAAGAGAACCATACCCGGATGAAGAAGATGTATTGAATTTTATAGGAATTTGGTAGAAAGCATGGCCAGCTTGATGCTTGGAAGTGTTGGTGAGCTGCAATAGACCATTGGGATGGACTTGTGCAACTCCATCAAGGTGAAGATTGGCTCCATGGAAGCCATTGTAGGTGAACTGGTTTTCGTCTTCAGCTAAAGCCATGAGTTTCAAGTACGGATAGAGAAGTATCAAAAAATACTGTGTGGTAGTCATTTGCAAAAGTATAGCAAAGAGTTTCTTCCTTGCAAAGATGGTTGGGTTAGTTTTGCTTGTTTTGTTTTTGAGTTTCAATTGTGAAGACATCTTTCAAATTCATTTTTCTTGGTTGAAACATGAAGGTCTCTTTCCAAGGGCAATGTGAGGTCAATAACCTTGCATTGAAGGCAGAAGGTCAATCAAGGAATCCAAAGATCTTGACTCAGATAACAACTCCACTTTGCTGAGGCCCGCCACTGAAGAGATTGCTTCACACTCGTTGCTCCAACTATCATTTCTATGATCAATTTTGTGGTTTAGTAATATGTACATAGATTTATTATTTTTGATACGTCATTCTCATAATTGTTAAGCAATAAATTAGGAACTCTACCATTTCATGGTTGAACCAATTTTTACAGGAAGTCCTTCAAATTGTGCCAACCAATCTTTTATTAATTTAAAAGTTAATTATATTTATTATCCCAACAGTTCCTCTAGAATCTCAATTCAATCTTTTCACTTTAAATCTAAAATCTCATTTTAGTTTTTTCATATTCAGTTGTAACGGTTAACCTCATACATTTTAAATCAAGTTGCAATTAGGAATGGCCATTAAATCCGAATCCGATAGGGACCCGCCCGCCCCGCTATTATTAGAGCAGATTTCCCCAAATTTCCCCCCCACGGGTCGGATATAATATTGGTTGGTGAATCTCCGAATTTTTTGGGGCTAGAATGGTGAATAACCCGTCCCCTTGTCTCCAAGTCAAGGTAAAAACAAAAACGTCTCCCCTGACTCAAACGCCATACCTGATGAAGCTGCTAACCAAACTATGGTATAACAAACGTATTTTATGCTAAAAATAATTTATATATACTATTGTTATCTTTATACTCACACACACACACACACATATATATATGCATATATGATAAGTTATCAATTACTGCTTCTAAATTTAATTATATTTTCAATGTGATTATTAAACTTTTAATTCTTTGAAATTTTAAGTGTAAATATCGTACTTTTAATTTTTTTATTTATGCCTTTCAACTTTTATAATTAAGTCAATGCAGTCCAATTTATATCTAAATATAGGAAAATAATAATAATTCCTTTATGTTATGCGCTTCCTAATTTACTAAATTTAGAGTTAAAAATATAAAAATAAAAAATCACAAATAGTTTCACGTGAAATTTTTACCCATTCAAGGTAAATTGTTATTATTATTATTACTACTATGAACTATTTTTATTATTATTATTTTTTTTTTTGACGTAAAACATCTGTTTTTTTTTTTTAATATTCTATTCATTTTTTATAGTTTGGTTGAACAAAATATAAGTAAAAATGTTTTTCATTATAGTTCCAAAAACTACTACTTTTTTTTTTTTTATCAGCGAAAGAAAAGCTTTATTGATGAAAAAAGCACAATACATGCAAAATTTTTACATTAATAAAACAGGGAAATGCACAAAGCATCATAGATAACCTCAACAATCCCAACTAGGTTGGCACCGCAAAGGAAGTACAATTATATGCTAGTACTTGACCCAAAATTGACGAGATACCAATCAAAAGCACCAAACAAAAGAAACAAAAACAACATAACAAATAATAATACAATAGCGACACAAAACTATGATCTACCAATCCAAACTAGCAACAACACCAGCAAGCAATACTACAGCAGCAGTCCCTCTTCAATAGCACCAAACCAGTCAGCCACCAACAGCATCAGTTGGACCTCTGCACCTCATAACATTGGCACACACCAACAAATCTCCTGTAAGCAACATCTCCCCTGAATCCACACAGCAAGAACATCAGCAGCTTACAAACAACTTCTGACGTGCTTCAAATTTGCAACAACATCATGCACTGAGTAGGTCACACCCTTCATATTAGCCTTAACCCATAAAGCAATTCGGACTTTCACCAACTCTCCCAATCCTGCAAGATCAGCATTACCTTCCTTAAATAGACACTCATTTCTTAATTTCCAAATAGACCACAGCATTGCCAAAGGGACAATTTTCCAAATTATGTAATCAAACTCTTTTAGCACATTTGACTTTTCAAATAGGTATCCTAACCCTTTCATGCAATATAAATTTTTCGTTTCAATTATGAACTAAATGTCGAAAAAAAAAATACAATTTTTTTTTTTTGTGTGTAAAATCAATTTATATGAAAAATATTTTATATCAAAACAAATGGAAACTAAATCAACTTATTCTTGGTGTAAAAGTAGAAAAATCATCGAATGGGATCTACAAAATTTTTAGTTAATTTTAACAACAATGATTCATCCCCCCTTTTCCCCCCACCCCCTCTCTCTCTCATTGGTTACATTTTCTTTTTCTTTTTCTTTTTTTTCCTGCTCCTCCAATCACCACCCGCCACGTGGCAAAGGGGGTGAGGGGGTGACCCCCAAAAGGGGGTCCCAAGCATTATTCTAATTTTAATTAATATTTTTTTGGTGTGAGATTCTTTCAATGATTTGAAAGTTATTTCTTTATTTTAATTGATTTTTCCTTTCCCTCTTACTTTCCTTCTTAATTTTGTTTGTTTGTTTTTATTAAACTGAAGCAGTACTTGATCTAAAAAAGAAGAAAAAAAACTACAGTAGTAGAAAAAAGAACTGAAACAGTATAGTTTTTTTTTTAAATTATTATTATTAGATTGTATTTGGTTCATGAATTTGAGAAGAGATTTGAAAAAAAAATACGTATAAAATCTATCAAAATCTATCTTCAAATCCATAAACCAAACACAATCTTAATCAATTTGTCTCTTTCACTCACTTTTTTCAATTCTTAATTTTTGTGCTTTTGTTTTGTTTATATTAATGGAGATATACCTAAAGCAAAGCAATGAAGCAAAGCAAATGGGGCGGCGATGTTAAGGGTGGGGAAAACCAATCCCCATGAAGGGCGAAGGTGGGGGTGGTAGTAAGAAATTGGTCTCCGTTGGGGATTGGGGATAGAGGATGGGGAAAAAATAAAAATTAGGGATTGGGGATGGGGAGGGTAAAACCCACTCTACCCACCCCATTGCCATCCTTAGTTGCAATGTCATACTTTTATCTATTTGTTGTTATTGAGACTAACAAATATTAAAAATTAAAGGATGAAAAGTGGTAAATGTAATTAATTCTAAATTTAGCAAGTGCAAAATAAATTGGGAATAAGGACATCCAAAACTATTTAGTTGTGTGACAGAAGAAAAGAGAAAGTTAGCCTGCCAGAGCACAAGAAACCTATGTAAAATAATTGTTATATTTCAGTTGTGCCAATATGATTGTGTGAAAGTTTCATGTTGACAAAGGGCTAAGTACTACTCCCATATAACAATGGAAAAATGAACCATCACTATCACAGAAAGTATTATACTCCTATTCATAAGAGTTGAATTTAAAATCTCACAACATACAAAGGGTGTTAACACAACGACTAGACCAAATATCCTTATTCATTTTGTTGTGTGTGTTTAGGTAATTTTGTAGTAAAAGTTACGAATAGGAAAATTTATTATATATACCCCTAAATTGGATATCAGTAGTTACATGATCGAAGAATGAATTGCTAGGATTAAATCCTGTTAGAATTATTGTATAGACAAAGAGAGACAATATAAATTGTATGTATTTATTGATTGATATAGAATGTATACAATGACTCTCCTATATATAGGAGAGGAAGACAAATAGACTAACACACACACCTACCACACTAACACACACACCTACCACACTATACACTCACCTACCACACTAACACTCACCTACCACACTAACACACACACCTACCACACTATACACTCACCTACCACACTAACACTCACCTACCACACTCACATAATATACTAACTCACTCACCTACCACACTAAGGTAGAGTAGGTGTGGAGTTTTTATTTTTACATTCAACAGCCCCCCTCAAACTCAAGGGGATTAGGAACTAACCAACTTGAGTTTGGAGAGAGTAACAAAACAGGAAAAAATAATCTGACAAATAAAATAAAAGTGGATAGGAGACACTATATGGTCGTGTCAGACCGTTGTAGAAGACCGTATGGTTATGGCAGACCAAGGTAGAAGACAGTTTATGGGGTCATGTCGGACCGTTGTAGAAGATAGTTTATGGGGTCATATCGGACCGATGTAGAAAACAGTTTACGGGGTCATGTCGGACCGTTGTAGAAAACAGTTTACGGGGTCATGTCGGACCGTTGTAGAAAACAGTTTTCGGGGTCATGTCGGACCGTTGTAGAAGACACTATACGGCTGTGTCGAACCGTTGTAGCTGAGAACCGAAATCAATGTCGGAACAGTTTACCGAGTCTTGTCGGACCCATATAGGAGCTAACCGGAATCAATGTCGGGACAGTTTACCGAGTCTTGTCGGACCCATATAAGAGCTAACCGGAATCAATGTCGGGACAGTTTACAGAGTCTTGTCGGACCCATATAGCAGCTAACCAGAATCAATGTCGGGACAGTTTACAGAGTCTTGTCGGACCCTCAAAAGGCGTGCCCAATCTTATCAAAATGCGTGCCATCAAAAGGTGTGCCCGATAGCCATCAAAAGGCGAGCCATCAAAAGGCGCGCCATCAAAAGACGTGCCCGACAGCCATCAAAAGTCGAGCCATCAAAAGGCGCGCCGATTTGTCGTCTGGCGCCGAGAGGCGCGTGAGGCGCGGGTCTGCCTTGCCTATTTAAACCAAGGCGAGGCTGCCGCTGATGCAGAACAAACCAGCTGAAAACTCTTCGTTCTCTCTGTAACACTTCTGAGAGAGATACTCTGTAACACGCTGTTGCTCTGAAAATGGCTTCTTCTTCCCGCCCCGTTACCCAGAACATAGCCTCTTCGTCCCGTGGTCTTACTCTCTTTCCCGACCTCAACGAGGCCACAACCCAGAATATAGCCCTTGAATCTCAACCAAGCCCCCTTGGTTTTGCGCCTTTGAACTATCCGATGGTGGCAGTTGAGCAGATAATGGCTGCTCAATCTGATATTGAGGCCAATTATTATACATTGAGGTCTTGTGTTGAGACAATGACGGCGGTCAACAACCTGTCGCACCGGCTTCAGAGTAGAACAACTGAGGTGCAGCAGGTAAAAGCCCAACTGGCTCTGCTCCAGAGCATGTATACGGATGCCCGAGCAGAGATATGTGTGCTTAAGGCAGAAAACAAGGAACTGAAGCGGAAGGCCACCGTGATGCTCAGATTTGGAGGACCGCCATATGTGACGGTTGAGGAGCAACGGGAAGTGAACGTGCTCGGCGGCGTGGGAAACACGGAGGCAGCACCGGCAAGGGACGCCCAAGACAAAGGCAAAAAGAAGAGACCAGCTGAAGAGGCGAAAAAATAAGGCCTATGTGTGGGATGGAAGTTGTTGTTGTTGTTGTTGTTTTTTTTTTTTTTTTTTTTTTTTTTGGTGTGTAAAATCGGGGTTGATCCCCGGGATAAATAAAATGAGTTGGGTGTGTAGTTCTTCTTCTTCTCCTTTTTTTTTTTTTTTTTTTTTTTTTGATAAGTATGGTGATGATGAGTATAGGAAAAATAAAAATAAAACCAGGGGGGTCGGAACCTGTGGGCGGATGATAATATATTATAACGGGTTGGTATAGTTGGCCAAAAAAAAAAGGAATTGACAAAGTTGGCAAAGTTTAAAGAAAAGAAAGAGTGGGTTTTGTTTAATAATAATAATAAATAAATAAATAAAATAGATAAAGAAAAGAGAGAATATGTTTATTTATTTATGTATATATATTTTTTTGTTTTTTGTTTTGTTTTGTTTTGTTTTTTTTTGTTTTTGTTTTTTTTTTTTTTTTTAATAAAAAAAGAAAGATAAAATAAAATAAAAAAGGTGGAGCAACGTGGGTGGGGTGCAAAAGGTGAAGAGGGACTCAGTTGCTTCAGATGAAAAAGAAAAAGAGGCATGGTTTTGGGCAAAAGTTGCATAGTGGGAGGTTTGGGTAATATATTATCATAAACATATATATATATATATATATATTAAAATAAAAGAAAGTTGAGTGGGGTTGCTTTCTTTGCCCCCATCTTTGCTGTCTGCACTAAATGATGCACCGGTTGCAAATCGAGCATCGGTTGAATGATCGATAAGAGATCCTGAATTCCACCAGATTCTTTTTTGCTGGTACCCGATGATGGATCTGATTTCGCAGTACTAGGCTGATTAAATGATGTACGGTGTGTTGACCGACCATGAGTGTGCTGCATATACGCATGGTATATCCCACGCTGCAAAAAGGCACGGCGGTGTTGCAACCAACACTCGTAGGATTCTGAGAGAAGCGAATTCACCATCATGAACTGAACAGTTTCTTCAGTTCCAACAGAAGGTTGTGTCCCAGAAGCAGGAGAAGATTTGGAATCTGACGTGGAAGAGGTCAGATACGTTGCAACAGATTTGGCCATGGTGGAGCGCTGGGAAGGGTTACCCTGATCGAGAAGGTGACGAGCCATTTGAATCATGAAAGGAAGAAATCGGGAGTTGCTTCTGTTGAAGGAGTTGAGGCTAAACTATGGCAGGTGTCGGAAACATTGCCTGATGAGGTTCTAGCAAAGATGAACGCACCACCAAAGGGTGATGCGCCGGTCATTACACCCAACGAGCTTGCAGAGGTAGATGGGCTTATTTTCGGCTGCCCCACTAGATTTGGAATGATGGCTGCCCAATTCAAAGCATTTTTGGATTCAACTGGAGGTCTATGGAAAACTCAACAGCTTACTGGAAAGCCTGCAGGCATCTTCTACAGCACCGGATCTCAAGGCGGTGGTCAAGAGCCTACAGCATTAACAGCCATTACTCAGCTTGTTCACCACGGAATGATCTTTATGCCTATTGGCTACACATTTGGAGCCGGCATGTTCGAAATGGAGAAGGTGAAGTTCTGCCATGAAATTTGTTAGGAACTACTGTAGCAGCAGCAACAAGAAGATTAAGATCACGAAGAAGAATTTGTGGCAGCGGAGTGAAGGTATGTGTAGAGGTCCGGCGGGCGGTCAAGGCAAGGTTGCCGCCCGCCGGAAGGTGAAGAACACTAAGAGCTTAACCTATAGCTCTGATACCATGTTAGAATTATTGTATAGACAAAGAGAGACAATATAAATTGTATGTATTTATTGATTGATATAGAATGTATACAATGACTCTCCTATATATAGGAGAGGAAGACAAATAGACTAACACACACCTACCACACTAAGAATCTTAAACATTGGATCGCGTATCATGTTTTATTATTAAGAGATCGAAGACAGATGTGTACCCAAATCCATTATGACGGTTGAGCGGAAGCATGATTTCAAAATAGTCTTCCAATCCTTCTTCCTTACTTTAATGCCTTTTTGTTTTCTCCAAGAGAGGATCTGGAGAATATGTATATGTTGGATAGGATTGGGGACCATTACCCTTAAATATTTATAGTTTTTCCATTTGGCGGTTGGGCGGTTGGAAACTATCATAATTTCTATTTCTGCCCCTCATAGAAATAGAAATTACACAATGGTATCTACACATTAATTCCATGACAAACATACCCTTAAGCCTATTTATAACTAAGTTAGATCATTTAAGTTTAGGCTTCTTATAAATGATAACACACACTTAAATATGTGGTCCCAATTAGAAATTAATCCAACAATCTCCTACTGGACCACAGATGTCACTTGATAAATGTGTTTAACTTTAGTGAGCTCAGAAATTTGTTATCATGACCTGAGGATATCCAAACAATCTTGTCCATTAACTATATTGATATAGGATCAAAGTAGTTTTGTTACGTTAATCGTAACTTGACCCATCAATGGTCACGTATACCAACACAGCCAAATGACATAGATCAATCGTGGATGCGGAGCATGGAAATTACATGTAATGTGATCCACACATGCCTATTTCCAACTGGTCCTACTTAACTTTATTGAGATCAATACTTCAAAATATGTAATAGAGTGCAACAAACTAAATACTTCATTTCTGCAGAAAACAATCCAAGTACATAGATAAAACTCAAGTCTAACATAAAGTAGTAATGCAAACACAAACTCCCACTAAACCAGAATGTTCTCAAATAGAACAACAGCAATATAAGCTGTGTGCTCATGAAAGACCTTGGGTGGTAGACCCTTCGTAAGCGGATCTGCTATCATGGAGTTCGTCCCAATGTGCACTATGGAAATCTGTCCACTCTATACTCTTTCTTTTATAACTAGGAACTTGATGTCAATATGCTTCGACTTTGTCGAGCTCTTATTGTTATTGGAATATAGAACCGCTGGCTTATTGTCAGAGTATAACTTGAGTGGTCTTTCAATATTCCGTAGCCATATTCCATGATTTGATGCTTCATAACATGTGTAGCTCGACTTTTTGTGCCCCTTTCGGAAGACGAAAAAGCCCTACAGTATCCGACTCCCGCGAGTCTAAATCTGATCTCACAAGTGCAATGTGAAATAGATAAACACCAAAGAGTCCAAATTCGGCAAATCTTTTGAAAAATCAATTTTGAATCAAATTGCTAAAAATAGACTATTTTTCCAGATACAGAGTCGCAACCTAAATATTTTTAAAAAATTTAGGAAACCCATGACTTGTGCCAAAGGCCACGTGTCCGTTATCACCAAGATTGTCTTGGCTCGAAAACTTAGATACAAGAGGGGAAGGTCATGAATTGATGAGCACCCCCGCTCGCCCAATTAAAGATTGGCCTCTACTAATCATTATATGAATCTTATCTACATTATATGCTCTTGTTCCAATTATTAGGCTAGTATTACTATGTGATGCACACACACAAGTATAGACTAACTTGCAAGAATTTGGAACATTTGGCTCATGTTTCTTTGCAAAATTGTTCGAATATGTACCACTTGAAAAAGTGATCGCATATGAACATTACTCAAATTATTCTAATTCAAGCAATTAATCTTCATCTACATGCATTCAAGCAATTTATCAAGTAAGCACTTAGCCTCATGGTGAACATGCTTTGATATGGCAACAACCACATTCATGCAATATGCTAAAGCGAGTAAAGGCTTACATAGTACTCCAAGTCAAAAAAGATGATAAAGTTAGAAAGATGCATGATCCTAACTAGGCAATATGACTAATGCAACACATGCAATATGCAATCTAAATAGGCTCGGCTACTAATATGGCATATGAATCAATTTGATAGCATGCGGTCTAAGCACGTATTTAAATAAGTATTTAACTAACTATGCAAGTTAGAATGATGAACCGAGCCTCGGTGCATACAATACAAATGGATGCAAATCATGAAATGTGTTAAATCAAACATGATGCCCTAATCTAACCATCATAAACTACTAAACAAAAGGGAGAAAGACGTAGGGTTGGGAGACATACACGTTATTACAATATTGCGCCTTCACGCAGGAGAGTTCGAATGAACTAACTAGCTAACTAATTAAAACTAAGTTAATTAATTAACTATTACAAACCTAAATGTAGCTAACTATCCTAGCTAGTTATTACAACATCACAATCTAACTAATTGATTACACTAATTAATGAATTACAAAATTCTAATTAGCTAACTGACTAATTACAACATGAAGTAACTAAATTAACTACTTTAAATTACTCCTCCTCGAGAAAAGGGGAATGCTCATCCATGCTCGGACGTTTCACCCGAAAAGCCACTGTTTCTGCTGCCAAATGCCTTTGTTACACAGTAGAACACTTGCACTGTTTTCCACCTCAAGAACCAATTTTGTTCTACTTCAAAAGTACATTGCTGATTTTGCACAGGTGGCCGACAGGCTAGAAGTGATGGCCTGCCGGCCACCAATAGTGGCCTGCCAGCCATTGATCACTGGATTTCCCTGCTGCAACAGAGAGCAAACAAAGCAGGAATAGGGTATTCTCAAGAGTTGTTTGCACAACTCACCCCTTCTTATCATCAAACAGCTCAAAGGAGTGGCAAAATTTGATTCACAAATCATCAACGGATGTAATTTCATTACATGATGACTTATGAATCAAAAGGGTGCAAGTTCAATGAATGTAACAAAACTAGACTCTCAAAACCACCTCCCTATCATGAATGATCAAGGAAAGTAGTTAACAATAAATCTTGAGCCATTTGCATCAGTTATGAGTATGAAACGACTCAAAGCTCAAGAGTTCAATTAACATCCGATTGAACCTAAATCGAATTATTACCTTGCCCCTTTTTAGTAACCAATTTTATTACTCCATTTTAGTTATCTTTCAATTCTTTAATCATTAAGTCCAAAAGTGAGTTAAGTCCTCTAAAGGAGAGAAGTGTCAAACCAAGAGTTGGCTTAAGGTATGAGAGAGATGTCATGCCATTGATAATGAACCCCTAAAAGGGATTAAACCATTAAGCATGACAACCTCAATCTCAAACTTAAAAGAACAATAGGCTTGAAACAACTCTCAAAGCAAAGCAAAAGCCAAGAAAGGAGGGAGGTTGCAGAGGTGATTAAAGGTGATCACAAGTAAGGAAAGCATGAAATAAATGCTATCGACTTAAATAGGATGGTGGCTAATGCCTAAACCACCAAACCTATGAGGACAATTGCACTATAAGCATGCAATCCAAGGCTCAAATGCAATGAACACTTAGAAATAGTCCTTAAACAATGCTAAATAAGTCCTAAAACATACTGGAATTAAGACAAAAATTGCTAGAACAATAAGTTAAGACATGGATCATCCTAGGCTAGTAAGCAAGACACAATGAGGGGAGGCTAACCCCTCCAATTTTGGACTTCAAACCATGATTTTAGCTACTAAAATAACTCTGAAAATCAGTGTTTAAAAGCTCAAAAAAAGAGAGTGTAAAGGTGGGAAACACAAGGGTAAAGGCCTTGAAAGCAAGGTGTAAAGAAGGGTGAACCACCCCTCAACCCTTATTAGCCTTAAACCACAAGTTTCAACCCAAAAATACAAAGTTTATAAGGCCCAAAAATGGTGGGAATATACTAGGAAAAAGAGTAAATAAAGCAAGAAGAGAAGCAAAGCTTTATACCTCTTGAAGAGGAGAACCAATTCTAGGCAACAAATCAAGGCAAACACACCCTCAAGAGCCCAAACAAGGCTCAAAGGTACCTCAGCTCAAAGATGGAGAGGTTTGGTTAAGAGTGTATAGGCAAAAGCTTGCAAAAAGCTAAGAAATTGTAAGAGAGAGATAGAGTTTTTGCTCTAAAAATTCCAACCTTAAAAGTGGAAGGGGAGGCCTCCTATATACAGAAAACCATGCAACTCACTCAGAAATATCAATATATACACGTGTAAAAAGGTGCATGCATCTGTGCCAACAGCTATCACAGCTGGAAGAAAAATATCTGCAAAACACACTTGTGGCCTGTAGGCCACTAATGGTAGTCGGCAACCATAAACAATGGCCGGCAGCCAATAATAGGGGCCTACAAGCCACAAGAGATTGCAGGCTTGAAAATCTCTGGTTTTGGTCCAAAAATACGGCAACAAGTGTGTAGGGTTTAAAAGGTTCAAAGCTGTGGCATTCCACTGAGGACTTCGAGCACTTGACAAGCATATACACTCATCGTTGGGTGTGCAAGTGATGACGTCCAAGTCGTAAGGGCGGTCAAAAAAAATGGGGTGTCTACAACATGCTACATACTTTGCGGCTATGGTGGACGAAGCTACGAGCGTCTGCTTTGCAGACCTCCAAGAAATCGCTCCACTGACTAACAGATAAATATAGCCTGATGTGGATCTCCTACTGTCTTGGCATCCAGCAAAATTAGAGTCAGAATACCCAACGATCTCTAACTGATCCGAACTCCTATATGTGAGCATATATTCCTTTGTTCTCTGTAAATACCTCATAACTCGCTTGGCTGCTTTCCAATGATCCATGCCGGGGTTACTTAAATATCTGCTTAACATGCCAACTATGAACGCAATATCCGAACGCGTACATACTTGGGCATACATTAGACTCCCTACAGCCGAGGCATAAGGAATCTTCTACATTTCTTTAATTTCAAGACGGTTCTTCGGGCATTGGCTGAAACTAAACTTGTCTCCCTTAGTGACCAGGGTTTCACCTGGTTTGCAATTTTGCATGCCAAATCTGTTGAGGACTTTATCGATATAGCTCCTTTGTGATAATCCTAGAATATCCCATGAAATTTGAAGTACCACTGACGAGAACCATGTTTGAGTCCATAGATAGAATTGGTCAATTTGTAAACCATATTCTTTGGGTCTCCCGATACAAAGTTTTCTGGCTACACCATATAAATTGTTTCTTTAATGTCACCATTGAGAAATACTGTTTTGACATCCATCTGATGTAGCTCGAGGTCAAAATGTGCAACAAGCGCCATAATTGTCCTAAAAGAGTCTTTTGTAGAAACCAGAGAGAGAGTTTCTTTAAATTCAATTTCTTCCTTTTGAGTAAAGCCTTTGGCTACAAGACGTGCCTTATACCTCTCCACATTACCATTTGAATCCCTTTTGGTTTTAAATATCCATTTACAACCTACGGGCTTCACACCAACCGGTAATGGGACAAGTTTCCTAACTTTATTGTCTTGCATAGACTTGTACTTTTCATTCATGGCTTCTATCCATTTATGAGTGTTGGAACTTTGAATGGCTTGACGAAAGTTGATTAGAACATCTTTCGACATTCCACTTTCTGCCTCATGTTCTTGGAGATATATGATATAATCGTCCAAAATTGCAAATCTCCTTTCTCTCATGGATTGCCTTAATGGCACAGGTTCTTGAGGTTGTTGAGTTTGTTCCTCAGGAACAATTACCTTATCTTGAATGAGGGGTTAAACAACATTGTTTGGCTGAGGATCGAAATTTACTTCTTGATCAATGACAGGTATAAAAACATGCACATTGTCAAAAGTAAAAGTATAAATTGGGATTGCTCCATCTTCCTCCTCAAAGACAATGTCTCTAACTTGATTTCTCCCCCCAAACTCAACATCCTCAAAAAAACGTTGCAGTTCCTATCTCAAATATTGACCTACTTGTGGGATCATAAAACTTGTAGCCCCTTGATCGCTATACATAGCCAATAAAGTAGCTGCTAACGGTTTTGGAGTCCAATTTTCTTTCATGAGGTTTATAAGGCCTCACCTCAGCAAGACAACCCACACATGCAAGTGCTTTAGACTAAGCTTTCGCCTAACCCAAAGCTCATAAGGTGTTTTTACAGTTGCCTTAGTTGGTACTCGATTTAAGATATAAGTTGCTATCTTCAAAGCCTCACACCAGAGGGACTCTAGTAAAGTAGAATGACTAATCATACTTCTTATCATATCCTTAAGAGTCCGGTTTCGTCGCTCAGATACACTGTTCATGCTAGGTGATCCTAGCATGGTGTATTGTGGGATGATTCCACATTCCTCTAGGCATTTAGCAAATGGTCCTGGACATTGTTCACGTGATCCGTCGTATCTACCATAATATTCACCATCACAATCAGACCTGACACTCTTTATCCGTTTGTTAAGTTGTAACTCAACTTCGGCCTTAAACTTTTTGAATACGTCCAAAGACTGTGATTTCTCATGTATAAGAAATAAGTACCCATATCTGGAATAGTCGTCTATGGATGTTATAAAATAATGTTGACCATTCCAAGATGCCGTAGGGAATGGTCCACATATATCTGTATGAATTAATTCTAAGATGTTCGTAGTCTGATTGGCAACTAACTTCTTCATTTTGGTCTGTTTTCCCTTTATACACTCAACACAAACATCAAAGTCTGAAAAATCAAGAGAGTCCAAAATACTATCAGGCACAAGTCACTCAACTCTAGATTTAGAGATGTGACCTAGGCGTTTATGCCATAATGAGGTTGAATTTTCCTTATTTAATTTACGCTTCGTACCTCGTGATTCCACATGCAAGGTTTCATTATAAGATGAAATAGTTTCCAGCAAATATAGATTATCAAAAGCATTAAGTAAACCAGTACCAATAACATCTGAATTAACAGACAAACTGAACTGCTTATTTCCAAAAGAACAACAATATCCAAACTTGTCCAATACAAAAATAGAAACTAAATTCCGTCAAAAGGAAGGTACAACAAAAGTTCTTTTAAATCCAAATAGTAACCAGTCTTAAGTAATAATCTAAAGTGCCCTATTGCCTTCAGTTCCACGGATTTGCCATAACCCATAAAGATATGCCTTTCAGCATCAATTGTCTCTCGGTAATTCAAGCAACCCTGCATAGACACACATATGTAAGTAATAGCACCAAAATCAACCCACCAAGTGTTTCTTCGTACTGGAGCTAAATTGATCTCAGAACAGACCAAAACAGGAAATGTACCTTTCTTTACATGCCAGGCAGCGAATTTGGCACAATCCTTTTTCTTGTGTCCGGGCTTGCCACAAAAGAAATGACCATCCTTCGTTTTCTGTTTCTTTTGCTCTGGACCCTTAGGAACGGCAACTTCTTTTCCCTTATTCTTTCTCTTGCCCGTATTCTTTGAGGTGCTAGCCAGATAAGCACTTTCGGTCCTTTCTCTTGCACACAAAATGAAATGAGCTCATTGAGAGTCCATTTCTCCTTCTGACAGTTGTAACTGACCTTAAATTGGTTAAATTGTGTAGAAAGAGAGATAAGAACTAAATGCACGAGTGTAGACACCCCATTTTTTACCACCCTTAAAACTTGGGCGCCACTGATTGATCACTCAATGATGAAAGTTGTACTATGCAAATGTTCGATTTCTTCAGTAAGAAGAGTTTCTAAATCCCAACCTTACACCCCATTTTGGACCAAAACATTTTTGACCAAAATTATTTTAGACCTCAAAACCCTCTCTTTGAAAATATCTTTGAAAATATTTCTACGATGTTCCGAGGCTTGCATTTCTTTAAATGTTGCACTTTTCGGTATGGAAGAGAAAGAAAATTGGACAAGAGGTGAACTCTATAAAAAATCTTTTTAAACCTCTTATTTATAGTTTTGGAGTTGAAGAAAATTGGACAAGAGGGAAAAAAATTAGTTGGGGAAATAGTTGGGCATGAAACCGTTGAGAAAGAACTGAACAACCCTCACTAAATCAGGCATATCCTTTTGTACACTTGGACTTTAGTTATGAAGCCACCACCATTGGAAAGTGGACTTCTAGGGCTTCAATTTAGACCCAAGAATCTCCTAAAGTCAAGTCCGGACGAGGAAGATATGGTTGTTTGAAGTTAGGCATCAATTCGATTAAAACAAAACTGAGCAACCTTCACTAAAATAGGAATATCTCTTTGCACACTTAGAATTTAGATGTGAGTATGCCACCATTAAAAAGTAGACTTCTGGGGCTTCAATGTAGACTCAAGAATGACCTAAAATTGAATTCGGATAAAAGAGACATGCCCATTTGAAGTCGGGCCTGGAAGTAGATTTTTGGTGGTCAGCAAATGGCCGGCAATGCACACTTCTGGCCGGCCAGCCACCTGCTGGCCACTAGTGTAAAACCCAGATATTTTTTCCAGCTGTTTCCACAAAGTTCCAGCTGTCCCTTTTTGGATATTTTTGACCTAAGGCTCATGTTTTCTATATATAGAGGACCTCTCTTCTTGCTTTCAAGGTTAGAAACATTTAGGAGTGAGAAAATAATTTTGAAAAATATCCACTCTCTCTACTATTCTCTCTCTCTCTCTCTCTCTCTTGTAATTTGCATAGCCTATGCCCCAACACTCTAAACCAAACCTAGAGAACTTTTTGCTAAGATGATTTGAGCTTGAATTTGAGCTCTTGAAGCACTTGAGAGTGTGAAATTGGTGGTTTATGGCTTAAGGTTCATTCCTCTTCAAGAGGTATACCTTCGTTTGCCTTTGTACCATCTTTACACCACTTGTTTTCCATCTTTTCTTGCTATTTTTAAGCTGTTTAAAACTTGTTTTTATAGGCTAAAGCTTGTAGTTTAAGGCTAAAGGTAGAGGGGTTAATCACGCTTCTTTGAACCTTGTTTTCTAAGCCTTTCCACTTGTGTTTCCCATCTCTTCATCAACTTTTTTTGAGCTTTTTTACCACTGATTTTTAGATGTTTTCAGAGGCTAAAAATGTGGTTTTGAAGTCCCAAAAATGGAGGGGTTAGCCACTCCTCATTTGGCTTGTTTACTAGCTTAAATTGCTCCATGTTTTAGCTTATTATTTTAGCTACTTTTGTCTTCATTCTAGCACATTTTTGTACTATTTTTGGGCTATTTTTGGACTGTCTAAACTCTGAAATTTTAGGCTGAAGCTTGGGTTTTACGGCCATTAAAGGTTGAGGGGTTGATAGCCCTTCTTTGTACCTTGTTTTGGAGGCCTTTGCCCTTGTGTTTCCCACCCTTTTTACTATCTTTTTTTGAGCTTTTAAACACTGATTTTCAAAGTTATTTCAATGGCTAAAATTATATTTTGAAGTCCAAAATTTGAAGCAGTTAGCCTCCCCTCCTTATGTCTTGCTTACTAGCCTAACTTGTGCTATGTTTTAGCATGTTAGTCTAGACTTTACTTTTTAAACTCAATTCCAGTATGTTTTAGGACTTTTTTAGATTATTTTAGCACTGTTTTAGGTTGTTAGTTGTATTTGAGCTTTGTTTTGCATGCTTGTAGTGTAATAGTCCTCATAAATTTGATGTTCTAGGCCTTAGACACCATCTCCTTTGAGTTGATAGTATTTATTTATGCTTTTCTCACTCATTTTCAGCACTAATAATCTCTGCAACCTCCCTCCTTTCTTGGCTTTTTGTTTTGATTTGAAAGTGGTTCAAACAACTTGTTTGTTTAAAGCATGAGATTGAGATGTCATGCTTAATGGTTTAATCCCTTTAGGGTTTATTACCAACGATATGATGTCTCTTTCATGCCTAAAAAAACATTTAGTTTGAGCCCTCTTTCCATTTAGAGGACTTAAACTCACCATTAGACTCAATTGAATTAAAGGATGGTTGGTAATTTAAAATGAAGTAATTAAAATGGGACTAAAATGGTGGAATATAATAACTTTGTTTGTGTTTAATCGGACGTTAATTGAACACATGGAAGCTTGGACCATTTCATACTCATTAGTGATGAAATGATTCAAGTTTTCAAGGTCACCACTTCCCTTGAACTTTCATAAAAGGAAGGAGGTTTATAGTCTTATTTTGTTACATTTATTAAACTTGCACACTTGGGTTCACAAGCCATCATGCAATGAAATTGCTTGAGTTGGTGGTTTGTGACTTAAGTTCACTACTCCTTTGAGTTGCTGATGAAAAAGAGGGGTGAGTTGTGCAAACAAACCCTTGAAAATACCCTATGCATGCTCTGTTTGTCCTGTATTGTAGCCAAATGAACTGGGCAGTAATGGCCGATAGGCCACTTTCCATGGCCGGCAGTCCTCATCACTGGTCTGCCGGCCACTGATGCAAATTTCAGCAGCATGTTTGTAAGGCAGAATAGAGTTATTCTGGAAGTGGGCAATAGTGTATGTGTTCTTTTGCGCAACAGAGGCTCTCCGGAAGCAAAACAGTGACTTTTCGGATGGAAACCGAGCATGCATGAGCATTCCTTGCGTGCCAAGCATGTTTTAAGTTTAAATTGTTGTAATTAAATTAGTTGTAGCTAGTTAATTTTGTAAAGTGTTGTAACTAATTAGTTAGTTAACTAGTTATTCAATTTCGTTTTGTAATTAGTTAGTTAACTAGAATAGTTGATTAATTTGTTGTAATAATTAGTTAAGTAGTTTAGCTAATTTCATTTGGTTTTGTAATAATTAGCTTAGCTTTAATTAGTTAGTTAATTAGTATATTCATTCGGACTCTCCTTCGTGAGAGCGCAATGTAATAATGCGTATGTCTTCCAACCCCACGTCTTTCTCCCTTTTATTTACTAGCTTATGATGGTTAGTTTAGGGACATCATGTTTTGTTTAGCATACTTTATGTTTGCATCCATTTGTATTACATGCACCGAGGCTCAGTTCATCATTCTAACTTGCATTGTTGTTTAAATATTCTTTGAATACGTACTTAGATCGCATGCTATCAAAATTGATACATATGTCATATTAGTAGCCGAGCCTATTAGTTGCATTTTTGTATGTGTTGCATTAGTCATAACGCATAAGTTAGGATCATACATTTTTCTAACTCATTTCTCTTTTGGCTTGGAGTACTAGGTGAGCCTTTACTCGCTTTAGCATGTCGCATGCGTGTGATTGTTGCCATGTCTAGCATACTTGCCATGACGCTAAGTGCTTAAGTGATAAACAGCTTGAATGCCTGTGGATGAAGGCTTGTTGCTTGAATAGGAATAATTTGAGTAATATTTATATGCGATCACTTTTTCAAGTAGTACATATTCGAAACAATTTTGCAAACAAACATGAATCGAAATGTTCCAATTCTTACAATTTAGTCTATACTTGTGCGTGTGCGCATCACGTAGTAATGCTAGCTTAATAAACCGGAACAAGAACATATAATGTACATGGTTCATATCATGATTAGTATTGGCCGATCTTTGATTGGGCGAGTGGAGGTGCTCATTTCATGACCTTTCGCTCTCGTACCTAAGCTTTCGAGCCGAGATAATCTTGGTGATGACGGAAACGTGGCCTTTGACACGGGTCATGGGTTTCCTAAATTTTTCCAAAACAAAAAATATTTAGGTGGCGACTTTGTATCAGGCAAAACAGTCCATTTTTGGCAATTTGATTCAAAATCGATTTTTCAAAAGATTTGTCAGATTTGGACTCTTTGGTGTTTATCAATTTCACTTTGCACTTGTGAGATTAGATTCACAACCGCGAGGGTCCGAACTGTAGGGCTTATTTTGAACTTTCGAAAGGAAGCTACGAAAAGTCGAGCTACAACGAGCAAATCATCAGATAGGTCGAGTTTTAGTGCCTTAAGCTTTGAAGCAAGATGAGACATCTCCATGATGTACTCTCGAACATTACCCTTGTCCTTATACTTCATTGAAATCAAGCTTACTAAAAGCATGCTTGTTTCAACCTTATCGTTTTTAGCAAAACGCTTCTGAATTTCTGAAAGAAACTGACTAGCAATGATAACATCATCTGTTATTGCACCCCTAAAAACTTCTGGAAGCCCGGGCTTCATGATCATAAGATTTAGCCTGTTGGAACGATCCCACTTTTCAAAGTACGCAATTTCCCCAGGAGTATTTTGTTCAGTGAGATCATTCGGTTTCGGCATTCTTAATACCAAGTCTATGTCCATGCAGCCAAGAACAATTAATATGTTCTCTTTCTAGTCCTTAAAGTTTGTTCCATTGAACACTGGAACATTGCTTATGTTGGCCGATATTGAAGTAGTAGACATTAAAGCTGAATAGAGAACAAAATAAAACAAATAAACAACCATGTTCACATCAAATAACCAAATAAACAATCTCTAAATCGATTAATTTTATGACAACATCTCAAGATACCTAGCACAACATTAATACCAAGCCTTTGGACAGTGATATTAACTGTAAGTGGTACTCTTGTTGTAATGATCAAATATTGAAAATAAGTTATGTCAAATAACAAATCTAACTTTTGATTGATTTATTATTCACATTAGGTTACCTTAATAATTGTCACACGTTTACCACCACAAGTGTGTGTGCGATTCTGCCAAGTATTAATCATTTCTTTGGACTGGTTAATACCCGCATAATGTACACAAACACGAACATCCAAACATTCCATATAAAACAATCTAGACAAGAGATGTCACTTTGGTGATATCTTATTTTAATTGATCAATAATCAGAATGTTAGACAATTGATATCATTTGACGTAGATGTTGCATGAGATTACTTAAATTTAAAGAATCCTTAATTCATAAACCGTATATATAAAAATAGTACAAGCAAATAATGAAATAAAAAAACTACATACATATATATATATATATATATATATTTATATAACTGTAAGAAAATGTGTGGCATTCCCACTAAGTTCTTAAACAAAAAACAAGGTATTTTGTTATATATATATATATATATATATATATTCTCAACTATTTTTGAAACCAACAGCCCCTGGTTTTGTTTTGTTTTTGAAAAATCTAAAAATCCCCTAAATATTGATTTATGATTATGTATCAATTTTAACCAGTAAAACCAATCACAATCAAACAATCAAAGACAAATCGACACAACGATTTTACGTAGAAAAATCACAATTTGAGCGCCTCCAATTATGATAAAAAAATCACAGGCAAAAGCCACAAAATAATTCACTAAGAAGACAAAAAGGAATTACACAAGTGTACTCTCAATTACTTAGCAAATCCACGCCCGAATCGAACCGACCCCTATGTGCCTCTTCCAGCCCCGTTTTCACCTTGGAATTGTCTTGCTCAACGTTGAATCCAAAACGCTGACATCAAATCCACGACAACGAACCATTCAGGAATCCACTAAAGCTTCAGGCCCAAATTCCCCGGAATCCATCGAAGAACAACTCTCTCTTTTTGAATAAACAAAATACACAAACCCTTTGATATAATCCACTCAATTCATGATATAAACTCTCACAGATATCGAAGAAAATAAACAAAGAAGCTCCAAATGAAAATCTTAATTTCCAAAAAAAAGATCTGGACGTCATACCCTAAAACCTGACTGAACCGCACCTTTTATAGCAAATAGATCCGCAATCTCCGCTTGAGCGTAGGAATGGCTGCTCGAGCAGACTGACTAAAACGTGTGTTTTAGAACAAAGGTCTACGCTCGAGCGTAGGAAAGGCTACTTGAGCGGAAAAAAACAACTCCCAGTACTTTTGCAAGCGAGTGAAACTTCTGAAAGGATTGTATCTCCGCTCGAGCCCACAATTGGCCACTCAAGCGGACAAACAACTTCTTGCTTTATCTCCGACATAGTCAGCGAAGTGAAAAATCTGAAAGAATTAACATCACAAACTTCTTTGCAATGGTACAATTCGGGTTGGATTCACATCTAAAACTCATAGCCTCACTGAAATCGAAGATTGAATAAAATTACAACTGAAATGAGTTTTGTCAAACGGGATTACCAATAACAAAAACCTAACAATCTCTCCCTTTGGCAATGCTGTGACAAAACCCATCTAACAAATAAAATCCTAATCACCCCAACCCATTACAGCCAACAAAAGCAAACTTCTTTCTCAAGGCCATGATCTGCAAAACAGCTATTTGTGCCACAATCTCCAAAACAACTATTAGTGCCACAAGAGTATATGAAAAAACAATAGACATAGACATACGCAAGATTATCTTGAAGTAAGAGATGGAAATATGGAAAGATGTAAATTGGAGATTTTAAGAACATGTAGCATGTATAGATAAAAATCTTAAGACACATGCACCCTCAAACTATCTCCCCCTTTTTGTTAGGAATTGTCAAAGAAAGCTCAATCCACTAAAGTAAAAGCATAAATCACACAAGGATATGATGATGTAATTAGCAATAGCAAGTAAGAAGGAAACAATAAAGAAACAGTGCATAGCAACATGCAAAACACCTAAAGCCAATCTCCCTTACCAAACAAATCAATGTAAGTTCATGCTAACAAACCCTTGCAATGATAAACCAAACTCCCCCTCACTAAAAGCAACCACAAACATTGAAAACAATGAAGAAGAAGAAAAATAATATGGTAGAGCAAGCAAGAAATTTCATATTAGTACCGTCAAAACACACAAGAATATCCAAGAAACACAATTACTTGAAAACACAATGTACACAGCCTCTAGAAGATTCCTCATAAAAGAAAGTGATGCATTATGTGAAAAGCATAGATCCCATGATAAAAGTGTGTGTGACTCTTGGAGTTTGACAAACACAAGATTTAAATCCTAGTAGTGATCGGAAAACTGGACCTCCGGCAAAAGAATCTAAGCACAACTAAGGAAAGTCAAACCACTAGGAATCAAAAGGTATTTGTTAAGTAAAAAGCAGAAGCTCCCCCTCAATCAATGAATCAATTTTTTTTTTTCTTTTAAACATGTCTTTCATTTCTTTCTTTTGCATTTTTTTTTTTTTGTTTCTTTTGCACATTTTTTTTTCCTCTTTTGCACACTCATTGGCAGCTTTCACGCTCAAGAGTATGGAAACCGAACCAAAGAAACATGGAAATAATAAGGATAGCCTAGTTGGTGACTCTGAGGTAGCCTTTGCCTCATGCCTTGACTGCAAAGAACTAAAGGGAAGCCGTGGAGATGTAAAAAGATGGAAGGTGGTTAAGAGACTCAACATCACCCATGATGTGCTAGTATAGGTCAATTCCTCTAGAAAAACAAAAGACACAATGCTAGACGTCCATAGAGAAAATTGATCACTAAGGCGGAAGATTCTGATATTTGCTAATCCAATAGTGTGTACAAAATGAGACATACTAATCAAATAACACACTCCGAAATGAGTAATCACCACAGAAAGCACATACATATTAACATGTAATGGATATTCTCATCAATTCTAATATGAACAAGAACTTCGCAAAAATTTCAAGCTCGCAAAACCATACTAAGAAAATCTTTTTGGTTTTTTTTTTTTTTTTTTTCAAAACAAAGCAAGACATAAAATGAACAAGAACACACTAAATGACCCACCCACAAAAGCAAAAAAACAAAACGAATAAACAAATTAACACAAGTCAAGTTTTCTCACCCAAACCGCTTTAGTATGAATAAAATTGTGAGAATTGCAGTTCTCAGGTGATGTCTTGACGTTGTGGTTCTCTTCCTCTTCAATGAGAACCCGTCTTGACGTGGTTTCTAAATTCCTATTCCTAGGTCTAGACAAATACAACCTTTGTCCATGTTTGGTCTCCAACAAATCAAAATAACGAGATCTAATATGACCTTTAACCTCATTACCACCAATAAAGTGTCTCGTACCCCACGAGATATTGGAATTTCTTCCTTCTCTATGAGACACTCTCTCATGCAACTCATAACAATAAGGGCGAATATGACCATACATACCACAATGATGACAAATAAAAACAAGGTGTACCTTCTTTTCTTTGACCTTACTAACTCTAGGAAGCTTAACAAGACTTTCCTCTAGTTGAATCTTTTGCTCTTCCTGCCCTTGAGTTCTTGTATCATGAGATGTGGATGCACTCTGTTTTTGCTCTTTGTTATCACCAAAGCCAATGTCTCTCTTGTCATAACACATTTGTTGAGACCCAATGATATTGTCCAAAGTCTTTGATCCTTTGTTCCAAAGACCAATGGTGGCCATAGCACACCTGAGCTCTTCATCTTTCTTGATTATTAGTTCTTCTAAAGCAATTTCAATCTTTTCTTCATACGTTGCATAGATTTGCTATAGCTCATTCCTCTCTGTTTCACAAGTTAAGAGTTTTGCACAAAGAGCTTGTCGATCATTAGAAATCTTAATGGCATCATTCCTAGCCTCAAAAATCTCCTTCTTTAATTTGACATTCTCACTTTCATAGGCTTTGAGTTTGATAGTGAATTTGTTATTCAATTTAGATAAGTTAAGAGATTCCTTATACAACTTTTCATAAGCTTATTAAAGCTCTTCATCATCATTCCTCGAGAATTCATCATCAGTGGTATTCTCAACCGGCCTCTTATGATACTCTATTTGTCCTTCAGTTTCGAAAGCCGCCATGAAAGCAAGGAATTGTTCATGCCCGTCTTCACCTTGTGCTTCGTTATCACTTTTATCTTTATCAGACTCGGATTTATCATCCCAAGTGATAGCAAAGGCTTTCTTCTTCCTCAAACGATTAGGCCATTCTTGAGCAAAGTGGCATAATCCTTGGCATTTATAGCATTGGACTCTTTCAAAGTTCCCTTGTATTTTTCCTTTCTCCTTCTTGGTTATAGAATTAATTTTGAGTTTATCTTTGCCTTTGGATTTAAGAGTTGATTCCAAAAGATTAGGATTCTTTTTTAGAAAAGACTTTTTAAATTGTTTTACGAAAGCATCCATAATCTTGGAATTAATCTCACAATCCTCATCAGAACCCTTTCCAACTCTATGAGCACTACTAAAAGTAATATCATCTTTTTGTTTCTTTTTTAAATTCCTATGTGCCTCATAAGTTTAGAGATTTCCAACCAAATGATCCAGCTTTAGGTTGTCAACACCTTGAGCCTCCTCAATAGCTGTAACTTTTGGTTGGAACCGATCGGGCAAGGACCTCAAAACTTTTCCCACAATTTGGATTCCGATATTTTTTTCACCTAAATTGAAGTTGGAATTTACAATGTCACTCAACTTCGCATAAAATTCATCAAAAGTCTCACTATTTTCATTGAAAGGTTTTCGAAACTAGACGTAAGCCTTTGAAGTTTTGAGCGTTTAACAAAAGGAGTGTCCTTATGAATAGTTTGTAAGATATTCCAAGCCTCTTTTGCGACTTCACAATTACAAACACGACTAAACTCTTCAAGTGTGACGACGCGAAAGAGAGAATTGATAGCTTTACTAATCCAGCTACTATTTTGGTAATCAATTGTATCCCACTTATCAATTGGTTTGGGGAAGGTTACTCCATCAACGGTAATCGTCGGTTCGGTCCACCCATACATGATAGATTGCCAAACTTTTTCATCAATAGACTTTAAAAACGATCTCATTCGAGCTTTCCAATAAGAATAATTGGATCTGTCAAGTAGGGGTGGTCGAACCATAGAATTTCCCTTACGAATTGAATCCATTATCACAAATCAAACAAGATCTCGCTCTAATAGTTTTTTTATAAAAAATAAATAAATAAAGCGACCCGTTTTGATGCCAATTGAAAAATTTTTAAATCCACTAAATATTGATTTGTGATTATGTATCAATTTTAACCAGTAAAAGCAATCCCAATCAAACAATCAAATACAAATCAGCACACCGATTTTATGTGGAAAAACCACAATTGGAGCACCTTCAATTGTGATAAAAAAACCATGGGCAAAAGCCACAAAACAATCCACTAAGACAAAAATGAATTACACAAGTGTACTCTCAATTACCTAGCGAATCCATGCCCGAATTGAACCGACCGCTATGTGCCTCTTCCAGCCCCGTCTTCACCTCGAATTGTCTTGCCCAACGTTCAATCCACAACGCCAATGTTGAATCTATAACGATGAACCACTCATGAATCCACCAAAGCTTCAGGCCCAAATTCTCCAGAATCTACTGAAGAATAACTCTCTCTTTTTGAGTAAAACAAAATACACAAACCCTTTGATATAATCCACTCAATTCATGATATACACTCTCACAGATATCAAAGGAAACAAGCAAAGAAGGTCTAGATAAAAACCCTAATTCCCAAAAAGAAGATCTAGAAGCAATATCCTAAAACCTGACTGAACCGCACCTTTTATAGAAAATAGATCCGCGATCTCCACTCGAGCGCAAGAATGGCCGCTCGAGCGGACTGACTAAAACGCGTGTTTTAGAATAAGGGTCTATGTTTGAGCACAAAAAGGCTACTTGAGCAGAAAAAAACAACTTCCAGTACTTTTGCAGGCGAGTGAAACTTCTGAAAGGGTTGCATCTCCGCTCGAGCCCACAATTGGCTGCTCGAGCAAACAAACAACTTTGACTGCAATATTGCTTTGTCCCCGACATAGTCAGCAAAGAAACTAACATGGTGCAAGAAACTAACACAATAGGCATTAAAGTAACTTGAGTTTTATTACAACAAACAACAACATTTGTTACAAAGCTAAATTACTGCAGTGTAAAAGGTAGCCGCGGCCTCCCTTTCATTTACCTCTTCTTTGTCATCAGTCTTCTCGGCATCATAGGCTTTGAATGGAAATTTATAACTTTGGTACAGGGGCGACGCCGAGTCAATACTCGCGGCCTGAAGAGCCTTAAGCCATCCGTGTTTGAAACTACGTTTCTTGCAGCAACAAACATCATCGGCCAACTTCTTCCTTGGCCTTCTCGATGCCAACTTTTCGCTCGTCAAAGAAGCCTTCCTCATACGCATGGAATCGTATGGCCTCTTTTGCAAACACGACGATCGTGTCCCGATCGACTGTAGCATGGTCTATCAGCCGCTGGTTTACTCTATCGGTGACGGCTATATTCGCCGACCCTGCAGGCAACTTCTCGGTAGCTCTGGCTCTGCGCATTTCGCTCTCCACCTTCTCGGCACGGCGTTCCAAATCTTGAATTCACCCATCCTTTTGAGCAATTTGTTTTTGACCAACCCGCAACCGCATGCCGATCTCATATGCAAAATAGAGTGCCTTGATTGACCCATGGACACCATCTCTAAACGCTTCATAGTCGCCAGCCTGATCATAGATTGTTGTACTTCGGGTGGAAATATTTGCTGAGTAAAGTCCACCGCCACATTAGGATCGTTCATGATCAAGTCTGCTTCAGTCATGGACTTATTACCAATAAAGAAAGCAAAACTTAAAGGGCATGGCGATCTGCTCGGCTCTTGTCGTACAAACGCCTGTGCACTTGCTGCCCTGGGGTTGCCTTTTTGCTACACCCCGCCTCTAGGCGATTTCTCCACCTCACTCCTCCTTGGAGACCTGCTTCGTCGATAGGGTGAACGTTGTCGCCCTCGGTCCTCTAACGCTACAATACTCTCTCAGGAAGTTGCTCCATGATTCATTTCCACGTCCAGCTCTGCCAAACATTTTCCCTCGTTTTACTGTTGAAAAATAATCTGCTAGTGTAGACCGCCAGAACTCCGCTCCGCGCGCGAAGGCACGAATTGTAGTTCTTAACTACTATAGTTCGGACTCCTGTCATGGTTCTGAATCTAATTTCACAAAGTGCAATGTAAGACTGAAAAATCACCAAAGAGTCCAAATCCAGCAATTGGTTTTGAAAAATCAATTTTGAATCGAAAAGCACCAAACATGGACTGTTTTGCCAGATTTCAGAATCGCCACCTTATTTTTTTGTTTTGGGAAATTTAAGAAACCCTAACTCGTGCCTAAGGCCACGTGTCCGTTATCACCAAAGTTACCTCGGCTCGGGAACTTGGGTACGAGAGGGGAAGGTCTTGAAATGAGCAACCCCGCTCGCCCGATCAAAGAATCGACCTCTACTAACATGATATGTCGTTTTTGAAAACACATGTGTTCTTATTCTTGTAATTAATCTAACTTACTATGTGATGCGCACAACACACAAGTATAGACTAGATCACCTAAATTGGAACAAAGCATCTCATGTTTGTTTTTCAAAAATGGTTTGAAGGTGTTACTCGCAAGTAGGCTAAAACGCGAATTTGTCACCCTCAAGTGGGCTTAGAAAAACATGAATTTGCCACTTCAAGTGGGCTTAAAACTCACAATCATCGAATTGTTCCAATTCAGGCAATCAAACCTTCATCCACAGGCATTCATGCATTTAAACACATAAGCACATAGCCTCATGGTAAGCATACTATCATGGCAGTCACTTACACACATGCAAGGATGCTAAAGCGTAAACACTCACAGTGTACTCCGAGCCAAAACAGAAGCTAGTTAGAAATCATGCATGATCCTAGCTATGTTAAGATGCCTAATGCAACACATGCAAAATACAACTAAAAATAGGCTCGGCTATCTAGAATGGCATATGAATGCAACACTTGATAACATGCTTTGAAACACGTATTTAAGAAAGTGTATTGAAATACAATGCAGTTTGAATGATGCGCCGAGCCCGGTGCATGCAAGACAAAATGAATGATGCACGCATGCAAACATAAGTATGCTAATTGAAACATGCCTTAAACTAACCATCGAAAGCTGATAAGCAAAAAGGAGAAAGAAATAGGGTTGGAAGACATGCATCACACACACACACACACACTTATTACAACATTTGCCCTCTCGACGGAGGTCTGAATAATAAGTTAACTAGCTACGCTAATTAAACTAATTATTACAAACCAAAACTAATTAACTATTCCTAGTTAACTAATTATTACAAAACAAATCGATTAATTAAGCGCATTAACTAATTAAGTACAAAATCGACGAATTAGCTAACTAAGTAAAGCAGCTAAAGCAGTTAAAAGAGGTCCTCGGGGCGAGGGGTGCATGCATGCTTGATTGCCTCGCTCGAAAATCCATTGCTATGCCTAGAATTGCCTCTGTTTGCACTTGCCTTGACCTCTGAAAATTGTGCCAATCTCATAATGCTTTTTCTCCAACACAGGGACCCTCTAGTGGACTGCCGACCAGAAAAGGTGGCTGTAGACCAGAAAAACTGGTTGTAGACCAGAAAAAGTGGTCGATCGACCACCCCTACTGGTCTGCGAACCAGAAAATTTGCCAAACTCCAGTTTTGCTGCAATAGAGAACAACAAGGGGCATAGCAGTGTATTTGCAAGATATGTGTGCACAACCACCCTCCCTATCATTTCTCAAGCTCAAGGGAGTGCGGTACTCGACTCTCAGGCCACCAACCGAACATCATAATGCACGATGGCTGAAAAGCCAAGTTTGCACAAGTCAATGTCAATGAATGTACAAAAATAACACATGAGGGCCTCCACCTCTATCATGCTTGATCAAGAGGGTCGACGACCAAGAAATGCTACACGTTTCATCACTTTGAGTATGAAACGTGCGGCATTCCTCGTGTTTGGATTAACGTTCGATCCAAACACAATGCAACGCATACAACATGCCTATCTATCAATGCTAATGTGGCATGCACAAGATTCTATCATGTGAACAATGCATGCAAGACATGTTCGGAGGCCAAGAACATCAAAGCTAGTAAAGAGCATCTCACAAGAGGCATGCAATACCAAGTTTAAATGGCTAAACCAACTATGGACAGACCTAAACCATGCCAAAACAGTAGCCAACACACCAAAACTTAGGCACAAAAAGACGAGAAATGCATGCTCATTTGTTGGCTCGCAAGCAAGGCACAAAGTTTAACTTTCAAACACATTGAAAAGTGACATATATGGGAGCATGGCAGAGGTATAAGCACTAAAATCATATGGCAAACGACGACATATCATGCAAACAACACGAGTATGGCATACTAAAGTCCTTAAGCACGAAAGCTAGTGAAGTACACAACACTAGGGCTATACAGTACAATACTCAATGGACTAAACCAACGCTAGACAGCTCTCATGCATGCCAAGGTAGTGGCCAAAACACTTTGAAATGATAGCATGAAAGGCAAGATGATGATGCTCATGCATTAACCCATGAACAAAGCATAGAAGCACAACTCTCAAACCTAATGAAGAAGTGACAAATGTGAGAGTGTAGATACACTATATGCACTGAAATCATGTGTGAAATGATGCCAAATCATCCAAACAACACAAGCATAGCATCCTAAGGACCTTGAATCATTAGGCTAGTCAAAGCTATTGCACTACGACCATGCATAACCAATCCCATATGACCCAAACTACTCAAAACAGAGTTGAGGCATGCTAAATCAAGGCCGAAAGCATGCTAAAACATAAGCTCAAAAGGGAAGAAAAACATGTTCATTCATCGGCTCACAAACAAGGCATAAGGCATAATCCTCAATGGCAATGAAAGAGTGATAAACATGGGAGTATAGCAAAGACATAAGCTCTAAAATTACATTCCAAATGATGCCATATCATGCATATATCACAAATAAGGCATGCTAGGAGGCTCAAAGCTTAAGGCTAGCAAGGGCACTTGCACCATAGCCATATCAAGCAAGCCCCAAAGGGCCAAGATTACTCAAAACACTCCCAAGGAAGGTCAAAACAAGGCCAAAAACATGATTGAACATAGCCAACATATGCTAGAATAAAAGGCCAAAACACCAAGTAAGCTAGGCCAATGAGCATGATTACACTACAAGTGTAAGAAGCAAATGAGGGATACTCTAACCAACCAAAAACACACTGAGATGGTAGCCCAAAAAGCTTAGGCAAGCATGCATGCCAATTGGCTCATGATCAAGGCTTAAAGCACAACTCTCCAAAAGCATTGAAAGAGTGAAACATGTGAGGGTATGGCAGTGGAACATGCTCTGAAATCATATATCAAAGGGTGCTATATCATGCAAATAGCCCAAGCAAAGCATGCTAGTGGACTCAAAACACAAAGCTAGTGGAGGGGCTTTATACTATGGCTATACAAAGCAAAGCATACATGATCAAGACCACCTGAATTAGACCTAAAGCATGTGAATCACGGCAAAAAGCATGCTAAAATAGAGCCAAAGCAAGCTAGAACCATAGGCCAAAGTAGTAAGCATGTTAGGCTAGTGAGTGGAATTGCACTACAAGTGCAAGGAGTATGCAAGAGGTAACCAAACTAGCCCTAGACAGAGCTATATCATGGCAAAACAAGGCCTGAAACATGCTAAGATAGGGCCCCAAGAAAGTAGAAAAACATGCTAACTTGATAAGCCAATAACACATGCAAACAAGGTACAAAATGGGAGGACCACCCCCACCTATTTTGGGTCCCAAAACACACTTTCCACCACTAAAATTCCTCTGGAATTCAGTGGTGAAAAGACCAAACAAAGGTGACCTCAAAGGCCTAAAAGGATAGCTCAAAACAAGGCAAAATAAGGCGCAAAATAAGGCACAAAAGGGGGTAGACCACCCCCAACACCAAAGAGGTCTCAAACAAACACTTTAAGCACTTAAAAACAAGAGTTTTTTCAGTTGAAAGTTAAGCCAAAAGAAGCATGCAAAGGTGGCCTAAACTAATACAAAAACAAGCCTAAAAAGGGATATATGCTTACCCTTGAAGAACCACAACAAGAACAGCCACTTCTAAGGCAAAACCAAAGCTTTTGAGCTTCAAACAAACCTCCAAGTACCTCAGCTCAAGAGTGAAGGTGTTTCACTAGGTGTTTAGTGCAAAAGTGTGAACAAAACTCACTTTAAGGCACAAAAGAGAACAAATATAGAGAGAGAGGGAGAAATCAAGAGAGATAGAGATATATTTAGCCCTAATACAATTTCTGAACCTCTGGAAAGGGAGAGAGAGCCTCCATCTTATAGAATTCCAAGTTTCAAGCCTATTGGACAAGCTAGAGGCTTGGTGCAATCCCTCCATACACGTGTATGGAGGATGCCTTCTGTGCCCAACAGCTGGCAAGGAAAATATCTGCAGAAAATTCAGGAAGGCCGCCAACCAGTTCAAGTGGTCGACCGACCACAAAAAGTGGTCTACAGGGAATAAAATTGGTCGGCAAGGGAGGAAAAGGGTCTACAGAGAGAGTAGAAGGTGGTGGCAGGCTGCCGACCACCTTAGGTGGTCCACAGACCACCCACCCTAGTTGGGCGACCACCAAAAGTGGCTGGCAGGGAAGAAAAGTGGTCTACAGGAGAGAAAACTGGTCTATACCCCTGTTCCACCCTCCAGGCAAAGGGTAATAAGGTTTGGTTCAAAAACAAACCAAAAGGAAGAAAGACAAGAGTCCGTAAGGCAAGGCACTCAGCCGGAAGCCCCGAAAACTAGTCTACGGGTACAAAAAGTGGCCTACGAGAGGGAAAGGTAGTCTACGGCTACAAAAAGTGGCCTATAGGCCTCTGTCTGCCTCTAGGCAAAGGCAGCAAGGCATGGTCCAAAAACCAAGCCAAAAGGAGAAAGTTAAAAGGTCCCGAGACAAGGTGCTCGGCAGAAGGCTCCGGAAACCCAAAACGAGCACAAACATGCACAATCATCGAGCGTTCAATCGATGACGTCTGAGTCTTAAGGTCGGTCAAAAATGGGGTGTCTACAGCTAGACATATGTTCACATTGATAACTGCGCAGATGTTTTCGCCTCTTCCACTTGACTTGCTGCTCATTGTGGCTGGATATCCCTTTTGTGGGCTACGCAAGGGTTATTTAATGACGCCCTCTTCATTAATTACAAAATGCACCACTAACGATGCGCCTACGGTCACTGCCGCCACCGCTGCCTATAATCGATGGTGGTCTCATGCTCAAATGGGGCAAGGGCAGACACTCTCATCTATTCCGTTCATCCATATATGGCCGAATTACTCTACTGCTCCACTTGAGCATGAAGGATATGTTGTGTAATCAGCGGCAGTCTCATACTCAAATAGGGCAAGGGCAGATACTCTCATCTATTCGACTTATCCATATATGGCCGAATTACTCTACTGCTCCACTTGACCATGAAGGCTAAGTTGTGTAATCGGCGGCGGTCTCATACTCAAATTGGGCAAGGGCAGATACTCTCATCTATTCGGCTTATCCATATGTGGCCGAATTACTTCACTGTCCCACTTGACTATGGAGACTATGTTTTTTAATCGGCAACGGTCTCATGCTCAAATGGGGCAAAGGCAGATACTCTCTGCTATTCGGTTCATCCATATGTGGCCGAATTACTCCACTGCCCCACTTGACCATGGAGGCTATGTTGTGTAATCGACGGCGATCTCATGCTAAAATGGGGCAAGGGCAGATATTCTCATCTATTCAGCTCATCCATATGTGGCCAAATTACTCCACTGCCCCACTTGACCATTCTCCGCATCGCCTTTTATGCTTTAAGCATAGTTTGGTGCTTTGGATTGCTTATCTAACACTAGGCATAGAAACACACTTTGAGGCATTAAGTTTCATCTTGTACTTTCGAAGAATATCAAAGGTTGTGGACAAGTCGGCCAAGTAGCTATGCTTTTCTTTGGACTTTACCACTATGTCGTCAATATACACTTCTGTGGTATGGCCGAGTTGCTCTTTAAACATTGTAGTGACAAGTCTCTAGTAGGTTGCCCCAGCATTCTTCAGGCCAAAGAGCATGACTTTATAACAATAAGTGCCCCTTGGGGTGAGGAATGCCATTTTTTCTTGGTCTTTAGGATGCATGGCGATTTGGTGATAACCCCTGTACGTGTCCAAGAAGCTCATACGTTGATGATGGATAGTTGCGTCGACTAGTTGGTCGATTCTGGGGAAATCCAGCAGATATGCCTAAATGCGAACAATTCTTGGGACAGGCCTTATTGAGGTCCGTGAAATCCACGCAGATACGCCAGGATTCATTTTCTTCTTAACAACAACTGTGTTAGATAGCCAGGTAGGGTAATTCACTTTGCGGATTGCGCCGACCTCCAGAAGTTTGTTAACTTCAGCAACAACGGCCGAAGTGTGCTCGGCTGCAGATCGGCAGCTCTTCTAGACAACAGGCTTAGCCTTTGGGTCAACATTCAAAGGGCGTTGTGCCACGCTGGGGTCCACCCCCGGCATCTCGTAAGGCATCTAAGAGAATACATCAATATTACCGAGTAGGGATGAAATCAACTCTTGGCAATCATTGGCGTTGAGACGTGTGCCGATTAGGAAGACCTTATCCAGTTCATTTGCAAGTCCAATCCGATCAAGATCCTCAGTCGCCTTATCAACGGGAGGTTTGCTAACGTCCTCGAGGCTTTCCCAGTCCGGAATTTCAATGGAATTTACTTCTATTTCCCTTGGCTTTTTGACTGAAGCAGTAAGGTAGCACTCCTTTGTCGACTTCTGAGAGCCGCGAATCTGCTCAATGCCATGTTGTGTTGGGAAGCGGAGTAGCTGATGGCAAGTACTTGGTATGGCCTGCATTGCGTCCAATCAAGTTCTCCCCATGATCAAGTTGTATAGTGATAGAAGCTTTACGACCAGAAACTTCACGTCAAGTGTCCTAGTGCCCACACGCACCGCAACCCTGACCTTACCCAAAGGGTATTCAGGATTCGCGTTGAAGCCGAACAAGGGGTATTCTGTCGGCAGTAGGTCTGATTTTGTGAAGCCAAGTTTAAGAAACGTCTTATAATACATTATCTCTAATGTGCTCCCCTGATCAATCAGAATGCGTTCAATAACAAATTTGTTTACGCGTAACTCAATGATGAGAGGGTCGTCATAGGAAAGGATCAACCCCTCGAGATCTGCGTCGTCGAAGCTAATCTTGCCAGTTGGATGAGGCCATTTGGCTGGTGTGAACGGCTTGGATGGGCATGGATGAGACTGCTGAAACTGAATCGCATGGACACTATTTGGCAATGGAAGACTATATATCATATAAATTACACCCAGTGGTGGTGACTCCGAGCACAAAGCCACTGTATTGGGTGTGTTTACCTTACGTGGAAGGTATTGAACCATTCGGTCATCCTGTACCAACTCTCCAAGATGATCCTTCAAGGCATAGCAGCTGTCGATGTCATGCTCATGGTCCTTGTAGTAGTCACACCGCCGATCCCTTTGTCTTTCATCGAGGGGCCCAATCATCTTGGTCGACCACTTAAAGAAGGGTATGTGCTGAACCTTGGGAAGTATCTTGCTGATCGGCTCGGTCAACTCTGTATAGTTCTTGTTAGACCGCCTGGGCCGCCTGTTCTCCACCTGATATTGCTCGCTTGATCGGCATGAATACTGGTCCCTTGATCGGCGTGGGTCTCGGCGACTTTCACGTTTTGGCCTGCTTCGTGGCTCGGGGCTCCTTTGTGGCGGAGCTATACTTATCAGCTGTACCAGGGTAAGTGTCACCGTTTCCATGACCTTCTGACCTGCTTTGACGCAGAGGGCATCATCTTCCACTTTGCAATACTCATCAACCTTTTTTATTAAGGCCTACACAGTTTTAGGAGGTCGCCTTGTCAACGAGCTCCAAAGCAGACTGTCAGGGTGTAGGCCCATTTTGAAGGCAATGATGGCCATGGAATCACTGCAGGCATCGTCAACTAGGTTGAAGCATTCCCAATAACGCGCCGAATACTCACGGAGGGTTTCTTCTGGCTTGATTTGCATCACCTAGAGTGAGTCAGCTTGTTTAGGCTGAACCTCATTGGTGATAAATCTTGCCTAGAAGGATTTTTGGAGCTGATGAAAACTTTTAACCGAGGCCTGTTCGAGTTTATAATACCGCCAGATTGCCAACAGACCTAGGCTGTTCGGAAACTTGCGACACATAAATGCCTCACCGTCAGTGTGTACGTCATTGCCTGCTTGTAATGGCTAATGTGATCCGTAGGATTTGATTTACCATCGTACAACATAAACGTCGGTGCCTTGAATTTTTTAGGCAGGGCAGCCCTTGTAATTCGTCGTGCAAAAAGATTATATCTATCTTCCCCGTCTGAACCGTCACATTTTTCTTGTCTATGTCACACATATGGACTCCCCTCAGATGAGCTAGAAGCACTAACACACCCCCTTTTTAGGGTTCTTGAGTTGACGAGTCGAAGGCAGTGCTACTATCGTGTCTCCGGTGTCGACGTCGTGGATTATCTTCTTCTGTTCTGGCGACCGATCCCACTCGTGATGCGGTGTGGTTTGCTGAGATTTGGCTAACTCTAGAGCCAGCTCTTTACATAATCGCTCGTTGTCAGCCGCCATCTCTTCCAATCGTTGTTCATTTCATTTTACCTGGTCCATTATCGTTTGCATGGTTTCCTACATCGAGGTTGAAGTTGAAAACTGAGTTACTAGGTCGAAGTTCAAAGCTCTTCGTGAGGTGATGTTCTTCGGACAAAGCATGGTTCTTGGTGTAACATCATCAGCAACCAATGAAGGGTCATCTGTTACATCTGTCATGAACGTGCTCAAGTATTCCCATAGACGGCGCCAATTGTGGTGTAATGGGTTTAGGAATACTCTCTCGTCCAAGAAATAGGATCCTCTCCTCCTCTTTCTCTCCTTTCTTTTATATTGTTTCTCCAGGGACCCTCTAAGGGCCCATTGCCTCCTCCTGGGCTTTGACCTGATTCATGGGCCTTCTATACAGCCTATAGGGTAATCGGCTCTGACGGCCCTTTAACTCGGTTTTACTCAGCTACAGCCCTCCACTAGACCTGGCATGAGCCGACTTATCTACGACCATGGATCTGGTATGGACCGCCGACTCGTACTCGGCCAGTTTATGACTTTGTTTCATTTATTCAGCCACCACACCAACCAAATAAACTTGTGGTTAGAATGTGACTTAATAAATAAGTCTTTAAAACTTTACTAATTAAACACCACTAGCATGGTACTACAAAGATAGTTGGAAAAGTACCTTTTTGATATCCAAATTTAAATCATACCTAGCCAACATTGAACCCAATCCAGAATACGAAGCATACAAGAAAATACCTATTAAACCAATCATAAGAATACCAATTGCAGTACCTATTAGTAATGCAAATTAGTATTAGTACCTATTAGCATCACTACACTTAATAGAAAACAGAAAATAATACAAGTAATTAATGAGGTAAATGGAAAATGAGTCCTTACTTCATGTCATGCGAAATGTGTCATACTATCTCAACCAATCTTTCAGAATGAGACTTCTATTCAATAGAATTTGCGAGTGTGAAATGAGGGTCAAGGATCTCAACACAAAAACTGCTTACTTGTGTCAACAAAAAAAATTAAAATTAAAAGAAAGAAAGAAAATTCTAATGTCCAAAAAAAAAATCCTATAAAAAATTTCAAAATTATTGTACTTCCTTTTAGAGCAATTCCAATCATACTCTTTATTTTTTAGTAGCTAAAATATAAAAATAATAATTTTTTATTTTGCCTAATTCCTCTTTTATCTTTATACACTAATCTTTAGTTTACCTATTTATAGACATAAATTGTTTAAAGAGCCATCAAAGACTCTTCAAATGTAACTAGCATTAAAGAATTTTGTTAAAATAACTATGGTAATAGTTAGACTATTGACGTGATTAAAACGGTAGCAGTTGGGAGCCCGAAATTTTGGGCTCGAATGCCCCGAAATTTCCATATAAGGAAATAAAAAAAAAACAAGGCAAAAAAAAAGAAAAAAAAAAACAAACTTATCCAAAAAAGGAAATTTGAGCCATTTGAGCCATAGTTTTTAGGGCCACCAATCATTTTCCTGATTAAAATATGACAATACTAGCTATTATAGCTAACAAGCCTCATTAAAGAGTCCCTTGGATTAGAAAGGGAAAAAAGAATGATTAATACTATATGCACCAATTAGTACACTAACTAGTGTACCAATTGATGATGTGACATAATTTAAGATATTTTCGGTATTTATAATTTGTATAATGAGTGGGATCAATAATAATGTCATAACTAATGTAGTTAATACATGCAAGTGTTTTAACCAAAAAGCTAAAAAGTTACTAAAAAAAATCAAAAAGTCTAACTTATACAAAAAATTCAAAATTTTTATTTTCTCTCTATTTTTTGCACATCTTTTTGTAAAAAAATCAAAAAGTCATTCTAAACATATTAATTTTTTTACCTCATATTTCAGCCAAAAAGTTAAAAAAATTACTAAAATAATTTAATACCAAACGAACCTAATTAGTAAATATAACACCACTCAAAAAGAATTGGAATTACAATAAGTAATTGACGCATGAAAAGTTCCATCATCGGTTTTGGAACAATTTCTGGAAGCTTTGAAATGATTTAATAAGTTCAATTTGTAAGACTTGGAAATTATACAAAACACAAACACGACTTAAAAAAAATGATTCATGGCAAAGGAGATCTCAATTGCATTGAATATTGGGTTTGTCAAGTTACAGATGCAACAGATTGATTATGCAAACATATTTCATGTTTGAAAACCCATTAAAAAAAGCTAGGGCATTTGGATTGAAGTAGCTGAATAACAATCTCATTACCGTCTGGAATCTCGATTAAAGGTTTCCTGCTTGAAATCTCATGCTCCACAATACTCGCTTCATCCCCATATCTCTGCCTCTCTCTCTCTCTCTCTCTCTCTCTCTGTAGATTTTTTAATTGGCTGTGTTCAGAGACGTCTCAATTGAGTTGGAAACCACAAATTCAGGAATTCATTCTTGAAAAGTGAAAAACAGGATTTAGGGATTTGGTGAGCAAATGTAATCACACCCCATTTATGTTTTGTTTTCCATTGGTCAGAAATTAAAATTACTAACTCATTCAAATAAGAAAGTGAGGAATTACATCATTTTTTTTATTACATACAAAATTCTAATCAATTGTTTTTTTCCATTTTTCAATTGAAATGTAACAGAATTGAGGAGAGAAAATAAATTAATTGTTAATTTAATTTCACTTTTATTCCTTAAATTATCACAAAATTTTCTATGCGTAAATAAATTATACTTTTAACTTTTTGTACAAAACAATGCTCAATTAATACATATTAATGTATATTTTGGAGGAGAAAGATTGAGTATACACTAAACATTTTGGTCTGTATTATTTCAAATTAAATAATTTGATTCCTATGATTTAAGTTTAGTTTTAATTTGGACATCTCGGTCAAGTTAGAGGTTAAAATTAACTAATTTTGAATACTTATCAATCTCTCAAGATGTACCATGTACACATAAAAAAAACATTAATAGAAATTTGGACAGAAGGATTGAATAGAAACTATACTTGAAATGTAACGATTAAATTATTTAAATTAAAATAATAGAGACCAAAATAAAATTTAAGTTAAACTACAAGTGTAAAAAAGTATATAATTTATCCATTTTGTATTTTATTCCTTGACTATTAATTTTGTTTATTCAATTCTTAAAGTTTTTAATTTCTATCCATGTGGTTCAATTGGAGACCATTGTAATTTGATTGACAAAAATATAATTTTATAATTTGAACAACTTAAATCATACAAATAAACACCAAATAAATTGGTTATGGGGTATAATTCGTTCAAAATAATAAGAATAATGAGTATTTTGATGCATCTTGCGACCCATTGAATAGGGCATAAGTATTAGGGGTGTTCATGGGTCGATGTTGTTTAGTTTGGCACTAAATTTGGAATCAACCCAATCATAATTGGTTTCAAGTTTTTGGACCCAAAACCAATCCAATCATACACTAGAACCAACCCAACTTAACCCAACCCAACGGAACTCGGGTTAATACCACGGTTCCCCTATATTAAAAACAAGCTAATTAATCAATAATAAATAATTAAAATAAACAAATCTTTAACAATTAAACATAACATAAACAAAAAGCAAAATATTGTTGAATGCAAGTCAATACAAATTAAATCCAACTCAAGCTTAAATATAATCAATATAAATTAAATCTATTAATACAACTAATACAAATTAAATTAGCTACGAAATCTGACTAAAGCTTCTAGTACTTCTTTCGTTTACTAACAATTCTTGTATATGAAAAATTATTAAGTGTAATCAAGTATATTGTAATAGAGCAATAAGATAAAAACATCTCAATATAAATAAAATTTTAAAATATATAGTATATAAATAGATTCGGTTCTCGGATTGATTCGGTTTAAGCAAGACCTAAACCAAGAATCAACATTTGATCATTCGAAAATTCAAAGCCAAATTAACGCACCTAAAAACCAAACCAAATCAAACCAAACCAACTCAAAGAAGTCGGGCCGGTTTGGTTTGATTCTTCAATTCACTAGGTAATTTGAACACCGTTAATAAGTACCCATTTAAATGAGTAGCACCTTCACTATTACTGCCACTACCATACCATTGCCACTACCTCCACCATTCCGCTGCTACCACCACTACCACTACCACTACCACATCTTCCTTATAAAGCAACGGATTGTTCAAATTAATTTATCAAACTCGTATCTAATTTAACCCAATCCATTTATTAAATGAGTGGATTTGAATTTGAATTGGGTTATTTTAATGTATAACCCGTTTTGATCCATCTAAACCAACTGTATAAGATTAAGAATAGTGTAACAGAAACAATTGCGAAATGCTCAAAAGAAGAGAATTCTAATGATCAAAACGGTTAGTCCCAAAGCTTTACAATGCTATTTATAAAGATAAAGGACTGCTAATATGATTGGGGAAAATAAAAAAATACCAAAAACGACAAATTTTGAATACTAAAAACTTAAATGAACATGTCAAAACAAATGACAATAAAAATGAAAATTCCTAAACAAAGATCTAAATTGGCAATTGAACATGCCTTCTGCAGCAAATTGGACAACAATGGGCTGAACCGTTATTAATCAGTTTGCCATTCGTCGATCCAACTGCTCCAAATACCTCGAAACTACTTGGTCTACATCAACTCTCCATTACAAAGCAGCGACGTTGCAGCCTCTCTCATCATTATTTCTAACAAACTGTCAGACAACATCAATACTATGTAGAAATTTACCAATGTACGTGTCATAGAAATTCAAACACAACGACATTGAAACTATGTTCTAGCATATCCAAGGAATAGAGATTTCAAATTCAACAACTACAATTGAGTATTAATTCAATGCTAGACATGATGTGAGCAGACAACTTCAGCGGACAAAGGAAATGACATGACAAATTCAGCAGATGCATCATTACCCACACTAAGTGTACCCATACCTATAGTATCAAGATGCATCTCTGGCAACAAGGCATCTCCATCCAAGTATCGCATCACTTGCCTCATGCTAGGCCTTGCCGCTGCATAGGAGTGTGAGCAAAGCAGACCTAGATTCAAAATCAACTTCATTTCATCTTCCGAAAACTCACCTACCAATCTAGGATCACACGTGGAAAGAATAGTTCCTCGTTTCCAGTTCTCAAAAACCCAATCAACCAAAACCATATCTTCAGGCAACCCTTGTGGCTCTATAGGCCTCCTTCCACACGCCACTTCGAGCATGAATACACCAAAAGCAAACACATCAGTGCTTGTAGTTGCCTTGCCTGTTCTAGAAAGCTCAGGTGCAAGATAGCCAAAAGTGCCCACCACATGGGTAGTTTCTACGTTTGCTCCACGATCATACAATCTAGCAAGCCCAAAATCTCCTAGCCGTCCATTTAGATCAGCATCTAGTAAAACATTACTAGCCTTCACATCTCTATGAAGAACAACTTGCTCACATTCTTCATGCAAATACTGAAGGGCCGATGCTATTCCTCTAAGGATTTGAAAACGTTGGGTCCAATTGAGGGTTGGTTTTTCATTGCTAAATATGAACTTGTCAAGGCTTCCATTGGGCATATAATCATAGACCAAGAGAAGCTCTCCCCTTCGCCTGCAATAACCAAGGAGCTGGACCAAATTCCTATGTCTTAGTCTTCCCATGCTTGAAATTTCGGCCACAAACTCCTTCACCCCTTGTTTTGAATCATGAGAGATTTTTTTGACTGCAACTTGTTCCTTGGAAGAGGGAAGTACTCCTCTATAAACATTTCCAAAACCTCCTGCTCCAAGAAACTCTTGGTCTTTGAAACCTTTGGTAGCTTTGTAGAGGTCCTTATAGGAAAATCTTTGAGGGCCATACTCCCGTTCCCAATCTTCAAATAATTCTTCATATTTTTTCCTCCTCACAAGGTAAATCGTCCCAACTATTGTGACGATCAACACAATGGATACCACTATCAATAAAACTATAATTTCTAGACTTTGTTTCTGTCTTGGTATTCTTTGTAGGGGAATTGAAGGAAGCTTTGAAAGGTCTAGGCTCTGTGCTTGCCCACTTTTGTTGAAGCTCCACCCAAGTATATAGTGGTTACCTGGAACTGCTCCAGTAGCAGAAGAGAAACCAACATACATAGAATTCAAGAAAATTGTAGAAAGATTTATGTGTGTTGACAGGAGAGATTGATATGGTTTTGGGCTTCTAATAGGAGCTAGTGTTACGTTGAGTAGATTCTCCACTCCATCATAGTCTATCCAAACCTGCATTGAATTTCCACTTATGAGCTCCAAGCTCTTGTTTATTCCTTCACTATTAGAATAATATGTTGCAGGAGCTGATACAATTGATTTTAAGCTGTTAACATCAATTCCAACATGGTTGTCATTTATATCATTGAATTCAGGGCTCCTAATAGTATCAAGCTCAACTGCCAACAGATGGTTTGAAGTGAGGCCATTGTTAGACAAATTGAGGAGTCCCAAATATTGGGCTACTTCAGCTCGGGTGAAGTTCAAAGATGGTGAGATCGTAAAGGCAATTCCATGACCACTAAGATTAGGAATTATAGGAACCATGGAAAAGATAAAATTTGTGGAAAATGAAAGAGTTTGGGGCAGACCTGATGAAGATGCATTGAATATTATGGGAAGTCGGTAGAAAGCATGGCCAATTTCTTGCTTTGAACTGTTGGTCAGCTGCAATAGACCACTGGGATGGATTTGTGCAACCCCATCAAGGTAAAGATTGGGTCCATGGAAGCCATTGTAGATGAACTGGTTTTCATCTTCAGCTAAGGCCAGAATTTTAAAGTATACATGGAAAAGTATAAGAAAACGAACTAATATTGGAGTGGTAGTCATTTAAAAAAGTAGGAAAACTTCTTCCTTGTGAAGATGGATGGGTTAGTTTTGCTTGTTTTGTTTATGATTTTCTATGGTGACACATCTTCTAGATTTATATTTCTGGGCTGAAATGTCAGGATCTCCTCCTGGCAAGGGTAATGGGGAATCAACAATCCTCACATTGAGGGCAGCAAGTCAATCAAGAAACCACAGATTGTGACTCGGATGACAATAGCTCCACTTTTCAATAACAATTCCCATGTCATTCCCATCATTATTATCACTTAGATTGTGTTAGGATCATAAATTTAGGTAGGGATTTGAAAAGAGAAAGGAAAAAGATAAGTTAAATGTGAATTAAATATAACTACATTTCACCCACTTTTTTCCTTTTCCTTTTAAAATACCTACCCAAATCCATGATACAATTAATGAAGTAATGGAAAGTGAGTCCTTACTTCAAGTTTTGCAGCATGTGCCACATTGTGTCAACCAATCTTTTCACACTTCCATTCAATAAAACTGGCAAGTGTGAAATAAGGATTAAGGATCTCCAAAACTGTTTACCTGTGTTGACAAAAAGGAAAAAGAAATAGAAAACGAAAGAAAAAATCACTCCATTAGCAGTGTGACACCATCACTGAGAACGATATGCGTTGAAAAGAAAAACCTGTAAGAAGAGTTCAGAATTATTGTACTTCATTTATGCCTATATGATGATGTAGAAGTCACATGTTCACAAGGACCTAACAAGGAAAATGTTACATCAACTCAAGTCATTTGAGCAACATATTTGATCAATCTTTTTCTTTTTATTTTTTTGGGGAAGTAATCTACAACAAACAATCCAAAATATACACAATTGCCATTGGGTAAATAAATAAATTACATTATTGAACCTTATAATTTTAGTGAGATTTCACTTTGATCTCTATAATTTCACTTTCATTTTCATTTAAATGTAATCCCTCTGTCAAAATCAATAGTATTTTACTTTGAAAAAAACACCTGTGAAACTAAACCCCTCCATCAAAATCAATAGTACTTTACTTTGAAAAAAACACCTGTGAAACACCTGTGAAACTAAACCCCTCCATCAAAATCAATAGTATTTTACTTTGAAAAAAACACCTGTGAAACTAAACAAACAAAGTGGAATTCGGGTGAAACTATAAGCAATACTGGTGTAACTTATTCATTTTTCTTTGTTAAACATAAATTGCAAAAATACTCATGCGAGTTGCACATGACATTTTTCCATTCAAACTGCCCCAGAGTGGATAATGGGGTTGCCCACTGGATAGCCTGTGCCTGTCTAGATGAGGTTTTGCCTTTGGACTAGGTGTCTTGTCCTCCATCAGCACTTGTAGAGTGACTTGTGATTTAATGATATTGGATTGGTTTCTTCGATCCAAAAAAAAAAAACCTGCTAACAAACTTGATGACGCGATCGCATTGAAATGCAATTATAAATGACTGGTTTAAATTGATGAAATTAAAAATACTTAAGAGGAGCCAATTAGGTAATTTACTCGGTGCAAAATTCAGTAGGGTCAGAATGAAGCAAACAGATTTGAGGTTTGTAAAAAAAAACATTCAAAAAATAGGACATTTTGATTGAAATAGCTGAATAATAACAATAAGGGCAAACTTCAACTTACTCCTCTATAGTTTGGACCGGGTGCGGATTACCCTGACATTTAGATATCACCACATAACCCTTGTGTTGTGGTTACTAGAGTGAAGTGCACAGTTAATACCATTAACAACAAAAATAAAAAGACTATTTTGCCCTTGTATATATAACCCTTGTATCTATTTGCTTGATGAAATCCGAGTGCTCCCTTCTGCACAAAACACACAACAAAACCCTTTTTTAATTTCTCCCATTTCTCCACCTTAATTTCTCAAAAAATTTACCCTTGAAGATTGCCTAAATTCATGCTCTGTTTTTCGATTTTGGTTTGTAGTTTGAATTTTGAAGGGTATATATATATGTATATATAAATCAATACAGATTTCGGTGATCCTATATTCCATAAATATATCTAATATATATCACAGACTGTAAACATAGTATAATACATATACACATTCATAATTTATATATATATATATATATATGCTATAAACATAATGGATTCATCAAACACCATGAAATCAGATTCAAATCGATCAAACCAAACACAAATACATACAGTATACCCTTCGCAGCAACTAGCACAATCCAAGAAGGGTCATTCAATTTGGAGATGGACTGGATAATTTTTCGCTGAGAACTATTTACTGGTTCACTTGGAGAATTATTTGTTCCAACTTCAAAGTCATTAAAACCAAATCAAAGGGTTACAGAAAATTTGGGAATGATAAAATCAGAGAAGACCCATCCATAAAGTCTAAAATGATAAATCAATCACGGAATCAGATTCATGAGAAGACCCATCCATGGAATCAGATTCATGGAATAATATTTACAAATCAATCAAACCAAAACATAAATATATACTGTACAAATCAAACAACATTACAGCAAAGAAGCGGCCAAAAATCTTACAGTAACGAATCGATTAAGGGACGGAATTCGCTGGCAATGGTCAGAAATGTGAAAGGAAGTGGTGGCCATGGTCGATAAGGCGAGACGATGTAGCAGTGATTGTCGAGAAGGTTAACGATGGTCGGGTGGCGACGACGATGATCGGGAAGAGGAGAAGAGTCGACGACGGTGATCGGCGAGAGCGGAAGAGACATCAACAACGATGGTCGGAAGGAAGAAGGTGACTGGTTCAGATATGCCATTTTTTTTGGATTGAGGAACAGTCGATGAAGATGAGGGTATAATCGTTATTTAACATTTTAATTCCATAATTACAGTGGTAAGGTGAAGTTTTACTGTAACAATAAACTATCCAAATCTCATTACCGTCTCGAATCTCCAATTTAGGATTCGTTTGGAAAATGGGATCGCTTTTTAATTTTTTTAGATTTTTATATTACTTCAGTTTGAGATTAAAATGTCTGATTCAAGAAAAAAATTTCACTTAAATTATTTTATAAAAAAATATATAATAATTATAAATTAAATATAATATTTTATCTCTTATTAAATTAAAATTTTTATTTTAATTTTTTAATTATTTTAATAAAAAAAAAATCCTTAAATCTAATTTCTCAAACATAGGCTTAGAGGTTTCGTGCTTGAAATCTCGGGCCTCAGATGACTCGCTTCATCGCCCATGTGTCTCTCTCTCTCTCTCTCTCTCTCTCTCTAAATGCAAGAGTGGTTGGTGATCAATCACATCACAAGTGCGATCTCATTCATAAATTTCTTGCAACTGTTTGAATATATCAGCACGTGCTTCTGAATTGGCTAGGTTGTCCCAATTGGAGTTGCCTTTTGAGTCGGAAACTTCAAAATCATTCATCCCAGAAAAGTGACGAATGTGATCTCTACGAATATAAAAGAATTATTTACATAAAGGGTACTAAATTATTAAAAAGTATCACGTTTTAAAATATAAAAACATATAAATGAATTTTTTTAACTATTAAAAAATATTATTTTGATTCTCAAAATTATAAAAATGTATAAATAAATTCTCTAAATTCTAAAAATATACCAATTAAATCCCTAATGAAAAGAGTCAAAGTGAGATACATCAATAGTTTAATGGATCCATTTGTGTGTTTTTATAATTTAAGGACAAAACAAAAGGATACATTTCAATAGTTTAGGGAATTTATTTATATATTTGTATAATTTAAAAAATTAAAATGATATTTTTTAATAATTTAACGAGTTTTTATATAAATAATCAATATAAAATTGAAAGGAGATGGCCCATTTTGAAAAGTTGGAGTTTTAATAAATAAATATAAAAAAAAAAGTAACTAAAAAAATTATTTTTTTCTATTTTATTTAACTTTTTGTATGTATTTTTATAAAAAGTTAACAAAATTATTTTAAAAAAATAATTCTTAAAATAACTTTAAATTACATCTTTTTTGCCGCAATTTTTATTTTGGTTGTTACTAATTTAGTTTAAAATAATATTAACTTTAGAGTCACTAATTTAGTTTAAAAAAATTTGAGATGACCTAAATAAGTGCACTTTTTATCTTTTTACGAAAATATGTACAGAAAAATAGAGAAGTGATGTGATAGAAAAAAGATAAAAAGATGAATTATTTTGTAGTAGCCAAACTTGGCCTAACTGGTGCACACACCCAAGGCTTTTGCTTCGCAGGGGCGGCAGGACATTGGGCTCAGGAGGTCACGTGTCCCCCTGACTTTTGAATTTTTTTTTTTTGCTTTTTTTTTTTTAAGTGTGGTCTGCCTTGTGCCCCTCCTCCTAATACACAATTTAAAACCCACTAACCCATTGACATACACACACACCACACGCATGACGCACCACATTTGTATATTTTATTTTATTTTATTAGTTATTTTTATTTTTTTTGGAATCTCAATCCCAATCCAAATTAAATACTGACACAACTTTTCTTTAGGTGATTGCATACAACTCCAATTACAGTAAGGTTAAAACTCTAAAACCTTAAAAGTGTATGAAATTTTTTTTTTTTTTTTATTTATTCACAGTACTTGTGAAGTATCTTCATATTTTCTTTGTCTTCTTTGTCTCCCTTTGTTACTTTGCAATTTAACGACTCGCGATTCACCAAATTAGGATCACACCGCACAAATTTTGGACCGCACTACGATTTTGGTATCTTTTCTTCATTGTTTACAGGTAACTTTATTTTTATTTTATTTTTTTACTTTTAAATAAAAATTATGAGTATTAATTTATAATTATTTGTTAAGTTTTGATTTGTAAAATTTTTTTATTTGTTATTATTTATGTTAAAATAAGAGATTTTGATATGCTAAAATTATGAATCTTAATTGGTGGTGATTTATATTAAAATTAGGGATTTTGGTTTGTTGTTGTTTGTGCTAAAATTAGGGATTTGATTTATGCTAAAATTAAAAATATTAATTTGCAAGAATTAATATTTAAATTAGGAATTTTGATTTGTTATAATTTGTGCTAAGATTAAAATTTTTGATTTGTTGTGACTTGTACTAATTTAAATTTTTTGATTTGTATTAAAATTGGAGATTTTGATTTGTGGGGGGTTTGAGATTTTGATTATGAATTTTTATTTTGATTTTTAGTTTTTCCGAACAGTCATGGAGAAATATTTCAAAAGAAAATCAAAGTTGGAATCATCTCTTTCTCAAGAAAAATATGACAATTATTCTTCTGCAAAACAAAGTCGCATAGAAATCAACTTAGTAGACCTTCCTGTAGATCCAGGACTATGGCCTCAGATTATGGACTATAATGCTAATGATCGAAACCGAATTTGTAGGACATAGCTACAAAAAGGTCATTGTCAACCTTGTGATCATAATTTTCCACAAGAGTCATTTGGACAAAAACTTTGGCGATTTAATCAGGCTTGGTTTAGTAAATTTCCTAATTGGTTTGAGTATAGCGTAGCGAAAGATGCAGCATTTTGTTTATGTTGTTATCTTTTCAAACCCGATATTAGAGATCAAGTTGGTGGTGATTCTTTTGTTGGTAAGGGTTTCCCAAATTGGAAGAAAAAAGAAAAAAGAAAAAATTCAGACTCATGTTGGAGGTCTTAATAGTGCTCATAATCAAGCTTCGAGTAAATGTCAAGACTTGTTAAACCAAAACCAACATATTGAAACGATTTTTTTCAAACAATCTGATCAAGCTCGAATTGAGTATCGAACCCGTTTGAATTCATCAGTTGATTGTGTTAAATTTCTTCTAAGACAAGGACTAGCGTTTCGTGGGCATGATGAATCTAAAAATTCAAGTATAACAACCCTCACCACTGCTTACTGATTAATTACTGATTACTGCTAAATTGAGACTGATTATGATTGGTAATTGAACTGATTGAAATACTGAACTGACTGACTGAAATCTGAAACTGATTGATTGACCGTATCTGTTTAAATGCATTTTCTATCTGTTGATTGTTAATTGATATATTCATGTTTTTACGTTTAAACTGCTAATTGAAGGCCTTATCGGCGGCCGAATCTGAAATCGATTGAAGTTCTGTGTTAATTAGATTTTATGTGATTTTATGGTGTATTTAATTAAAAATGTGTTTTGGTATGATTAAATTGGATCAATATTGATGAATTATATAAGTTGGCTTTAATTACAACTTTGCCATTTGAGTGGGCCACTACACCAAACTTTGTCTAAGACTTAGTCTTGCATTACAAAACATTTCCTCAGCCTCATTCTTTGTTATAGCCGACCAAGAGAGGGAGAGTGTGAGAGATTGAGTTGTTCTTGATAGCTTTGCTTGGAGACTTGAGGAAATTGTAGAAGACTTGCAACATTGAGCCTCCATACCTCTAATTCTAGACCTAAGGTAGTGTAAACACCCTCTTGTTTATGAATTGAGCTTGTTCTTACATGATTCATGTCAAATTTAGTGGATTGAGTCATGAAATAGCTCCACATGTTGATTTGAGTTAGAATTCATGCATGCATGTGTTTATCCTTGCATTGTGAGGTTTGATTTCATGGAAATCTTACATACATGTTCATGTTTATGTTATAGACCATGTTTTCATCTTGGTTTTGAAAGAATTGGCTCACTTAAGCAAGTATTTGAAGCTTTGAATTGGTTTAAATTCATGCATGTACATGTTTATCATGTTTATGAAATTTGGTTTGAAATTGAGTTCAATTGAAACACCCTTGGGCTTTGATTTATCAAATTGATCTTTGAAACAAGTAATATTATGGGTTTTGAAGTGTTTTCCAGAAAATTAGCCCAAGAGGATCGAAATTTGTGCATTAAAACTTGGTTTTGAGCTTGAGGTTCAAATCTGGGATTTCCAGATTTTGGACCCACGCTCGAGCGAGGAACTTCACGCTCGAGCGTACACTTTGTGATCATGCCTTCCGCTCGAGCGAGTAAAGTGACGCTCGAGCGTGAAATGCGTGCATCCAGTACTTTGCATGAGCTTACAGTCCGCTCGAGCGAGAGAATTCACGCTCGAGCGAGGACTTGTGTCTCACGCTCGAGCGAGGGTCGAGCGCCCGTCGAGCGTGGATTTTGAGCATCCAGTATTTTCATTGTAGCTTACAGTCTGCTCGAGCGACGGAAGTTACGCTTGAGCGGAGCTCCTTTGTCTGCATGTCCGCTTGAGCGTAGAAAGCCACGCTCGAGCGAGACCCCTGTTTTCTGAAAATTCTGAAAATATTTTCTGAATGCATCTTTGCATCCTCATCCCATCCTAGGCATTCTTAGGCCTAGTTTAAGGCACCTTAATGAGGATATAGATGTAGAACACACCGAGGCAATTAGGGATTAAGTTATTATCTTTCCCAACTGTGTAGCTTAGTGTGTGTTCGTTCTGTAAACTGTGTAGGGTTGACGATGGGAGACGCGCTCTAGCTTTACTGTAGCCCAGAACTCTGTGAGTAACAATTGTGTAAAGATATGTTCAACTGAGAATGTTTTCTGACTTTTTAACTGAACTGTTTTCTGAATCGATACTGTTAATCGAATGAATGTATATCCTATATTCTGAACTGTATTGTGGCATCCTTAGCAATTACTGTTTACTGTTACTGTTATAGAGATCTCTGTCGGTTCCCTTGTTGGAACCACTACTGTTTACTGATTGATGGCCATCATTGACTGCTCGGTCTTTCAAGACCTACTGTTTACTGTACTGCTATGCTAATGGATGTACCACATATGACTGTTTACTGTACTGAACAACTGATATACTGATTGAAACGACTGTTTTCAATACTGAAGGACATTCATTCTAAACCCCTTTACGCATTATGTTATTCACTGGGCTTTAGCTCACTGCTCATATATATATGTAGGTGTACAGGCACCAGACCGTAGCTAGAAGCGTCGGGGTAAACTCCAGTTTTGTCAAGCCAACCACTGTGCCTCACTGCGAGGTTCTGAGCCTGTCAAGCTATGGCTTAGGGGTGTTTTTATTTCCCCCTGTCTGTCTCTGTGTCTATTTTGTATAACTGTATAGACTGATAACACTGTACTGTACTGTTTAATAGGGATTTGGTCCCTGTTCTGAATGATTGTAAATGTTGTACATACTGTCCTGTACTGAATGTATCTATGTATGAAAAGTCTTTTTGCATACAGACTGTCACAGCTCATTGGACATTGTTTATTTACTGTATTGGCTTCCGCCATGCCCCTGTACTATGTATTACTGTCTTACTGTTAAGCAGGCCTTCGGTAATCTCGGATTACTGGCCGGTTGCGGTGCTAAACCCATAGGGGCGAGTTTGGGTCATGACATCAAATAACCAAGGAAATTTTCTTGAACTTCTCAAGTTTCTTGCTGATCATAATGAAGATATTAAAGTGGTTACATTGAGCAATGCTCTACAAAATCTCAAGTTGACATCTCCTGATGTTCAAAAAGACATTGTAAATGTGGCCACATTTGAAACTATCAATGTGATTATTAGAGATCTTGGTGATGCACTTTTTTCTATTTTGATTGATGAAGACCGTGACATATCAATCAAGGAGCAAATGGCAGTTGTAATACGATATGTTGACAAAAAAGGCCAAGTGATTGAGTGCTTTTTGGGTATTGAGCATGTTGCTAATACGAATGCTCCGACTCTTAAACAAGCTATGGAAAAGTTATTCTCCAGACTTGGATTGAGTATTTCCAGATTGCGGGGTTAAGGATATGATGGGGCTAGTAATATGCAAGGTGAGTTCAATGGTCTTAAAACACTTATACTGAAAGAGAATCCTTGTGCATATTATGTTCATTGTTTTGCTCATCAATTGCAATTGGCACTTGTAGCCGTGGCAAAGAATCATAATCAAATTGCTTTACTTTTCACTTTGGTTTCTAATGTGGTGAATGTTGTTGGAGCATCATGTAAACGCTGAGATATTGTTAGGGAGAAGTAAGGTGCAAAAGTTGCTGAGGCACTTAATACTGGAGAGCTATCTAGTGGGTAAGGCTTAAATCAAGAAACTAATCGTAAACGTGCTGGTGATACACGTTGGGGTTCACACTATGGTACTTTAGTCAGCTTGGCTAGTATGTTTTCAACAATGATTGATGTGCTTGAAATGATTTCGGAGGATGGTTCAAATTCAGAACAACGAGCAGAAGCAAATGTATTATTGGACTCAATTCAATCATTTGAGTTTGTATTTAACCTTCATTTGATGAAAATGATATTGGCTATTACAAGTGAGTTATCACAAGCACTACAAAGGAAAGATCAAGATATTGTTAATGCCATGAATTTAGTTCAAATTTCTGAAGTACGACTCCAAAAGATGAGGGAGAGTGGGTGGACATCTTTACTTGATGATATTTTGTCTTTTTGAGAAAAGTATGAAATTGATGTTCCCCAAATGGAAGATATGTTTGTAGCTCGAGGGAGAAAAAGCCGCAATGCTCAAGAAATTACAAACTTACATCACTATCATACGGAGTTATTCTATACTGTTTTGGATATGCAAGTTGAAGAACTAAATGCTCGTTTCACTGAGTCGAACACTGATTTGTTACTTTGTGTGGCATGTTTGAATCCATCTAACTCTTTCTCTAATTTTGACAGGAAAAAGTTAATTCATCTTGTTGAATTTTATCCCAAAGAATTTTCTTCAGTGGAGCTCATGGTACTTAATGATCAACTTAATACATATATTATCAACATGCTATCTCGTAGTGAGTTCTCAATATTGAATGGAATTGCCGATCTTGCTAAGAAAATGGTAGAGACTAGAAGAGACAAAGTATATCCATTGGTGTATTTACTCTTGACTTTAGCATTAATCTTACCTGTTGCAACTACTACTGTTAAGATGGTATTTTCAGCTATGAATATTGTGAAGAATCGGTTGCAGAACCGAAAGGGTGATGAATGGATGAATGATAGCTTGGTTGTCTACATTGAGAGAGATATTTTTGATGGTATTGACAATGATACTATTATGGAAAGATTTCAAACGATAAAAACTCGTCGAGATCAATTGTAAAAGTTTAAAATTTAAAACTTAAAACTTTTTGTAATAGATATTAATTTTTAATGTTTAATATTAGCTCGAAAAATTATTATTATATTATTATTATTGATTGGGAAAGAAAAATTTTGAGATTGTAATTAATGAGTGCCCCCCCTATATTAAATTCCTGACTCCACCACTGGTCCTTCGTCTTACTCCGGTTAACTAACATTAGGTAATTGATTTCGAAGTAGGCGGAAGATAGGCTTGGAGAGTTTACTCGTTAACCAAAAAAAAAAAAACTTTAGACTCTAATGTTAGGTCTAGGGTTTGAATTAAAGATTTGAGAAGAGGTTTTTTTGAAGTGAAAAGAAAACAAAAGAAAAAGAGAATTAAATTGAAGTGTTTTAATTCTTTATCCCTTTTAAACTCTTTTATTCTTGTTTTAATTCTCTCTATAAATTTTTTTTTTTCTTCAAATTGTTGATCTAAATACACGTTAAATCTACTTTTAATTTCATAATTAATTTAAATGGAAATGGCAATATTAAGATTTAAGTTAATATTATTCAAACTAATATTACACTATTTAAAATTTTAAATCAAAGAGTTAAAAAAAAAGTGTAATTTATACAAATTAAAAGTATAAATCAAAATATTTTTTTTAACAATGTATAAGAGAGTATAAAGGTAATTGCATTGTGTAAAAGAAAAAAAAAATTAATCATCACTTTTAAAATAAAAATAATAAAATAATAAAAAAAATAGAATTTTTTTTTTTTTATCAATAGAAATTTTCATTAAGGTAAGATAAATTAAACGGCACTTACAAGCACATGACTCGAGCAAAAATCTTACACCAAACAAAATAAATACTTTGAAAACAAGTTATCAGTTAATTATTTGAAATTAACAAATAGGTATCCGGGACTTTTGCATGAAAGTAGGCGTTGTACTACAAATGTGAAATATGTTAAATGGATTAAAATTGTCATGGATAGAGCCAAGATGACCGTTGGTACTGATATTGGCACACATGAAACATCATCAGAAGAACAAGATCATCTTGATCGGAGTAAGAAAAAAGTGAAAGCTACAGATTCAGCGCAGGAGGAGCTCCTGGAGCCGAACGATGAACAAATGGTGGAGGAAGGTGGGATCCAGACCGGGGAACCAGAGAAGGCCATGGGCACCCCTAAATCCTTCAAACAAGTTCTGATGCGATCCAGATTCAATGAAACTGAGAGAGAACGCAGCTTTGACTGTGAAGCGGCCTATCTTTCTTCCGATGACGAAATGGAAAATGAGAAGGAAACCGAGGACTCTTCGGAGGAAAAAGGCACCGCATCGCATCCGGTAGTTAAACTACCTGCAGGTCTTCTTAAAAAAGTGAGAGAACCTTGGAAGAAATGTCTCATTGTACGTCTTTTGGGAAGGAATATAGGCTATAAGCTGTTTGTAATTAGAATGAGGAAGGTGTGGAACCTTCAAGCCGATTTTGAAACACTGGATATTGGAAATGGTTTCTTCATAGTGAAATTTGAAATGATTGAAGACTACACGAAGGTTTTCACTGGAGGGCCGTGGGTAGTGATGGATCGATACGTGACTGTGCGCAAATGGCAACCGGATTTTAAATCTGACGAGGCAGAGGAGGACACAACGGCTATATGGGTTCGCTTTCCAAATCTCCCTATTGAGTACTATGATGATAAGGTTTTATACCATATCTCGAAGGTAATTGGTAATCCACTAAAAGTTGATATCAATACTGCCATGGCAGCCAGAGGAAAGTATGCAAGGGTCTGTGTCGAGTTAGATCTGCGCAAGCCACTTATTTCGCATATTACTATTGGACGCTATCATTATGTGGTGGAATATGAACATCTGCATACGTTGTGCTTCTCTTGTGGAAGAGTTGGACATCGGAAAGATAAATGTCCTGAATATCCGGTGATACAGCCGAAGAAGATGATGCAGAATGTGACCGTTGCTCAATCATCTACCGGGAATGGATCAGGAACATCAAAGCCCACTGGACCACGGAAAGAGGAAGGATTCAATCTGGATGAGAAGCTTGGTTATGGGCCGTGGACTATTGCACCAAGTAGAAGGAAACCTCATCAAGGGAGGCCGAAACATAAGGCCCAATACCAGAAAAGTAACAGATTTGACGCATTACAACTGGACAAAGAGCATGGGGAAAACAGTGAAGGTCTAAAGAGCAGTATAGCCCAGGGAAGTTATGTGGATTTAGACTTAGTCACCAACTTGACTAATATGATTAATGGTAATGCAGATTGTGTCCAAAATATGAGCCCACAAGACACACTAGTGCTGCCCTCACCTGAAATGGACGTGGAGCTAGATCAAACTGGGGACGGCAGGAGGCTAGATATCGAAATGGGTATGGCACCTGGGCCAAGTGGAAAAGAGGAGCTCCAACAGACCAATCAGTCCGTTACTCCTAAGTCAGGCCCACAAACTGGTAAGGGTGTAAACTTTAGCCAAGGAAACCCTAAGTCTAACTTCGTTTCCAAGCCACAAAATACAACCCATACCTCTCCGATTCTGTCAGTTGCGAAATCTTCAGCAACTAGATCGAGGGCTAGAGGCGGAAAATCTCTGGCTCCAGGCAAATCTGTGGAAGTTAGGACTGATGGAAGAAGATGCCGAGATCTTTCAAATGATCGAGCATCGGGTGGATCAGAACAGGACGCTGCTATTTTTAGAGCTCGGGAAAGAAGCATATCACCACATCGGAGTAGAATGGTGGCTAGAAGAAGTGAAACTGATGCTCCAACCTTGGTGGGAGATAGACTCGCACAATGTGAGACACATGGTGATTGTGAAGCCAGCGAAAGCATTGGAGGAGGATCAGGAACAAGTGAGAAATATTCTGGGTCTACCTGAGGTAATATAATGGCCCACTCTTCCAATGTTGTCAATGGATTTGCTGATATGGAACTGTAGAGGCGCTGGTAATGATCGATTCCGACGGAATCTGCGTGAGTTGGTCCAAATGCATAAGCCTGATATGCTCATCCTCATGGAGACTAAGGTAGAATTAAATAAAATGGGTATGTTTTTCAATAATTTTGGGTACACGGCATCCTCTCATGTGGATCCTACGGGTAGGAGTGGAGGCATATGGTTGCTATGGAATCCCAATCTAATCAATGTTCGCGTCACTGAAGCTGGTTCCCAGATGATTACTGCCACAATTGCTCGTCAAGATTACCCGAACTGGGTGCTTACCGCCATTTATGCAAGCCCAAATCCCAGGTTGAGAGAGGATCTCTGGACAGATTTGGAATCAATGGCGCAGAATATTCAAGAACCATGGATGGTGGCAGGGGATTTTAATGATTATTCTAGCTCAACTGAGAAAATGAGCTACTCTGTGAATCAAAGCCAGAACTCAAACCAAGGTCAAAGAAGGAGCCAGAAATTCACTGATAGAGTAAATAACTGTCATCTTTTGGATCTTGGATGTGTGGGTCCGAGACTTACTTGGACCAACAACAGGAAAGGGTGGGCCAACACCATGGTGAGATTGGATAGGGCCCTCTGTAATACTGAGTGGAGAACTCTATTTCCAGAAGGGTATGTTCGAAATTTGCCTCACACATACTCGGATCATTCCCCTCTCATTGTTCATACTCAAGGTACGCGTACTCCTAACCCCCAGCATAATTCATTTAAATTCCAAGCGGCTTGGATCACCCATGAGGGATTCCGCACGCTGGTTGAAAATAATTGGCCTAATCATAACCAACCGAATTTGTTGAGAAAATTGGATCGCATGATTATTGCAGCTATGGCTTGGAACAAAAATGTTTTTGGTAATATTTTTAGAAGAAAACGTTGGCTGCTAGGTAGAATAAATGGCATCCAAATTTCTCAAGCCAAGCATTATTTTCATAATCTTCATCAATTGGAAATTGAGCTCATTGAGGAGTTTAATAAAGTCCTATATCAGGAAGAGCTGCTGTGGTTTCAAAAATCTCGCAGTAATTGGATAACCCAGGGTGAACGTAATACTAAGTTTTTTCATTTGTCTACCATTATGAAGCGTAGGAAGAAAAAAATATTAGTTTTGAAAAATGATGAGGGAACTTGGGTGGATGATCCTAATGATTTAAAAAAACTTGTGGCTGAACATTTCCATAAACTTTTTAACTATAGTCACACTATCTGCCTGGACCACTGGAATAACTTGACTATTCATTTAAACACTGATGATCAAATTGAGATGAGTCGGGATGTGTCTGATGCGGAGATTTGGAGGGCGGTTAAAGGCATCAAGGCTTTTAAAGCCCCGGGTCCTGATGGGTACCAAGCCATTTTTTATCACACCTTTTGGGATATCGTGGGTAAGAGTGTGATTGACTTTGTTAAAAACTGTTTTTCTACTTGGTGCATTCCCCCGGAGATAAATAGAACCCATATAGCTCTCATTCCTAAAGTTTCTAACCCGGAGACCGTGAAACAGTTTCGGCCTATTAGCCTGTGCAATGTTAGCTATAAAATTATTTCCAAAATCCTTGTCAACCGCATTAGGCCACTCCTAGAGAAGATCATTAGCCCGAGTCAAAGTAGTTTCATACCGGGTAGATCCACCCATGATAACGTCATCATTACCCAGGAAGCTATCCACACTTTAAGAAAGAAAAAAGGGAAGGCGGGCTACATGATTTTCAAAGTTGATCTTGAGAAGGCGTATGATAACATATCTTGGAAATTTCTTAAACAAACTTTAATTGAATTCCATTTTGAGGAAAAGTTGGTGGATTTGATCATGAGTTGCGTCATTAGTGTGAACACTGCTATTTTATGGAATGGTGAACCTCTTGATGAGTTCCACCCTGCCAAGGGGTTAAGACAAGGGGACCCTCTATCCCCGTACCTTTTTGTGCTTTGCATGGAAAGACTATCAGCTATGATTAATCAAAAGGTGCATGAGAAAGAGTGGAGAGGCCTGTCTTTGTCTAAAAATGGTCCTAATTTATCCCATTTATTTTTCGCAGATGACTTGATTTTGTTTGCTAAAGCTAATGATAAAAACTGTTCCACCATTCTGAAAATTTTGGAAGAGTTTAGTGCCATATATGGGTTAAAGATTAATTTAAATAAATCTCACATGTTTGTCTCTCCTAACATTGAAAGGAGAAGAGCTAGAAACCTGAGTAACATGTGTGGTATTCCCCTAACCCAAAATTTAGGGCGATACCTAGGGATTCCCCTCCTCCACACTAGAGTGACCAAAGATAATTTTAACTATATTTTGGAAAAACTCAAGACTAAGTTAGCGGGGTGGAAATCTGGCCTTTTGTCCTTGGCAGGGAGGGCCACTTTAATTCAATCTGTGACTAGTGCTATTCCAGCATATTCTATGCAAACTATGGAAATTCCTCGTAAAGTATGTGATGAAATTGACAGAATAAATCGAAATTTTCTTTGGGGGGACACCCTAGAGAAAAAGAAAGTCCATCTTGTTAACTGGGACCAAGTTTGTAGAATGAAAAAAGATGGGGGTCTTGGGATTCGAAGAGCTAGAGATCAGAACCTAGCTCTCTTGTCCAAGCTGGGTTGGAAAGTGCTTCAGGAGGAAAATTGTCTATGGGTTGATGTGCTCAAAAATAAATATCTTGGGCAGCAACCTTTCTTACACAGGAAAAAAGGCAAAAATATCTCTCATGTTTGGAAAGGCATCCTTAATTCAAGGGAGCTCCTTGTTAAAGGGGTGAGGTGGACCATTGGACGAGGGTCCAAAGTTAGAATTTGGAAAGATTGGTGGTGTGGAGAAGGTGTCCTTGTGCAGGATTTAAACAATACTAACTATCCACTTCCAATCTCTGGGAGTTCAACAGTGGATTACCTACTTGATAATAATGGTGAGTGGGATCTGATGCTTTTAAATGACCTTATGCCAAGGCATGTGGTTGTGGAAATTCTGAAAGTTCAACCCCCTCGTAATAGGGATGTAGAGGATACTCCTAGATGGGTTAAAGCCCCTGATGGAGAATTTTCTACAGCGAGTGCTTATGAAATTATTGTTGCTAACCATCGGCAAGAGAGGGATTGGGGTTGGATATGGAAGCTTAAGGTTCCTCAGAAGCTTAAAAGCTTTGTGTGGATTGTTCTCCAAGAGAAACTCCTCACAAATCATATGAGACAAATGAGGGGTCTTACGAATGACCCGAAATGCCCCTATTGTGATAACTTGGAGAATATTGATCATTTACTTCGGTGTTGTCCCAACGCCGTGCAGGTTTGGTGTCACATATTCAGTCCGGACTGGTATGGTAAAATGCTCAATCTACCTTGGCCCGGATGGATCATCCGGAATGTACAAGGGAGGAACAAATCCCCTCAACTGTTTCTAGTTACCTTGTGGACCATTTGGAAGAATAGGAACAAAATGGTTTTTGAAAAGAAGCATACAAATTTGTATCAAAGTGTGGAAAGTATATTTTGTTATGCGAAGAAAATTTTTCAAGCTTTTAGTCTAGATATTACAACCCCGTTAAAATATCAAAGTCTAACTGTTTGGTCTTGTCCAAGTGCAGGTGTAGACGTCCCCGAACGCCCCGGGAGGGTTAGGTCCCGTTCTGTTCATATTGGGGTCACTACAGTTCAAGGACTCAAATGTCACGGTTCTTAATCTTGAACCAAAGAGTCCAAATCCGGCAAATCGTTTTGAAAACAGATTTTTTGAAAGAAGTGCCAAATATGGACTGCTTTGCCAGATAACAGAGTCGCCACCTAAATATTTTTTAAATGGGAAATTTAGGAAACCCTGACTCGTTGCCAAAGGCCACGTGTCCGTCATCACCAAAGTTGGCTCGGGAACTTGGGTACGATTGGGGAAGGTCACATCGTGAGCACCCCCGCTCGCCCGGTCAAAGACCGGCCTCTACTAACCATGATATCTGTTTTTGAAAACATTGTGAGTTCTTATTCCGATTATTAGCCTAGGTTACTATGTGATGCTCGCAGCAAACAAGTATAGACTGGGTCGCCTGAATTGGAACAAAACATTTCATGTTTGTTTGTTTGAAAATGGTTTGATGGTGCTACCCGCAGGTAGGCTAAGACGCGGATTTGCCACCCTCAGGTGGGCTTAGAAAACATGATTTTGCCACTATCTAGTGGGCTTAAAACAAGCATTTGATGAATCGTCCCAATTCAGGTAACTCAGCCTCCACCCACAGGCATTCAAGGCAGTAATATCACATAAGCACATAGCCTCATGGTAAGCATGCTATCATGGCAACACTCACACGCATGCAAGAATGCTAAAGCATAAAACTTACCGAGTACTCCAAGCCAAAAACAAAAGCTAATTAGAAATCATGCATGATCCTAACTATACTGTAATGCCTAATGCAACACATGCAAAAATGCAACTATAGCAGGCTCGGCTATTCTAAACATGGTATATGAGATGCAACAGCTATCATGTATTCAATTTGGAATTGAAATACAAATGCAGTTTGTATGATGCGCCGAGCCCGGTGCATGCAAGACAGATGAATGATGCAAATATGCTGTCATACTGTATGCTAATTGAAATATGCCCTATATCTAACCACCGTAAGCGGATAAATAAAAGGGAAGAAAGACATGGGTTTGGAAGACATACATCACACTCACCCACACTTATTACAATTATGCCCTCGCGCAGAGGGTCCGAATAAATAATAATACAGTCCGAAATAAAAGAAGAATAATACAGATTTCTATATTAAACTAAGAAAGCTTTAAAATTGGCTCGCAAGCCAGGGGGCTGCCTTGCTTCGTTCCGGATAATGGATTGATGTATGCTGGGCTGCCATGCGCGGAAATCCACTGGGATGCCCAATTTAGCCTCTGTTCGCAGTGTTCCTTGAAATGCGTGCCCGACTCCGAAAAGTTGCTGGTTCCTTATTTGCTGCAACAGAGAGCAGGAAAGGGGCATAGCAATGTATTTCACAAATATATGCATGCCTCGATCCTCGTGCCACCAATCACGCATACCGATGCATGATGGCCGAGGAATCGGATTGCACAACTCAATATGGGATGAATGCAGATGAATGCTACAATGAAAACCTAACTCCATCATGGGTAATCCGGAGTATCGGCGACTTGGGAATTGAGACCCGTTCCGTCACTCGGAGTACGAAACGTGCCTCGTTTCCCGTGCCCGGGCTAACTCCTATCCCAAACACGATGCGATGTGCATGATATGCATGAAATGCAACTAAGATACAGCCTAGTATGCACAATGTTATGAAAATGAGACGTCTCGAAATGCGTGCACACGGGCACGCAAACCGAGAAAATACATGAATGCGATCTAAATACAACCTGGTATGCACTATGCTGTGAAAATGAGATGAAAATGAGACGCCTCGAAAAGCATGCACGCGAGCACGCAAACCGAGGCGATGATGTGAAATCGGATAAAACCGAAGTGCCTCGAAATGTGTGCCCACAGGCACGCACATCGAGGCGATGACAAAATGGAATGAAATGGCATACGGAATGCTACGATGGGCTTACACCAACATGGGAGAGCCTCAGCTCACTCACATAGGAGGCCGTCGAATAAGAATGAAGTGCCTCGAAATGCGTGTCCACAGGCGCGCATACCGAGGCAATGATAAAATGAGACGGAAATGCAAATTGGGCTTATACTAACATGAGTGGACCTCAGCCACACTCACATCAGATGTCGTTGCGTAAAACAGAGGTGCCTCGAAGTGCGTGCCCACGGGCGCGCAAACCGAGGCATGGCCCGAAGGCATGAAAATGGTACAGAAATGCAATGACGGGCTTATACCAACATGAGAAAGCCTCAGCCTACTCACATAGGAAGCCAATGAATGAAAACGGAGTGCCTCGAAGTGCGCGCCCGCGGGCACGCAAACCGAGGTAATGCACTAAAGCACGAAATGACATGAAAATGATATGCAAGCATGCAAACCAAATTTCAGCAGCTAAATAAAGGGGAAAACAGCCCCGAAATGATACGAAATGACAATCAATGCATGAAATCATCCCGAAATGTGATTCTAAGTACTCGAAATGGCCTACGGCTATGCTAAACATGCAAAATTGATACATGAAAGCAAAAACAGTAGCAAGGCAGCCCCAAATATGGCATTTTTTCAATACAAAGCAAGGATAAACAAGAACCACAAGCATGGCAAATTTAGCACGCAAAAACGGGAAAAAAGAGGGGAATTACAAAGCAAGTGGTATATCCAATGCTCAAACCAGAAAAATCAGTTCTACAAAATTGAAGAGGGGCCAAAAATAAGCATATATTCAGTTTATGGAAACCCCAAAATCAATATACAAACATGCTAACAATTCCATGCAAAATGGAGCTCAAAAGAGGTTATAACAAGAGACATGCAAAGAATACACCAAACAACAAAACTTTCTTCATGAAACATGTAGAGGGGGTCAAAATAAGACCCCTTTCAGTTCTGACCAAGAGCTAAAACCAAAAGCACAAAAGGCTACAAAACATGCAAGAATTAGGGCCTAAAGTGGATTTCAAAGGGAGGTGGTATATAGAATGGCCAAACAAGGTTGAGCCCTTCTACAATGTTGTAGAGGGGCTCAAAATAAGCACAAAACCAGTAGGGGTCGGAGCCCCAAAAACAAATGAAAATAGGCCAAAAATAGCATACAAGATTGTGACATACAAGCTAGATATTGAAACAAGTGTATCATGGAGACACCAAATGAAGTTGAGCCCTTCTACAATGTTGTAGAGGGGCTCAAAATAAGCCTAAAAACAGTAGGGGTCAAAGCCCAAAAACTGAAAGGAAATAGGGTAGAAATAGGAAGCAAAATTATGCTACAAAAAGAGATTTGGAGACTTACCCTTGAAGATCCAATTGTTGCTACCTCTTGGCCTGAATTTGTTGCTTCTTAGCCACTGGAGAACACTTCCTTGCTGCTGGAATGGTAGTGGGGATGGTGGAGCTAAGGGTTGATGAAGGAATTGCCTAGGAACTTGGAAGTTTTTGAGGTTTTTGGCTATGGAAATGGAGGGTTTGAGAGATGAAGTCTTGAGACCAATTTTTCCAACCTTAGAGAAGAAGGAGGACATGCCCTCAAATAGGCAAGAAAGGGTGTAAAAGGGAGGGAAATGCACCCAAGCTTTCCCTCCCAAAATATCCCCCGGATGCTGAGATATTTTGGGAAAAAACAGCTGGACAGCTGTAAAGTGCTCAAAAGCATAAAGCTGGCCGGCCAGGTGGATTTCTTGAAGGTGGCCGGCCAGCCACCCCCCATGGCCGGCCAGCCACCTCCCATGGCCGGCCAGCCAAGGCCAAAAATGAAAAGTTGAATTAGTGGCCGACCACCATTTTTTGGTGTCCTCCCATGTGTGCAGAACAAGGTTCCAAGGTCGGAAATTGGCAACACTGAAGCAGGAGCCACAACATAGAGCTTGAAGGAGAGGCTCAAAAATGAAAACAACAATTACTGGCCGACCACCACTTTTTGGTGTCCTCCCATGTGTGTAGAACAAGGTTCCATGGTCGGAATGTGGCAACACTGAAGCAGGAGTCACAACATTGCATTTGAAAGAGAGGTCCAAAAATGAAACTCTGAATTGCTGGCCGACCATGCACTTTTAGGGTCCTCCCATGTCCCCTGATCACAGATATGTAGCTTTGGTTGGAAGAAAATGGGCCTAGGGTGTTCAACATTAGCCCGGAAGTGAGCAAAACGGGCGCCGGAGGAGCGAAACTGGTTATCTGGGATAATTGCTGGCCTCCTACCCTCCAGTGATCTTCCTAATGCTGAAACAGAGGTACCTGCCAAAATTGAACAAAAACTAATGAGAAATGAACGCTCGGGGCCCAAACCGCGCAGTTCGGGGTCCCGAAAATGGGCTGTAGGCACCGGAAGTGGTGTTCAGCAGCGAAGTGGGTATCAGAGGCCCCAGTGTTCCTCGGAATGATAAAACAGAGGTACCTGCCAAAAACCGGAGAAAACCGATGCGAAATGAATGCTCGGGGGCCAAACCGCGAGGTTCGGGGCCCGAAAATCGGCTGTAAGCACCGAAAGTGGCATTCAGCCACGAAGTGGGTATCTGGGACCCCAGTGTGCCCTGTTATGATAAAACAGAGGCACTTGCCAAGAACCGGAGGAATCGGAGACGGTTGGGCGGTCCCGAACCGAGGCACACGGCCTGACGGCTCCGAAAACCGGGAACCGGGCTCCGAAATGGGCAAAATGGCCTACGGCCACGAAAAGTAGCGCACGGCCACCGAGAGATAGTCTACAGGACTACTCTCTTCCCTCAGGAAGAAAACAGAGAAAACGAGTCTGGTTCGCAAACCGAGACAAGGCACAGAAGAGGATTCGGAAGTCCGGAGGCAGGGCGCACGGCCGCGACTCTGAGACTTCTGAACGAGCACAGTATGCAACACCACCGAGCGCTCAATCGGTGACATCTAAGTCTTAAGGTCGGTCAAAAATGGGGTGTCTACAGTTGCCCCTCTTTGACAGAACTCGGAAGTCACAAGTGACGGGAGTGAATGTCAAAGCCCAGAGACGACCCATTTTTGACAAGGCCGAAGACTTAGACAATCATACAAGATGAACAGAGATGTGCCCGCAGGCGTGCCCGCAGGCAGGGGCAAAATGCAAATGATATGCACAGAGCCAGATGATCATGCAAATGCAGCAAGCTGTAATAAAGCAAGTATTCGCAAATAGATGCAACAGTTTTAAGCAAGAATGCAAAGCAACAACTACATTTCATGCAGTTAAGGATGCGGAGAATTATGGAATCTTCACGAACATGTACGATAGATACACAAAGTGAAGCGAGTGTGATGGATACACTATATGAAGCAAAGTGTGATGGATACACTAGGGGAGTGTGTGATAGATACACAAAGCGAACGTGTGATAGATACACAAAGTAGGCATAGTGTGATAGATACAAAGCAAGTGTGTGTGATTGATACACAAAGTAGGCATAGTGTGATAGATACAAAGCAAGTGTGTGTGATTGATACACAATATGAACACAGTGTGATAGATACAAAGCAAGTGTGTGTGATTGATACACAATATGAACATAGTGTGATTGATACACTAAGTGAAGGAAGTGAGCAAAGTGTGATGGATACACAAAAGGCAAATGCAAAGTATGATAGACGCACAATAAGTGAACACGAAGTGTGATTGATGCACTTAGTAAACAAGTATGATTAATATACCAAAGGTGAACACGAAGTGTGATAGATGCACTTAGTGAACAAGTGTGATGGATACACTAAATGTGAACACGAAGCGTGATAGATGCACTTAGTGAACAAGTATGATAGATATACTGAATGTGAACACGAAGTGTGATAGATGCACTTAGTGAACAAGTATGATAGATATACTGAATGTGAACACGAAGTGTGATAGATGCACTTAGTGAACAAGTGTGATGGATACACTGAATGTGAACACGAAGTGTGATAGATGCACTTAGTGAACAAGTATGATAGATATACTGAATGTGAACACGAAGTGTGATAGATGCACTTAGTGAACAAGTGTGATGGATACACTAAAAGCGAACACAAAGTGTGATAGATGCACTTAGTGAACAAAGTATGATTGATATACTGAATGTGAACACAAAGTGTGATAGATGCACTATGTGAACAAAGTATGATAGATATACTAAGAGCGAACACAAAGTGTGATAGATGCACTATGTGAACAAAGTATGATTGATATACTGAATGTGAACACAAAGTGTGATAGATGCACTTAGTGAACAAGTATGATGGATACACTAAATGTGAACACGAAGCGTGATAGATGCACTTAGTGAACAAGTATGATAGATATACTGAATGTGAACACGAAGTGTGATAGATGCACTTAGTGAACAAAGTATGATTGATATACTGAATGTGAACACAAAGTGTGATAGATGCACTATGTGAACAAAGTATGATAGATATACTAAAAGCGAACACAAAGTGTGATAGATGCACTATGTGAACAAGTATGATTGATATACTGAATGTGAACACAAAGTGTGATAGATGCACTTAGTGAACAAGTATGGTGGATATACTAAAAGCGAACACAAAGTGTGATAGATGCACTATGTGAACAAAGTATGATTGATATACTGAATGTGAACACGAAGTGTGATAGATGCACTAAGTGAACAAAGTATGATAGATATACTAAATGTGAACACAAAGTGTGATAGATGCACTAAGTGAACAAAGTATGATTGATATACTGAATGTGAACACAAAGTGTGATAGATGCACTTAGTGAACAAAGTATGATGGATATACTAAAAGCGAACACAAAGTGTGATAAATGCACTTAGTGAACAAAGTATGATTGATATACTGAATGTGAACACAAAGTGTGATAGATGCACTTAGTGAACAAAGTATGATGGATATACTGAATGAATGAAGTGTGATTGATACACTAAAGTGAATATATGCGTGGTAGATACACAAAATGAGGATGTGTGTGATAGCTACACAAAATGAATGAAGTGTGATTGATACACTAAAAAAATGATCTCAAACGGAACTTCTTTGAATGAACCGTACATACAATATCGTGCATGACTGAGAAAGAAACTTGATAGGTACAATGCATTACAATGCATGATGCTTAAGGAAAGCAATAAATGGACAAAGCAGCGCTTTAGAAAGCACCTCATGAGGTGAGTGGCGGTGAACCGCTCTACTCTGACGGGGATCTCCCCTCGTGCTCTTCGAACACTTACCTTCAACTCACAGTACAAAGGCTCTGAAATGCTGACAAGTAACAACATCTGTATGTAGGAGCCACGGCTGTTGCTCTTCTTGATCATATTCACAACTTTCCCTATTCTCCAACGGGGTGACAGACTAGGTTGGTTCAGTATCCAGAATTGAGGTGCATACACGCTATCTCAACCTATGGGGCTTCCATACAGATTTCAAGCCGAGGGCACGCCTCTGGGTATTTAAACCAGACTTTAGTCTCGGAAATCCCGAACCTTTATGTTCTAGGCATCAGCCATTCGAACTCTAGTTTCCACCGTCGCAGTTGGTCTCCTAGGAACTCATCGCAAACATAGCCAAGATGTCCCTGGCGGAAACGGTACTGAGAAGAGCACTTCTGATTGCCATTTTGGCTTGAAGCAGACTTGATCTTGAGCTTGAGGTAGAGGCACACTCATACTTCGGAGCATTGACAAGGCCTGACAAGGTGCATACGGAATGCGATCTCGGAGCTTACTGAAGTTGGACAAACTCAGATGTCCGACATTTTCCTCTTTTGCTTTTGCTTTGCAGCCGGAACCATTATAGCTTCAGATAGGTCCTGATTTTACTGTTCTCATATGACTTGGGTTGAACCCTGCGATTTTATGAAAGAACAAATTCTGTTTTGAACAAATGTGGAGAACGGCACGGCACTCGGAGCACAAAACGATTTTATTTTGAAATTGAGAGATGAGTTTTCGACCAGGTATTGAGCCTACGACTGAACGCAGCAAAACGACTCAACAAGGAAATAAAAAGCACACAACCTAGACACATCGAGTAACACTCGAAACGACCCAAAACAAAATCGAGATAAAACAAAAAGACACGACACTCAGACGTGCACAGGGAGCCTGTTTCACCGGTAGTGTTTCCCACCCTTTTCTCATTTGTGGTTCTCACATCACTCGGCCCTCAAGCTCTGTTTTTCTGAAAAAGCCCTTTTCTCACTTTTTCTCTCATCGCACATCTCTCTATTCTTCAATCTCTCATTTTTCATCCCTCCCCTGGGTGGTTGATGGAATAGCAAGTTGTGGGCTCGTGCCCCTAGCATTCTGCTAGATTCTTTTCTTGTTCACAGTGAGTTTCTCCACAGAGGGGCTGCGCTACAACTGGGTGGGTAGCAAATCTGCAGCTGACATCGGTTGACGATGCTCTGCTGGGGAGTTTGGACGTGATCAGATCTGTCCAGATGAGGAGTGGAATATCTTGCCCCATTCCAGTTCGTGCTTCGCACTTGGCTTGATACCTCGTTGCTCGGAGGATGAGGGAGCTTTCAGCCCTTTGTTGTTAGCTTCAGCTGTGCCCTTTTCTGGCAAGTAGAGTGCCCTTTCTGGCAAGTATTTTGACAAAGGGGAAAAGACAGAACTCCTGACTCGACTGCGCCCCTAGTTCATCATTTTGACCATTTTTTGTTTTTGCTTTCTACTAAAACAATTTTGACCAAAATGAGAGTTAGATTACCATGCTTGTTCGATTTTTGATTTGAAATCATGCAAGTCAGGCTATGAGCACTGAAAATTTTCCTTTTTTGGGTCCAAGAAATGGTCCAGTTTTGGAAAAGATGAAACAATTTTCGAGAAAATAGTCAACCTCAGTAAAAATTCTCAAAAGCTGTTTTTGCAAACGGCCACTGCTCAACGAGCATAGAACCACTCTCGAGATGCACAACCTCGGATCCGAAGGAAAATTGCCCCTTGCTTGAAGAGAGCTTGCATGGCAACGGAAAGTTGCCCCTTGTTTGAACGGCACCGCGGCGCATTGAATGGCAACGGAAAGTTGCCCCTTGTTTGAATGGCGCCGCAGCACACTGAATGGCAACGGAAAGTTGCCCCTTGTTTGGATAGCACCGCAGCGCATTGTAGTCAGTCCTCAGAGCGACGAACACAACCAACTCTCAGATACAGAGAAGACAAAGATGACCAGAACCATCGCATGGACACAATCAAATTTGAATTGTTTTACGGCTGGACTTCAGAATGAAGTTGCCTACGTATCCCAAAGATGGGAATCAAGCCTTACGTAGTTCGGGGTTAAGGTACACTCGGGTATTTAACCTCTCCTTTTTATGCTCTAACTTTTGCCAAGGCGCCTGTTGCAGGTTTTCGACCTTGCGAGCTTTTTTTCTTTTCTTTTCATTTCATTTTCATTCTTTTCTTTTCTTTTCTTTCTTTTCTTCTTCTTTTTTCTCTTTTTCTTTCTTTTTTTGTATTTTTCTTTTTTTTTTTTTGTTTTTTTTTTTTTGTCTCGCTCTAACTTTTGCCTGGGTCGCCCTTTCGGGTTTTCGACCCAGCGAGCCTCTCGAAGGGTAAAAGTGTAACAAGTCCATGCCAAATGGTTTTGAGATTGAAGCCCTCTATATCCAGGAGAGTGGCTGTTGTATTGATTTGCAGAAGGATCCACTTGTTGGCTCTTCGAGCACATCGGATATTTTTTGCCCCTAGTTCGAGGGGTGCTTCTGATCTAGCTTTGCAAGCTTCTTTTGACGACATCTATCCTCTTGATCTGACTTTCCTGGCCTCTTGTTCGAGGGCTGCTTCAAATCTGGCCACACAGGCCTCACATCGTAGTTCACCGTTGAACCTTCTGAATTCAAGTTCAAGGTTTGGAAGCAAAAGGGGTTGAGTCTCGAGGCTGAGAGCGATCCTAGGCTGCACAATCTCAAGAGCGACTCCACACAGGTCTTCGCAGGACTGCGCAAAACATTTTGTTTTTGAAAATTTTTAAGAAAGCGACAAATCGCTCGCGCTGAAGATAGTGTGAAACCAGTCTGGAGCAAAGCTAGGGTCCTTCTCAGTACTCACGCTGACAAGCATGATTTCATTCATTAAGGGCTTAGCACGCCTCTCTTTCTCTTATTTTGATCAAAGTTTTGCAAATCCCGAGGAATTCCTCCCTCTTTGTTTTCACCGCAGTGTTCAAAAAGGTTTTGAAAAATTTAGGTCATTACAATGACTTCAAGGCACAAGAGAGCAGGTGGAATGCACTGCCATTTCATTCAAATCCTGGCACAACTAGCACACGGCAGAAGCAAATGTGAGAGCGTGAAAATCACTGCTGTTTCATTCAAAATCTGTTGGCACAACTGGCTCCCTGGCAGAAACAGACTCAAAACAAAACAAAAAGACAAACGCAAAACAAAATGGTGACGCCCGAGGTAACACCCCCAGAATCACCCGACTCCTATACAACAGGACTGACTCGATACAACAAGACAGACCCAAAACAAAAGAGACTGACTCAAAACAAAAGACAGACTCAAAACAAAATAACAAAAACTGACCCAATACCCAGGTCAGAAAGCACAAAAACTGGTGTTTGCACATTACTCAGAACAGTGCGTGCCATTCCCACGTCTGGAGTAAATTGAGTGCCGCCCGCAGGTGGTTCATCCCTCGATCACATAGTCACCTTATCCCCCACAAGTTCACTGATCAAGTGCCGATAGACTTTGCAGGGCCTGGTGCAGCAATGACCCCTTTGTCAAACAGATCTTGTACATCATGGCGCAGACGAAAGCAACTGTCGGTCTCATGACCAGTTTGTTGATGGTAGGCACAGTATTTAGTCTGGTCATGCTTTGCAGGGATAGGATCGGGTAGGGGCCGTTGTTCCAACGGTTTCAAATGTCCTTCCCGGAGTAAGACCTCTAGAGCCTTTGACAGAGGCATATGAAGTGGAGTGAAGACCCTCTTGACTCGAGGTGGATATTTGGCCGTCTGTGAGTTACTCCCGGACGCACCGGTGGACGAGGTGGCTTTTTTTGATGTGGTGGTAGTGACCATGCCTACTTCAGAAGATCTTGCAGCTGCATCACCACTGGTGGTCACATTCGAACTGCGGGAAAACGCCCGCCTAGGCTGCTCTTTCTCCTGGTCAATAATGGCATCCTCAATCTGCTTCATGGCATCCTCGATCTGTACTCCCATCTCATGCAAATCTGAAAAGGTAGGGAAGGGGAGCACGATCATTTTCTGCATTAGTTTGGGCTGGAGGTTGCGCACAACCATCCGTATTTGATCCTTATCCGTTGGCCTAATGGTCATCATTGAGGCCTTGGCCCTCCAGCGGGCTACAAAGTCAGAGAAAGCCCTCTTCGGCTCTTGCCTGGTCGTCTCGAGATCACGGGTTGTGATCTCAATCTGGGTATTGTATGAATATTGTGCGACGAAGGCCTCGGCCATCTCCTCCCAGCTTCGTTTCACTGAATCCTCCAATTTGGCGTACCAGATGGCCGCAATACCCGACAGGGTCCTGCCAAAAAGGGAGAGCTTCTGTAATCTTGTCAAGCCCATCGGGCGCAGAACATCTGAAAACAAACTCAGGTGGACCATGGGATCTCCTGACCCGTCAAAACGGTCGATGTGAGGCATCTTGAACCTGTCCGGCAATGTCACCACCGAATCAGTATACCCATCTCCAATGTCCGGGATGGAGTTGACTCCCTGAGATTTCTTAAACATCTTCTCAAGTTTGCTCAATTTCAACGCCGTAGGGTCGACCTCGAACTCGAAGGGAGAGTCCGGCAGATTGGTAGGTGCTTTGGATAGCTGGGGTAAAATTGGGGGCGGAGCAGGCCCTACTGGAATGTCCGTACCTTCCTGGACATTTGGCATCTCCCAGGTACTGGAGCTCCTGCTGGGGGAGGAACTTGTTGTGAAGCAGACGCGCCGCTTTGCTGTTGCAGCCTGGTGATGAGCTCAGCCTGCTGAGCCATGATTGCAGCCTGCTGCTTGGAAAATTCCGCTTGGCGGACAGCGTCCTCTTGCATGAGCTTCATACTTTCTTGCATCTGACGCATCATCGCCTCCACCCTGATGTTCTGCTGATCCATCTGACTGACGGTATCTATCCCTGCAGTAGAAACTAAGACCTCAGCCTGACTGTTCACTGGTGGAGTGGATAAGGGCCACTGATCTGGTAACTACTGAACTGGTGATCTGTGCCTGACTGGCCCTCTTCACCCTGCCTTTGGTAAAGGAACACTGATTGCCCTTGAACTGAATCTCTGACCCGACAAAGTCTATCAGCACAAGTTCGGTGTACCCGGGGGATATTGGAGCCCTCTGAAGCTATGGTTCCCAGACTACCTAGCAAAAGAGAAAATGGACAGCATCTCAGCCTAATTTCACCCTGAACAGATACGAGCAAAGTTTGAATGAGTGTGCCCTCTACTGAATTCTGCCCCCAAAATTCCGCCTCAAATCTGATACCCTCAGGTAAACTGATTCCCCAAATACTAATGCCCTCAGGCTTGGTACCCAAAATACTGAACTGGTGCCCGCAGGCCTGGTGCCCAAACTTGTAAACTGATACATGCATTCCTGTAGAGACGCACTCTAAAGCACATAACAAGCAAGTGAGAGCCAAAACACCCCTATGTTGGGGTAGGGTTTCCCTGTCCTATTTTGTCAGGAGCTAGGGTTTCACTACGCACGCAGCGGTTTCAAACAACCTATAAACGGGTAAGCAACCTGTCTTAGTCTGGAATGGTCACTATGGATCCGAATATGCACTAGATCGAATGGTCAAAAAGGGTGCCCTGGTAAAACCGGGGTTTGTGTTCCCATGCTGTCAGAGCCCAGAGCCGATCAGCCTTACGGACATGACTTGACAAGACAAGCCTCCGGCAAATCGTTCGGGAATGGCATATGGCAAACACGGTGTCCTAGGCGCACCGATGCAAATGCAATGCAAAGAAACACACAAGTGTAGTCAAAACCAGATATCATGAGTTCGAGTCAAGTTCTCTAAATCCCCAGCAGAGTCGCCAGAAACTGTAGACGTCCCCGAACGCCCCGGGAGGGTTAGGTCCCGTTCTGTTCATATTGGGGTCACTACAGTTCAAGGACTCAAATGTCACGGTTCTTAATCTTGAACCAAAGAGTCCAAATCCGGCAAATCGTTTTGAAAACAGATTTTTTGAAAGAAGTGCCAAATATGGACTGCTTTGCCAGATAACAGAGTCGCCACCTAAATATTTTTTAAATGGGAAATTTAGGAAACCCTGACTCGTTGCCAAAGGCCACGTGTCCGTCATCACCAAAGTTGGCTCGGGAACTTGGGTACGATTGGGGAAGGTCACATCGTGAGCACCCCCGCTCGCCCGGTCAAAGACCGGCCTCTACTAACCATGATATCTGTTTTTGAAAACATTGTGAGTTCTTATTCCGATTATTAGCCTAGGTTACTATGTGATGCTCGCAGCAAACAAGTATAGACTGGGCCGCCTGAATTGGAACAAAACATTTCATGTTTGTTTGTTTGAAAATGGTTTGATGGTGCTACCCGCAGGTAGGCTAAGACGCGGATTTGCCACCCTCAGGTGGGCTTAGAAAACATGATTTTGCCACTATCTAGTGGGCTTAAAACAAGCATTTGATGAATCGTCCCAATTCAGGTAACTCAGCCTCCACCCACAGGCATTCAAGGCAGTAATATCACATAAGCACATAGCCTCATGGTAAGCATGCTATCATGGCAACACTCACACGCATGCAAGGATGCTAAAGCATAAAACTTACCGAGTACTCCAAGCCAAAAACAAAAGCTAATTAGAAATCATGCATGATCCTAACTATACTGTAATGCCTAATGCAACACATGCAAAAATGCAACTATAGCAGGCTCGGCTATTCTAAACATGGTATATGAGATGCAACAGCTATCATGTATTCAATTTGGAATTGAAATACAAATGCAGTTTGTATGATGCGCCGAGCCCGGTGCGTGCAAGACAGATGAATGATGCAAATATGCTGTCATACTGTATGCTAATTGAAATATGCCCTATATCTAACCACCGTAAGCGGATAAATAAAAGGGAAGAAAGACGTGGGTTTGGAAGACATACATCACACTCACCCACACTTATTACAATTATGCCCTCGCGCAGAGGGTCCGAATAAATAATAATACAGTCCGAAATAAAAGAAGAATAATACAGATTTCTATATTAAACTAAGAAAGCTTTAAAATTGGCTCGCAAGCCAGGGGGCTGCCTTGCTTCGTTCCGGATAATGGATTGATGTATGCTGGGCTGCCATGCGCGGAAATCCACTGGGATGCCCAATTTAGCCTCTGTTCGCAGTGTTCCTTGAAATGCGTGCCCGACTCCGAAAAGTTGCTGGTTCCTTATTTGCTGCAACAGAGAGCAGGAAAGGGGCATAGCAATGTATTTCACAAATATATGCATGCCTCGATCCTCGTGCCACCAATCACGCATACCGATGCATGATGGCCGAGGAATCGGATTGCACAACTCAATATGGGATGAATGCAGATGAATGCTACAATGAAAACCTAACTCCATCATGGGTAATCCGGAGTATCGGCGACTTGGGAATTGAGACCCGTTCCGTCACTCGGAGTACGAAACGTGCCTCGTTTCCCGTGCCCGGGCTAACTCCTATCCCAAACACGATGCGATGTGCATGATATGCATGAAATGCAACTAAGATACAGCCTAGTATGCACAATGTTATGAAAATGAGACGTCTCGAAATGCGTGCACACGGGCACGCAAACCGAGAAAATACATGAATGCGATCTAAGATACAACCTGGTATGCACTATGCTGTGAAAATGAGATAAAAATGAGATGAAAATGAGACGCCTCGAAAAGCATGCACGCGAGCACGCAAACCGAGGCGATGATGTGAAATCGGATAAAACCGAAGTGCCTCGAAATGTGTGCCCACAGGCACGCACATCGAGGCGATGACAAAATGGAATGAAATGGCATACGGAATGCTACGATGGGCTTACACCAACATGGGAGAGCCTCAGCTCACTCACATAGGAGGCCGTCGAATAAGAATGAAGTGCCTCGAAATGCGTGTCCACAGGCGCGCATACCGAGGCAATGATAAAATGAGACAGAAATGCAAATTGGGCTTATACTAACATGAGTGGACCTCAGCCACACTCACATCAGATGCCGTTGCGTAAAACAGAGGTGCCTCGAAGTGCGTGCCCACGGGCGCGCAAACCGAGGCATGGCCCGAAGGCATGAAAATGGTACAGAAATGCAATGATGGGCTTATACCAACATGTGAAAGCCTCAGCCTACTCACATAGGAAGCCAATGAATGAAAACGGAGTGCCTCGAAGTGCGCGCCCGCGGGCACGCAAACCGAGGTAATGCACTAAAGCACGAAATGACATGAAAATGATATGCAAGCATGCAAACCAAATTTCAGCAGCTAAATAAAGGGGAAAACAGCCCCGAAATGATACGAAATGACAATCAATGCATGAAATCATCCCGAAATGTGATTCTAAGTACTCGAAATGGCCTACGGCTATGCTAAACATGCAAAATTGATACATGAAAGCAAAAACAGTAGCAAGGCAGCCCCAAATATGGCATTTTTTCAATACAAAGCAAGGATAAACAAGAACCACAAGCATGGCAAATTTAGCACGCAAAAACGGGGAAAAAGAGGGGAATTACAAAGCAAGTGGTATATCCAATGCTCAAACCAGAAACATCAGTTCTACAAAATTGAAGAGGGGCCAAAAATAAGCATATATTCAGTTTATGGAAACCCCAAAATCAATATACAAACATGCTAACAATTCCATGCAAAATGGAGCTCAAAAGAGGTTATAACAAGAGACATGCAAAGAATACACCAAACAACAAAACTTTCTTCATGAAACATGTAGAGGGGGTCAAAATAAGACCCCTTTCAGTTCTGACCAAGAGCTAAAACCAAAAGCACAAAAGGCTACAAAACATGCAAGAATTAGTGCCTAAAGTGGATTTCAAAGGGAGGTGGTATATAGAATGGCCAAACAAGGTTGAGCCCTTCTACAATGTTGTAGAGGGGCTCAAAATAAGCACAAAACCAGTAGGGGTCGGAGCCCCAAAAACAAATGAAAATAGGCCAAAAATAGCATACAAGATTGTGACATACAAGCTAGATATTGAAACAAGTGTATCATGGAGACACCAAATGAAGTTGAGCCCTTCTACAATGTTGTAGAGGGGCTCAAAATAAGCCTAAAACCAGTAGGGGTCAAAGCCCAAAAACTGAAAGGAAATAGGGTAGAAATAGGAAGCAAAATTATGCTACAAAAAGAGATTTGGAGACTTACCCTTGAAGATCCAATTGTTGCTACCTCTTGGCCTGAATTTGTTGCTTCTTAGCCACTGGAGAACACTTCCTTGCTGCTGGAATGGTAGTGGGGATGGTGGAGCTAAGGGTTGATGAAGGAATTGCCTAGGAACTTGGAAGTTTTTGAGGTTTTTGGCTATGGAAATGGAGGGTTTGAGAGATGAAGTCTTGAGACCAATTTTTCCAACCTTAGAGAAGAAGGAGGACATGCCCTCAAATAGGCAAGAAAGGGGTGTAAAAGGGAGGGAAATGCACCCAAGCTTTCCCTCCCAAAATATCCCCCGGATGCTGAGATATTTTGGGAAAAACAGCTGGACAGCTGTAAAGTGCTCAAAAGCATAAAGCTGGCCGGCCAGGTGGATTTCTTGAAGGTGGCCGGCCAGCCACCCCCATGGCCGGCCAGCCACCTCCATGGCCGGCCAGCCAAGGCCAAAAATGAAAAGTTGAATTAGTGGCCGACCACCATTTTTGGTGTCCTCCCATGTGTGCAGAACAAGGTTCCAAGGTCGGAAATTGGCAACACTGAAGCAGGAGCCACAACATAGAGTTTGAAGGAGAGGCTCAAAAATGAAAACAACAATTACTGGCCGACCACCACTTTTTGGTGTCCTCCCATGTGTGTAGAACAAGGTTCCATGGTCGGAATGTGGCAACACTGAAGCAGGAGTCACAACATTGCATTTGAAAGAGAGGTCCAAAAATGAAACTCTGAATTGCTGGCCGACCATGCACTTTTAGGGTCCTCCCATGTCCCCTGATCACAGATATGTAGCTTTGGTTGGAAGAAAATGGGCCTAGGGTGTTCAACATTAGCCCGGAAGTGAGCAAAACGGGCGCCGGAGGAGCGAAACTGGTTATCTGGGATAATTGCTGGCCTCCTACCCTCCAGTGATCTTCCTAATGCTGAAACAGAGGTACCTGCCAAAATTGAACAAAAACTAATGAGAAATGAACGCTCGGGGCCCAAACCGCGCAGTTCGGGGTCCCGAAAATGGGCTGTAGGCACCGGAAGTGGTGTTCAGCAGCGAAGCGGGTATCAGAGGCCCCAGTGTTCCTCGGAATGATAAAACAGAGGTACCTGCCAAAAACCGGAGAAAACCGATGCGAAATGAATGCTCGGGGGCCAAACCGCGAGGTTCGGGGCCCGAAAATCGGCTGTAAGCACCGAAAGTGGCATTCAGCCACGAAGTGGGTATCTGGGACCCCAGTGTGCCCTGTTATGATAAAACAGAGGCACTTGCCAAGAACCGGAGGAATCGGAGACGGTTGGGCGGTCCCGAACCGAGGCACACGGCCTGACGGCTCCGAAAACCGGGAACCGGGCTCCGAAATGGGCAAAATGGCCTACGGCCACGAAAAGTAGTGCACGGCCACCGAGAGATAGTCTACAGGACTACTCTCTTCCCTCAGGAAGGAAAACAGAGAAAATCGAGTCTGGTTCGCAAACCGAGACAAGGCACAGAAGAGGATTCGGAAGTCCGGAGGCAGGGCGCACGGCCGCGACTCTGAGACTTCTGAACGAGCACAGTATGCAACACCACCGAGCGCTCAATCGGTGACATCTAAGTCTTAAGGTCGGTCAAAAATGGGGTGTCTACAGCAGGGAAGATTAAATTAAACACGGATGGTAGCACTCGCCGAAATGGAGGAGGAGGCGGTTTTGGCGGGCTCTTTCGAGATGAGACAGGTTCATGGATTAGTGGCTACTATGGGAAGCTAGAGATATGCACCAGCCTTGAAGCGGAGCTTTGGGCTGTCTACAAAGGGCTTACAATCATTCTTCAACGTGGCTTGAACCAAGTGATCATTGAAACAGACGCGGAACAGGTGGTGCAGCTGTTAAGTGAAGAGCCGAGAGAGAGATGCCCTTTTCGGGGCATTGTGGAGGATGCGCGTATCATTATGAGAGGCTGCGACTGTTCCATTCATCATATCAAAAGGGAAGCCAATATCTGCGCTGATGCATTGGCTAAGTTAGGAGAATACCAACCAGCTGAGCTTTTAATTGCTAATGATCCTCCCGCGAAAATCCGTCACCTGCTTATAGCGGATATTGTTCACCTCTCTCAGGAGGTTGCTAGGGAGTAGTTCCCTTTGTTTTTTCTTTTACTTCCGATGTACCCAAAAAAAAAAAATATGTTAAATGAAAGGCTGAAAGTAATGAACTGCTTGAGTTAGTTGAGTTGTCCATTTTATAGACTTAATTAAAGGTCTTCAAGACATTTCAACATGGCAGGTAAAAGTACTACAAGAAAACGAAAAAATTGGATACACTCTACTTTTAACGTGAGGTGAGCGATGGATATATCGATCTGCTCAAACTAACCGAATCAAATCGATCGGTCGCATTTTGGACGGATTTGTGATGACGAGCGGATAGTTGTGAATTGATTTTTTTTAATCCGCCTAGTTTTGGACGGATGACGGATTTGAGATTGATTTGGCTGTAATCGAACCGTCAAACCACAAGCACCCCTAGTAATTTGTAAGACTTTGTATTTTCAATTTGTTTAGATATTCTGTTTGTGTTTTCAATTGAAAAATAGTTTAAATATTATATTAAACATGTTCTGTTGAAAAAGAGTTTTCAACTTGAATATATTTTTTTGAATTGAAAAAAATAAATGTATTATTTATCTATATTTTTTTATTTTTAAATCTAACTCTAAAAATAATAAACAAAAAAGGTGATATATGCTGGTTGGTTTTTATTTTCAAAAATAGATATAGATATAACAATAAAGAAGAATACAATCTCTACTACTGCTTTGTTTATGGTTTTGGTGGTTTGAATTATTTTTATATTTTAAGAATCATATATTTTAATACTTTATGTAGATGAGGCATGCTGTGATTGTAATATTCTAAAATTTCAAACTTTTTTTTTAATGAGGCATCTAGTGATTGTAATACTCTTTTAAGTTATTAACTGTAATACTTTTTTTTTTTTAAGTACACAAGTTGAATTATGTTGAAAATTTATAAAATTTTAAACCGCCAAACTGATTTACATCTATCCGCCAATCTGCTCAATCCACATCCGCCATATTAGCGGACGGATGCGAATTGATTTTCTCCAATCTACCAATTTGACAGACGCATGGCGGATTGGAGGTTCTATGGCCGCAACCAACCCGCGCCCACCCTTACTATTCAGATATTCTGAAGTCAACATTTGGATAAATTTTCATAGGCCTTCCAAAGATTTGAATTTAACACCTTAAATCTTATTTTCAGATTTTTTTTTGCTTGACCAATCCCTTTTAGTGTAATTTTTGCTTTTTGCTAAATTATTTCACAAACAAATTTTCCCTTCCATTGGATCCACCTTAAAGAATTGACCAGCCAAAAAATTGGTGGTAGATAATCACAAAAATCATAACAAAGTGAAATTGTGAATGATTGAATAGGCCAAACTCTTAAATAGATTACCAATTAAAAATTATTCAATAATAGATTAATTTAATAGATTGCAATTTAATGTGCCAATTGGTATCTGCACCAATCACACAAATCTTAGTACACAAAGCCATCCAAAATTCACTATCAATATTCAAGAGTTAACAAAGATTAAACTAAATCAACTTGTTACAAAAATTTGAAAGTAATACTCCAAGATAGACACAGTTTACATTGATGTTGTGAAAACAAGATGAAGAATGGTTACCTTGCATGGTTTATATATAGTTGAGTTCAACATTGTTTAACAAACATGCTTATACAGTGAATTATAGCTAATAACATTGGATGATTGATGCATGATAAAAATATTTGCAATCTCTCTATCTCATGTGAGGAATCCATGGGATTGTCAAAAGCGAAGTCTAAGATCACAAACGAAATGCTACGAAAACCCTTTAATCTTTCATTAATTCTTAATACCAATATATAGATTACTGAAAAAATAGAGACTCAATACACGAGACTTTCATTAAAATAGAGTCTGAGAAGGGTAATGTATACACAACCTTATCTTCATTTACAAAGGTGGTTTCCATTATAACTATATAGTTGACGCTTCAAAAAAAAAAAAAAAGCCCTAGCATATCCAAGCATGAATCTTTTTCAATTCAACGACCATTACAAAGGATGGAATCATTGCTAGATACAGAATAAACAGAATAATTTCCAGATGATGAAGGGACTGACTTGAAAAACTCAGTAGATGTTTTATTATCCATCACAAGCATGTCAACGCCGGCACCCTCAAGAATTATCTCTGGAAAGAAAGTATCTCCATCTAGGTATTGCATCACTTGCTTCATGCTAGGCCTTGTTGCTGGATTAGAGTGAGAGCAAAGTAAACCTAGCTTCAAAACCAACTCCATTTCATTTCCTAGATAATCACCTTCCAACATAGGATCACATGTCTCAAGAATAACTCCTTGTTTCCATTTTTCAAATACCCAATCAACCAAAATCATCTGTTCAGGCAATCCTTGCAGATCTATGGGCCTCCTTCCACAAGCCACTTCAAGCAAAAATGCACCAAAAGCAAAGACATCGGTGCTTGTAGTAGCCTTGCCAGTTTTAGTAAGTTCCGGAGCAAGATAGCCAATAGTGCCAACCACATGGGTAGTTTGTGGTTTTGCCCCATGATCGTATAATCTAGCAAGCCCAAAATCTCCTAGTCGCCCATTTAGTTGATCATCCAATAGAACATTGCTAGCCTTCACATCTCTATGAAGAACAACTTGTTCCCACTCTTCATGTAGATATACAAGGGCAGATGCTACTCCTTTGAGGATTCTATAACGCTGAGCCCAATTGAGGTATCGCTTTTCGTTGCTAAATAGGAACTTGTCAAGGCTTCCATTAGGCATATAATCATAAACCAAGAGCATCTCTCCCCTTCGCCGACAGTAGCCAAGCAGTTGTACCAAGTTCATGTGCCTTAGCTTTCCCATGCTAGCAATTTCAGCCACAAACTCCTTCATCCCTTGCTTTGAATCATGGGAGACTTTCTTGACTGCAACTAGTTGCTTGGAAGAGGGAAGCACTCCTCTATAAACCTTCCCAAAGCCTCCTGCTCCAATAAGCTCCATGTCTTTGAAACCTTTGGTAGCTTTGTAGAGATCCTTATAGGAAAATCTCTGAGGACCATATTCTTTTTCCCAACCTTCGTGTATTTCTTCATATTTTTTTCTCCTCACAAAGTAAACGATCCCTAACATCGTGATGATCAGCACAATAGACACCATTACCAATGAGACCGTAATTTCTAGATTTGATTTCTCTTTTCGGTTTCTTTGTTTGGGAAATGAAGGAAGCTTTGCAAGTTCTAAGCTCTGTGCTTGCCCACTCTTGTTGAAACTCCACCCGAGAATATAGTTGTTGCTTGCAACTGCTCCAGTGGCGGAAGAGAAACCAACATACATATAATCCAACAAAATTAGAGAAAGATTGATGTCTATCGACAGGAGGGACCGATTTGGTTTCTGATTTTTAATCGGAGCTATTGTTACATTTAGTAAATTCGTCACTTCATCGTAGTCTATCCAAACTTGCATTGGATTTCCACTTATGAGATCCAAGCTCTTGTTTATTCCTTCACTATTGGAATAGTACGTAACAGGAGCCGATACAATAGAATTTAAGCTGTTAACATCAATTCCAACATGGTTGTCATTTATATCATTGAATTCAAGGTTCTTAATAGTATCAAACTCAATTGCCAACAGATGGTTTGAAGCGAGGCCGTTGTTGGAAGAATTGAAAAGCCCCAAAAACTGGTTCACTACAGCTTGGGTGAAGTCCATAGATGGAGAGATGGTAAAGGCAATTCCATGACCACTTAAATTTGTGATTTCGGGAACCATGACAAAGACAAAATTGGTGGAGAATGAAAGAGAACGGTACCCGGATGAAGAAGTTGTATTGAATTTTATAGGAATTTGGTAGAAAGCATGGCCAGCTTGATGCTTGGAAGTGTTGGTGAGCTGCAATAGACCATTGGGATGGACTTGTGCAACTCCATCAAGGTGAAGATTGGCTCCATGGAAGCCATTGTAGGTGAACTGGTCTTTGTCTTCAGCTAAAGCCATGAGTTTCAAGTACAGATAGAGAAGTATCAAAAAATAAACTGACAGTGTGGCAGTCATTTGCAAAAGTATAGCAAAGAGTTTCTTCCTTGCAGAGATGGTTGGGTTAGTTTTGCTTGTTTTGTTTTTTGAGTTTCAATTGTGAATACATCTTTCAAATTCATTTTTCTTGGTTGAAACATGAAGGTCTCTTTCCAAGGGCAATGTGACGTCAATAACCTTGCATTGAAGGCAGCAGGTCAATCAACGAGCCCAAAGATCTTGACTCAGATAACAATGACTCCACTTTTCTGAGGCCCGCCACTGAAGAGATTGCTTCACACTCGTTGCTCCAACTATCAATTTTGTGGTTTAGTAATATGTACATAGATTTATTATTTTCGATAAGTCATTCTCATAATTGTCAATCAATAAATTAGGAACTCAACCATTTCATGGATGAACCAATTTTTACAGGAAGTCCTTCAAATTGTGCCAACCACTCTGTTATTAATTTAGATGTTAATTATATTTATCATCCCAACAGTTCCTCTAGAATCTCAATTTAATCTTTTCACTTTAAATCTAAAATTTCATTTTAGTCTTTTCATATTCAGTTGTAACGGTTAACCTCATACATTTTAAATCAAGTTGTAATATTATACTTTTATCCATTTGTCGTTATTAAGACTAACAAATATTAAAAATTGAAGGACTAAAGTCAGATTTTGATAAACATATAGAAGTGGTAAATGTAATTAATTCTAAATTTAGCAAGTGTGAAATAAATTGGGAATAAGGACGTCCAAAACTGTTTAGTTGTGTGACAGAAGAAAAGAAAGAGTTAGCCTGCCAGAGTACAAGAAACCCATGTAAAATAATTGTTATATTTCAGTTGTGCCAATATGATAGTGTGAAATTTTCATATTGACAAAGGGCTAAATACAACTCCCATATAACAATGGAAAAATAAACCATCACTATCACAGAAGATATTAAACTCCTATTCATAATAATTGAATTTAAAATCTCACACCATACAAAAGGTGTTACACAACGACTAGACCAAATATTCTTATTCATTTTGTGGTATTTTAGTTAATTTTGTAGTAAAAGTTACAAATAGGAAAATTTATGATGTATACTCCTAAATTGAATATCAGTAGTTACATGATCGAAGAATGGATAAACAATGTGATTTTGAAAATAAATTTTTTATTTTTTTAAATCCAATATGATTCAAACTATAACATATTTTATACATTAGGAATTAAATTAACATAATTTAAAAATTAAGAACTGAAATGACATGCATAACTTGAAATTTAAAAAATAATTAGCTCATAAAAAAATGAAAATTATTGAAGCTTGTTTTTTGTTTTGCTTTTTTTATTTATTTATTGTTTGATGCAAAATGTTTCTTTGTTTTCATTGTACTCGTAGTTTCAACGCCATGACTTTGGATTTTTCCGAATAAAGAAAAAAAATTCCATTGATTTTTTTTTTTTTTTTTTTTTTATAGGGCGGCTACTTATTATCTACCGTCGACAACTCTAAGAGCATGTTTGATTAATAAGATTATTTTTGATTAATAAGATTAATAGTGAAGGAATTAATAATTCATGACATTTGTATTAGATTGGTTATGTAGTTGGATTCGTGAGATACATAATTCATTTTTATCTACTTTTGTTTTGCAATAGATATGAAAATATATAATCCCATATATATATATATATATATATATTTTGTGTTATTAGTTCAGTTGTAGATTAAAAAATTTGTCAATTTTGTTGAATAGAATGACCATTGAAATTTAATTCGAATACAATATTGATTGAGACCCCCATTCTTTAGAGACCCCCACAACCCTCTTTGGATCTCCACCATTGATGGTGTGAGCCCCACACATACATACATCAATGGTGGAGATGCAAAAGGGATTATGAAGGTCTCCAAAAAGTGAGAGTTTCAAGCATTTTTTTAAAATTTATAACCGAACAATACAATGTGAGCCCCATGTATTAATAATCCAAATCATATTCTATTATCCGCTAAATCAAACAAGTTTTAAAAATTTTGCTAACAAAGGAAGTCAAACCTAAGACTTTCAAAAAAGCAAACTCCCAACTCTTGAGTCTCAGCCAACACGTGAAACCTTAGAATTATTTGCCATTGATTTCGCTTTCATTGTACCTCAATTTTCAAGATGCTAGATCTAAAAGAAGTAATGAAGAATCAATCTTGTTCTCAACGTTCTATTCCAATGTTATCATTTTATTCTGTCATACCAAAATCAACACCCAAGCAAAATAAAAAAGTAAAATAATAAAATAAAATAAATTACAATCAAACACTAATCAAACAAATCTATCCATTCAGTTCAATTTTACTATAGAACCCATCACACTGAAATTTATGGATTATTTTAATTAATTTTTTAAATTTTTTTATAAAAAATAAAGAGATTGATGTAAGAGTATCTCCAACACTTATTAAATTTAAGTAAAAATTTGATAAAAAGTTTAATTTGATATGATGCACTTCAACGGTGATTGTTGGAGAGTAAGTTTTCATCAATTCGGTCGGTCATCTTATCGGTCATCCGGTGAGAAGTAAATTTTTATCAAATCTTTTACAAAATTCCTAATTTATCCTAAAATTTGGTTGTCGGGAAAGTTGTCTTGTCAAACGTCCACCGATGGTCCCTTGCAAAATTTGATAAAAAGATAAAAACTCCCTTCAAATAAAATATCTAATTTTTTCTCTATTTGATATAAATTTGATAAAAGGGTTAAAGCTCACATTTAAAGATTTTTTTATCAAATTTAAATTTAATATAACGTTAGAGATGACTTAACAATAACTTATAATAATTTTTTAACTTTTTAGCAACAAATCCTCCCTTCCGAAGAAGCCACAGTCCACCTCCGGCTTTCCTACCAGACGCAGCAGCTCCCCACCTCCTTCTTCTCTTCCTCCCTCCACCAGCGGCTCCGTTACCTTTCGCTTACCCACCGTCACACCTCTCTACTTCTTCCCCAAACCTTTTCCTTTCTTTCCTGCCCGCCTGCCCTAATATCTCTGCCGCCATCGCAACTGCCCCACCATAATGGTGCCAATTTTGGGGGTAAGTTTTCCAATGGTCGTATGAGTGGACCGTTGATGGTTTAAATTCTGAGGAATGAGGTTCAATCTTGCTATAGTATATCCATCAGTATATATATATATATATTAGGGGTGTAAGCACCTTAAATTTGTAAAATATAAATTTTGATTTTGAATTAAAAATATATATAGTATTTGTTGATTAAGTGCCAAGAGTGTTATTTTTTAAACCCAAATCTTAGGTTCAAATCTTGTCATTTTACTTTTATAATTTTATTTTTTTTATTTTTTTTTGGATATAAAAAAATTCTACTTGGCAAAAAGAGAGCATAAACTTTAAGAGACTAAACTGAGTTGTTTACCTATATACTAGTACTAGCGGTTGGCATACGCAATGCGTCTGCAATTCAAATAAATAAAAATAAAATAAAATTTTATTATATATAATATATATAATGTGTTTCATTTGACATAACTTCAAGATTCAAGTTACATTCTCTCATTTAATCTTTATTTTTTAAAAATAAAAAAAATAAACACGTGACAGCATAAGAAACTAAGATTTCAGGACACCATAAAGAATGTTCACTTTATATATAGTATAGATAGATAAATAGATAGATAGATGAATTGTATTTTCTGTAATACATAAGGGTAGAAATCTAATTATCTGCTAGAATTCATTGTCTACATTAGCTTCATTGTAGAGCATCATTTCAAGGCTCCTGAGCATGCTCACAGTCCTCCCATTGTTTGACTTTTTGTGCGCTGGTAAGGGGCCAAAAGGCGGTGGCTCTGCTATGCGGAGGGAAGATTTTGGGAAGAAGAAGTTTGCCTGATTCCATGGTAAAATTGAAACAAATAGTTGGATTTGTTTGATAAGTGTTCCGGTCATTGATTTGTTTGATAAGTGTTAACTAGGAACGGTCACGCTCGCGCTTGAGGCAAATTTGTAGTAATCCGTCCCCACACGTATTTTATTGGAGGCGGAGCAAATTGGAGGTGACGAGATAGGGCATGACAAGAGACGGGTTAATTTTATAAGTTAAAAAATAAAAATTATAAAATATAAATAAATGAGTAAAAATTAATATTAAGTACAATATTTTAATATTTTCTTTTATTATAGTAAAAAAATTAAATTATATATATTATATATATAAATATAATTGAAGCTGGGTTGGATAGAATGGAGCGGGGGAAGCAAAACTCGTCCCTGCTCCACTTTCTCAACGGGACGGGAAAAACTCAGACTAGGCAGGGGATGCTGACAAAATAGAAAAAAAGAAAATGACCATCCCAAAAGTAGGCCCACTAGGTTGAACAACACATCTCCACTCCGATGAAGGACTGGAGAGAAGTCAGTCTTTTTTTGTTTTTGAGTTTGGCTTCTCTCAAGTTGTCATCTCAACTTGAGAGAACATTTGGACCTAGTATGCCCATTTTTGGATCCATTTTGGTGATTTGAACTGTTCAATTTTTAAGATTAGTTGAGTAGAATATTCATGTAAAAAATCAAGATGATTGAACATAGGTAACTATATGTTTGATCATATTTGTTTGTAAAAAATAGACGATAAATATAATTTCAAGAATAACCATCTATTTTTATAATACAAATTTGATTCAAACATATAGTTACTAATATCCGATCATCTTGATTTTTTACATGAATATTTTACTTAGCAAGTGCTAAAAAGTGAATGATTTAAATAGACCTACCAAGCCCAAACGCTCTCTCAAATTGAAATGACCAACATGAGAAAACCCAACCCTTTTTGTTTATAACTTTCCCAAATTATTTATAATAGACATGTTTCTAACTATAAAACAATAAATGAGACTAATTCTTTGTTAATTATAAAATTAAGGGTAAATTATACTTTGCACCCTTATAGTTTATATCTAATCTCATTTTACTCTTAACTTTCTAACTATTTCAATCAATCTCCTAAATTTCAAGTCAAGTTATGTTTTAAAAATTGACATAGAACTAAAGTAGAGGAACTAAATTGATATTTTGACATGGGGGCAAAATGACACTGAAAAAGCATCTTGGGGCCCCAAACTTGAAATTTTGTAGTGTAAATTTAAACTTCTTGTTAGGTGAGTTATAACCCAAAAATGAATTTAATTAACATATTTTAAAATCTTGGCATTTTCTAGGTTTTTTTTTTTTTGGTAGTACATAGAATTATTTAACTATATTATATTGTAGTAGGATTACAGAACTTAATTACAAAGTTGTCCCTTTTATCCCTGAAGGTTGCACAGGCCCAGCAGCAACAAACTTGAATCCAAAAAATGTGAGTGACCCTGCTCTATCTTTCTTGGTGTTTGGCTCTTTCACAGTTCTTCTATAATTCTCTTACACGACTATGGGATTCACAAAGAGGTGAGACAAACCTCGTGTGAATAGGTTTATCTTCGATTTTTGTGTTTCTAAACTTTCTTTACTCTTTAAAAACATAATTTTTATTTCTTCTAAAAATGGGATGAAGTGGCCCTACTACCTTTTTATTTATTTATTTATCATAAAATGGCTTGATCATTAGGCCAGTTAGGTTGTCGTCTAACGCCTATAAGAATTTTTTTTTAAAAAAAATTATTGTTAAAGACCCTAACTTTTATAGATTAGTTAAATTATGCCTCATATTTGGATATTTAATTTTTAAGTCCTCTAATAATCTTTACCTTTGTGGGATTTTTGTTCCGATAGAAACATTTTTTTCAAAATTCTTATGTCATTGTGTTGAATAATTTAACCTTTCACTGATGGATAGTGTAAAGAGTCAAGCTAAGCCTGAGGTAGTAGTGAAAATATATATTAAAGCCAATTGAGATTTAAAAAAGACAATATCAACGCATGAAATAATAAATAAATTATGATTATCTTGACAATTATTATTTCTCATAACCCACTAAACCACAATCTCTACAAATTCAGGACGGACTTGGCTATAGGCCAGCAAAGCAACCACTTTGGACCTCAAAAAGTTGTATAGAAAAAGTCCTCAAATAATCGCAACTTTTATAATTGGACTAAATTAGAATATTCTTAGTAGGCCTAATATGAGGGACCAAACCAAAGCAATAATTCAGCTGCGAAAAAAAAAATTTAATAATTCAGCTGCGAAAAAGAGGAAGCCAGTCGTTCTACTACGGCATTACCAAAATGAAGAATCTTTTTTTGTGTCCGAAGCCTATGTTTGAATCTTAAATTTGAGTGGTGATTTGTGTAGAGGAAAAATAAATGGAAAATTGGCCCCTCCTCCAAAAAAAAAAAAAAAAAATTGTTATTTTTCTCTTTTCTTTTCCTATTCTTTCAAAAAAAATTTACTCAAATCTAAGATCTAAATACAGATTAAGTGTAACAGTCCCGACCTATGATTAGCCGATAAATCATGATTAACTATACCTAATAAGTAATTAAGATGAAATTCTGAATTAATTGCATGTTTATGGCATTCTTTGTGTTTATATCTATCTGCTGTAAGAATATCTATTTGTGTTTTCATTTTGTTTTGCGAATTGAAGGCCTTATCGGCATCAGAACACGAAATTGACTTGATTTCTATGTTATTTGGAATTTTTAAAATTTTATGATAGGTTTAATTGAAATTTGATTTGGTACGAATTAATTAGAATAAATAATACACATTTGTTTAGTTTAAGCCAAATTTAATTAAGCCTTCTTAATTGAGCCTATATAAGGCATAAGTGGGCTCTAGAACACATGTTTACACTCTCATTTCATTCCCTTGAGAGCAAAAACGTGGGAATGGGACAGTAAAGCCTAGAGAGAGAGTTTGAGCTCAAAAGAGGGTAGAAGAATTGCAGAGAATTGAAGGTTTGGACTTGGAAGCTCAAGCAATTGAACTCTAGAATACAATTAAGCATCTAAGGTAAGAAATCAAACCCTTAGTTGTGTAATTGAGTTAGTTCATGTAAGAATTCAAGTGAAAAAGGTAGATTGACATAAGAATTAAGCTAGAATTAAGAATTGTAACTCAAACCATGCATGCAAACATAATTTATGGCATTGAGAAGTTGATTTCAAAGAATTTCCCTCTTGCATGTCCTTATTTTGGTCTTGGTCTAAGAATCTAAGATATCTTTGAGTTAAAAATCTCATTTGATCATGTTTTAGAAGGTTGGAGTTCATACCATTGCATGTGTGTCGTGATTTCAAAGTTTCAAGTTTGATTTTGAACAATTGACATGCTTTTGGGCTTTGATTTTGCGAAATGATCTTCAATTCGTGATATTGTACAAGTTTCTAAATGTTCTCTTGAGTTTTGGCTCAAAATGATGAGTTTTGATGTGTTAAATTCAAGTTTTGAGTTTGGGAGTGCAATCTAAAAATTTCAGAATTCTGGCTCGCCGCTCGAGCGATAGAACCTGCGCTCGAGCGACCACCTTTTGTTTTGCACTTCCACTTGAGTGACCAAAAGTTGGCTCGAGCGTAAAATGTATGCTCCCAGAAGTTTACCATTTTTGCAGACTGCTTGAGCAACAAGAGTTGCGCTCAAGCGAGGACTTCAATCTCACGCTCGAGCAACCATCAAACGGAAAAATCAAGCAACCAGTACTTTTGCAGAATTTTACAGACCGCTCGAGTGACGAAAGTTGCGCTCAAGCGACTACTCTTATTTTTGACCCTCCGCTCGAGCGAAGGAAGTTACGCTCGAGCGAAGACCCTATTTTCAGCAAATTTAATGAAGTGTTTTGAATCACATTTTGACATTATCATTGCATCTTAGACATTCTTAAATCCTGATTAAGACATAATAATGAGGATAAGACTTAGAAACATACTAAGAACGAAATGAAATAAGTTAAATACTATCCGAGTGTGTGTTTCAATAGGTGTATCTATTATGTTTGTGTAGGTCACGTGCCGTAAGCTAGTTGATTTGTCTGCTTAATTTGTTCTACAAGTGGAGCCATCTGTGAGTAATAACTTAGTAAAGTTATGTTCAACTTTATCTATAAAAAAATTCTACTTGGCAAAAAGAGAGCATAAACTTTAAGAGACTAAAGTAAGTTGTTTACCTATATAATAGTACTAGCGGTTGGCATACGCAATGCGTCTGCAATTCAAATAAATAAAAATAAAATAAAATTTTATTATATATAATATATATAATGTGTTTCATTTGACATAACTTCAAGATTCAAGTTACATTCTCTCATTTAATCTTTATTCTTTAAAAATAAAAAAAATAAACACGTGACAGCATAAGAAACTAAGATTTCAGGACACCATAAAGAATGTTCACTTTATATATAGTATAGATAGATAAATAGATAGATAGATGAATTGTATTTTCTGTAATACATAAGGGTAGAAATCTAATTATCTGCTAGAATTCATTGTCTACATTAGCTTCATTGTAGAGCATCATTTCAAGGCTCCTGAGCATGCTCACAGTCCTCCCATTGTTTGACTTTTTGTGCGCTGGGAAGGGGCCAAAAGGCGGTGGCTCTGCTATGCGGAGGGAAGATTTTGGGAAGAAGAAGTTTGCCTGATTCAGTGTGGTGGGTTCCATGGTAAAATTGAAACAAATAGTTGGATTTGTTTGATAAGTGTTCCGGTCATTGATTTGTTTGATAAGTGTTAACTAGGAACGGTCACGCTCGCGCTTGAGGCAAATTTGTAGTAATCCGTCCCCACACGTATTTTATTGGAGGCGGAGCAAATTGGAGGTGACGAGATAGGGCATGACAAGAGACGGGGTTAATTTTGTAAGTTAAAGAATGAAAATTATAATAATTTATATTTAATAAAAATTATAAAATATAAATAAATGAGTAAAAATTAATATTAAGTACAATATTTTAATATTTTCTTTTATTATAGTAAAAAAATTAAATTATATATATTATATATATAAATATATTTAATAAATATAATTGAAGCTGGGTTGGATAGAATGGAGCGGGGGAAGCAAAACTCGTCTCTGCTCCACTTTCTCAACGGGACGGGAAAAACTCAGGCTAGGCAGGGGATGCTGACAAAATAGAGAAGAAGAAAATGACCATCCCAAAAGTAGGCCCACTAGGTTGAACAACACATCTCCACTCCGATGAAGGACTGGAAAGAAGTCAGTCTTTTTTTGTTTTTGAGTTTGGCTTCTCTCAAGTTGTCATCTCAACTTGAGAGAACATTTGGACCTAGTATGCCCATTTTTTGATCCATTTTGATGATTTGAACTGTTCAATTTTTAAGATTAGTTGAGTAGAATATTCATGTAAAAAATCAAGATGATTGAACATAGGTAACTATATGTTTGATCATATTTGTTTGTAAAAAATAGACGATAAATATAATTTCAAGAATAACCATCTATTTTTATAATACAAATTTGATTCAAACATATAGTTACTAATATCCGATCATCTTGATTTTTTACATGAATATTTTACTTAGCAAGTGCTAAAAAGTGAATGATTTAAATAGACCTACCAAGCCCAAACGCTCTCTCAAATTGAAATGACCAACATGAGAAAACCCAACCCTTTTTGTTTATAATTTTCCCAAATTATTTTATAATAGACATGTTTCTAACTATAAAACAATAAATGAGACTAATTCTTTGTTAATTATAAAATTAAGGGTAAATTATACTTTGCACCTTTATAGTTTATATCTAATCTCATTTTACTCTTAACTTTCTAACTATTTCAATCAATCTCCTAAATTTCAAGTCAAGTTATGTTTTAAAAATTGACATAGAACTAAAGTAGAGGAACTAAATTGATATTTTGACATGGGGGCAAAATGACACTGAAAAAGCATCTTGGGGCCCCAAACTTGAAATTTTGTAGTGTAAATTTAAACTTCTTGTTAGGTGAGTTATAACCCAAAAATGAATTTAATTAACATATTTTAAAATCTTGGCATTTTCTAGGTTTTTTTTTTTGGTAGTACATAGAATTATTTAACTATATTATATTGTAGTAGGACTAGAGAACTTAATTACAAAGTTGTCCCTTTTATCCCTGAAGGTTGCACAGGCCCTGCAGCAACAAACTTGAATCCAAATAATGTGAGTGACCCTGCTCTATCTTTCTTGGTGTTTGGCTCTTTCACAGTTCTTCTATAATTCTCTTACACGACTATGGGATTCACAAAGAGGTGAGACAAACCTCGTGTGAATAGGTTTATCTTCGATTTTTGTGTTTCTAAACTTTCTTTACTCTTTAAAAACATAATTTTTATTTCTTCTGAAAATGGGATGAAGTGGCCCTACTACCTTTTTATTTATTTATTTATCATAAAATGGCTTGATCATTAGGCCAGTTAGATTGTCGTCTAACGCCTATAAGAATTTTTTTAAAAAAAAATTATTGTTAAAGACCCTAACTTTTATAGATTAGTTAAATTATGCCTCATATTTGGATATTTAATTTTTAAGTCCTCTAATAATCTTTACCTTTGTGGGATTTTTGTTCCGATAGAAACATTTTTTTCAAAATTCTTATGTCATTGTGTGTGAGTGATTTTCTGATCACACTGCCTATCTTAGTGATTCAGCGGTAAAAACACAGGCAGAATAGATAGCACAGATAATAACACAAAGACACAAAGGATTTAACGTGGTTCGGCAATAATTGCCTACGTCCACGGGAGGCCGAGGTAAGTCACTATTGAATGAATGGTAAAAGTTACAATTAACTCTCTGTAATTCTCTCACTCTCTAAGCATGTAATTGTAAGTGTTACAATTAACTTGTAGTTGTATATGCTCTGTTCAGAATGATCCCCCTTTTCTTCTTCTTCTCAACCTCTCCATATATACCAGAAAAGTTAATGGAGAGGTCGCCAGCTTTTGAGCTGGCTGCCAGCCCACTGTTACGCTTTTGGCAGCTTTCCAGGTAAAAGCTCTTCATGGCTTCACATGGCCTCTAGTGGCCTCATGGCCAACTCACATGGCCTCAAGGCCAGGTAGTTGGTGAAGTGCTGGCCTCATGGCTGTACATCCACCTAACCAAGATAATATTTTGTATTAGCAGGTATGGTCGACCTCACAGTTACCTCGGCTTAATTCTTCTGAGGGTAGCTCGGCCTTTGGAAGTGAGGCCGAGGTATGGGAAAGAAGAGGCCTTTACCCCGGATTAAGATATCTTCGGAAATAACCTCGGCAAACCTTAGATTACTTCAGCAAAAACTTACCGTGACACGTGGAACCTCGGCTGACACGTCGGCGTCACCTTGCCACGTGTTGATACACAAAAATATAACCCCACAACTGCCCCCTAAGTTCTATTACCTCGGCATACTGAGGTGATGGAACTTACATTGAACTTTCTTTCTCGTACATCGGCTTAAAACTTTCTAGCCGAGGTCATCCATTTCAGGCCGACATGTCTTCTTAAAAGAACAAGAATTCAGATCATCACTTCTACGCGCATGAGCTGTCATGCATCATTTTCAACCGTTCTGCTGACGTGTTTGAACCTTATTGGTCCGTGCTGGTGACGCGCCTACATGCCGTCTTTTCTCTGCTGCGCCGTCTGACGCGTGCGTTGCCCTAGGCGCCATAATTGCTGTTTTTTGTCGCAGTTTCAATTTTTGAACAAAACAATTGCCTCTCTCTCTCTCCTTTCACTTTTGCATTTCGATTTCCTTGCTCTCTCTCTCTCTAAAGAGTTCTTTCTCTCCTTCGAATCTGCCATTGCTCCTTGCGTCAAGCTCTGCAACTGCCTCCATCTGCCAATTCTACGAAGCTCTCGCCACTGTTGTCTCCGTCGTCTGATCTCGGCGAAGCTCACTCCGGCTCTATTTCTCTGGTAAACCGCCGTTCTCTTCTTTTCCCAGTTCTTTGATTGTTTCTGGAATTTCCTGCTATTGTTGTTCTGCTCTCTATTTGACTTGTGAATCGTTCACCTGTGTGTACTATTTTCTGGTTTTTTGCACATGTTATGAACATTCGCACTGTTGCACCTCTTGTTCTTGGTCTTCCACCCTTTCTGTTCTTGAATCTGAGATTTCGTTTTTGCTTTTCTGTTTTCCAGATTTCTGCCTTCCATACTTGTTTTTCGTAGATTTAGGTTTGGGATTTGCTTATAGAACCATCAATCCTTAGGAAAAACTGAAACCAATTTCACTAATATACTCCTAGGTTTAAGCCGAGGTTCCAAGAACCCTGTAGATCTCCTTCTTTGTTGCCAAATACTTGTATTCCAAAACCATGGGTGTGTGGAGAAATAGGGTTAACACCCCAACCAAATTAGAATTTTTTAGGCAAGAGTTCTCAATCCCAGAGGATGTCCATCTCAGACTAGCTGGGGAGAAAGACTCCATTATGCCTGAGGATGATAACATGCCCTTTCCTGTTGTAGCCTTCGTCCAATGTGGACTTCGGTTCCCTCTAGATCCCCTCTTCCGTGAAGTCCTTCATTACTAACCCATGCAACTCACCATAAACGCCTATAGAAACTCAATGGTATAATAGCCTTAGCTCGGCAGGAGAGTGTTAGGATCACTCTTGCCGACATCCAATACTGTTACACCATGTGTGCCCTCAACCTTAAGGAAAAAGGTTTTGTGTATTACCTCAAGCCGAGGTCCACCAAGTTTAAGATCGTAGCCGACCTTCCAGACTCCAACAAAGGGGCTGGAGATGATTATCTCATCGTTCTGGGAACTGGGAATTTGGCCCAGATGAAGAAGTTCATCTCTTCCTCTTCCTCGAACGGTCAAGGAGGGCAAGGGTAAGATCCCTGTGTTAACTGCTTAACTGTTGCTTTCTTCAATTTTCAAAAATTTTATCTGTTTCTGATATTGTGTTTCTTTTTGCAGACGTTCGCAAGCCTCCCAAGAACTTTCGCCAGTCCTATTACCCTGGGAAAGGCTTGAAGAAGCTTCTGGACCTTCCGCTCCAGAAACGCAGAGCTCCACTGGTGTTGAATTTCATCCCCACCTACAAGTCAACTTTGGCCGACGTTCCAAAGAAGAAGAAGAAAAGCTCATCTCCTCCTTCTGCTACCACTCTGCTAACTGCATCAACATCAGGAACCGATCAAGAGTCCACACCTGACCCAGCCGATCAGCCTTCCACATCGGCACCATACTTGGTTCCAGTTCAAGAAAGAAAGCGTCGCCGACGTCTTGTCAAAACTGCCGAAATGGTGCGCCCGAGGCCAGTAGTGCAAGACCTTCTCGCCGACCTTCCAGCCGACGTGGATTCTGTGCCGTCTCAAACGGTGCCTCCACCAAAGCCGAAAAAGACAAAGAAGCCCCCACCAAAATCCAAGGCTGCTGAGGCCGAGGTCGAAGACGCTCTGCCCATCTCCCAACTAACTTCAACTGTGAAGACCACTGCTGCACCCGCCAAAAGATCTGCCGAAGCCCAACCATCAGGGTCCGCTCCATCGAAGAAACAGAAACCTTCGACCTCGGGATCCAGGGTTCCCAAAGTTCCCTGGGAACCCAAAATTACACTCGAAAACAGGCCAATTTATGCCAATGAAAGCGCCGCCGACATTAACGTCGGCGTGGCACTCAGTACGGCGGTTCTTCTTGAAGGTGATCTTGAGCAAAATGCCAAGATCAGTGAATAAGAGAACTATGCCCTTATGCTGCAGCACTCCGTCCAAGTAAGTCTTTAGAATTTTGATATTTTTGTCTTACTATCACTTTGTTTTATTCTGTAATAACCTTTGCCTTATGAACTTTCAGGCCATTCAACACGCCCACTCCTTTTCCATGAAGGCGTTTGAAACAAGGGAGGAACTATCTGATTTGAAGAAAGAGTTCTCTGCCCTTCAGAAGATCCATAAAAGGGATCTATTAAAGATGAAAAAGCTAGAGGATCAGGCCGAGGCGGCCACAAAGGCCCAGCAGATAGCTCTACAAAAAGCTGAGGCTGCTGAAGACATTAGGAAGGTTGCCGAAGCCGAGAAAAAAGAGGCCGAGGTAAAAAGGGCTCAAGCTGAGAAAGAACTGAGAGAGGCTCTGGCCACCAAGAAAGCCGAGATTGACGCTGCCGATGAAAAGGCCTACAGTCAGGGTATGGCCGACGTCGCAGAAGATTATAAGCTTCAGGTCAAGCAGGCATGCAACAGGGGATTTTCCCTAGGTTGGAACGCTTTGGCCAAACAGCTTGATCTTCCTGCCGACTCGCCCTGGCGCAAAACCAAAGCCATTCGTCTTCCCTTTTCTCTTCCTCCACCTCCAAGCCAAGTTGAAGAAGAAGCTGATTCTGAAGCCGAGGTTGAAGATGAAGGTGAAGATGAAGATGAAGCATTGGTCAGGAAACCCAAGGAAGCCATTGAAACCAAGTCACCTCCTCAGGGTGATCAAGTAATGGATTTAACCCAAGAGGAGGATGAGGAGGTTGAGAAGGTGCCCAAGGAAACTGGCCCCACCCACCTATCATCTGACCTTCTGTTGGCTGAGCAAAGCGTGGAGAAGACCTTGGCCGAAATAGACGCCGAGATCGCGGCTGATAAGGAGGCCGAGGTTGTAATAGAGAAAAACACCGAGGTCGCGGCAGAAAAAGATGCAGAGGTTGCGGAGCAAAAAGATGCCGAGGTGGTTCTTCCAGAGCCCTCCGAGGTTCCATCCCAATCATCTGTTCAAGTTGAAGAAGGACAGCCCTGATGCTTTTTGTACTTTGTTGTTTTTTCTTTTATTTTTTGTACTTTGTTTTGTTCTTTAAACAATGTAAGCTGTCTTTTGTGGCCGATGTGCCCCTTTGTTGCTAGTCCATTGTGCCTTCTTTATTTATAAATGCAACTGCTTTTCTCTGGATGCCTCAGTCTTTAGTTCTTCATTGCTTCTGTATGAGAATATTTTGCATGACTCATATAGTTCTTCCTTTGCATAATCTCCTCGGGGTTACATACCTCGGGTGTGATAACTGCAAGTTTTACTTCGGCAAGATTCTAACCTGCAATCTTTTCATAATTTTCCACAAGTATAAAACATATACTATCCTCGGGGTTACATACCTCGGGTATGATAACTGCAAATTTTACTTCGGCAACATATTGACCTGCAATCTTTTCGTAAATTTCAACAAGTATAAAACATATACTATTCAATGTTAACACTGCATACCTTGCTCAAGTTTCAACAAGTGTTTAAACAATAATCTCAGTCTGTCCTGCTTGTAAATTGCTGTAAATTGCTGCAAATTTCAACAAGTGTTTGAACACCTTTCTTGGCTTGACCACCTTGTAGATTGCTATAAGTCTGTAGGCGATATCATCGGCTTCCCTTCGACTTGTAAATTGCTACAAATTTCAACAAGCGAAGAGAAACAATTATCTCGGCTTGACTCCAACTTGTAAATTGCTACAAATTTCAACAAGTGAAGCCAAGGAACCATCTCGGCTTAACTTCAACTTGTAAATTGCTACAAATTTCAACAAGCGAAGCTAAGCTTTGTAATCGGTCTGACCAATTTGTAAATTGCTACAAATTTTAACAAGGGTTAATATAAACAATAAACTTTACTCAAGTTATAACAGGTGTTAAACAATGATTTACTTGTAAATTGCTACAAATTTCAACAAAACAATAATCTCAGCTTTTATTTGAACCTGTAAATTGATGTCGGCGTAACTTCAACTTGTAAATTGCTACAAATTTCAACAAGTGTTTGAACATCTTCTTTGGCTTGACCACCTTGTGGATTGCTATATGTCGGTTTAGCAATAGCATCATCATCACCCCAACTTGTAAATTGCTACAAATTTCAACAAGCGAGGAGAGTAGTCACCTCGGCTTAACTTCAACTTGTAAATTGCTACAAATTTCAACAAGCGAAGCCAAGCTTTGTATTCGGTCAAACCAACTTGTAAATTGCTACAAATTTCAACAAGTGGTAGACTTTGTATTCGGCCAGACCAACTTGTAAATTGCTACAAATTTCAACAAGTGGTAGGCTTTGTATTCGGCCAGACCAACTTGTAAATTGCTACAAATTTCAACAAGTGGTAGGCTTTGTATTCGGCCAGACCAACTTGTAAATTGCTACAAATTTCAACAAGTGGTAGGCTTTGTATTCGGCCAGACCAACTTGTAAATTGCTACAAATTTCAACAAGTGGTAGGCTTTGTATTCGGCCAGACCAACTTGTAAATTGCTACAAATTTCAACAAGTGGTAGGCTTTGTATCTTCTCTGTTCCTTTGCATCTCCTTTGCATCTTCTCTGCCCCAATGTGAACCTGAGTTCCACTTGGGTTCTCATTTTTCATGTCTTCCAGCATCTTTATCAATCATATGTGTTTATTGATGACATCGGCCAAGAATAATGATCATCTTAATGATAGAAAAATTTCAAGTTACAAGTGTTCCAGGGTCTTGGCAATGCTTTGCCTTCATTGTCTTCAAGCCGATAAGCTCCATTACCTAACACCGAGGTAATTCTGTAAGGCCCTTCCCAGTTTGGGCCAAGCTTGCCCTCCCTGGGATCTTTCTTGTTCCCGACCACTTTTCTCAAGACTAGGTCGCCGACTTGAAAATCTCTTGGGTTGACTTTCTTGTTGTAGGCTCTGGCAAGCTGTTGCTGGTACACTGCAAGCTGAATTGCAGCCTTCTCTCTTCGTTCTTCCAAAAGATCCAGATCTCGGGCTAAGAGTATGTCATTAGTCCCATTTTCAACTCCCTGGGTTCGGATCCCTGGGATGCCGACTTCCAGTGGAATGACTGCTTCTGTGCCATATGCCATGGCAAAGGGAGATTCCCCTGTTGATCTTCTCGGCGTAGTCCGATATGCCCAAAGCACGTTGGGTAATTCGTCTACCCACTTCCCTTTTGCTGCCTGCAACCTCTTCTTTATTCCATCCAAAATTACTTTGTTGGATGCTTCTGCTTGTCCATTACTTTGGGGGAAACTCGGTGTTGAGAAGTAATTCTTGATCTTGAATTTCGCACAGAAGTTCTTGATGAGTTTGCTGTCGAACTGCGTTCCGTTGTCGGCAACAATGGCTCTGGGAATGCCAAATCTGGTGATGATGTTCTTCCATATAAAATTCTTGACGTCCACATCTCGGATTTTAGCAAGAGGTTCTGCCTCTATCCACTTTGTGAAGTAATCTGTTGCTACCAACAGGTATTTCCTCTGCCCAGTTGCTTGGGGAAGTTGTCCGACCAGATCCATGCCCCATTGGGCAAACGGCCAAGGACTGGATACTGGATTCAGGTCGGCAGCTGGCTGATGAATCAAAGGTGCAAACCGTTGGCATGGTTCGCACTTCTTCACATATGCTTCTGCATCTTTTTGCATGTATGGCCACCAATACCCCTTAAAAGGGGTCCAGTGAAGGACCTTCTGTAGAGATGTCCGTCCGCAGTCAGGCTGAACCTTGCCGACTTCAATCTGACTTTGTGTGCCTCCTTGCGATCTTCTGGCAGTTTTCCCTCTTTCAGGAATGCAACAATTGCATCCATCCAGCTCGGCCCCATGTCCACACACATTGCCTCTTGCTTTGCGTGCCGTGGTTCTATGCTCGGGCCCGACATGTAATCGATCATGATTGTCCTTGTCTTCCCAGTCTGCATTGAACTCGCCAGGTTGGCCAACGCGTCGGCGTGGCTGTTATCATCTCGGCTAACTTGAAGAAGTCGGCAGTTCTGAAATAACTCGGCTAATCTGATAACCTCTTTTGCATATGCCGACATCCTCTCGTCCCTGGCTGCAAATTCTCCTGTTGATTGGTTAACAATTAACTGTGAATCACAAAAAACTATTACCTCATCTGCTTCTGCTGCTGCTGCCAGTTTTAGTCCTGCAATCAATGCTTCGTATTCAGCTTCATTGTTTGAGGCCTTGAACCCCAAACGGATGGACTGTTCTATTATTTCTCCATCTGGGGATATCAGCAGTACTCCTGCCCCCGCTCCTCGTCGGTTTGAACTTCCATCGACAAAGAGTCTGAATGAGTCGCCGATGTAGATGCTGCAAGGTCTGAGCTTTTCCTTCTTTTGCTCTTTTGTTGTCGGCTGGGATTCCGCTTGCTTGCTAGGATCTCGGCTCAACGGATGCCGACGTTCGTTGAACTCCGGCGTGAATTCTGCCACAAAGTCGGCCAAAACTTGGCCCTTAATTGCTGTTCTGGGCCAGAATTCCAGGTCATACTGGCCCAAGGCCACTGCCCACCTTGCAATTCTTCCTGTTAAGTCTCCTTGTTGTAACAGGGATTTCAATGGGTGCTCTGTTAGTATCACAATCTTGTGTGCTTGGAAATAGTGGTTCAGCTTTTTGGAGGCCATAACTAAGGCCAGCATTAACTTCTCCAGTGGTAAGTACCTTGTTTCAGCGCTGGCTAAGGTTTTACTTACGTAATAGACAGCCTTCTGTTCCCCCTGCTCTTCTCGGATTAGTACTGCGCTCACAGCGTGCTCGGACACAGCTAAGTACAAAAACAACTCCTCCTCGGGATCCGGCGTTGAGAGGATTGGAGCCGTGGTCAGATACTTCTTTAGATCGGCCAAAGCGGCCTCACATTCCTCGGTCCACAGGAAGTCTGCAGTCTTTTTTACCAGGTTAAAGAAGGGTTTACACTTGTCTGAACTTCGGCTTATGAACCTGTTTAGGGCTGCGGCCCTGCCAGTGAGCATTTGAACCTGTTTTGCCGAGGTCGGGCTCTGAAGATCTAGGATGGCCTTGATCTGATCTGGGCTGGCCTCTATTCCCCTTCTTGTTACCAGGTACCCTAGAAACTTACCTGATCCAACCCCAAACGCGCACTTCGATGCGTTGAGTCGGAGCCGATATGTTTTGAGTATGTTAAATACCTCTGCTAGGTCGGCTAGATGATTTTCTGGCTCCTTGGACTTTACGACCATGTCGTCGATGTAGACTTCCACTGTTTGGCCTATCTGGTGTTTGAACATTTTGGTTACCAGCCTTTGGTAGGTTGCTCCTGCGTTCTTCAGTCCAAAAGGCATCACCCTGTAACAATACAAACCTTTTGGGGTGATGAATGCTGTCTTCTCCTCGTCCGGGGGGTACATGGCTATCTGGTGGTACCCCCTGTATGCATCCAGGAAGCTCATCCTACCATGTCCAGATGTAGCATCCACCAGCTGATCAATTTTTGGCAGAGGAAAGCTGTCTTTGGGACAGGCTTTATTTAGGCTTGTGAAATCTACGCAAACCCTCCATTTGCCGTTTTTCTTCTTTACCACCACAGTGTTTGATAGCCATGTTGGATAGTTGACTTCTCTGATGGCCTTGGCTTCTAGAAGTTTGTCAACTTCTTCCTCCACTGCTCGCTGAATTACAGGTTTAGCCGACCTGTCGACGTTCAGTCTGTGACATGTGACCTCGGGATCAATACCAGGCATTTCATAAGGCGTCCAGGCGAACACTTCTATGTTTGCTCTCAAAAAGGCTTCCAGTTCTCTTTCCTCTTCCTCGGCTAAGCCTGAGCCGAGAAGAAAAAAGCGTTCCTCATCGCCCTCCTGGACGAGAATTTTCTTTAGTGATTCCTCACTCTTCTCGGCCGGCTCCTTGCCGACATCATCCAGGACTTCCACGTCCTCGTCTTCAATCTCTGCCTTGGCTGGTTCTCGAATATTGCAGGTAGTCTTCATTGCTGCCATGGAGCAATTCTTTGCCTGCAGCTGATCTCCTCGGATTTCTTCAATCCCATGCTCTGTTGGGAAGCGCAGTAGTTGGTGCAATGTTGAGGGGACTGCCCCCATTGCATGCAACCACGGCCTGCCCATGATGATGTTGTACGGTGAAGGTGTATCAATCACGACGAACTCGGTCTTGATCGTCTTTGTGCCTGCTTGTACGTCCAAGGTTGTGGCACCAAGGGGCCACGTCGGCGTTCCGTTGAAGCCGACCATCGGGCCATCCGACTGCTCCAGGTCATCAGGGTGAAGGCCCAGCTCCTTGTAACATCTAATGTACATGATGTTGCAAGAGCTGCCTTGATCTATTAGGATGCGTTTTACTTGGCACTCCCCAACCTGGAGGGATACTACCAAGGCATCATTATGTGGATGCTGGACCATCTCTAGGTCGGCCTCGGTGAAGGTTATCATCGGACCCTGGCAATCTTCTGGCCGAGGTCTTTTCAGTCCGACCTGGTTCACGTACTGCAAGTGCTTTACTCTTTGGGTTTCTCCCCGAACGTCGTTTTCATTCACCTTGGAATGAATCACATTTACTACCCGAGGTCTTTCTGCCCGGGGTTGCGGCGGTGGTGGGGCTGCTTCAGCCTGAGGCAGTCTTTCCTGTTCTTCTCTTGTTCTGGTTTCATCAACAAGGTCCCTTAAGTGGCCCTGCCTCACCAGATCTTCCAAGTGTGCTTTGAGGGCTCTGCAACCTTGCGTTGTATGTCCGTTTTCATTGTGATACGAACAATGTCTGTCCGCGTTTCTTCCCATAAACTCCCCAGGTTGCCTTGCTGGTGTTCTGAAATAGGGCTGGCTCCGAATTTTTCCTAGGACCTTTTGAATTGGAATTCGGAACACGGTTGTTACTGCTTGTTTAGCCCTCAGCTCTACCTCTGCTTTACTGAATCCGTTGTTACTTCGGCTTCGCTTCGGCGAGCCGTTCCCCGGCTCCTGTTTGACCTGCTTTGGTGCCGATGTATCCTCCTCGGCTCTGGCATACTTTTCGATCCTTGCCATGAGTTCTTCCATGTTCTTTGGCAATGTCTTTGCCAAAGATTTCCGTAGTGAACAATCTTCTTTCAGGCCGTTCTTGAAAGACACGACCGCTACCTCCTGGTTGCATTCAGGTATTCGGTTGAACACCTCGTAGTATCTTTTTGCATAGGCCCTAAGGCCTTCATCCTTGCTGATCTTCAAAGCCATTAGAGAGTCCACCCTTAGTGGCTGTAGCTTATTTGTCACGAACCTGGACACAAACATCTCGGCCAGGCCCTCCCACGTCTTGACGCTGCCCTTTGGTAATCTATGGAACCAGTCCGATGCAATCTCCCCAAAGGATGATGGGAATACTTTGCAGAGCAAAGGCTCATTCCCACTGTATAACGCCATTGAGTTTAAAAATAATCCAACATGGAAGTTAGGGTCTGACTTACCGTCATAGATTTGAAACCTCGGCATGCTGAATCTTTTTGGTGCTTCAAATTTGTCCAGTTCCACCGAGAATGGTGTCCTCGGCTTGACGAATGAGTTTACCTCGGCTTCAGCGTTCTGTTCCCTCCTCTTGAGGTAGTTTCTCAAGTCTTCTTTACTCCTCCCCGGAGCTCGGCTATCTTTTGATTTTAGTCCCTTTGGCACACTACTTTCGGCCTCGTGGTGTGCCCGTTTTGACCTTTCTTCATGGGTTGTATCGAAGCAGAGAGCCTGCTTTTGTACATGCCGATGTTCTCTGGGTTCCTGATCCTTTGTATGATACGTCCTCCGGGACTCTCTTGTCTGGATTCCTCTCGCCCGACCTCCCCGGAGGGCGGGTGAGTGTGCCTTTTGCTCGTGGAGCATCGCGATGCTTCAGGAGTTATCTTCCGTCCTCCATTCTGAGTTTTAACTGCTGGGATTGGCGTATCCTGCAGTAGGTATGGCGGCTGCATGACATTGTTTTGCATCATGAAGTTGACGACCGACTGCAGGTCGGCCAACTTGTTTGCCAGGTCCTTGACTTCCTCATCCCTTCGTATGCACCTATCCCTCTATACCTGGAGGTTATCCTCCTTGTAGTATCTGCCCTGGTCCGTCTTCTTCGAAGTGTCGCCCTCTTGGACAACGTCTTTCCCTCCGTGACCCTGGTCACGGGTTTTGTCGTTGTAGGTGTCTCCTTCGATGTCAAGGTCAATAGGTCTGCCACTCCCAGCGGGAGTGTTGCCCCCGACCTTCTCGTTTTGTGCGTTACTAGCCATCTATTCGTCTTTCGTTCCCACAGACGGCGCCAAATTGTGTGAGTGATTTTCTGATCACACTGCCTATCTTAGTGATTCAGCGGTAAAAACACAGGCAGAATAGATAGCACAGATAATAACACAAAGACACAAAGGATTTAACGTGGTTCGGCAATAATTGCCTACGTCCACGGGAGGTCGAGGTAATTCACTATTGAATGAATGGTAAAATTACAATTAACTCTCTGTAATTCTCTCACTCTCTAAGCATGTAATTGTAAGTGTTACAATTAGCTTGTAGTTGTATATGCTCTGTTCAGAATGATCCCCCCTCCCTTTCTTCTTCTCAACCTCTCCATATATACCAGAAAAGTTAATGGAGAGGTCGCCAGCTTTTGAGCTGGCTGCCAGCCCACTGTTACGCTTTTGGCAGCTTTCCAGGTAAAAGCTCTTCATGGCTTCACATGGCCTCTAGTGGCCTCATGGCCAACTCACATGGCCTCAAGGCCAGGTAGTTGGTGAAGTGCTGGCCTCATGGCTGTACATCCACCTAACCAAGATAATATTTTGTATTAGCAAGTATGGTCGACCTCACAGTTACCTCGGCTTAATTCTTCTGAGGGTAGCTCGGCCTTTGGAAGTGAGGCCGAGGTATGGGAAAGAAGAGGCCTTTACCCCGGATTAAGATATCTTCGAAAATAACTTCGGCAAACCTTAGATTACTTCAGCAAAAACTTACCGTGACACGTGAAACCTCGGCTGACACGTCGGCGTCACCTTGCCACGTGTTGATACACAAAAATATAACCCCACACATTGTGTTGAATAATTTAACCTTTCACTGATGGATAGTGTAAAGAGTCAAGCTAAGCCTGAGGTAGTAGTGAAAATATATATTAAAGCCAATTGAGATTTAAAAAAGACAATATCAACGCATGAAATAATAAATAAATTATGATTATCTTGACAATTATTATTTCTCATAACCCACTAAACCACAATCTCTACAAATTCAGGACGGACTTGGCTATAGGCCAGCAAAGCAACCACTTTGGACCTCAAAAAATTGTATAGAAAAAGAGTCCTCAAATAATTTCAACTTTTGTAATTGGACTAAAATTAGAATATTCTTAGTAGGCCTAACATGACCAAACCAAAGCAATAATTCGGCTGCGAAAAAAAAATAATTAATAATTCAGCTACGAAAAAGAGGAAGCCAATAATTAATAATTCAGCTGTTTGAATCTTAAATTTGAGTGGTGATTTGTGTAGAGGAAAAATGAAGGGGAAAATTGACCCCTCCTCCAAATAAAATAAAATAAAAATTGTTATTTTTCCCTTTTCTTTTCATATTCTTTCAAAAAAATTTACTCAAATCTAAGATCTAAATACAGATTAAGTGTAACAGTCCCGACCTATGATTAGCCGATAAATCATGATTAACTATGCCTAATAAGTAATTAAGATGAAATTCTGAATTAATTGCATGTATATGGCATTCTTTGTGTTTATATATGTCTGCTGTAAGAATATCTATTTGTGTTTCCATTTTGTTTTGCGAATTGAAGGCTTTATCGGCATCAGAACACGAAATTGACTTGATTTCTATGTTATTTGGAATTTTTAAAATTTTATAATAGGTTTAATTGAAATTTGATTTGGTACGAATTAATTAGAATAAATAATACACATTTGTTTAGTTTAAGCCAAGTTTAATTAAGCCTTCTTAATTGAGCCTATATAAGGCATAAGTGGGCTCTAGAACACATGTTTACACTCTCATTTCATTCCCTTGAGAGCAAAAACGTGGGAATGGGACAGTAAAGCCTAGAGAGAGAGTTTGAGCTCAGAAGAAGGTAGAAGAATTGTAGAGAATTGAAGGTTTGGACTTGGAAGCTCAAGCAATTGAACTCTAGAACACAATTAAGCATCTAAGGTAAGAAATCAAACCCTTAGTTGTGTAATTGAGTTAGTTCATGTAAGAATTCAAGTGAAAAAGGTAGATTGACATAAGAATTAAGCTAGAATTAAGAATTGTAACTCAAACCATGCATGCAAACATAATTTATGGCATTGAGAAGTTGATTTCAAAGAATTTCCCTCTTGCATGTCCTTATTTTGGTCTTGGTCTAAGAATCTAAGATATCTTTGAGTTAAAAATCTCATTTGATCATGTTTTAGAAGGTTGGAGTTCATACCATTGCATGTGTGTCGTGATTTCAAAGTTTCAAGTTTGATTTTGAACAATTGACATGCCTTTGGGCTTTGATTTTGCGAAATGATCTTCAATTCCTGATATTTTACAAGTTTCTAAATGTTCTCTTGAGTTTTGGCCCAAAATGATGAGTTTTGATGTATTAAATTCAAGTTTTGAGTTTGGGAGTGCAATCTGAAAATTTCAGAATTCTTGCTCGCCGCTCGAGCGATAGAACTTGCGCTCGAGCAACCACCTTTTGTTTTGCACTTCCGCTTGAGTGACCAAAAGTTGGCTCGAGCGTAAAATGTATGCTCCCAGAAGTTTACCATTTTTGCAGACTGCTTGAGCAACAAGAGTTGCGCTCAAGCGAGGACTTCAATCTCACGCTCCAGCGACCGTCGAACGGAAAAATCAAGCAACCAGTACTTTTGCAGAGTTTTACAGACCGCTCGAGTGACGAAAGTTGCGCTCAAGCAACTACTCTTATTTTTTACCCTCCGCTCGAGCGAAGGAAGTTACGCTCAAGCGAAGACCCTATTTTCAGCAAATTTAATGAAGTGTTTTGAATCACATTTTGACATTATCATTGCATCTTAGACATTCTTAAATCCTGATTAAGACATAATAATGAGGATAAGACTCAGAAACATACTAAGAATGAAATGAAATAAGTTAAATACTATCCGAGTGTGTGTTTCAATAGGTGTATCTATTATATTTGTGTAGGTGACGTGCCGTAAGCTAGTTGATTTGTCTGCTTAATTTGTTCTGCAAGTGGAGCCATCTGTGAGTAATAACTTAGTAAAGTTATGTTCGACTTTATCTATTTTCTGTAAGATGAAATAAGATCTGTTTTATAAAATGTTATATTATGTACAATGAATGATTGTCCAATTTCTGACAAGTACTCGTGGCATCCTTAGCACAAGGCCCTTGCCCGGGGGGTAATAATATGGTAGTCTCATGGCCCTCGCCCGGGAATAACAATACCGTGGCTCAAGTATGTTATGTGTTCCCGGTACCAAAGGTTCCTTTATGGAATTGGTCAAGTATAACCTTTAATGCTTTGTATATGATCTGTTAGCGCTAATGGATGTACCACATATAATCCTTTGTGAAACTAAATATGTACATGTTTTTGAACTCTGAATAGGAATATGAATCTGTTTTTACTTTCTGAATCTGATATGGGGCATCATTCATTAAACCCTTTACTCTGTTATTATTCACTTTGTTTTCGCTCACTATTTATATTATATATATAGGTGAGCAGGCGCGTGACTAGGCGCGTGACCAGGCCTAAACTGTTGCCTGGAGAGTTTTGGGTCAGCCAGCCACCGTACCTCTCGGAGAGGTTCCCGTTTGAAGAAGTAGAGTTTTGTGAATTACGTTAAGGATGTCTGTGTTTTGTTTTGTTTTTGTTTATCCGTACACCGGGCTAAGTCCCTTTTGACAATACTTGTACGCTGTTGCATGAGTTATATGGATATAACGTCATATATGTATATTTTATATAAAGTTTTAAACTATCTGTCTCATGAATGTCTGCACAATTCAATGGATGTCGTATTTTCTATATTTGCTTCTGCAGCCCCTTATCACATGATAATTTGTTCAGAGGCCTACAACACTAAATCTATAGGGGCAGGTTTGGGTCGTGACGTTAAGGCTATGTTTGATTTGTATATTTAGGAAGAGATTTGACAAGGGAAAGGAAAAATATATGTGAAATGTAATTATATTTTATTCACATTTCATCTACATTTTCCCTTTTTCCTTTCCAAATCCCTCCTCAAATCTATGAACCAAACATAACCTAAGACTCAAATCCATGAACCAAACATAGCCTAAGAGACTCAACTTTTCTCATTATTTAGGACTAGGTCTCCCAAATATTTTCATTTGCAATAAAATAAAAGATTCCAGTACTCTCGAGATTGGATTTTTGTTTCAGAATTAAGATATTCTATGTATGGCTCTCTTTCTTTTGTTGTTGCTGTTGATATTATGACTATATATTATGTTTGGAACTTTTTTCTATTATAAATTGAATTTTACCAAGTTGTGAAGCAACAAGACGATATCGTGTCTTTTTAAATTCTTGTAATGAGTTTTTTAAAATCTTAATCTATGTTGCCAAATTTAGTATAGAATTTAGTAAATTATATTCTACAAACCTTGTGTGGGTAGTAGTACTAGCCAAAACAAATATATATATATATATATAAATATAATTTTTATTTATCTATAATTTTCATTTATTTATTTATTTGTGTGTAAATTTCATTTATTTATTTATTTGTGTGTAAATATATATATATATATATATATATAATTAAAAAGCCTAGAGGTTCACTTAGGTTCAAGCAGCCCTGTACAAAGTCTCCATAGTAACATGCACATTATATCTATAAGGTAGGTGCCTAGCCATCGCCATCTACACAAGTTGAAAGTAAAGTGGAGAAATGTTAGGTACATCAACAATTGCCTAAAATTTGACAAATGAATTGCTTAAAAAAAAAAAAACACATGGCTTAAGTTTTTAATTGAAATGTTGTACATGACATTCTGAGGTTGTTTGGGATGACCTAAATAAGTGCACTTTTTGTCTTTTTACGAAAAGATGTGCAAAAAAGTAGAGAGATGATGTGATGAAAAAAAAATAAAACGATAAAAAGATGATTTATTTTGGTATTGCCAAACTTGGCCTCTCATTGCCCTACTGACAAGTCTATTCAGTAATCCACCCACTTGTTGCACCCTAAACATGGACTAGGACATGATTGGAGAACATGTGAAAAATATGGACTCCACAAATGTTTTTAATCCAATTCCATGTAACAAAAAAAATGGCATAAATGAAGTGTTTACAAACACCATTTAATGCATTTCGTTGATATTTACCACCCTGACTCTTATACTGATGACTCTTTGTGAAAACATATACAGGGCATGAAACTCTTCCAATTCAACGACCTTTGCTAAGGATGGATTCACTACTAGACATTGAACAACCAGAAACCTTTCCAAAGGATGAAGGGAGTGACATGACAAACTCAGCAGACGCTTCGTTACCCGTTGCAAGCATGCCAATACCTGCACCGTCAATAATTATTTCTGGCATGAAATTAACACCATCCAGGTATTGCATCACTTGCCACATGCTAGGCCTAGCTGCTGGATTAGAGTGAGAGCAAAGCAAGCCCAACTTCAAAACCAAATCCATTTCGTCTGCTGAATAATCACCTTCCAATCTAGGATCACTTACCCCAAGAATATCTCCTTCTTTCCATTTTTCAAGTACCCAGTCAACCAAAATCATCTCTTCAGGCATTCCTTGTAGCTCTATGGGTCTCCTTCCACAAGCCACTTCTAGCAAAAATGCACCAAAAGCGAACACATCTGTGCCTGTTGTAGCCTTGCCTGTTCTAGTAAGCTCTGGTGCAATGTACCCAACAGTGCCAACAACATGGGTAGTTTGTGGGTTTGCTCCATGATCATACAATCTAGCAAGCCCAAAATCTCCTAACCGACCATTTAGATCAGCATCCAGTAAAACATTGCTAGCCTTGACGTCTCGATGAAGAACAACTTGTTCCCATTCTTCATGTAAGTACTGCAAGGCAGATGCTACTCCTCTGAGGATTCGATAACGTTGAGCCCAATTAAGGGTTGGTTTTTCATTACTAAATAGGAATTTGTCGAGGCTTCCATTGGGCATGTAATCATAGACCAAGATAAGCTCTCCCCTTCGCCGACAATAGCCAAGGAGCTGCACCAAGTTCCTATGCCTTAACCTTCCCATGCTAGCAATTTCTGTCACAAATTCCTTCACCCCTTGTTTTGAATCATGGTTGATTTTCTTGACTGCAACTTCTTCCTTGGAAGAGGGAAGGACTCCTCTGTAAACCTTTCCAAAACCTCCAGCTCCAAGAAGCTCTTCATCTTTAAAACCTTTGGTAGCTTTGTAGAGATCCTTGTAGAAAAACCTTTGAGGACCATATTCATGTTCCCAATCTTCATGTATTTCTTCATATTTTTTCCTCCACACAAAGAAAACAGTTCCTGATGTTGTGATAATCAGCACAATAGATACTGTTACCAGTGAAACAGTAACTTGTAGACCTGGAAAACGTTTTGGTTTCTTTTGTTTGGGAAGTGAAGGAAGCTTCGAAAAGTCCAGAGTCTGTGCTTGTCCACTTTTGTTGAAGCTCCACCCAAGAATATAGTGGCTACCTCTAGATGTTCCAGTAGCAGAAGAGAAACCAACATACATAGAATCGAAGAGAATTGAAGAAAGATCGATGTGTGTTGATATGAGAGGTCGATCTGGTTTCGGGCTTCGAGTAGGAGCTATTGTTACCTGGAGTAGATTCTTTACTCCATCATAATCTATCCAAATTTGTATTGGATCCCCACTTATGAGGTCCAAACTCTTGTTTGTTCTTTCACTACTAGAATAATATGTAGCAGTCGCTGAAACATTAGATTTTAAGCTGTTAACATCGATTCCAACATGGTTGTCATCTATATCATCGAATTCAGGGCTCTTAATAGTATCAAGCTCAATTGCGAACAGATGGTTTGAATCGAGACCATTGTTGGAAGAATTGAGGAGCCCCAAATACTGGCTTCCTACAGCTTGGCTGAAATCTGTAGATGGTGAGATGGTAAAGGCAACCCCATGGCCGCTAAGATTTTGTATTTCGGGAATGATAGCAAAGACAAAATAGGTGGAAAATGAAAGAGTTTGGGGTAACCCAGATGAGGATGAATTGAATCTTATAGGAAGTTGGTGGAAAGCATGGCCAGTTTGTTGCTTGGAAGTGTTGGTGAGCTGCAATAGACCATTGGGATGGATTTGTGCAATCCCATCAAGATGGAGATTGACACCCTGGAAGCCATTGTAGATGAACTGGTTTTCATCTTGAGCTAAGGCTAGGATTTTCAAGCATAGATAGAAAAGTAGAAGAAAATAAACTGGTTTTGGAGTGGTAGTCATTTAGAAAGAGGAGGAAAGAGTTTCTGTGGCAACGAGTTTCTTTGGATTTTAATTTGTGGGTTGTAATATTTGGGTCTTTTGGTAGTCTTTTGATAGTCTCTTGATATGGGTAATGTGGCGTTTTTCAACGACACATGGAGTCCCTGTGGGAAAGGGTGACACGAGTCAAGAACCACAAATAGGGAGGACAGCAAGTCAATTAGGAGACTTCTATAATAATAACTCGACAATAATTTTTAATGTAGTAGTTGCCATGTCACTTTCATGGTAAGTAATGTTAAGAATACAGAATTTTGTAAAAAATCTAATAGGTAGTTGAATTAAATTCAATTATGATAGGTTAATATTCAAAATAAATCTTACCTTGTCAATATTTATTTTGTATTGGGTAAATTACACTTACCTCCTCGGAGGTTTCTAACAATTATAGGAACCTCCTCTGTAGTTTCAATATTTACACTAACTTTCTTAACTTTTGCAATTATTATCAAGATTTTTCAAATTGTTAAATTTTGTACAAACGGCATTAGTTTGGTGTAAAAATAATCATATTACCCTATGATTTGCACGTGAAAGGACAAAAATACCCATAAATTAACTCATTCATTATCAATATGGATAAATTACACTTGCCTCCCCTAAGGTTTTGTATATATATTATCAAAGACCCACATATTTTAGCATTATTTAATAAAATTCTTAAGTTTCATGCAATATTAAATAAAGCCATTAAATTGTTAAGACATTATTAAAATATTTAATGGAAAAAAATTAATTTTCATTGGTAAAATACTTAAAAATAAACAATCTCTCTAAAATTAATGTTAGATAACATTCTAATAATTTAATATAAGACTTATTTCACACTATGTAAATAACATAAAATTTATCATTTTAAGTAATGTATTTATTATTTGAATTTTTTTTAAAGTTGAAATAAATGGATTCTTTTTTTTTTTTTGCAATTTGCATTACTTAGTTATTCATACGTAAAAAAATTATTATTTTATCTTTTTTCAATCATATATTATTCTCAAATTTTAATTTTTATCTTTGAGTCATTAAATTTCTAATCGATCTATATTTAAAAAAAAAAAAAAACACATAGGTTAATATTTCTTTAAAGATTAAAGAAAATAAAAATATGAGTAAAAAAATCTCACCTTTGCTGAGGTTTTTGACAATTAAACCAAACTCATTCATTATCAACATTAATCTTAACCTTAAATGTACTATAAATTTAATTTATCCTATTAAATATATGTGAAATTATTATTTATTTTTCATAACTTTTCAAAATATAAATGTAATTTTTTTACTATATTTTTTTCCACAACAAGTTTTTGAACTTTTATAAACAAAAAATAAAATAATAATTCAACCATTAATGAAGGCGAAAAATTAATTTTAAAATTTAATTTAATAAAAATAATTTAAATGAGATAAATAAAGATGGAGAAATAATTATTTTTTTTATTTTTTTATTTATTAAGATGGTATAACATATGAAAGGAAGCAACTAGCCAGCCTCATTACCAGCATCCACAATTGCTGGTGGATCAATCCTCTAGCCATCCTGGCTAATCCATGTGCCAACATGTTACCACACCTAACAAATTAATTGAGGATTTTATTATTATTAAATAATTTTTTCATTTAAGTAAAAGTTAATTTTAATTTTAAGTATAAGAAATAATAAATTGTTTGAATTGTTTATTATTCTTCAATAATTTCTTAGATCCTTCATTCCCTATCAACTAATTTTAATTTTTTGTAGAACAATTAGATTTTTTTTTTTTTACTTCTATATTTAATTTTTTATTTTTTTAATCATGTAAAAAATATTAAATTGCATTTTTTTAAATATGCATCAATTAGAAGTTTAATAACTCAAAGATAAAAATTAAAATTTGAGAATAATACATTATTGAGAAAAGATAAAATAATAATTTTTTTACATATGAATAAATGAGTAATGCAAATTGTTGGAAAAAATAAATAAATCTATTTATTTCAACTTTAAAAAAATTCAAATAACAAATACATTAATTAAAATGATAAATTTTACATTGTTTATGGAATATAGAACAAGCCTTATATTAAATTATTATAATGTTATCTAACATTACTTTTAGAGAAATTTTTTATTTTTAAATATTTTATTAATAAAAATTAAGGCTTTTTTCATTAAATGATTTAATAATGTCTTAATAATTTAAGAATTTTATTTAATATTGCATGAAATTTAAGAATTTTATTAAATAATGCTAAAACATGTATGGGTATTTGATAATATGTCACGACCCGCTCTCCGTACTCAATGGTTAAGTATCGTGATGGCCAGTAACTGAAGTTACCTACGGCCAATTCTTGAATAAATAAATAAACGTGAGTGGAAATAATATTTAAGTGAGGTACCAAAATAATCATTGGAATTTCTATTTAATTAAATTGTTAAGGTTGAGCTATGTTTACAAAGTGTTTTATGCCACCCCACGCGCTGGTCTTGACATGTCACCTGAAAGTGGTAAATAACTGTAAACACATAGCAAAGTGGAAAATATTATACGAAGAACATAAAGGCATAAATTCACCATGGATAATTATGGGGATAAACAGAGCTTGATATTAAAATACAAAATATACAATATGGAAATCATTTGACATATAATACAAAAATTATATAAACAGAACAATGATAACCACGGTACATAACAGAACAGATGTATGGACTTAAAAGGTGGCTCATACGAACTCTAGAGGTGACTCCCACAATAGTGTAACACTTAGCTCCGTACAGCACTTATCTCCACACCAGAATAAGATTCAAGAGGTGGCTCGTACAAAATCTAGAGGTGACTCCCACAATAGTATAGCACTTAACTCCGTACAACACTTTGCTTCATACCAAAAATCAGAGTGTCCGTGGATTCATTGCAGACAGAGGGTCACAAAGTGACTCATCAGAGGGCCAATGGTTATTTAAGTCCCCCAAGGCATGGGACCTCCGTGGTGATACTTATAACATAATTACTCAAAACACATTTTAATAAATAGTTATGTCCATGAGTTTTCCTGATTATATAAAATATGGTTTATAAATTAGAAATGCTAATATAATTTATAAAATACAAATTACATAAAATAAATTATAATAACTCAAAATATATGATTGTGACTCAAGATATAATATAACTCACCTTAAAATTAATATCTCACCCTTTTTCCCCACTATCAAGGACCTTCTTTACTTCTAATATTTTATTCTCTTTTTTTTCTTTTCTTTTTTCCTCAGCTCGAACATCTCCTCCATAAATAAGGAGGCAAATCGTGAGTCCCAAGCCACAGCTCATACACGTGGCTCTTCCAAACTTTCTCCCTCAATCCAAGCTTATCCATGACTCACTACACCTATGCGTGCCTAATCCTAGGCTACGTGTCACTTGCTTTGATTTTTTTTTTTTTTTAAACCTTGATTTAACTCAATTCTTAAACTAATCATATACTTTTTTCTTTTTTTTTTGATAATATATAATTCCTAATTTCATTTTTTCACATATAACCATAACATTCAATATTTTATTTCTCTTATGAAATATTTAATTAAATATTTAGGATTTTTCTCATTTATAATTAAATAATACTAATATAAAATTTAAGGGACAACTTAAATTTTCAAGTTGTTACAATCTTCCATCTTTTTAAAAATTTCGTCCTCAAAATTTGTCATATGTGTAAGCTATCCGCTACGCACTCTGATAATATATATATACATATATAGCAAGAATAAATTTGATGATTAACCTGATATAAAATATTGCTAAATCATAACTTCAAAAAATTACCAAGAATTCTAATTTGAACCTATATCAGTTGAATGTGATCCTAATCAAATTTCCAGAATCATCCACAAGAGCGTGATTTTCTTAAGGTTCAATATTTATATTATTTATCACAACATAATAAATAACTTTATAACTATTATACTACTATCAAGAACAACTCACTATTTATTCATCAAAATTTGTTTTGGGGCCAAAATGAGAAACAATATGTGATTTTAAAAAAAAATTCATTGGTTTTGTGAAAGATTATAGATTTGAACCCACTTCTAAAAAGTCAAAATGAATTTTTTTTTTTTTTCTTTTGTCAAATGCTACGGAACATATAATACGGATTTTTTTTTTTTGTAATTGTTTTTTTTTTTTCTTCAAATTATTCTACATGAAAGATACATACAATTATATATAGAGTAACAAATCACTAATCTTAATTACCATAATTATCTACACCATGATTGTTGTTACACAAATATTTAATTTAAATACAACTTGTAATCTAACTCAACGTTTTCCCTATCCTATTTGTGCATGTATCTTATGCTCCAATGCTTTTATAAAAATAACTTTAAAAACCTAGGCTCTAATATCACTTGTCACGACCTACTCCCCATACCCAAGGGTTGAGTATCGTGATGGTCAGTAACTGAAGTTACTTACGACCAATTCTTAAACAAATTACTAAACGCGAGAACAAAAAATATTTAAGTGATGGTACTAAAAATAATCATTGGAGCTTCTATTTAATTAAATTGTTAGAGTTGAACTATGTCTACAAAGTGCTTTGTGCCTACCCCACACGCTGGCCCTGACATGTCTCCTGAAAATGGTAAACAACTATAACCACATGGCAGGATGAAAAATATTATACGAAGAACATAAAGGCATAAAATTCACCATGGATAATTATGGGGCTAAACAGAGCATGATATTAAAATACAGAATATATAATACGGAAATCATTTGACATATAATATAAAAATTATATAAACAGAATAATGATAACCACGGTACAGAACAGAACAGATGTATGGACTCAAGAGGTGGCTCATACGAACTCTAGAGGTGACTCCCACAATAGTGTAGCACTTAGCTCCGTATAGAATTTTGTTCCACACCAGAACAGGATTCAAGAGGTGGCTCGTACAAACTCTAGAGGTGGCTCCCACAATAGTGTAGCACTTTGCTCCATACCAGAAATCAGAGTGTCAGTAACAGACAAAGGGTTACAAAGTGACTAATCAGAAGGCCAATGGTTACTAAAATCTCCCAAGACATAGGACCTCCGTGGTGATACTTATAACATAATTATTCAAAACACATTTTAATAAACAGTTATATTTATGAGTTTTCCTTATTATATAAAATAAGGTTCATAAATTAAAAATGCTAATATAATTTATAAAATACAAATTACATAAAATAAATTATGATAACTCAAAATATATATAAAATATATGACGGTAACTCAAGGTATAATATAACTCATCTTAAAATTAATATCTCATTCTTTTTTTTCCACTATGAAAGACTTTCTTTACTTCCAATATTTTATTCTCCTTTCTTTTTGTTTTCCTCAGCTCTAACAACTCCTCCATAAATAGGGAGGCAAATTATGAGTCCTAAGCCACGGCTCATACACGTGGCTCTTCCAACTTTCTCCCTCAATCAAAACTTATCCATGACTCACTACATCTATGCATGTCTAATCCAAATCCTAAGCTACGTGTCACTTGCTTTGATTTTTTATTTTTTTTTAACCTTGATTTAACTCAATTCTTAAATTAATTATATATATATATATATATATATTCATAATATATAATCTCTAATTTCATTTTATCACATACAGTCATAAGATTCAATATTTTATTTTACTCTTACGAAATATTTAATTAAACATTCAGGGTTTTTGTCATTGATAATTAAATAATACTAATATAAAATTTAAAGGACAACTTAAATTTTCGGATTGTTACATAATATATATGCAAAATCTCAAGAAAGGTGGATGAAATTTCTCATTTGAATAGATAATATAACTAATGGATAATTTGGTCATTTTTTATATCATAACCTATGACATCAGCAAATTTTGTTAGGATAAATTACACTTTGCCCCCCTAACTTTCACCCATTTCCCACTTTGGCCATTTAAGTTTGATTTTTCCCATTTTGACCCTTCATATTCACAATCCTTTCCATTTTGGCCCTTCATTTTGTAACCCTTTCCACTTTACTCCTAGACTAACTTCCATATAAAAAATTAACAGAATCTGCCACATCACTAATACCTCAACTCCATGTGTGATGTAAAAAATCCACTAAAGATGCAAAAAATGAAAAATAGAAAACAAAAAAATTAGAATTTTTTTTTTATTCTTTAGTGAACTTTTTTTCAAATTTATTCATAAACATTATTACATTATAGATGCATTTAGATTAGATGCGCCTAAAAAAAAAACATATTTAACTAAAAAAACAAAAAAAAAAGTTTACTAAAGATGAAAAAAAAAAAAAAACTATAGTAAACTTTTCACTTCAGAATTAGCAATACAGGTATTTAAGTCAATATATTTTCATTTTTTTCATCTTTAGTAAACTTTTTTTTTTTTATAGTTAAATTTGTTTTTATTTTAGGTGCATCTAATCTAGATGCATATATAATGTAATAATGTTTATGAATAAATTTGCAAAAATAAAATTCATTAAAGACTTTAAAAATTTCCAATTTTTTTATTTTTTATTTTTCATTTTTTGCATCTTTAGTGAATTTTTTACATCACACATAAAGCTGATATGTTAGTAATGTGGCAGATTTTATTAATTTTTTGGATGGAAGTTAGTTTAGAAATAAAGTGGGAATGATTGTGAACAAGAAGGGCCATTGTAGATGAACTGGTTTTCATCTTGAGCTAAGGCTAGGATTTTCAAGCATAGATAGAAAAGTAGAAGAAAATAAACTGGTTTTGGAGTGGTAGTCATTTAGAAAGAGGAGGTTAGAGTTTCTTTGTGGCAACGAGTTTCTTTGGATTTTAATTTATTGTAATATTTGGGTCTTTTGGTGGTCTCTTGATGTGGGTAATATGGCTTTTTCAACCACACATGGAGTTCCTGTGGGAAAGGGTAATACGAGTCAAGAACCACAAATAGGGAGGACAGCAAGTCAATTAGGAAATCAAAGATTGAGACTTCTATAATAATAACTCTACAATAATTTTTAATGTAGTAGTTGCCATGTCATTTTCATGGTAAGTAATGTTAAGAATATAGAATGAATCACAAAATAATTTGTAAAAAATATAATAGGTAGTTGAATTAAATCCAATTATGATAGGTTAATATTCAAAATAAATCTCAACTTGTCAATATTTATTTTGTATTGGGTAAATTACACTTACCTCTTTTGAGGTTTCTGACAATTACAAGAACCTCCTATAGCGACCCCGGTCTTTTCCCATTTGATTATTGTATCCGGACTTATGTTCCGTAGATTCCATTGTTGTATCATTGTTGTTGTTGTCCTTTAATTCTTTATTTTGAGTTATAGGTTTTATTGGGCAGGTTATGTTCAGGTTGGTTGGGTTTAGAAACCAAAAGTACATGTCCAGTTTTTGGGTTGGTCGCTCGAGCGAGCTCTTCTTCGCTCGAGCGAGGTCTTTGATTTTGGTCCTTCGCTCGAGCCAGGGTCCCTTCGCTCGAGCGAGCTTTGCGTCCAGTACTTAGGACTGATGGATGTGTTTCTTGGCTCGAGCGAGCTTCCTTCGCTCGAGCGAGTGAGGTGTATGTCTTTGAGTTCTTCGCTCGAGCGAGCTTTCCTTCGCTCGAGCGAGCTTCTGGGTTGCAGACCTGAAGCATCGAGTTTTTGGCTCGAGCGAGCATTTCTTCGCTCGAGCGATGATTTTCTGTGTCTGGTCGCTCGAGCGACCAGGTCTTCGCTCGAGCGAGCCTGTCAGGTATAAATACGCAGAAGCGTATTTTAAAACAGTTTTCAGCCTCTTTTTGATTCTAAAACCCTAAAGTCCGACTTCTCTTCTTCTCTAAACACCTTCTCTCCTAGGTTTGATCTAGTTAGGGTGGGTTTTTGCCCTAGTTGCTTTACAAATAAGATAGAGGGGAGTGAGGGCTTCCATTTAATCTGAGAAATTCGTGGTTTGGAGCACTTTGAAGTTTGGGCATCATCTCCTTCTTCTTCTTTCTGAGTTATATATTCGAGGTAGGGATTTCCTACTCCATTTATACGCTTTAATCATAAGTGTTAGTATTTTGGTATGTGGGGGGTAGTTTGGTAATTTTGGTATGTGGGGGGTAGTTTGGTAATTTTGGAAGAAACCTTAGGGTTTGGTTTAGATTAATTTGTATAATTAATTTAAAGGAATAATGTGGAATTTGGTTTAATTCATAGAATTGGGAATGTTAAATTTACATTCATTGTTATATTTATTTCTTGTTTAGAAATAACTGTTTTGGGCTATCGGTGGAGGATAGCCATTGATTGTTGTAGACCTTGCATGCGGCTTAGGTATAACTGAAATTATGTCACCTATGTTGACTGTTGAATTAATACAGAACATTACTTGTATTGATTATGTGTTGTATATGGCAATTGTGTGTTTCATTGCATATGCATTTTTATTTGGAGGAGATAGGGGATGAACTCCACGGTTTAGGGGAAGATAGGGGATGGACCTCTAAACCGGATTTATTGGGAGGAGATAGGGGATGGACTCCAGTAGCATCACTCTTATGTGTGCTTATTGTTTAATAGAAATATTTCTATTTATTGTGAATATGATACATCACTAAAATGTGTATCAGTTGGGAAGTATGGAAGTAAATTGATTGTGAATGATACAATACCACTATGTGTATTTGTTATGATTAGGTCTAACTTGAATTGTTATTCCTGTTGAATTGGAAGTAATGGTAATAAAAGATGAAACCCTGTTGAGTTATTTGGCCAGGTTCTGAGCCATAAGTGGAAAGTAAAATGTGCCATAGACAATGTGTCATAGGCAGTGTAGACATTCGTGTCATGAATATTGTAACTTGATTATAGTGTGTTAACCATGTATCAGATGCTAATGCTTTAGTTATTGCTTATGCTTGGTTTAGTATTTCTCTACTGGGCTGTGGCTCACCCTATATGGGAACTTTATTTTTCAGGTTCAGGTGGTTCACTCCCTCCAAGGACTTAGCTTGTGAGGAATTGAATTTGAAGACTTGTTTTATTTTATTTGGTTTTATTTGAACATTGTAATCTTTCAAGCCTAGGGCTTTATCTGTTTTGAGTTAGAACTCAGTAAATTGTGTCCAAGTGTTGGCTTGGCAAGATGTAAGCCCGTAGGGCATTTATTCTGATGTTTTATTTTATAATACTCTGATGGATGAATTATATTATTGTTTTAATATAATAATGCATGATTATATTATTTATTTTGGGTACATTCTGAGGGCGTTACACCTCCTCTGTAGTTTTAATAATTACACTAACTTTCCTAACTTTTGAAATTATTATCAAGATTTTTCAAATATGTTAAATTTTGTACAAACAGCCTTAGTTTGGTGTAAAAATAATCATATTACCCTTTTATTTGCACATGAAAAGACAAAAATACCCGTAAATTAACTCATTCATTATCAATATGGATAAAGTACACTTGCCTCCCCTAAGGTTTTGTATATATATTATCAAAGACCCACATATTTTAGCATTATTTAATAAAATTCTTAAATTTCATGCAATATTAAATAAAACCATTAAATTATTAAGACATTATTAAAATATTTAATGAAAAAAATTTAATTTTCATTGATAAAATACTTAAAAAAAACAATCTCTCTGAAATTAATGTTAGATAACATTTTAATAATTTAATATAAGACTTATTTCACACTACATAAACAACGTAAAATTTATCATTTTAAGTAACGTATTTATTATTTGAATTTTTTTTAAAGTTGAAATAAATGGATTTTTTTTCCCATATTTGCATTACTTATTTATTCATATGTAAAAAAATTATTATTTTATCTTTTTTCAATCATATATTATTCTCAAATTTTAATTTTTATGTTTGAGTCATTAAATTTCTAATCGATGTATATTAAAAAAACGTAGATTAATATTTCTTATATGATTAAAAATAAATAAATATATAAGTAAAAAAATCTTAGAGATTTTTGACAATTAAACCAAACTCATTCATTATCAACATTAATCTTAACCTTCAATGTACTAAATTTAATTTATCCTATTGAATGTATATGAAATTATTATTTATTTTTCATAACATTTTCAAAATATAAATGTAATTTTTTTACTCTATTTTTTTCCACAACAAGTTTTTGAACTTTTATCAACAAAAAATAAAATAAAAATTCAACCATTAATAAAGATGAAAAATTAATTTTAAGATTTAATTTAATAAAAATAATTTAAATGAAATAAATAAAGATGGAGAAATATATATATATAAGATGCTAAAACATATGAAAGGAAGCAACTAACCAGCCTCATTAGCAGCAACATCAAACAGTGACAATGGGACCTTCTCCATCCACAATTGCTGGTAGGGCTGCAAACGAACCAAGCCGAGTCGAGCTTTACTGAGTTCGGGCTGAGCTCGTTTACTTATCGAGCTTGTTTATTGAGCTCGAGCTCGGCTCAATAAGAAACTAAGCTCGAACTCGGCTCGGCTCGTTAACATTAATGAAACTAGAGTTCGGCTCAGCTCAGCTCGATAAATTTTTTTTTAATATTATTTAAATAAAAATATTTAAATAAAAAAATATTATTTATATTATTTAATATATATAATATATTTAGACAATTATTTATTTTATTATATATATATATTATTTATATTATTTAATATATATAATATATTTATACAATTATTTATATATATTATTTATATTATTTATTCATCTACGGTCCAAGCCATTGAAAAATTATTACCAAATTAGCAGTACCCGATACTCCCTCACCTTCTAAAGATAAAGGTATTACTGTCCTAAATCAACAATTTGATATTAACCCAAATTCTACTTCCTCTGATACTGACAATGAAATTAATAACTTAGCTCAACAATTCCAAGTTACGAAAATCCATTATCCAAAAGTTAATCCTCAAACTACCAAGAATTGGTATACTAAGCCTACTCCTGTCGATTTACAATTTGAAGAAAATAATGTTAATAATCAATTTTCTGTCTCTGCTAAAAAATTATACGAATGGAATATTGATGGTCTTAGTGAAGATCAACTCCTCCAAAAATTAAATCATTTATCTATGGTCTCGAATAGTTATCTCTCTAATTATCCCCAATATACTCAACCTGAAATTGTAAATTTAATTACTACTGGCTTTACTGGTCAGCTCAAATCTTGGTGGGAAAAATATTTAACTGACACCCAACGAGACTCTATCATCTATGCTAACCAAACTGATGATCAAGGATTACCTATATTTGATGAAAATTTAGGATGTTGCCAACCTGATGGTATTAACCAATTAATTTATACAATTATTAGACATTTTATTGGTACCCCAACTAATATATATTCTCGCATACATGATCAACTCAGTAATCTTACTTGTCCAACCTTAAGTGATTTTAGATGGTATAAAGATGTTTTTACCTCTAGAGTTATGTTAAGAGAAGACTGTACTAAATCATTCTGGAAAGAAAAATTTATTAATGGATTACCTAGTTTATTTGCTCACAAAATTCGAGATGTTCTTAGTCAACCTACTGGTGTTATTGAATATGATAATTTAACATATGGTGATATAATTAGCACTATTCAAAAAGAAGGCTTAAAAATGTGTATTGATTTAAAACTTAGTCAAAAAGCTACAAAAGATAAACATAAAGCTAAATATGAATTAGGAAATTTCTGTGAACAATATGGTCTACCTCCTATTGCACCCTCTCGTAGGAAATCACACAAACATTCAAAAAATTATAAATCCAAATATTATCAAAAAACAGAAATATCATCTAATGACAAAAAGATATTACGTGTTTATAACTGTGGACAAAAAGGCCACTATGCTAATAAATGCAAAGAGAAACAAAAGCTCAAAGACAGAGTCAATCAACTCCAAATTAATGATGAATCCAAAACTCAGTTATTTGAAATCTTCCAATTAAATCAATCTGATAATGGTTCCTCTTCTGTACTTCCATCTACATCCAATTCCCCATTTACTAGTGATAATTCTGATTCTGATAATCAAATTACCTTAGGATGTAATGATGTTTGTTGTAAACCTGTTAAACAAATTTCTGTTCTTACTAAACATAGTCAAGAAGAATCTGCTTTAATTGATTTAATTAGTAAATTAGATGATCCTCAATTAAAACAACAATATATTGATAAACTCAAAGGTCTAATGCTTCAATCAGAAACTAAACCTAAGTTTAATAAACCCATTATTAGTTTATCTAAAACTTTAGAAAAATTTAAAAATAAAACTAAAGAAGTTACACTTCAAGACTTACAATTTGAAATCAATCAAATTAAACAAACAATAAGAGATCTTCAAAATAAAGATAATAAATTAGAAAATGAAATTATTAATCTTAAACTTAAACAAAACTTAAATGATTTCCAACCTAATGCACAATCACCTCATGAATCTGAACATAATTCTGATCATGATTCTGATCATACTGATCCAACTAAACTCATATTTGATAATCGATCTCAAGCCACTAACCTTGAAGATAAACGATTAAATTTACTTAATAAAATTTATATGCAAAAATGGTATTCAAGAATTAAAATCATTGTTGAAGATTTTGAATTAGAATTAGTTGCATTAATCGATACTGGTGCTGATTTAAATTGCATTCAAGAAGGATTACTTCCTACTAAATATTATCACAAATGTCAAGAAAAATTAACTTCTGCTAATGGTAGTAAAATGCATATTCGATATAAATTACCTAAAGTACATGTTTGTCAAAATAATGTTTGCTTTAACACTACATTTGTTTTAGTCAAAAATATGACTGATCGGATTATTTTAGGTACACCATTTATATCTTTATTATATCCATTTACTACTTCTACTGAAGGAATTACTACTCATGTTTTAGGACATCCTGTTACATTTACATTCTTATTTCCACCTGAACAATTAGAGTTAAATCAATTACAAGATTGTTCTATTACCCACACTATTAAACGACTAACTCGGCATATTAATTTTCTTAAAGAAGAAATTAATTACAAACGAATAGATCAACAGTTAACTGATCCCGTTCTCCTCTCTCAAATTAATGATTTCAAATTAAAACTTGAATCAACTGTTTGTTCAACTTTACCTACTGCATTCTGGCATAGGAAAAAGCATGTAGTTACTTTACCATATATTAAAGGTTTTAATGAACGACAAATACCTACTAAATCCCGGCCTATTCAAATGAATCATGAATTGTTAGAAATGTGTAAAAAGGAAATTAATGAATTGTTAAAAATAGAATTATTAGTCCTAGCAAATCACCATGGTCTTGTCCTGCTTTTTATGTTAATAAAATGCTGAATTAGAACGAGGTGTTCCTCGCCTAGTTATTAATTATAAACCATTAAATGCTGTTCTTGAATGGATTAGATATCCTATTCCTAATAAAAAAAGACCTAATTAAAAGACTTAATCAAGCTGTTATTTTTAGTAAATTTGATTTAAAAAGTGGTTTCTGGCAAATTCAAATTCATCCTAAAGATCGATATAAAACTGCTTTTAATACACCTTTTGGCCAATATGAATGGAATGTCATGCCATTTGGGTTAAAAAATGCTCCTAGTGAATTTCAAAATATAATGAATGATATCTTTAACCCATTTAGTCATTTTTCTATTGTTTACATTGATGACATATTAATCTTTTCTAAATCAATTAGTGAACATTGGAAACATTTAACTGCATTCTTTTATACTATTAAAAGTCATGGTCTAGTCATATCCGCTCCTAAGATTAAATTATTTCAGACTAAAGTTAGGTTTTTAGGTTATGATATTCATCATAATACTATTCTCCCAATTAGTCGCTCTATTGAATTTGCGTCTAAATTTCCTGATGAAATTCTTGATAAAACTCAATTACAAAGGTTTTTAGGTTCCCTCAATTACATTGCTGAATTTTATAAAGACCTTAGGCAAATCTGTCAACCATTGTTCGATCGGTTAAAGGATAATCCTCCTCCTTGGTCTTCTACTCATACTGCTGTTGTTCAACAAGTTAAACAATATGTCAAGTCTCTTCCTTGTCTTGGTATTCCTACTGAGAACTCATTCAAAATTATTCAAACTGATGCTTCTGATATTGGTTATGGTGGCATTCTCCTTCAGAAAGTCACTCCTCAGTCATCTGAACAAATTGTTCGTTTTCATTCTGGTGTCTGGAATAAAGCACAATTAAATTATAGTACTATTAAAAAAGAAATTTTATCGACTGTTTTATGTATTCAAAAATTTCAAGATGATATTTTAAATCAAAAATTTTTACTTCGTGTCGATTGCAAATCTGCTAAATATGTTTTGGAAAAAGATGTCCAAAATCTTGCTAGTAAACAAATTTTTGCCCGTTGGCAATCTATTTTAAGTATTTTTGATTTTGATATTACCTATATACCTGGTTGTCAAAATTCCCTACCTGATTTTCTTACCCGAGAATTTTTACAGGGGGGTAAGGGATGAGTGCTACTCCACATATTTCCTATGTTAAAACCCAAATTACCTATTACCAAACCCTGATCAAACAAGTTAACCGCCGCATTAACCGCCTTAAATCAGCCAGACCAACTACTAAAAGAGCCCAATACATCAATCACCAACAGTTACAAGCTCGCCGTGTTTTACGACATAATTATTACAATGATTTACATTATTACCAGAATTACTTAGATCTTCTTTCTGGTTGCTAATCTTTGTTTCCTATTCAACAGATGTCTCGCCCAAGGCCTCCTTCTAAGGCTTTGGTCCCCTCCTCCAGTAAACCTAATCAACTCATAGTTCCTCCTCCTTTGGAGTCAATTAAACCATCCTCTTCCATTGACATAATTAATAGATACCATACTCTTGGTACTATTCACCGTCCTGATTACTCATCTGCATTGGCTAATGATCCTTTTGCCTCTAGCCAATCAGTTTCAGTTACTCCACTTCCAATTAACCAAGTTCGACCCTCTCGAACTGAGTACACCAAATCACATGTTACTAACCTGTTCTACAAAGAACCTAGCCACCCCAGAAGTCAAACCATTAATGAAATTGCTCAATTCCATTTTGGCTCTGGATGTCATTTCATTTCTTCACCTCCAGAGAAGAACCTCTCTTATTACAAAGATATTCTGCTCAACCATCATTCCATTTTGATCAAACCAATTCAGGATCGTGTCTATGCTTACAAGATCCTATACCATTCACTTTACATTCACAACATTGTCTCTCTTGCAGAATGGGGCAATCCTAATCTGCTTCGAGATTTACCTGGTCATTCTATCCAATATAATTATCATGATTATATTGATGCTTGGTTCAAATTGTTCTTGTACCAAAATGAGTCATTTAGTCACTCCTGGTTCATCTCCTTTGATCAAAAATTCAAATCTGAATTACCCACCTGGTTTCTGCGATGGTGGACTCATTATGGCCCCATTTCAGATATTCTTCCCAGTTCACTCAATGAAACAATTGCCTATTTTGCTGCTGTTTACCCATTTACTATTCATCAAAAACAATTTCCTATCTTGCTCAATTTTATATCCAAGTACAAAATCCCATGGATATTCAAATGGCATTATGGGATTGATAACAACATCATTATTCGCCAACACTCTGTTAAATGGTGGGCTAAGTTCAATGTGCCCAGAATTCTTGAAATTGTTTATGAGGAATTTCCTCCTGATTCATGTGCTCCAACACCTGCAATAGTCAAAGCCCAGCAAGCCCAGCAGACCCCAACTGCTGTAATCAGCCAAGGAAGTCAGCCCAGTCTTCCTCCAGTCAATCTTGGCAGTCCCTCATCTAGTGGCTCCAAGCCCAAATCATCAAAGATCAAATCCAAGGGAAAGTCCAAAGACCAACCCAAGTCAAAGTCCAAATCACAGGCTCAGTCCAGTATTCAACCTCCTGCTCAGCCCATTGTTCAACCTGGATCCACCAGTGATCAATTGCTTCAAATGGCCCGTCTCCTAGTAGATCAAGCCCAAGCCCAATTAAAAAATGAACAATCTCCTGCACCGGCCCAACAGTCTAGTTCAGAAGATAGTTCAGACAGTTCAGAAGGATCCACCAATCAACCTGGTTATGATCGTCCTGAGTTTCATGATGCTCAGGACCCATTTGCTTGAAATAATCAACATAGGATTCTTTATAAATATAAAATTGACTTCAATCACTACTCTTTTGAGAAAAGCTGTCAATTTATATTTATTCTGATTCCTTTACTCACATGGTGCATAGTTAAATTTCAATCAATCAGCCGAAAGTAACCGACAGCCGAAAGTAACCGACAGCCCTGCTCAGTCCTCAATGCTGCCAGCTGCTTTCATCATTTAGCCAACTCACATGCTGCATAGTTAATTTTGTTTTCTATATATTTGTAATTGATTGTAATCGTTCGGCAGATTCCAATTTTCTTGAACCTTTTAGTTTGAAAGGAAAAGAGTGTTCTGCTGAGTGAGATTTACCTTGTTCTGTTCTTCTATTCAGGATCCTTGCAGATTACTATAATTGTAAGTGCAAGTTATTTTCTGTAATAAATTAAAATTGTGTTTTAATTAAATATTTTGATTTAAATTATATTGTGTTTTTTGCATTCCAATTCGATGTTTTAAATTGTTTCATCTTTGATTTCGTAATCCATGTTTCTTCATTCTTGCTACTGCTTCCGCGGTCTTGGATATATATTATATAATTTAAATATAGATAAACGAGCCGAGCTCGTGCGAGCTCGAGCTCGAGCTCGGCTCGTTTACTAAACGAGCCTAATATTCGAGCTCGAGCTTGGCTCGTTTACTAAACGAGCTAAACCAAGCCAAGCCCTTACTGAGCCGAGCCGAGCTTGTTCATGAACAGCTCGGTTCATTTGCAGCCCTAATTGCTGGTGGATCAATCCTCTAGCCATCCTGGCTAATCCATGTGCCAACACGTTACCAGACCTAACAAATTAATTGAGTATTTTATTATTGTTAAATAATTTTTTCATTTAAGTAAAGATTAATTTTAATTTTAAATGTAAGAAATGATAAATTGTTTGAATTGTTTATTATTTTTCCAATAATTTCTTGATCATTCATTCCCTATCAACTAATTTTAATTTTTTGTAGAACGATTAGATTTTTTTTTTTACTTCTATATTTAATTATTAATTTTTTTTAATCATGTAAAAAATATTAAATTGTATTTTTTTAAATATGCATCAATTAGAAATTTAATAACTCAAAGATAAAAAATAAAATTTGATAATAATATATTATTGAGAAAAGATAAAATAATAATTTTTTTATATATGAATAAATAAGTAATGCAAATTGTCGGAAAAAATAAATAAATCTATTTATATCAACTTTAAAAAAATTCAAATAACAAAAAACATTAATTAAAATGATAGAGCTTTGGAACGTTAATTCCAAACTCTGATTTGCACACTGTGTTTGTTTACAGTTTTCAAAAATTAATTCCAAACTCACTTTTGAAAATTCTGTTCAAGGCGGGAAAATTTAGGTTAACCGGTCGTCCAGCCGGTTGACCGGAACAGTACAATTTTTATATATTCAATAAAAAATATTTTCTGAATTTTTAAATTTTTTTCTGAGTTTTGAATAGAATTTTGAGTTGTATATTTGGTTATGAGTTGTAAATTTTTGTATCAAATATCATATGTCACATCAAAAATTCCGCAATCAATTCAAAACTCTTTTCAAAATCATTCATCAAACAAATTTTCCACACTTAAATCATAATTCCAAAACTCACAAACTCAAAATACAACTCTATTCTCAAATCATATTTAGAAAACTCTACCAAACGCAACCTTAATATGTTTGAGATGATTTTTTAATTTTTTACGAAAAGATGTGTAAAAAGTAGAGAGAAAATTAAATCTTTGACTTTTGATATAGATTGTTAGCTTTTTTATTTTTTTAATAATTTTTTAACTTTTAAACTAAAAACTGATATTGTCAAACGAGACCTAAGTGTAATTTACCCTTTAATATTTTATGTACTAGCCTATCACCCGTGCTATGCACGGGATAATTATAGATATTTATATTTGTTTTAGATTTTTTTTAATATATAAATTATGTTTTTTAAGATTTTTTCTTATCACTAACCATAGTGTATGGGGGAAGTTGAAAAGGGTACTGCAATAACTATACACGAATTGTATCTATAATTATTTGTATGAGGGGATTTTAAATGTTGATAAGGGGATTTTGACCAAATCAATAATTGCAGGCACGTGAAAAGATATGTGGATTAAAAAAAGTTAATAAATGCTGATCAGGAAATTTTGACCAAATCAATAAATGTTGATTTTTTTTTTTAAATAAAAAATGTTTTAGATTTTTTTTAATATATAAATTATGTTTTTTAAGATTTTTTTTCTTATCACTAACCATAGTGTATGGGGGAAGTTGAAAAGGATACTGCAATAACTATACACGAATTGTATCTATAATTATTTGTATGAGGGGATTTTAAATGTTGATCAGGAGATTTTGACCAAATCAATAATTGCAGGCATGTGGAAAGATATGTGGATTGAAAAAAGTTAATAAATGCTGATCAGGGAATTTTGACCAAATCAAAAAATGCTGAGTTTTTTTTTTTTTAAATAAAAAATTTTAAAAATTCAGATTGGGATATTGAAGCTCCCATAGGCCTTGGGGGTTAAAAACCCCTTTTACTTAATATATAGTATAGAAATAGATAGATAGATAGATAGATAGATCTTTTTTTTTTATTTTATTTCTGTGTAGTTTCTATTCGGGTATTTTTTTTTCAATTTATTTAAGATGGAGTTGTGGGTATCTTTTTTTTAAAATTTAATTTATCTGTGGCTTCCATTTGTTTTTAATTATTATTATTTAGGTAAGTTATGATGTGAGTTAGATATGTGATAGACATGTAAGTTTTATTGATTTAAAGTTTATTTAGATAAATTTTAAAGATTTTTTTTTTAGTTTTTTAGTTTTTTTGTTATGTTATAATATAATATATAAAATATAGGTAGATATCTACAATTTTAATATAAAATATTATCTGATTTTTTGGGAAAGAGAAAATTTGTGAGAGAGATTAGGAGGGAGAGATTATGAAATATTTTTGTTATTAAATAAATAAATCAGTCAATAGTTTTTTTTAATCTATTTTGTAAATTAAAAATCAATAATTTTGGAAAATTGATTAATTTGTCCCATTAAGTGATTTAAAATTTTGATAGATATACATAAAAAAAATACATAGTTATATTATTAAATCATAATTCAAATTTAGATGTTATATCTTTTTGAGATCTATAGCTAAATTCTTATCATTTTTTTATTTTTATTTTTGTGCGTAACCATAGTGTATGGGAGAAATTGAAAAGGGTGTTGCAATAATTATGAGAGAAGTCAAAAGGAATTGTGAGTTGGGAGAAGTCAATAAATGCTGAGGTTGGGTTGGGAGAAGTCAATAAATGCTGAGGTTTTTTTTTTTAAATCAAAAAATTAGAAAATTAGGATTAGGAGATTGGAAAAATATATAGTTATATTATTAAATCATAATTCAAATTTAAATGCTATATCTTTTTGAGATCTATAGCTAAATTCTTATCATTTTTTTATTTTTATTTTTGTGTGTAACCATAGTGTATGAGAGAAATTGAAAAGGGTGTTGCAATAATTATGAGAAAAGTCAAAAGGGATTGTGAGTTGGGAGAAGTCAATAAATGCTGAGGTTGGGTTGGGAGAAGTCAATAAATGCTGAGGTTTTTTTTTTTTAAATCAAAAAATTAGAAAATTAGGATTAGGAGATTGGAAAAATACATAGTTATATTATTAAATCATAATTCAAATTTAGATGTTATATCTTTTTGAGATCTATAGCTAAATTCTTATCATTTTTTTATTTTTATTTTTGTGTGTAACCATAGTGTATGGGAGAAATTGAAAAGGGTGTTGCAATAATTATGAGAGAAGTCAAAAGGAATTGTGAGTTGGGAGAAGTCAATAAATGCTGAGGTTGGGTTGGGAGAAGTCAATAAATACTGAGGTTTTTTTTTTTTTAAATCAAAAAATAGAAAATTAGAATTAGGAGATGGGAGCTCCCACAGGCCTTGAGGTTAAAAACCCCTTTTTACTTAATATATAGTATAGATTCTCAGAATTAGTGTTTCATGATAGCCACCCTTCGAGAAGAATTGAAATTACATAAACATTTAATAAGGTAGATGAATAGAATTTGATGTATTCTTAGAATTAGTGTTTCATGATAGCCACCCTTCGAGAAGAATTGAAATTACATAAACAAAGATGAATAGAATTTAATGAACAATTCACGTTTTTTTATTTATTTATTTGTAGTGGGTTCTTCTAGTTGTGCCGTATGTCCCACGCTCTCAATTTCCCTTTCACATTCTATTAAAAAAAAAGGCTAAATATTTAATTTCCCTTTCACTAAATTTTCATTTCATTAAAAAAATGCTATAGGCTCCAAATTTTTTACTAAACAAATCACCAAATATCTCACATGAATGAGTGTGGGGTCTACAAAAATAGACACTCCACACCTATGTGAGACATTTGGTCATTTGTTTCGTAGAAAAATTAATATCCCTAATATTATCCTTTTCATTATGATTCTTTACTTTTAATTGTAACAATCCATTTTTACACTTCAAAACAAGTTGTAATGTCATCTTCTCCCCTTTCTGACGCTAATAAGATTGAAGAAATTTGTTATTTAAGTTCGAAATAGATTGAAACAATTAAAAGGTCAAAAGTAAAGTAAGATTATGGCCTTGTTTGGGTAGTAACTTTTTTAGTCTAAAAGTCAAAAAATTATTAAAAAATCAAAAAGCCAACAATCTGTACTAAAAAGTCAAAGATTTCATTTTCTCCCTACTTTTTGCACATATTTTCGTAAAAAAATTAAAAAGTCATCTCAAACATACTTGTTTTTTTACATCATATTTTAACTAAAATGTCAAAAAATTACTAAAAAAATATGTTCCCAAATGAGGCATAATTGAAATTTAATAGTGAAATTTTCCTTTCAAGAAAAATTAACAGGTCCATCACTATTTCAGATCTCCTAAACACATTTTAACTCTTCTGAAATAAAATAAAACTAGCGATAATCCGTGCGATGCACAGAAAAATTGACTATATATATTTTGTGTGATAAATAAATTATCTTAATCTTAAATTATGTCTTAATAGTGACAAGCCATGATATTAAGCCATCTGAGTAGATGTTAACAATAATTAACCCGCAAAATTTTACAATAAAATTTGATATGTATAAGAAATTATTAATTATAAAAATTGTTGAGAATAAATAACTTGTATCAAACTAAACAAAACATTAAAAGAGAGAAATTCTATAAGCTCAGAAAAGTTATCATAAATTTACTTGGACTTTTAAATCAGTGGTGTATATTATTATTGTGAGATCAAATTATGAATAAATATCAACTTTTAATTATAATTTATAAGTAGTTTTTAAAAAAATTTAATCTAAATTTGTTGCCTTGCTTATAAAAAGAACTTCTCAAACAAATCATTAATTGATTATATTAATAACTCTCTTTCTTTGATTTCCTCTATCAATGACACATGCATATTATATCAAAGTATAAATCTTTCTCCATAGTTTGAATAATACTTGCGTAGTTCCTACGTCATTTTAAAAAAATTAATCAAGATAAAAATTTCATAGTATTATAAAAATTATATAAGAGAATAGTTTTAATCTATTTTATTTATAAAAAAATGATGAAAAATTATTTGAATTGTGCTTGAAGAAATATAACAAATGATAGCTTTAATCATTATATACCAAAAAAAAAAAAAATTTATATCGGTTACTCAATGAAAAAATGGTCGAATACAAATAAATTCATGGACATTGAATTAAATCATATGAGTTCTAAATTGATAGTATAATCTAGCAAATCAACTAATAATAACATAGAGATATTGACAAATATGTAGTACTTCCCTATCATCTTTGTATTACATTCATTAATTTCATATATTATACGAAAGTTTTATTCGTCTCGATCCTTCAATAAAATAAAAACCAAGAAAACAAATTTGGTAAGAAATTAATTCTAAACTTAATTATGGAAAAACAAAAATTTCAAAGAGAGAATTTAGAGACGGGATTGAAAAAATACTATAACGAATGACACAGCCTTATAAAAAAATTAAAAAAAACGTAACAGTGATCTAATGCAAATTATTTTTAATAACTAATAGAAAGAATATCAAATTATTACCTTTTATAAATATAGTGAAGAAAATTAATTTTATGAGATTTTTGTGCTGCCTTCTCCCATGTAGCCTTTATTATTTCATTATTGATACTTTTCTCATTCAGAGCGAACCGATTTCATTATTAATACTTTTCTCATTTAGAGCCAATAATTTTTTTTTTAATCTTTATCACTTGGTAGATAATAACGAATAATAAAAATTATCAAGAGAAGGTTAAGAAGATAAGAAGTTATAGATAAGGACATTTCATAAGATAAAAATTTTAAAATAAAAAAAGATAATATGTGATAGGAGAAAAAAAAATATGAGTAAATCAAAATAAAGATTTCGATATATATGTTTTTGATAGACATATAGATTAACAAATCATATCTTTATCTACATTTTATTATTTTAATTTTTTGAAAATCAATTATTTAATCTTTATCTTTATTTGTAGGCCACGAAATTAATCTTTATAAATTATTTATCAATTTTGATATGTTTATTTATCTATAAGTCATGAAATTATTATTTTTAAATAATTTTTTTAATTTTTATCTTTATCTATAGGTCATGAAATAAATTTTCATAAAAATTATTTATGAATTTTTATATATTTATCTATAATGAAATTAATTAAAGTACGAAATGAAGGGTAAAAAAAGGAGTAATTTTATTTTTTTAAAATCAATTATTTAATCTTTATCTTTATTTGTAGGCCATGAAATTAATTTTTATAAGTTATTTATCAACTTTTATTTGTTTATTTATGGAAAGAAATTTTAAATTATCTATAAGTTAATTTTTATCTTTATCTGTAGACTATAAAATTAATTTTCAGTTTTTATATGTTTATCTATATGGAGGAATGTAGGCCACAAAATTAATATTTATAAATTATTTATCAATTTTTATATGTTTATTTATCTATAAGTCATGAAATTTTTTTTTAAAATAATTTTTAAAATTTTTATCTTTATCTATAGATCATGAAATAAATTTTCATAAATTATTTATGGATTTTTATATGTTTATCTATAATGAAATTAATTAAAGTACAAAATGAAGGGGGAAAAAAAAGGAGTAATTTTGTTTTTTTTTTAAAATCAATTATTTAATCTTTATCTTTATTTGTAGGCCATGAAATTAATGTTTTTATATGTTTATTTATCTATAAGTCATGAAATTTTTTTTTTTAAATAATTTTTAAAATTTTTATCTTTATCTATAGGTCATGAAATAAATTTTCATAAATTATTTATGAATTTTTATATGTTTATCTATAATGAAATTAATTAAAGTACGACATGAAGGGGGAAAAGAAGGAGTAATTTTGTGTTTTTTTTTAAATCAATTATTTAATCTTTATCTTTATTTGTAGGCCATGAAATTAATGTTATAAGTTATTTATCAACTTTTATTTGTTTATTTATGGGAAGAAATTTTAAATTATCTATAAGTTATGAAATTATTTTTTTTAAATTAATTGTTTAATTTTTATCTTTATCTGTAGATTATAAAATTAATTTTCAGTTTTTATATGTTTATCTATATGGAGGAATTTTGAAATTCAAATCTTTATCCATAAGCAATGAAATTAATTTTAATTTTAATTAATCAAACAAATAGACAATGAAGAAAACTAGAAACATGAAAGGCAATCAAAGAATGTTTCCACGTAGGAAAGAGAGAGTTTTAAAATTATGAGAATTTAGAAATAAATATTTGGAGACTTTTAACAAAACAATTACATTTGGTTATATATAGATAGATAGATAGATATAGATATGGATATTTATATTTGTTTTAGATTTTTTTAATATACAAATTATTTTTTAAAATTTTTTTATAAAAATAATTTAACAATTCCATCACTAACTATAGTGTATGAGAGAAATTGAAAAAGGTATAGTAGTAGGTATGGGAAAAGTCAAAAAGACTTGTGAGTTAGGAGAAGTCAATAAATGCTAAGAATTTTTTATTTTTATTTTTTTTAAATCAAAAACTTAGAAAATTAAGCTCCCACAAGGCTTGTGAGTTAGAAATTCTATTTTCTTTATATAATACTAGTCTATCATCCGTGCTATGCACTGGATAATTATAAATATTTATATTTGTTTTGGATTTTTTTTAATATATAAATTATTTTTTTAAAGATTTTTTATAAAAATAATTTAACAATCTTATCTCTAACCATAGTGTATGGGATAAGTTGAAAAGGGTACTGCAGTAACTATACACGGATTGTATCTATAATTATTTGTGTGAGGGGATTTTGACCAAATCAATAAATGCACTCATGTGGAAAGACATGTGGATTGAAAAAAATTAATAAATGCTAATCAGGAGATTTTGACCGAATCAATAAATACTAAGTTTTTTTTAAATAAAAAATAAAAAATATAGAAAATTCAGATTGGGATATTGAAGCTCTCACAGGCCTTGGGGGTTAAAAACCCCCTTTTTGCTTAATATATAGTATAGATAGATTATTTAGAATCATTGAACAAACTACAATCACATTTTTCTTTTTGTGAGTTAAATTCAATCATATTAAGAAATCAAATTATAAACAAACGGAGATAACTTCAATCATACAAATCACAATTTTTTAATGCTATCTAACTATAATGACATTTTTCTCACAATAAAAAAAATAATTGAAAAAAATAACCATTAAAATAGTAAATAAAAAAGATTATTTAGAACCATTGAACAAACTACAATCACATTTTTCTTTTTGTGAGTGTTTATGTTTATCTAACTTCAATCATATTAAAAAATAAAATTATAAACAAAAGAAGATAACTTCAATCATACAAATCACAATTTTTTTAATGCTATCTAATCATCATCAATAATTAAAAAAATCAATCACAAATTAAGTCAATTGATAATTAAAAAACACAATAATTTATTTTTGAAAAAACATAGTGAGTTAAAAAGATCAATTATATATATTTTTTTGGTCAAAATACAATCTAATCATCATCAATAATTAGTACATTATGTGACCCTAATGAGTACAATCCATTTTGTTTTTCAAAAAACACAGTGAGTTAAAAATCAAATCACAAATTAAGTGAATTGATAGATAAAAAAACACAATAATTTTTTTTCAAAAAACACAATGAGTTAAAAAAAAATCAATTACAATTTTTTTTTGAAAATACAATCTAATCATTATCAATAATTGGTACTTTAAAAATCAAATCAAATCAAATCAAATCAAATCACAAATATTTTTATGCTATCTGACTACAATCATATTTTTTTCATAAATAATTGTAAAGAAAAACCATTAAAACAGTAAATAAAAGATTAAATCACATTAAAAAAAGAACCATTAAACAAACTACAATCACATCACATTTTTCCCATAATAAAATAAATAAATAAATGAAAAAAAGAACCATTGATTAACTACAATCGCATTTTAAAAAAAAAAAGGAACCATTGAACTAACTGCAATCACATTTTTTTCTTTGTGAGTGTTTATGTTTATCTAACTTTAATCATATTAAAAATAAAATTAAAATAGTAAATAAAAAGATTAAATAACATTAAAAAAAAAAACATTGAATTAACTACAACAGTCATATTAAAAAAAAGAGTCATTGAACAAACTACAATCACATTTTTTTCTTTGTGAGTGTTTATATTTATTTACCTTCAATCATATTAAAAATAAATTTAAAATAGTAAATAAAAAGATTAAATAACATTTAAAAAAAAAAACATTGAACTAACTTCAACAATCATATTAAAAAAAAGAGTCATTGAACAAACTACAATCACATCACATTTTTCCCATAATAAAATAAATAAATGAAAAAAAAAAGAACTATTAAACTAACTATAATCACATTAAAAAAAAAATCATTCAACTAATTATAATTACATCTTTCTCTTTGTGAGGGTTTATATTTATCTAACTTCAATCATATTAAAAAATCAAATTATAATTTTTTATTCGCTAGACAAATCCGAAATATTTTTATGCGCTATCTAACTACAATATTAAAACAGTAAACAAAAAGAAAAGTCAAGAATACGTTGTCACTGAAGTTGAAAGTGTAGAAATGAGAAGTCAAGAAGGAGAAAACAAAAAGGAGATTCACTATTTGCAATAGGTATGTGAAAAGTTAAAAAGAGTGTGTGTATTGGAGAAGTTAAAAGACTTGAAAGAATTTAATAAGTGCTAAGTTTTTTTAAAAAAAAAAATCAAAAAAATTAAGAAATTAAGGTTCAGATATTGGAGCTCGCACAAAACTTGTGGGTTAGAGATAGATATAAATAAATAGATAGATATTTATATTTGTTTTAATTTTTTTTTAATATACAAATTATTTATTTTGGAAAAAGTACTACAGTAATTATGAAAGAAGTCAAAAAGTCTTGTGGGTTTGGAGAAGTTAATAAATGCTAAGGTTAATTTTTTTTTTAAAACAAAAATTAGAAAATTAGAATTGACATATTGGAGCGTCCACAGGCCTTGGGGGTTAGAAATTCTTTTTTACTTAATATACAGTATAGATATAGATATAGATAGATAGATAGATAGATATAGATAAGAATCGAAGATTTTGAAGGATTCTGGTTTGATGCAATTTTCCAATCTGCTTTTGTTTTCATTTTCCTCAAAGTCTTCAACATAATGATTTCTGATGCTTTGTATTCATTAAAGCAAAATTTAAGCCTGCTTTTTGTATTCATTGTGCCTCAATTTTCAAGGTGACATTGGACCTAAAACTTAAAAGAATAACAAATCCAACTTAAATATGATAATTAAGTCTATCAACTATTGGGATAAAGAAAATGGAATACAAGCCGTAATAGTACATGTACTGTTTGGTAGAGCTGTGGAAAAGTGCTTATAGCTTATGCCTAAACAGCTTATAGCTTATAACTTTCAGTTTAAGTTGATTTTCAGCTTATTCTTAAAGCATCTCCTGCCTCACTCAAAGAATAAGCTGATTTCTGACTTCCAAAAAGTTATAAGTTATAAGCTATAAGCTAAACCAAACACATCAAAATAACTTAAATTAAACTAAAAGCTAAAATAAGCTGTAATTAAGTTCTGCCAAACAGGCACATTGATATTAGCTCGATTCCAACAATAAATGACAAGCACAATGTGAAACAATACACATTGTCCTCTTTATTTTTATTTTTATTTTTCTAACGTTGATGTTGATGTTGATAATGATGACGATGATAATAACGCAAGCTTGTTGTGAACTTGGACTTTTTTGGAGCTCGTTCACATTGGGATCTTTCTATTCTAGATGATAGCTATGTGCCTTCAAATAGAGGTACAGCTTGGTCCGTTCGATTTGGTTGAGGAGTTGCATAAATTCAGTTTAAGTTGTAGTGAAAGTTACTTAGAAAATTTATTTGTCCAAGTTCGAATGAATTGAACTTGGATTATGCCTGCTTAAATTACGCACAAATTTAATTTTTATTTTTTGTATAACTAGGCTAATCAATTTGCTAAAGGTAAACTCTATTCATTTCTTTTTTTTTGGTAAAAATATTACTAACATCAAAACAATTAATTTATATAATGAGAGAAATAGAAAAGAGACAATCTAACGGCTAATAGTTTATATAGATTTTTAATGTGATAGCTTCAAGTCGTTCGAATTTCTCATTTTTATTCAAACTCGACTCAAACTTAATTCAAACTTTTAAATTTGTTAAATTTAAAAATATATTGTCAGAATTCTAAACAATTTCGAGCTAAACTCAAATTACTCAGATTCAATCCTCTCAAATTGCACCCCTAACTTCAAATGATATGTAAAACATAATTAAACTACTAATTTTACACTGAAAAAATACTTGGTGGCCCAAATTTGTGTAGTCCGAATGATTCGTATGTATTAAAGCGACGTCATTTTACATTCAAAACAACGTCATTTTAAATGATTTAAGTCATTCAAATTATAATTTTTCGAATCACCTAACATTGTTATTTTACGCTAAACATTCAAAATTGTCAATATGTAATTCACTTTCACCAAGTGTTTTTTATAGTGTTTGACTCAGTCAATTAGTCCACCATGCTTGTCGTTCTTTCCGTAGTGATATTATCATATTTTTCCTTTTAAATCTCATCCCACATTATTTTCCCTATTTTTTTAGAGTAGATTACAATTTTTGTTATCAAAATATGTAATTTATGTTATTTTAATCCCAATATTTAAATTACATCAATTTAATCTCTAACTTACCAAAAACGTTTCAATTTGGCCTTCCAACCAAATTCCATCACCATTAAAGTCGAGAATAAAATTTACTTATACTTTTAATCCAAAAAATATGAAACGTGTGTTTTGGTCCCCAATTTTTATACATACTGACGGGGTTAAAGTTAGGGAATATTGAAATACTTTTATACACGTTAGTGACTAAATTGTCACAGTTTAATTAACTTTTTTTAAAAAAAATTTAATTATCATTGTGTCTCTTAGGCAAATTATCATTAAGAACAAAAATGCAACTCCTCCTTTCAACCCATCACGATCAGCTGCCACCTCCTCCCAACCTCACCACCGCCAACCCCCATCATCGTGATCACCTTTCTCAGCCCCACTATCACCATCCCTTTCCCCCTCCCCAACCCCCACTGCAGTGAAACTCCTAATCAAGAGAAAAAAAACAAGAAGGAATTGGGGGATGGGTTTCCAGATTGAAAGAGAGGGTGGCAGAGGAGAAGGTGACAGGAAGGGGTAGGGTTGGGGTGGCACTAATGGAGGTGGTGGAAATGAGTTAGAGTTGGGGTTTGAAGATTGATGATGAAGGCAATATAAGAATACAGTGGTGTGAATTGAATTAAATAAAAAATCAAAATTGTGTGGTGTGCATGTTAAACATAATTTTTTTTTGTTCTTCTGTCAATTAGTATTACCATGTCAAATCTTGGTGCTTAATCATTTGCCTTGAAGTGAAAGAATGCCCTTAGACCTTTGATTTTGATCCCTTGCTCTTATCAAATGAAAGTTACATCCATTAAATTATTGTTGAGAAGCTATCCCTATTTTCAAATTTCTTGACCACAAAGATCAATCAAAGATTGCAAAAACTGTGGGGTCACTATTTTGTGATAGAGATTCTCATCAAGTTTGCAACTTTATTCAAATCAATTTGTAATTATTAAAATTTTGAACTTTCTGAGGCTGCAAAGAAAAAATGAAAAAAGAAACAGTTGATTGCTGATATACATTACTGTAACAAAGCAAAACAAAGTTTACAACAGTTGATGCTGATCATTGAGTTGAATTTATTAGTTTATAGATAAAATTAACCTAATACACTACATCCAGAAAACATTTTCTTTGTCTGCACTATGTTCTGCTTCAGTTGGCTTGAAGTATTCTTCCATGGTTTTCTTCCTCAATAACTGTAAATTAGAATAGAAAATCTCATGAGGTAATGTGTTATCAAATGTTTAAACATTAAGGTTGTGTTTGGATCTTGAATTTGTAGTGAGATTCGTGCATTTTTTTTTTCTTTTTCTTGCACAAATTCAAGATCCAAATACAACTTTAAAACATCTATTTTACAATGTAAGAGTCATGGCAGCGTCTTGCATGTAAAATAAATCTTGTTAGGTTGGAGGACATGATCTGGTCATCTCTACTTTTGGGATCTATTAGATTTGAAGTATTGATCAATTATGCCATGATCGCCTTCCCATCATTTTATTTTTCCTACACAAATTTAAAATCTAAATACAACCTGAAAATATCTATTTTACCGTGCAAGATGCATGTCTAATTTACAGTGCATGATCTGATCATACATACTGCATTGTAAAATAGATCTTCTTAGATTGGAGATGATCCGGACATCTCTATCGCATCCTGCACTATAAAATAGATCTCTTTGGGTAGAGGTGATTCAGACATCTCTACTTTTAACCTCTATTGCGTTTCTATAAAAGGTTTGCAATTTGAAGATAATTGCCATTATAATGAATAATGGTCCCTCATCACTACATAACATATTTGGTAATTTTAACAAATTGTATGATAAGGTTTTAGAAGGAAATAAAATTATTGCAAATCTGTCCTTACTAATGCAAGATTTAATTAATTTGTATGTATTGCTTCATAAATTTTGTTGGAGGGTAAAAGTCCAAATCCAGCCCAATATAACATGTGGACCCAAATAAGATGGGTGAACCCAAACTAATAAAGCCTAACATAATGGGAGCCGATCAGTATCAAACAAAATCTGATTCAAAGCGTAGAATAGACTAACACCTCATTCTTCATTAGCAGTTCAGTTATTTTCCCCCCAACTGATATTCAAATTCTAAAACCTAACAAACAAAAAATAGAAAAAATAAAAATTTACCCGGTTGTGCATTGGTAGAAACAGGAATGGATGATGTTAAATTTGCAGCTCTGACTGTCGATTGGGAGGATTCTTCATTGCGAAGCAACAAATTCACTGCCCCTTTCACCTTCTCTACCACGCCCAATTCACCCCTAGTTTTTCTAGGACTAATTGCATCAGTTATTGCCTGCGAAAGTGCTCTGTCATCTTCTCCGGGCTCAAGCTTCTGCATCAAGTACTCCTTCACCGAAACACCTTTATCCCACATTTGTAGGCCGCCACCTGTCACGGTCTCTCTAGTCTCCGAAACTCTCCCAAGATTCTGTGTTCCACTACTACCGGGGCACAGCCCCACGGTGCCTGTTTCATTCGTGGTTGAAACAGTCAGGCCCGCGATTTTTGAAGCAATCGTGTGAGTTGCGTCAGCTACAGTATTGTATGCCGGTGTGAGTTTCTCAGTCATGGTTTCAGTGATTGTCTTGTTAGTTGGACTAATTGGCTTCTCTTTCTCTTTCACTTTTTCTTTTTCTTTTGCTTGTTCTTCTTCTTTTGCTTGTTCTTGTTCTTTTGCTTGTTCTTTTTCATTTACATTTTCTTTTTGTTTTTCTTGTTCAACTTCAACTTCAACTTCATTTTTTGTGGTGCTTGTCAAAATATGTTTTCCAGAAACAACAGGGTCTGCTCGCGGATGCTGCCTCGCCTTCTCTTTGTAAGTCTCCGGTGCTAGCTCTGATTCATACACTGAAAATAAAAATAAGGGATGAATTTGAAACCACATTGGAAGAAAATTCAAGGAAACTCATAGCCTGAACCACTTTGGCCTAAAATTATTTGTCATGATACTCACTCCTGACCTTCAAATAATTAATTTCATTATCTTAACAATATGCTACGGCCTATATATATAGTATAGAGCCAAATAATTTGGTCATATTTATTTATTTATTTTTAAAAAAGAAAAGAAAAAAGGAGATTGCATATTTCAAAATTATATTTGTCATTTAGTTTTTTTAAAGACTAATGTCATAAATTCATGTGAGACTTATAGTAAGCTTACATACCGAAACTGTAAAAGCTTGACCTTTGTTCAAATCATCTGGCAGTCCTAATACAATGTAAAAACTCTTGAATATGGCTTTTAATCATGTCAATAATACAAACACACACAGCTTGTCTCCAATTCAATACTTGGACCAGACGGTTTAGTTTAGACCACCTTATTTCTATTATTAGAACTACTTATTTTATAATTATGTGTGCAGTCTATTTTTTTGAAAGATAAATGTGATAAAATTATGTGGTTGCAATTATCTAATCAATTTGGTTTTTCTTTTATAGATGATCTAAATGCCAAAATAATAATAATAATAATTAATTTATTAATTAAAAATAAATTATTCATGTAATCAGACGTGTAGAAGGCCCATGAGCCCAGACTGAATGGTTCAATTCATACCTTAGACTATACACAAACAATCTAACTCACCAAACTAAAATAGATCAAATGGTTTGATTATAATATGGATTAGAATGGAAATTACTTGGGGCACCAAGATATTCCGGATCTTCATCATCTTCATCGTCATCCAAGGAAACACCCCAGGAGGGGGTGGAGTTGTCTTCATGGCCGTCGTGCTTCTTCTTGCTGAGACTCTGTCGCAATTTCTTAGCTTTTTCTTTGACTTTCATGAGAACAGACTTCTTGTTGTTGTTGTTGTTGAGGTTCATGTTGTTGCTATGGAGAATGTGGGGGGAATAGCTGGGGGAGTAATATTCTTCATGATCATGGTCCCTTCCTAGTATTGGAGATGAACATGATGGCCACCTTGTTGTGTCCCCTGTTATGAAAATTTCTTATATTAGTATGGACAATGTCCTTTTTGGTGCATCTACCACAAATGCATAAACTGATCACAGAATCAGACACAATTCTCTCACATGAGACAAATCTCATTTTTTTCACAAGTCTCATACCATGTGAGAAGGTTATGTCTGATTTGTGATTTATTTGTGTAAATTAAAAAAAAAAATGACATAATGTTTGTGATTGAGGCTTGGTTTCAGCAACTTTTTTTTTCATAATATTTTGCCTATTTTTAATTTTTCAAGGGCCTAGAACCCTCAAAAGGATTTGTGGTTGATATCTCTAGTTTTTTTAGAGGGAGTTTGGAGTTTGATATTAAATGTCCGATATTGTTAACCTAACTTACTAACTCGCTAAGGGCTTATGGAGTGAAAAAAAATTAACAAAATTGCTAAAATTTATATATGTAAGGAATTTAATTTTAAGAAGTACCAAAAAAAATTTTAAAAAATGATTTTTTTTTTCAAATTTAATACAATTTTCTTTTCAAGTCTTACTACAACCGCATATTTTTTTTGACAACATTTTTTTACCATTTACTTACAATAAGATTGCACACTTCCGTTATAAGTAGGCAGTAAGAATTGTAACAAAAAAATGTGTGGCTACAATCTTACTTTTTTCTCTTTTTTTTTTTTTAATTTTTACGGCTGCTAAAAAAGTTTAAACAGAAATCAACATTTTTTTTAAAAATGTTGAATACAAAAAATCATTAAAAAGTCTGCTTAAAAGCTTCAAAATGAGCAATCTCATCCTAATTGTAATTAAATCTAAATTTACGTAAAATAAAACCATAATTAAATTAATGCATATTTTGCGCTACACCCTTATGAATTATCACATTGCTCTTTTTTTTCTTGATAAGTACACAGGACTTGCCTTGGAGAAGTTGTTCAAAAGTTGGGGAGGTACGAGCTTTGGGAGCTTTAGAAGTCGCTCCAATATTGATCCTTCCCATCCCATCTGGCAGTGCCATTGCTTCCAAAATTTATTAAAAATCTACAAAATAATATTAGTTTCGATCGATTTCTTGCCCTGAGCATATGATCTCTCTCTATCTAGTCTCTCTATGTGTATAGATATGATGTGTTTATTTTCTTAAAATGGTAAGTATCGATTATCATCATCATCAATCATTTGGAGGGAAATTTAAGAGGAAAAGCAACGATGTTGGTGCATTAGTTTTCGGGGTTGTTGTGTGGACAGTATTCCCATGCCGGAGATGAAAAGCTTGTGGGCTCCTTTTTTACATGTGGATAAAAAGAGAGAGAGATACACCAACAAACCAACCAACCAACCAATCAATCAACTAACCAAACAAACAAACAAAAAGTGTCTTGGTCATTCTCTTACCAATGGTTCTCTACTCTATAAATAGCAAGTTAAGACTGGGCTTTGAATCAACTACTGTTTTCTTAAGGCCTCCATTCCTCCTAGCTACATGCATGGAGCCCATATCCATCAAGAAGAAGAATGGGAGTGCTATATCTATTTGGTTTCATTTTCTACTTTTGTTTTTCCTTTTCAAAAAATAAAAAGTAGTTTGATGAAAATAAATATAAAAAAAAAAAAAAAAAAAAGAAAAGAAGATAAAGATAAAATTATATGAAAATGATGAGTTTTGATTTATTTATTTTCATTTTATTCACTAACCTAGGTTTTAGTTTTTTTGAAAAAAATAAAAAGCATAATTTGAAAATCAAACCAAACATTTTGTGCGCTTTTGTGTAAGTGTAATAAATCTGATTTAGGTCAGATTGGATTTAAAAAATTACTTTGCGTGTGTTGTAGTAGGTCTGACCTAAATTATTCCATTCATCCTTAATTATGGGTCAGACTTTTCCGACCTCTATATTTTTGTGTCTAATGTGATGTCATATGTATACCTTGACTAAGTATTGTTGCTCTAATCCTACTCTAGTAGTGATAGTGGTGACTAATATGCAATTTAAGTGGGTAAAGTGTTATTTAATATATATACATGTATATTTGGTTGTACTAATAATAATTCTAGGAGCTAATACAAAATATTAAAATATTTATAAAATCTCAATTCAACTTTCCACATATTTCAAAACACTTCTATACTTTTTACTCACCTTTCTAATACAATTATAAAACCTAATTTTAGCATTTTTCTATATTTTTAGTCAACCACTAGGAGGGAAGTAAGAGGAAGGGGGAGTTGCTAAGCTTTGAACCTTGGACTTCATAAGAAGGGTTGCTAGCGTCTCTACACTAAAACTTACACGGTCCTTGTCATTCAATAATAATCAAGGAGAATACAATGGTCCTGCAATGCAAACAACCCCATTAACAAGGTTTCTCATGACAAAACAAATTTAAAAACAAAAAAACAAAATTTCAATTGTTTGGCAAAGTCATTTTCTTGCCATTGACAAGTGGCCTAAGGCACAACAAAGTTTGGTAATTTCTTTTTGCTATATCAATTTTTTGTTAAAAATTTAACTATTTTTCTCTATTGAGTTGATTGTTTTCACAAACAGAAATTCACAACTAAAATTTTAAAAACTACATAATTTTTTATAAATTAAAATTATCAAAAATTATAATTACAAAATTTAAATTATACTAATAATCATAATTTATCCATCTTTGAAAAACAAGAATTTCATAAATAAAAAATTTGATACTTGTTTAGATCATTGAAAGAGAAAAGATTTGATTGATCCAGAATAAAGTATGTAAAAATTAATTAGATAATAGGAATATGGGATTTGATTGTACAAAAATGACAAATCAAACTTAAAGTAGCATACTCAAAATACAATTTTGTAGCTAAAAAAATAATTTTGGCTTCTAGAATTATGTCAGTCAACTTGTTATTTATTTGGACAGTTTCTAAATTTAAAATTTTTGGACAACTATCTTAAATTCTATTCTTTTTTATTTACAAGAACAATTTGAAAGATTATATTCTTCGTTAATCATGTTTTTGTGGTTAATCGCAACAATGGAGAGTGATTGGTAGTAATTTGAGAATAGAGAGAGAAAGTAGAAATAGGAAATTCACAAAGACAAAAATAATTATTAAAAAATGTATAAAACAATAATAACCATCACTGTGTAAAAAAAAAAAAAAAAGAAAGAAAGAAAAAAAGAAAGAAAAGTGCATCAAAACTGAAAGTCCAGAAAAAAAAAATAGTCCGAATTTTACAAACTCATGAACATATTTTAAGAGAGAAATAAACAATTCTATTATGAGTGAAAGTACACCTTTTCCTTTTTTTTAGATAACTCCGGCAATCTATTATTATAGGGAGATTTATTTATAAGTCCTTTTTCAGATATTTATGGTATGCTAAGTCTTGTATAATTTCTTATAGAGTCTCAAGTCCTATTTAGATAGGAATATATTCCACAAGATCCTACATAAATGTAACGTGACGTGACACTTACATAAACGTAACGTAACGTGACACCTACATAAATGTAACGTGACACCTACGCAAACGTAACGTAACGTGTCACGTTACGTTTCGTAAACTTAATGAGCTTTTATTTTTTTAAATTGAATTTGAAAATGTTGCTGGTTTATATTGGTGTCACGTTACGTTTCATATAAATATGATCTATGGTAACATTCATTAAATGTTACCATAGATCATAGGTGTCACGTTACATTACGTTTATGTAGATATGATCTATGGCAACATTCAATTTCCTATATAGGAAATTGAATATTGCCATAGATGATAAGTGTCACGTTACGTTACGTTTATGTAGATATGATCTATGGTAACATGATCATAGGTGTCACGTTACGTTTATGTAGGTGTCACGTTACGTTACATTTATATAAATATGATCTATAGTAACATTCAATTTCCTATATATGATTTTACTATTATTTATGATATTAACAACTAATATTGAGGATAAATGTGTCAACAAACTTCCCACAGGACTTATGGGAACATAAGTTTTTTAGTAAGACCATATGTAGCATAAGTCTCTCTAATAGGACTTGTAAATAATTTTTCCATTATTTAATTTAAATTTATATAAACAGAAAATATTACATTTTGTGCAGAAAAATAAGAAAAACACATGGAGAGAGATTGGCAATGAATTTCAAATAGTTAGAAAAAAAAAAAAAAAACCACACACACGAAAAAAAGGAAAGAGAAGAAGGTTCTAAGAAAGTGTTAAAATTTTCTTGAACATAAAGTTTATTTTCGATCAAGCCAATCTAACTGTCAACCTTATAGATAAATTGAGTAAATCTTATTACAAAATTTCACTACAACCCTGTTTGATGGAGTGTTTTTTAAGCAAAAAGCTAAAAGTATTATTTTTCAAACTTCCAAATAATCAAATTTTTTTTATCAATTTATTTAAATTATTTCTACCTAATAAGTTATAAACAAAAGTTATACTAAACAATCTAATACCAATTTCCAAACTAAAATAAGTTATAATCACCTTGTTTGGTTCCAATTTTTTAAAAATTAAATTTTTTGTTTTCATATTTTTTTGTTTTTAGTAAATTTTTTTAATATTTTAAGCAATTTTTTTACTTTTTAAATGTACATAACCTAGATGTATCTAAAAAATAAAAATATTTATAAAAAATAAATAAATATACAAGAAAACAAAAATGTACTGAATTTTTATATATATTTTTTATATTTTTAGTATTTAGTGAATTCTTTTTTTTAAAAAAATCACAAATATTATATTTTTTAATTGTGTTTATATTAAGCAATCCCATTAGGTAGCTCAAATTTTCCGCGGCTCGAGTGTCCCGAAATTTCAAAACGACATTGTTTTTGATTTTTTTTTTTTTTCCATCCTTTCCGACTCACAGAAGGAAAGAAAGAAGAAGAAGAAGAAGAAGAAAAAGAAGATATCAACATAGCAACACAACATCATCATCATCATCAATAACCAACAAATCATCATCAAACCCACACACACATATACACACACAGATCTGAAAAATCAAAAACAGATCTGGAAGCCAAATCGATGAAACACACACACACACACGGTGGCGACGGAGTGGAAGAGGAAAAGGCGACGGCAGCGACGTCGACGGCGACGGAGTGGAAGAGGAAGATCGACTTCCTTTCTCGCTTCCTCTCTTTTTCTTCTCTCTTCTCTCTCTCTCTCCCTCCCTCACTCTGTTTCGTTTCACAGATAAAAGAGGAAAAAAAAAATAGATTGAACTACTAAGGGAAGAGATAAAGAGGAGAAAGAGGCGAGAATGAATGAGAGGGATGAGGCAAGAGAGGTGAAAAGGATGAGGCGAGAGTGAGAGAGAGGTGAGAGTGAACTGGAGAGAGAAACTTTTCGAGCCATTCGAGCCAAATATATTCGAGCTACGGACTATTTTTCTATATTAAGTATATTTAAAAAATAAAAAATTTACTTAAAATATTAAAAACATTACTAAAAATAAAAAAACACAAAGAAATAAAAAACATTCAATTTTTAAAAAATTAAATTCAAAAAATCACAATCATTTCCTAAAAATTGTAACAAAATAGCTGTGTATATTGCTCATCAGGAAAAATCAATTTAGTTAAACGTTGTAAACTTCGCCCAAGGCACGCAGAATAGCCTCTATGAGGACATGTTTAACAATAACAAGGCTCGAAAGCTTCGTAGCTCGGTAACCTCCAGTGAGTCTGCGTGACATCAAACATACATGTCCCCACATCCCTGTTTGGAATTGATTTTTTTTTTATTAAAATAGTCAATAAAAATAAAATTGTACGGGGATAAAATATCCGTCGCCTTTCGTATGCCTTGCTGGCAATCTCGTCTCATTCATAAAATACTCTAATTCACTGTAAACAAAATTGAAGTGAGCTACCTGGCAGGTAGTGTGTCAGAAAACTCCTCCGACGGTCAAGTTAACTTTCTTGGAGAAAAAGCAAAGAGAGAGAGAGAATTGTAAGAACAACAATGCTAGGTGGCCCGAAAATTCATGATTCAAATGACTCGAAACACCCACAACGATGTCGTTTTGACATATTCAAGCCATTCGGACCACACAAATTTGGGCCACCAAACATTTTTCTTGTAAGAAAATAGCATATCTCTGCCTGCCTCTGTGCGCTCCCCTTTATCTAGACTGACCATGCAGCCCCAGATTGTGCACGCACTACCTTTGTTGTCCTTTCTTAGATGCATGGCTGCACTGCCCTCTCTTTTCTCTACATGTGTACGCGTCAGTACTACCAAACAACAATGGCCAAATCACCAAATAGTATTGACGCGTCCTCAGAGCAGATTCACTTTCTCATACCATTAGACCTCGTGGAGACTCTCAACCGAGCAATCACTTGTGGCCCCTAGCACGTTAGCTCAAATCCACTTTGTGCCGAACTAATGCAAGCCGGTCACCCGGCTGGTTATGCTCTCGGTCGGCGCTGCAAGGTCGCAATCATCATGCGTTGGGTTAGCTCGGTCAACACAACGCCTCCTATCAATTTAGTTTGACCCAACGCCGGATCCAACATCAATTCGGATCGGCCCGAGATTCTTTCTCGACTCATTGTTCGGCATAAATCCCCCTCTCAAAAATAAATTAAAATAAAATAGTTGGTAAAATAAAATATCATACTCAAATCATAATCATTTTTTTTTTCTCACAACTATCAAATCAACTTCCAAAAAAAAAAAATTCAACCATCATCCTAAAGGTTCATTTGAGATGTAGGTTGGCTTTTTAACTTTTTAGCTATTTTAACCTGGGACTAAAAAGTCTCCTTTAGAATAAGTTTTTTAAATTTTTTGACTTTTATAAGAAAAAAAAAAAATAATTACATTTTATTAGATTAAAACGCCTATTTTACCTTTTTGTGATTATTTTAATTAAAAAAATCTCATCTAAACTTATTGGAAACGAAATTTTTTTCTTAATCATAATGAAATAATAAATAAATAAATAAAACTAATTAAAATATCCAAGCGAGCCACGCATACATACACAGTAGACCCCCCTCTGTCGCTCTCCTCTTTCCTCACCTTTATCCCCCGAAAATCCCAATGGCCGCACCAGGCCTCAACCTCACTCCTTCTCTCCCCTCCCGGCCTAAATTATCCACCACGACCACCACGACCACCATCAAATGTCATCTCCCTTCTTCTCAGAACCCTAAACCCCTGAAATCCCCCCCTCCCAAACCCCTCCTCCTCTCCTCCCTCACCAAAACCCTAGCCTTCTCCGCCGCCTCCGGCCTCCTCTTCCACCTCACCTCTTCCTCCGCCCTCCTCGGAAACGGCCCCGGTGCTCCTCCCGGTGGCGGCAGCGGCGGAGGCGGAGGAGGAGACGGTGGCGGTGGATTCTGGTCGAGACTCTTCTCTCCATCAGCAATTGCAAAAGACGACGAATCGGAATCTCAAGAATGGGACTCTCACGGCTTGCCGGCCAACATTGTGGTTCAACTCAGCAAACTCAGTGGTTTCAAGAAATACAAAGTCTCCGAGATCTTATTCTTCGATCGCCGTCGCTGGACTACTGTTGGAACCGAAGACTCGTTCTTCGAAATGGTCTCGCTTCGTCCCGGAGGTATATACACCAAAACCCAGCTCCAGAAAGAGCTCGAAACCCTAGCCACTTGTGGGATGTTCGAAAAGGTCGATCTTGAAGGCAAGACCAATCCCGACGGGACCATCGGAGTTACAATTTCGTTCACGGAGAGTACTTGGCAATCGGCTGATAAGTTTCGGTGCATCAATGTGGGTTTAATGCCGCAATCAAAGCCGATCGAAATGGACCAAGATATGACCGAGAAGGAGAAATTGGAGTATTTGAGGAGTCAGGAGAAGGATTACAGGAGGAGAATTGACAGAGCTAGGCCTTGTTTGTTGCCAATGAGTGTGCATAGGGAGGTTTTGCAGATGTTGAGGGAGCAAGGGAAAGTGAGTGCTCGGTTGTTGCAGAAGATAAGGGATCATGTTCAGAAGTGGTACCATGATGAAGGGTATGCCTGCGCTCAGGTTGTGAATTTCGGGAATTTGAATACGAAGGAGGTTGTTTGTGAGGTTGTGGAAGGAGATATTACCCAGTTGGTGATTCAGTTCCAGGATAAGCTTGGAAATGTGTGCGAGGGAAACACTCAACTCGGAGTTCTGAGGCGAGAATTGCCTAAACAGGTGATGCATTTCTAGTTCATTTGCACCAATCGTTGCTTCATGGGTTCTAATTTATTAGTTAGTTACGTAAAATTTGTGGGTTTTGCATTGTTGATTGCCTATTTTTCTTTGAAAGTGTTGATTTTAGCCAAAAAGCTAACAAGTTACCTTTAAAAAAGCCAGAAAGCTAAAAAGTTTTCAACTCATACACACAAAAATTCGAAGATTTCTTTTCATTAACTCTACAAAAGTTAAAAATTCATTCCCATTCACTACTGGTTGCACGTTTTTCTACAAAAACCCATAAAATCCATCCTAACATGTTGATTTGTTTTTAATCTTTCCCATCCCAAACACACATTATGTGTACTAACTGGGCATTATTTTTTATATTTTAGTTAAAAAAGCCACTTTCCAAACGGACCCTTATGCTGTGTTTGATTGGAGGATTTGAGTAGAGATTTGGAAAGGAAAATGAAAAAGGCAGGTAAAATGTAAATAAAATATACCTACATTTCATCTAATTTCACATATCTTTTCCCTTTCCAAATCCCTCTCCAAATCCGACAACCAAACACAGCGGTAATGATTCACTAGAATGAAGGCTTTAATAGAATTGTCATTTAGTCGAAATATCTATTCTTATGTTTGGTTTGGTAGAAAGGAAATAAAAGCAAATTTCAAATAGAATCATAGTTCACCAATTTAGAAGAATGGCTATTTAATTAGGAGACCAAGGAAGAATCATTTCATTCCTGCCCAAAATAATTCCAGGTAACCAAACACTTGCTTTGTCAGTACTTTATTTTGCTATCTTGGAATTAACTTTCATTTTGTGATTTGATTAGTTTGGCCTTTTTAGCTATCTATGTAGACTTGCTTGTTCTTCCTTTTCGGTCATAGATTAAAGATCAATGCCTTTTTCTACATTAAATTATCTATTTAGGTCTATTGGGTGATTGTTTACTTGGTTGCTACTCGTGTATTCTGTTTGCAGCTCCGACAAGGGCGTGTTTTCAACATAGAAGCAGGGAAACAAGCTCTGAGGAACATAAACTCGCTAGCTTTGTTTTCCAATATTGAAGTTAATCCACGACCTGATGAGAAGAACGAGGGAGGGATTATTGTGGAGATAAAGCTTAAAGAACTAGAACAAAAGTCGGCTGAAGTCAGTACAGAGTGGAGTATCGTCCCTGGACGTGGAGGACGTCCTGCGCTGGTATATAAGTTAAATTGTTAATTTTTATTTCTGCCTAACATTGTATATTGGGGTTTAACGTTATTGTTCTAACTCATTACTATTACCTTTATGTACAATGTTGTTCAGGCTTCTATTCAGCCTGGTGGAACTGTTTCCTTTGAGCATCGGAATCTCAACGGGTTAAACAGATCCATTCTTGGTTCAGTGACTACTAGCAACTTTCTCAATCCTCAGGTAATTTTTATTTGACATTTTAATTTGTTTGATCTACTTAGTTTAATTGTGTACTGTTAATTTTTCGAGATTTTGTGTCCTAACAATGTGGCAATTCTTTCTGCAGGATGATCTTTCTTTTAAGCTCGAATATGTGCATCCATATTTAGATGGTGTATATAATCCTCGCAACCGCACCTTCCGTACAAGCATCTTTAACAGCAGGAAACTTAGTCCTGTCTTCACGGCTGGACCAGGAGTGGACGAAGTCCCCCCTATATGGGTTGATCGTGCTGGTGTGAAAGCCAATATTACAGAGGTAGACTGCATCGCTTCTCTTTTTGAAATGCCTTTCAGTCTCAATAGGTTATTTATTTTATATTATATCACAGTACACAACTGATATTTGCCTTGCAGAATTTCACTCGTCAAAGCAAATTCACTTATGGTCTTGTCATGGAAGAGATAACAACACGTGATGAAAGCAGTCACATTTCTCCATACGGTCAAAGGGTGTTGCCAAGTGGAGGAATTAGTGCAGATGGACCTCCAACTACACTCAGTGGCACTGGCATTGACCGGATGGCATTTGCTCAGGCAAATATTACACGTGATAACACCAAATTTGTTAATGGAGCAATAATTGGTGAGAGGAATGTGTTCCAGGTGAGTTGTTTAAGTTTATCTTCTTCTTTTTTTATATGTGTCTATATCTACTATTGGATGATTTAAGTTGGATGCCCTTTTCCTTCTGAATGTCCAAATTATATTCTGAATTCCTTGGTATAATTCAAGTAGTTATTTTTATGGCATAATTTTTTTTCAAAGGAGAGGAAATAAGTCACGGGGAGGCAAATCCCAAATTCAGGAAGCAAAAATGCAGAACAACCTACATAGATAAATGCACTGACCAATTTATAATGATCCTTAATGAGAATGAATTCCTAAAACCATATCCTGTATATCATTTGAGTCTATTATTCTCAGCTTTGGGTGGTTCACAAAAACTCTCTATCTTTATGATGTAACCTTGAAATTGTACTTACATCTGATGAACGATCCTCTGAGTTACGGTTTAAAATAAGTTTTTGCTTTATGTGAATCTACTTAGAATAATTTCTTTTCTCCCTCGCACAATAGAAGACTTACAGTTGAACTTCCTGAAGTGTAGTTTCTTGTTTTTCAAGTTTTATCAGCTCTAGTGAGCTTATGAGGAATGTTGTTTGTGTGTTCTACACCCACTGGTTGTGTTCAGTGCATATTGTAATTTGAATATTTAGAAACTAAATAGAAGTTTCAGTATAGGTAATGAATTTTGACCTAACTATTTGAAAAGCAGAATCTTTTTGTTTTACATCGTAAACAAAACTATTTTGTCTTCTAGTTCAGCAACCTTCATATGTAACAATGATTTACTTTACCTGCTTACTCCATGCTTTATGTGCAATTGCAGCTTGACCAAGGCCTTGGCATTGGCAGCAAGTTTCCATTTTTTAATCGCCACCAGCTAACATTGACCCGATTCATCCAACTAAAGCAAGTGGAGGAAGGTGCTGGTAAACCACCACCACCCGTGCTGGTCCTTCACGGCCATTATGGCGGCTGTGTGGGAGACCTCCCAAGTTATGATGCTTTTACACTTGGCGGGCCTTATTCAGTGAGGGGTTACAACATGGGCGAGATAGGTGCCGCTAGAAATATCCTTGAGGTAAGAAATACCAAAGATTTTTTTATTAAATGCATTTATTTTATAGTGTATAGGAAATAGAATCTTATAATATAGGCCCTTAGAGCATATCTAATCCTTCGTCATTTTTTTATCAAATTCAAATTTAATGAAAAAATAGCTAAAAGTATGCTTTAACCATTTCATCAGATTGTATCAAATCTAGGGAGAGGCAATTTTTTACCAAATTAAGGATAAACCAAATCCTTCACCAAATTTCCAACAGTCAGATTTTTACTCAAATTTGATGAAATTTTAAAAAGAGTAAGGATTAGAAATGGTTTTCTTTCATTGGAAATGGTTAAACCGGGTTTTAGGATAAATTTAGAATTTTTCACAAAGATTTGATGAAAAAAATTTAGAATTGGAATTTTCTATATTTCACTCAAATTTGATGAGGAAAAAGCAGCAAAAGAGTACGGATGGGAGATGCTCATATAGGAGCTAATGGTCTTTATATTGATGTATGGTTGTGCTGATGATATTTGTATGTAATTTCTGATTCTAATGCTTTTTTGCAGCTTGCTGCTGAGTTGCGGATACCTGTGAGAAACACACATGTTTATGCGTTTGTGGAACATGGAAACGATTTAGGAAGTTCCAAGGATGTAAAGGGAAACCCAACTGAGGTCTATAGGAGAATGGGTCAAGGCTCCTCATATGGTGCTGGGGTCAAGCTAGGTCTAGTACGTGCAGAGTATGCTGTTGATCACAACTCAGGGACTGGTGCCATTTTCTTCAGATTTGGGGAGAGATTTTGAGGTAGTTAAAGTTCAGAAGTTTTGGTAGGTTCATTCATCACATTTTGTGCTGGAAAATAATTTTTATATCTAATTTAGATGTTTCACAAGTTGAGTTTTGTAGAACTGTAGTGTTTTAGTTTTATTGGGATTCATGCTTTTGGCTGTTTATTTTGTTTCTCATATTCCTCATCGTGTGAATTGAATTCACCAAGAAAGTTGTATTGTTGTTATGATGAATCTTGTGATCCAAGTGTGGGTTTTTTTCCCCCTTCTCATGGCTTTATTATTCTTTCTTTTTTTTTTTTTGAAATGTGACATGTTACCCCTCGTTGTATGGTTGATATTTGAGGTCTAAGTGGAGAATATTTTTGCGAAGTTTGAGAAAGGTAAGATCTATATACAGTTTCACTGTTATTTTTTATGAGGGTGATTTTGTACCTTGAACCTACTATTTATGCTGCAAGAAGTATCATATGTTCGAGGAACACCCTCCATGTGGAGTCCCGGCCAATGGCAAGGGGCCATGTTGCCATCTTGTCCCGTCTCTCATGACTCTTATTATTGAGCGGGTAATGTTCGTGTGGTGTTTTGAGAACACTATTTTGCTCTGTTGGGAATGGCAAAAGGATTTTGTCTCATTTCTCTCGTTCACAACTCACTCAACCACAGGATCGTAGAGATAAGGTTTGAGATAGGGGGAAATGGGTTATAGATGATTCAATGCTGTTATTTTGCCTCAGATTTGCTGCCTATAGCAAGGCATCCTATTCATACTAAAGCAAATCAAACTAGAGGTCATCAACCAAGGGCTCTTGGATGATATATGCCAAATTTGATAGGGGGAGATTTCAAATGGATTGATGTCTTCAAAACAATCTGCTGCTACCATCTGTCCTGTAATCCTTTCTGTTTTCTTCAAGTTTATTTTCAGTCATCAACAACCAGCCTTCTATAACCCATGCAAAAGGGAAAAAATAAAGTTTGTCAGGTTGGAGTTTGTCATTACACAATCATAAACCGGAAGCATAAAAGGCACTTTAAACAGTAGTCCATGAGACCCTTGCCATTGCAGGGTCTAAGGAACGTTATATGTATACAATTTTACTTCTGCAAGTATAGAGGTGGTTTCGGTGTTTTAAACTCGCAACAACGTGCAAAGGACCATTTGTGCAGTGAAAAAATAAACAACCAAATCTCTAGTAGTCAACTATGCTCAAGATCCGGATTTGAATCCCGAGATTCCCTTTCCCTATCTTCCTCTCCCTCCCTCCCTCCCTCCCCTAATCAGGAAAGAATAAATAAATAAATAATCAAAACAGATTATCATATTACAATGACAAGGCACATGTAAACATTTGTATTCGTACCAGGCGGAAGTAGGGTGTTCAACAACATACAATGCTGGGCAACAGATGTACAATCCCGATTCAAAAGGCCATATTACATGGCTTCTAATTCCACCCTCCTCGCCGACTGTAAGAGAGAAAAAATGACCCTTAAAAGAAACTAATCTACAATGAACTGTGATTATCATTCAAAATGCACTTCCTGTGATGAATATCATCAATGCTTTCATTTCTTCACTCATCGAGCATAGGGGATGACTTGGGTCTCTCCCCAATCGCTATCTTCCAACAAACAAAAGATACGAAGGTGAATTTGGCTTCACAGACCCTATTGCTTTTTCAATTGAGCAAGAGTGGCTTTAATCTCATCAAAGTTTTCCTCAATGCTGCTCTCCTTGGCAGCTTCGCTTTGACTACCACTTCCTCATTTTCTCTGTTCTGTAACTTTTAAATGTATTGCCTTTGTCCTCCTCTTCGACCTCTGCATCAGTGACGTTCAGCCCTCTCTAAGAATTCAACAAATTCCTCCCCAATTTCCTGTCAACCACATTTCATTTGTTAAAATATATCTCATACTTTCCAACCCAAAACATAAAAATAAACTAAAAATAAAAAAGACTAGGATTTGTTTAGATAATTCTTGCATTTATTCTCAATGAAGTGTTGTTGTGTATAATTGGATCTCACCGCCAATCCCTCCCATAAGCTCTTCCGCTTTCCTTGTGAAGCAGAACTTGCCTGCCTCCCAGTTCCTAAATTCTTCTTGAAGATCCCTAAAGAAGTCCTCCCAAAATGTATGTAGTCTTCAACAAACATCAGGATGGTATTTGAAAGCGAGTTTCCGCTGAGCCTTCTTGATTTGATCGGGAGTTGCACAAGGAGAAACCCCCAAAACTTCATACCGAGACTCTTCACGACCACACAACAATCACTGCTGCTCTTCTTCTTCTTCTTCTTCTTCTTCTTCGGATTGAATCCATAGATAATTGTACAGATGGGAATTGAAGACTTTGTTTGGCTGTGCAGGTGAGTATAACATGAACCCAGATGAGAGATAGAGAAGAGTTTGATTGGTGTATGGCAAATTCATGCATGTTCATGAACTACTCCTTAATAATCTGTGTCTCGCAACCACGGAGAGACTCTCTCCATTAAGACATGTCTTGATATGTGGTTGTGGGCAAATCTATCATGGAGGTGCTGAAATCAACCCGTGGGAAGCTACCCATGATCATGACTTGACTAATTTTATTGAAATGGCCATGTTATTTGGTTTATATTTTCGTTTTATTTTTTTGAAAAATAAAGAATTTTATATGGTTTAACTCTTTTTAGAAATTAGCTTCTTTTTTTTTTTTTAAATCCACATTTTAAGAAACACTAAAAACATATTTCAACTTCTAAAAAATTGTTTTCACACTATTATAAAAATAATAGATGTTTTTTAACTTTTTTATTATTTTTTATTTTCAATAGAAACAAAAGATCATATTGAGCTTAAAATATTAGTCATCAATGCTTGAATTGAATCCATTGAAGAGTTTTTTTTTTTTTTTTTAAAGAAAAGTTATATTATTTACAGCAAGGATATATTCTAACTTGGGGAAGAGAGGAAATGAGACCAGAAACCCAAACCCGAGGTCTAGTAGAAGGAGCTCATACCACTTGCACTACTATACCTTTTTGTCTCGAATCCGTTGAAGTTGAAAAGCGCAACTTGTTTGATATAGGGGTCTTTTAGGAAGTTTAAAAAAAAAAAAAAAATTAATTTTTAGTTTTTTATTCATTTTGAATCACATCACGAGAAATTCTATAGTTAGCTTAGGGCACACACTTAATGAAATATTAATTTAATGATAATTATATCTTACATAAAAATAACCATAATGGACATCCAGCAACATCCATAATATTATATGAAAAAATTCTCTGTACACATCTTTTAAGAATTAAAAAAACTCAATATACACCTTTTGAGTTAAAAAAAAGAAAAGAAAAGTAAACCCTAGTTTTTCTATTGTTGTCACATGCTGAGAGAAACTGCATTTTTTTTTGGTTTAGAGATTCAACTGAAATTAACTAAGAAAATTGAAGAACTGTGTTAAGAATTGTTAACTAGCAAAGCACAACCCTCAAAAAAATAGTGAACGTGCTTTGTTCTTTGGTTTATAATTGATGAACTAGGTTGAGGCACCAAAATTAATTAAGAAGATTGAAGAACTGGATTGAGGATTATTATTATTATTATTATTATCATCATCATTTAAGAAGTGACGTTTTCCAATAGAGGACGGGGTCGACTCGACCCAGGATTGAAGGCGAAAGTGTTGGGCTAAATTTTTAAGAATGAGAGCCACTGTTGTTAGAGAGTGAATGGGACGATGATATGATACATACAATATGAATGATTTGCACTCATTGATTCCTTAAAATCAACACTCGATTAATTCTCCAATCAATGGTAAGTGTGAAGAAACCAAACTAAATAAATACTCAAAAAAAAAAAGAAAAAAAAGAAGCTAAGATAGAGTACTCCCACAGTGTTTTCTTTACTTATATGGATCTAGGGTTTTGGGTTTGGTCAATTCCTTATATATGTTCAATGTCTACACAGGTCAATTTATTTTAATTTATTTAATTTTATCTCTTGGCATACCTCTTTGGTTTATGATTGAAGAACTAGGTAGAGGAACTAAAATTAATTAAGAAGATTGAAGAATTGAGTTAAGATTTTTTTTTTTTTTTTTTTTCTTCGAATGGAAGTCTTCAATAGAGAAAAATTCTTCATTGTGGATCTTTACTTTGTTGTAATACTGTGAGTCTAAAAATTTTCAAACCGTAACAATACATGTAAAAGGAGGGACAAGTATGTGAAAGGAGAGTTGAAGGGGTGTGTGTACAATAAAATGAGTGAAAGGTATAATTAATACATTTGGTGTGTGGATTGAGAAAACCAATTAATAATTAAATTATAAAGTGTATACTGAGAAATGATTTGAATTGAGATATTTAAATGTGTGGAAATAGAATTTCCCTCACATCACCTCATATTTTTTACTCACAAAAAGACAATAGACTAAAAAAGCTAAAAAATTAACTTTTTACCAACTTCTCCAAAACACCGCATAATTTCTCAACCCTCTTTCTTGAACCATTGTCTCTAATTTCAGTGTGGGAAAGAAACTCGATATACTCAGATGTATTTGGGGTTCACACTAATGGTGATGAGCAAACAACGATCTTGTTTGAGCAAACAATCGATAACATTCAGTTTGTGCTTCATGTCGTGATGAACAAGTATCGATTAGCTAAACCATTTCACACAATCACAACATTATTTTGCAGTAATGCTTTCGGCTATAAGAAAAGCCACTGCGTGAAAGCAAAAAAAATAAATAATAAATTAAAACATATATAAATATAAAAGGCAATCCAATGCACAAGGCTTTTATCATTCTCAATTCATATAGCCTTGATAAATTTCTAGGGAAGCACTACTTCTATAAAGATCTCTGTTCAGGAAAAAATATACAATGCTAAGGAAAAACAATGAACAGTCCAAAAGAAAGAGGCTCAACAGATTGGAATGTAGCCTTTACAAATAAGTTCTAAATTCTTTCCCAAAATTTCTCAATAATATCATGAATAGAGATCTATATTCATATAAAGGAGCTAACTTATGGGGCTAAAAGAAGTAAATGCAACAAATAATTACACAATGAATTGATTTCAAGCTTCTGGAAACATGGGGAATAGAATCTTTTTACGAAGGAAAATCTGTGGAAAGGGAATCGAAGGCAGCAAAAATACCAAGAGCAGGCAAGAACTAACTGCTGCAACTTTTGCTTAGATTTCATATGACTTTTGCTTTACTGCTGAAACACAAGAAGTCCAATACATGAATTAATACTCAAAAGACTAACATGATGTTCAACAACTTGATGAGATCTAGTATACCAGAAAGAATACTTAAATGAAGATTTTCATATGGAGGCCAAACTTTGAATAGATAATGCAAGTAACTGGAAAAAATAAATAAAAACCAACTAACTAACATTCAGTTTCATGGAAAGCAGGAAAAGAAATCTTGTCATAGAAAGGGAACCAAGGAGGGATGAACACATCCAACAACTGCAGATTAATTTTCGGCTTTGTTTTCAATTGACTTTTGCTTTGTTACTGAAAAACACGGTTTAATACAGTCATTAATACAAGAAGGAACACCATTTATTAAACAAAAACGGTTCAAGAATATACTTATGACTTGCTGTCCTTGCAAAGACCCATAATAGTACACCAGCTGTCTCCTTCCACTTCAACATAACAAGAAAATATGCACACACAGAGCTTGTGCTTGTGCCTTTGCCTGATTTATATATTAACGCCAAATGATACTGGATAAGTCAGCTTATCTCCAATATTTCCCAACTCCGCTCGTGTCTGGCAGGTCCAGGATTTTACCAATTAAGCAACAATAGAAGTTGAGTTCCCCAAATTAAGCTTGTACCAAGTTTCTCAATCCTTTGAATCTACAACAAAACATATATAAATTTAATCTGAAATTCATACGCAAACCCAGGGTACACAATAAACTAAAAAGCAACAAGAGAAACCTTCATTTCTGCATGAAACTACTGTACAAGTGGCACTCAATCTCTTAATAATAACTTTTCCTTCATTTATTTCACCTTGCATACACTTTATTCTCCTTATTTTCCTAATATCGCTCGAGGGTGTCTACATATTACCCTAGCAAATTTAAGTACAGATTGTTTTACATCACATAAACCATTTTCTAGTTTCTAGTGTTAAGACCATTGAGAAAATTTAGCCATTACCACAACTGACGATATTTTTCGAACTTCACATTTCATAAAACACAAACCATTTCAAATGTTGGCTGACATTAGAAATGATATGTGTTCGTCACTGATGGATATCCATCTGTTAGCAATATAATCTCCATCCCAAACATGCACCAAACATTAAGGTTGTGTTAGGTTCATGCATTTGAAAATGGAAAGGAAAAAAATGTGTGAAATGTAAATGAAATATAGTATAGCTATATTCCATTCACATTTCACCTATCTTTTTCCATTTCCCTTTCCAAATCCTTACCTAAATCTATTAACCGAACACAACATAAATGATGCTAGCTTCCAAACGACATATTTGTTTCGTTGGATGTTTGTTTACATGAGACTATTAGTCTAGGGAAGAATAATATTCATGAGATTATCAATCCGTTAGGATTATGTATCATATCTCACATTAGGAATACCCTTGGATTGGGAGGAGGATTAGTGAATCCTATCATATCCCATATTTGTTTGAAATCACTAGACATGGACTACATGGTGCAATGATCATAGCTTGAAAATATTTTGATCTTGTAACTGTTACATGATCTTGGGTGAAACTCCACTCCAAAAACTAGCTTCTGAGATGAGAATGCCCTCACGCTTATATACTCACATTACTTTAGTACGCAAGTGATGTGAGACTTTGCTTCGTATTAACCCCTAATCTGAACACCCCTTAATCCCTCTACTTTGTATATGGGACCTCAATAGTCCCCAATATGGGACCACTTTTGTATCCAAACATGAAATTTGAAATTGACCAAGATACATGGTCCGATCCCATGACCTAAACCCCTAAACAAAACCAAAAAGGTTTGCTTATATACATATATATATTCTTATCTATTCCATTGAGATAAATTCGTGAAATTCATAAATTTGTTTTTATGTTCTTTAATTTCACTAGGGTCACTTTGTAAAGGCCCAAAAATTTCGGATAAAAATCAACAAATACTTTAATGAAATCTCAACATTCAATGGTGTCACCTAACACACTGTGGCTCCACACTTGTAATAGTGAAAGGGGTGATAGTGATGAGTTCTATGATACGTCGAAGGGTATGAGAAGGTTGAGATGCCCAATGCGTACATGGAGGCATCCTTACATAGGGCAGTCGAACCATAAGAACAGGTATATTCGATTAATTTGCACCTTAAGTTTAGATCTCGGAGAATGTATCATAAGTTGGCAGCGGGTAGATATGAGATGCCCCTCCAAAGGGTGTCATAGGAGCTTAGTGTTAGATATGATTCGGCTTTCGAGGTGTCACACGTCCTTGATCAATGCTCCTCTCTCTCTAAAATTGATCTGAGCACACCCACCTCAAGAAACGGGTTGGCAAGGCACCTAGACGAACCCTTGGACTCTACCCTCCAAACCAGACTTCCTCTGGTGATCCAGAACAGGTATCTAGGTCCTAGTCAGTCAAGGTAGCAATGACGAACTGATTCGAACGAGAGGTTGAAGCACCGCTCAGTGCAGCTGCTAGTCAGCCAAACAGACCCAGGCGGGTACTACATAGGCATGCCATCCTAGTATGGCACGACAACGAGGGCACACGCGGATGGAGAGTGCCTGGTCAAGCCAAACCGTTGCTCAAGCGTCGTGGGTGGATGTCAACCTAGGGCTAGGGAACATGCTTTAGGCCTACCCAGCTAGTTTTGACTCCTGAGGGGAGGAGTTAGAGATACATTATAGCCCGTACCACCTCACAAGGCTAACACATAGCATCTGAATCTTGTTGGAGAAAGCATCCATTCATTGAAGTAGTGGGGCCATGTGGCGAAGTTAGATCCATGTACCTACAGGGTGAACAAGGGGTCAATAAATTGAAAATATTCTATTTTAAAGTAATGGAACAGCTTGAAGAAGGTACTAGCTCTCAAATAAAAGAAAATTCGTAAGAAAAGCATATTATGGGGTAAGGAATAAAATGCATGCTATTATCTGACCACATTTAACATCTTGAACAATCGTGGTTGTGTTAGGGGCAGGATTGTGAAAGTAAGAATTAAAATCATTAATCCTAATACCACCCATCTCTCAACCGCTACCCAGCTGTCTCCAATGTTGTTTTGTTCCCTCCGCGCTTTCTTACATCTCAAGAGCTGCAAATAAGCAAAGACCGCATGCTCACGCACACAAACAAAAAAACTAATTTTCTTCATTCAGAATTATATTGTACAATAAATGTCATTCACCAACAAATGACAGCTACTTTTGCAGTCTCCCTCTCTATCTCTCAGACGTAATAAACCCATATAAAAAATCTATATGAAGAACCCCATGTCTATGAAACACAAGTAGCACGTCCACCATGTACCTGGCATAGTATCCTAGTCTAGGCCAGAGAACCAGTTCAGAACATGATTCAATGGGCAACACAATTTTTCAAGAAGCCATCATTTCTTTCCACTAGCCACTTCAAGTAGTCGAAGATAAGTACAGAAATTTTCACATTTAATCAGGGTGATTAACAATCTATTTGGTATAATGGGTGGGAAAAGAAAAGAAATGACCAGGTGAGAAAATAGAATAAGAATGTGAAAGAAATATGAGTGTGATCATGGTTGTCAAATAGCGAATTGAGTCGTGAATCGTATTTCTAAAAAATTGAATGGTGAATCGAATCGAATTGTGAATCATAAGACTCATAACACTATATACATATTTATATACATATAAAATCACAAGTATAGTGCTTAAAATGAAAAAAATAACAATCAATAAAATAATAAATAATAACCAACTAGACAATACATGTGACATGTAGAAACTATTAATAGTGAATAAATAATCAATAAAGATCAAAATTAATCAAATAAAGACAATATATAATTATATAAAATATTTATATTAATTTTATAATTTAAGTAATTTGGTATCAGAGCCAAGTTTGTTTGCTGATATGTTGAGTTATTGTTTAGTTCTTTCTGCTTAATTCTTCTCATTTTCATTTTAGTAATTTAATTCCAGTCTTCTTATTTCTTAAGTTAACTTATCTCTGTCTTCCACTCTGCTAGTAGCCACCCACCTTTCGTCCCACATCCAGTGTAAGTCCTTAGGTTTAGGCAGTGACGGTTAGAGGAATTTCCACGGAAAGGGTATGAGCGAACACATAGTATGCAAAAACAAGAAAAGTTATAAAAGAATTTAAGAAAATTGAATTAAATTTACAAAATTAAAATGAGTCGATTATTCAGAAGTAACTCTTCAGTTAGCTCTAGATCTACAACTCTAGCTACAATACCTAGTACGGATGTAGTCATTAATGAAGAAGAACATGAATATCAAGATGTTAAAATTGATTTAAGTTGGAACATTCCTAAAGTTAAAACTAAAGAAATCTATAAAACCAGTTTTTTACAGTCAACTTTTAATATCGATTTACAAGTCAAAACTGTTGAACAAGTTTATGCTTTAACTAAAGTTAGAGAAACCTGCCAATTATCCAAAGAGTCAATCCGAAAACACCTCAAAGATGGTCATAACTTTATACATTTAGGATTAATCCAAGTAAGAATTAAACCATTAACACAACAAGGTAAAAATACTTCTATTCTTTTATGCTTAAGAGATGCACGATTTATTAATTATTCATGCTAGTTTAATGGGAATGATGGAGTCTGGTCTCCATAAAGGTCCAGTACATTTTAATTGTTTTCCTGATTTTACTAAGTTTATGAGATCCACACATACTAAAAACTTTAACATTAAATATTCAATTATCTGGTGAATTTACTAATATGTTAGAAAGTGTTCATAACATTTCTTTAATTTATCGAATCTATTACAAGTGTATTAAAACTAATTTAAATGTTCAAACTTTAACTTAAAGTCCAAAAGATAAAACACTACTCGGTGGGTGTTTGGAAAGTTGTTATTTTAGTAGTTTTTTTAGTTTTTGATTGTTTTTGGAGGTTAAAATTTTTGTGTTTGGGAACATAGTTGGATTTTTTGTAGTTGGATGAGATGTTTGTGAGAGAAAAAGTGAAATGATTATGAGTTTAATGTGATATTTTGTCTGGATTTTTTTTTTTTTTTTTTTTTAACCTATTTTGCCTTTTAGCAAAAAACTAGCAAAAAAAACAAAAAAAATCACTTCCCAAACACCACCTCATTCAAGGTAGTACTAATGAAACTAATATTTCTATTCCAAAAATGATTACTTGGAAAGATATTAATCTCCCTGATAATTAGGTCACAGTCAATGAAAATTATTCCCAAAATCAACAATCTTCTACTAGTCAAGATATTCAAGAAAGTCAACAATTTAATGATGGTTCTATTCATATTAAATTTAATAGACCTCATAGTCAATCTTCTCGCCATAGTACTTCTAGTATCTCTACTGATACTGAAGATGATGAAATCTTTAATACACCCCTATTTACAAGAAAAGATAGAAAATTACACCTGAATTCTACAAGTAGTAAATTAAAAGGAATAGATAACTCTTCTACTTCTCAAATTAGTAAACCTGTTTATTCCACACACACACATCTTCCTGAAGATGAAGACACTACATCTCAGGATTCACCTACTCAAACTGATTTTGAAGTAGTCCCTCCAGTTAATCCCCAACTACTAACTCTAAGTAAGCCATTTACTCCTGATCTTAATAAACTTCATGCTTAATTTAAGTCTCAAGCCAATAAGTCAAAACGCCATACCTATTGCAAAGATTATGATGAAAAACAACAATCCAAAATTACTAAAAAAATGGTACAAATTCATGACTGAAATCAGTACTGAAATTAATTTATTTGATTATCTTGAAAATTATTATCAAAAGATTAATACTATTACTAAAACTAAATGGAAAACTTCCCCTAATACTTCTGTTTCCTCTAGTCACCCTCCTTTAGAAACCATTCTTATTGAACATAAAGGTACCATAGTTCATGCTTCTCCTTTTAAACTTCCTAGTGATGATTCTAAAGTCAAAAAAGTAATTGAACAAAATAACTATACCAATCAATGTTTAAAAACCATTGGTAATCAATTAGATCAAATTGAAACTTCCTTTGAAGATTATTCAACTAGTCATACTTCTACTAGTAAACTTTTAGATAAACCTCTTATTAATCTTCCTAGCTCTAGGAAACGATTAAGCTTAGTTACTCATGATACGCGGAAGCAAGAATGAAAATCGAAGCAAGCAATCGAATCGAAGATAATAATAAACAAGATAAATTAAATTAAACTTACAATGTTTAATTGAAGTAACTTCAAAGAGTAGCTTCAAAATACATTACTTAAAAATAAATTTACAATTTTTTCTCAGAGAGGTGTAAGAGAGAGAGACTGGTTTGCTCTCAGTTCCAACTCTGATTTGCAAATGACTAGAGTGGTTTATTTCTAGGCAATGAAGATGACTGTGAGCCTTGTGAAGAATCTTGACTGGAAACGAGCATGATGTGGCACATGGGTGCTGTCTGCTGCTTTCGGTGAATGACTAAAGCTGATTGCTACTTTTGACTGTGTTGAATTGTCTTGATTGATGAATAGTAAACAGTAAATCTGACTTTTACTATTCATTACTTTAGGTGGAGGCATGTGACTGATGGGGAATCAATATAGATACAAAACAACAGCTTTTCTCAAAAACAAAGTAGTGCTTAAAGCTGATTTGTATATATATGGAATCCAATGACTGTTTAAGCATATGGGTCCTGAGCATCCTGGAACTGGGGCCCATATGAATCATTATTGGTTGAAGTCTCGGAGGAATCTGATTTTTCAGAGGTTTCATCTTCAATTTGTGACTTAGCTTGGGCCATCAGTAACTTGGCCATTTGGATCAATTCATCACTGGATGACTTGGGCTTAGCCTTGGGCTTTGACTGAGCTACCTTGGACTTAGTTGATTTAGGCTTGGAAGAGCTAGATGTTGGGCTTCCAAGTCGGACTGGAGGAAGTGGGCTTCCTTCTATGAATGAAGCAGTTGGGTTCTGCTGAGCTTTAACCATGGCAGGAGTTGGAGTATGAATATTGACTGGGAATTCAAGCTGAACTTGTTCAATGATGCGTGGGGTTTTAAAGTTATCCCACCATTTAACAAAGTGTTGACGAATGACTATGTTATCAGAAATTTCATATTGCCATTTGAATATCCAAGGAACTTTGTACTTGGACATGAAAATGAGTAACCATGGAAATTGTTTTTGTTGTTGACTGGGTTTCAACACAAAGGACAAATAGTTGACTTGTTCCATTAACACTAGTGGAATGATCTCAAGAATGGCACCATGCTTAGACCACGATTGGAGGAACCATGTACGGAGTGTTGACTTGAATTGATGATCAAATTGGAAAAACCAAGAGTGATTGTATGACTTGTTTTGGTACAAAAGAACTTTAAACCAAACATCCATATAGTCGTAATAACTATATTGGATTGAATGACCAGGTAAATCTCGAAGTTGGAAAGGAAGACCCCATTCATTGAGAGAGACAATATTGTGAATATAAAAAGAATGATAAATAATTTTACTAGGGTAGACTCGATCATGAATTGGTTTAATAATAATTGACTGATGATGGAAAAGAATATCTTTATAAAAAGCAATTGACTTATTAGGATGGAGAGGAACAAAATGCCATCTTGGACGAAAGTATTGTTTGACTAGGTCAAGAACGTTATTGATGTTCTTGTGAATAGGTTCTTTGAAAAATAAATTGATTGACTGAAATTTAACATAATAGTGCGGGAAGTTATGACTGGATTTGGTAAATAAGGAGTCAGTGACTGAGAAGAAGAAGCAAATGGGTCTGTAGCAAGTGCAGAGGTGTAATTAGGTTTAGGGATGTTACCAAGAACTTGGTAATGATTGACTAAATCAATAGGAGGAATAGCAATAGGTTGACTAGTTGGCACAAGGGCCTTGTTGGGAGGTTTTTGAGGCTTCTGACTAGACATCTGTAGAAAAGTGAACAAGATTTAGCATCCACTGAGAATATCTAATTTGTTCATATGATAATTAAGACAGTATAATGAACAAGTAGATTGCAGCGACTGGTAATTTGGAGAAGTTGTATGTATTGAGCACGACGAGTAGTCTTTCTGGCTGACTTAAGGCAAGCAATACGATAAACAGTTTGGTAAATAAGGTGTCTGTAATGGGTGACTTTAAGTTTATGGTAAGAGATAAAAAGAGTTGCCATCCCTATCCCTCTTGTAAAACTTCTTGAGTAAGGAAATCAGGAATGGAATTTTGACTACCAGGTATATATGCAATATCAAAATCAAAAATACTTAAAATAGATTGCCATCGAGCAAAAATATATTTACTAGCAATATTTTGAACATCTTTTTCTAAAACATATTTAGCAGATTTGCAATCAACACGCAATAAAAATTTTTGATTTAAAATATCATCTTGAAATTTACTAATACATAAAACAATAGATAAAATCTTTTTTTTAATAGTACTATAATTTTCTGGGTTTAATTCCAAACACCAGAGTAAAAACGAACAATTTGTTCAGATGACTTCGGAGTGACTTTCTGAAGAAGGATGTCATCGTAATCAACATCAGAGGCATCAGTTTGAATAATTTTGAACGAATTTTCAGTAGAATACCAAGACAAGACAAAGTCTTGACATATTTTTTGATTTGTTGAACAATAGCAGTATGAGTAGGAGACCAAGGAGAAGGATTATCTTTCAACCGATCAAAAAGTGGTTGACAAGTTTTCCAAAGATCTTTGTAAAATTCAGCAATGTAATTAAGAGATCCTAAGAACCTTTGTAACTGAGTTTTATCAAGAATTTCATCAGGAAATGTGGAAGCAAACTCAATAGACCTACTGATAGGAAGAATAGTACTTTGGTAAATATCATAACCTAAAAATCGGACTTTGGTTTGGAATAACTTAATGTTAGGGGCAGAAATAACTAAACCGTTATGTTTAATAATTTGAAAGAAGGAATGGAGATGTTTCCAATGTTCATCAATGGACTTGGAGAAAATGAGAATATCAACGATGTAGACTATGGAAAAATGACTGAAGGGATTGAATATTTCATTCATAATATTCTGAAATTCACTAGGGGCATTTTTTAAACCAAAAGGCATGACATTCTATTCATAATGACCAAAGGGTGTAGTGAAAGCAGTTTTATATCGATCATTAGAATGAATTTGGATTTGCCAAAATCCACTTTTAAGATCAAATTTACTAAAGATGACGGCTTGAATAAGTTTTTTAATTAAATCTTTTTTATTAGGGATTGGATAGCGGATCCATTCTAAAACTTTGTTTAATGGTTTATAATTAATGACTAAACGGGGTACACCACGTTCTAATTCAGCATTTTTGTTAACATAAAAAGCAGGACAAGACCAAGGTAACTTACTTTTACTAAAGATATGATTTTTTAGTAATTCATTAATTTCTTTTTTACACATTTCGACTAATTCATTATTCATTTGAATAGGTCGAGATTTAGTAGGAATTTGTCGTTTATTAAAATTTTTAATATAAGGTAAAGTGACTACATGTTTTTTCTTATGCCAGAAAGCACTAGGAAGAGTTGAGCAAACTGTAGTTTCTAACTATGTTTTAAATTTATCAATTTTGGATATGAGAAGAGGATTAGTTAATTGAGTTTCAATTCTTTTATATATGACTTATTCTTTAAGAAATTTGAATTGTTTGGTTAATCGGTTAATAGATTGGGAAATAGAACATTGTTTTAATTGATTGAGTTCTCTGAATTCAGGAGGAGATAAGAATTTAAAAGTTATTGTGCGACCAAAAGCTTGTGTTGTAATTCCATGATTAGTAGTAGTAAATGGATATAACAAAAACATAAATGGAGTTCCTAAGATGACTTTATCCGTTAAATTTCTAACTAAAACAAATGATGTTTTGAAACAAACACTATCTTGACAAATATGGACTTTGGGTAACTTATATTTGATATGCATTTAACTTCCATTAGCAGAACTTAATTGTTCAGTAGATTTATGATAATATTTAGTAGGGATTAAGCCTTCTTGAATACAATTTAAATCAGCACCAGTATCAATTAATGTTATAACTTCTATTTCAAAATCATTAATAACTAATTTGACTTTTGAATGCCATTTTTGAATGTTAATGCGATTGATCATATTGAGGCGATTACTTTCTTGATTGTCAGTATTCTGTGGAGAGCGATTGTCAAAGATAACTTTGTCAGGATTACTAGAGCTAGATTCAGATTCACCCTCGGAAGAGGTAACATTTGATTTTTGGAAATCATTAAGACTTTTATTAATTTTTAAGATTGCAATTTCTTCTTCTAAAGATCGGTCTTTACTTTTTAATTCTTGAATAGTTAATTTAATGTGATTAATTTCGTTTTGTAAATCTTGTAAGGTTACTTCTTTGTGTTTTTCCTTTTTAAATCATTTTAAAGATTTAGTTAGGCTAATTACTGGTTTATCGTGCTTAGGTTTCTTATCTTTATCTATGAGTAAAGATTTTGATTTATTAGTAGATTGTCTCTTTAAATCAAAATTTTTTAATTTATCAATTAACTCAATGAGAGCAGTTTCTTCTTGTTGAGATTTTGTAAGAACATTGACTTTTTTTACAAGTATCATTACATCCGAATTCTATGTCGTTATCAGCATTTCCCCAGGAGAGTAATAACTAGAAGTATTACTAGAGGGAGGAGTAGTGTCGCTAGATGATTGAGCAGGAGATTGATTCGGAGATGTAGTTAATTTGAATATATCAAATATTTGTGGTTGATTTTCTTTAGTAATTTGTAGTTGATCAAGTTTGGCTTTAAGTTTTTCTATGACTTCACATTTATTAGAATAATGACCCTTTTTACCACAATTATAACAAGTAATATCTTTGGTAGATTGTGACTTGGTAGATTGGTGTGATTTCTTATGGTATTTTTTTTTGGTTGTAGTATAAAATTTATCATGTGATTTAAAAGGTGAATATTTCTTTTTATATTTAGTAGAATATTTGTAAGAAGATTTCCTTTTACTATGTTTTTGACGTGAAGGTGCAACTGGAGGTAAACCATATTGTTCACAAAAATTACTTAATTCATATTTAGCTTTGTTTTTATCGTTAGCAGCTTTTTGACTAAGTTTCAAGTCTATACAAATTCTTAATCCTTCTTTTTGAATAGTACTAATGATATCACCATAAGTTAAATTATCATATTCTATTATACCAATAGGTTGACCAAGGACATCTCTAATCTTATGTGCAAAAAGACTAAGTAATCCATTAATAAATTTTTCCTTCTAGAATGACCTAGTACAGTCGTCTGTAAGCATGACTCTAGAAGTAAAAATATCTTTATATTATCTAAAATCACTAAGAGTAGGACAGGTTAAATTACTGAGTTGATCATGGATTCGAGAATGAATGTTAGTAGGTGTTCCTATAAAGTGTATAGTATAGATTAAAGTATTAATACCATCAGGTGTACTAGATCCTATATCTTCATCAAAGATTAGGAAATCATTTTCATCTAAGAGAACTGCATGTTTGAATAGATTCACGTTGGTCAGAGGTGAGATACTTATTCCACCAAGATTTGAGCATACAAATAAAGCCAGAAGTAATTAAAGTAACAATTTCGAGTTGAGTGTAATCAGGATAATTACTAAGGTAACTATTGGCAACCATGGACAAATGATTTAATTTTTGAAGAATTTGATGTTCACTAAGACCATCTATATTCCATTCATATAATTTTATAGCAAAAACAGAAAATTGATTACTAATATTAGTTTTTTCAAATTGCAAATCAGGGGGTGTAGGTTTATACCAATTTTTGGTAAGAGAAGTTGGATGAATTTTAGATTTGGAATGTGTGATTCGATTAAGATTAGTGGTTTGGAATTGTTGGGCTAATTGACTAATTTCATCATTAGACGTGTCAGTGTCACTATGAGGTTCAACAGGTGGTTGTTGTGTTAATACAGTAATACCTTTTTGTTAGAAGAGGTAGAGATTTTAGTAAATAATTGTTTAATAGCCTCAACAGTATGAGTATCATGAGTAACTAAGCTTAATCGTTTCCTAGAGTTAGGAAGATTAATAAGAGGTTTATCTAAAGGTTTACTAATAGAAGTATGACTAGTTAAATAATCTTCAAAGGAAGTTTCAATTCGATCTAATTGTTTACCAATGGTTTTTAAACATTGATTGGTATAGTTATTTTGTTCAATTACTTTTTTAACTTCAGAATCATCACTAGGAAGTTTAAAAGGAGAAGTATGAACTATGGTACCTTTATGTTCAATAAGAATGGTTTCTAAAGGAGGGTGACTAGAGGAAACAGAAGTATTAGAGGAAGTTTTCTATTTAGTTTTAGTAATAGTATTAATTTTTTTATAATAATTTTCAAGATAATCAAAGAAATTACTTTCAGTATTGATTTCAGTCATGAATTTGTACCAATTTTTAGTAATTTTGTATTGTTGTTTTTCATCATAATCTTTGTGATAGGTATGGCGTTTTGACTTATTGGCTTGAGACTTAAATTAAGCATGAAGTTTATTAAGATCAGGAGTAAATGGTTTACTTAGAGTTAGTAGTTGGGGATTAACTGGAGGGACTACTTCAAAATCAGTTTGAGTAGGTGAATCCTAAGATGTAGTGTCTTCATCTTCAAGAAGATGTGTGTGTGTGGAATAAACATGTTTACTAATTTGAGAAGTAAAAAAGTTACTTATTCCTTTTAATTTACTACTTGTAGAATTCAAGTATAATTTCCTATCTTTTCTTGTAAATAGGGGTGTATTAAAGATTTCATCATCTTCCGTATGAGTAAGGATACTAGAAATACTATGGCGAGAAAATTGACTATGAGGTCTATTAAATTTAATATGAACGGAGCCATCATTAATTTGTTGAATTTCTTGAATATCTTGACTAGTAGAAGATTATTGATTTTGGGAATAATTTTTATTGACTGTGACCCAATCATCAGGGAGATTAATATCTTTCCAAGTAATCATTTTTCGAACATAAATATTAGTTTCATTAGTACTATCTTGAATGAGTAGTGTTTTATCTTTTGGACTTTTAGTTAAAGTTTGAACATTTAAATTAGTTTTAATACACTTGTAATAGATTCGATAAACTAAAGCAGTGTTATGAACACTTTCTAACATATTAGTAAATTCACCAGATAATTGAATATTTAATGTTAAAGCTTTTAGTATGCGTGGATCTCATAAACTTAGAGTACAATCAGGAAAACAATTAAAATGTACTGAACTTTTATGGAGACTAGACTCCATCATTCCCATTAAACTAGCATGATAATTAATAAATCGTGCATCTCTTAAGCATAAAAGGATAGAAGTATTTTTACCTTATTGAGTTAATGGTTTCATTCCTACTTGGATCAATCCTAAATGAATAAAGTTATGACCATCTTTGAGGTGTCTTCGGATTGACTCTTTGGATAATAATTGACAAGTTTCTCTAAATTATTAAAGGAGTTGCCATATAAAATATAAAATAACTTATGAAATTCCATATTTTATATTTTAGTAAAATATGGCAACTCGATAAAGAGATTTTAATAGACCTCATATATATTTTATATTTTAAACAAACTTGGATAATAATTGGCAAGTTTCTTTAAACTATTAAGATGGCAACTCCTTTTATCTCTCACCATAAACTTAAAGTCACCCATTACAGACACCTTATTTACCAAACTGCTTATCATATTGCTTGCCTTAAGTCAGCCAGAAAGACTACTCGTCGTGCTCAATACATACAACTTCACCAAATTACCAGTCGCTGCAATCTACTTGTTCATTATACTGTCTTAATTATCATATGAACAAATTAGATATTCTCAATGGATGCTAAATCTTGTTCATTTTCCTACAGATGTCTAGTCAGAAGCCTCAGAAACCTCCCAGCAAGGCCCTTGTGCCAACTAGTCAACCTATTGCTATTCCTCCTATTGATTTAGTCAATCATTACCAAGTTCTTGGTAACATCCCTAAACCTAATTACACCTCTGCACTTGCTACAAACCCATTTGCTTCTTCTTCTCAGTCACTGACTCCTTATTTACCTAATCCAATCAAAACTTCAGGCACTATTATGTTAAATTTCAGTCAACCAATTTATTTTTCAAAGAAACTATTCACAAGAACATCCATAATGTTCTTGACCTAGTCAAACAATACTTTCTTCCAGGATGGCATTTTGTTCCTCTCCATCCTGATAAGTCAATTGCTTTTTATAAAGATATTCTTTTCCATCACCAGTTAATTATTATTAAACCAATTCATGATCGAGTCTGCCCTAGTAAAATTATTTATCATTCTCTTTATATTCACAATATTGTCTCTCTCGATAAATGGGGTCTTCCTTTCCAACTTCGAGATTTACCTGGTCATTCAATTCAATATAGTTATTATGACTATATGGATGCTTGGTTTAAAGTTCTTTTGTACCAAAACAAGTCATACAGTCACTCCTGGTTTTTCCAATTTGATCATCAATTCAAGTCAACACTCCGTACATGGTTCCTCCGATTGTGGTCTAAGCATGGTGCCATTCCTGAGATCATTCCACTAGTGTTAATGGAACAAGTCAACTATTTCTCCTCTGTGTTTAAACCCAATCAACAACAAAAACAATTTCCATGGTTACTCATTTTCATGTCCAAGTACAAAGTTCCTTGGATATTCAAATGGCAATATGAAATTTCTGATAACATAGTCATTCGTCAACACTTTGTTAAATGATGAGATAACTTTAAAACCCCACGCATCATTGAACAAGTTCAGCTTAAATTCCCAATCAATATTCATGCTCCAACTCCTGCCATGGTTAAAACTCAGTGGAACCCAACTGCATCAGTCACACAAGGAAGCCCACTTACTCCAGTCCGACTTGGAAGCCCAACATCTAGCTCTTCCAAGCCCAAATCAACTAAGTCCAAGACAGCTCAATCAAAGCCCAAGGCTAAGCCCAAGTCATCCAGTGATGAATTGATCCAAATGGCCAAGTTACTGATGGCCCGAGCTAAGTCATAAATTGAAGATGAAACCTCTGAAGAATCAGATTCCTCCGAGGCTTCAACCAATAATGATCTATATGGGCCCCAATTCCAGGATGCTCAGGACCCATATGTTTAAACAATCATTGGATTCTATATATATACAAATCAGCTTCAATCACTACTTTGTTTTTGAGAAAAGCTGCTGTTTTGTATCTATATTGATTCCCCATCAGTCACATGCCTCCACCTAAAGTAATGAATAGTAAAAGTCAAATTTACTGTTCACTATTCATCAATCAAGACAATTCAACATAGTCAAAAACAGCAATCAGCTTTAGTTATTCACCGAAAGCAGCAGACAACACCCATGTGCCACATCATGCTCCTTTCCAGTCAAGATTCTTCACAAGGCTCACAGTCATCTTCATTGCCCATAAATAAACCACTCTAGTCATTTAAGAGATCAAAGTTGGAACTGAGAGCAAACCAGTTTCTCTCTTACACCTCTCTGAGAAAAAATTGTAAATTTATTTTCAAGTAACGTATTTTGAAGCTACTCTTTGAAGTTACTCCAATTAAACATTGTAAGTTTAATTTAATTTATCTTGTTTATGATTATCTTCGATTCGATTGCTCACTTCGATTTACATTCTCGCTTCCGCCTTTTCTTTCTTTTTTTTTTCTTTTTTTTTTTTTTACATGCTTGCTTCTGCCTATTTTTGGTGTCAGAGCCATCATTAATTTGTTAAATTTCTTGAATATCTTGACCAGTAGAAGATTGTTGATTTTGGAAATAATTTTCATTGACTGTGACCCAATCATCAGGGAAATTAATATCTTTCCAAGTAATCATTTTTCGAACAGAAATATTAGTTTCATTAGTACTACCTTGAATGAGCAGTGTTTTATATTTTGGACTTTTAGTTAAAGGTTGAACATTTAAATTAGTTTTAATACACTTGTAATAGATTCGATAAATTAAAGCAATGTTATGAACACTTTCTAACATATTAGTAAATTCACCAGATAATTGAATATTTAATGTTAAAGCTTTTAGTATGTGTGGATCTCATAAACTTAGAGTAAAATCAGGAAAACAACTAAAATGTACTGGACCTTTATGGAGACCAGACTCCATCATACCCATTAAACTAGCATGACAATTAATAAATCGTGCATCTCTTAAGCATAAAAGAACAGAAGTATTTTTACCTTGTTGTGTTAATGGTTTAATTCCTACTTGAATTAATCCTAAATGTATAAAGTTATGACCATCTTTGAGGTGTTTTCGAATTGACTCTTTGGATAATAATTGGCAGGTTTCTCTAACTTTAGTTGAAGCATAAACTTGTTCAACAATTTTGACTCGTAAATTGACATTAAAAGTTGACTGTAAAAAACTGGTTTTATAGATTTCTTTAGTTTTAACTTTAGGAATGTTCCAACTTATATCAATTTTAACATCTTGATATTCATGTTCTTCTTCATTAATGACTACATCCGTACTAGGTATTGTAGCTAGAGTTGTAGATCTAGAGCTAACTGAAGAGTTACATCTGAATAATCGACTCATTTTAATTTTGTAAATTTAATTCAATTTTCTTAAATTCTTTTATAACTTTTCTTGTTTTCGCATACTATGTGTTCGCTCATACCCTTTCCGTGGAAATTCCTCTAACCGTCACTGCCTAAACCTAAGGACTTACACTGGATGTGGGACGAAAGGTGGGTGGCTACTAGCAGAGTGGAAGACAGAGATCAGTTAACTTAAGAAATAAGAAGACTGGAATTAAATTACTAAAATAAAAATGAGAAGAATTAAGCAGAAAGAACTAAACAATAACTCAACATATCAGCAAACAAACTTGGCTCTGATACCAAAATATATAATTTACGTCTCTTTTTGGTATCAGAGCGAAGTTATTACTCTCTTTTAAAACCCCACACATCATTGAACAAGTTCAGCTTGAATTCCCAGTCAATATCTCAAACTCTTGCCATCGTTAAAGCTCAGCAGAACTCAACTGCTTCAGTCACACAAGGGAGCCCACTTCCTCCAGTCTGACTTGGAAGCCCGACATCCAGCTCTTCCAAGCCCAAATCAACTAAGTCCAAGACAGCTCAGTCAAAGCCCAAGGCTAAGCCCAAGTCATCCAGTGATGAATTGATCCAAATGGCCAAGTTACTGATGGCCCAAGCCAAGTCCCAAATTGAAGATGAAACTTCTAAAGAATTAGATTCCTCCGAGGCTTCAACCAACAATGATCCATATGGGCCCCAGTTCCAGGATACTCAGGACCCATATGCTTAAACAGTCATTGGATTCCATATATATACAAATCAGCTTCAATCACTACTCCGTTTTTTAGAAAAATTGCTGTTTTGTATCTATATTGATTCCCCATTAGTCACATGCCTCCACCGAAAGTAATGAATAGTAAAAGTCAGATTTACTGTTCACTATTCATCAATCAAGACAATTCAACACAGTCAAAAGCAGCAATCAGCTTTAGTCATTCACCGAAAGCAGCAGACGGCACCCATGTGCCTCATCTTGCTCGTTTCCAGTCAAGATTCTTCACAAGGCTCACAGTCATCTTCATTGCTTATAAATGAGCCTCTCTAGTCATTTAAGAGATCAGAGTTGGAACTGAGAGCAAACCAGTCTCTCTCCTACACCTCTCTGTGAGAAAAATTTGTAAATTTATTTTCAAGTAATGTATTTTGAAGCTACTCTTTGAAGTTACTTCAATTAAACATTGTAAGTTTAATTTATCTTGTTTATTATTATCTTCGATTGCTTACTTCGATTTACATTCTTGCTTCGCCTCTTATATAATATTTTATATAAAATATAAAATATATAATATTTTATATAAAATAAATATAATTTATATAAAATATTATATTGTATATATATATGTATATATTAAAGGAGGATAGGGGTGTGGAGGCTTACAGCAATATTAAACAAATACCTATTACTTTAATATTTTCTCACCTACAATAAGACTTTATGGTAAAGAAAAGCTAACCCACAGATTGATTTTTTGAGTACCGAGAGAGAGAAGAGAGACAGAAGACTGAGCAGTGAGACCGACAATGGATAAAAGAAGAAAATTCCTAACTATTTCTTCACATACCTTCATATTTCTTACTGGCAGATTCGAAAATCCTCTTCTTCGAATAGGTTTGTCTCATTTTTTTGATTCGTCTCTCTCTCAGTCGAGCCCTATGTTGAGTTTTTCATCTGTTCTTCGAATGATTTCTTTTATTTATCATTCCTTTTTTTTTCGAATTAAAGAGGTCAAACGACGTCGGCTAACAGATTTGGGTAGGAGAAAAAAAAAATTGAACTTTGAATTGTGAGTATCGTACGTATCGGCGATTTACATCGATTCCTACAATTCTTACTTCCAATCGCACGATTCCTTTAAATTTACGATTTAAGTACTCGATTTGAATTGTTTTATGAAAAAATTGTATCAAATCGTACGATTCAGACAACCATGTGTGATTTCTTTTTCTTCCTTTCTATTTTAATGGGCAATCTTAGTATTATGAAAATTATATAACCAATCAGTTTGTTTCTCATCATTTTTTATGTGAGAACAATATTCACATAATATTTACTATATTAATATTATTCTCACATTTTCACCCAATTTATAAACCAAAAGACAATTCTCTTTCTCTTCATTTCTTATCATTTCTCAAAAAATCACCCAATCCTAACACTGTAAATAGAATTGAGCTGCCAATATCAGGTTTGAATACAAAATTATTATGCTAAATAAAATCCTAATTGTGAATCACCAGGTCACAATTCCAACTTATTTGAGCCTAATATCAATCCTGTATTACTAATTGTAATCAGCAAGCAAACAACAACATTAATGCCAATAATACTAACAATTAGCGTAATTCTATTTTCACACACCAATTCTACTGAATTCACACACTTAATAAAATTTTTCCTTAATACAATTTTGCATGGTTGTCTGAATCGTACGATTCACGATACAATTCGTATGATTCGATATAATTTTTTCATAGAACGATTCAAATCGAGTACTTGAATCGTAAATTTAAAGGAATCGTGCGATTCAAAGTAAGAATAGTAGGAATCGATGTGAATCACCGATACGTACAATACTCAAAATTCAAATTTCATTTTTTTTTTCCTCCTGTCCAAATTTGTTAAACGACGTTGTTTGACCCCTTTCAATCCAAAAAAAATAAAATAAAAGGAAAAAGAAAAAAAGAAAAAGGAATGATAAATAGAAGAAATCATTCGAAGAACAGATAAAAAACTCAAGCTAGGGCTTGACTGAGAGAGACGAATCAAAGAAATGAGACAAACCTATTCGAAGAAAGAGGATTTTCAAATTTGCCAGTAAGAAATCTAAAGGTATGTAAAGAAATAGTTAGGAATTGTCTTCTTCTACCCATTGCCGGTCTCACTGCTCAATCCGCTCTCTCTCTCTCTTCTCTCTCTCGGTACTCAAAAAATCAATTTGTGAGTTAGCTTTTTTTTACCATAAAGTCTTCTTGTGAGGTCTTCTTGTGGGTGAGAAAACATTAAAGTAATGGGTATTTGTTTAATGTTGTTGTAAGGCTCCACACCACTATCCTCCTTTAATATATGCATATATATATATATATAATATATAATATTTTATATAAATTATATATTTGTTCTTATTTGATTAATTTTGATTCTTTATTCACTATTAATGGTTCTCACTTGTCATTATTGTCTAGTTTATTATTTATTATTTTATTGATTGTTATTTTTTTTCATTTTAAGCACTTTATTTGTGATTTTATATGTATATAAATATGTATAAATATTTTTTATTAAAAAAAATATATATGAATCTTACAATTCACGATTTGATTCGATTTATGATTCAATTTTTTAGAAATACAATTCACTATTCGATTCGAGATTTGACAACCATGCAATTTTGTCCTAAAATAGAAATACGGGGTATGTTTGGTTTGCATTTGGGGGATGAGTTTTAGAAAAAAATTTCTAAAAAATTGTTTGGCTTGAGTTTTTTTCAAAAAATTTTCAAAATCACTTTCTCTCTCTTACACGTCAATCAATCACTTTTTCTCTCTCCTCTCTCATTCTCAATCACTTTTTCTCTCACACACATCTACTCAAATTCTCCCAAAATATCAAATCATTCCAAACTCCCAAAAAAACAACTCTCCCAAAATATACAACCAAACAAACCAAAAAAATTTCTAAACTCTCTACCCAAAATTTTTTTCAAAAACAACTCTCCCAAAAACAAACCAAACAAGCCCATGTTTGGTTTCAATTTTCTGAAAACAGAGGCTGTGTTTGGTGCAGTTTTGAAAATGTGATTCCATCCATCCATTTGCACCCTTCATTTGGATGGAGTTTTGAAAATGTGATTCCACCACACATTTCAAAACATATTTCCCTTTCATGTTTGGATGGAGTTTTCCAGACATATTTCTCTTTCACGTTTCTTCTTCTCCATTCTGAAAAGCAGAAGAATTTTTGAATTTTGGATCTACCCGATCATCCTCCCAGACGTCCCCCAGGACATCAGGCCGATTGACCGAAACAGTGTTTTTTTTTTTTTTTTTTGGGCAATTGCCAATCGCTACCTGTTATTTTGGGAGGGGGGGAATTTATATTTGTTTTTGATATTTTTTAAACATGCAAAATATTTTTTTAGACCAAAATGATAAATTATTTTTTTGAATTGAATTTTTGGATGGAGTTTGGTTATGAATTTTGAATAAAGTTTTGAATTATGTGTTTGGTTATGAGTTATATAAGTTTTTTAATTAAGTTTTGAAAACTCTTTTCAAAACTGATAACCAAATAATTTTTTTCATTTCATATGTCACATCAAAATTCAAAACTCAATTTAAAAATCTTTTCAAAACTTATAACCAAACAATTTTTTTTCTTTTCAAATCATAATTCCAAAACTCACAAACTCAAAATATAACTTTATTCTCAAATCATAATTCTAATGCTCTTCCAAGTGCAACTTGAGTGTTTTTGTTTTTTGTGTTTTTTTTTTGTTTTTAGTGAATATTTTTAAAATTTTAAGTATTTTTTTTTACTTTTTTAGATGCACCTTACTTAGATGTATCTAAAAAGTAAAATATTTTTAAAAAATATTTTTAAAAAATTAATAAATATACAAAAATATAAAAAAAATAATACTGAATTTTCATATTTTTTTATATTTTTGGTATTTAGTGAATTTTTTATATATTTTTCACTAAAATTATACTTTTTAAGTGTATTTATATTAGGTATATCCAAAAATTAAAAAAAAAAATTATTTAAAATATATAAAAAAATCAATAAAACCAAAAAAATACGGAAAGAAAAAAAGAAAGTGTTTTCAAAAAATTGAAAACAAACATGGTGACCTTAATTTCTTCTACCAAACCCTAACTCTAAAACACCACAAACATCGTCCATCCATCACCAAAGCCACCTCTCTCCTCCGCCATCCCCTCCCGCCACCTACTCTCCCACAAGTTCCCCACCACAAACCCACTTCGAGGTTGACACCACACTAGGATGGAAGGGGATGCGCTGAGAGTGGGGACAACGGTGACGAAGGAGGGGTGGGAGGATGGAAGAAAAATTAGAGTTTTGAAACTAAAGACAAGGTATTCATCAAATGTGTGCACTGAGCGAAATTGGTGCGTGGAAATAAAATTACCTAACACCTTTAGGCTAAGAAACTCACCTCTCCGTTATTTATCATTGGGCGTAACATGCTGATACCAATCTCTCTGCTGCACCACATTGTACGGATGCGACTCAAATCCTTGATAAGGACCCGGCATATGCATCATCTGCGTATGCATCATCTGCTGCGGGTAAGGCATTGGAATCGGCATCTGTACATGCAGCCCATTCCCATGTAAACTCCCTCCTCCTCCGGTCTCCTGTAGGCTCTGCGGCACAGGCGTAGACGCGAACAGATGATCGGACGACGAAGGACCTTCGCTCGACAACCCTTGCATCCTCTTCAAATACAATCGATACTTCTGAAGATGACTGGCCACATTCTCGCGAGTCAATCCCTCCACATTCATCAACAGCATGATCGTCTTTGGCACAGCATTTTTTATACCTAAATGCGCAACAACGTCAACAAACCTCTTGTGCAGCTGCGCCGTCCACACCAGCCGCGGCCTCTTCGCCGCCGACAGATCATCGTTTCCATTTTCCTCCTCCTCCTCAGCTCCGCCGCTATCAATCCTCCTCAGCTTCCTCGATTCCGACCCCTCCTTCATTAGATCCGCCTCGTCTTCTTCCAATTCCATAGTCCTCACCTGATTAAGCGACTTCAAATTGAAATTAGTCGACGAAGAAAGGGCTTGTAACTGCCCGAGCGTGTTCTGCGACGCCAAATTCACATCCATCGCGTTCCGGCAGGGTTCAGGAGATATGCTGAACGCCGACGCTAGCTCCGGCGGGATCAACGGATGAGATAACGGTGTCAGATCGTCGCCGGTCGGTAGCCCTACCTCCCACTCTGAGACTCGGTTGTCGTCTCTGCCACCGCCGCCATCGTAATCACTCATCCTGACCTCTTCGCCCATCTTCACATCTCTAGGGTTTCATTTTCAATTCATTACAACTGCTTAAGTTTTCTTGTTTTGATCAAAAGTCAGAGAGAGAGGGACAGTGTGTGTCGTTGTTAGGAGATATTTTTGAGAAATCTTCTAAAGATTCGAAGAGAGAGAGAGAGAGAGAGAGAGTGTCTGTGTGTTGAGAGTTTGGTAAAGAGGAAAGGTACGAATAAAATAGGGCAAATTACAAACACCCCCTCAAGGTTTGGTAAAAATACATATTTTTCTCTGAAGTTTGAAAAATTACATCTCGCTCTCTGAGGTTTATATTTTCATAACAAATTGTCTTCTGAGGTTTTTATTTTCATACAGATTCCCCCTAATTTCCCCTAATTTGTTATGAAAATTTGACCCTTATGGGGCAATTTGTAATTTCTCAAACCTCAGGGAGAATCTGTATTTTTATCAAACCTCGAGGGAATGTTTGTAATTTGCCCAATAAAATTGTTTGTTTTTCACGTTTTTCTTTAGATTGGTTTACACTCACAACCCTGTAAACTTCTAAAATTGCACTGGTATCCCCTGTTTTATAAAATCACAGAATTTGAGTAATGCCCTTTGATTAGTCAAATTTCATCTAAAATAGGATGTAGGGGTGTATACGGTCCGGATTTGTTTGGTTCTAAGAAAATTCAAGAACCAAACCGATTTTAACGGTTCTGGAATTTTGAGAACTAAACTAAACCATTACACTTGTAAAATCGGACCAGAACTAAACCGAAATAACGGTTCGGTTGCAGTTTGGTTCACGATTCCAAAATTTTCTATGTATAAGAATAAATTGTTAATTAGCAAAATAATTACTCAAATTGATTATATTTAACCCATGATAAAAACTAATAATATTAGGGCATTACTCAATATTACATATCTATATCATTCTAATATCATTAAAATTACAAAAAAATCAATTAATAAAAATAAGACTTGATATGATAATAACCATTATATAATATTGAAATTTGAAATCATCCAATCATTCAAAAGCATTTAAAAACATTCTAAACATTGTAAACAGTCAATAGAAACTTTTTCAAATAAAAAAAAACAAAAACATAAGACAAGTTAAACAATATGGATATAAATACAGCAGTCAAAAGAGAGCATTCCTAAGTTTCCAAAAGAGAGCATTCCAAGTTTCCAGCAGCAACAAAATGGAAACATTAACATCAACCAGCAACATTAACAGCAACCAGCAACATTAGCAGCCCAACAACAAAACCAGCAATAGTGGTCTTTTCCAACTTTTCAATAGCCAAATCATCCTCCATTACTCAGTAATCACATTCAGAGACACAACATTTTGTCACAACCAAACTTCAGGGGCTTAGGGTTGGAATCGTAACTTATTAACTTAGGCCTTGTTTGGCATGTACTAAATAAGCCAAAAAGTCAAAAAGTCACTATCTTATTTAAGTCACATCATCTTATTTAAATCACATCACCTCTCTAACACATCACATCAAACCCAACCCAAACCCAACCCAAACCCACCAATAAGTCAAAAAGTGCACTTTTTTAGGACATCCCAAACCAACCCTTATTCTATCTGTAACAAATTAAACTGCGCAAACGGAAATAAAAATAATTAAACAAGAAATTACTCTATTTTACTATTTTAATAGAGAAAATACATTTATAAGGCTTTTATTATTTTATTATTCAGTGACTGGCCCCGAGTAGAAACAAAAAGGAGCAAATATATATATATATATATATAAATAAATAAAAAAAGAGACAAAATAGTGGTTCAACATCAATCCTCGTACGGGTTCCATTACGTAAGGTTATGGGTTTCCCCTACATCTCGTCACCTGAAATGGTAACAGCTATAAGCACACAGTAAAGTGAGAAATATTATACCAAGAATATAGGGAATACAAAATAAATATGGATAATTAGTTAAGCCAAAACATTTACATAACTCAATTTGGTAAATAAATCATTTAAGTAGCAGAAACTGAAATACAGAAATTATGTAAATAAATAATCATAACCACGGTACAAAACAGAATAGAACAGAGGTCACAGAAGTGACAATCAGAATATAGGTTAATAAATTCATGACAAATAGAGAACCACAAAATGGTCAAACAATGGCTAATGGTTATTTAAGTCTCCCAAGGCGTGGAACTCCCATGGTGGTATTTACAAAACATAATTGTTTATAAGGTCATAGTCAAATATTCTTTAAAATTTAAACAAACATATCCATGGGTTTCATTTTAACAAATAGAGTTCAGAAATTAATCCACGTAATTGAAATATTTATGAAACATAACTTGTATTAATATAACTAATAAAATACAACTTGTATAAAATAAATTATGGTACGTCAAAACATACGTAAAATATATTATGGTAACTCAATATATAATATAACTCACCTTAAGATTGAGTCTTACTAATTCCTTCATATTTTTCCTATCTTTTCGGGACCCTCTTCTACGTAGTATCTCTCAGAATTTTTCTTCGTTTCTTTTGGTACCTCTAATATGCTGCCTTGGTTGCCTTTATATAGACACAAGACCCATATCTCATATCTCATAATAATGAGTAAATCCAAATCATATATATTTTGTATAGGTGTCTTAACTACAGATGCCATATCTCTGTCTTAATTAATTCAAAGATTTGTTTGGATAACTACCTATTTATTATTATTATTATTATTATTATTTACTCTTACTTTTATATTTATTTATTTGCTATCTTTAACTTTAATTTGACCCTAAATAATAATTCTTAAATAAATTATACTTTATCGCATACCAACAGAAAATTAATTATTTGTTTTACTACTACGCCCACTATTATTATTATTATTATTATTATATTATTATTATTATATTATTATTATTATTATTATTATTATTATCGGTTGTGGTATTAATTAAATATTTAGGGTGTCACATTTCTCCCCTCTTAAATATAAGTTTGTCCCCAAACTTGACGTACCTTAATTTTCGAAGAGGTGTGGGTATTTGGCTCACATTTGACTTTCCGTTTCCCACGTAACTTCTTCAATACAATGATTTCACCATAAGACCTTTACCAACGGTATGGTCTTGTTTCGGAGAACTTGATTACAATGATCAAGAATCTGTACTGGTTGCTCTTCATAAGAGAGATCTTCCTAAACTTCCAGATCCTCGTAATCAACAACGTGCCTTGGATCTCGAAGGTACCGCCAAAGCATTGAAACGTGAAACACATTGTGGACATTGGATAGTTCAGGTGGTAATGCAAGGCGATAGGCTACAAGACCAATCCTTTCCAGTATCTCGAATGGCCCGATGTAATGTGGGTTTAACCTTCCTCGCTTTCCAAATCGGATCACTCCTCTTGTTGGTGAGATCTTGAGGAACACATGATCCCCTACTTGAAATTCCAAGTCCCGTCTCCAAGTATCTGCATAACTTTTCTAGCGGCTCTGAACAGTGCGAATTCGCTATTGGATGAGTTGGATTTTCTCACTTGTGACTTGCACGATCTTGGGGCCTAACAATTTCCTGTCCCCGACTTCCGTGCAACACAGAGGTGATCGACATCTCCTTCCATACAGAGCTTTGTACGGTGTCATTCCAATGTTTGCTTGGTAGCTATTGTTATAGGCGAATTCCACTAAAGGTAGGTACTCATCCTAGTGACCTTTGAGGTCTAATACGCACACACATAACATGTCTTCCAACGTCTAAATTGTTCTTTCAGATTGCCTATCCATTTGTGGATGATAAGCCGTGCTAAACTTCAGTGTAGACCCCAAAGCTTCTTGCAATTTGTTTCAGAAGTGAGACATGAAGCGAAGGTCTTGGTCAGACACGATCGAAACTGAGATACCATGCAAACAAATAATTTCCTTGATGTATAAAGTGGCAAACTTATTAAGAGAGTACATGATTTTGATTGGTAGAAAATGTGCTGACTTCGTCAGTCGGTCTACTATAACCCATATTGCATCATTCTTCGAAAATGACTGTGGTAGCCCGACCATGAAGTCCATAGTAATGTGCTCTCATTTCCATTCAGGAATAGGGAGTGGTTGTAGCAGTCTTGCAGGTCTCTGATATTCTGCTTTAACATGCTGACAATGCAGAGATTTGAAGACATGGCTTGCTATGTCTCTTTTCATTCATATCCACCAGTAGTGTTCCTTCAGATCATGGTACATCTTTGTGTTGCCAGGGTGGACTGTAAATCTCGAGTTATGAGCTTCCTCCAGTATCTTCTTCTTGAGTTCCGGGATGTCAGGTATGCAAATTCGATTCCGAAATTTCAGTATCCCATTGCTTATAGTGAAATCAGGATCAGACGTATTCCTTTGTTCCTTGTACTTTTTCTTCAAAAGTTTATCTTCCCATTAGCATGCTTTAATTTCTTCAATCAATGTAGGTTCTACGATTATGTTGGCGAGTAGTCCATTGATCTTGCGGGAAACGAGAATACATGTGTAGACACCCCATTTTTGACCGTCCTCAAGATTGGACGTCACCGCTTGAACACTCGGTGATTATCCATGTTTGTGTTCGTCTTGAGTTCCCGGAGGTCTCGGATACGCGCCTTGCCTCAGGATCTCTCGATTCGACTGTTTTGTGTCTGGTTTTGCACTAAACACTTGTGTTTTGTTTCTGAGGGTAGAGAGTAGCTTGTTAGCTACCCTGACACCCACCGGCCGTGGCTTGAGGCCACCGGCCGTGTTTTGAGGCTACCGGCCATTGGTGAAATATACCATTGGCCGGTCGGCATTTTGTGTGGCCGGCCGACCATATGTTTGGCCGATGGCCTCCTTTTCTGGCCGGTACCACGTTTTTGCCTTTTTCAAGCATAATGCATGCCAGCTGTGCCAGCTGGAGTGCACAGACCCTACTTCCCATGCACGTGTGTGGTTGTTTTCCACCCTTTGACCCTTTTTTTGCACCTTTTGCTCAAAGCTTCTTGAGGAAGCTTTGACCCCTTGTCTTGGCTTCCTCAAGAAGCTTGCACCTTTGCATTAGCTTCTCTTAGAAGCTTAGTCCCTTTGACCCTTTTATTTAGCTTCTTTGAGAAGCTTCAAGCCATTCCATTGTCTATATAAGCAAACCCTCTCCTTCTTTGAGATGGTTCACCAAAAAAACCAGAGCTATACACATATATATCTGATATATATCATCCTCTCTCTCTATATCTCCCTCTCTCTCTACTTTTGTGTGTGTTTGAGGGCCTAAAGTGTGTGTTTGTTCATAGTATTGCACTAAGACACACACTATTACACCCTACTTCGACTTGGGAGGTATTGAGAGTTTGTTCTTGAAGTTTTGAGCTTGATTTGATCAGAAGAAGGTGGCTGGACTTGCTGTTCTTGAGGTGTTCTTCAAGGGTAACATTTTTGCTTTATTTTCCCCAATCTTGCATTAGCTTTTGACCTGTCTTGCATGCTGATTTAAGCTTTGTGTATAACTGAAAAAAGTTTTTTTTTAGCTCATTTTTAAGTTTGTTCAAGATCACTTTTGTGTTTGGGGTTGTTTACCCCCTCTTAGGCCTTGTTTGGCCTCATTTTTTTGTCTTTTTTGTGAGCTTCGGGACCACCTTGTATTGGCCTTCTCACCACTGAAATCCAGAGGGATTTCAGTGGTGGGGATGGTGTTTTGAGGTCCTAAGAAGGAGAGGGGTGATCCTCTCCTTTGTTGTCATGTTTACTAGCATGTTTGGTCCTTCAAAGGAGCCCTTATTTGCACACTTCTTGAGCTTGGTTCAGGCATTTTTCAGTGAGTTTTAGGGCCTTCTTGAACCTTTTCCAGAGCTTTTTTTGTCATTTAAGGCTTGCCTCTTGCATGTGTAGAGCAACCCCTTGTATGGCCTTCCAAAGGAGCACCTCATTCTAACATGTGTTGACCACATTTCAGTGGGTATTTAGTCATATTTTGGCATGCCTTAGATCTGTTTTTGCTTGATTTAATGGTCTCTTGCATGCATCATATGCTTGCCTTGTAATCCCATGTTTTGGCCTAACATGTATCATGTTGTGAGATGACATTTTAGCATGATTTTGGTTAGGTTCCAAAAGGGTTTTAGCACTGTTTTTCCATGCTTAAGGTCTGGTTTTGTTTATTTTGATCATGTTTGCCATGATTTTCATAGTCGTCTTGCATTCTAGCTTACTAGCCTTGGGTGTATGGGTCACTAGCATGCTTTACTTGGCTTGTCCTCATGATTTGGCATCATTGGAGACCACATTTCAGTCCATGTTCCATGCTTGTATACTTGCATTTTCCATCCCTTTCATGCTTTGAAGAGTTGATGGTTTATGCTCCATGTTTAGGCCCTTGTGCATGCATGCTTGTGTGTGTATTTTCATGCCTTTGTTGCATCATTTTGGCTACTGTTTTGGGCCTAGTATAGAGCTGCCCAAATTAGTTTAAGTCTACTCTTTACATGTTGTTACATGTCTTACACTTTGCATGCTTTGATTGCATCATGTCTTGTATGTCCACTAGCTTGCATACTTGTTCATTGCTTGCTTGTTTGCATCGCCATGTTGCATACTAGCTCACATGCCTAGGATGCATTGCATTGGCATGCATGCTTTGCCTCTTGACTTGAGTATGATAGAGGTTGAGCTTATTGTTTGTTTATGTGCATTTCATTCCATTGAAATTGCACAACTTGGCTCTTGGGCCATCACGCATCGAAATGCACGATTGGTGGTCCGAGGGTCGAGGACCATACCCCTTTGAGTCATAAACATGATAAGGGATGTGGTGGTGCACACATTTGCTTGAAATGCATTGCAATGCCTTGTTTTGCCCTCTGCTGCTGTCAAAACAGGATTCTGCAGGAAGCTTTGGCCGGCCGGCCATCTGCAGTGCCGACCTGCCATCCATCAGTGGCCGATGGCTTCACAAGTGGCCGGTGACCACTCACTCTTGGCCGGTGACCATCCCACATGGCCGGTGGTGTCCCCCAATGTCCAGAGAGTGCACCTTGGGACTTGTGCAATTTTCAAAGGAGCAGAGCAGGGTAAACAGAGGCAACTTGTGCATGGCGACGGATTTCTGAGCAAACCCGAACACGCATGCATTGGACCCTCTTCCCGAGGCCTTTTACTGCTTTCCTTAGCTTAATTGATTTGTTAATTAATTAGGTGGTCTGTAATTATTTAATTAGCTTGTAGGTTAATTAATTTGTATTATTCTTTTGGTCCCTCCGAGCGAGGGCGAATTTGTAATAAGTGTGGGTGTGTGTGTGCATGTCTTCCAATCCCCACTTCTTTCTCCCTTTTACTTACCTGCTTTCGATGGTTAGTGTTAGGGCATATTTAATTTAGCATACCTTATGCTATGCATGTGTGCATCCATACATTTGTCTTGCATGCACCAGGCTCGGTACATCATGCTAACCGCATTTGTATTTCAATTACAAGTTGAGTATTTGTTAATTGCAGCATTTCGCATGCCATCTTTAGGATAGCCGAGCCTATTATAGTTGCATCTTGCATGTGTTGCATTAGCCATCTTAACATGAACTAGGATCATGCATGTGATTGCTAACTAGTTTCTGTTTTGGCTTGGAGTACTAGGTGAGCTTTTTATGCTTTAGCATGCCACATGTGTGTGAATGTTGTCACGATAGCATAATTACCATGAGGCTAGCTGCTTATGTGACATAACTGCCTGAATGCCTGTGGGTGGAGGTTAGGTTACTTAAATTGGAGCAATGCATTGAATGCAAGTTTTAAGCCCACTTGAGGGTGGCAAAATTCATGTCTTAGCCTACTTGTGGGTAGCACCATCAAACCATTTTCAAAATAAACAAACATGAAATGTTTTGTTCCAATTTAGGCGACTTAGTCTATACTTGTTTGCTGTGCGCATAACATAGTAATTCTAGGCTAATAACCGGAATAAGGGCATGTAATGTTTTCAAAACAAGATATCACGGTTAGTAGAGGCCGATCTTCAGATCGGGCGAGAGGGGGTGCTCATAGTTGACCTTCCCCAATCGTACCCAAGCTCCCGAGCCGAGGCAACTTTGGTGATGATGGACACGTGGCCTTTGGCACCGAGTCAGGGTTTCCTAAATTCCCCTATAAAAAAAATATTTAGGTGGCGACTCTGTATCTGGCAAAGCAATCCATGTTTGGCACTTCTTTCAAAATCTGTTTTCTCAAAACGATTTGCCGGATTTGGACTCTTCGGTTCAAGATTAAGAACCGTGACAAAATCGAGTCCGAATTGTAACCCCGAGCGAGGTCCCCTCGCGGGCTTGTTACAACATACCAAACCTCTGGTCGTCTTTCGGCTCAGTGCGTCTGCCACCATGTTAGCTTTGCCTAGATGGTGATGGATCTCTACATCATAGTCTTTCATAAATTCTAGCCATCGCCATTGCCTCATATTCAGTTCCTTCTGTGTGAACAGATATTTAAGACTCTTGTGATTAATGCAAACCTCGTAGGTTGCACCGTATAGATAATGACGCCAGATTTTGAGGGCAAAGATTACTACAGCCAATTCCAAATCATGAGTCGAGTAGTTCTTCTCGTGAGTCTTTAATTGTCGCGACGCATAAGCAATGACTTTTCCATTTTGCATGAGAACTCAACCCAAACCATTGTATGAGGCATCACTATAAATTACAAACCCATCTGCTCATGCAGGGAGTGCTAGTATAGGAGCTGACACAAGTCGATTTTTTAATTCTTGAAAGCAATGCTCCTGTTTATCAATCCATTCGAAGGATGTATTCTTCTGAGTTAGCTGAGTCAAGGGTGATGCTATCTTTGAGAAATCTTGCACGAAACATCGATAATAGCCAGCTAGACCCAAGAAATTTCAGATTTCTGACACATTAGTAGGTCGTGGCCAGTTTACGATTGTTGTGGGTCAACCGAGATGCTATCTTTATTAATGACGTGACCAAGAAAATATACACTAGTGATCCAGAATTCGTATTTCTTCAACTTGGCATAAAGTTTGTGATCACGTAGCATTTGTAGAACCGTTCGCAAGTGCTGCTCATGGGCCTTTGGTGACTTGGAGTATATGAGGATGTCGTCAATGAAGACGATGACAAACTCGTCAAGATAGGATTTGAACACTCGGTTCATGAGGTCCGTGAAGGCTGGTAGGGCATTTATGACGCCAAAAGGCATGACAAGAAACTCGTAGTGCCCGTAACGAGTTCTGAAGGCAGTCTTTTCGATGCTTTCCGTTTTGAATTTTAGCTAATGGTAGCTAGAACGCAAGTCGATTTTGGAGAATACTTGGGCGCCTTGAAGTTGATCGAACAAGTCATCGGTTTGAACACTCGGTTCATGAGGTCCATGAAGGCTGGTAGGGCATTTGTGATGCCAAAAGGCATGACAAGAAACTCGTAGTGCCCGTAACGAGTTCTGAAGGCAGTCTTTTCGATGCTTTCCATTTTGACTTTTAGCTAATGGTAGCCAGAACGCAAGTCGATTTTGGAAAATACTTGGGCGCCTTGAAGTTGATCGAACAAGTCATCGATTTGCGGCAGAGGGTACCGATTCTTGATGGTGACCTTGTTCAGCTCCCGGTAATCGATGCATAATCTCATCGTGCCATCCTTTTTCTTCACAAACAATACTGGAGCTCCCCAGGGTGAGGTACTAGGTCGAATGAAACCTTTGTCCAGTAGTTCCTGGAGTTGAGTCTTCAGCCCTTTCAATTCTGCCATTGACATACAATAAGGAGCTTTTGATATTGGTTGTATGCCAAGGTGGGTTTCAATAGTGAACTCGATTTCCCGATCAACCAAGATACCGGGTAGATCTTCAAGAAAAACATCCGAGAACTCTCGTACTACGGGGATCGCATCAATGGTGGGGGCCTCTTTTTGTGTATCGATCACATAACAAATATAACCACCACAACCCTTTCTTAGAAGTCGTTGGGCTGTCATGGAGGACATAATACAGGGAGGGTTAGAAACTCCAGTCCCATCAAAGACAAGCTTGGGTTGGTTTGGTAACCTGAGGAAGACCTTTTGTTTTTACAATCAATAGAGGCGTGGTTAGCAGCTAACCAATCCATACCTAAGATTATATCAAAGTTCCCAATGCGGAGGGGAATCAAGTCTACGTATAAGGTTTTGCCTTTTAGGAATATAGCACAAGATTTGTATACATAAGTACTACAGGCAGGCTTATCAGAAGGAAAAGACACAGACAATATATATCCTAATGGTTTGGGTGTTGATGCCAACTTGGCAGCAAAGTGTGGTGCAACAAAAGAATGAATTGACCCAGAGTCAATGAGGACATGAGCTAAATGACCACAGACAAAAAGTGTACCTGACACAATGTTTTCGGTAACTTCTGGTTTTCCAGGTACCAAGGCGAAAGCCCGTCCTTGACGTTTTTGATCCTTCATCTCTCCTCCAAGTCCTGCGGGTTCCTGACTGGGCCAGAGGGGCTGGCTTTAGGATTAATCAGCTTTGGACAATCCCTCAGCAAGTGGCCAACTTGACCGCATTTAAAACATGCTCCCGTGTCTCGATGGCATTGTCCCCATTGAGCCTTCCCACAAATGGGACAAATTGAAACAGTGCTACCTCGGGGGTTGGTAGGACCTTGATGGCCTAAACTGGTTGTGCCCGTATTCACCTTTTTATGAGGCGCAACACCGGGTCTTCTGCTGTCTTTTTCCCAGAATCGCTTCTTTTGGCTTGGTTCCCCAGAACGCGAGGCTTTAATCCCCTTTTCTGCAATGTACGCTCGGTTTACCACTTCTGCATAGGTTGGTAGTTTCAAGACCTCAAGCCTGTCTTAAATTTCAGCATCCAATCCAGCTTTGAATTTCCTTGCTTTTCAAGTTTCGATGGGGATGACGTATGTTGCAAATCGAGCGAGTTGTGTGAACTTGCTCTCATATTCGGCCACCGTCGTGGTTCCTTGCTTTAAATGTATGAATTCGGATGCCTTCTGTTCCCGCAATGAATCTGGGAAGTATTTTTCGTAGAATACTTCCAAGAATCTTGCCCAAGTCGCAATTTCTTCTTTCTTTAGAGTGAGAAACCACCATTCCTGTGCATTGTCTTTGAAAGTGAAAGTGACAGTGGCGAAAGTTACCTTCTGTCTTTCGGTGCAGGGTAGGGCGCGAAAAATCTTTTCCATGTCTTTAACCCAAGCGTCTGCTACCATTAGGTTTGGGCCGCCAGTATATGTGGTGGGTTTCAAGTCCTGGAACTATTTTATGGTAACTGGCTCTTCTCGCTGTTCTGGCATCCTATTGTTGATGTTAGTCTGCAAGGCTTGCAAAAAGCTAATAACCGCTTTTTCCATTATTCTTTCCATCGATTCAGTGCCACTGACTAATGACTCGCTTCCGTTACCATTATTGGCCATTCTACAAAGTAATAAATGATGCATTACATTTACAACGCAGCATATATGTAAGCATGTGTAGCGCAATTTATATCTATATAAAATGCCAACTTTACATTTTTTACAATTAATATTACATCAGTCAGAATATGTTAGTGTCCCATCCCTGTGGTAAACAAAAACAAAAAAACAACAAAAAGGGATTAGAACACATTATGGTCAGCATACAAAAAGGTTTTCTTCTACCAAATCTAGAGTGGTGGGTCAAAGGGGCCAAACAACCATGGGAAATAGTGTTGCTGTAATGACCCCGAAACAGGTGTCATATTTATCGGTAATTAATTATGTGCTAATATGATTTAATTGAAGATTATCTGTTTGAACTAGAAAAATATCCGTTGAGATGACAACTTCGGGACCGAAATTGAAGACTGTAATGGGTTCAGAAAATGAAATTGAGCACGCCTACGTGATACCGGGAATTTTTAGAACCAATTGGGGAAATAAATTGAAGACTGAATTTCGTCTGAATCGCTAAGTCTTGTTTGGCTTAAATGTTTTGTTATAATTGTTTATAATCAAGTGTAAGGGCCTTGTTTGGCTAAGAGAGTTTTGGCACCAATGTGTTATATGATATATAGATTGTGGCTTTGTTGACTCATTGTTTCAACACTAAAGAGAGGAAATACCTGAGAAAAGAGAGAGAGTGGAGAGAGAGTTCGAGAGAAAGGGAAAGAAAGGGAAGAACATAGAAGAAAGGAAGGGGATTAAGCTTCAATCTTCTCTAACTTAAAGAATCAAGGTAAGGATCTTCTCTAATTACTTGAGATAAGGTTGATGCATGCATGTTTCATGTTAAACAAGAGGATTGAAAAGGAGAATCTAGGTGTAATTGGTGCATGCATGTCATGCATTTATGACTATTTGGCATGTTTGAGGGAGAACCTCCATGGAGGTAAGGAAATGAAGCTTTTAAGTGCATGTTTATGGTTTTCTCCATTTCGTTTCAAGTTGATCTTGTATACACAATGCATGTGAATTTTGCTTAAGGAATAATGAGTTGAGATAAAGTGATTTTCAAGGTTGCATGCTCAGAAAATGAGATTGGGAAGGTTGAATGTCGGTTTGAAGCTTGAATCTGCAACCTGGAAACCCAGAATTTTCACAGTCCGCTCGAGCGGGGGTTTGGCCGCTCGAGCGGGGAATTCAGGCAACCAGTATCTCTGCCTCGTCCACAGTCCGCTCGAGCGGGGGTTTGGCCGCTCGAGCGGGGAGTTTTTTTTTCAGAAATTTCAGGAAAAGTTTGGGAAGTTTGGGAAGATGTTTTACATGATTTTAACATGTTAATTGCATCTTTTAGCATCTCATGAGCATGAATTAAAGTAAAGAGAGATTAGAATGAACATGAAATGAATATGAAAGAGAATGAGCATGAAATGAATATGAAAGAATGTAAAAGAAGAAAGGAAATGGCATGAATTATGTGAATTGATGATGAATGATGAGAAATGTATTATAATATTAATTGCAGGTCGCGAGGTGAAGACCGTGCCATCGGTTTTGGAAACCCACTGTAAGTAACATTTCTGTAAACGGTATGTTCTTATGATGTATGTTCAAAAGTGATACGTTATGATATGTTTTGAAACGATAATGTTTTCTGTGAACGAATGTCCTATTTGCGAACCTAGTATGGCATCCATGGTTAGTTGAAGTCGTGGGGAACGACATAGAAGTGTAGGCCCATGCGCTTAAGTCATGGGGGACGGCATGGAAATGTAGGCCCATGACCAGTTACGAGATCTCGATATGTGTTTAATCGGTGTCCGGGACCGGTTATTCTAGTCGTTGGACGACAAATGTTATGAAATGTTATGTTATGTTCTATGGAGTATGCCATTATGTATGTTCTTATGAGGTGATTATGATTATGTTTATGAATGTTACGTTTTACGGATTTATATGGAAGGTCGGAATTCGTTTACTAACCCCCTTTACGTTAATGTTACTTGCTGAGCTCTAGCTCATTGTTTGTATTTATGTATTTATAGGTGAGCCTTCAGGGAGTCAAGCCTAGGCGGAGTTCAAGCCGAGCCGCCGTTTTGAAGCCTAACCAGAGTTTTGTGTGCCTCCGAGTTGGGGCTAGGCCTAGAAGGCCGTATGAGTTACGTTTTGACTGTATATGTGGTGTGAGCCTATGATGTATGTTATATGTATGATCTTATCATGATACGTGTTATGTAAAGTTAGTGGGTAAATTAACACTTTTGGCATGTAAAGGTATGTTCATATAAATGCACAGCTCTTTGGACTATAGTTATGTGTTTCCGCTTCCGCGAGCCCGTTATATTTATGTTATGTACAGTAAGGCCTGTGGTAATCTAAGATTACTGGCCGGTTACGATGCCAACCTTCTCGGGGCGGGTTTGGGTCGTGACAGTTGCATAAAGAGCTCAAATTCTCATCATAACTGGACTACACCAAAACACATCCACGCTGCCTGGACTGTGAAAATGGAGACGGACTGTATGTATCCCAAAAATACTCGATCGACAATCCAGCCAGGTGTCTCGACATATGACAAGTCATTATTAAAGTCAACATTTTGAATATTAATTATCTCCAGCGAGGTTAGGGACTGTGGTGAAAATATAGTCCTTAGGGCACACGTTCCCCCTTCTAGCCACAAAATCTAGGAGTAGAGGGCCTATGATATAGTGCGGACGGTCATGTCCCGGGGCAACGCCAAGGACACGAGTGGGTCCAAGAAAACGTTCGCGTGTATCGGCACGGTTTTGCCTCCATAGTAAATGTGGGACATCTATAGGATCAGCCTGTATATAGATTGGCCGACCCATCAATTGGGCAAGGCCTGGGTGCAGTCCTCTAATTATGTCCTCTGAATCTCCCCAACCTTTAAACGAGGCGGGGGCGGGGTGCTCGGCTAAAATCTCATCTAAATTAATGGCCCCGAACTCATCCCAAAACGCATCATCAAGGTTAATCTCTGACATTCCTATATCACCAAAATAAACGTGAGATTTTACACAAAAAGACTAACGTTGCAGGTAAATATTTATTATTTTATTTTATTATGTTTATTTAGCTATATAGTTTTATTTATACATTTATTTATAACTTTTCGAACTTCCTAATCAAATTAAAATAGCATTTTTTTTTAAACCATTGCTCTAACACCACCTTTGTCACTACCCAACCCCAGGGGCTTAGGGTTGGAATATCAACTTATTAACTTATTCTATTTTGTAACAAATAAAACTGCGTAAGCGGAAATAAAAATAATTAAACAGGAAATTACTCTATTTTACTATTTTAATAAGAAAAAATATATTTATAGGGTTTTTATCATTTTATTATTCAGTGACCGGCTCTGAGTAGAAACAAAAAGAAGCAAAATCTATTATAAAAAAAAAAAAAGACAAAATAGTGGTTCAACATCAATCCTCGTGCGGGTTCCATTACGTGAGGTTATAGGTTTTCCCTACATCTCGTCACCTAAAATGGTAACAGCTATAAGTACACAGCAGAGTGAGAAATATTATGCCAAGAGTATAGGGAATACAAAATAACCATGGATAGTTAGTTAAGCCAAAACATTTACATAACTCAATTTGGTAAATAAATCATTTAAGTGGCAGAAACTGAAATACAAAAATTGTGTAAATAAATAACCATAACCACGGTACAGAACATAACAGAACAGAGGTCACAGAAATGACAATCAGAATAGAGGTCAATGGATCTATGACAAACAGAGGATCACAAAGTGACCAAACAGAGGCCAATGGTTATTTAAGTCCCCCAAGGCGTGGGACTCCCGTGGTGGTACTTACAAAACATAATTGTTTATAAGGTCATAGTCAAATATTCTTTAAAATTTAAACAAACATATCCATGGGTTTCATTTTAACAAATAGAGTTCAAAAATTAATCCATATAATTGAAATATTTATGAAACATAACTTGTATTAATATAACTAATAAAATACAACTTGTATAAAATAAATTATGGTAAGTCAAAACATACGTAAAATATATTATGGTAACTCAAGACATAATATAACTCACCTTAAAATTGATTCTTACTATTTTCTTCTTATTTTTCCTATCTTTTCAGGACCCTCTTCTACGCAGTATCTCTCAAAATTTTTCTTCGTTTCTTTTGGTACCTCCAATCTGCTGCCTTGGTTGCCTTTATATAGACACAAGGCCCATATCTCATAATAATGAGTAAATCCAAATCATATATATTCTGTACAGATGCCATATCTCCGTCTTAATTAATTCAGAGATGTGTTTGGATAACTACCTTTTTATTATTATTATTATTATTATTATTATTATTATTATTATCAATATTATTATTTATTTACTCTTACTTTTATATTTATTTATTTACTATCTTTAACTTTAATTTGGCCCTAAATACTAATCCCTAAATAAATTATACGTTATCGCATACCAACAGAAAATTAATTATTTGTTTTACTACCACGTCCACTATTATTATTATTATTGGTTGTGGTATTAATTAAATATTTGGGGTGTCACACATTTAGAGCTGAAATTGCAAAAAATGATAACATTAATTTAAAATGAAGTACACAATACATGAAAATAAATTTCATAACAAAATACCAAATCAATATTACCTTGTTTGAGTTTTTCAATGTCCGCAATATTCTCTTCCACTTCAAGTGGGAGTGGTGAAGCACACAACCAATCCTGCAAACAAATCAAGCATTCTACAAGCTTGGGAGTAAGAGAACTACGAAATTGGTCAATGACATGACCTCCTGTACTAAAGGCAGCCTCTGAGGCAACAGTGGATACAGGAATGGCCAAAATATCCCGGGCAACTTGAGAAAAATTTTTATATCTAGAGGAATTCATCTTCCACCAATTCAAAATTTCAAAATGTGAGTTTGGGCCTTCCTTTTCACAAGCATCTTCCAAATATTTATCCACTTTTGACTTTCCACCATCACATTCTTCTTGTGCCAAATGTTTTTGAAACTTTGATTTGAGAGACACTAACTGTTTACTTGCTCCACTAATTGGTTGATCAACTTCAACACAAGTTTGGTTAGAAGAAGAACACATTCCAAATTCAAGCTTTTGATACTCATCATAAATTGGATTCAATGCCTCTTTTACTGATTAAGGCCGAATTGTATATCATTGAGGCCATTAATTAGAATCTCTTAACTTCACTTACTGGTCAAACTGTATACTTTATGTGTGTTGAATGTCAATCAGGTTGTACATCGTCGGAGCATAAAATAGGCAAAAAGACCAAATTTGGACAGAGTTGACTTTTTCTGAAAAAGTCAAACCGATGTTTTAAACCTGTTTGGAAGTGAGTAGAAGTATAAAAAGAAAAAGAAAAGGCTTTTCTAGGGTTCGGAAGTTGTTTTGACCTAAAGGGAGAGGCTAGGGCTTGGAAGGGAAGAGAAACAAAAAGCTTCAAGGATGTCTCCCATGGTGGTTTCTTCCTCATCTTCTCCATCTACCTCCTTCCACTCCTCCATGGATGGCTAGTCTTCTTTTTCTAGGGTTTTGATGAAACCCTAGCCATGTAATTATTTTGTTTTCTTTTTTATTTTAATTATGTAAAGGTTTGAACATTTGTATGGTGATTTAGAAGTTTCTTTTATATATTTTCCATTATCTCTTTGAATATTTGACTTTCTGTGATTGTTGAATGTTGTCCATACATGTGTTTTCTTTTCCTTCACATTCAAGGTATGAGACGAACCATACTACGAGGAACAAGTCGTATCATGACCTTAGTTTAGAGTGAACGATTCGTATTACTTGAGATGGTTCGTGCTCGTATATTGAATGTGATGATCTTCTTGTCAAATGCTTCGAGCTTGTAGTTGCGAAACATTAATCCGTTCAAACCGTAGCATAATTGATTTCAATTGGAAACCCTAATTATGTGGTTAGTGGTGAATTCTCTACCCTAGGATTTTTCCCCAATTCAGTAAACCCAATTTCATTTATTATTGATAATTTAATTCCTTAGTTTAATTTATTTGTTATTAAATTAGGTTATGATCATTCAGTCTTTTTATCAAAATTAATTTAGGAATCTAACAATTAAATTAGTTTAATTTTACAATAGTCCCTGTGGATCGATACCTGGACTTGCCATTATTCTAAAAGAATTTGGTATAGTTTAGTGATTATTTTTGGTGTGTTCAACGACCCATCAAATTTTGGCGCCGTTGCCAGGGACTTCTAGCGAAATTAGTTAATTTAAAGTTACATTCTTATTTTAATTTTTAGTTTAGGATTTTATGCTTTTGTGTTACTAAGTGTGCAGAGCGTTTGAAATTGGAGCTATCATTGAAGTGCAAGCGGAGCGCAGCTGAGTTTTAAAAAAAAAAAAACCGCAGCACTAAAGTAAGTAAACAGAAGCAAACACTCACAAGCAAAGCACCAAAGTGCTAAAATGAAAGTCAAAGCTCAAACAGAGGTTGGAGACAACGTCTACACGTCAAGCACCCGCAAGACGAGTAAAGCGTTTTCGTTAAACCGCTGTGAGTATTTCTCTTTTAGCATTCTGCTTTCGTAACTTAGTGCACCGAGTTGAACTTATTGTGTGTGTGTGGGTAGTGTATGCACGGGCGTCGTTCTTGTTGCCCTGAATTGTGGTGTTTGGACCTTGAACTAGAAAGGACCCTTAGGAGACTTAGGGCTTCTGCCCGTGTTCCTAGGCTTGAGCATTCATATCCATACATTGAGCCATTAGAGATGGCAGATCCTAATGTCCCGAATGTGCCTAACCGAACCCTTAAGGATTATTTTACACCCACTGCATATACATCACCATCATGCATCCAATTGCCCAACACCACTGCTGCTCATTATGAGATTAAGTCCAACACCATACAAATGCTCCCATCATCCCATGGACTAACTCATGATGACCCTTATAAGCATTTGAATGAATTTCTGGAAATTTGCTCAACAGTGAGGATCCAGAATTTCACAAATGAGGCCTTAATGTTGCGATTGTTTCCATTCTCGTTAAAGGATAAAGCCAAACACTGGCTAAATTCTTTACCTGTTAATTCAATCACAACTTGGGACCAATTACAGCAACGGTTTTTGGAGAAGTACTTTCCCATAGGTAAAACCAACCAACTTAGGCGAGCCATCACAAACTTTACTCAAATGGATGGCGAGCAATTCCATGAGACGTGGGAAAGACTTAGAGACCTTCTCCAACAGTGTCCCCACCACCAAGTGCCTGATTGGCAACTTGTTCAAACATTTTATTATGGCTTAACTGAGCCGCACCGCCAAATGGTGGATTCGTCCTGTGGTGGGACATTTATGTCTAAAAATAATGTCGAGGCATGGCAATTGTTTGAGAACTTAAGTGATAATTCCCTTCACCATGCCTCCGCAACCCGGCAAGTCCGGTAACCCGTAGTTGGAGCCCCGAAAAGAGGGGGCATTTATGAGGTCGGGCAAAACTTTGAGTTAGCCCAACAAGTAGAGGCACTATCCCACAAGATAGACCACTTATTAGCTACGGGACATGCCACTACCCAGCAAGATCAGCCTCAATTCCGTGAGGCATGTGTTATATGTGTGAGCCCTGCTCATGACTTGAGTGAGTGCCCTTCGGCATCACAATTTCCGGAGTTAGTCCAAGAGCATGTGAATGTGGCTCAAGGATTCTCCAACCCGGTAATGACCCATACTCCAACACATATAATCCGGGATGGAGAAATCACCCTAATTTCTTATGGAGACCCCTTTCACAAGGCACTTCTTACAATCCTCCACCACCAAGGCAGAATTTCAATAATTTTGCCAACCAATCATCCTACCAACCACCACAACCTTATCAACCCCCACAACCGTACTAGCAACCACAACCCCCGCCTGTTCCTCAGGGCAACTCTGCCTTTGAGACTCAGGTGTTGGAAGTTCTCTCAGAACTTAAGGGGTTAGCACCGATAGTTCACTCCCACACTCACTCTATTGCCAAGATAGAGACCCAATTGGGCCAAATGGCTAACAACATGAATCAGAGAGAGGAGGGAAAATTACCAAGTCAAACTGTGGCCAACTTTAAGGGACAATACAGGGCAGAGAGTTCGGGTGGGAATGGTAAGCAACATGAGCAAGTGCAGGCGGTGGTTGCTTTGAGGAATGGTAGGGAGTTAGAGCCTCAGTCAGTTGCGCCAGATGCAACTAGAGTTAGGAAGGGTGACCACGGTGGTTCACCTAGTGAGAGCAAGGGTGAGGGAGAAACACTTAAGAGGGATGATTTAGTCCCTAGTACTTCACTTGAGCCCAAGGCACCAAATGTGCCTAAGGCACCATTTCCCCAGTGCCTTGACACACCGTCCCCTTTTAATAAGAAGGCGGCATCTATAGAGGCAATGATGGATGTTTTTAAACAGGTAAAAATCAACCTCCCCCTGTTAGAGGCGATTAAGCAAGTACCATCATATGTCAAATTTCTGAAGGACCTTTGTACGCAAAAGCGTAAATCTAGGACACATGTGTCCCAAAAGGTCCTACTCACGGAGCAAGTAAGCTCCATTCTGTTGAATGACACACCTCCTAAGCTTAAGGACCCGGGTGCCCCAACCATTGCATGCATTATAGGGGACCATTTCATTGATAGGGCCTTATTAGATTTAGGGGCTAGTGTCAATTTATTGCCGTACTCTGTGTACGAGGAATTTGGGCTTGGCGAGTTGAAGCCCACTACTGTCACTCTTCAATTGGCTGACCGGTCCCTCAGAGTGCCACGTGGCATGATTGAAGATGTGCTAGTTAAGGTTGATAGGTTCTACTTCCCCGTTGACTTTTTGGTGTTAGATATGGAACCGGTAGCCAGTTCTAAAAAACAAATCCCGGTGATCTTAGGTCGACCTTTCTTGGCTACGGCCAATGCATGCATCAATTGTCGGACCGGGGTAATGGAAGTTTCATTTGGCAACATGCAAGTGAAACTTAATATTTTCCAAGCATCCCAACAACCTCATGAGAAAGAGGAGTGCTTATTAGTGGATGTTGTGAATGAGATTGTGGAGGAGGCTTTGCCATCCTTTTTTGTAGAGGACCCTTTAGAGGCTTGTCTAGCTCATTTTGGGTTTGAAAATTTTGATATTGAAGGGTCAGTTGAGGAGGTATTAAAATTGTTGGATGCGGGTATTATATACCCCATCTCAGATAGCAAGTGGGTGAGTCCCACACAAGTGGTGCTCAAGAAATCGGGCATCACCGTTGTTGAGAATGAGGGAGGAGAGTTAGTCCCCACACGAACCACTACTAGGTGGCGAGTGTGCATTGATTATAGGAGACTAAATTCATCGACTAGGAATGATCATTTCCTTTACCCAGGGGTTTGATGGACCCATTTTATTATGCTTGATAGATTGATTCCTTATTTATTTATTTTTTTTCTTTCCGTTCTATGTTATTCTGTTTTTCTTTATTCTCGTGATGCTTTATTTGCGTCTAGGAGACTTTAAATCCTCTAAAGGTGTAATTCCTTTGGTATATGCCGTGCCCGAACGACATCTGACGGTCTGGTATAGCCACCTAACCATGTTTGTAGTGAGTTCCTAGGAGACCAACTGAGACGGTGGAAACTAGAGTTCGAATGGCAAAGCCTAGAACACAAAGGTTTGGGATTTCCAAGACTAGAGTCTGGTTTAAATACCTAGGGGTGGGGAGATTGCTTCAAAACTACCTCGGCTTGAACTCTGTATGGCAGCCCCATAAGTTGAGGTAGCTTTATGCGCTTTGATTCTGGATACCGAATCAACCTAGTCTGTCACTCTGTTGGAGAATAGGGAAAGTCACAAACACAGTTAGGGAGAAAAGTAGTACCCGTGGTTTTCGCGTGAAGATTATACCTTTAGTGGGCATTCTGTTATCTTCTTATGTGCTATATTTATTTCGGATGTCAATTGAAGGTAGAAATGCGTAGTTTTGATTTAAAAATAAAATAAAATAAAAAAGGGGGTTATACTTGTTCATTTTAACAAAAAAATAATAATAATAATAATAATTTTGTGTTGTACTTGTTGTAAAAAAAAAAGAAAAAAAAAAGAACATGTTTTCATGTTTATTTTCTTTATTTAAAAAAAAAATTTATTGTTATATATGTTCAATTGTAAACAAATACAACTATAAGATTGAAAAAAAAAAAAAAAAAACACCACAAAATCAAGGTTGCGCCCTGCTTTATAAGCAGGTGCGGGCGGAGGAACCGTTGACCAAGCCGCACGTGCGGCTTGGGCCCCGCACGTGCGCGACGACGTTTAAAAAAAAAAAAAATTGCGCAAGGGGATGCAAATCGCCGCACGTGCGGGAAATTGTGCAATTGAGAGGTGCGGAGTCAATTGTGCATTTGGTTTTATTTTATTATTATTTTTCTTTCTTTCTTTTCTTTCATTTTTAATTTATTGAAGTTAATAAATTTTAAATAAATACCTAAATAAATTTTACAAATAAATAAATAAATATATAATTATTTTATTTATAAATTTATTATTATTATTATTATTATTATTATTATTATTATTATATTATATATTATTATTATTTATGTATATATATTAAAAAAAATGCGTATTTTATTTATTTATTATTTTTTTTTTCTATTTTCTATTTTCGTAAAAAAAAAAAACCTCCGAAATCATGGTGCTAACAATAATCCTAATTTAGTTTTTTTTTATTTGCTATATTTGTTTAGTTTAAATTGTTTCGTTACTGATTCTCATTAGTTTAATTAGTTTGTGGATTGTTTTTTTTTTATTTTTATTTTTTTATTTTTTTTAAAATTTTATTTGTTTAGTTAGTGATGTTATTTTTATTTTTTCTATTCTATGATTTAATTTTTCATTTAATTATTAAGTACTTTAGTTTTTATTTTATTTTATTTTCTTCTCTTCTATTAATTTCAAAAACAGAAAAAAAAGCAAAAAAAAAAACAAAAATAAAATAAATCAGTTAGTTTAGGTTATTTTATTCTATACTTTAGTCTCTTTTGTAGTTTAGTTATTTTATAGTTTAGTTTAGTTTATAATTTAGTTAATTTAATTTAAGGTCATTTTTATTCATTTATTTAATTATTTTCGTTCTTATTTACAAAAAAAAAAAAAACAAAAAAAAAAAACTAGTGTGTCTCTGTTACTCTCTGCCTACCTGGATGTGCCCCTACATTTCTGGTAATTTTCTCTTATTTCTCTTTACTTTTCCATTGAGGACAATGTCATATTCAAGTTGGGGGATGAGGGTTATATTTTCTTTTGTACATTTCTATTTGGCCCATAATTCATGCTTATACCTGTTTCACTTGATTGTATTACTTCACCTGATGTGACTTTTTGCTAGTAGGGTGATGATATTTGCATATGTTATTTGGAGATCATAGTAGACTTGTATGAAAATGGTTTATTGGGTAGATACTTGCATGTGATGTTTGCACGATGAGAGTTGTCTGTGTTTTTAGTACACTTGTCATGAGTATGCCTTAATTCACATGAACATACTATCATAGCGGTGATCTTTTTGTTATAATCCCTGGTGTACATCATTGATAATAGGTAGAGTTGCAGAAAAAAATAAATGAGGAGCCAAGATTCTTTATAAAAAAAAAAAAAACACTTGACTTGTTTGGGTTCGTAGCCTTTTTAACTCAAGTTATTAAGCCCGTAGGGATGTCATTACACCTAATGTCCTAAAACCGTCTGGTTTGGGAGTCATTGGCCCAAAACTTGCTACATGGGTTAATTAGAAAGCTTAAGGGACTTGGACATTGCACAGTTAAGGAAAAATAAGAAGAATGACTTGTTCGGATTCGTAACCTTTTCAACTCGAGTTATTAAGCCCGTAGGGGTGTCTTTACACCTAGTGCCCTAAAACCGTCTGGTTTGGGAGTCATTGGCCCAATGCTTGTTACATGGGTTGATTAGAAAGCTTAATGGATCAGAACATTGCACAGTCATTTAAAATTTAAAAAAAAAAAAAAACTTTTGAAAATCTTGGCTGCAACAGGTTAGTTTTTCTGTATATGTTGGGTGTTATTGTGAGTTACACTGGGCTATTATAGTGGATAGTTAATTAATATGGAGATTGCACTTTACACCGAGCGTACTCATGACTTGTCTACTAGCATGCACAAGTATAGGGAACTTTACTTTTGTATTAACTGAATTGTGGTTTTGACTCAATAGGTTCCTTCATGCTTGTCCACTGTGTCTTTAATGACTCATGATGTCTCAATATCACACTGTAGTGGCACATAAGTTGATTGTTAGGTGGAGTAGTGTGGTCATTTGTTGTTAAGTATATATGAATATGTTAATGTTTGTGGGTATCATTTCTGGAAACCCTCACGAGACTTTACTCGTCCACTTGGGATAACCTTGTGGTTTAAAGGCTTGTTGCATATGCTAAATGTAACCGTTTTTCCCACGAAAGAGGAAATAGATAGATTTTGTTTAATTTAATTTTATTTTATTTTATTTTACTTGCTTGAGGACTAGCAAGTTGTCAGTTGGGGGATGTGATTAAGGCCGAATTGTACATCATTGAGACTGTTAATTAGAATCTCTTAACTTCACTTGCTGGTCAAACTGTATACTTTATGTGTGTTGAATGTCAATCAGGTTGTACATCGTCGGAGCATAAAATAGGCAAAAAGACCAAATTTGGACAGAGTTGACTTTTTTCTGAAAAAGTCAAACCGATGTTTTAAACCTGTTTGGAAGTGAGTAGAAGTATAAAAGAAAAGGAAAAGACTTTTCTAGGGTTCGGAAGTTGTTTTGACCTAAAGGGAGAGGCTAGGGTTTGGAAGGGAAGAGAAACAAAAAGCTTCAAGGATGTCTCCCATGGTGGTTTCTTCCTCATCTTCTCCATCTACCTCCTTCCACTCCTCTATGGGTGGCTAGTCTTCTTTTTCTAGGGTTTTGATGAAACCTTAGCCATGTAATTATTTTGTTTTCTTTTTTATTTTAATTATGTAAAGGTTTGAACATTTGTATGGTGATTTAGAAGTTTCTTTTATATATTTTCCATTATCTCTTTGAATATTTGACTTTCTGTGATTGTTGAATGTTGTCCATACATGTGTTTTCTTTTCCTTCACATTCAAGGTATGAGACGAACCATACTACGAGGAACGAGTCGTATCATTACCTTAGTTTAGAGTGAACGATTCGTATTACTTGAGATGGTTCGTGCTCGTATATTGAATGTGATGATCTTCTTGTCAAATGCTTCGAGCTTGTAGTTGCGAAACATTAATCCGTTCAAACCGTAGCATAATTGATTTCAATTGGAAACCCTAATTATGTGGTTAGTGGTGAATTCTCTACCCTAGGATTTTTCCCTAATTCAGTAAACCCAATTTCATTTATTATTGATAATTTAATTCCTTAGTTTAATTTATTCGTTATTAAATTAGGTTATGATCATTCAATCTTTTTATCAAAATTAATTTAGGAATCTAACAATTAAATTAGTTTAATTTCACAATAGTCCCTGTGGATCGATACCTGGACTTGCCATTATTCTAAAAGAATTTGGTATAGTTTAGTGATTATTTTTGGTGTGTTCAACGACCCATCATTTACCTTTTTTGTAAGCTCAGTCACAGTGGCAGCTTCATGAAGTTCATAGTAACAAAAACTAACATATCTCAACTTACAACGGGGATCTAACACAACAGAAATCAACAGCATGTTCACTTTTTCAATTTTTCCCCAATACTTATCAAAGTTGCTCTTCATTTTCATAGCCATTACACTTAAAGAAGGATCCAAACTCTTTGCACATTCAGATAAGAAACCTTCAATTGCACAAACTTCAGTAAAATACATAGTAGAAGTAACGTACAAAGAACCAGACAAATGAACAGTGGCATCATAGAATTTTTCCAAAAATGAAGTAAAATGCCTAACATCATCCCAATCTTTGGTGGTAGGAGGTATATCATTAAGCTCTAAGCAAAAATGCGGATCCTCATCTTCTAATCTTTCAAAAGCTTTTTGAAACTTGAGTGCAGTATTTAACATGAGAAAAGTAGAGTTCCACTGGGTTTGAACATCTAAACACAAAGAACTCTTATGATTAATCCTCTCATTTTCTACACATGACTTGAAACATTGCTCTCTTTGAGGAGAACTTCTAACATACTTCACAGCATCACGAATTCGAGTTACCGACCCTTGATTTCATTCAAGCCATCTTTCAAAATTAAATTAATGATATGGGCACAACACCTCATGTGAAAAAACTCACCTTTTAAAATAAAGGCATCACTCTTTTTAGAGAACTTTCTCTTCAAATATGTAAGTGCAACATCATTAGCACTTGCATTATCAACAGTTAGTGTGCACAATTTCTCTATACCCCAATCAATCAAGCATGCCTCTACTGCCCTTCCAATTGCCTCACCTTTGTGGCTAGATATTACACAAAAGCTTAAAATTCTTTTGTGTAATTTCCAGTCCTTATCGATGAAATGTGCTGTAAGGCACATGTAGGAAACATTTTTTAGGGAAGTCCATGAATCAGTAGTGAGACAAATTCTTTGATTTGATTTCATGAACAAATTCCTCAATTTCTTTTTCTCATTACTGAACAATGTCACACAATCCCTTGCCATTGTAATGCATAAAAGTTTTCTGAAATTAGGTTGCATCACACTACAAAAGTGACGAAAACCTTCACGCTCAACAAACCTAAAAGGTAACTCATCTTTGACTATCATTTGAGCAAGTGCATCTCTGCATGCATCTTGTTAAAATTTCCACAGTCCAAGACTATTTTCAGAACCTTCTTCTTTAATTGACAGAAATGACAAAGTTTTTTGTTTCTTTATCTCATGATTATAAGGACACTTCGAGCAACTAGCAACATGTTTTCTCAAAGTACTAGTCCCATTCTCACTCAACCATGCATATGTGTTATGACAGTAATTACATTTAGCCCCTTCAGGTTTCTTCCACCCTTCCTTATAAATTTTAGTGAAATGAAGCCAAACCTCTGAACTTTTCTGACTCTTTTTCTTTAGGATAACGTACCTTTGTCTTAGAGGAAGACATAAAAGCATCAAGTTTATGCTCCATAGGGGTGCTACTATTACCAGGATTTGCAATCTCTTCAACACTTGACATCTAACAAGAAACACAAATACACAAATATATCAAATGATAGAATGTATAATAATCCCCAAAAAATCCCTAACTCAGCAAAATTTCTGAACTTCAAAAATCTCTAAAAAAATCAGAAATGCCTTAGCTTGAAAAATCTTTAAAATAAAAAAATCCTATGATAAAATCATAAACATAAAGTGCATAAAAAAATACCTAAATCATGACAAGTAATCATGTTTGTCACAAATTTTTTGAAAATGTCTTTATTGGCGCTTTACTGTTTCCCATTGATGCAATCATTGATATATATATATATATATTTTTTGTATCATATGAATCATCTCATCCATACTTTGTTTTTTCTTGTTAGTATTATGATAGGAGTGCTGCTAATAGAAGAGAAATTGCTAGTTAGCAAGTTCTATTTTGAATATTAATTACTAGCAGTCAAGTTAGCAAGCTAAGTTGGTTAGATTAGCTAGCAGTCAAGTTATGTTTGAATATTAATTACTCTGTTTTGGATTTTAGTTACCAATATGGGTGGAAATAGTAGTTAGAAGAGAAGATATTGTATAAATAGATATCAGAAAGAGGGTGTAGATTATTTTCTGAAACTTGTATCTTCATTTTTTCTTCATGAATCAAACCTTCCAGCTGAAGGCATTTCTCTGCTAATTTTCTTCTCAGATTGCTTCATTTCCTTTTCAATTTCTTTTGTAAATCTGTGTGTTATATTACAACAGGGGATAATTGGAACTACTTTTAGCAGCATCATACTATAATCAAAATTTACACCAGTTACAACTATTTTTTTCAGAGGTCTAAAGCCCAAGTATCACGTTCTTGTTACAAAGTGTAATATTACTATTATTGCATGGATTAAATACACTGTTGATCCTCTCTTTCAAAACAATTAAATTAAAAATCTAAATCAGAACAGGAAAGCAAAATATATTTATATTTTTTTAAAAAAAAAAAAAACCCTAACACAAAAATTAAAAAATTACTCACTGATCTCGTAGAATAACACGAGGTAGGGCTGCGATTGTGCAAGAGTGAATAGCCGGTGGTATTGGAAAGCTGTTGGTGGCAAGATCATATACTGAAAGAGATAGTTGGCCAGATTTGAAGGTCCTAACAGTAACAATGGTGGAAGGTAGTGTTGTGATGAGATTGAGAGAGATAGAGATGGTTGATGGCATGACTGGTATGTTGTAGGGTGTAGTATTCAAATAAGAGGAGGGTGTAAGAGAAACGAAGAGACGAAGATGGAATCGAGGAGACGAATTTGGAAGCCAAGAAACGGTTGAGACCCTTCGAGTTCTCTCTCAAGAATGGCGTGAGTGAGGTAAATTTATGGACTGATGTTTATTAAATATCATATATATATATATATATATATCTTTTAAAATTCGGTTCAATTCGAACTGTGGTCTTTTCATAAAATCCGAACCGTTTTTACAGTTCTCAATATTTCTTGAACCAAAATCGAAACGGTTCTTAATAAAACCGAACCAAACCATACGGTTCGGTCTGGTTTGGTTCAGATTACCGGTTTAAACGGATTTTTGAATAGCCCTATTAGGATGAAAGAACAATATCATAACCCAAGGCAGTAGCACACTTGGTAAAGGCCTAGGGTTAAGATCTCAGGTTTAAAGTTCAAAATTCTTGGACTAATCTCTTGAGCATAGCACAATTGGTTAAGATGATAAGTCTCAAATTGTTGTTACCATAGTACTTGGGGTGGGTTCGATACTCCCTGCTACGCGAGTCCTGACTTAAGCGGAATTTGTCTTGGAGAGTCGAAGCAAGTTCTCACTTATTAGGAGTAGACAACAGGACACATTGGTGATTTCTATAAGGGGTGTTGCCTTGGATCTGTAGGAGAGTATGAGAATTTTTCTATAACAGAAAAAAAAAAAAAAAAAAAAAGAAAGAGAACAATATTAGGGGAAAATAAATAAAAATTAACATTCTTAAATATATTAGTTACCCATTAGTCATGTTTTATTAAAAAAATACCCCCCCCCCCTTTTTTTTTTGGGTAACACTTCACTGAACACAATGCAAAAAATATGATTTATGTAAGATAATATCTTAATCATTTTTTATTTTTTAAAATATTACTTGAATCATTATTATTTGGGTAAATTACAAATACATCTCTTGAGATTTGTTTAAAATATAATTTTCTTTTGTGATTTTATAAATTACATCTCGATCTTTGAAGTTTCTAATTTTTTAACAAATGGTTCTTTTTATTAATAAATTATCAAGTTAATTAATAATTTTTAATGATATCATAAATTTATTTTAATTAATAATTCAAGTAATTTTATTATTGTGTAGGAGAATAATTAGGAATTTTATTTTTTTAATTAATTCTATGGATTACCTAATCTTAATTGAATCAATCTTAATTAATACCAATCTCATTATAATATAATTGAACTCCTATTAGGCTTAACACTTTAAACTGATTCAAATCACAACCTCCTAATCAATTGATTCACATATAACCACAAACACATAAAGTGTAATTAAACTTAAAATTCCTGTAATTAAATGAATGCAAAATGACATGCAATCTGTGATTATCACAACATTAGGTTTAGAGATCATTTTATGTTGTTTACAAGGACATGATTAATCAAATTATTTGGTAAGAAAATAAATTATTGTTTTAAAAGTTAATTTTGTTTATTTTTATCTATCATTTTCAAACTGCCAGTTACATATTGTTAGAGGTAGTCAATATAGTTAGTGGTGGTGGTGATATAAATAAATAGGTAAATTAAGTAGATAGATAGGTAATACTAAACAGGTACATGACACATGAACAGATATGTAACACTTGATAGATAAGTGAAAAATAGATAGATAGATAGACAAGTAAAAGTTTGTTATCCTTATTAGGGGTGTGTGCAGTGCGGTTCGGACGATTTGAAAATAAAATTACAAACCGAACGGCGGATTGGTAGATTAGCGGATTAACAAATTGTGGTTTGGACTGTTTTTGGCGAATTGACAGATTGAAGTTTATTCTAACTAATCATCATACATTTGCATAATATATAATACTAAATTATATAATATTTTTTAAATATATAACACAAAGTAATTTTACATAATATGTTTCATATATATAACCACCAATTTGTAATAAATTTCACATCTTCAATCTCTCTCACACTTATTTTTACATTGATATTTCATTAGAGGTTAAAAAATATATATGTATTAACTATAGCGGAACGGTTCGGTTGGCGAATTATAAATTTTAAAGTTGAAATCGCGATTAGTGGTTAAAACGGTACGAATTAACACAGATCGATGCGATTTTAACGAATTAGACGGTATTTTACACAATCATAATCCTTATTATCCCAAAAAAATTAGAAATTGAGATTATTACCTCAAAAAATTCGAAGTTAGATTTATAGTCCAAGTAAATTCATAATCATAAGGATTTAATCCCGACAATCACATCAAACGGGTCATTCAAGGAATTAATAGAATAATAATAAAATATACGTATAATTCTTAAATTTTCAACTTTATCAATTTTATCGATAAATATTTGTAAAACTATGTTTGTATAGTCAAAATCTCAAGGGTAATTAGAAACTATTTTCTTATTTTAATCTGTTGCAAACAGGTAAATTATGAGAATTGAAAACCATATTTTCATTTCAGTTTTAAAGAGAAGTTGAATAAAAGTATTTTGAACAGTTAATGAAAATATTAACATTCAAATGTTCTAAAAAGTTAAATTAAACACTGGAATAGATTTTGAAATTTCTTCCTAAATAAAGATTCCTAAACCATTCAAACACTTAAAATGAGATCCTCGCATGTATTAGATTGCTAGATATTGAATTCTTAACATTGAGATTCCATTCAAACATAATTACAATGTTTTCGACAAAATAAAAAAGACAAATTAGATTAACAGTCTCTATATGTTAGATCTTGTATCATTTTGGTCTCGACTTTTTAATTGTGATTTATTTGATTTAAAATTTTGAATCTCATTCTAAATAAGAACAATTGAAAACATTGTTATTTCAAGTATAAAGTCGTCATACAACTTATTCTGTGTTAGTTAGCTTATATGTTGTTTGAAATATAATGACAATTTTTTTAATGAATAATGTTGAAATTTTTTTTTGTTATAAAGTTTTATTTGGTTTGATTTTCAGAATTTTTTTTTAAGAAACTAAAAAATAAATTGGTGAAAAAAATTAAAAACACATCATTTTTATATCATTTTATCTTTTGGGGGTAAAAATAAATTTTTTTATATTTATTTTGGTTGAATTAGTTTTTATTTTTTCAAAAGTCAAACATGACAACAATTTTGATATCATTATTAACCCAATCCATTAAATCAAAAAATTCAAAACTAAAAACATTTCATATATTAAACATATCGATTATATATTAAAAGTTTAATAACCATCCATTACATGATAATCATCAAAAAAATATTTGTTAATAAAAAATGCAACCATCTATTGCATGATAACTATCAAAAAATATTAATAAAATAACCATCCATTACATGATCATCATCTAAACATATATTAAAAATTAATTTAGTAAAAAAATAAATAAAATAAAAATATAAAAGATTTATCATTTTTATATAATTATATTTTTGGTGAGTAGAAATAATTTTTAAAAGTTTAAAAATATGTTTTTGATATTTATTTTTATTAAACTAGTTTATATTTTATCAAATTGACAATTTTGCTCTTAAAATTGAGCAACAATGTTTCAATTATCTTTATTTGGAATGAGATTCAAAATTTAAGATCAAATGTATCATAATTGAAAAGTTATGGACCAAAATAATACAAATCTCAAATAATAGGGACCGTTAGTGCAATTCGCCCAAATAAAAAAGTTAACTATAAGAGCAAAAGTGATACAGAAATTTGAATCACAATGAGAGGTGGTTTGGGTATCACATATTATTTTTAAATTTTTTTTTATTTATTACAAAAAGATGTATAAAAATATAAAGAGGTGATGTGATAAAAATAAACTAATAAACAACTTATTTGGCTTGTTGCTAGGCCTCGTTTGGAGACTACATATTTTAGTCGAAAAGTCATTATAAGTTATCACATCACTTTCTTTATTTTTCTGTCCATTTTTTCGTAAAAAGTCAAAAAATTACTATTTTTATTTTAAAAATATGAACAACTCAGTTTATATTCTACGTTTTTTTTTGTTCCCAAAATACCCTTAACTAATAATATAGGATAAATTACAAATACATTTCTTTAGATTTTGCTTAAAGTATAAATTGTCCCATGTGGTTTAAAAAATTATAAATACTTCATTGTTGGAATTTTTTTATTTAACAAATTAACTAAAAAAATAAAATTCATAATTACTCTCCTGGGTAATAATAAAATTACCTAAATTATTAATTAAAACATATTTCTAAAATTATTAAAAACTGTTAATTGACTTGATGATTTTTAATAAAATGAGCGATTTGTTATGAAATTAAAAATTTTAAAAGATAAAATATAATTTCCAAAACTATAAAAATTAATTCCTATTTTAATCAAATCTCATTATTGTATTGGTAATTTATCCAATATATCTTTCACGTTGATTTGAAAAGTCATCACAGTTATAATTTGCAAAGGCCATGACTGTTACGAATGGCTACTTGCCTTTCACAATACTTTTTTTTTTTTTTTTTTTCCTTCATTTAGAGCAAGCCTTTTCTCATACTTAAAAGTATGGAAACTTATAACGCCAAACCCAAAAACAAACAAACAACACCAACCCAGTGGTTTTACAAACAGATCAAAGAATCGCATTTTGCTGTGAAATTAAGAAGGGGGGGCAATGTCTCTGAAGCAACCTAATTTGGACAACCAGACAAAAATTACTTCTTGTACAGGTGATGCTTTTATAAAGTCATATATCATGATTAGTTGAATTATATTTTTATAAACAGAGCCATTGTATTCACTATTGAGTAAAATCCTAATTCAGAGGGAGGAATTTGATGAAAGACCCTGAAACATCTGAGGCCAACTTGATCAATCAACACTTCCCTCGATATATTTCAGCATTTTCCCAAACCATACAAATTATTAATTTGCCTGAAGAATGCATGCTCTGGATTCTTTGGATTTAACTTGACAGTGTCTGTGCCTTTTATGTTGTGTTTTCATTTGGGATAGGATTGTCTTTAGTTCATTTTGTAAACTGGACGGTATTGTTGGACCCGTGGAACCTATCATGAGTCATGTTTCGATAATTCGAACTGTTCAATGTGTACAACTCGTCGAATACTTTATCCTTGTAAAAAAACAAGTTGATTGGATATAACGGATCAAATTTTTGTCAATAATTTATTTTAAAAATTATATTTACCATTGATAGAAATCTGATCCGATCAAGTAGCTATCGAAATCTGATCAACGTGATTTTTTTAAGATAAAGTATTCGATGAGTTCCACACATTAAACGTCTCAGGTCATCGAAATAAGACCCGTAGTGGCTCTCCACAAGCTAAACAACATGCTCTAATCTGATCTTGGATTAGGAAAAAGCCTGACCCTTTTCATTTTCCATCTATTCTCTCTCTTACCACCAATGTAGCCACCCTAGTGGTAAAGGAATTTGCTCTCTCCTTACAAATTGGGATCCTCCCCTTGCACTCCCTCCTTGTAGGGCATTCAGGCCCACTTTTAGGCCCAATTTTAATAATTCGAACCGTTTATATTTTAAGATTTATTCAGTATATCATACTTGTAAAAAATCAAGTTGATCGGATATCAGAAAATATGTGTTCGGAAAACTGTTTATTAAATTCTTTAAAAAAATAGTTTTTAGTTCGATTTTTTCGAACACATGCTTTCTAATTTTTGATCAACATGATTTTTTACAGGTATGATATACTGAATAAATCTTAAAATATCAACGATTCGGATTATCAAAATTGGGCCTAAAAGTGGGCCCGAAGGCCCTGCGAGGAGGAAGTGCAAGGGAGGATATGTGCTCTCTCCTTACTGCTAGGATTCAAATCCTCTTACATTCAAGTGGAAGTCGGGGCAGGTCTGGGTATAAAAAAAAATATATATATATATATATTCTCTCTCATACTCACACATATGTATACATATTTAAACATAGAAATTTACTTGGTAATTTTTGTTGAAAATTGGTTTTTGAGATATTCTTCTTACAGCAACTGACTTTTTAATCATTTTGAGTGAGTTTAGTCGAATCAAAACGAGTAGACAGACTAACCAAGACAGAGAAAGTTGAGGAAAATTAAAGTTTAAATAGGTGGTATGTTTGCTCCTTATATGCCTATTGGTTTTGATCCTCTGGGGGAGAGTTTGTGCCATATTATGCACTTGGACGTGTTTGTTTTTTGGGGCCGAGCCATAAATGTGTTGGCTTGCCAGCACAAGGCGTTCACACGCCGAGATGGATTCGAAAGAGCATAAAAAAAGTCATCTCATCATGGAAGGATTGTTCGACCATAATCGTAGTCGCAGGTACTAAATAAGAACGGTCGTGGAAGCGTTGTTTGTTAGTATTTTGTTTTCTTCGCAGAGCAATGCCTCATTCTGGGAGAGTATGATATCATTCAGGATGCATAAAAAAATTCCTGTATTTACTACATTTTGGTTCCCTTTGTTCAACTGTCTTAGGAGTGTATTATTCCTCCTCCTTTCACTTTTTTATTTTTTTTTATTTTTTAAATGGGCTGAGCAAAATTTAAAAAAAAAAAAAATGTTTTCACCCAAAATGCAATCTACACGAGTGTTTCGAACTTTTGATTATTTTTGTTTTTAAAAACACGAAAATGGAAAAGATACACACAACTTGCAGCAAATTGGTGAAGTTGAATTTGATAAAATATTTATAAGTTAATTATTATAATTATTATTTTCTTGTCTTTTAGGAGGTTGACAATCACAACTTTATATCCTAATTCTTGATCCTCTATAGTTTTGGGAATGGAAGAAAATAACTCTCCCATGATCAGAATGTTATCATTCATATGATTAATTTTGAGTAATATTAGAGATTATGAAAAAAAATGTCATAAAATGCATCATGAAGATTTTTTATCCTTTGATTTGTGTGTAGTGTTTTATTATTCATACTATATATTAAGCAAAATGAGGTTTTTTTAACCCGCAAGGCTTGTGGGAGCTCCAATATCCCAATCTAAATTTTCTAAATTTTTTATTTTAAAAAAAAAAACTCAGCATTTATTGATTTGGTCAAACTTCCCTGATCAACATTTATTAACTTTTTTCAATCCACATGTCTTTCCACATGCTTGTATTTATTGATTTGATCAAAATCTCCTGATCAACATTTAAAATCCCCTCAAACAAATAATTATAGATACAATCCGTGCATAGTTACTGCAGTACCTTTTTCAACTTCTCCCACATACTATGGTTAGTAATAAGATTGTTAAATTTTTTTATAAAAAATCTTAAAAAACATAATTCACATTTTAAAAAAAATCTAAAACAAATATAAATATTTGTAATTATCCCGTGCATAACACGGGCGATAGGCTAGTATATGTAATTCAAAAGTGAAGAATCTTTCATGATCATCTTCATGACATTTTTTTCATAATTCCTAACATTACTCTTAATTTTTGAGTTATAATTTATATTTAGGCAACAACCATTCCTACGAAAAACAGAAAAACAATATAGACCCACGAACTTTTCCTAGAAAAGTGTCCAAAATATTGTGTTGTAGCACTGGCTTCATTTTGAATGTGTCCACACTTCACCCGGATGAATGCAAGCATTCTAACTATGACTAGGGGTGGGCGCGGGTCGGTTGCGGTCACGGAACTTCCAATCCGCCATCCGTCCGCCAGATTGGTGGATTGAAGAAAATCAATCCGCATCCGTCCACCAATCTGGCGGATGTGGATTGAGCGGATTGGCGGTTTGGCGGATAGATATGAATCGGTTTGGCGGTTTAAAATTTTATAAATTTTCAACATAATTCAACTTGTGCACTTCCTCAAAAAAAAAAAATATATATATATATATTACAGTCAATGACTTAAAAAAGTATTACAATCACTGTATGCCTTATTTAAAGAAAGAAAGTTTGAAACTTTAGAATATCACGATCACTGCATGCCTCATCCACATATTACAATCACAGCATGATTCATCCACATAAAGTATTACAATCTGTGATTCTTAAAATATAATAATAATTCAAACCACCAAAACCATGAACAGAGCAGTAGTAGAGATTGTATGTCTCTATATTGTTACATCTATATATGTTTTTGAAAACAAAAACCAACCAGCATATATCATATTTTCTATTTATTATTTTTAGAGCTAGATTTAAAAACCAAAAAATATAGATAAATAATATGTTTATTTTTTTCAATTCAAAAAATATATTCAAGTTGAAAACTTTTTTTCAACAGAATATTTAAACTCTTTTTCAATTGAAAATACAAACATAATATTTAAACAAATTGAAAATACAAAGTTTTATAAATTACTAGGGGTGCTCGCGATTTGACGGTTTGGCGGTTCGGTTGCGGCCAAAGAAATCTCAAATCCGCCATCCGTCTGCCAAATTGGCGGATTGGAGAAAATCAATCCGCAACCATTCGCTCGTCATCACGCATCCGTCCAAAATGCGGTGGATCGGTTCTGTTCGGTCGGTTTTGGCGGATCGGTATATCCGCTGCTCACCCCTATGATCAGCATTTAAAATCCCCTCAAACAAATAATTATAGATACAATCCGTGCATAGTTACTGCAGTACCTTTTTCAACTTCTCCCACATACTATGGTTAGTAATAAGATTGTTAAATTATTTTTATAAAAAATCTTGAAAAACATAATTCACATTTTAAAAAAAATCTAAAACAAATATAAATATTTGTAATTATCCCGTGCATAACACGGGCGATAGGCTAGTATATGTAATTCAAAAGTGAAGAATCTTTCATGTTCATCTTCATGACATTTTTTTCATAATTCCTAACATTACTCTTAATTTTTGAGTTATAATTTATATTTAGGCAACAACCCATTCCTACGAAAAACAGAAAAACAATATAGACCCACGAACTTTTCCTAGAAAAGTGTCCAAAATATTGTGTTGTAGCACTGGCTTCATTTTGAATGTGACCACACTTCACCCGGATGAATGCAAGCATTGTAACTGTGACTAGGGGTGGGCGCGGGTCGGTTGCGGCCACGGAACTTCCAATCCGCCATCCGTCCGCCAGATTGGTGGATTGAAGAAAATCAATCCGCATCCGTCCACCAATCCGGTGGATGTGGATTGAGCGGATTGGCGGTTTGGCGGATGGATATGAATCGGTTTGGCGGTTTAAAATTTTATAAATTTTCAACATAATTCAACTTGTGCACTTCCTCAAAAAAAAAAAAAAAAAAAAAAAAAAGTATTACAGTCAATGACTTAAAAAAGTATTACAATCACTGTATGCCTTATTTAAAGAAAGAAAGTTTGAAACTTTAGAATATCACGATCACTGCATGCCTCATCCACATATTACAATCACAGCATGATTCATCCACATAAAGTATTACAATCTGTGATTCTTAAAATATAATAATAATTCAAACCACCAAAACCATGAACGGAGCAGTAGTAGAGATTGTATGTCTCTATATTGTTACATCTATATATGTTTTTGAAAACAAAAACCAACCAGCATATATCATATTTTCTATTTATTATTTTTAGAGCTAGATTTAAAAACCAAAAAATATAGATAAATAATATGTTTATTTTTTTCAATTCAAAAAATATATTCAAGTTGAAAACTTTTTTTCAACAGAATATTTAAACTCTTTTTCAATTGAAAACACAAACATAATATTTAAACAAATTGAAAATACAAAATTTTATAAATTACTAGGGGTGCTCGCGATTTGACGGTTTGGCGGTTTGGTTGTGGCCAAAGAAATCTCAAATCCGCCATCCGTCTGCCAAATTGGCGGATTGGAGAAAATCAATCCGCAACCGTTCGCTCGTCATCACGCATCCGTCCAAAATGCGGCGGATCGGTTCGGTTCGGTCGGTTTTGGCGGATCGGTATATCCGCTGCTCACCCCTAACTGTGACAATCCCATTATGTATTATATGTGGTATTTAATTATTTAAGGAGATTTAGATTTTAATTAGTCGTTATTCTAATTTAATTTGGGATTTACAAGGATTATGGAGCTTAATCAGTAAGTGATTTTAATGATTCATTTTGGGATTAGAAATTAAAGGCCTTAGTGATTTACAAAACCAAAATTTATGTGATAATAAAGTTTAATTTGATATTTGAAGCCTTTTGGGATATTGATTAAAAATCTGATTCAAATTGATAAATTTAGTTATGATTGATTGGGCCTTAATTGAAGTTAATTAGGCTAATTGAGTTGTATGGGAATTCACCAATCAAGATTAAACATGATTAATTGTGATTTAACTAAACTAATTATGTAATTGAGAGTTAAATCAATCCTACCCACGTGATTAATTGCGAATTTGTGTGCCAATGTATGTTATATTGATCAATTCATAAAATAAAGAGGAGCTGGAGCCTTGCATATGTGTGTATATTATGTTTGTGTTAAAGTCCAAGAGTGGGTGTATTGAGAAATTTAGTGGGTGTGCAAAGAAATCAAATGTATGTGTGTATAAGTGTTGTGCTGGAGGCTTAAAACAAGGTACACGTATCACGACCCAAATCCGCCCCTATAGGTTTAGTGATGTAATCAACCAGTAATCCATGATTACCAAAGGTCTTCTCATACAAATCAAATGATCAGGGCTAGCGGAAGCCGATTATTAAAAACATAAAACGTCCAACGAGCGTGAATATTTACATGAGACAAAATGTATTGTTATATATATACACACATATGTACAACAAGGCAGTACTAGATTGTCAAAATGCAAACAAAAGAGAGATCACATCCCCATCGTCCCCAGATACACAACCAAAGTAAAACTGTTCATAAGGGTGATCTCCGGCCACCCCAAAACCCCGGCAGCTGGGAACCTCACAGTGAGGCACAAAAGGATAGCTTAACAAAACCGAGGCAAGGTCGTCGCCACTAAGTCCCCTCCATAACTGAATCACCTACATACGTATATCAAAACGTGAGCTAGAGCCCAGTGAATAACAGCTGTGTAAAGAGGTTCTAAATGATGTCCTTAATGTAAAACAAATCATATACTTAACAGATTCTTATCTCATACAAGAAACATAAATGTTATACATGGTACATCCCATAACAATCTAATACAGGCGATCTTGAAGACCAAACGGACGGTCATGAAGACCGGTAATCAGATACGATGGCTATCAATATAGTAAACAGGAGTTCCAAGAATTGGAACTGACAGAGATCTCTGTAACAATGTAAACAGGTGCTAAGGATGCCACGACATACATGGTAAGAAAATAGGATCATCATTCATTAAGCATAAGAAAAGCATGTTAGAACAGAGAATAGTATAAGACAGGAAAGAGATACTTAAAGTTAAACATATCTTTACAACAGTGTTACTCACAGTTGGCTTCGCGAAATACGTGATTGGGATGCGACGTTTGACTTACACAGATACATAGATAAGCATAGCATGATTAATCTGTGTGCAACCAACTAGTTGTTTTCATTGTTTAGTGATTGGTTGACCTAATTGTCTTTTATTCTCTTTTAATACCCGTAGTACCTGTGCGATGCAAATGAACATCAAATACATGTGAAAACCATGCTAATGGAGACCCATAAGATGGGAAAATGAAGTAGAAAACTAAAATCGGGCCAGCCAAACAGCCACATGTGCGGGACCTTCACTGTACTTGCGCCGTACGTGCACCGAAAGGTGCAATTATTTCAGAAAGCTCAGCTCATCTCTCCTGTTTTTCGCACGTGCGGGCCTCCCCGTCGTACATGCACCACTGCCTCTCCCACCGTGCAGTCCTCCCTGCTGTACATGCAGCTCTGGGTGTTACAGAACCAAAAATCTACTCTGTTTTTGAGCTCTCACCTTTTCAAAAACCAAACCCAATTTTGAACAAATCAAAGCCCAAAATTTACCAAGACATGGTGAATGAGCAACTTCTAGGTTCAAATCAAAATCATGGCTTTAAAATAACCCATTGACATTTAGAAAAGCAAAGATTAAGACTTTGAGTGTAAAGGCAAAATCAAGAACTATACAAATGTAACTTTTCCAACTCAAATCCATGAATTCCTTCCTCTAAATACCAAAACTCATGCAAAGAGCAAGGAATTGAACATGAATGATGCTATGTATGTTATGTATGAACATGAATTCCTTTATTTAAAGTTTTTAACACACACTACACTACCCAATTCCTGATTCAACTCAATTCCTATAATCACATGTGGGGATTAACTTAATCTCATAGGTTTAGAGGAGAATTTCTCACCTTTTAGGGTTGATTTGGTGAATTTGCTCCTAAGCTTTCTGTTCTTTTCCCTCTCCTCCTTGTTCTCCAAAGCTCTAAAACTCTCTTTCTCCCTGTGGACACCCAATTTTTGACCGCCTGTAAGGCTCGAGCATTTTACTTGGAACACTCAATGATGAAAGTAGTATTGTGCGTGGTTCGAGGTCTTAATGAAGAAGTCTTGTTCAAGCTTCGAAACAACCCTAAACCTTCCATATTCCCATTGATCATACCCCAGAAATCCCTTTTTACACCTTGTGCCACCCTGTGTTAAGGCTAAAATAGAAAAACAGGGGAATTCATTGAGGCCCGGCCGTGCCTCATTGAAGGCTGGCTAGGCTTTAGTAGCGAGAAACAGTGTTCTGGGGGGGAGGTCACCAACTGTCCATTTTTGAAGATATTTGTCACCTTTTGTGCTCAAATTCTATAAATACGACCATATACCTCTGTTTGGGGGTTGAACAATTAAGAGAAAGCCTATACATATAGAGAGAGCTCCTTCTTCCTCCTTCTTCCATTGTAAGCTACCTTTGAGTTAACCTACCAACCTTGTATCATCTATATACACTATACACAACCTTGACTCATCATCTTAGAGCCTTGCTTGACCCTTGAGAAGCATAATTCAAGCTTGAGAGTGTGTCAAGAGTGAGTTTGATCATCAACCAAAGCTTACTCTATTTTGAGAAGTATAAACTTGTAACTTTTGTTCTTGTTTTTGCTTACTTCATTTCTACCTATTTCTTGTATTCTTGGGCTGTTTTGCATCCATTTTAAGTGTTAGAACTTGGGTTTGGATAAGCTACCAAAGGTGGTAAGGTTAACACCCTTACTTGCACCTATTTTTATAACTCAACCCTTGGTTCCTTTACACTCTTTTTCTTTGATTTTTGAACTAATTTTCAGAGTTGAACTAAGGCCAAAAAACATGATTTGAAGTCTTAAAATTGGAGGGGTTGGCCACCCCTCCTTGTTTTTGCTTACATAGCTTTGGTGTCTTTACCTTTTTGTTTAGCTTTTGAGCTCTTTTCTTATATTTTCAGCCACTGTTTTTGGCTTATTAGAGACTGTTTTAGGGTTGTTCTAATCTATTTAGTTGATTCAAGCTTTGATTAGTTCATTTGTTATAGCATTGGTCTTTATACATAGCTTGTATTATGTTGTTCTTAGCTTTTCTTTGTCTAACTTTCAGGTAAATGACCTCATTTTAAGAATCAACTTGCCACTCATTTCTTTCATTTAAGAGTTGTTTCAATCGGTTGATGGTTATTCAACACATTAACTAAAGATTCACGCTTAATGGCTTAATCTTTACGGAGATTCATTGTTAATGGCATGATCCCTCTTTCATGTTGAGAATTATTTCCCGTTTGACGCTTCTCTCCTTTTAGAGGACTTAATCATCACTTTGGACAAATGGACTAAAGAATGGAAATGACTAAGAGAATTGGTTTAAAAGCAACCAACACACATAAAGAAAATGAGTCATCTTGCTTGGGTTTGGCCGGACATTATGCCAAGTTTATCAAGTCAAGAGTGGTCATAAGCTAATTCATGGCGTTTTGATGATTCTTGAAGCATCTCTACTTCCTTTTTTGAGTTAATTCCATGATAAAGAGGAAGGAGTGGTCATATTCATTGTATTCATTGATTTTTGTCTGAAATTGTATCCGAAATCATCAAGCAATCAATTTGCTGGTTGATGGTTTTGGAAACAATTCTAACATTCTCTCAAGGCTTTTCCATGACAGAAAAGGAAGGAATGGACAAACAAAGCTTGAACAACTCTGTCTACACTGTTTTCACTTCAGAACACAAAACAGAGTTTTGCACAAAATTGAGGCACAACCAGCCTTCTCTAGGCCCGGCCGGGCTTCATTAAGGGCTGGTTGGTCCTAAATGTTTGGTCAGCAGTGTATTTTTGCAGAAAACAAAAGGCAGTGGCTGAGGTGAAATAGAGCAAGCTTGGGGCAGACAAAGCTGTTCTTGAACATTGTGCATGTGCATGCATGCAATTCTTACGCATCCTCGTTTACATTATGATCATCATGATTAATTTAATTTAATATTGTTTGTTGTAATTAGTCTTATTAGTTATCAAGTGTTGTAATAATTATTATTGTCCCTTTGCAATTGTTGTAGTTAATTAGGTAAAATAGCGAGTTTATTTATCTTGGTTATCCTTATTGTAATAGCATAGTTAGCTAGTTAGTTAGACTCGCTTATTTATTCATTCGGTTTTGTAATAATTAGTTAAATTCGGACATTTGGACTTTGATTAGCACCCTCTTGCACGAGGGCAATGTTGTAATAAGTTGCATGTCTTCCAACCCCACGTCTTTCCCCCTTTTACTTACTCGTTTACGATAGTTAGTATAGGGCATCACATTTCATTAGCATTCTTATGATTTGCATCCATTGTCTTGCATGCATCCAAGGTTCAACTCATCATGCTAACCCAATGTCAAAATTGTCAAACTCATTACTTGAAAACATGCTCCCTCGCATGTCTTGAATATAATCATATACCATGCTCATAGCCGAGCCTATAAAATACATAATGTGTGCGTTGCATTAGTTATACTGCATTAATTAGGAACATGCATATTTTTCTAATTATTTTGCTTTGTTTTGGCTGGGAGTACTAGATGAGCTTTTATGTCTTAGCATCTTGTATCGAATTTTTGTGCTGCCATATCTAAAACATGAATACCATGAGGCTAATTGCTTAAATGATATAATTGTTTGAATGCCTGTGGATGAAGGCTAGTTGCTTGAACTGGGATGGTTTGATTAAATGTCCATTTTTTTTAGCCCATTTTTTTTAAGTGGCAAATTCACAAAATAATCTCAAAACAAAACATAAGATCAAATGTTCAATTCTTACAAACTAGTCTATACCTTATGTGCGTATCACATAGTAAAATCGCTAATAAATCAGAATAAGAGCATATAATGTAAATAAGAAACACATCATGATTAGTAGAGGCCGATGTTTCATCGGGCGAGTGGGATGTTCAATTCATGACCTTTCCCTCTCGTACCTAAGTTCCCGAGCCGAGACACTTTGGTGATGACTGACTAATGGCCTTTGGCACGAGTCTCGGGTTTCCTAAGTTTTCTAAAAATATTTAGGTGGCAACTCTGTATTTTGGCAAAGCAGTCCATGTTTGGCATTTGATTCAAACATTGATTTTTCAAAAAGAATTGCTGGATTTAGACTCTTTTTTGTGTTTTCATTATTTTACATTGCACTTGTGAAATCAGATTCAGAACCACAAGTGGAGTTTAAACTGTAGGGCTATTCGTCTTCCGAAAGGAGCACGAAAAGTCGGGCTACACTCCCCCAGGTTATATCTCTCTCTTTCCACTTGAAATCAAATTTCTATAAAATACATAATTTACTTTGGCTTACAATCACTTCAATTAAATTATTTCTTACTATAACCTAAGTTAATTTAACCCCACTTTATCTGATTAAGGTGAGTTAGGCTCTAACCACTTAGTCCATTATCAAATTTGTAACCTTACAATTTAGTGAGTCAGACAGGTCTTTTTAAAAACTAATGTATCTGTCAAGCAAAACATAATGCACATAACATATGGTACACACTTAACACACAGATAAACATAGAATGCACATATAAAGACATAATTAGGTAACCCACAAAATGAACAACTAATTAGGGGATAGGTATTACAGCACGTGTGCATTGTGGTCAGCAAAAGGAGTGTATATGCATGTGTATGTGTTGAAGAGTTTAAGTGAGACTCATTTGGGTTCATATAACAAGGACAAGTGTCCCACTAGTAAAATAAAATAAAAAGAAAAGAAAAGAAAAAAAGAATGAAGGAAATAAAAAAAGGAGAGGATGTAAGTGTGTTGGAAACAGCGGAAGGAAAGAAGGAGAAACCGAGAGAGAGAGAGAGAGAGAGAGAGAGAGAGAGAGAGAAGAAAGAAAGAGTTCAACAGTGGTAGAGAATTCAAGTCAAGGGAAAGGAATACAAGAAGAGAAGTAATGAGAGAAAGGAAAAGCTCAAGAATTTTAGCCCATTAAAGTTTAAGGTATGAAATTTATGCTTGATTTTTGTAGAGTCTTTATGTTACGCTTGAAATTAAAGATGAGTTTGGGTTCAATTTCAAATAATTGGAAAGAAATAATGAAAATATGAAATAATGTGAAGATTAATTATATTGAGTTTTGCATGTTAAATCAAGTTAGATTGAAAAACATGAGTCATGATTCTTAAAATTTTTAAACTTGATAATCAAAAATTAGTTTGATTTTGATTTAAATCTCATACATGCAACATTTTTGAAAGGGCTTTATATGATTTTTGAAACATGAAGAATTTGGCACCAAATCACACAAGCATGTGCATATTTTGTTGAATCTCATGAATTTGAGTGTGATTTCTACCATTTGAGATGAAATTAGAGTTTACATCTCATATGCATGCATAATCCATGAAAATATAGAATTTAGTTGCATGAGTTTTGAAGTTATGGAAATGAATTTGAAATAATTTGGGCTTGTATGATGAATCCATGGAGATTTGAGCTTCAAATCTTGTAAAATTGGCATTTATATCATGTTGGAAATTGTATGGTTGACATATAGGACAAAACATGTAAGTTGTATCAGTTAAAGTTGTGTTTTGAAGCTCAAACAGCATTTTGGAAAACCTAGAAATTGACTTTATCGCTCGAGCGAAGAAGTTGTCGCTCGAGCGTAGAATGCGCTTACCAATATTTTTGCAGACCAAGGGGGTTCACTCGAGCGACCAATGTTGCGCTCGAGTAAAGAGCCCTGTTTCAGAAAATTTTGAAATGTTGTTTCATGTTTCATGTTCCGATTTCCGTTCTCTTTTATTTCTAAGCACTCTTAGGCATACATTAAGCATTATAAATGAATTGAAAGAGTAAGAAAGAAGCCTAAGAGAATTAAACAAGTTAAGAACAGAATGAATTGTATTGTGACCCGATTTTTATGTATATTATGAATTGTGTCACGACCCAAACCTGCCCCTATAGATTTAGCGTCATGACCGGCCAGTAATCATAGATTACCTACGGCCTCCATACAAATTAATCCATTTAATATAAAGTATAGGGCTTAGCGGAAGTATAATATAACATAACACATAATAAAGATTAATCCATTGAGCCGTGCGTATATGAAAAGAGCTTTGTATAATAAGCAAAGATTTGCTCCAAAAGTACATTCATCACATTTATACAAATTTTCATGTCTTATAATTATATAAACCCCAACTATACACATATACAAAACCATTGAACAAACAAAAAGGGGGTTTAGCTAGCATAGCTCCAACAGAGCCTGGTTCACTTCACTTGGAAGCTCCTCAAAAGGCTGACTCGGGTAGGCTGAGGCTTGCCCACCTACATACATATAAATAATTAGTGAGCTAGGACCCAGTGAGCAATAACAAAATAAAGAGGTTATATGAATGAAGTTCGATAACATTGCCAAACCAGTTCCCAATAATCAATCCTCATTAACCAATAAATTTCATTATCGATGTCTTTCAATATTAAATTAAGTGGCACATCCATGAGGCGATAATATTCCAATAACAATGGACCATAAAGGTCAACCCAATGGACCACGAAGGGTTGAACAAAAGATCTCTGTGTTTCAATTATTCCAATAGCCATGGTATTGTTACCCCTAGGCAAGGTCCCATAATCAATGGATGCCACAATATAATTTCAAAAGTGAACTTCATTCATTAATAGAAAGTAACATTTTAATAAATCATTCAATCAATCGCATATTGATTTCAAGAACAATAACTGTTAGTCCCTTTATTGTCAAATCCGGGTACAAAACTTTGAGTTGTTAAGTTGATATTTTCCTGTATTTTTGTCTTTCCCGCTCAAGCGGGATCATTGGCGCTCGAGCAGATTTTGGATCTCTCAGTATTTTGTCAGGTAGTAAAAGTTACTAGAGTGCGTTGATTCGCGCTCGAGCGGGCTCTCAAGCGCTCGAGCAGACCACTTGTAAAAGTACTGGAGTGTGTGATTTTGCGCTCGAGCGGGCTCTCAAGCGCTCGAGCGGACCACTGTTTTGTCACACGCATATTTTGCTGAAGCCGCTCGAGCGGGATGTTGGGCGCTCGAGCGGAGATCACGGACTCAGTTGCCTATTTATATCTATTTAGGATGTTTTAGGATTTACTTTTCCTAGATCTTACTCAAGAGTCCTAGGGTTTGTTTGAAGTTTTTTTTGAGGTTTTTTGAGTTTTCCTTGATGTTTTTGAGAGAGTTCTAACTATGATTGAGATTACATCAAGGAGTTTGTTACTTTATAGTTCAAGAGAGTTCTCTCGGTGGATTCCGAAGATTCAAACGTAGAGTTTCAAAAGGCGTTTGATTCTGTACGTAGTCGTTAATTCGACAAGTGAAGTTGTGGATTCAACTTCAGGTGGATCAGTTCCGAGACGAAGGCTTGGTGAAAGAGTTACAGAAGATTCGAAGGCAAATTGACTGAGTTGGGTAATTTGTGTATTATCTTTGTAATCTTTCTTTCTTCAGTAGTGGATTGATTAGTGGCGTTTCGCCCGTGGTTTTTATTACAATTGAAGGTTCTTCAATTGTGGTTTTTCCACGTAAAAATCGTTTGTGTCGATTTATTGTTTATTCCGAAAAACAAACAATCTAAATCACTTTCGTAAGTGCTTGTTGATTTAGATTGTGTGTTTTGGATTATTGGGATTTGGAATATTTTAATCTTGATCTAATCACGAATCACTTAGGATTTTCAATTGGTATCAGAGCGGGTCACTCTTTGTTTTATCAAAACTATAGGAGTGTGATTTTGTGTGACTAGTATTATGGATTCTATTCGTGAAGGTAACTCGACTCATAGACCTCCTTTACTCGACGGTACAAACTATTCTTATTGGAAAGCTCGTATGAGAGCGTTTTTAAAATCCATCGATGAGAAAGTTTGGCACTGCGTGATCTATGGGTGGAGTGAACCTATTGTCACCATTGATGGTGTAGATATTCCTAAACCCCTTGATAAATGGGACACAACTGATTACCAAAACTCGAGTTGGAACAGTAAGGCTCTCAATTCCCTGTTTTGCTCCGTCACACCTGAAGAATTTCGTCGTATCTGCACGTGTGAGGTAGCAAAAGAGGCTTGGGACATTCTTGAAACGATTCACGAAGGTACTACCTCTGTCAAAGGTCAAACTTCAACGTCTCACCTCCGCCTTTGAAACCCTTTTTATGCGGGATGATGAGACGTTTGATGATTTCTATGCAAAACTTAGTGATATCGTTAATTCCTGTTTCACACTCGGTGAAAAATCCCAGAAGCTAAAGTGGTTGGAAAATTTTGAGGTCTTTACCCGAGAGGTTCCAATCAAAAGTGACAGCCATTGAGGAGGCTCAGAATGTTGATACCCTCAAGCTTGATCAATTGGTTGGAAACTTGCAGACTTATGAAGCCCACCAGATTTCAAAGAAAAAAACAAAAAGATAGTGTGGCTTTCACTAGTGCTCATGAGACTGCAAAAACTCCGGAGACTGAATTTGATTTAGAGTCTGAGATGACGGCTATGCTTACAAAACAGTTTAAAAAAATTTTGAAGAAAAAGAAGCCTAATTTCAAGACCCTATTTCAAAAGACAAGAGTAATGAAAAACCCAAAACTTTTCCACCAAAATTTGCTCAAAAACTGAAAAGAAGATTGTAAAGGGCAAGGGGTCAAGTGCTATGAATGTCAAGGGTTTGGTCATATTGCCCTTGAATCTGCCTTCGAAAAGAATCGAAAGAAAGTTACACTGTGACTTGGGATGATGAAAGCGGGTCGGAGCAAGAACCCGAAGAACCTGAATCCAGTGAAGACGGGATAGTGCTTTCATGGCATTTGGTCCACTTTTTCTCAACCTCTTCCAAAGCCATCGGAATTAGCTCGTGGTCAGAACCTGCATCATGCTCCCACCTTTGATGGGACTAACTACCTGTATTGGAAAATCAGAATGAGGCTTTTCTGAGAGCTTTTGAACCAGAAGGTTGGCAAGCCATTGAAGAAGATACAGAAAGTGCAAACAATCCGGGCAATCAAAGAGCCCTGATCACTATTCGTGGAGTAATTTCCTATGAAGAACAGCAACGAGTTGTTCACTGCACAAAGGCTAAAGATGCATGGAAAATTCTGAGCCAATTCCATGAAAGAGAAGTTTCACCTTCACCACCATCCAGCAACTTCCTGCCTTGGTTGCTAGATTGGATGAGGTCAAGGAGAATGAAGAGCAAAAAGAGGATGATGAAACATCTGAAGACAATGATGAGATCAATGGTGATGAACTACAACAAGCTTACGAAAGCTGTACGAGGAATCTCTAAATTTGTCCAAAATCAACAACAAACTCTCTCTCAAGCTCAAAACATGTGAGAGTGAGAATGTCAGGCTAAAAGGAGAACTTGTAGCAAAAACAGAATGTCATCAAGATCTCAAGTGACAGGCAAGACTTATGTGGAAAACTTCTATCCTGTAAAACTGAAAGGAGTGAAATTCTGAAGTGTATTCCACATATGAAGAAAAGCTTGAAAGCTTTGAGATGTCACAAGTTGCATTGGAAGAGATAGTCTGTCAGAAAGATAAAGAACTTCGTATTGCTAGAGCAACAATCTCCATGTGGAACAAAGGTTCCAAATCTCTAGAAGACATTCTCGGGTCTCAACAAATGGGTTGTGACAAAAGTGGGCTAGGCTATGGTGCAACAGCTCAGGGACAGGCCTCTACCTCACATAACCTGAAGACTCAAGCAAAGGGAAAGTTGAAGGTAGACCAGGATGATTCCTCTTTTCATCTACTGAAAGTGGGTAAGATTAACAAAAAGGGTAAACCTGTTTTTATTTGTCATCATTGTGGTAGGTATGGCCACATTCGTCCGTATTGCTATGAACTGTTTGGTAAGGTGTCTCAAAATGGTAGAAATTCGAATACATTTTTGGTTAGGAGACAACCTTACATGTCTAGGCGGAATACCAAGATTCATGAGGGTGTTCACAGCCAAGACATTGACCAAGACAAAAGGATTTGGGTAAGGAAAGATGATTTGACTTGTTTAGTTGTTCACACTGCCTTAAAGCACGTGACTCACACATGTGGTATCTTGATAGTGGCTGCTCTCGTCACATGTCCGGTAACAAATCTTACTTCACCTCTCTTGAAAAATATGAAGGAGGAATTGTTACCTTTGGAGATGGCGGCACTTCTAGAGTCATTGGTAAGGGCTCTATAAGTGTTGCTGGTCTTCAAACTGGATAATGCTCTACTTGTTGATGGTCTTAAAGCAAATCTTTTAAACATTAGTCAAATGTGTGATTCCATCATGAAGTATTGTTTTCTAAAAATAAATGTGAAATTTTGGATAAAAAGGGAAATACTGTCTTACATGGGGTTCGCACATCTGATAACTGCTATGGGATTGTTACTACTAATGATCTCACTTGTCACTCTGCCATCATAAGTAACATTGATTTGTGGCATCAAAGATAAGGTCACATGAATTTCAAAGACCTAACTAAGATAGCCAACAAAGAGCTTGTGAGAGGAGTACCTAAATTGGGTAAGAATTTGAGCCATGTGTGTAGACCATGTCAACTAGGAAAGCAAACCCGTGCCCCTCATAAAAAGGTGAACAGCTTTACAACCAAACGTCCTCTTGAATTGGTTCACATGGATTTAATGGGTCCTACTCGCACTGAAAGCATTGGAGGTAAAAGATACATTTTTCTAACTATTGATGATTTTACTCGGTTTTCATGGGTAAATTTTTTAAGGAAAAAATCTGATACGTTTGATGCTTTCCAGGCTTTAGTCCTTAAAATCCAAAATGAACAAGGTATTTCCATTGGGCGTATCATAAGAATTCGAATTGATCATGGTCGTGAATTTGAAAATAGTTCGTTTTTGGATTTTTGTGATATGCATGGAATCAAGCATGAATTTTCTGCACCTATTACTCCACAACAAAATGGAGTGGTTGAGAGGAAGAACAGAGTTGTCAAGAAATGGCTAGGGTCATGCTCCTTAGTAAGAGTCTTCCTCAAAGTTTTGGGCCGAAGCCCTAAATACTGCTGTTTATGTCATAAATCGCGTGTATTTAGGCCGGCACTTTACAAACTCCATATGAATTGTGGAAGGGTTTGAAACCTAATGTAAAATACTTCAAAACTTTTGGGAGTAAATGTTACATCTTCAAAGATAGAGAGCCCTTGGGCAAATTTGACTCCTGAAGTGATGAAGGTATTTTTCTAGGGTATTCAACCAACAGTAGGGCTTTTCGAGTCTATAACCTACGAACTTCATCTTTAATGGAATCTATTAATGTGGTTATAGATGACACAGGTGCACCTACTCCAGCAACAAATAAGGATGACAATGGTGAGTCTCTAATCTTGGATACTGAACCACAAAATCAAGGAGAAGCTGCAGTCCAATCACAAGAAATTGTTACAGCACCATCTTCACAAGTAAGTTCAATTCCAAAGAGTGCTCAAAGGGACATCACTCCTGTTTCTTCTGTCACCGCAAGTCCTGAGCTTAAACCATCAGCAAGGGTGAAATTGAATCATCCAGCTCAACAGGTGATTGGAAGTGTCTAGGATCGAATGAAAACCCGAAGACAGATTTGGGATGAGGTATCACATATGTGTTATGTTTCAGTAATTGAACCTAAGAATTTTAAAGAGGCATTGCTAGATGATAGTTGGGTCAATGCTATGCATGAAGAATTAGGTCAATTTGAATTAGGTCAATTTGAACGTAACAAAGTTTGGACCCTAGTTCCCAGACCTAGAGACATGAATGTGATAAGTACCAAGTGGATCTTTAAAAATAAGTCTAATAAGAATGGTACTGTTGTTAGGAATAAAGCTAGGTTGGTTGCTCAAGGCTATACACAAGTAGAGGGTGTTGACTATGATGAGACGTTTGCCCCAGTTGCACGTCTCGAATCTATTCGTATTTTGCTTGGTGTTGCATGTTTTCTTGGCTTTAAATTGTTTCAAATGGATGTGAAAAGTGCCTTTCTGAATGGGTACTTGAAAGAAGAGGCATATGTTGAGCAACCAAAAGGGTTTGAGGACCTTAAATGTCCTAATCATGTCTACAAGTTAGACAAGGCTTTGTATAGGTTGAAACAAGCCCCTCGGGCTTGGTATAATACACTTACTACCCTTCTTCTTGATAATGATTTTCAAATGGGTAGTGTGGATAAGACCTTATTTGTGAAACATACTAAGTCTCATATTCTTGTTGCTCAGATTTATGTTGATGATATTGTGTTTGGATCTACTACTGAACATCTTGTGAAATATTTTTCGGATTGCATGACACATGAGTTTGAGATGAGCATGATGGGGGAGTTGTCTTATTTCTTGGGTCTTCAAATCAAATAGTCTCCTTCGGGTATGTTTGTTTCTCAGTCTAAGTATGCCAAAAATCTTGTGTCCAAGTTTGGTCTTGAGTCTGCCAAACATGCACGTACTCCCATGAGCACCAGTCTTCACCTCTCTAAAGATTCCTCTGGTATTGATGTTGATCCTACCTTTTATAGGAGTATGATAGGGAGTCTTTTGTATCTAACAGCCAGTCGTCCTGATATTTCTTTTAGTATCGGTGTTTGTGCCCGTTACCAAGCCAGTCTAAAGAGTCTCACCTTCTTGCGGTCAAATGCATCATCAAATATGTTAATGGGACCTTGGGGTATGGGGTTTGGTTTTCCACTGATACTACAGCTGAAATTACTGGTTTTTCTGATGCCGACTGGACAGGGTGTGATGATAGGAAAAGTACATCGGGGGGTGTTTTTACCTTGGGAATAATCTGGTTTCCTGGCATAGTAAAAAGCAAAATGCCATCTCTCTTTCGACTGCTGAGACTGAGTACATTGCTGCAGGGAGTTGTTGTGTACAAATGTTGTGGATGAAGCAAATGCTTCATGATTATGGATAGAACAAAACACTCTCACTCTTTTTTGTGATAACACAAGTGCCATAAACATTTCAAAAAATCCTGTCCAACACTCTCGCACCAAACATATTGACATTCGTCATCATTTTATTCGAGAGTTAGTGGAAGAGGGCCTTGTTGTTCTTGAACATATACCATTGAGCATCAAAAAGCTGATATTTTTACAAACCCCTTGATCTTCTTCGGTTTGAGTTCCTTAGAAAGACCTTGGGTGTCATGCTCGATCACTAGAGTGTTACTTGTTCCTTGAGTAGGTGTAAGTGTTTTGCCTTATATGTACTTAGATGCCATAATCTCATTATCATTGATATCTGTTTTTCTTGCATCCAACTTTTTTATGTACACTACTCATGCTGCCTACAAGATCTCATTGTTCATTGTTCATAGCTCATTTTGAATGTCCGTGCTCATTAACCTCATGATCTCATTCTGTACACATCCTTGAGATAAATTGTTGCAGGGGTTTCCGCACAAGTGATCAAAGTTCTCTATGGACCACTAACAGTGTTTCTTGTACTTTTACAGTGGAATTGACCGATACTAATATATCATGGGTGATGTTGAGTAGGGGTGTTCATGAAAAATCGGAACCCGACCCACCCACCCGGACCGAACCGAACCGAACCGAAATAAAAACGGACGGTTTCGAATATTCAGCCGGTCGGCTGCGGTTTCATTTGGTTAAATTTTGCGGTTTCACGGTCGGTAACGGTTTTACATAAATTATTTCGGTTGAAACCGACCCGACCGAAAAAAACACATAAAAGTAGAATTTTTTCCTCAGCCGTGCCTCATCCTAAGACATATAGTTAGAGTAAACAATTATATATTATTATTCCTTTATCTTGGAAGGAGTAAACAATTTTTTCTTTTTCTTTTTTTCTATTCTCACAACCTTGGAAACAGAGATTATTTTTAATAACTAATAAATCTTTTCACATCTTTTTCTCTTTTCTCTCTCTCTTCTCTCTCTCTCTCTCTCAATCCTGACACTTTGCCTTGGAAATAAGGCTTCACCTGCAAACTAAAAGATTCATTTCAAATATCTTTTCCTTTATCTCTATCATTAATTTTAAAGTTTCTATCTAAAAAGTTTAAACTTCACCGTTTTGAAATCTCTCTCTCTCTCTATCATCTCTCTCTCTCAATCTTTAAAGTTCCTGACTCAAAAATCCAAACAATTTCACACTTTCAAACCTTCATCATTTTTATAGTTCCGAAGAGGCCATGGCTATGGCAAAGGGAAACTCTTCATTGCTGCTAGCCTGCTACTATGCTACTAGACTTCACTATGATCTGCGATGCTATCTCTCACATCTCTCATCTCTCAAGGCTATGCAAGGATTGCATTTTTGAGTTCTAGATTTGAAAGTAACCATGGTGTTGAAGATTTGTAGAGTTTTTTTTTTTTTTTTTTTTTTTTTTTTTTTTTTCCTTTTCAAATTCTTCTGGTTCATCTTTTTTTATTTGTAAGTATGACTTTTTGTTTGAAAGAATCCATTGATGAACAGCAACTTCATGGTGTATCTACGTGATTTATTCTTTTTTTTTTCCCCAGTCATCTCTTCCTTCTTCCTTCACTGTAATCCCTCTCTCTTGGCTTCTTTTGTTATTTCCCTATCCGACCGAGACCGACCGGTAAACCGCTTGAAAGGAACGGACGGTTTCGACCATCACAGTGGTTGGAATCGGATGCTAAATTGTCCAACCCGAAGTGTTCGGATCGGGTGGCGGATAAGCCGGAAAACCGATCCGACTTGACCCGTGAACACCCCTAATGTTGAGTTTCTTAACCATCTACCATCTGTTTTCACTTCCACGATTTCTCCTTCAGTTCCTTGAAGTCCGGGCATTAGGAAAAGGCTACCTCAGAGGCACCAACCAGGCCTTCATTATTGATTTCATTCTTCTTTGGTTTGGTTTCCATACTCTCGAGCGTGAATGCCACCAGTGAGTGCCCACAAGAAAGAAAAAGTCAAAAATATATATAAAAAAAAGGGACTAATTGATTGAGGGGGAGCCTCCGCGTTTACTCAACAAATACCCCATGATTCCTAGCGGTTTGACTTTTCTCTGTGTTGTTAAGTTACTCTTGGTGGAGGTCCAGCCATCCGATCACTACGAGGATTAACTCTAGCTCAGTGGACTCTCATGGATTGCACACACACACTTTATTTTATGAGCTCTCATGTTGGATTTTGAGTTGTACATTCTCATGTAGTTTATGATCACTGATTATATTTTATCTGCTTTTGCTTATGATTTCCAGTGTCATTGTTTTTTTAAACATTGCAAGTTTACAGAATTCATGAATTGCGGATTATTTCATCTTAGTATTCTTTTTGGCCAAATGTATCATCTACCTTTTTTCCAGGTCTCTCTTCTAGATATTGAGTCTCTTGTTTTTATTTTTTTTAAAAAAAATTTGTTTTTCCCCCCGCTCGAGCGAATATTACCATGCTCGAGTGTGATTTTGAGCCTTGCAGTAGTTTGCTCTTAGCTTTACAGTTCTGAGAGGGGTGAATTTGCGCTCGAGCGTCCTTGTTAGAGCTCGAGTGGGTCTCTGCGTGTTTTGACTCACGCTCGAGCGTTAAACTTTACGCTCGAGCAGACCTATTTTGTATAAAACTCCCTCCTCCGACTCTTCAGGTCATTTTTTTCCTTCTTTTCAAATTCTCCGACCTAGGGTTTGGCTTGTGCGCCGTGTTGGGCTCGATTCCTCCTTCCTTCTTCCTCTTCCTTGTCGATTCCACTTTGGTGAGTGTTTTTCTCTCTTCTTCTCTGTTTTTTTTTTTTTTTTGTAATTTTGGCTAGAATGGGGGTTGTATTTGGGGTTTTTGGGTGTTTTGCATCTAGTTTTTTTTTCCCTTTCTCTCACACACTTTCACTGAGTCGGAAGTTCTTGTTAATGGTGGATTTCATTTTTATTTTTTTTGTGTTTTGTTGTGTCTTAGACCTAGGGTTTATGATTGTTCATTTTTGTATGGTCTCATGTCTTTATGATTTTTGTTGGGTTTGAGTTCGAATGTGCTCACTTGGGTATCCAATAGTGTTGATTTGGGGGGTATTGGTTTTGCTTTACAAGGATTTTGATCCTCAATAGCCTTTGTTTATCATCTCTTTGTTCTCATGCTTGATGTTTAACATTGCTCTTATGCCCTCAGTCTGCACTCTATATACATCATTGTGTATGTGCATTTCTTCATACTGCTATACTTAGACTTGATTTTGCTATCTCATGCTTTGAGCTTGTCTTTATCACTTCTTGTCCTGAACTCTGTCCTCACTATTATGAATTGTGGCTGTTGATTTAATTCTTCTGATATTTTCATATTTGTTTTAAGTTTTGTTATTCTCATTGTCACCTGTTACTAATGGTTTGCTTTGGTCTTTGTTTGGTTTGGTTTTTGGATTTGTTGGGTTTTTGGGTTGTAGTTGTGTCTCACCTCATCATGTCTGCCTCTAAGCGCCGAAAGGCCACAGTGTCTCGTCCTGCCTTTAATACTGAGAGGTTTCAGACAGCCAAACAGGCCAAATTGTTCCCTAAATCTTTTGAGGCTCGGACTGTTCACTTAGAACGTAATGTCCAGCCTAATACCTTCGAGTCCATACACATCCGTCCATTATTTGACCCCTTTAGTGGTGATTTGGTGTTGTCTTTTTCTGGGCGTCAAAATCTCGACTGGGTTCGCGAATTTTACTGCAATATTGAGCAAATTAGTGACATTGAGCCTTCATTCACTACTTGGGCTCGGTCAAAATCCATTTCTGTCACACCTTATCTCATTCACAAGCTTCTTAAGATTGAGAGAGTCTCTCCTATGCACTATCCTTTTCCAGTTCCAGGCTGTCCTACCTGTGATTTTAATCATGTGACTGAGGTGTTATGTGGTGCTTCCCGTACTTGGCCTACCGGTGCATTGATTAAACAGTTTGAACTCCTTCTGGACTTTAGATTGCTTAATCTTATTGTTTGTGCCAACATCCTTGTGACCACTCACTCCTCCGAAATTAATCAAGACCAAGGATTTGTTTTGTTCTGTATCGCCCGTCACATGTCTATTGATCTAGCCACAATGCTTATTAAGAAGATGATAGGTGTTTCTGGGAATAAACAGTTAGGACTTCCTTATGGTTGTATGATCAACCGTCTTTTGTCTTCACTTAAGGTTCCCGTGTTTGAGGATGATGAGTTTGCCTTCCCCTCCAGACCATTCACTAAAAAAACTGTTTCCCAGAGTAGAGCTCATGTCAAGGGGGAGTCTTCTCGGGCTGGTAGGGGTGGTCCTTCTGCAAGTACCGCAGCTAGACTAGCTAAGGAGGCAGAGTTTGATGCTGCCGCAGCTGGTGGTGAAGAGGATACTGTTCCACCTCGAGCTCTTCATGATCAGCTTCAGCATTTTGAGGAGGCTATGACCCGGCGGTTGGACTTTCTGGATGCCCGCTTTGATGCTTTTGATGGCCGCCTTGGTCAGTTGGAGCAGACTACATTCCAGACTACCACTCAGCTGGAGCATATCATTTCCTTACTTCAGCTTCAGCAGGCCCAGCCTCCCCCTGATGCATGATCTTTGTGTTTTCTTGTTGCTTCCCGGCCAAAAAAAGGGGGGAGAGTAAACAACATTGGACATTGGACATTGGACGTTTTTGGTCATTGGTGGTACATCTTTTTGTCATTTTGATATTTTGGATATTTTGTTGATGTTTGGGTATTTTGGATATTTGGATAGCATGATACATTCCAGTTGCTTTGCTATTATTGTGGATATCATTTTATATTTATCTATCTTCTTATGCTATTCCACAGTTTTGTTTGTTTTGGTGTGTTGGTTGTTATTACACAGGTGAATATTGGATGAAGTTGGATGAATGGATTGTTCATGGCAGAATTGTTTGATAATCGAGTTTTTCAGAGTTTTTTTTTCCTTTGTTTTTAATCTTGTCTAGTGCGTTGTTTAAGGAAAAATGTTTAGAAAGGTTTTTGTCTGGGAATTGACAAAGGGGGAGATTGTTAGGTCCCTTTATTGTCAAATCCGGGTACAAAACTTTGAGTTGTTAAAGTTGTAATTTTTCCTATATTTTTGTCTTTCCCCTCGAGTGGGACGGGATCATTGGCGCTCGAGCGGAGTTTTGGATCTCTCAGTATTTTTTCAGGTATGTAAAAGTACTGGAGTGGGTGATTTCGCGCTCAAGCGGGCTCTCAAGCGCTCGAGCGGACCACTTGTAAAAGTAATGGAGTGTGTGATTTCGCGCTCGAGCGGACTCTCAAGCGCTCGAGCGGACCACTATTTTGTCACACGCATATTTTGCTGAAGCCGCTCGAGCGGGATGTTGGGCGCTCGAGCAGAGATCGCAGACTCAGTTGCCTATTTATATCTGTTTAGGATGTTTTTAGGATTTACTTTTCCTAGATCTTACTCATAAGTCCTAGGGTTTTGTTTGAAGTTTTCTTCTGAGGTTTTTTGAGTTTTCCTTGATGTTTTTTGAGAGAGTTCTAAACTTATGATTTGAGATTCATACATCAAGGAGTTTGTTACTTTATAGTTCAAGAGAGTTCTCTTCGGTGGATTCCGAAGATTCAAACGTAGAGTTTCAAAAGGCGTTTGATTCTGTACGTAGTCGTTAATTCGACAAGTGAAGTTGTGGATTCAACTTCAGGTGGATCAGTTTCGAGACGAAGGCTTAGTGAAAGAGTTACAGAAGATTCAAAGGCAAATTGACTGAGTTGGGTAATTTGTGTATTATCTTTGTAATCTTTCTTTCTTCAGTAGTGGATTGATTAGTGGCATTTCGCCTGTGGTTTTTTATTACAATTGAAGGTTCTTCAATTGTGGTTTTTTCCACGTAAAAATCGTTTGTGTCGATTTATTGTTTATTCTGAAAAACAAACAATCTAAATCACTTTCGTAAGTTCTTGTTGATTTAGATTGTCTGTTTTGGATTATTGGGATTTGGAATATTTTAATCTTGATCTAATCACGAATCACTTAGGATTTTCAATAACAATTTCAAAGATAAATATTACTTGAACATATCTTTATAAAATTACTACTCACAGTGGGTTATGTTGTCACTAGCCTCAGGCGTCCACCTAAACAATGCACATAACAAAAGTACAATTGAAGTACCATTCGATATCCATTCCACTTTAATTAAATTTCTCTCATGTGTTTCTAACTCATTCCATGTTTATATAAGCTTAATTGGTGCCTAAGAGTACTTGAAATGACATGAGGATGCAAGTATGCACTCAAAAGAGTTAGTCAAACTTTGATGAAAACAGGGTCTCTGCTCGAGCGCAGCTTCTGTCGCTCAAGCGATCTGTAAACTCTGCAAAAGTACTAGTTGCATGAATTTTCCGCTCGATGAATGCTCGATGGTCGCTCGAGCGGAAGACTAAGAAAAATGGGTCCTCGCTCGAGCGAAACTTTGGTCGCTCAAGCGGTTTGCAAAATTTTATAAAACTTTTGGGAGCGTGAATTTTCTGCTCGAGCGATCATTTCTTCGCTCGAGCGAGTTGGTCATAATCTGGGTTTTCTAGTTTGATGTTTGAAGTTCAAAAATGATATTCAAGGCCCCAAAACTTGTATTTCTAGTATAAAAACATGGAAAATCATTATATAACTTGAAAACACTCCTAATTTGAAATTATTTACTTGAAATCATGATCCAATTGACAACCCAAAACTTGAAACTCTATATTATGAACCATTCATGTATCACATTGAATATGTATCTTCTTATATCTTTCCAAAACTTGATCAACCCACATGATAAGTATGAAAACATAGGAAAACCCTCAACTTAAGTTGCAAAAATGCCATGCATGCAAGAATTTCATGAATTCTAACTCAAAATGCACATGCATGTATACAATTCAACTCTTTTCCACACAATTCATGCAAAAGAGTGCTAGAACTAGTTGAATTAAACTTCTCCATGCAATATTTCCAAGAATTAAAGATAGATTTCTTACCTAGTATTGAATACAAGTGTTGGCCTAGCTTAATTCATCAAATCTCTAGCAATTCTCTTCAAATCTCTTCTTTCTCTCTCTAAAGTGTTGAGCTCTCATTCTTTCTCTCTCAATTCTCAGCCAAGAGTTGTATATCATATGAGCTCAAGACTTAATTAGGCTATATATAGGTATAGATTAGTTTAGAACAATCAAGATTGATTAATACCAACTAATTGGGCTCAATTCTAATTAATTCAATCAGTTTATTCTAAATATTTTAATCCAAATCAATTTTCAATTAAAGTTGCTATAAAATTCTAAATATTCTAATTAATCTATTAAGCTAATCGATTTTAGTTTTTGAAGCTGTCTAGGCTCTTAATTTCTGTCTCTAAGTTGCCAATTTGAATAGATATTCCATGTAATAACAGATAACTCAAAATTAAACATTTAATCACACAATTAAACACACAATCATGCAATTAAGCTTATTGAAACAATATAATATAATAGTTTAGAGGTCGGGGTCATCACAAATTTTGTAGGGTGAACTACAAGGGTGAACCAGGCATTTGAACACTGTGAGTAATACTTTAGTAAAGATATTCATATATGCCATTTTTTTTAAATACTACTCATGTGTAAGCTTTCTGGATTTGTGAATTCGAATTACGAATGAGCATTCTATTCGTCTGATTGTGCAAAACTCTGTAATGAAATTGATAAGTATGAAATCATCTGAATGGACCAAAGGTCGTTCTGAATGAATATGAAATAGGTCTAAAGGCCGTTTTGTATATTTGATTACATGGACCAAAAGGCATTCTGAATGAATATGAAATGGGCCTGAAGGCCATTTTGTATATTTGATTACAAGGACTAAAGGTCGTTCTGTATGTATATGTAATAGGCCCAAGGCCGTTTGATGTGTTTGACAAGGATATGAAACGGGCCTAAAGCCGTCTGAATACGAATGTGATCATGATCACGAATATGAATATGCGCATAGATATGAATATGGAAATGATGGACTTGAGGTCATTCTGTAATGTGATTGGGCCCAAGGCCGCTCTGTGTTATGATTAGGCCCGAGGCCGTTCTGTAATATCATTGGACAAGTGTTTTGGACCCGAGGTTATTTTGTATGAATGAGTACTTTGGACCCGAGGTCGTTTTTCCCCTCTAATACGCCTTGAGCATGATGGATTGGACTTAGTCGTTTTGATTTGGATTTACATGTGTTATGTACAAAAATGAATTACTTAATTAAGAATTTCATTCATATGACCTTTTTATTTTGGTATTAGTCACTGGGCATTAACTCACTCTTCATATATATGTGTAGGTGAACAATTGAAGGATCAATATTAGAGCCTGCCCGGAGTCCAGCTCCTTGTCAAGCCACCCAAGAAGTATCTTTGTGTAGAAGCTTTGTTTTATTTTGTCAAGCCTCGGTTAATCTTTATATTTTGTTAAAAGTCCTTCATGTAGTGTGAGAGATATAAAATATGCCTTCGTACATGTATATATAAAAATGTGTTAAGAATGTTTTAAGTACGGCAGTTGATCATGTACGCACAGCTCAATGGACATTATTATTTTTGTTTTGCTTCCGTTTCATCCCCGATATTCATTAAATATTTAAAATTTTGTCTTTGAGATAGTAGATAATCTACGGATTACTGACCAGTTACGACGCTAAACCTATAAGGGCGGGTTTAGGTCGTGATAATAACTTTTCTATAACTTTTTTTTTTTTTTCTGGAATTGTCATTTCACATTGTGTAATTTAGGCGATGTGCAGTGACCGTAAAAAAATGAAATATATAAAAATAATAATAATACAAACCAAACCCATGATTTTTTATTTTTTATTTTTCTTAAACAAAATGATCAGTTCTTTCCCTTCTCGAGATTTTTCCTCTGTGCTTTCATACTGTTTTACACATGTCATTACTATCTTTTATAAATTTTAACCATCCAATATGGAACCGATATTCCATTTGCTACAACATTGTGGATTGTTTGTGAATATCATAATTTGTATCTTGGCGCTGTATGCGTTGATTAACTGACTCTCTTCATACTTTTTATTTATTTTTTATTTTCTAAATGTCTATATGGTATTATTTTACATGTTGCTTTCGTAATCAAGATATGATGTCAAATTTCTGAATCTGTTTCTTTTTTACAAAAACAAGTTCCTTGTTTGAACTCTATGTTCACTTTGCTCCCAAAAACAAAAAACAACTGTAGGTTCACTACTCTTTGACAACTTAACGGCTATTGTGGAGGGATGAAGTGCAACAAGATGATCTATGTATCAAATAAATTGATAAAATAAATAAATAAATAAATAATGATAAAAATATAATTGCCTCGTGACATGCTTCAATTTGTGTTTGTTTTATTGATTTTTAAAAGGGTAATGTTACAATATATATATACCTTTCAAATTTATTTTTAGATTGGAGATGTTAAAAAATAATAATAATAATAAACTATTATTTAATTTATCGGACTGAAATAAAATAAGATGGTCATTCTATCAAAATGTTCTTTCTCACATGTTGCTAGAAAAAAATACATTATAATTGGAATCATTATTTATTTACTATTGTAAGAGCATTTCTAACCCACCAGCCATATAATGCTAGTTAGTCAAAATACCTAGTATAACTTACTTTTTTCAACTCTAAGGCCTTGTTTGGGGAGTAACTATTTTAGGCAAAAAGTCAAAAAATTACTATAAGTTGTCACATCACTCTTTCTACTTTTCTGCACATCTTTTCATAAAAAGCCAAAAAGTTACCAAGATAATCTGTTCCCAAACGAGGCCTAATGCACTAGTCATATGATTAGATATTTTAACTCAACTCACATTCACTAGTTACATATAGCTAACCTTCAAAGGCTAGGCAAAATATATTTATTCATTAGGTTCATTTCTCTCTATTCTTGTTGCTGATGTGACATTCTATAAAGTTACTAATATTTGGATGAATAGCTAAAATAAAGAGCATGATTGGAGTAGAAACATAAAACAGATGATAGGCAAAGTAAAATATATATTTTATAGTAATGTTTAAATAAGTAAAATACATATTACCGTTGGAGATGCTCTATGGGTAAGGACACAAATTTCACATTCATTCTAATAAAATTACCTCAGATAAATCACTATAACAAATAATAATTTTATGAACTAAATTTTTTTGTTCTCAAAAGTGAAAATTTTATTACAAAAAATATTTGGGGATCAAATTCCTATCGTAGTACAAATAGTCACAAAAAGGTTGTCCTGAAAAGTAAAAGAACAAGAATTCTAGCGATAAAATTTTGAAAATGTCGCTAATAAATGCACTTTTTAGGGACAAAATAATTTGGTCCCAAAAAAATTTATTTTTTGAGCAAAAATTGTGATCCCAAAGAGAGCTTGGGGAGACTGTTGCGCATGTGATTGTTGCACAGCCAATGGGGCCTTCTCTGGCTCATTCCAGTGATCCGAACCGTACAATTTTTAGAAGATATCGAACAGAATACACTCGAAAAAATTTAAGTTAATCGAATATCGGTATCCCTTTCATCAAGTCATGTTTGTATTCAAATTTATATTTAAAATTAAATTTACTATTTAATTTTTTAGATACAAATATGTCTTAATGAAAGAGACATCGAAGTCCAATTAAATTGAATTTTTACAAATATGTTCTACTCGATATTTTTAAAAAAGTGAATGGTTCGAATCATCAGAACGAGTCCTGAAAAGGCTCTATTGGTCGTGCAACAGCCCCCCCAATCCCTCCCAAAGAATAGTAATTCATCACTAAACGCCTAATTTTGTTACTACAAATATAATAATGATACTTTTGACAACAAAAAATATTTTGTTCTTAAAAGATGATTTTATTACAAAATTTTTATCTCTAAAATCTTAATTTGTACAATGAATATAATGAATACATCAGCATGGATGAATGGAATAATAAATGAAGAAAATCTAAACGGATAAAGAAGAATGCAACCCCTTTTCAAGCTCGTTTCAATCCAAAAAAAATCCCGATTTTGGAAGATCGGCTGTATCTTATTCCACTAATCTTCCTTCTTTTTTTTTTGTTGTGCGATTAGGGCTGCAAATGAACCGAGATGTTCATGAACAAGCTCAACTCGGCTGGTTAAGGGATCAGCTCGGCTCGGTTCGTTTAGTAAACGAGCCGAGCTCGAACTTATATCGAATATTAGGCTCGACTCGTCAAGCTCGGCTCGTTTATCGTTATTTTAGTTATATAATAAATATATTATTTATATATTAAGTAATATTTAAAAAAAAATTATCGAGCCGAGATCAAGTTTTATTAATATTAACGAGCTGAGCCGAGCCGAGCTCGAGCGCAGTTTTTTATTGAGCTTAGTTTCTTATTGAGCCAAGTTTGAGCTCAATAAACAAGCACGATAAGTAAACGAGCCAAATTCGAGTTCAGCAAAACTCGACTCGGTTTGATTCGTTTACAGCTCTAGGTGGGATGGAAGCCAAAACCCAAGTAAGGAAAGCAAAAGATAGAATAGAAAAAGGAACTCAAGTAACAGAAGAATTGACAACCCCAACATGCTGCCTATCTTGCCATAAAAATTGGCCCAACTCTACTGGACCACTCCACAACAGCTGATTAATGTGTCCCGACCGCAACACCTCTTTTGCTAACTCATCCACACAGACATTCACATCACAAGGAACATGGTAGACCTCACAGCACTAATCCTGATTCAAAAGCTTCCGAATCTGCTCCTGAGGGTGTTGCCTATCCACCTCGCTAATCAATGTAACAATTTCAAAGGTTCTCTAATTGATGCATATGTAACTTTAAGAAAGAGAAAGAGACACGCCTAACTCAAAATTTTTTACCTCTAATTTAGTAGGGAGGAAGCCAATGCTCTCTGTTTCAACCAACTCTAGTACATCTATTTTATATATACGTACGATTAAAACATAAATTTTTTAGGTGTTTTGAGAAATTGATAAAAAGTTGATTTTTTAGTTTTTTGACTTTTTTGGTGGGTTTTTTTTTTGGCAAAAAGCTTACTTTTTTGGTGACTCTTTTAGAACTTTGGTAAAAAAATTCAAAAAATTAACTTTTTACCAAGTTTCCAAATTGCTCCTTGACTCAATAAAAGGGGAGAATTACATGTAGGCAAGAATTGGAAAAAAAAAAAAAAAAATTAGGGTAAATTACACTGACACCCCTGAGGTTTATGTTTATTACAGTTCCCCCCTCACCTTTTGGAAATTACATCTCTCCTCCTGAGGTTTAAAGTTTCATTACAGATTTCCCCCTTCAGCAATTTGATTTTTTTAAATACCAATTTTGCCCTCATTGGGTAAATTACATTGACACCCCTCACATTTTAGAAATTACAATCTCCTCCCTAAGGTTTAAAGTATCATCACTAATTGCCCCCTCGGTTAGTATTAGTTGGAAAAAAAATTCGTTGGAAAAAAAATTATTTGAAAAAAAAATATTTGAAAATTTTTTTTGTTAGTAAATTTTTTAAATTTTTGTTTAAAAACCAACGTAAACTCATTTTTTGAATTTACGTTTTTCTTCAAATTTACAAACTTAGACAACTATTTATAAACCAAAAAAATTATCAAACAAGTTTTTATGACAATTTTTAAAATTTTTGTAAATATAAATTGAAAACTGAAAATGAAATGGTTACCAAACAGGCCTCAGATGGTAAAAATGTCGTAAAATTAACAAACAATTAAATAAGTTACCAACGTAAGAAATAACTTATCAAAAGATTCTTACGTTATGTATGGTTTGATTTTTAGAATTTTTTTTTTAAATTAAAAATTAATTTGGTTAAGAAATAAAAAATAAAAAATAATTATCATTTAAGGGTAAAAAATAATTATCATTTTAACATTTTAACTTTTGGGTAGGTTATATACATACGTATGGCTGCTTTAATTTAATTTGTAAAAAACCACTCGAAAGATAAAAATTATATAAAAATGATAATTATTTTTTATTTTTTATTTCTTAACCGAATTAATTTTTAATTTTTAAAAAAAATTCTAAAAATCAAACCATACATAGCCTAAGAATCTTTTCATAAGTTATTTCTTACGTTGGTAACTTATTTAATTATTTGTTAATTTTACGACATTTTTATCATCTAAAACCTGTTTGGTAACCATTTTGTTTTCAATTTTTAATTTTTAGTTTATACTTACAAAAATTTTAAAAAATGTCATAAAAACTTGTTTGATAATTTTTTGGGTTTATAAATGGTTGTCTTAGTTTGTAAATTTGAGAAAAAAACGTAAATTTAAAAAATGAGCTTACGTTAGTTTTTAAACAGAAATTTAAAAATTTTACTAACAAATTTTTTTTTAAATAATTTTTTTTTCAATTAATTTTTTTTTCAATGAATTTTTTTTCTAACTAATACTAACCGAGGGGGCAATTGGTAATGCTACTTTAAACCTTAGGGAGGGGATTATAATTTCTAAAATGTGAAGGGTGTCAATGTAATTTATCTAGTGAGGACAAAATTGGTATTAAAAAAAATTAAATTGCTGAGGAGGGAATCTGTAATTAAACTTTAAACATCAGAGAGGGAGATGTAATTTCCAAAATGTGAGGGGAGAACTGTAATAAATATAAACCTCAAGGGGTCAGTGTAATTTACCCAAAAAATTACAAACACATGAGGGGTGCAAATGTTTTTGTGATGGGGTGTAAATGAAATGAACCTATCCATGTGTTGGTAATTTTTTTTTTTTCAACTTCTACTTGCATGTAGTTTTCCCTAATAAAAATAGTCAAATGGTTTAAATTGAAAATAAATCAAAAAATTTAAATTTAAATTGATAAAATTTAAAAAATAAAATTTATTTTATTACAAAAATCAAACTCATATTTTTTTTAAATAATTTTCTCTATTTTTTTTGGGTTCAAAAAACAAAGTGGATGTTTAAGAAGTTGCTATTTTAGTAGGTTATTTTAGTTTTTGGCTATTTATAGTAGGTTAAAATTTTTATTTTTGGAAAGATGATTAGATTTTTTTGTAGTTAGATGTGATATTTGTAAGAGAAAAAGTAAAAAATATTTTATCTTATTGATTATTTTAATTATTTATTTATTTGGTGTAGATTTTAGCCTAAAATTTCACTTTCCAAACATCACCCAAAACAAAAACAAAAACAAACCAAAAACTTGTTTCCTGTGAGCTGCAAGGGGTTAAATTTGGGTTGAGACTAAAAAAAATATATAAAAAGATAAAATATGTTAATTAAGTTAATAAGATAAAATATTATATTTAGGAGTTGTTTGGGATGTCCTAAATAAGTACACTTTTTGACTTTTTAAACTAAAAAGTTGAGAGAAAAAATATGATTGTTTGGGTTAATTTTTTGACTTTTTATGAAAAAATGTGTATTAAAAAATTATATAAATTAGTGTGTAGAAGAAAATTAGGATTGAGAGTTGTGCAGCCGTAATTTTTGACTTTTAATGAATAGTGATAACTTTTTAACTTTTTGAGTAACTTTTTAACTTTTTAACTTTTTGACAACTTGTCAAACTTGATCTTAAATTATAATTATTTTATTTTATTTTTTCTCTTATAAAAAAATTTAAAAATAATTTTTTTTTTCTCTAAAAAAATTCTCCCAAAGGAACCATCAATTGGAAACAGAAGCCAGTTTTGTTTGTTTTCTTGGTGCCTCCGCCTCGTTAGGCAGGAATCTTCCGCCACGTACGCGTAATAATTGACGACTATTTGACTTTGGATATTCAAATCGCCGTTTATTTAACTTCCAGTAAACCCCGCCTTCCGCGCTGAGTTCACACCAAGCTTACCTGGTCAATGGGTCCACTTTCACGCCGTCAACACCCATTCGAAAACTTTATGGGTGTGTTTGGTGTGTGTTTGTAGAGTAGTTTTTGAAATAAAAAGTACGAAAATTTATTTGGTTTGTCTTTTTTCATAAATAATTTTGAAAAATTATTTTGGGAAGAGAATTTTAAAAAAAGTGATTGATTTGATGTGTATGAGAGAGAGAGAGATTTTGGAAAGTAGGTAACCAAATAAAATTTTAAAAATTTTTTTTGAAAAATTTGTTTGGTTTGATTATTCTTGAAAATTTGTTTGTAGAAATTTTTTTCTAAAATTTTTTCTGAAAAACAAACCAAACGAGACCTATAATTCTGTTTAGTACAGTTAATTGTACATTAAAAATTTGGGTGGTGATTTAGACCCCCTTTTTTAGACCCCCTTTTGACCCCCTCTCTTCTCTCATTGGTCCCCCTTTCTTGCACATCCAATCACCCCCTGACACATGGCAAAGGGGGTGAGGGGGTGCCCCCAAAAGGGGGTCTCAAGTATTATCCTAAAAATTTATACTCCTATTCTAAAATAATGATTTTTTTTTGAGAAATTTAATTTTTTTTAATAATACAATTATTACATTTTTAAAAAATTATCATTCGAGAGTATTTTTTTTGAAAAATATTAATGTCATAATTGTACTTTTTAAGTTGTTAATAAATTTAAAATAAGGACAAAATAAGAAATTTATATTACTTTATACTTAATTTTTGAAAAAGAACTAATATTTTAGAATAATAAAAAATGAAATAAAAAATTAATATTTTAAGACGGATGAAGTGATATAAGAATAAAAATTAAAAGTAGGTTTTACTCAACTTTTGAAAATTAATTTTTTTAATTTATTTAAAATGTTTAATAAGTTATAAATGAGAGCTGTAACAAATAGTTGATACATACTTTTAGAATAAAACAAATAAATTAAAAACAATTTAAATAGAAGAATAATGCTATATACATTAATTAATGTATTAATAGATGATGTGATATAATTTTAGAGATTTTAAATTTTTGTAATGAGTAGGGTTATAAATTTAAAAAAACAATGTCACAACTATACTGATACATTAATTCATATATCAATTGATATCACTATAAATAAAAGAAAAATGTTTAGAAGCACTAAGAGGAGTACTAATGATATGACAGTGATCCCCGCCCACTTTCTATGCCTTGTTTTTTTTTTTTGCCATTTTTAATACATTAATGTTATTAATAGTGTATTTTTTAGTAATCTAAATCATTGTTGTAAATAAAATTACACCAAACAAAGCCAAATATCAACGCCGTTAATATACTCGCTCGCCGTCCGACGATTAGCAAACACGCCATATCCCTCTCCTTCGCCGTTAATTCCATCATCATCGTCACATCACGCGTGTTCAAAAACACTCTTTTCAACATCTTTAAAACGCATCCCATCTTCTCTGATATCAAACACTCTTTCTCTCTCTCTCTCTCTCTCTCTCTCTCTCTAAATCTACATATCTTCACCGTCGATTCTGCATAATTTCCGGTGAGTTGTGTTTATTTGTTTGAGAAATCTCAGATTCAACAAGGTCGCTTGAAGATGCCTCCGACGGCTTCGTATTGGTGTTACAGGTGCTCTCAATTCGTTAGGGTTTCGGCCGACGACGACAACGTCGTTTGTCCCTATTGCGATGGTGGATTCGTCGAGTCGATGGACGCTGCTCGGGCACCTGAATCTCGCCGCAGTTTCCCTCCGGCGGCGATGTACGTGTTCTCCAACAACTCCCATCGGAACTCGAATCTAGGGTTCCGCCGTCCGCGACGGAGCCACCGCGATCGCTCGGCCTTCAATCCGGTCATCGTGTTGCGCGGACCGGCCAATGACGGCGGCGATGGCGGTGAAACGCGCATCTTCGAGTTGTACTACGACGACGGTGCCGGTTCTGGCCTCCGACCTCTTCCGGCGACCATGTCTGAGTTTTTGATGGGGTCAGGGTTCGATCGATTGCTTGATCAATTGACTCAGATCGAAATCAACGGTTTGGGCCGCCGCGAACAGGCTCCGGCGTCAAAATCAGCCGTTGAATCGATGCCGACGATCGAAATCGTAGCCGGACACGTCAGCTCCGAATCGCACTGCGCCGTCTGTAAAGAAGTTTTCGTTCTCGGATCTGAAGCTCGTGAAATGCCTTGTAAACACATATACCACTCGGATTGCATACTCCCTTGGCTCTCTCTCCGTAATTCATGCCCTGTTTGCCGCCACGAACTCCCCTCCGACGCGTCCGAGCTCGAAAATGAAGGCCCCTCACGAGCACCAACCGAAGAAGAGGCGGTTGGGCTCACAATTTGGAGACTACCTGGTGGTGGATTTGCGGTGGGTAGGTTTTCTGGGGGAAGAAGAGCAGGTGAGAGAAACATTCCAGCTGTGTATACAGAAATGGATGGTGGATTCAATAATAGTGGTGGTGGTCCGAGGAGGATTGTGTGGGGGTCGAGGAGAGGCAGATCGAGAGAGGGCACTGGTGGTGGTGGGTTGGGTAGGGCTTTTCGCAATCTGTTCTCGTTTTTTGGGAGGCTGAGGTCGTCTTCTTCTTCTCATTCATCATCACATTCTAGTTCTAGTTCAGAATCTGGATCACCATCAATTAGCATAAATCAGAGCCATTCTGGTCCAGTTCTCAGTAGGTTATCTAGGCGGCGTAGCAGACCTTGGGTTTTGGAAGATCATGGAATGGCGAGGTAGGTAGGGAAGAGAATTTGATGAAATGGTGAATTGATGAATTTTCTTTCACTGTGTAAATAGTTTGCCAATTGGATACTCGTTTTCAAGATTATGAAGAAAATTGTTTAGTATGTTTTTCATGAAATGGAAATTCATCATGGCAGCTGCTGGAAAAGGGATTTGCTTTGAAGATTGTAGAAGAAAATTACAGTTCCATTTTAGTTAGGGAAATGGGCTTTTGGAATTGGAATGGTTTTCAAAAGCTCGAAGCTGTGTCTTTTTTTTTTTTCTTTTTTTTTTGTTGGTCATATTTGCTAGAAGCATTTGTGAATTCCTAGTAATTCTATTTGTTAAATTGATTTGTTGTTAGAAATTTTATATGAACTTGAATTCATTAGTGAAGCTTGTTGGGTGATCTTCCTCCCTGTTCCTATTTCTGAACTTCCCTAACCACAAGATTGAAGTGGCGCCAGTAGAGCCAATTTAACATGTTTAAAATGGTGTTACCCAAGATTTTAATTAAAAAATCATTTCAAAAAATCAACTCATCCTACTACTTTTTTTCAGTATCATAGAAAGTTTAAAAATCAATTCTCAAACAAATCCTATATCAATAAAGGGTGTGGCTTGTGTTTAGTTTGTATTGGATAGTATTGTTGAGTCTGCGAGTCTACCACGAATCCTGTATCGATAATTTAAACTGTTCAATGTGTAGGGTTTGTCGACTACTTAATTCTTACAAAAAAATCACATTAATCGAATATCGATTGTTACCTGATCGGATCACATTTGACAGAAATGTAATCTGATCAAGTAACTATTGATATCCGATTAACATAATTTTTTGTAGGAATGAAATACTTGATGAGCTTTACACATTACACAGTTTAGATCATAGATGGAGGCTCTGTGGTGGGCTTACGGAGGCCCAACAATATGGTCTAATTCGAAATCGGACTGGGGACAAGCCTTACCCATCAATAAACATAGGGATTGTTTTAGTATAAATTTTAAGAGGTGATTATTATTTATTTTAATGTGAGAGTCAATACGAGACCATTTGGTGCAATTTCTGCTTATAGCTTAATCGACGTCTTAATTCTTGAATAAGATCGAGAAGCAGCTTACAAGTGTATTAGTGAATGGAGTGAATGGAAGTAATGGTATGGAGGGCATATAAGATGGAGGCCATAGGGCGTCGAAGGGAAATGAGCCGCTAGGTCAATGATCTCCCCCGGCGTAATAAGAGGTGGACTCTGGAGAGCATTTGAAGGGGTGAGTGAGGGGGGTACTGCAAATAGTTTAAATAATTACACTGGAAATTTTTGATTATTGAGAAGGTTGGGAAATAAATATTTTCAGTTTTTGTTTTTTAATTATCAAATTTTAGCTTAAAAATCAAAGAAGGCCATAATAGTCCAAGAGGATTACAAATCAGTATAGAAAATCAAAATTAATTATAATAAACATAATAGTCAGGGAGGATTACAAATCAATATAGAAAATCAAAAGTAATTATAAAGAGGCGGGTGCAATTCTTTTTGTGATATTTTCCAACATTGGTGTGTTTTTTTTTAGATTGGCAAATTTAATTGTTAGATTAGTATTTATGAGAGAAAATTTCTCCATTTTTGGCAAAGTTAATTCAATCCCTTTAAGAAAAATTGAACACATGACCTGCTTAAAACTATGCCTTAAGAAAGGCATTCATACTTTTGTGCGGTCTAATTGGTAGAGAGAACACTACTATTGAGAATAGGTGCGACATTAAAATGTTTTTTGTTTAGTTTGTGTTAATTTTTTTTTATTTTTTTTTTGGATTCATTCAATGTAAAAGGATTTTTAAAAAATTAACTTAAAAAATAGAATGAAAGAAAAAGTCCACTAATTGCTTCATTTTTTTAGTAATTTTTTTTTTAAAAAGTTTTTTACTTTGCTCATTCGCCTAGTCAAGTAAAATTTAGAAGTATAAATTTTTCTAAAATTTAAAATAAATAAATAAAAAGAGAAAAAAAATCACTACGAAGGCGATCTCAATCACATCCGGAATAATTTTATGTTTCAACACTTGTCATGCCAAGAAAACAAATCAAATTGCCTTGTTATTGCTCCAAGAGAAGAAGTCCAAGGCCTTCTAGGTAGAATGTAGGAAAGATTGCAATGCTTGCCAACCGTTGGGAAAGTGACCTACCTGCCTACCTACCTCCTCACGTACATGGAAAGAAATGACTTGAGTAGAAAGATAATTGAAAGAATAATGCTTGGGTCCCCTTTTGGGGATCACCCCCTCACCCCCTTTTGTCATGTGGCGGGTGGTGATTGGAGGAGCAGGAAAAAAAGAAAAAGAAAAAGAAAAGGGAACCAATGAGAGAGAGAGGGGGTCAAAGGGGGTGGGGGGAAAAGAGGGGATGAATCATTGTTGTAATTGAAAATGTTATGTAAATTAACAAAATTTACAAATTTTTTATAATAATAAAATTTGGATATATTACAATAATATCTTTAAATTTTTTTTTAAAAAAACACAGTAAATTATATAATTTTGACATGATTACACTTTTTTTTTTTTATTAAGACCAAAGGATCACAATGTTTGGAAGTGGATTGACTTTTTAACTTTTTTACTTTTATAGTCTGTGGTTAAAAAGTCTCGTTTGGAAAGAATTTTTTGACCTTTTGTGAGCAAAAGAATGTAATAATTATGGGTTAAATGTGATATTTTGTCTTATTAGACTAAAAAAGCCTATTTTGCCTTTTTATAGCTAAAATAGTCCTAAACCCGACCCATCTTCCCAAACAGAGAGTATAAAAAAATATAGGTAGTGTTTGGTTTAGTTTTAGAATCATAATTTGAGAATGAAATTATATTTTGAGTTTGTAAGTTATTGAATCATGATTTGAGAAGAGAATTTTTTTAATTTTGAGTTTTGAAAAGAGTTTTAAATTTTTGAAATGAGTTTTGAAATAAGAAAAAGTTGTTTGGTTATGAGTTTTGAAAAGAGTTTTTAAAACTTAATTTAAAAATTTATAACTCATAACCAAACACATAACTCAAAATTTTATTGAAAATTCTATGCAAAACTCATAACTAAACTCTTTTTAAAATTCAATTCAAAAAAATAACTATTGAAAAAATAAATTTTTTATTTAAAAAGTTCAAAAAAATTTCAAAAATATTTTTTATTTAAAATATTAAAAAATATATATTATTTTTTGTTAAAAAAAATATTCAACTAGTACTTTAAAATTACTTTTGATTGTATATTTGATTGGAATTTTTTTTTAATTGTTTTGTTTAAAAATGTTTATTTATTTTTTTAAAATTACTGTGACAAATTAATTTGTATTTTGTTAATTTTAAATAAATGGCCAAATAATTTGTCATTTTAGTTTTAAAAAATAATTTCTATATTTTAAATATATCAAAAACAAATATAAATTATTTTTTTCAAATAACAGTTGGCAATTGTAAAAAAAAAAAAAAAAAAAAAAAAAACCGTGTCAACTAGTCAGATGTCCGGGCGAATGACCTGGTTGACCTAATTTCAAAATTCAAAATTCAAAAACTCACTCTGCCAAACATGTTCTAAAAAGAATTTTTAAACGTGGGTGTGGAAGGAATTGGGGTCACTGTGCCTCAATTTGAGGTGCATTATGGGCTTATTTTTATGATTCGAACCGTTCATTTTGTAAGGTTTGTTAAGTACTTCATGCCTACCAAAAATCATATTAATCGGATATCAATAAGTATATGATCGAATTGCATATTTTTTATGTTATTTCTCAAAAGAAAAACTTATTGTTTGTTTTTTTGATTATCGATCATATAGTTATTGATATCCGATTAATATGATTTTTGGTAAGCATGAAGTCCTCAAAAAACTCTACAAAATGAACGGTTTGGATCATAAAAATAAGCCTATAATACACCTCAAATTGAGGCACAGCAGTGACCCCCATTCCGGATATGGAATCAATTTTTGAAAACTATATCCAAACACAACACTGAAATAAGAGGGTGGAATTATGATTCCATCCCTAAACCAAACACAGCCATAATAATATCATTCTTTTATTTATATGACAAATAAATTTCTTATGAAAAATGGAGGAAGTGGTATTTGAATTAAAGTCTTAAGGTCATATTTGTTAGCTGAATCAGATTAAATAGCATTATGACATTTATTGTTTTCAATGATAAATAGTGAAATTGAATTAATAGTGAGATGGAACCACACACATCATGTTTGTTTTGAAAAACTACAATAAAATTAAGAGCTCTATGTACTAAGAAAGCGCTCCAATGAGAAGGACTAGCAATCACATTGGGCACTTAGGTTTGTTAATTCAATCATATGAGAGATGAAAGGCCTTATTCCCTCTTAATTTTACAAAAATAATAAAGTCACTTTTCTATAATGAAATTTTTTATATAATTTTATAAATTCAATCTCAACCACTTAATATTACCGTATTAGTGCACAAACAAATATAATTTATCTTACATCTCTAACATAATATCACTATATTAATAATCTTCTTATTCAATCTCACCATACTAATAATTTCATCCAATCTAGCCCAACAAACAAATGAGGCTCATGGATAGTGGGATTGAGTTAAAGGATTACTACTATGATGGCATTAGGTTGGAAATATAGGATTGGCTTTTTGGGAAGTGGGTTGGCTTTTTGGGAAGTGGGTTGACAAACAAATAAGGCCTATGGGTTGGTTTGGGAAGTGGGTTGGCTTTTTGACTTTTTGACTTTTTTGGTTATTTTAGCCTGGGCTAAAAAGCTTGGTTTGGGAAGGACTTTTTGACTTTTTAACTTTTTTGACTTTTTTTGTGAGAGAAGAGTGTAATGATTATGGGTTGAATGTGATACTTTGTTTGTTGTGGCTAAAATAGCCTATTTTGTCTTTTATAGCTATTTTAGCCACAAATCATCTTCCCAAACGGACCCTTAAGTTGTGTTTATTTGTGCACTAGTGTAATAATATTAGTTGGTTGAAATTAAATTTATAAAAAAGTAATGTTAGATGTGACACCTGACTTAATTTTTTTTTTAATTCAATACCGTGATTATATTAATTATTTATATATATTATAAATAATAATAATAATAATAAATAATGATTAATAAATAGAATTTCTCATTATATAAATATATATATATATATATATAATAGGAGCTAAATTATTAGTAAGTGATTTAATCAAAGGATCAAAGGGAATTAAGAAAAGGAAGTGGGCCAAATTATTAGTAAGTGATTTAATCAAAGGACTGAAAGGGAATTAAGAAAAGGAAGTGGGCCAAGGAAAAATTAAGTCAAAGTTAAGACAAGACCAACAAGATAAAAACGTGGCAATAAATTGGAATAGGAGCAACGTAGCAGCTGTTGGCCTAAGAACTTTGAATAATAAGCAAGTTTTGGAGTTTATAAATAGAAATTGCCCAAGAAGTGTAGAAGAAGTAATGAAAAGAGATAAAACACACGAGGCAACGACTAAAAAAAGACTCGGAAAGTAAGAGGAAGAGCGGGAAATAATAGAAAAAAAGAGTTATATTATATTTTCAGTTATCATAATATGTTTTTTTATATGTCTTGAGTTATTATAATATATTTTACGAATGTTTTGAGTTATCACAATTTATTTTACATAATTTATGTTTTGTAGTTATATTAATGTTTTAATTATGTGAATTAATTTCTGATCTCTATTTGTTTAAATGAAAACATATGGATATGTTTGTTTAAATTTTAGAAAGTATTTGACAAAGATCTTGTAAATAATTATTTTTTGTAAGTACTATCACGAGAGTCTCATGTCTTGGGGGACTTAAATAACCATTGGCCCTTATTTGGCCACTTTGTAGTCCTCTATTTGTCATAGATCCATTGACCCCTATTCTGATTGTCATTCCAGCGACCCCTCTTCTATTCTGTTTTGTTCTGTACCGTAGTTATAGTTATTACGTAATTTTTGTACTTCAGTTTCTGCCACTTACATAATTTGTTTATTCAACTTAAATTATGTTAATGTTTTAGCTTAAATAACTATCCATGGCTATTTTGTGCCCCATACTCACAGTATAATATTTCTCACTCTACTATGTGCTTATAGCTGTTATTCCTTTCAGGTGACGAGATTTAGTAGGATCAAGATGGGGGATAAATCACAACGTTTTCTTTTTTGTTTGTACTATTTGTATTTTTGATTGGACTATTGTAATAAAATAAAAACCAAATGACTATTTTTGTTTCTTTTTAATAAAGTTTTGGTACCTAACTATTTTATTTTAATTTATTTAATTTATCCGTTGCGCTACTATTACAGAAATTTTAGAATTATTTTATTTTTATCTTGTTGCAACACTAAACCTTTGGGTACCGGGTTTGGATCGTGACATTAAAGACTAGACATTTAATAAAAAATTTGATAAAATTTTTAGAGTAACATTTTTTTTTTATGAAATTGCATAAAATCCCTCATTATGTTGATGGTGACTTCATCGTTTTCGTAATGCGAGGGGCAAAATATGCCTCTTTTGTGTGAATCCCCTTAACAAACCCAGGATTTTAGTTTGATGATTATGAAAAAACAAAACAAAACAAACAAACAAGTATAATAGAACACTAAAGGATCAAGCCCAATGATGTGTAAATGTAAGTGAGATAATTGAATGATAATTAAAAAAGTTATGAGAGAGAGAGAGAGAGAGAGAGAGCATGAGAATGACGGGTTAATTGATCATTAAGCTTGAAAAGTGTGTTTAATTTTTGTGTTCTAATAGCACTATTCTAATTTCTATATAAAAAATTTATCAAGAATGATATGATTGTTTGTAATTCTTTTATTTTTAGCCAAAACACTCACTATTGTGTCTCATAATTACAAGTATATCATTAACAGAGTATTTTGGATGCACTTTAGGTATATAAATTCCGTTTGTAATTCACTTTTCTTTTTATAATTTGTTTCCTTTTGAATGCTATACAAATTATTAAATTTCATAAAATAAAATTAAAAAAAAAACTATACTTGTTATTGTGACATATGTATTGAGTTATGTTTTATAATCCCTAAAATTTTAAGTTAAATTCAACAGACTTTTTTGATATTTGAAAAAAATACAATAAACCTAGAAAGTTTAAGCTAAATTCAAATTTATTATGTTCTATTTTGCTTGTTTATTTGTTTGTTTATTTATTTATTTACAATCATCACACAAAAACACAAAAAAAGTGAGATAATTAGGAGTGTAAAAACGGTCCGCGGTTCGTGGGCTGCCCGAAACCCGTCCGAGTCCTGAGGCGGGCCTAGGCCTGAGCTCAACCCGGACCCTGGGTCTGGGCTACCATTTTGAAACCCGAATCGACCCGGCTCATGAGCCTGGTCCATTGGCCTCAAGGCCTGCTCAAAGCCCGGTCCACCAGAGGCCTATTGTCATTTTTTTTTGGTGAAAAAGTATAAATTTTTGGTGAAAAAATAGAAGAAAAAAGATGTTAAGGCCCAGTCCGAATTTTGGTAGGAGCTCGCGCAGCCTGACATGGGCCAGCTTGAGCTTGGACCAGCATAGGCCAGGTCAAATCGGGCCAAATTTACACCCCTAGAGATAATGTTTGTATGACATTGCCTTAGAAAAATAGGTGGATTGCTAGTGTACAAGTGGACATGTAAGTTTTTTTTTTTGTTCAATGGATAGAAGAGTAATTATATTATGAGAAATATTTATATCATCAAACAGACCACTAGCCTACAATAACTAGAAAGTCAATAAAGTCTAATAATCAATCGACTAAGCCCACAAACCCTACCAAGCAAAGCCCAACAACTCTCATAATGGGGAGAAATAAACTAACAAACTACAAAAGGTATCAAACTCCTTTTTATAGGTGTTGAACCTGAGAATTCACACTACACAAGGTGCTACACAATCGCTATGCTAAATACCCTAATTAGACATGGAAGTTGTTCGGTCTATATTTTTAAGGTATTCCTTGTCATGTAATGTCGTGGATATTATGGCAATATTTGGTTTGGTTTGATTTTTAGAAATTTGTTTAGTTTGGTCTTCATAATTTTTTTTTAAAAAAAAACAAAAAAATAATTTTGTGAAAAATTAAAAAATCAAAAGTACTTATTATTTTGATATATATAATTTTAATTTTTAGTGAGCAAAAATAGTTTTTTAAATTCAAAAATATTTTTATGTTTATTTTTGTTAAACTAGTTAGAAGATTCTTTCAGAAAATCAAATCAAATATGGCCGACATATCTTAATCTAACTTTAAACAATATTAACAAAGAAAGATCCTTTGAACTTGGTTGTTTTATTTGAGATATAATTTGGCATATCTTGTGTTTTTAGTTTGATGATTCTGAAAAAAAATAAACAAATAAACAAACAAGTAAAATGGAACACTAAAAAGGGATCAAGCCCTCTCGAAGGCAGTCCCAACCATATCGGCAACCCAGCAGCATAGACATTGATACAGCTGGTTCATCAAATCAATAACAGTGGAAAATGCTCACTTTGATAAAATCTTGTGTTTGTTAAGGGGATTCACACATTAGTTCCTCCCTTTTTATTATTACTATTCATTGCCAAATTATAGCAATAGCAATGGTATTATAGCAACAATCATTGGAGATGCTCTTATATGTATTTGATGATGATGATAAAATATCTTATCAATTTTTTTTATAACTTTCTAAAAACATTAGCCTTTTTAATTTATAAAAAATAAACAAGCATTAAAAAAAAATCCAAACACCTATTTTTGTGTCAAAAAATAATAGAAATCTTAAATATTTTATCAAACACTCACATGAGTGTAGGTCCTACACCCACGTCCATGTGAGACACCCACACCCATGTGAGTGTTAAATCAAAATTTTGGTAAAATATTTTATATCCCTAAACATTACTCTTTTGTGTCTCTTTTGAAAAGACAACATGACCAATTATCTTTCCGCTTGGTTTAAGCTGCCCCTATCTAATTTTTTTTTTTTTTAATCTCTCTGTAAATGGTGTGTTTAAATGGTTTGCCAACAAAGCACGTTAGTGACGTGTCATTCAAGGTTAGGTTATGTGCCGACGTGTTATTCAGAGCTAAGTTATATGAGTCAGAATCCTCTAGAGTGATTTTTCTTAAAATGATTTAGTCTTTTTTGTTAGATTTGTAGGAAAAAACTTGATAAGTCAATGGCGGATCAAAGATTCGAACTTTAGAGTGGTAAAAATGCATATAAATTTTTATTTTTTAAAATTATTTTACTAATTATTAATATAATATACATAATTTTTATAATTTTTGAGAGTGCAATTACACCCCCTTCCCCTGCATCCATTCTTATGACATGTATCAAGTGATAAATAGTAAAAACCCAGTACTCCAATATCTATCAAATAATGACTCATTATGTTATGTGTAAAAGTAATTGAAGAAAAAGGTGGATTTTGTCTCCTTCCACCGACCCAATTAATTAGTAGAGTAACGTTTTTCATGTGATGGATTTTAATATGCATATACATACAAAAATAAAAATAAAATACAAAAACTTAAATAGCTAAATAATGTGTAATTCAAATTTAATTTTGAGTGTAATTTTCTCTTATTTAAATTCGAATAACATTTTAAAATTTTTGTACTTTTTTGTGTTATCTATGTGCAAATAACACTATTTGACAGAGTTGAGAAAAAACATCATAAAAATCACAAATTAACCAGATTCAAAACAAATTGTACAGTTGAGTTTAGTTTCTTAGTGCATAGTTTAGTCATTGCTCTTACAATGATTGAACCATATTTCACGATTTTGGTCTATAATTTTATATTTACTCATTTGATTTAAAATCTTGTCAAACCATTTAGGTATATAAATATAAGATGTAATCTTGTAATTTCACAAGATTGTTTTTATATAGTAGTGAAAGGGCTGGACTTCAATCTAATTCAAAATCTAGACTTGTGGTGTTGTTTGGATCTGTGAAATCCACTAAACATATTACATTGATGATACGAACAGTTCATTTTGTGAGGTTCTTCGTGTATATATATATATATATTTTTATCTGCAAATGTTAGTTATTATAGTTGTTAGATTAGCACCTATAGAATAAAATCTCTCCATCCTTGGCAAAGTACCAAAGTGCTTGCACTCCCTTAATTCAACCCTCCTAAGGGGAATTGAACTCATGACCTCATTGAGACTAAGCCCTAAGAAAGATATGGTGGTCAACTAAGTCAGGCCTAGTTGGTTAAGTGAGGTTCCTTGTATATATTATTCATAAAACTTAGATAGATCCAATAATTATAATTATTATATTTGTTTTTGAAAAAATAAATGATAAGTCTATTTTTAAAAATATACCCTCTGTTTTTTGTGGCAATATGATTACCAGATTAACATAATTTTTTTATGACCAATATATATGTAGGGTCCTACAAAAATAACAATTCAAATTATCGAAACGGAATCCGTGATAACCCCACAAACCTGAACAATACTCTCCGGTCTAGATTTGGTTCCAAACTGTCACGACCCGAACCCGCCCCCATGGGTTAAGGCCATAACCGGCCAGTAATCACGAGATTACCTACGGCCTCAAACCAAATAAGATAAGACTCATCAGAGTAAAAGGGGCCAAACGGAAGCTAATTTAAAACTTTGTCCATAGAGCCGTGCTTGTATGCACACCATAACATTCCATACGTACATATGTTAATAACTCACAACAGAAAGTGTAATGACATAAGATTCTATACAGACAGGATCATCCAAATTAAGTCAACCCATGAAAACTATATGCAGACGTATTCAAAACTTCGCCAACCTGACAAAATGTAAATACATAACAAAAGGGCGAAGACGGGTCTCGTGCGTGAGACACAAGGGCTGACTCTCTCAGAACCTTAGTTGTTCCATACAGACTTCACTGAGGCTGGGTCTGGACTTCTCTTGGTTCACCTACAAACACATGAATAAGCGTGAGTGTAGACACCCCATTTTTGACCGACCTTAAGACTCAGACGTCGCCGATTGAGCGCTCGGTGATGTTGCATATCGTGCTCGTTCAGAAGTTTCAGAGTCGCGGCCGTGCGCCCTGCCTCCGGACTTCCGAATCCTCTTCTGTGCCTTGTCTCGGTTTGCGAACCAGACTCGGTTTTCTCTGTTTTCTTTCCCGAGGGAAGAGATTAGTCCTGTAGACTATCTCTCGGTGGCCGTGCGCTACTTTTCGTGGCCGTAGGCCATTTTGCCCATTTCGGAGCCCGGTTCCCGGTTTTCGAAGCCGTCAGGCCGTGTGCCTCGGTTCGGGACCGCCCAACCATCTCCGATTTCTCCGATTTTTGGCAAGAGCCTCTGTTTTATCATCACGAAGAACCCTGGGGCCCCTGATGCCCACTTCGTGGCTGAATGCCACTTTCGGTGCTTACAGCCGGTTTTCGGGCCCCGAACCTCGCGGTTTGGCCCCCGAGCATTCATTTCGCATCGGTTTTCTCCGTTCTTGGCAGGTACCTCTGTTTTGTCATAACAAGGCACCCTGGGGCCCTGATGCCCACTTCGTGGCCGTATGCCACTTTCGGTGCTTATAGCCGGTTTTCGGGCCCCGAACCTCGCGGTTTGGCCCCCGAGCATTCATTTCGCATCGGTTTTCTCCGGTTTTTGGCAGGTACCTCTGTTTTATCATTCCGAGGAACACTGGGGCCTCTGATACCCACTTCGCTGCTGAACACTACTTCCGGTGCCTGCAGCCCATTTTCGGGACCCCGAATTGCGCGGTTTGGGCCCGAGCGTTCATTTCTCATTAGTTTTTGTTCAATTTTGGCAGGTACCTCTGTTTCAGCACCAGGAAGATCACTGGGGGGGGGGGAGGCCAGCAATTATCCCAGATAACCAGTTTCACTCCTCCGGCGCCCGTTTTGCTCACTTCCGGGCTAATGTTGAACACCCTAGGCCCCATTTTCTTCCAACCACAACCATATATCTGTGATGAGGGCACATGGGAGGACCCTAAAAGTGCATGGTCGGCCAGCAATTCAGAGTTTCATTTTTGGGCCTCTCCTTCAAATGCAATGTTGTGACTCCTGCTTCAGTGTTGCCACATTCCGACCATGGAACCTTGTTCTACACACATGGGAGGACACCAAAAGTGGTGGTCGGCCACTAATTCAACTTTTCATTTTTGCCCTTGGCTGGCCGGCCATGGGAGGTGGCTGGCCGGCCATGGGAGGTGGATGGCCGGCCATGGGGGGTAGCTGGCCGGCCACCTTCAAGAAATCCACCTGGCCGGCCAGCTTTCTGCTTTTGAGCACTTTACAGCTGTCCAGCTGTTTTTCCCAAAATATCTCAGCATCCGGGGGATATTTTGGGAGGGAAAGCTTGGGTGCATTTCCCTCCCTTTTACACCCATTTCTTGCCTATTTAAAGGGCCCAACTCCTCCTTTGCTAGGGTTAGAAAATTTCCTCTCAAGAACCCCTCTTCCAAAGCCTCCATTTCCATAGCCAAAAGCTCAAAAAACTCTCCAAGTGCCTAGCTCCTCTCTTCATCAACCCTAAGCACCACCATCCCCACTTCCATTCCAGCAACAAAGAGAGCTCTTTCAAAGGCTAAGAAGCAACAAAGTCAAGCCAAGAAGCAAAGAAAGACTTGTCTTCAAGGGTAAGTCACCAATTCCCCTTTTCTTGCACTTTTTTGCATCAATTTTCTACCCTACATGCTCTCTGTTTTGGGCTCTGACCCCTTCTGGTTTTGTGCTTATTTTGAGCCCCTCTACAACATTGTAGAAGGGCTCAACCCTGTTTGAGCCCTCTATGGCACACTTGCTTCAATATCACTCTTTATGCCATTAAATTGCATGCTTTGTTTGGCTTATGAATGATCTGATTTCGAGCATAACATAAACTGTGAGTGGGCTTATTTTGAGCCCCTCTTAAATATTGAAGAAGGGATCAACCCTTTTTGACCCCTTTATCATGCACTTGCTTTGTATTTCCTTCAAATTACCGTAGAATTGCATGGTTTATTTGGCCTGTTTGTGATCTGATTTTGAGCATGCCATTAACTGAGTTTGGGTTTATTTTAAGTCCCTCTACAACATTGTAGAAGGGATCATATTTTTTTGAGGCCTCCATGCTATACCTCTCTTTATATCTCTCTTTGGCCCCATCTTGAATGCCTTTTTGAGCTTACTTAGCTCCTGTTTTGAGCCATCATCAGTACTGAAAATATCCTTATTTTGGCCTTCTTGTCAAGTTTTGTTAAGGGTCTAAAGTTGTTTGATGCATGCTTCTGGTACTTCATGTTGTACCCTCCATATTTTCCGTAAAATTGCATGTTTTTTTAAGCTTGCTTAGCTACTGATTTGAGCCTTCATCAGGCTTAGAAAGTGTCTTATAATAACTCATTCTTCATGTTTTGTTAAGGGTTCAAAGTTGTTTGATCATTTATTATGGTACCTCATGTTGTAGCCCCTTATTGGCTCATTTTTGCATGCTATGTTAGGCATATCTACATACTGAATTGGAGGATGTCATCTACTGTAAATATGCATATTTTTTGTCCCTCTATAATTTTTTAGAACTGTGTTTTTCAGTTTGAGCATTGTAGATACCACTTGCTTTGTAATTCTCCTCTTTTTCCCCATTTTTGCATGCTAAGTTTTCCATACTTGTGGTTGTTATTTAGCCTTGCTTTGTACTAAAAAAATGCCATATTTGGGGCTGCCTTGCTACTGGTTTGCATGTCATGATCATGTTGTGCATGTTTAGTATGGCTATAGGCCATTTCAGGTGCTTAAATCACATTTCAGGATGATTTCATGCATTGGTTGTAATTCCGTATCATTTCGGGGCTGTTTTCCCCTTCATTTAGGTGCAGAAATTTGGTTTGCATGCTTGCATATCATTTCCCGTGTCATTTCATGCCTTCGGGCCATGCCTCGGTTTGCGTGCCCGTGTGCACGCACTTCGAGGCACCTCTATTTTCTTCGACGGCATCTGATGTGAGTGTGGCTGAGGTCCATTCATGTTAGTATAAGCCCAATTTGCATTTCCATCTCATTTTATCATTGCCTCGGTTTGCGCGCCTGTGGACACATATTTCGAGGCACTTCGGTTTTATCCGATTTCTCATTTTATCATTGCCTCGGTATGCACGCCTGTGGGCACACATTTCGAGGCACTTCAGTTTTATCCGATTTCTCATTTTATCATTGCCTCGGTTTGCGCGCCTGTGGACACGCATTTCGAGGCACTTCGGTTTTATCCGATTTCTCATTTTATCATTGCCTCGGTTTGCGCGCCTGTGGGCACGCATTTCGAGGCACTTCAGTTTTATCTGATTTCTCATTTTATCATTGCCTCGGTTTGTGCGCCTGTGGGCACGCATTTCGAGGCACTTCGGTTTTATCCGATTTCTCATTTTATCATCGCCTTGGTTTGCGTGCCCGTGTGCACGCATTTCGAGGCATCTCATTTTCACAGCATAGTGCATACCAGGTTGTATCTTAGATTGCATTCATGCATATCGTGCATTTTACATCGTGTTCGGGATAAGAGTTAGTCCGGGCACGGGAAACGAGGCACGTTTCACGGAACGGGTCTCGATTCCCAAGTCACCGACACTCCGGATTATCCATGATGGAGTTAGGTTTTTGCTGTAGCATTCATCTGCATTGCACCCTATATTGAGTTGTGCAATCCGATTCCTCGGCCATCATGCATCGATATGCGTGATTGGTGGCACGAGGATCGAGGCATCATATATCTGTGAAATACATTGCTATGCCCTTTTCCTGCTCTCTGTTGCAGCAAGATAAGGAATCAGCAACTTTTCAGAGTTTGGCGCGCGTTTCGAGAAATATTGCAAAGAGATGTTAGATTGGGCATCCCAGTGGATTTCCGCGCAACACAGTCCAGCATACATCATTCATCAGAAGCGAGGCAGCCCCTGGCTTGCATGCCAGTTTACAGTCTTTATTAGTTAAATTGTTAATTAATTAGAAATCTGTATTATTCGGACTGTTTATTTCGGACTGTAATATTCTTTTATTCGGACTGTATATTTATTTGGACCCTCTGCGCGAGGGCATAATTGTAATAAGTGTGGGTGAGTGTGATGTATGTCTTCCAACCCCACGTCTTTCTTCCCTTTTATTTACCTGCTTATGATGGTTAGATATAGGGCATATTTCAATTAGCATACAGTATGACAGCATTTTTGCATCATTCATCTGTTTTGCACGCACCGGGCTCGGCGCATCATACAAACTGTATTCGTATTTCAATTCCAAATTGAGTACATGATAGTTGTAGCATTTCACATGCCATGTTTAGAATAGCCGAGCCTACTATAGTTGCATTATTGCATGCGTTGCATTAGGCATTTCTGTATAATTAGGATCATGCATGGTTTCTAATCGGTTTTCTGTTTTGGCTTGGAGTACTCGGTAAGTTTTATGCTTTAGCATCCTTGCATGCGTGTGAGTGTTGCCATGAATAGCATGCTTACCATGAGGCTAAATGCTTATGTGATATAACTGCCTTGAATGCCTGTGGGTGGAGGTTGAGTTATCTGAATTGGGACAATTCATCAAATGTTCGTTTTAAGCCCACTAGATAGTGGCAAAACCATGTTTTCTAAGCCCACCTGAGGGTGCAAATCCGTGTCTTAGCCTACCTGCGGGTAGCACCATCAAACCATTTTCAAACAAACAAACATGAAATGTTTTGTTCCAATTCAGGCGACTCAGTCTATACTTGTTTGCTGCGAGCATCACATAGTAACCTAGGCTAATAACCGGAATAAGAACATACAATGTTTTCAAAAACAATATCATGGTTAGTAGAGGCCGGTCTTTGACCGGGCGAGCGGGGGTGCTCACGAAGTGACCTTCCCCAATCGTACCCAAGTTCCCGAGCCGAGGCAACTTTGGTGATGACGGACACGTGGCCCTTTGCACCGAGTCAGGGTTTCCTAAATTTCCCATTTAAAAAACATTTAGGTGGCGACTCTGTATCTGGCAAAGCAGTCCATGTTTGGCACTTCTTTCAAAAAATCTGTTTTCAAAACGATTTGCCGGATTTGGACTCTTTGGTTCAAGATTAAGAACCGTGATATTTGAGTCCTTGAACTGTAGTGACCCCAATATGAACAGAACGGGACTTAACCCTCCCAGGGTGTTCGGGGACGTCTACAGTGAGCGAAAGCCCAATGAATAATATCAAATCAAATACAGAAATTACATAACAATGTAGAACAACATGTTCCAAACGACCTTGGGCCCAATTCCTATTGCTATTTAACAGATATATAACTATACGAAATTCAAATCAAATGACTGTAGTTCCAAACATTCTGGCCTTTAGCCCATTCAGATTTCCATTCATGCCAAAATGGCTTTCGGCCCATTCATTTATGTCAAAACGGTCTTCGCCCATTCATTTCTGTCAAAATGGCCTTCGGCCCATTCGTCTACGTCAAAACGGCCTTCGGCCCATACATTCGTGTCAAAAACGGCCTTCGGCCCACTCATTCATGTCAAAACGACCTTAGGTCCATTCATATTGTCAAAACGACCTTCGGTCCACTCATTTCTATCAAAACGACCTTCGATCCATTCATTTCTGTCAAAACGACCTTCGGGCCATACATTCGTGTCAAAACGGCCTTCGGCCCACTCATTCATGTCAAAACGACCTTAGGTCCATTCATATATGTCAAAACGACCTTCGGTCCACTCATTTCTATCAAAACGACCTTCGGTCCATTCATTTCTGTCAAAACGGCCTTCGGCCCATACATTCGTGTCAAAACGGCCTTCGGCCCATTCACTCTATTATTCAGATCAAACTGGCCTCAGGCCCATTCAAACTTTTGTATCAAACTGGCCTTCGGCCTTGTAACAACCCTCGTACTGATCACCGATATAACCACTGAATTATATACTGATTATGGTTAAACTGGACCGCTAATGACTGATAATCGAATTAACTGAAGTACTGAATGGACTGATTGAAATCGAAACTGAAATTGAATGAGTTTATTTATTATATTGCATATTGCATCTGTTTGATTGATTGATTATCTGTTTAAATTCATATGTTTAAACTGCTAATTGAAGGCCTTATCGGCGGCCGAATTAAGAACCGTTTAGTGTTTTAGACTCGGTAGAATAATTGTGATTTAATGGTATATTTATCTGAAAATTGATTAGGAATGATTAAATTAGATTAAAATGAGTTAATTTCAAACTTGGACTTAATTACAACTTTGCCATTGAGTGGAGCCTTTGTTTATTCTTGTTTGAAGCCTTGTATATGCTTAATCAAAACATTTCATCAGCTTTCTTCCTTAGTTCCACCGAAATTAGAGAAGACTTCGAGAGGGAAGGAGTGTTTTGAGTTCATTTGGTGGGAGTACTTGGATTTGAGGTGTGCATTGTCTAATTGGACTTCTAAGCCTTGAATACAAGACTTAGGCAAGGTAAATGAACCCTTCATTGTTGCATTTAAGGTTGTTCTTGCATGAGTCAAGTTGAATTGTGGAGTTAAGACTTGAATTTGTTCATACATGTTGAATTAGAGCATAATTCATCCATGCATGCTTAAATTGGTGTACCTTGAAGTTGAATTCTTGAAGAATGATACATGCATGTCCATGTTTTTATCATAGTCCATGTTTTCAAGTTGTTTTCAAAGATTGGAGCTCAATAGAGTAAGATTTGGAGATTGAATTTGAGTTTAAAACTCATTCATTGCATGTTTGGAAATTGTTCTTGAAATGGGTTTGTAAAATGGCTTTAATTGATCAACTCTTGGCCCTTGCATGTGCAAATTGGCTTTTGAAACTTGTTAAATATGAGTTTGGAAGTATTTCCCAGATTTTGGGCCCAAGAGGTCGAGTTTTGATGTATAGAATGCTTGGTTTGAGCTTGGAAGGCAAATCTGGAAATTCCAGATTTGGCTTCTTCCGCTCGAGCGAAGGATTCCTCGCTCGAGCGAGCACCTTTATTCAGGGCTCCGCTCGAGCGAGCATCGAGCGTGGTATCGCGCGTAAAACGAGCATCCAGTATTTTCACTGTTCATCAGCTCGCTCGAGCGAAGGGAGGCTCGCTCGAGCGAAGCGCCTATTTTCAGCAACTTTTGAAAAATGCCTTCCAACTATATTTTTGCATCCTCATCGCATCCTAGGCATTCTTAGGCCTAGTTTAAGACATCTTAATGAGGATTTAGACATAGAACCACACCGAGGAAATTTAGGGACTTAATTATCATCCTTCCCGACTGTGAAACTTAGTGTGTGTTCTATTTGTTAACTGTTTAGGGTTGGCTCTCGGGGACGCGCTCTAGCTGCTATTAGCCCAATCTCTGTGAGTAACAGTTGTATAAAGATATGTTCAAAAATGGTTATCTGATTATCAACTGAACTGTTTACTGAAATGTAATTATTTACTGAATGAATGTATGTCCTTTATTTCTGAACTGTACTGTGGCATCCTTAGCACCTACTGTTACTGATTGTACTGTTACAGAGATCTCTGTCGGTTTCTTCGTGGAACCATACTGTCTACTGAATGACTGGCCATCATTACTGTTCGGTCTTTATGACCTACTGTTACTGCTATGCTAATGGATGTACCACATATGACTGAATAACTGTTCTGACTGAAAGACTGAAATACTGTTTAAATGAACTGTTTTCATTACTGTAAGGACATTTCATTCTTAACCTCTTTATGCTTTATGTTATTCACTGGGCTTTAGCTCACTGTTTATATATATATGTAGGTTCTCAGCAGCCAAACCAGAGCTAGGAGCGTGGGATTGGTCCCCAGTTTTGTCAAGCCAGCCTATGTGCCTCACTGTGAGGTTCCGTGTTGCCATGTTATGGCTTTGGGATTTTGTTTTGGGTTTTCCCATCGGACTCCTCACTGTTTTGTATCACTGTATAGACTGCTTACTGTTTTACTGTACTGTTATCGAGGGATTAAGTCCCCGTACTGAATGTTTGTATGTGATTGTATAGACTGTGTATAAACCGTACTGTTTTGAACCGTATGAATGCATGAAAAATGTTTTTGGCATACAGATTTACACAGCTCAATGGACACTAGTTATTTACTGTATTGGCTTCCGCCAGGCCCTGAACTCTGTTATATTGTATTACTGATAAGCAGGCCTTCGGTAATCTCGGATTACTGGCCGGTTACGGTGCTAAACCCATAGGGCCGGGTTTGGGTCGTGACAGGCCTATTTATCCTTTCCTATCAAACTATCATTCATATCAGATTGTCGTTCATATCAGATTATCATTCATATCGGATTATCATCTGTGTCAGACTATCATTCATATCAAACTATCATTCATATCAAACTGGCCTTTGGCCCATTCGCTCTTTAGGCGTAGTAAGCGTTTGTCCATAATTCAAATCACAGACTTATAGGAAGCTAAGCAATTGGACAAATAGCATATTTCAAATAATTTTATTAAGATACTACTCACAGTGATCGGCATGTGGATTTGCCCTGGAGCTTGACCCTATATATCACATAACACATATGGGTCACAAATAATTCAATCCGTTTTTTAATTCACATATTCCTCTTTAGGCTTTATTCTTATCTCTTTAATTCAATCACAATGCTCAATGCATGCCTAAGAGTGTTTAGAAGTGAAAGGAAACGGAAAACAGAACACAGAATGCATTTTCAAAATTTCAGAAAACAGGGTCCCCGCTTGAGCGTGGATTTCCCCGCTCGAGTGGACCCAAGAGGCCTGCAAAAGTACTGGTTAGGTCGAATTCACGCTCGATCGTGCACTCTGGCGCTCGAGCGGAAGGCCTCTCTACATGGATCCCCGCTTGAGCGTGGACTTCCCCGCTCGAGCGGATACCATGTCTGTAAAAAGTGCTGGGAGCACAAAATTCACGCTCGAGCGGCGATTTCCCCGCTCGAGCGGACATCAAACTTTCTGGAAATTCCAGAACTGTTCTTGGAGTTCAATTTTGGTATTCAAAGGTCTCAACTTATGATTTCAGTCCCAAAAACATATAAACACATTATGTTTCAAGATACACAAACAATATGAAGCTAATTACTCAAAATCATGGTTCAATTCTCCAAAATCAATCAACATCCTTGTATAATCATGGCTTATGCTTTCAAACCCCATATGAGCTTCACATCTTCAATAATCAATCATGCATGCAATCTTTTAACTCCAATTCCATTTCAAATAAGTCAAATGATGCTCCAAATCATGAAGCTACACAAAACTACTCATGCATGTAAGGTTTGATGCTCCATTCCTCATATTTAACATGCTACATGCTAGAACACCCAAAATTGTAACAATTATGCACATGCATGTTCATTTTAACTTCAAATTCAACTCAACCTTGGCCATGAGCTACCATACCACTTGATTTCACAAAATTACAACATTAAACTCATAAATTCACTTACCTAGAGGCCCAATCCTTCCAATCTCTAGCAAATTCTTGAGTAATCTTCCAAAATCTCCAAGTTTCTTGACCAACCTTCAATCTCCTACTCTCTTTTCCTCTAACCGACCCTCTCTTCTCTTCTTTGAGTTTATGATCAGCCAAAATGAGGCTAGGGAGAGAGAGATTGAGTGTATAAAGGCCCCCACTCAACCATTATTTTATTATAAAACAATTGGGCACTTAATTCATCAATTTCATCTGACTAATTTGATCCAAATCAACTTCTAATTAAATTTCACCGTAGGCTCTAAAAATTATGCCAATCACAATGGCGCAATCAATTTCGGGTTCTGTGGCCGATGAGGCCTTCAATTTAATTTCCAAAGCAAATAGTCAAACAGATATTCCTACGGTGAACAGATAGAAATTCAAAACCACATATTTTCACATAAATGGTACACAAAATCGTATCAAACACATAATCATATGCATAATAAGGACCAATTATCATAATTCGGGACAGGGTTATCACACAAACCCAATCAAATCACATTTTACTAGTTGCATTTCAATATTTTTATGATTTGATTTGATTTCATGTTTTATAAAATCGTAAATAATTATTGGATTCTTGATTTTTTCAAAATAATATCTCTATTATTTTAATAGGAGTAATGGCAGAGATTCTAAACAAATTTATCAAAATTTATATCAAATGTCTCATATGGTTGTGATATTTCATCAACTCCAATTACACCTCTAATGAGGTGGCAAACAATTTTAAAATAGAAAAAAAGTTGGGACTCGCTTTTGGGGAATCTCCACCACTTCCAATGTATTGTGATTAGCCAACTTTTTATTTTTTTCCCTCCTATTTCTGGCTGACATGTGTTTATGGGATTGTGAGAGTCAAAAAAAAAAAAAGAAAAAAAATAAAGAAAAAAGGTCTGTATCATTTTTATTTAAAATAAGAGAGAATAGTTTGAAGAAGATTAATTGATTGGTATTATACCTCATTAAAAATATAATTTGAGATAATGAAATGATGGGATGAGACATTGCTAATCTTTTGAGGTCTCTAATATTTTTTTTCTAATATTTGTTGACATATGATTGTTACTTTAAAGCAAGTGATTAATGTTTTTTTTTTTTTTTTTGGTGCGTGAACAAGATAAAAAGGACGCTTTGATGCTTTGAGATGTGATCACTATATATGTGGGCTCAGGTTCCGGAATTACAGGTTATTAGCCTAATTTGATGTAACTTATAAAAAGGGATATACCATCGTGACACTAACAGAGCTCAACTGCATGTCATAAAAAATAAAAAATAAGGGTAAATTACTTATAGGTCATAATAGTTAAACTTAATTTTCATCAAATTCTATTGAAAATAAGTCTTGGTAAAATTATCGCTAAAAATAATTTTTTTGTGTCAATTTTTACAAACGTCGTTAAAAATTGACAATTAGTAACTTTTTTTTGTCATGATTTTTATAAATTGTCACTAAAATTTACAATTAGTGATATTTTTTATGACAAATTTTTCCCATAGGACTTATTAGACAATAAATTCACTTATCTATCTATCTATCTATACTATATATTAAGTAAAAGGGGGTTTTTAATCCCAAGTCTTGTGGGAGCTCCAATCTCCCAATCTAAATTTCTTGATTTTTTTATTTAAAAAAAAAAAAACTTTAGCATTTATTAACTTCTCTCAATCCCAAGTCTTACCATCATAATAACACTTTAATGCATTAAGAACAAACATAAAAAAAAATTCTTTGAAATCCAGCACATATGAATTCCTTGAAAAGTTTCAACACATATGATTATTATCCCTCAGAATAACACTTTAATGCATCAAGAACAAGCATAAAAAAAATTTCTTGAAAAGTCAAACACATATGATTATTATCAAAATATTAAACTTTAATATAATATAATAAAAAAAAGACATTTAATTCCTTGAAAAGTCTAACACATATGATTATTGTCAAAATATTAAACTTTAATATAATATAAAAAAGGAAAAAAAAGACGGCATTTAAAAAAAAAAGAAAAAAAAAAGACATTTAAAAATCACAATTCACATATATAGATAATTGTAAACACAATCCGTGCATAGCACGGGTGATATGCTAGTACTATATATTAAGCAAAAGGGGATTTTTAACCCCAAGTCTTGTGGGAGCTCCAATCTCCTATCTAAATTTCTTGATTTAAAAAAAAAAAACCTTAGCATTTATTAACTTAAATAACACTTTAATGCATTAAGAACAAGTATAAAAAAATTCTTTGAAATCCAGCACATATGAATTCCTTGAAAAGTCTCAACACATATGATTATTATCCCTCATAATAACACTTTAATGCATTAAGAACAAACATAAAAAAAATTTCTTAAAAAGTCCAACACATATAATTATTATCAAAATATTAAACTTTAATATAATATAATAAAAAAAAAGACATTTAATTCCTTGAAAAGTCTAACACATATGATTATTATCAAAATATTAAACTTTAATATAATATAAAAAAGGAAAAAAAGAAGACATTTAAAAAAAAAAAAGACATTTAAAAAGCGCAATTCACATATATAGATAACTAGCCTATCACCCGTGCTATGCACGGGATAATTATATTTGTTTTAGATTTTTTTTAATATATAAATTATGTTTTTTAAGATTTTTTATAAAAATAATTTAACAATCTTATCACTAACCATAGTGTATGGGAGAAGTTGAAAAGGGTACTGCAGTAACTATACACGGATTGTATCTATAATTATTTGTATGAGGTGATTTTAAATGCTGATCAAGAAATTTTGACCAAATCAATAAATACAAGCATGTAGAAAGATATGTGGATTGAAAAAAGTTAATTAATGCTAAATTTCTTGAAAAGTCTAACACATATGATTATTATCAACATATTAAACTTTAATATAATATAATTAAAAAAAAAGATATTTAATTCATTGAAAAGTCTAACACATGATTATTATCAAAATATTAAACTTTATATAATATAAAAAAGGAAAAAAAGAAGACATTTAAAAATAAATAAATAAAACATTTAAAAATCGCAATTCACATATATAGATAATTGTAAACACAATCCGTGCATAGCACGGGTGATATGCTAGTATATTATATAAGGAAAAAGGAATTTCTAATCTACTAGCTTTGTGGGAGTTCTAATATCTTAATCCTAATTTTCTAATTTTTTTGATTTAAAAGAAAAAACTCAGCATTTATTGACTTCTCCCAACCCACAAACCCTTTTGACTTCTCTCATAATTACTATAACACCATTTTTAATTTCCCCCATACACTATGGTTACACACAAAAATAAAGAAAATAAGAATTTAGCTATGGATCTAAAAAAGATATAACATCTAAATTTGAATTATAATTTAGGAATATAATTATCTTTTTTTTTATGTATATCTATCAAAATTTTAAATCACTTAATGAGACAAATTAATCAATTTTCTAAAATTATTGCTTTTTTAATTTATAAAATAGATTAAAAAAACTATTGACTGATTTATTTATTTAATAACAAAAATTTTGTAATCTCTCTATCCTAATCTTTCTCACCGATTCCCAAAAAAAATCTTAAAACTTGTCTTTCTTCTTTTTTCCCCTTCCCCCAAAAATTAGATAATATTATTCATGAAAGTTGTAGATATATATCTATATATTATATTATAACATTAAAAAAAAATTAAAAATCAGATATACAATCAAATAGAATTAATAAATTTAATTTTTATTTATTCAGTTAAAATTTTTCTTTTGCATCTCAATATCTCCCACCATTATATTTTAAATCAATAAAACTTACATCATAACTTACCTAAATAATAATAAAAATAAATAAATAGAAACCACAGATAAATTAAATTAAAAAAAAAAAAAAATACCCACCACTCCATCTTAAATAAATTGAAGGAAAAAAAAAATCAGAACAGAAACCATACAAAAATAAAAAAAGATAAGAATTTAAATATGGATCTAAAAAAAAAAAATGACAATATCTAAATTTGAATTATAATTTAGTAATATAATTATCTATTTTTATGATATATATATATCAAAATTTTAAATCACTTAATGAGACAAATTAATCAATTTTCAAATCTTAGTTAAAGAATAATCTAATTAGTCATCCAAACTCCTAAATTTCGCGGGCACTGGCAGAGGAGCTAACGGATTGGGTTATATGAGATTTAAGTAGTTGGAAGTAACATTTTCCGACTCTATAAATTATTATTTTTTAATTTTATTTTTTCCCTGTGTGATTCTCTTTTTCTACTGTTGGTTTGCTTTTGGTTTCGGTTTTAGTGAGATTTATGCGTTTGTTTATAGGTTTGCATGGTAGAGAAGAATTATTGGTGATTATGGCTGCAATCGAAGTATCTATGTCCGTTCCATGTCAAGAATTTTGATCAAATTTTGTTTTCTTCGGTAAAAACTATAAAATTGAATTTAAAAAATGGATATCAAATTTTTTATGTTTTTTGTCATTTTATTTTATTAAAAATGTGAAAATTTATTGAGAATTCAAGATTTTACTATATCATTAAATTTTTGTATAACTAAGTAAATTTAAAAATTTTAAATATCATTGTGTTATTTATTTTTATTCTCTTTCTATTCCAATAGACCATTACTGCTATTTGTTAGTTTGTTAATTATAATTCAATCAATTGAAAATGAAAGCTTAATATAACTTTTTATATATATTATAGTTAATTTGTTATTACTATAGTTGTATATAATAGCATAATATATAGGGATAATTTTTATGGATGCGAGTAGCAGTAGTAGGGGTATTCTGTACTTTCTGAATCTCTCTCGATGCATGTCATCTTCCTATACCTTTAATTTCATACTTTTAATGAAATTTTTCTTTGCTGATCAAAAAAAATATAGGGATAATTTCTAAATATAATTTCTAGCTTTTTATGTGATTAAAATAGTCCATCTTAATAGTATGTAGAAGAGTTAGATGGTTTCTTCTATCTCTAAAAAACTCAATCTATTTTTTTATTTTTCAAATTGAAATAGTCCATCTTAATGATATATAGAAGAGTTAGATGGTTTCTTTTATTTCTAAAATACCCAATCTTTTTTTTTTTTTTACTTTTTAATTTTTTAAATTGGAACATTAATTGTTTATGTCTATAAAACAAAACTGATAAACATATATAAAAAAGCTACACATTTTTTTTATTATTTTTTAATATGTAGGATATTTACAAATGGAAAATGTTTGACACCCCAATTTTTTTTCATAATCCAACTTATAATGATGTAGTCATAAGTGTCAATTTTTATACAAATATGATAAGAGAATTAATTAAATTATACATTTTAACCGACTACATACTCAAACTTTGACTATTTCAATTTGTTATTTCACTATAATTCTAATTAAGAGAATCTTCAGCCCTTAATATATTTTTTTTTATCAAATTATAATTGGATAAAAATTAAAAAAGATGAAATGTTGAAAATTATTATTTTTTCCATCAAAATTGGTGAAAAAAAAAATTTGGGATAAGAATGAAAGTTCTTTTAAAAATTGATAAAAGTTTAATGAAAAAGTTAAAGTAATTCATATCCAATCAAATTTTTTATTCAAATTTAAAATCAAATTAGATAAAAAAAAAATGATGAAAGTTTGAAAATATTTTGAAACCTTCTTATTTATAAAGACTAGAAATCCGCATGTGTATTATATTCCTATTGTATTTTTAGTTATGAAATTGAAATAAAAAGAAATGTAACTTAAATTATTGGATTAAAAATAGAAACATCATATTAATTATTGTTAAATATCGCTTCACTTCATATTTAATAATAAAATTATATATTTGTTTTAATTATAACTTTTAAATTTGTATATTTTCATAACAAGAAAAAGTATGTCATGACTCAGTTAATCCCATTTAACCATGTTTAACTTTTTTTAAATACAAATTATCAAAATTGCACTAAATATATTAATATATATATTAAAGTCTTTATTCATTTTTAAATTTTTTTTTGGTATTTTAAATTTCATGTTACGATCATTCTTTCTTACTCATTAAGTTTTTAAGTTTTTTTAATTATTTCCCGTTCAAAAACAAATATAACAATTTTTTTAAATTCATATATTTTTATTCTAAAATAGTGAAATATTAGAACTATGTCACTTTTTTATAACAAAGCATAATTTTAATTGTTAATTATCAATACAACAATTTTAATTTATCTATACTATATATTATAGTAAAGAAATATTTAAAACAAAATTCTTAAATTTATATGTAAAATTTTATTTACGAGAGATAAAATATAAAAAAAAAAATAAAAATCTAAATAATATATTATTTTATTCTATATATAATATGGGTGATATGCTAGTTAGAACTTACACGTAAGCACTCTATAAATAAACTCAAATTTTAATAAAAATACAAAACGAGATCCCTATGGTCTAAATTTAACCATGAGTCAGCCACCACCTCCGTAGTTTCTTAGACAATGCTTGATACGCGAAAAAGTCGTGATACTTTCTTTTTTCTCGAAGGAAGAGTGGTGAACTTTTTTTATTAACTAAAAAGTAAGATATTGTAAAATAAAACAAAGCGAGGATTGGTTTTTACAATGACCTCTGTTAATAGTTTTTTTTATATATATTTTTATTTTTTAGAATAAAATTGTTGTTAAAATAATTAGTGCATTTAATAAATATTAAAAAAATAAAATTATTAGTAAAAGAATTGGGTAGATTCTTAGTTGTTTTATCATTTTTTTTTTTGTGGTTAACTTTATTTTTTTTTGAAAATGAATATTTTTTATTTAATTAGCAAAAAAATGTTACACCCAAACAAAACAAAGCCTAAATCTTTTTATATTTTGATTCCATATGACAATAAACCATGTATGGTTTGATTATGTATTCTTTGGAAAGAGTTGGACTTCTCTTAAGATGGTCATTTTAATTTAAAAGAAACCAAATTCCTTTGAAATGCTTTGTTGTTCGCTGTTTTATGTTACATATAATTAGATGTTTGCAATTGATTTTCTACTTGAAAAAAAATAATTATACAAGAAAGAAATCAAATAGAGTAATATATTCTTGAGTTAATTACCTAAAAGTCTTGTTTACAAATATTATAGTAACTCAGGTCATATTTAAGATTTTTTAAACTAATAAGTCCTATTTAGTAAAACTGATAATATTATCAATTTTTCTCAAATTTTAAAACCAAAACACTATCAATTTTACATAGTAATGTTCTAGATAATTATTTCACTAACTGATGAAAAAAACAGAGCATGAGATTAAAACGTTTTTGCCCTTTTACTTATTGGTTTAATTCAACTATCTAATAAAATCGAGAACATTATCAATTTTTTTTCCAACATTATCAATTTTTTCATTTCTAAAGTTTTTATTTTTATTCTGTTTACAATTTTGCACAATAATATTCCATCATCATGCTCCTTTATAGATACAAAATTTTCAATTTCGTATAAAAAAAATTTTCAGGTTTTTTTTTTTTATTTTTTCAAAAAAAAAAAAATACACATAAATTTTTATTTTTTTTTTCAATTTGAAAATTGATGTTTTAAAGTTTTGAAAATCAAAATAAATTTTAAATCATCATGTTCCTTTATAAATAATTATAAATGATGAACAATAATTGTTTGAAAAGTAATTCTAACTGTTACAAATTTAATGAGACTTGAAGGTTTAAAATCTCTTAATTAGGACTTAATAAAATATAAGTTCACAAATTAAAACTTATATGTAAGTGCCTCTATATTCTTCTTGGTTGGTAATATTTATAAATCAATTTATTAGTGCATTTGCTTTTAAGAAGTTGATTTGTTGTGTTTAATTATAATTTATTGAATTTATTTGACCAAAATAAGTATTAAAAAATTATGATACAGTTTGTTATCTTTTTTGGGAGAAATTATTAAAAAAACTCTTAAAATTTAACTTTTGTAATAAAATAAATTAAGAATTTTTAATTTTGTCAATTTAAACATTAATTTTTAAATTTATTTTCAATTTAAACCATTTGTCTAATTCCATTAAGTCTAATCGATAAAAAAAAGAATATTTCAACCATTAAACTAAATGTAGATACACCCAAAATGCTTAAAATATCATTTTTTCGTTAAGTTTTAAAATGAATGCCTGATTTGGGAACACAAAATTTTAGCCAAAAAGTCACAATAAAAAATTTAATTCCCAAAATAACCTTAAAACACTATTTTTTTCCATCAATTTTATTTAACAAAAATAAGTGGATAATTTAAATTAAAAATAAATCAAAAGATTAAAATTAAAATTGATAATAAAATTTAAAACTAATGATTTATTGTGTCATAAAATCAAACCTTAGAATTTTTATTTTATTTTTTTGTAATTTCAATTTTGTTTTGTTTTGTTATATTATATTTTTTCTTTCTATGAAACCCTCAAAACACGCATGCATCTCTTAAAAAAATAAAAAAAAATTTAAGGTCAGACAAAAGAGAAGGTGACAACTCCGCGCAACGCCACACCGACACACTTCGAGATCTCTCTCTCTCTCTCTCTCTCTCTCTCTCTCTCTCAATTTGCGCTCTCTGCTTTGGCTCTTCATACATTTACATACAACTCTTCTATCTTCTATTTTCACTACATTCGTTTGAGGTATTGCTTGTTCTCTCTCTCACTTTACAATTACAATGTAGATTTTGTGTTGTTCAATTTTATGTTTTGAAATGCTATTACTCTTGTTGAACGATTGCTTCTACTCATGCTTCGATCGTGTTCAGTGCCTAGTAATTGCTGCTATATTGATTGTTTAGTGTTTCACTGAATCATCGTTTGAAGCAAATTGAGGTCAAAATTGGGCCTTTTTTTGTTCCATATGTGCATGCATGGTCTTACATTCTGTGTGATTGAATGTGATTTTAGTTCATAGCCACTCAATCATATGCTATGGAAATATAGGCAAAATTGCTGGTTTAATGGGGGCAATGTGCTTCTGGGCTCGCTCTTGCTTTTTTCCTATTGTTCTCTTGTATTTCTAGAGTTTTTTGTGCAGTTAATTGAATGTCTAAATGAATTCATTTGATACTCTTTCGTGGGAGGTTTGGAACTTGTATTTAGATTTTAATTATTTTATTGAAATCTTATGGTTCACTATTTGATTTGATATATAATTCATGATTAATGCATGTAGATCGATGAGAATCTATTGGCAATCTATTTTGGGATGAAATTGATTGTTAATTGTATGATTCACAATTTGATTTGGGATTCAATTTGTGTTTTACAATTCATTCAACTCTTGAAACTATCGGATTGGACTATTTTTTTACCCCTTTTTACTTCTTATTTTTGGATAAAAATGTTAGAATAAAACTTATAGGAGTGCGCAATATGGAAACAACCATACCTATGCATGATTGTTTGTTGTTGGGTGATTAGAGGGTTTAATTAGATTTTGGTGAAATAAACATGATTTAATATGACATGGGCCAGGTCAATAAGACACAATTTTCACAACTTTTTTTTGAATAATACACACACATTTCAAAGTGTTTTAGGTTTTAAAATGAAGGGTTTTCATATCTTGTTATGAAGGCAATATCTTCCTAATTAGATGTTGTACTCACTTTCATATATCAGAATGTGCCAATTTTTTTTTATTTTTTAAATTTATTTATTTATTTTTTCATGTATATGATTGTTTTAACATAATTTCTTATAGTTTGTGCCGAATCTTATGATTCTCGATTTGACAATTATTGATTAATGGATTGTTGATTATGTAGTAAATTAGGCACTTTGATGAAGTGCATGGCATTATTTTGAAAACGGTGTTATTTATTTTTGAATCCCTGCTGTATGTCTAGTTATTATTATTCTATTTTCTTGTTCAGAAAAAAATGCATTTGCCAACTAGTTTACAATGACAAATAATAATGCCTTCTAATTTGTATACAGAACTCCTAAATTTTTCATTACTCGTACATCTATTAGAGCCTACTTGTAAGGACTGAGAATTTTAACTTACTGCTTTCAACTTCTAATATCACTGTAGACAAATAAATAAATAAATAAATCACCATGCTTTATTAGAGTGTGTGTACGTATGCGTATTTGTATATATATACACAAATATATAAATACTCAAACTTGTGTATGTGAGCTTCTTTCTTCATGTAGTGGAGCTTGAGTAGGGAAAAGGAGTAAAGCATTGTGTTTGGTTCTATTGACATTGATGTGGTTCATGTGGGTGAATGAATGGAATAGAAGAATGTTTCATAGATCGGAGGAGCCTATTTTCACGATAAAGAGTAGGTTATTGTCATTTTTGTTTAGTTGGTTTTTGGGGATGGTCAATCCATCCTTAAACCAAATTTTGGATTTTGTAGACGTCTTTGAATATGTTTTTGTTGTATAGATGAGATAGGTTTTAGTTTGTATACAGCTTGTAAGACCTTGGTTTTATTTTGTATACGGCTTGTTTGACCTTGGTGCCTCTTTCTAAAAAAATATTTCCCTTTTTATGCTCCCCCTCCCCAAAAAAAGAAGAAGAAAAGCACTAGTGTGAATCAGTGGTAAATGATGTTTTTTGCTCTTGCAATATTATTGCAACTTATTGCAACTTATCGTAGGTTGTGTGAATCAATTCAATTTGTATGTTAACTTAGAATTGATGAGGATCACCACATCTTACTATTCAGTTCTCTTACTGAAGCCTTCTTCTCATTTCTGCCGGATTGGTTGCTCAAGATCTTCGGTCTCTACCTGGACCCAATTCCTCTTTCTTATTAATAGAGATCAGTTGAGACTTGAGAACGTCTCTATTAGGTTCATCACTTAATGCAATCTGGTATGCATGTAGTAGCTTAATTTTGTTGTTCTTGATTTAAGTCCATATTAGAAATTTATGTGGCTCTAAAACATATTCATACCATGTGAGCTTTGGAAGATTTTGACAAGTATACAGAAATCAATTTCTTTCTCTTACTCTTTCAGATAAGGGAGTATCCATAAAGCTCCAGCAACCATGAGTTTCGTTTTTCGTGGGGTCAGATCTGGTATTGAAAGTAGATTTTCGGGATTCATTCCTGAACAACGTGCAGTGGTATGTTCCTTAGATGTCTATCTCCTTTGTCTGTACTTGGTATGTTAGTATTGTTTGCATATGAAATAGTAGTAGATTATGATACGTTTTCTTCTTGTCCCTTCAGCGTGTACATGCAGCAAGGCCAATTAATACCAACTCGCTGGCTTTTCTTGTCACAGGTAATGTTTTTGTTCCTCAATTTCTGGTACCAAATGTTGACAATACCATTAGATGCTTAGAGTGCATGTCATAATTCTTATCTGCAAATAACTTGTTTGGCAGTGCTTTTGATGTTTACCATTTTAAATTCTCACCAGATGTCACCAAACTTTCTGGTAATTTCTCACTTGGTAACTAATGAGGGCATGTCAGTTTTTTTTCTGATCACTATCTCCTAGCCATTTTTTATTTTTTATTTTTTTAAGTTGCAACTGAAGTGGTATTCTTCTGAATATATGCATGTAGCTCTGGGTAGTCCTTGGTATTTTTTTGACGGCAACAAGTCTTAGGATGTTCGCAACTTGCCAACAAGTCCATGCTCAGGCCCAAGCTCAGGCTGCAGCTGCCAGCGGCTTGCTTGGTCACACTGAATTCCGTGTACACATGCCACCATCTATAGCACTCGCAACAAGAGGGAGATTACAAGGATTAAGGCTTCAGCTTGCACTTCTTGACCGAGAATTTGATGACCTAGGTATGGCTGTTTTTGCTGAACAATTGTGTGGATGTCTATGGTATAGAACTCACTTGAAATTTAAGATGAATTCACATATTTGTGCACTGAAGCTAGGATATATGTTGCCTTAGTTGGATTTAAAAAGTCAACTTAGAAGTGAAGTTAAACTGTTTTTGTTCATTCTGCTGCAGATTATGAGACTTTGAGAGCGCTGGATACAGAGAATGGTTCTACGACTCCTTCAATGACTGAAGAAGAGATCAATGCCTTGCCTGTTCACAAATATAAGGTCACTGGTCTGCAGAGGTAAGCTGGAAGATTGTTTTTGATGGTTCTTTGGTTTGGTATTAATCATTTTTTGCATTGTTAACTGTATACTATGTCTAGGACTTTTCAATTGTCAAGTGCTATTTACTCTTGCTCAGGCACAAGCTTTGTGTTAATTCTTATTTGAAGTGCAAATGTCATGCAGGTCAAAAACTGCATATTTGGATTTTAAACACAGATTGTTGGCAATCTCTGTTGTTCTGAATGGAAGTGCGCCTTCCATTTATTATATTTTATGGGTTCTTCCAAATCATTGAAACAAAATGGATATAGATAAAAATATAATTTTGCTACCTTGACAGTCTCATGATTTCTATTTTATGGAGAAAAATAGATATTTTCCCTTGTTTAGAGCATGTCATAAAAAATGTGAGTGAGCTGCTTTAGACTTCAGAAAGTGGCAATTCAAATGGGAAACCAAATTGCTGAGCTACTTGTTGTGTCCTTTATAGGTAGATTGTTTAATGTCTGAATCAACATGGTTTGGTGTCTGCTAAGAGTCTTCTCTTGTAGTTGAACAAAAACACATTCAAAACTGGGCAATTGATTTTGTTATTCTATTTGTCTTGTGTTAAATGCTATGACTAAGGGACTTAGTGGTCCATTCAGATGTAGATGACAAGAAATTACTTGCCGAGTTCTTCCATCTGCTGACCTTTTTTATCTGGTAAAATTGATATGTATCATAGACATGAAGGGACTTGCCTTTTCTTTTTTGCACTGAGCCACAAAGCCATTGTCATCAAAAAAGCATGAAAACAACAAATAGTGGTTCTGGACACTAATATTTACTTCGTTTGTGTTTGAGATTTTTGCTCATTGAGTTGAATTGTGTCAGGAATTTTTTTATTCATTGGTTCTATGGATTTTCAATAGCATAACTTTACAGTATTGGCATTACCATTTGATGGAAAGGTTAAAAATGTTCATGACAATTTTTTATATATTGTAGTATGGAAGAACATCTGGGAGAGGAAAGGAAACCTGTATACTGCTGTGTGGTCATTGAATTCATACTTGACCAATTAACTAATGGATGAAAGTGACTTTTATTACATCATTAATCGACAATTTGGGTACAATACATATTTATCGGGGGGAAAAAAATAGTTTCAATACATACTGAATCATTGTTGTGTGCATGAAAAGATTTTGATGAAAAGTTATATGTTCCCATGACTTAGAGAACCCTAGGATAGTAGAAGTAATTGGTATGGACCCGAAGAAAATAATTTCCTCCTTCAAACACACAGAAAAAGGTTAGAAATGAATATAGTCCTAAAATGTTTGGAGTAGCACAAATTGAAAATAAGTTGAGAGGGAACAAGCTAAGATGGTTTGGTCATATATAATGAAGACCTGTAGATGCAATGGTGAGGAAGAGTGATAGGATTACCATAAATGAAAATGATCAGGGGAGGGGAAGACCTAGATTGATATGGGATGTTGTAGTAAAAAAGGATATGCAATAATTTAATTTTACTGAGTATATTGTCCTTGACAGAGCAGAATGGAAAAAAATGATTCATATAGCCAACCCCACTTGATTGAGATACAAGGTTTAGTTTGGCTTGATAAATACACAAGAAAAGGTTTGTACATCTAGAATAGTTTATTATTGCCACTCTATTTGGTTTGGAGTTTTCAAAAATAGTTTTTTGATTTTTCAATTCGTATTTTTTTGTTTTTAGTGAATTTTAACATTTTAATAATTTTTTTTAGATCCACTTAATCTAGGTTCACTTAAAAATTTAAAATTTGAACAAAGATCTTAAGAAATTCATCGAATATAATAAAATAAATGTACTATTTTTTGTATTTTTTAGTATTCAATGAATTTTTGAAAGATTTTTGCACAATTTTTATACTTTTTAACTGTTTGTAGATTAAATGGATCTAAAAATTACAAAAATTTGATTAAAATATTAAAAATATTCACAAAAAACAAAAAAAATACAAATTGAAAACATAGAAAACTATTTTTGAATACTCCAAACCAAACAGAAGCTTTGTTATTTTATTTGAGAAATTAGTATGCATATATAATTTGTTTTGAGAGTGCTTTTCGGGGGCATGGTTTTGATTTTTTTTGCAGATATTACGTATTAAGTTTTGCTGAACTTCTATTGATCTTTTAGAAATTGGAAATGATTTGATATAATTTTGGTTTTCTTGACAGTGAGGGGTCATCGCTGCAACAGGCCTCATCTTCTTCAGCTTTACCAGAGGTATTTGATATCATTTTTTCAAGTGTTGTTGCATTATCAATCAAAATAGGAAATTGCTAAATCCACAGCATTTTGGTTGTATCCATAACCTCCTCTGTCACAAGGTTGGCCCCATCCATATGAGAGGGAGGGCTGTGAATTTAGTAAATTCCTATGTTAAAAAAGAAAGAAAAGAATTTTGTAAATTTTTTAAAATATATATGATGATATTAAGCTACTTGTGAGTTGTTTTTATGTAGGTATTACTAGGTCACATGTTGAGTTTTGGATGTTTTGCATGATAATTGAATTTTTCTGAATCCAACTTGTTCACAAGAATCATGAGGCAAGAGAACAAAAGTTTGGGATCTTAGAACATCTATATTCTCTTCGGCCAATCCATAAATTGTCACCATACATTGATGTGGTGGATAGCATTGTCTTTAGTCACATGCAATATGGCCTTCTCAGAAGACCCTTTGAAGTTGGGCTTCTCATCTCTGGAGGGCCATATTGGTCAATCTTACCTGTTTAAATTAGAGGTGATTTTTAATAGGTTTTGTAGAAAATGTTTTGTCCATCCATTTTCGCCCTTTAATTATGTGTACTATTCTTGAGTATAATGGCCTTCTAATTCTTTAAGCGATTTCCAAGTCAAGTAGCTCTCAAATGTTCAGGGTATTTTCAAATTCTCTATGTTATGAAGATAGAAGCTGAATATAAAGTGAAATCGCATCTTTGGTGAATATACAAATAATACCTACTAATGTCATTGAATGTAGAAAAACTGTAATTTTTCTTGAAGGGGAACTTGGGCACAATGAACCATTAAGGTTCCATACTAGTGGCAACCGGTGATTGGATTGTTCTTTCTGCAGGCTCAATTGATCCACTGGGTGCATTTAATGTAGCCTAGCTGCCTTGCAAACTATTTTGGGTTGGGGGATCATTGATTGGGGGCTCATCGTCCTTTGACAAGGACAAGCAATGAGAGGCCAGGACATCTATCATCATGACCAAGGCCAAGGCATGGCTCTTTTGGTGCTAGTTTGTCTTGCTGCCATTGCCTTTTGCATCCCTCTCAAGTTCCCTTGCCTTTTCCTCAAGTTGGGCCCACTTAGACTATCAGTCATCTTACGTGGCACACCTCCACCCTGACATGGCAACCCAGTGAAATATATTGTCCTTTATTTTATTTTTTTATTTTAAATTTCCCTTTTCAGTATAAATCAAGAGAAACATACAAAATGCTCTTTTCCTGGAGCTGGATGCTATGTGATGATCATGTCAAATTATCCCGGGGATGCCTGTTTTATTTAAAATATCTGACATCAGCATTAGCAGCTGTATATCTTCATAATGAGATTCTTCTAGGCCTCTTGAATCAGCTCACTGCTCTCCATAGTCCATATCATACATTCGATTTTTTAGTTCTCACAAAGCATCGTGTGTTTGTTTGTGCGCATGCGTATCTTTGGACTCTTTCCTCACAGCTTGTCAGCAATATAATTTTGGAATGGGCAACATTATCTTTACTTTTTGTGGACATTTTTTAATTTCTGCCTTTGAATTTCACTCACAGACAAATCAAGACTCGAACAAGGCAGATGCAAACAAGAAGACTTCGGAAGATGAATTGACATGCACAATTTGCTTGGAGCAAGTTAACAGGGGAGAGCTTGTTCGAAGCTTGCCATGTTTGCATCAGGTCTCTCTCACTTTTCATTCAATGTATGTAACATGATGATCCTGATCTTCTGATAGTTCAATCAAATATTCAATTACTTTGATGAGTTTTCAAATGATTAACCTTAAAATTTTCTTTTAAATGTTTTCGAATCACTCATTTAAATGTATAATATTGAAAATAAGTTCTGTATCTTAGGTTCAAAAAAAAAGTTCTGTATCTCTGTAGGATTCACACTCTATTTAGGAAATTTGTTCATCTTGCTTATTTATTTTGTAAGTAAATTTTCATATTTTTGGGTACATTAAGTAAGTTTTCATTATTAACTTTGTATAGCTTCTGTGTACCTCTCTGAGGTTTGGCATTGATGCTCTCCTTTGGAACATTTCCTGATATTTTTTTATGGGTCTTGCTAACAAGAGCCCCTAGGGCACAAGTGAAAAACAAAAAAATTGAAGAACACAAGACAATTTTTACTAAATTTAATGCACTTTTATTGAAATCAATACACTTTCTAATATTTTCACATCTTTTCAAGACACTTCTTACACACTTCTCAACATTAAACAATGCCTAGGGAGCACTTGTAAGCATTTGCCTTTTTTTATTCTTGTTTTTTTGGTCTATTTTCTAATTGTTTTGCATGCTGCATTATTCGTATATGGGTAAACTCCAATCCACTATGTTCCAATTTGCTTGAATACAGAAATAGAGAGAGGCTAGATAACTTTAGCGAATGTCGGTGTCCTAAATGTGCTGCATGCATGTAATTTCCATCTGTGTAGGCTTCTCTGTTTTGCCGCCCCCCCCCCCCCCCCCCAAAAAAAAATAAAATAAAAATAAAAATAAAAATATTCCGACTTACTAAAAACACAAGTCTCATCATAGTAAATTCAAGTTCTAAAATAATTGTCTCATCATAGTCTCATCTTTAATTATTGAGCTGCTACTCTGTTTTGCAGTTCCATGCCAACTGCATCGATCCATGGCTGCGTCAGCAAGGCACTTGTCCTGTATGTAAACTCTCAGTGGGGTCAGGATGGTCAGAAAGCCGGGATAGTGAGACAGATGGTGATGACATGGTTTAGGGGCCTGTACTCTAATTACTCTGCATATGCAATAAAGTCCGTTTGTCTGTCTCTCATCATGCTACGTTATCATTGGTGTATATATAGTGGCTTGTATGATGTTAAAAGTTAGTTCTTGATGTTGAGAATGCATGAATTCTATGCATCCACTAATGTCTTCATAGATTTGATGTTTTAGTTCTCTCTCTTTGTCACACTAGTAGGAATGATGTCGGATGGAATTAATGCTTTCAAACTCTCTCTAATTCTCTGAACCTGCAATCACATACAGTGACTCCTTGCCGGCTTGGGTAATCAGCCAGGAGACACTCCGATAGCTTGCAGGTAATACTCTCCGTAGAAGGGTATGAATGCTCAAAGATTGCGGACCTGGGTATGGTGAATAACTTGACTTTTATGTTTACACACTTGACCATTGAGAGATTTGTGCAACTACTTGCCTCGCCCTAGTAGGCAGGATTGTGCCCTCTATCTGCGATTTTGCATGGAACAATAAGCATGATCCCATTCTTCGTGGACGTACTTTTGACTTAGCTCACCCAATGCTCGAGGTTTGTCTGGCCTGCTGCCTGGACATGTTGGCCAAGCTCTTGGGTTGTGTCTTGGGTTGTGTCTCACGCTCAACTGTGCTTGGCTGAGCAGCACAACTGTATGAAATTACCTCCCCACCAGTGTTTCGCTTCACAACCATCACTAAAGCTCAGCTTGGTTGTGTTGGTGTTTCACTTTTCATATTCTGATCTTGGCCACCACCATTAAAGCCTCGGCACAGCTGGTTTTGTGTCACCTACATGATTGGTTTGAAAATAACATGGCAGAAAATAGGTGAAGGAATCATAAAATAATTGAATGCCGGCACTGTATATGCTTTTGGTGCTACTTTTATATCGATGCCATTGATTTGTTCACAAGATATGGGACTGTCTTCTGGTGCTACTGTTTGAAATTTGTGTGCAGGTAGATCTTCCCAAACTGGACGGGAATAACCATAATGTATGAAAATATGAACTGTACATTGTATTTATTAGCTAATGGTTCATCAGTTTTGGTCGATGTTTACATGACAACTTATGTATTTAACAAGCATAATAACTCATCCAGACATAGTATTGAAGATTGTTGAATAACCATAGGTGATGTTTGTTTGGGTTGACATGACCTTAAAAATTTTGAACAGAGAGATGATGTTTGTATAATCTAATGATTAGCGAAAGAAAATTGAGTCCATAACCGGACATGGTAATGATTGGGGACTATTGAATTCCAAGAAGGAAGTGTGATACAGAATGGGGGAGTAAGGAGAAGTTTGGACTAATTTATTAAATAGCAAAATTGATAAGATTCTGTAAACCATTTCTTATAATTCAATGATTCTGTTTAGATAATGAATTTGGATAGAGATTTGAAAAGGGAAAGGGAAAGGGAAAATGTGAATGAAATATAGTCTAAATCAATTCAAACATAAGACATGATGGGGATTAGTAATTTTATTAGGATTAATAGTCTTAGATATGCTAATCTCATATAATTTAGTCAATCCTAACAAATACGGTTACAATTGTATGAAAATATGAGCCATAAACGAATGGTTTATCAGTTTTGGTTGATGTTTACATGACAAGTTGTATTTAACAAAGAAGCCTCTCTACCATTATCATCATCATTGTCATTGCCTTCATCATCATCTTTTGACAAAATCAAACAAATAAGTTCTTGCTTGTTTCCACAATTATATTCTATTGGATGAACTAGATACAACAATGATTGAGACCTCTTTTTTTGGAGACCCCCACAATCCCTTTTGGATCTCCACTATTGATGTATGTGTGAGGCCCACACCATCAATGGTGGAGATCCAAAGAGGGTTGTGGGGGTTTCCAAAAAATGGGGGTCTCAAGCATTTTTCAATCGGCATAGTCCTGATTTCTGACAAACGGAGGAGGCTAACAAGAGATGAGCTTGAGTTGGGCAGGCAGAGAGCAAACTATCAAATGATTATGTTGGTACATTTGAGTAATTAATTAATAAATACAATGTCTGGTCACTAACTTGAAAAAAATAAATAAAAGATAAGTCTATCAATATGATCCAAAATATTCTAAGTCTAAGTTGTAAGTTAGTAGTATTTTATAGTGAAAATTACAATTCTACGGTGTATTCATAAAATAATTACAAATTTATGAAAAAATTTATGACTTTAATTATTAATTTATCACTCATATAAAATTATTTTAAAAAATCTACGCTCAATTGTAATTGTCCCTATGTTATGGGGGATTCTATTTGCACCAAAAAAATTATTAAGTACGCCAAATTTCTAAATACACTCTATTAAATTATTTAGGATTATAATTTACTTTCAGTACACCCTATATTTTTTTTTGAAATTAACCTTCAAGATACACACAAATAATAAACAACTCAAAAACTCCAAATACTACTACTTTAAAAAACTCTTCAAACAAATTTCTCATTACAACTACTCCTTTTGATCTTGCTTCACTCTACTGTTTAAAAAATTAAAGCTGATCACCACAACTATTTGCCCACGAAACATGTCTATTATTTTCCTCAATGCACATGCTGAATAAACATAAAAATTTTGATATTACATTTGACCTTGCTCATTTTATTGCTTGATGATATGGACACATGTTCATTTTATTGCTCATTTTTTTTTCCTACCAAAAAATATGGATACATGTTCCTGTCTTTATATGTGGTATCAAACAAACATGGATTCTACTCTACCTGCATATTGCTTCCTTTATCTTTGAATGAAGTCCAGATCCAAAATCTTTAATACTTTTTTTTTTTTCTTTTTTTTCTCGGTACAACGGAAACAAAACAACAAAAGTGGCTACACCCTCTCCCTAGATAAACCTAACATATCAGCCACCAAGAGACTGCGCACTTCTACTGGGGATCGTTCACCACCAGGAGCTCCACAGGTTGCTCCACACCAAGCTTCGCCATAGCATCAACACCAGAATTCCCCTCGCGCAGGACATGTTGAATTGTGCATTCACATCCTCTCAAGATGATCCTTGCGTCTTCTATCAAGCCTCGAAAAGGGCAGTCTCCACTCGAGCCATCTTCCAACAGCTTAACAACTTGTGTAGCATCCGTCTCCACAATCACCTTAGTCATACCCCTCTGGAGAAGAATGGTCAACCCCTTGTACACCGCCCAAAGCTTTGCTTCCAAACTTGAGCAATTTTCTAATCTGCCATAATACCTACTTATCTAGCTTCCTGCTTCATCTCGGAACAACCCACCAAACCCAACATATCCTGACCTTCCTCTTGTGCATCCATCTGTATTCAACTTAATAGTACCTGCAAAAGGGGGGAAACCATCTAATTAGTGGGGGTGACAACTTGGGGTAAAAACTAGAAATAGTAAATGCCAAGTGAATATCTCTAGAAAAATCAAATATAAATTTCAAGCTCTCCTGTGTTGTGATATCTCTGTTTTCAAACCATTTGGTGCTGCAGTTTTTCTAAATCTTCCATAGAGAAACAACAAACAAGGTACTCCAAGAGATATGTTCATAAGCAGTAGCCCTTTTTTTAAGTTAAATTTGATCCATTCTAGCACAGGTTTGTTCTAGGTATCTCTATACCACTCCCTTCCAAAAAAAGAGGACCAAATAACAACAGTTTTCGGACAAACCCTAAAAATATGATTCATATCTTCCATTTCCAAACAACTAAAACAAGAAAAAACATTAGTTAAACCCCTTTTCAAACGTAAGCTATCAGTGAGGAGTTTCCCATGGAGCACAATCCATAAGAAACTCTAAAGTTTTTGAGAGATTTTCAATTTCCACATCCAATGCCAATCCACCTCATGACCAGGTTGATCATTGATAAGGTCATAAGCATCAGCTGAAGAGAACTCCCTATCCAAGCTTCCTTTCCAGATAGGGACATCAGGAACAGGGTTTGCTCTTGGAGGGGGAATGGACAGAATACCCGAAACACAAGACGGAGGCAGATTATTCAACAAAGTCAAGTCCCAATCTCCTTCATTCGTGAAGAGGGAGTTCACCTTGTCATTATTGGTAAGCTGGTGGATGGGATTTTCTACCTAGAGCGGTTTATCCCACACCACCAATCCTCTCAAATTCTCACTTTAGCACCATCACCAATTTTCCACTTAACCCCTTTAGCCAGTATCTTTTTGGTACTCATCATACTCCTCCATACATTAGAAGCTTTCCGCTTATTCTTCGATGTATAGAACCCCTCTTTCTTAAGATATTTGGCCCTCAAAACCTCAGTTCAGAGGCCATCATTCTCACATAGAATTTTCCAACCCAGCCTGGTAAGCAGGGCTAGGTTTCGATCTTTTGCTTTTTTTGTTTCTCAACCCTCCAAACCTTTTCCTTCTACACATATCATCCCATTTAATAAGATGAAATTAACCATGTTTGAAACAAACACAACCTCGAAAGAGTCGTAATAACAAAACCACAATCACATCGATAATAGCTAGTGCAGTACTTATGCAGATAGATTTTTGTATACAGATAATATAACTAATTGGCCCTTTGCTTAGTTAATGCTGATATAGTGTAATATATTGTCTGTTTTCATCTCATTGTCTAAGGCAAGTAACAATACAATAAGAAACAACGATACTGATGATAATGATGCATTTTGATGGGGTGATGAATTGGAATTTTGTAGTGAAAAAGAAGATGAAGAAAAATAATTAAAACTTGGGGATGAAGATGAAGAAAGTTTAATATGAAAAATTTGGGTGTACCATGAGAAAAAAATATATTTTATTTTAGAGTTTAATGTGTATTATCTTATTAGTAAATTTATATAGAATATAATAAGAACTAAAATTGTAATATTTTAATCAGGCATATCAAATTATTATTTGGATTTAAATACAGTCACCCTATTTTATATGATTTTTTTTTGGTACAGATGAGAGACTATTTTCGTATAGGAGGGGCCGTTCTCTCTGCTTTGGCCTTTGATGAACCTATCAAGATCCATCCTAATCATTTGAATTATTTATTTGGGTAAATCATATTTTATTCTTTTATGTTTGATCATTCATTAAAACTTTAATGTTGAAAGTTTTTTTTTTTTTTTTTTTACACGTTTTAAGTTTTTCTCAATTTTTTAAAAAGGTTAATTTATGTTTAAAATTAGATAAAAATGACAAATTAACATTCACATCGCATAAAAATATTTTATTATGAGTAATCTTAGAAATTTCAAAAAATTTATTAAATATTCTACTAAATGTCACACATAAGTGTGGAAGCCACGTGTTTGTTTCATTATGAGTAATACTAGAGATTTCAAAAGTTTTACAAACATTCTACCAATTGTCTCTAGCATTTTTGTTTTATTATATATAACTCGCACCTCTAATACAAATCCAAATCCCAATATAATAATATATATTTTATATTATGTAGCATTGACATTTTCTATTTAATTTTGAACATAAGTTAGTTTTAGGAGTAAATTGAAAAAAAAAAACTGAAACATGAAGGGCCAACATGGGGGAAAAAACTTCAAAGGCCAAAGTGGAAAAAATAGCCAAACATAAAAAGGGCAAAGTGTGATTTACCCATATTTATTTTGTACAAAACCTATGAGTAGATCATTTATGTAAAAAAAATAAAATAAAATCTAATTAGTTAAATCACTGAAACAACATAATTGAATCATATTTGTCTTCAATAAAATAAATAAAAATACAAAATTTTAAGAATAAATGGTTCATTTTTCTTTTTTGAAAACAAATGTAATCAACTCATGTGGTTACAATTATTTAATTAATGAAAAATGCTTGACACCCTCAAAATGGGTGACCCCCAATTGATTGGTGACCACTCATTATGTATTTTTTTTTTCTCCTCTCTCTCTCACTGGTGTATGGGGGTCGTGAGAGTTTGTAGCACTTCTCTTAATTAATATAATTTTTTGCATGAATGGTTTGCTTGGAAAAACTTACAATATGAATGGATTGAATTATTAAGATAGATGCTATGATATGCCCACTGAGAACTAACTACACTTTCAAGTTAGAATTTTTAACCGGAAACATTCATAACCTTTAACATAAGGAAAATGGCATTCATACAAAAAATTTACACACAAAATTTGACAAGAGTGATATGGTAATATCATTATTATAAATAAATTCATTTTTAATGGTATTTTATTTTGAAACGAGAGATTCACAATGAATCATAACTTTGCCTTTGAAAATAATGAATAAATTTTTTTATTTGTATAGCATTACTCATATGCTGTTAGACTGCAAGAAAAAAACAAAAAGATCAAATCTTTAAATTGGTCATAATTGATAAAAAATAAATGGTATTAAGGGATTATTTGGAGTGTCCTAAATAAGTGTACTTTTTGTCTTTTTAGACTAAAAAATTAAGAAAAAAAATATGGATGTTTGGGTTAACTTTTTGACTTTTTTATAAAAAAATGTGTATTAAAAAATTGTATAAATTAGTGTGTAGGGGAAAATTAGAACTGGGAGTTGTGCAGCCGTAATTTTTGACTTTTGATGAATAGTGATAATTTTTTAACTTTTTCAGTAACTTTTTGATTTTTTGACAACTTGCCAAACTTGGCCTAAAAGTTGGGAATACGTCATTTCCTTTATGCTTTATTTTTGTAGATTACATCACAAGCCCACAATGATGATCTAAATTATTTATCTCGTAAATCTCATAGTGAAAACTGTTTGTGAAAAAATCAATTTAATCGGATATCAATAAATAAATTGTAATTTATTTTATAAAATGAACATTTTAAATTTAAACTCATAGTTACTGTCCATTTTACATAATAAGATATAATTTATTCATATGTATAGTAATGTCAGATTTTATGCACATTTATTTATACTGTTTGGCATACGAGATGAACAATTTAAATCTTTAGTGTAAACTGGATTTGAGGCCTAAGATATAACGTATAAAAGGATAAGAAATATAATTTATATATATTAAGCCCTTTTCATTTATTCTTACTGATCTCATAAACAAGTGAAATTAATTCTGAAAACTACCAAAACTAAGCTCCGTTTGAGAAGTTGGTTTCCAGACTTTTTTTTTTTTTTTTTTGGCTATTTTAGTAACAAAAAATAAAATAGATTTTTTAGTTCAATAAGATAAAATATTACATCTAACTCATAATCATTACATTCTTTCTCTCGTAAAAAAATCAAAAAAACTAAAAATCCTTTTCAAATCAGACTTTTTAATTTTAAATTAAAATAATTAAAAAATTAAAAAATCAACCCACGTCCAAGAGGTATAAATACTTGTTAAATTTTAAAAATATTTTAACAATTCTCTCCCACAAGGTCTGAGGTCGACCCAATGCCATTCTGTACGCGGTTTGTGTAGTACAACCGCATAAAAGTCAAAATTGTACTGCAAATTAATGAGAGACACACAAAAATCTGTCTAGCTATTGAAGAACCATATAGTACATAGAAACTTCATAACTAACTAACATAACTAAATTCAAAAAAAAAAAAAAAAAAAAAACCAATTTAAAGAAAAAAAGAAAGAAAGTTCATCAAACCTTATTCATGGCCTCTTTCAAGACCCTCAAGTCAACTTTTCTCATCATAGCTCTCCTACTCTCCCTCCAATTCTCCAACACCAATAGTCACGGCGGTGACACTCATAACTCCGGTGACACCGGCAACGTGAATTTGCATTCGAAGGGATTAATTCTGGTGAAAGTATGGTGTCTGATCATCCTCTTCTTCAGCACCTTCGCCGGAGGAGTCTCCCCTTATTTTCTAAGGTGGAACGAGAGCTTTCTTCTCTTGGGGACTCAGTTTGCCGGAGGAGTGTTTCTGGGTACTTCTCTTATGCATTTCTTGAAAGATTCCACATCGGGTTTTCTTGATCTCACAGACAAAGCATACCCTTTTTCGTACATGTTGGCGTCTTCAGGGTATCTGATTACTATGCTTGGTGATTGTGTGGTGATGTGGGTGACCAAGGATGCAGAGAGAGAGGCCAAAGTGGAGGTGGAAGGTGGTGGTGGGAGGACTGAGGAGGAGGAGAGGAGGAGGAAAGAGGTGGTGGGGGTGGATCTACACCCAGGTTTTGCGAGGACAACTTCATTTGGGGATACTATACTTCTCATACTTGCCTTGTGCTTCCATTCTGTTTTTGAGGGTATTGCTATTGGAATTTCATGTGAGTATGACTACTACACATTAGTTTTTGAATATAAATACTATGTCCAATAAGTCTAGGCCTCACCAAAAATATTTCAAATAAATTGTCTGGAAGTCGTGACTAGTCCACCGGCCAATTAATCAGGCACAACTGAGAATCGATTAGTTGGTTGATAGTCATAGCTTAGAAATAATTTTTTTGAATTTTTTTTCGTAATACGTTGGGTTCGTTTGGTTTGATTTTCTGAAAAAATTTTGAGAAATTTTCTCTACAAATAAGTTTTCAAAAGTAATCAAACCAAACAAATTTTCCCAAAAAAATTTCCCAAAACTTGTAAACCAAAACGTTTTTCAAACAAATCTCTCTCTCACACATATCAAATCAATCACTTTTTCCAAAACTCTCTCTCAAAATCATTTTCCAAAACATCTTTTGAAAAAAACCAAACCAAACATGTTTTCGTACTTTTTATTTCTAAAACACATCTCTCAAACACAAACCAAACATACCCGTTATATTTTTGTACTACATAATTAGAAATTATGCAGAATTTAAATTTATAGCATAAACTTAATTCACATAATTCAAATTATGAATATGATTTTAGGTGCTTTTTGTGTTTTCAATTTACATAAACCTTTAATTTTCGTGTGTTCTTTACTTAGTAATTGAAACTCACCATGAAGCTTAATTTGATTGAGCTTGTTCATAGGTCTAGAACTTTCAAATGAAAGTAAAATTTGTTGGTGGATAATGTGTATCCCAATAAATAGACAATAATTTTTTGAATTAAGAGTATTTTGATATTTTTGCCACTTGTGATTTGATTATAATCCTAATTATATGTATATAAAATTGAGAGGTCAATTATCGTTCTATCTTGTTTGTGGCTCTTTCTAAAAATATAGTGAAATTGTAGTGATAGTGGATTTGGAGTGAATAACATAAATTCTATATTTTTATGTATGCATATGATTTATAATTCTCGTTTATTTATTTCTATTTTTATATCTCCACTATCCTCATTAATGTTAAGAAATCAACTCTTCCTAACCAAAATCACCAAGACATAAAATAACAAATAAGAAAAATAAAATGAATCAAAAAAATTACACACACAAGAAACACAAAAATCTCTCTAGGTTATCCCAAAACAGAACTATATAAACGGTTGCTGCAATTTTCATTATAATTATAAAATGATTACAACTCTCTACCATTCTAGAGGTATCCCTTCATCTACTTATAAGTATAAAAATTAAGACAATACAAAAAAAAAAAAAAAGAAATTACTAAAATACTCACGAAATTCGGACCCCATCCCTTAGGAGAGCCTCCAAACCTCTATTAAATCTAGGACTCATTATATAATACTTATCAAGGTCCACAAGATCCAAGACCCAACAATCAACTGTTTCGCAATACCTAACAAAATCTTTACAACTTTGAGCTCGTAAAAAAAATCATAGAACTTGGTGGGTGCAGTTTGGTGTTCCACCATTCTTGATCTGTCTTCTTAATTAGAGTTTTGTATTCCAAAAAATAAAAAAATAAAAATCCTAAAACCCTAATGAAGTCAAGCTTTTACTATTCAAAGTCCTTGAGGGAACTAACCCTGAATAGTTGGAGCAGTATTCTCCAATCAGTAACTAATAGTTTCCCTGTCTTAGTTTAGGTGGTCCTTGGGTTTGGCTAGAATTTTCAAAGTCTTTTCGCATCATGAAAGTCCCTTTCAACATTATTTTGTTGTTTGGTGAAGTCCTTGATGAAGGACTTTTATCTACAAGAAGCTCCAGACAAACGCATGCCAAGTCTCCTTTTTGACTGATTCCTTAATTAAAAATAATGATAAATTCATATACCCATTGATGTAATGGAGATGATATTAATCCTCTATGCTAGTAGTTGGTAATTTTTGTTAGCAGTGTTGGCTATATGATAATTATTAGAAATGTTAAAGATTCTTAAATATTATCCTTAAATTCACTTTTAATGGTGTGAGATTGGGACTTTTATGCTGTGTTTGGTTGGGGGATTTGGGGAGGGATTTGGAAAGGGAAAGAGAAAAGGTGTGTGAAACTAGGTGAAATATAGGCATGTTTTATTCACATTTCACCTACCTTTTCCATTTCCCTTTCCAAATTCCTTCCCAAATCCCCCAACCAAACACAGTATTAGTAGTTAATTTTGAAACTAATCAATAACTAACATAAAGTAGTTCGCATCACTGTAGATAAATCTTTTTAGGGATTTCAAAAATTTTCCTAATGTTAATACAAACAAAATTTTTGTACCCAATTGTTATAGAGTATTTTGTCGTCGTTTCATTTTAAATTAAAGCACCTATCATTATAGTTTATAATTATAAAATAATACTATCACATTATTTTGGATAAAATTTTTATTTACTAATTAATTGCATTGCTCCAATAAACAAAAATATTTTCAGAGTTAAACCAGACAAAGAGAAAAACTAGATGATAAGTTTTCATAAATCAATTTTTTAAAGCAAAAATCCATCCAGATGACTTATAAGTAGTAATAATATATAAACAATAAATTATACATAAAATGATATGACTTGTAATGGTCCTTCATTTAAAAACATAATATAATATAATGTAAGGATCATAATTTATTAGTATACTGTTGCCACAATCATTCCAAAAGTTTTTTTTTTTTTTTTAAATTTAGGCAAATTTTATTTTATCCCCTATGGTTTGAGGTACTTTACTGTTCGATGATTCAATTATAGTCGAAAAATTTTCATGTAATTTTGGATCAAAGTATAACCGTTAACTATAAATATGAAATTACTATAATGCTCTCAAACCTTATACATTTTTTGTTATTTTTTTTCTCTCTCACCTTTCATACACATAATTTATAATGTTTAACATTAATTTAATTAAATCACAATTAATCATAAATTCTTAATTATTTATCATAATTCTTAAACTTTTATTCTAATTTTAATTTAATTATATTTTAGATCATAACAAATACTAAACCCTTAACTATTTATTTTAATTCTTAATTTTTTAATCTAACTTTAATTTAATTATTTTAGATTAAAAATTAATACTAAATCCTTTATTATTTAAAAATTAACCCTAGGGTAGCGCTTTAATCCAAAATCACATGGAAATTTTCTAATTATATTTGAACCATATAAGGGGGTAATAGGCTTCAGGCTTAAACCACGAAAGAGTAAACTGAATTTAATCCTATTTTTTATATAAAATTTTTGATGATTTGGCAATTTCTTTTCAAAAATATCACTTGTTATTTCATTCTGATTGTAAATTCTGTATAAACGTTCTGTAAGGTACTAAAGGATAGGATTTTTCATATTTTTTTTCAGCTACAAAGGGAGATGCATGGAGAAACCTATGGACAATTTCATTGCACAAGATATTTGCAGCCATTGCAATGGGAATAGCACTATTAAGGATGTTACCAAAGAGGCCATTGACAATGACAGCGGCATACTCTTTTGCCTTTGCCATTTCAAGCCCAGTTGGGGTTGGAATAGGGATTGCCATTGATGCCACAACTCAAGGCTCAGCAGCTGATTGGACCTATGCCATCTCCATGGGAATTGCTTGTGGTGTTTTCATCTATGTTGCCATCAACCATCTCATTGCCAAAGGGTTCAAACCACAGGGTCCCTGTTATTTTGACTCTCCATTTTTCAAGTTTCTTGCTGTGCTTCTTGGTGTTGGAGTTATGGCAGTTGTGATGATTTGGGATTAGCAAAAACTTGTCTTGATTTGGATTTTATTATTTTGTTTTTGAATTTGGTTTTGGTTTTGGTCTTCTAATAAATTTGTTGTGAAGTGTGTTCATGAAAAACTAAGGTTTGTAGAAGGGTTCAATAATATTTACTTGAATAAATTATACCGATAGTTCTTATATTTTGATCTTTATGTTATTTTAGTCTCTATAATTTTGACTATTTCGATTTTGACATTGAATTTATGATTTTGTCTGAGTTTAGTTCAATTGATAACAGCTATTAACATTTTTTTGTGAAAAGTATGCACATAATTACATGTGTCATTCTTTAAGGGCAAAATTATAAAATTATATAACTCAACGAATTAACCTCAATCAACTCAATGTTCATTTTACATCAAAATCTCTAACACCGTTATTAATTAGATTAAATTGACATAAATTTAAAATTATGGATCAAAATTGAGTTAATTAAAAATATAAAAACTAAAATGACATAAGAGCCAATACATAAGTACTATATGTGTAATTTGTCCTATATATTTATTATCCACTGAACATTGAAAAATGCTATGCATAAATTGATTTTTTACTACTAAATACATAACAATGAATCTCACACATATTTATTACCGGAGACATAAACCTTCTCATCTGATGTATCTACATGGTCAATTTTTTACGTCAAAATTTTATAAAAGAAACTTACGAGTCACATGAGTAAGTCAAAAAAAAAATTTGATAAATTTTGATTCTTATGTTTTATGAGAAATTATAATATGAGTATGGTTATTTGGTTCTAATTTTGTTTCAAAATCAACTGAGGTGGCAGCCATGCATTGAGAGCCATGGCACGGTCCACTTTAGTAATCTCCAATTAGTAATCTCCAATGGCATTGCAACACGTCGGCCTCTTTTCGCTTCAAATTCGGTCTATTAATCTTCTTCGTTACAATAATCCAGCTGATATTGTTATTTTGATATTTGTTTTTTTTATTGGTCTTGTTTGATTTGTTTTTCAGAAAAATTTTTGAAAAAATTCTCTACAAACAAATTTTTAAGAATAATCAAATCAAATAAATTTTTTCAAAAAAAATCTCAAAATTTTGTTTGGTTACCTACTTTCCAAAATCACTCTCTCTCATACATGTCAAATCAATCACTTTTTTTAAAACTCTCTCTTCGAAAATAATTTTTCAAAATCATTTCTGAAAAAAGGCAAACCAAACAAGTTTTCATACTTTTTATCTCAAAAATTACTTTACAAATACAAACCAAACACACCCTTCTCTTTGATTATTTTGTTCAAATTAATGTTTATAGAAGTTTGAAATACTAATTATTCATCAATCACTAGATAATTGGTCATTTGGGTACAGATAATGATTGTGTGGGCAGAGAATTCTAATTCACTAAATTTGGCAAAAGGTCGACATTAACATTTATGGGTTCATTAAAGTTGTAGGTCAAGTTTGGCATCTACTAAGATTTCGTTTGTGGATTTATTAAATTAGTTAATTAATCAAAAAGTTATTAAATTAGTCAAAAAGTCAACAATCCATACCAAAAAGTCAAACATTACGACTTCTCTCTACTTTTTGCACAGCTTTTCGTAATTAGCTAAAAAGTCATCCCAAACATACAAGTTTTTTTTACCTACCTTTTTAGCCAAATAGTCAAAAAGTTACTAAAAGTCAAAAAGTCACTATCCTATTTAAGTCACATCATCTTATTTAAATCACATCACATCTCTAATAAATCACATCAAACCCAACCTAAACTCAATCTATATAAATCAATAAATCAAAAAATATATATTTTTAGAACATCCCAAACCAAACCCTAGTGTACTTGCATGTGCTCTGTTTAGAGCCTCTTTTTTTTTTGACAAGTGTGTAGTGGGGGTAGCCTTGAGATCGAGCAGTAGCGATTTATTTATTTATTATTATTTTTTTTGTTATACAATGAAAACAATATCCCATTTTATTATTATTTTTAAAACGATAGTGTTATCAATAATAAAAAAAAAAAAAAAAAAAAAAATGGTAGATCTTAGACGACAAACTAAGGCCTCATTTGGTAAGTGCTTATTTTATCTTAAAAGTAAAAAAGTTATTAAAAAAATTAAAAAGTCTATAACCTATACTAAAAAGTCAAAGATTTTCTTTTCTTTTTACTTTTTACATATATTTTCGTAAAAAATCAAAAAATTATTCCAAACATACTAATTTTTTTCACCTCATATTTTAACTAAAAAATTAAAAAATTACTAAAATAACATGTTCCTAAACGAGGCCTAAGTAACTTAATAGTTAAGCTACATTTGAAATCAAAAAATTATTCAATGCTACAAAATAAGTATGAATAGTCTGTCAAATGAATAGTTATTGAACTAAATAATAAAAGAGTGGTGATAGAGAGCTCTAAAAGTAGAGCACTAAGTTGAACTTTACTTATGGGGCAGAAAAAAAATAAAAAGAAAAAGGCTAAAACATCACATCAATAGATAAACCCCATCCATTAGAGTTAATTTAAAGCTCTTAATTTAGAGCTCTCAAACATTTTTGATAATAAAATCTATCACTTTTATGTTAATATTTATAAGATAATATAAAAGATATCAATTAATAATTGAAAATAGAATATTATTCCAAGGACACATAATAATTTTTTTTTTAGATTGATGGTGTCTAATAACATAATTCAAAATTTAAAATTAAATATATTAAGTGATAATTAATTAAGTCTGTTTGATAATTACAACTAATATTATTTAAAATTTTAAATAACTCTAAAAATGTAGGCTAGGCCTTTCTCGCCCATCCCCCTAATGGACTCCACTTCTTCACCTGAACTTTATACTAAAAAAATGAACTCATTCAACAATATCTTAAGAAATAGTAAATTTGAGCTAGCTTTCTTCAAGTGAGAGAGCATCGAAAAATCTCGTCCAAAAGTGCCTTGACTAAGGTCAGTCACCGATTTCAAGTAAATCCTTTCTGAACAAGTCAGAAAGTGAGTTCCAAGAAAACAGTCACTCACGTCAAGTTGTTGATGCAGGTTGGTTTGGGAGGGGTGTGGAGACACTTGCACGAATTCAGGTAACGGCTACAAGGAAGAAATTGAAAGGAAACTGTACCCGACTAGGGATGGATGTAAACTCATAAGCTACCGAGGGTAGGGATAATCATCAAAGTCTTATTGTGAAAGAAAAAAAGGCGTCCCGCCATAATAGTAGGCGCGTTGCTTCCTCTATCATCGCCGGGCAGCTCCTAGCGACGAGACCTTAGATAAGTTGCTAAAACAGACGGGAGGGGAGGATCAACTAAAATTTAAGAAAATTTTAAGTTATATAAAATTTATTTAATCTTAACTGAATTTATAAATATTAGACATACATATTGATATATAATATTATTGTCACGACTTGCACTCCGTATTCAAGGATTAAGTATCGTGATGGTCAGTAACCGAAGTTACCTCCGACCAAATGTTTAAACAATTACTAAATGCGAGCGAAAAAATATTTAAGTGAAGGTACTAATATAATCATTGAAGTTTCTATTTAATTACATTGTCAGAGCTGAACTATGTCTACAAAGTGCTTTGTGCCTACCCCACACGCTGGTCCTGACATGTCACCTGAAAGTGGTAAATAACTATAAACACATGGCAGAGTGAGAAATATTATACTAAGAGTATAAGGGTATAAAATTCACCATAGATAATTATAGGACTAAACAGAGCTTGATATTAAAATACAGAATATATATCATATATAAATCATTTGACATATAATACAGAAATTACATAAATAACTATAATCACGATACGGAACGGAACAAAACAGGAGTTACCGGAGTGACAATTAGAACAGGAGTCAATGGATCCATGACAACCAGGGATCACAAAGTGGTCAAACAGTGACCAATGGTTATTTAAGTCCCCCAAGGCGTAGGATTCCCGTGGTAGCACTTACAAAACATAATTGTTTATAAGGTCATAGTCAAATATTCTTTAAAAGTAAAACAAACATATCCATGAATTTCTTTTTAAGCAAATAGGGCTCAGAAACTAATCCACGTAACTGAAATAATAATATAGTTTATAATAATTTATAAAACATAACTTGTATAAAATAAATATGACAAGTCAAAACATAAATAAAATATATTTTGATAACTTAAGATATAATATAACTCACCTTAACTTTAATACCTCACTCTTTCTTCCACCACTAAAGATTCTTTCAATTTCCATTATTTTTTTCTTTCTTTTCTTCTTCTCTTTTCGCTCCTTTTTCTTTCTTTCTTTCTCTCTTAGAGTCCGTTTGGGAAGGGCTCAAGTGGCTCATGAGCCACAAAAGACAAAACAGGCTCATGAGCCACAACAGACAAAATATCACATCTAACCCCATAATCATTACACTCTTCTCTCACAAAAAAAGCCAAAAAAGCCAAAAAGCCAAGAGCCCTTCCCAAACCAAGCTTTTGAGCCCAGGCTCATATAGCCAAAAAAGCCAAAAAACCAAAGAGCCAGCCCACTTCCCAAACGGAGGCTTACATTCCCTTGTTTCACAGCAGCTCCTCCTTCTATACTAAAAGTTTAATGCTTGTTCTCCAAGGTTTAGGTGACACGTTACTCCTATATCCCAACCATTATTACACGCTGGATTTGAGATTATCCTTCCAACGGATAAGTTTTAATAGTTACTTTGGCCTCGTTTGGAGAGTGACTATTTTAGCTAAAAAATCAAAAAATCAACTAAAACTAGTCACATCACCTCTCTACTTTTTTGCATATTTTTTCAAAAAAAGTCAAAAAGTTACTAAAGTAGCCTGTTCCCAAACGAGGCATTAATTATATTTAAGTCCAAATCTTTAACTAATTACATTATTTTATAAAATTATATATAATAATTTAAAATAAATTATATATTTTTCTAACTGTAATTAAATAATATTAGTATAAATTTTATAAAATAATTAAAAATCTGAGTTGTTACAATCTTCCTTCCTTTTAAAATTTCGTCCTCGAAATTTGTCATATGTGTAAGTTATTCGCTGCGCACTCTGATAAATATATATTAGATAATTAATCCGATAGAAAATATTACCTCAAAAAATATTTTACCAAAAACAACTCACTGTCTAGTTGTCAAAAATTAGTTTGGGCCAAAATGAGAAATAATGGGTGACTTTAAAAAGCTTTTCATTCGTTTTGTTTACGATAAAAATAAATAAATAAAATGAGAACATAATGACAGAATCATATGCAAGAGTTGAAAAAAATTTAAGGTGAACTTTTCATTGATAGTTTCAAAATTAATATATTTATAATTTGAACCCACTTTTAAAAAAAAACATCGAAATAAATTTTTTTTTTCTTGAATACTGAACTGGAAATTTCATATATTTAATTATATTATAATTTTGGTGGGTACTTGAGTCCGACATCCTTTATTTCTTTTCCTTCTTTTACTATAACAAATATAAATTATATCTATTATCCTTCACAAATTATGCAAAAAAAAAAAAAAAATTATATATATATATAATCATATAAAATTATAATATAAGTAAATTGATGAATAAAATGTAATATTTAGGTACTAATTACCCGCTATCCCACATTTTAAATGTGCATGTGTCCTATGCTCCAATGATGATTTATTTATTTTTTGATAAACCATTGCTCTGATACCATTTGTCACGACCCGCTCCCCGTACTCGTACCCAAGGATTAAGCATCGTGATGGCCAGTAACCGAAATTACCTCCGGCCAAATCTTTAAACAATTACTAAATGCGAGCGGAAAAATATTTAAGTGAGGGTACTAAAATAATCATTGGAACTTCTATTTAATTACATTGTCAGAGCTGAACTATGTCTACAAAGTGCTTTGTACCTACCCCACACGCTGATCCTGATATGTCACCTGAAAATGGTAAACAACTATAAACACATGACAGAGTGCGAAATATTATACTAAGAGTATAAGGACATAAAATTCACCATGGATAATATAACTCACTTTAACTTTAATACCTCAATCTTTCTTTTCACCACCGAAGACCCTTTCAACTTCCATTATTTTTTTTTTTCTTTTCTTTCTCTTTTTTCTCTCATTTTCCTTTCTTTCTCTCTCTTACTTTCCCTTGTCTCACAGCAGCTCCTCCTTTTATACTATAAGTTTAATGCTTGTTCTCCAAGGTTTAGGTGACACGTTACTCCTATATCCCAACCATTATTACACGCTGGATTTGAGATTATCCCCCAACGGATAAGTTTCAATAATTACTTAATTATATTTAAGTTCAAATCTTTAACTAATTATATTATTTTACAAAATTACATATAATAATACAAAATAAATCATATATTTTTCCAACTGTAATTAAATAATATTATTATAAATTTTACAGAATAATTAAAAATCTAAGTTGTTACAATTATAAACTTACAACCACAACCACAGTCGCCTCCACCATCGCTATCGCTACCAACACCACCATGCCACTATCACCACTAACATCGCCATCACCACTACTGCTACCACCACCACTACCGCAACCACCGTCATCATGTCACCATCACCGCCACCACCACCACCGCTATCACCGTCACCGCCACCGCCGCCGCCGCCGCCACCACCTTTATCACCATTGTCGTTGTTGCTATAAGTATCACCATCATTTTACTATTATTACTATCGCTACCGCTACCATCACCACCACCACCACCACCACCATGTTGCCACTACCATTACCACTACAACTATCACAATATAAAAATTAAAACATACAATTTGAAAATAATAAATTTTAAATTTGATTTTATACATATCAATCAATTTATTTTTAATTTAATACTTAAATTTTTATCAAATAATTCAATATTTAATTTTCAAGTTTATCAAACACCAATACTTTCAAAAGCTGTGATGTGGTCTTTTATATTTGGGATTGCTGACAGATGTCTGAAATATTATTTACTACTATTAAAATTTGAGTAAAAAATGTTTTAAAAATAGTGATGAAAATTTTTATTTTGAAATCAATGAAAAATATTTTGAAATTAATAAAAATTATTTTTCATTATTCACATCTTTGGAAATTTACTCATAAGTCCTAGTTTCTGAAAAGTTGAACCATTTAGTCCTAAAATTTTTTTTATGCTCCATTTAGTCCCATTTGCACATCAATCTAATGTTCGAAACATTAATCTGATATTCGAAATTTAATGTTATTTAATGTTCGAAACATTAATCTGATGTTCGAAATTTAATGTTCGAAACATTAATCTGATATTTGAAACATTGTAATGGGACCTTTCAGTCTATAAGAAAACTTTTAGAACTAAACAGTGTATAAGTTATTAATTTGGGATTTATTGGTGTATCCCCCTTCATCTTTTAACCCAAAAAAAAAAGTTCTTTTGTTTTGAGAGCGGTTATTAGAGCATCTCCAACGATTCACCTAATTTTTCACCAAATCTAAGTAAAAAAATGACCATTTTCTCAATCTGATACAGAATGCTCCAATGGTTGATTTTCATCAAATCTGCTCCAGGGACAACCGGTTGGTCCACCAGCTGGTCGACCGATAAGGCAAAAAAAAAATTTTTTTTTTTGAATTGTTTGAACTTACCTATTTGAACTGTTTGAATCTTTTAGTGGTCGACCGGCCGGTCGACCGGCTGGTCGACTGGTAAGGCAAAAATATTTTGTTTTATTTTATTTTGAATTGTTTGAACCTACCCATTTGAACTGTTTGAACCTTTTAGTAGTCGACCGGTTGGTCAACCGGCCGGGCAACCGGCTGGTTGACCGGTTCCTCTCCTCCAATGGTCACAAACAGTAATTTGTTGAAATCTGTATCCTGTTCTCAGTTTGATGATTTTTTTATTCAATTATCAATTTGATACCAGTTTGGTGAAACCGTTGGAGCTTCAAAAAGTGTCTTTTTCACCAAATTTCAAATTTGATGCCAGGTTTGGTGAACCGTTGGAGATGGTCTTAGTATGACCCATTATATCAAAAAAATATTATAAATATTTTTTTTAAATTTATTTAAAATAAAAATTGTCTCTTTTGATTTTGAAAATAACGAACGCCCTTACTAGAATTTATGATTTAATAGAGTTGACTGAAAAAAAAAATATATATTCTATCTTCTTATACGATAATAAAATAATTAAAATTGTTAATTGAAGTATATTGTTGACATTATTAAAAATTATTAATTGACTTAATGGTTAATTAATAAAACAAATTATCTATTATGAGATTAAAAATTTAACGGACAAAATATATTTTTTAAAATTATAAAAAATGATTCACCTTGTTTAGTTCCAATTTTTGAATTTAAACTTTTGGAAAATTGAGTTTTTTTTTTTTTTTTCATCTTTTTTTGCTTTCAATGAATTTTTTTTAATATTTTAAGCAAATTTTCTACTTTTTAGATGCTAAATGTACCTAAAAATAAAATATTTATAAAAAATATTTTAAAATATCAGTAAATACACAAAAATATGAAAATATATTAAATTTTTATAATCTTTTATATTTTTGATATTTAGTAAATTTTTAAAATATTTTTCTATAAATATTATAGTTTTTAAATGTATCTAAAAACTAAAAAATTTACTTCAAATATTAAAAAAATTACTGAAAATAAAAAAATAAAAAATAAAAAGCTTAATTTTTTAAAAAGTTAATTCAAAATTTTAAAATCAAACAAGATGATTAGTATGTTAAATAAATTTTAAAAAATATTTTAAAGTAAATGATTCACAAATATAAACATGACCAATGATGGGCATATTTCTTATCTGTCTCTATCTGCTGCAGGCATCACATGTAGCACATTCCCGATGCGGGAGATCCATTTACGAAAAAGTCCCTACAATTATTTAAGCTTCGGTTGGTGTTTCTTAAAATAGTTATAAAAAGATAATAAATAGTTATAAAAAGATAAAATAAATTAGAAGATTAATAAAATAAAATATTATATTTAAATTAAAATTATTTTTTTTTTCACAAAAATTAAAAAATTTAGAAGGCGAATTCAAACGAACTTTTAAATAGTAAACAAAAAAAGTCAAAAAGTTAAGAGACATTTATACATAAATTTTAATTTATAAACTTATACTTCATTAAATTTTAATTAAATTTTTTTGGACCTTCAAGTCTCATTAAATTTTTAATAATCGAAATTACCTTTCAAATAATGATTATTCATCATTTATGATTACCTATAAAGGAACATGTTTATTTGATATATTTTGAATTTCAAAACTTTAAAACATCAACTTTCAAATTGAAAAAATTTTTAAAAAAAATTATATGCAAAAATAAAAAATAATTTTTTTTTGAAAAATTGAATTATTTTTTTTTGTGCAAAACTGAAAATTTTGTGCCTATAAATGAGTATGATGATGAAATATTGATGTGCAAAATTGAAAAAAAAAATTAAAAATGAAAAAATTGATAATGTTTTTAGTTTTAAAACTGAAAAAAATTGGTAATATTTTCAATTTTATTGGATAGTTGAATCAAACCAATAAGTAGAAAGGTAAAAACGTTTAATATCATGTTCTGTTTTTTTATCAGTTAGTAAAATAGTTATCTGAAACATTATTATGCAAAATTGATAATGTTCTTAGTTTTAAAATTGAAAAAAAAAAATTGATAATATTCTCAATTTTACTAAATAAGACTTATTAATTTAAAATATCTTAAATATAATTTGAACTATTATAATATTTGTAAATAAAATTTTTAAATAATTAACTCAAAAGTTAAAAAATCAACTCGCCAAATGAAGACTTAGGCTTGATTTGGAAAGTGGATTCGTTTTTTAACTTTTTTGACTATTTTAGTTTGGGATAAAAAAATCTAATTTGGAAAAGACTTTTAACTTTTTTGACTATTTTATAAGACAAAAATATAATGATTATAAATTAAATATGATATTTTATCTTATTAGAACAAAAAAATCTATTCTATTTTTTTTTTTTTTTTGATTATTTTAACTCCAAATCCACTTTCCAAACAATGACTTACTATTTTAAATGACGTCTTGGGAATATCTCTCTCCTCGACAAAACAACTTTGCTAGGGACCGGTCACGCCCACTGGCATTTCATTGGCCAGTATTATTATTTTTTTTTTTCTTTTCTTCCAATCACCCACTCCACGTGGGGCTGGGTCACTGGGGGTGGGAAAGTACAGGGTCTGGGGCATTAATCTCGACAAAAATGCTTGACTAAAACAGGGGAAATAACTGTGCAGTGGTGTTGTCAATTTTTTTTACATAAGATTATTTTAAAAAATTGGTTAAAAGTTTATTTTTTAATTTTTTTTGATTTTTTTTAAAAAATATTAAAAAAAATTAGAAAGATTATATGATTCAAAATAAGTTAAAAGTCAAAATTTAATTTTTAACCATGTTCCCAAATTAGTCCAAAATCATAAAAAAGTATATTGTTTTAATTATTAAAATGTATAAATTTTTCTACTGAAAAATAATTTTTTTTACTGCATTACTGTGCAGTTATTTCCCAAAAAAATTACTAATTAATAAGATAATCAAGTAATAAGTTAAATTGTGATGAGTAGATCTGTAGTTTTAAATAATTATATCAAAATAAATATAAGTGGTATGACTATAAATCAATTGATCTGTACATATTAGCATCAAAAGTTTAATTCAAATGATGATATCGAAAACTGATTATGAGTTTGAATTCATGAATAGGTAGATATTTAAATTCATGAGATATTACACAATTTTGATAATTATTTGATATACGTGAGATTGATAGATATTTAAAAAAAAAAATAAAATTTGCAGAATTGTTTTCAGGAATTGAGAGATCTGAATCGTGATTGACTCTAATTCAAATGTCCATACTAATATCTTCTTCTCACAATGTATATATAACAATTGCAGCCCACTCGTTCATCTTCATTTGAACATACAATTGAATCTACATTAATATAGATTAAAAACACCAAAAAAAAAAAAAAACAAAATCTTTGTTCCAATTTCCAATCTCTTCTTAATGGGATGACAAAAAAAAATTCTTGGTTTGAAAACAAACCCAAGATCGATCCATCTCGCACGAAGAAGGCAGTGTCAATGTAATCTGCAAATATCTTCAACAATCTCCATTTTTGTTCCAGCAGACGAGCATCGTGACGCAGCGTTTCATGATGTAAAGCCTCGCTCTCTGTTCCTTAGCCAAGCTGTTACATTTTCTGGCAAATTCGGAGCACTTCTGGGAAGAACTTCTGGAGAGAGGAGACTTAGAAGAAGAAGAAGAAGAAGAAGAGGAAGAACTTCTTGAGAAGGAAGAGGCCTTGAAAGAAGAGCTCTTTGAGAGTGGAGACTTGTGATTATTGGAAGAGGGCTTATGTGAGAAGCTTCGAAGAATAGGGGATTTGGAAGAAGTGCTTTTCTGGGAAATGCTTCTGAGGAGAGAGGACATTGGAGAAGTGGAATCGACTTTTGATTGATTCCACTTGTCATCCGTCATGTAATAGAAATCCATGGTCACTGGCAGATCAGTTGTCTGAGTCTCTGAGATTGATCTCTCTTCTCCTTCAGCTTTCTTACTAGTTGAGAGAGAGAGAGAGAGAGAGAGAGAGAGAGAGAGAGAGGTGGTTGATGCTGAGGGTAGGATGTGGTGAGGTATTCTGGTTTGGCAAGTATTTATAACGGCTAGAAATCGTGGCACACGTTAATAATGGAGCTGTTAGTTTCTTCTTATTCCCACAATATTTTTAATTTTTTTATACGATGGTATATATATTAATTAGTGTACCAATTAATATATCAATTAGTGTTATATTATAATTACTAACCACACTTCGTATACAAATTATAAATATCAAAAAATTTTAAAATTATTTCATATGATCTGTTAGTACACTAATTAGCATATGTAATACATATATTTTTTATATATATTTATTTCCTATTATACCTTCTTCTTCTTTTTTTCAAAATTCTCTTTTTAACTTTCTAAATCCTAAACCACACCCACATGCCACTATTGCCGCCGCGCTCATTCTCAACCCTTACTCCACCCCTTACTCTGCCATCACCATTACTTCTCCCCACACCCTGCAGCACCACCCCCTCATCTGTTGCCGCCACAGTTGCCTCATCTATCTCCAACCTTGCAACACTCTCTCCCAACCCATTCAATTTGGGTTGTGAGGCAATATCATAACCATTTGATTTCATTATATTTGTTTTAAAAAAATAAAAAAGATTATTTTAAAAATTCTACTAGTCTTTTTTAATTTTTTAATTTTTTTAAAAGGGGGATGAACCAATAAATCCCAAATTAATAACTTATACACTGTTCAGTCCTAAAAGTTTTCTTATAGACTGAAAGGTCCCATTACAATGTTTCAAACATCATATTAATGTTTCGAACATTAGATTTCGAACATCAGATTAATGTTTCGAACATCAGATTGATGTGCAAATGGGACTAAATGGAGCATAAGAAAACTTTTAGGACTAAATGATTCAACTTTTCAGAAATTAGGATTTATGGGTAAATTTTCCTTTTTAAAAAGACATGAAGAAATCATGTGATTATGATTCAAATAGTACAAAATTAATTTGATCAAAGTATACATTTTGTTCATCTAATTGTCACTTGGGTCAATTTGGCCTCTGTCATTTCCTGCTTGTGTAAATTCAGTTCATATAGTTTCAATTGCATAAATTTTTTTTTCTTAGTTTTTCAAATTTTGTCAATTTAATCTAATTGATAACATATATCAAAAAATTGAACAAAAATAAATGAATCATTTCAAATTTGATGAAAACTCCTCAATCTTGTTTAGAAAAGTAAATGAATTATTTTGTCATTGATTTCAGTATGATTTTTGGAGGAACATTATAATTGGACTAAATTTATACCATGTGAAAATTTAATGGCAAAATTGATACAATTATAATTGTAAAGATCAAATTAATATAAGAAACAAACTAGTGCTACTGGTGTAATTTGAACAAATAATTTTTATTCAATAATTTTCAGAATTTAAAAAACGTTTTACAATTAAAGAAGTTTTTTTTTTTTGTGTGTATTTCAAGGAAAATTCTCAAATCCTTAAAATTAAAGTTGTTCACACCAAACTAACGAACTATTGACTCTATATATATAATAACATACACTTATGTTGTGTTTAGTTGAGAAATTTGAGAAGGAATTTGAAAAAGAAAATGAAAAATATAGGTGAAATGTGAATAAAATATACTTATATTTCACCTCGTTTCACACATATTTTTTTTTTTTAAATCTTTCTTCAAATCCTCTAACTAAACACAACATTAAAAGATAGGAAGAAGGGGGTGGAGGAGGGCATGACAATGCAAACGGGGTGTTGAGGACTGTTTAATTTAAGTGTTGGGAGAGCACATGTTTGGTTTATGTACAGGTAGTGTTTGGTTTATTGAAATAAAAATAAATAAAATAATTATTTTATTAAAATGATTATATTGTATTTAGTTAATTACAAAAACTAATAAAATTAAATTATAAATAAAATTATTTTTCTTTTTCTAAAAAAATAAAATTATTATTCACTCTTATTAAAAAATAATCATTATGAAGGAACTTAATATTTATTTCATTTCAGGAAAATGAATAAGGAAAATGAGGCGTAGCTCGAATATATTGGGCTCGAATTGGCTCGAAAGTCGTTTTGGGTTTCTTTCTTTTTCCTTTTTTTTTTCTTTTCCTTTACTTGCTTTTCAATACAGACAGAGGCGAGAGAGAGAGAGGAGAGAGAGAGAGAGAGAGAGAAGAGGAGAGGAAGAAAAGATGGAGAGGAGGAGGAAGAGAAGAAGACGGGTGATGGCGGTGATGGTTGATCGCCATTTTCAGACTCGGTTTCTCTACTCTTTTTTTTTTTTAGTGGATCTAGATAGTTGATAAAGCTGCTCCCTCTTCTGTTGTTGTTGTTGATGATGATGATGATGTGTTGATGAAAATGTTGATTTTATTTTTTATTTTTTTCTGGATCTGAAGATGAATGGTGATGATGTTGATGAGGCCCTTTTCTGTTGTTGTTGATGATGAAGATGAATGGCTGTTGATCCTTGTTCTCTTTTCTTCTTCTTCTTATTCTTCTTCTTCTGCTTCTGCGTCTTCTTCATCTTCATCTTTGTTAATATATCATATACATTAGATATTAGATAGTACATTGTAGCTGTAAATTATCTGTAAAGGCAAACACCCACTACCACACTTCAGCTTTAGCATTAGTGCTTATATTGTTTAATGTAACCTTTATGCTTTTGGTGCTCCATTGTATCCCTCTTCTCTCTATAAAGAGAGCTCATTCTCTTTGTAAACACACACAACATTACAGATTAATACAGAGCTATTCAGTTGCTCTCTCTCTCTCTCTCTCACTCTCTCAAACTATTGTTTCATGGTATCAGAGCACAGTGTTACATTTCTGGCAATTTTCGATTTTGGTGTTTAGTCCTGTACACAGTGGCACTACACCAAACCGCTCGGAATTTCCTCACGATTCCAACGGCACGACGCCCGTCCTCAGAAACCCTTCCACGCGCCCACACACGCCTCCTTTGTCCTCGGCGCGTCACCACTTCCGCCACCACTCTCAAACGCGTCTGCACGCACCATCTGTTGCTGCTCACATCTGCCACGCGCCCACACGGCCGCGGTTGACGTCAGCCCTGCCGCTCCCGTGCGCCGCGCCTACTACTGTACGCCTCTCGTGCGCCGCTTCACTAGTGTGCACCCGCGTGCCCCAAAACAACTACCGTGCGCCGCACCTGCGCCAGTCCGCTACCGTGCGCCGCTGCCTTCCTGCTAACGTGCTCCTCCCTGCACTCTGCTAACGTGCGCCGCTGACATCATTGCTGACATTATCTTTGCACAGCATACCTTTCCTTGCTATTTTCGACCTTCCGGACTCACTGGTACACTCTGTTTTACCTAATTTTGCTCATACAGGTCTATTCCTATTGCTTTAGCCCTATTCAACCTTTATTATGGATCGTCATGATGCCTCCCATCCCATTTCCGTTATTTTGAATGGTTCTAACTATATTCTGTGGGCCCAAGCCATGTCTTCCTTCCTCAAAGGAAAGAAGCTCTGGCGAATTATCACCGGGGATGTGACCAACCGGTGAAAGACACTGCTGAAACCACTGTTTCCACTGCTACTACTACATATGAAGACCGACTTGAGGAATGAGATAGTAAAAATTACCAAATCATTACCTGGTTTCGAACTACCTCTGTTACCTCTATCAGTCTTCAGTTTGGTCGCTTTCAGCATGACTCTGTCACTACTCCTGCAAAAGACATCTGGGATTTTTTGAAAGAACGATACCAGACTACTGGTCTTGCTCATCAATATCAACTTCAGAGCCAACTTCATCGGATGCGCCAAGACTCTAGTCAGTCCATCAATGACTTCCTTTCTCAAATGTACTCCGTTTGGGACCAGCTTGTTCTTTCCGAACCGACTTGGCCTCACCGCAAAGATGCTGTCTTATTTACTGCCCATCGTAATCAGCAAAGGTTGGTGCACTTTCTCATGGCTCTCACTTCATCTTTTGAGCCCGTACGTACCTCTCTTCTTCATCGCCATCCTTTGCCCACTCTGGAACAAGCTATTTCTGAGCTGCTATCAGAGGAGACTCGTCTTGGTACTCTCCAAACTCATCATGTGGACTCTGTTCTTGCCACTCCTCCGTACCGGCCATCATTTACCCAGCAGACCACTGCCTGCCTCTATTGTCAGAATCGGGGCCTTCCTTCAACACATCTCCTGGTCAATTGCCCCGTTAGAACCTGCCGATACTGCAACAAACTTAGTCCTGGTCATCTACAATAGGATTGTTTTCGCAATCCCTCCCGCTCATCCTCCAACAGCCGCTCTTCTCGCGGTGGTTCTTCCCGGGGGAGCTTTTATCGTTCCGGGAATCAGTCTCATTCCGGACATCAGTCTCATTCCGGGAATCCGTCTCATCACACTGCTGCTGCTGCCTCTGAGGGTTTTTCTAAGTCTCCTGCTCCGTTTACCCCTCTCTTTTCTCCAACGGATGTAGAGGCCATGTTCAAACACCTTCTCTCCCCTTCCGGTACACCTCCTCCTACTGCTTTGTCTGTGATTCCAGGTAACTCTTTTTGGTATTTTGACTCTGCCTGTTGTAATCATATGACCTCCAGTTCTACTATATTTTCTTCTATCTCTTCATCTCCTCATATTCCCTCAATTCAAACTGCTGATGGTTCTCTCATGACTGTCCGTCATATTGGTACTGTTTCCACTTCTTCTTTATCTTTACCTCAAGTTTATCATATCCCTGCTCTCATTTTAAACCTTATTTATATTGGTCAATTATGTGAACTTGGTCTAACTGTCACATTTTCTGCTACTCATTGTTTGGTGCAGGACCCTCAGACGGGGCAGACTATTGGGATCGGCCGTAAGCACGGACGTCTCTATGAGCTCATTCACCTTTATGTTCCTGACTCTCCTCAGATCGCTGCTCCTGCATCTGCTTCCTCATTATCTCCTTTTCATCTTTGGCATTGTCGCTTAGGGCATATTTATGTTAATCGCTTAAAGTCTTTGGTTTCTAGTGGACAATTGGGTCATGTACTTCCAGATACTTTCGATTGTATACCCTGTCAACTTGCCAAACAACCTGCTTTATCATTCAATAAAAGTACTTCTGTTTCCTGTGCGCCTTTTGATCTTATACATTCGGATATTTGGGGGCCCTCCCCTACTACTACTATAGGGGGATCTCGTTATTTTGTTATTTTTATTGATGATTTTTCACAGTTTACTTGGATTTTTCTCATGAAAACTCGGTCTAAACTCAAAACCCTTTATTATAAATTTGCCCAAATGATCCACACCCAATTTTCCAAAACCATCAAACTTTTTCGCTCTGACAATGCTATGGAGTATCGGGATTCCGATTTCCTTTCTTTTCTTCAGAGTCATGGTACACTGCCTCATCGTTCCTGTGCTGGCATGTCCCAACAAAATGGCCGTGCTGAACGGAAGCATAGACAGATTCTTGACACTACTCGCGCGCTCCTTCTGTCTTCTTCCTGTCCTGAAAACTTTTGGGGGGAAGCTGCCCTCACTGCTGTCTACACTATCAATTGTGCTTCTACCCTTGTCATCCATAATCAAACTCCCTTTGAACGTCTGCATGGCACTCCTCCTCCATATACTACTCTTCGGGTTTTTGGCTCTGCCTGCTTTGTTCTACTTCAATCTCATGAACACACCAAGCTTGAACCTCGTTCTCGTTTTTGTTGCTTTCTTGGGTATGGAATTGAACATAAAGGCTTTTGCTGTTGGGACCCTCTCTCTAAACGTCTGCGTATCTCCCGCCATGTCATTTTTTGGGAGCACAAAATGTTTTCCTTCCTATCCTCCTTTCACTTACCCGCACTTTCCACTAATTTACTGTTTACTAATCCTTCCATAGATCTCTTCTCTGATGATTTTGATACAGGTTCCTCCTTCATTGAGACGCCCTTGCTCACTCCTGTTCCCGACCAGACTGCTCTCCCTGAAGGTCTACCTCTCATTGCACCACCTCCTTCTCCACCGGTTCTTCCTCCCACCGATCCTCCTACGGGTCGACCACACCGGGTAACTCAACCTCCTATCCATCTTCGTGATTATATTGTTGGGTCTACTGCCTTTTCTACTTATAAACCTATCTCCTATCGTGAGGCTTGTACTAATCCTCTTTGGCAGCAAGCTATGACTGATGAACTCCAAGCTTTGGGCAAAACTCATACTTGGGATCTTGTTGATCTTCATCCTGGCAAAACTGCTATTGGCTGCAAATGGGTTTACAAAATCAAGACTCATTCTGATGGCTCTATTGAATGCTACAAAGCTCGTCTTGTTGCCAAGAGTTTCAACCAGGAATATGGGATGGATTATGAGGAAAGCTTCTCCCCTGCTGCTCGGCTTACCTCTGTTCGCAGTTTACTTACTGTTGCTGCTGCTCGCCACTGGGAGCTCTTTCAGATGGATGTCAAAAATGCTTTCCTCAATGGTAATCTTCTTGAGGAGGTCTACATGGAACCTCCACCTGGATCTACTTTTCCACCTCATAAGGTTTGCAAACTACAGTGTGCCCTCTATGGCCTCAAGCAAGCGCCCCGCGCTTGGTTTGCTAAGTTCAGTTCTACCATTCATGACTTCAGGTTCACCTCTAGCTCCTATGACTCTGCTCTTTTTATACGGACTACTTCTCATGGTACCACTCTTCTCCTTCTGTATGTGGATGATATGATTATCACTGGTACTGATGCTGCTGGTATTCTCCACCTCAAACGTTTTCTCCACCGTCAGTTTGAGATGAAGGACCTTGGTACTCTTAACTACTTTTTAGGCCTTGAAGTCTCTCATGATTCTACTGGTTCTTATTTATCTCAGGCCAAATATGCATCAGATCTTCTGGCTCATGCTGGTCTTACCGATTGCAAAACTACCTCTACTCCAGTTGATCCTCAGATTCGTCTCACTCCTCTCGATGGGGATCTCCTCAATGATACTACTCTTTATCGCCAGCTCGTCGGTAGTCTTGTCTATCTTACAGTGACTCGTCCTGACATTGCCTATGCTGTTCACATTGTTAGTCAGTACATGTCGGCTCCTCGCACTCCTCACTATACGCTCTACTCCACATCCTTCAATATCTCAAAGGCACTCTGTTCCATGGCCTTTACTACTCTGCTTCCTCCTCTCTTGAACTGCGTACCTTTTCTGATGCTGATTGGGCTGGGGATCCTACGGATCGACGCTCCACCACGGGATTCTGTTTCTTCTTAGGGGATTCTCTTATTTCTTGGCGTAGCAAGAAACAATCCCTCACTGCCCGTTCTAGCACCGAAGCTGAATACCGAGCTCTTGCTGATACTACTCAGGAACTTCTCTGGCTTCGCTGGTTCCTCACTGATATGGGTGTTTCCTCTTCTGGCGCTACCTCTCTTTTTGTGACAATCAAAGTGCCATTCAGATTGCTCACAATGATGTTTTTCATGATCGCACCAAGCATATTGAGATTGATTGTCATTTCATTCGACAGCATGTTACACGTGGTACTGTTCATCTTCTCCCTATTGCTTCTGCCGATCAACCTGCTGATTTTTTCACCAAGGCTCATCCTCCTAGGCGCTTCCGTGATCTTGTTTCCAAACTCAACTTGGTCGATGCCTACCCTCCTTTAGTTTGCGGGGGGCTGTTAATATATCATATACATTAGATATTAGATAGTACATTGTAGCTGTAAATTATCTGTAAAGGCAAACACCCACTACCACACTTCAGCTTTAGCATTAGTGCTTACATTGTTTAATGTCACCTTTATACTTTCGGTGCTCCATTGTATCCCTCTTCTCTCTATAAAGAGAGCTCATTCTCTTTGTAAACACACACAACATTACAGATTAATACAAAGCTATTCAGTTGCTCTCTCTCTCTCTCTCTCTCTCACTCTCTCAAACTATTGTTTCATATTCAGTTGCTCTCTTCTCTCTCTCTCTCTTTCTCTCACTCTCTCAAACTATTGTTTCAATCTTCATCTTCAAAAAATGAGAAAGAGAGAGGAAAAAATATATATATATATATATATATTCTAAAACGACGTCGTTTTGAATTCGGGCCAATTTCGAGCTACGTAGTAGTTCTGAACAAATAAAACATAAGTGTATGGGCTTTGCAATATTGCTGTGTGTCCACAATTGCGATTCCTTGCTTGCAATTTCCATAAATTTTGTATAAAATAATACTTATTATTATTACTTTTTCTCATTGTAATATCATCATCCTCGTGGTGGTGGGGGTGGTGGTTCTTGAACCTGTACCTAGAGATCCATCAAACCTTATGGAGGTGGGGATCTTGTATGGTGCTCCATACGACATATTCTTAATTATTATTATTATTATTATATATTTTTTTCTCTCTCTCTCTTAATTTCTTAAGAGTAATGAGTCTCATCCACGCAAAGAATGGTCTCATCCACACTAAGAATTCGGGATTTGAGAACTTTGTTGTGCCTTTAAAGCCCTTCTGGTCCATTCAAATGATTTTAATCGTTTATTTATAAGATTCGTCTATCAGATTATCTATTTAAAAAAATTAAATTAATTGAATATAAATAATTACATGATTGAATTATGTTTATTTTAATTTTTTTTTTAAATTAGATGACAGGTATGATTTTGAAAATCAATTTTTTATTTATTTTTTTATTTAAAAAAAATAAATAAATATAATCTTTTTATATAGTTACTAATACTCCATTAATTTGATTTTTTTTTTGGTATAAATAATCTTTTTGGGAGACTCTAGACTCGATTATCAAGATGAGCCTGGGAAGAGTCCCACCAAAAACCCTTTGTTGTGCCTCTAGGGCTTAGGCACAACGGGCTGCCATTTCGAAGAACTATTTTAGGGTAGATAATGGAATGGAGACTGAGATTTTTGATTTTTTTTTTAGTTAATTAATAAAAACAATTTATAAATATTATGAGATTTGCATGAAATTAGACATTACAAATCTCATTTTGATAATTTAAATAATATATTTTATAAGACTCTATGTAGAGATTGATTTAATAATTGTAATCCCATAAGTTCATTATATTTAAAATAAAAAATAAAAAAATTATCAGTAAAGTATGATTTTCAAAAGAAACCATTCATTGTTTTTTTTAAAAAAAATATGATTTTTTTTAGCAAAGAAAAAATATGATAAAATCATATTGTTTTGATAATTATATCAATATATTTTTTTAAAAATAATTTAAACAAAATAAATAACTTAGATCATCATGGTAGAGATTTGAATAATTCAGAAAATGGTTGGAATTGAAAAGAAAATGTTTTAGACTTTTAAAATTTTCTCACAATTTAACCTACAATATTGTGATTTGATAAGTGTTAATTTATAATTAATTGAACAATCTATAAAATGAGACTCACTAATTTTATCAGATCTTTATAAATATATTTATAAATGTAAAATGTGAGTTGTTAACATTATTGGAATTTAAAAACCATTTTAGGGGCAGAGGTCGGTGGTCATTAAATAATTTGTTGGGTGTCATCAGCAAAGACTGGTCTTCACTGTAGCCAACCCTACAAAAGTACTAATCATTTATTTTTGTTAGATTGGCTGAGATAATATAAGATGGGTTTTGCTTTTCTTATATTGGGAATTTAATTTGAGATGGGGATCTAATTTGAGAGAATATCCAAGTTCATTGGGTTTGTTGCGAGTTCAATCTTAATAATTTAAGTTGTTTGCTTTTTAATATTCGTTGAAAAGAATATTCATATAAAAAAAAAAGATAATTAGATTTCGACAGCTATATATTTGAATTATATTTATCTTAAAAAAATAGACGACAAATATAATTTCTAGATTAGCCGTCCATTTTTTATAGACAAATATGATTCAAACATATAGTTATCGAAATCCAATCATCTTATTTTTTACAAGAATATTCTTCTCAATAAGTTCTAAAAAGTAACGGTTTAAATTACCGAAATTAGACTTACAATGAATTTACTAAACTCAAATACTCTCTCAAATAGAATCCCAACATTAAAAAAAACTCAAACTCATATAAGATATTAGATGCCTAAAATGGAGTGAAACTTGACTGTAAAAATAAATTAAATAGATTTTTAATGTTAAGGGGGTTTTTTTTGGTAGATTTTTTTGATGCTGTGGTTATCTGAAGATTTTTGTGTTGTTTCGATAAGCTAATATATTCTGTAACAAAGACTGTAAAATTTGAATGGGTGTGAAAAGTGTTCTGAGGAGTGATAACTTAAGCTGAGACAAGATCAAAGCTTTCTTCCTAGTTTCCTCTGTTGTTGTTGTTGCTGTTGTTGTTGTTGTTGTTGTTTTTTTTTTTGATTTGGCTTCATTTAAGTTGTGATCTTAATGTGAAAGAGTGTTTGAACTTGATAAGCTTATTTTGGACCCGATTTTGAAGATCTAAATTGTTCAATTTTTTGTATTCATTGAATAGAATATTTATGCAAAAATAAAGACGATTAGACATCGGTAGTTATATATTTGAATCAAATTTGTATTATAAAAAATAGATAGTTATTCTTAAAATTATATTTGTCATCTATTTTTTAAAATAAATATGATTCAAACATATAACTATCGATGTCCGATCATCTTATTTTTTACATATATATTCTACTTAATGAGTTTTAAAAAATAAATGATTCAAATTATCAAATACGAGATATGTAATGAATTTTCATGGTTCCTTTAAATTTTCTTACGTTAAGAAATGAATATAAAAAAAGTCTAAACCTTTTTCCTTTTTTTATTTTTTATTTTTTATGTTGCACTTTGTTGGTCTACTTCAATAATTTCAATCACTTAAATTTTAAGGTCAGCTGAAAATATTGTTTTCATGAAAAATAAAATTGATGAAAAAACTGTAAATGCATTATCATATTGCATTTAGTGTATTAGATTTCAGTTTTTTGAATTCAGTCTTTTAAAAATTAAGTTTTTTTATTTTTCGTATTTTTTTATTTTTAGTGAATATTTTTCAAATTTTAAGTAATTTTTTTACTTTTTTTGATGCACTTTATTTAGATGTATCTAAATAACAAAATATTTGTGAAAAAATATTTTTAAAAAATTAATAAATACACAAAAATATTTTTAAAAATGTCCTGTATTTTCATAATTTTTTTATATTTTTGGTATTTAGTGAATTTTTTTAAGATTTTTTTCACAAATATTATATTTTTTAAGGGTATTTATGTTAGGTGTGTCTAAAAATAAAAATAAAATTCAGTGAAAACAAAAAAATATGAAAAACGAAAAAGTAGAATTTTCTTAAAAAGTGAATTATAAAAACTGAAACGAAATAGAGTGATTGGTTTTCAAAATAATGAATGTTTTATTTTTAAAATTACAACTGCTGTCCTTCTTTTATATAAGGGTCATGCTAGGTTTCATGAAAACTTTTATGAAAATCATCATGAAAATTCATCTGCACCGTTGGATCATGAGATCATATCTGATCTAACGGTGCAGACAGTTTTCATGGTAATTTTCCTTAAAAATTTTCCTTAAACCTAGCATTTCCCTTTATATAATAAATGTGATCTAATTATATAATTATTGTTATTTAAATAATATAATTTTTTATAAGAATAATATTTTTAACAAGGTTTGTAATTTGAATTATTTAAATGAGGATTTACGTGTAGGTCCTAATAATAGATTCGGTGAGAATTAATGGTATTTTTTATTAAACACTATTAAAAAAATCACTAATTGTTAAATTTTAGCGACAATTTGAAAATTTTGTCACAAAAAATATAATTAATTATAAGTTTTAGCGATAGTTTAAAAAATCATTACAAAAAAAGTCATTAATGTTTAATTTTCAGCGACAGTTTAAAAAATTTGTCAGATAAAAATATCACTAATTGTAAGTTTTAGCAACAATTTATAAAAATTGTGACTAGGAAAATCACTAATTGTCAATTTTTAGCAACATGTAAAAAATTCGTGACAAAAAAATATTTTTAGTGACATTTTACTAGATTTTATTTTCAATAAGACTTGATAAGAATTAAATCTAACTATTATGACTTATTGATAATTTATCCTTATTAGGACCATAAAGGTGAATTCCGTAACAAGCCACGAGAGTCCAATAGCAAATCTCTACTTTTTTAGGATAAATTATTAATAGGTCCTATTAATTCACATTAAATCCTATTGAAAAAAATCTTAATAAAATTATCGTTAAAAATATTTTTTTGTAGCGATTTTTTTACACATGTCACTAAAAACTGATAATTAGTGACTTTATTTTTTGTCACGACTTTTATAAATTATTACTAAAATTTATAAGGGTTTGGCTTCCCTCTAGTCCGTGATCGAACTAGAGGGTGTCGTTGGGCCTGTAGAGGCCCACCATAGGTCCCGTTTTGATAATCTGAACCGTTCAATGTGTAGAACTTATTGAATACTATATAATTATAAAAAATTATGTTGATTGGATATCGATAGTTACGTGATTAAATCAGTTTTGTATAAAAAAATAGACGGTGAAAAAATAATCGGTTGACATAAATCTAATCCGATGAAATAGCTATCGATATCCGATCAATGTGATTTTTTACAGGCATATAGTACTCAACGAATTCTACACATTGAATGGTTGAGATTATCAAAACAAGACCCGTGGTGGAGCCGCATGTGCAACAACAGCCAATCCCAATTTATAATTAGTGACATTTTTTGTGACAAAATTTTTAAACGGTCGTTGAAAATTGACAATTAGTGATATTTTTTAATATTGTTTCATAAAAAAATATCATTAATTATCATAAGACCTGTTGAATAATAAATTTACCTATTAAGAATTACACGTAAGTCCCTCACTTTTTTATTAGACTAAAAATGGGGAGAATTTTCATCAAACAAAGACAAGTTATGTCAAGAAATAATGTGAAAACTTTGCAGATTTAAGCAATATATGAACGAGTGATTATTTACACCGTTTATTATTTGATATTTGTCTTTAAAATCGTAAAGAAAAGTATGAGTCTCACCATGTAAATTTGATGTAAGACCATCACAAAAAATTTCATATATGAACACCATAGTACACCCTGTGATTGGCAAGTCCACAATCAGTTCAAAAATATCAGTAGTGCTGGGACTTCCAGTGGAGTGACCCTCAGCACCCCCACCTCCACGTGGGGGCTGTGTGAGCAAAGTTTAAAAAAAAGAAAAAAAAAATAAAAAAATTGAGCAATCCTGCGGCGCCACATCAGCTGGGGTCGCTGGGGGTCGGTTGGGACGGGGGCGGAAGTAGTTTTCTAAAAATATATACGAGTGAAATATTGAATCCTCCTTTTGCATTCAGTTAAAAAAATAAATAAATAAACTTTTTGTTTAGTGGTTTTTTTTAAAAATGTCTCAAAATGTTTTATTTTTTTGGTCAATATAATGTAAAAGAATCTCAAAAGTATAAAAAGAAATTCCTTAAAACCAAAAAAAATCAAGTATTTTTTTTTGTTTTTAAGTGAACATTTTTTCAATTTTTTATTTTTTATATTAAACTTTCTAGTTCATCTAGCCAAGTTACAATTTAGGGATTTTTTTTTAAGACCCCTGATATTAAATTTTTATAAGCTAACAAACATATAATATTTTCATAATACTTGGGGTCCTCAACATTTTTACAGAGAAAACTTGACACAGAGAAATTTCGCCCCAACGCAGAAAAATTTTAAGTTTCACAGAAAAATTTCAAAATTTCTCTGGTATGATCACTTAAAAAATTCATTGAGAACCTTAGCTAATAAAATATATATATATATATTGGACTTTTCTTATTATCCGAAGTTGGAGAGGGATGTTTCATTAATTTTCTTTAGAATTTAAAAATCTATTTTTTTTTTTAATTTAAAAAATTCACTAAAGAAAAAAAAATTATAGAAAAACTTTTATAAAAAGTCAATCTCAAACACCCATTGAGTATAATAGTGATAACACATTATAATTTAGTTTCTACACTGGGCATACAAATTTTGGTCTGTTTTTGTGTGAAGTAAGGCCAATTAACAGGTACCCAGAATCTATCTATCCACTGTTGACTGATGCCTTTAAATGGCAAAATAATAAACAACACATTGTGTAACTTAAGAGCCACAAATATTATTAATTGGTGGATTTTTTTATTAAATTTTAGAAAGTTGAGAAAGAAAAGATTCACATGCACATGCTTATTAGTGGATCGCCGTCAGAAAGTTTTTGAGTTTTCGATCATTCAATTGAAGCGAGGACTCAATTCAAAAATATTCAATTAAATTGATTTCTTTTAGGTTGTATTTGGTTTGGAGATTTGAGAATGAATTTGAAAAGGAAAAGAGAAAATGTGTGTGAAATTAGGTGAAACATAAATATATTTTATTCACATTTCACCTATCTTTTCCTTTTTTCTTTTCAAATCTCTTAACTAAATACGGGGTTAAGGCTTCTACTAGTGTTGGATTAGTTATTTATTTATTTATTTTTATTTTTAGGTACAACAGAAACAAAATAAAAAAACTCGTGTTGGATCACTTGCGAAATGGTTTTGGTTAGAACATATATGTTAAAAATAATATGCATGCTTTCATAGTTTTGACGTTTAGATGTTAGAACTCATAAAACTCATTAATATATATATATATATATATATATATTTGTCAATGATCACTTTTTTTTATTTTATTTTATTTTTTGTTCTTAAGAAAATTTGCACAACAAAATGGTAAGACTAGCACATCATGCCTAGCAACAAGACATTTGCTAGGTCAACTCTTAGTTTTGTCAATGACTACATTTTTATTTTTATTTTTTTTCCCTTAAATTGTGTGATGATATCCTAATATTTTACAATGTTTGCAAAGAAATTAGACTCTCCTGTGGAGATATTAATTTGGTTAAACATTTTCTTATGCTTAATTAGGCTTTGTTTAGCTTTTATAATAATTTCTACTAGGTTTTAGTTTTAGCTTTAGAGAGAGAGAGAGAGAAAGAAATAAAGGGAAAAAAAATCCAAAAAGTAAAATAAATAAATGAATAATTGTTAATTAAAAAAGATAGAAATACCACAAAAAAAAAATTAAATAGTTCAATTTTAAGATGAAATGAACAAAACTAGTTGAGATGAGGTAGGTCTTCAAACCAATTGAGTTAGCTCAGTTGACCACTTTTATACCGTCTCTATATATGATAAAAGCAAAGATTTAATATTCTTTTTCTTCCCCTATTTTCCATAATGCCTGTTGGTTATTGAACTATAATTGTTCAAATTGATATAACTGATTCATCTATAATAAATAATTTCTTATTAATTGCTATTTTCTTTTGTAGTGATTGTTGGATCTCAGTTATTTCTTTCTTCTCCTATCAATTAGCTATTTCTTGTGATGGTTGTCTGCTAATTGAATTATAACTGTACCAACAATATATTTTTTCTCATATTTATAATTATAATTTATATCTTATCAATTAGGGGAAAATTTTTCTTCAAAGTGATATTAAAACGTTTTCCCATTGATAGCTGTGAGTTTGGGTTTTTTTATTTTTATGTGATGATGGTGGCTTGTTTGTTATTTATATTATATTTTATTGTTCATTGCCAAGACGACAACATATGAATAATTAAATCTTAAAATTCTTTAAACTAATTTACAAAAATAAATTATAGTCGTTACTAAAATGATTTGACCAGTCAAATTATTGTGAATGCGAAAGTATTAAGAAAATGATGAACATATAGATTATTCATAGAATGGGGATGAAGGATTCCAAATACATGTGACTTTTACAAAAACTTTGTATTAGGTAACGTTTCATTATCATTAATAAATTTTTTCTGTTTTCTAAGAATAAAAACAAAAAACCAAAAACTTTGAATTGGGTAAGATTTTTTGTCATGAAATGACCCATATTGGGTCCTCTTAGGAAAGAGAAATGTAGAAGTGCATGTGCTTGGCACATTGCCATCCCACACAAAAATGTTTATAATGTTTGGCTTGGTGAAATTACGCTATGTTTGTTTTGATAAAAAAAAAATTAATTTTTACAAAAGAAAAAAATTCTAGAAGAAGTGGAGGTTAGGAATGGCGATGAGAGAGAGGTTTGGCTTGAACCAATAATACTTAGGTTAGATTCAGATTTAAAACGAACATATTTGGTATTGATCATTTAAATCATACGGATTACATGCATATTGGTCATTTAAATTTTATGAAAGATGAATCTAGAAAAATTAGCGGCCTCAAGAGCCACCAATTGAGCTAGAGATTGAAAAGGCACCACTTCTTTTGTTTTTGTCAACTCCGAAATACCCTAAGGCTACACCTCCATCCATATTTGTTTGCAACAATAAGCCACCCAAGCCGATCAAAAAAAAAATTTTGAGGCACAATTTCTTTGACGCAACACTTGATATACACTAGAACTCCAAAATGTCTTCAACTACCATTTGACTTCATTCACGTATGGCACAATCTCGTTAGGAGGTGCTTTGATGAGCATTTTTATAGAAATATAGCTCAACTTATACAATTTATATATATTAATCTTAATTATTATTATTATTATTAAGTTTTTTTTTTTTTTTTTTTGGGTGTTTGAACCTCAAATCTTCAAATGTCAAATACATGTATCCAAATAGTGAGGTACCAAAGCTGCTATTGCTATAAAATAGTATAAAATTCACTTTTTTCATCTCCTAGGTAAAAAGTCTGCTAAATTATAACTTTGTTATATGTTGTGCCAAATTTGACACAAATTTTAGCTATAGCTAAAGTTGCTAGCACGACAATATTGTTCAAAAATCTTGTTTCTTCCTATTACCTCTCTCAACCAAAATTTTAGAAAATTTAAAGAAATCAACGATCAATTGAAAATTTTCCAAAAATAAATATGGGGACTTACATATAGGTCATAGATAGACTTATTGTCCAATAGGTCCTGTGAGAATTAATGAAGTTTTTTATTAAACACTATTAAAAAGAGTCACTAATTATTAATTTTCAACAACAGTTTGAAAATTGTCACAAAAAATGTCAGTAATTATAAATTTCAGTGATAGTTTAAAAAATTCGTCACAAAAAAATCACTAATTGTAAATTTTAGTAACAATTTATAAAAACTGTGATTAAAAAAAGTTACTAATTGTCAATTTTTAATGATATGCAAAAAATCGTCGCAAAAAATTATTTTTCAATAGGACATATTAGGACAATGAATTATTTTCAATAAGATTTGATGGAACCATTATGACATATTGGTAGTTTACCGAAATAAATTCCACCAATCAACAAATTCCATAATAAAGCTCCAAAAAAATGCAAATCAAAAAATGAGAGGTCAGAGAGAGAGAGAGAGACTAGAATCTGGTCAGAATCTGCAGAGGATGTGAAGCTTCGATCAGGAAATCAATGGATGAATCTACAGAATTGAAGTCACCGAGAGATATAGAAAGGCATGGGACGCAGGTTGTTACAAATCGGATATACTCGCAGCGATGGATCAAGTGAACTCCGATGGTGTTCACGTGATCTCTCTCTCTCCGTCGGAGCTAACCATATAGTGCCGGAGTATTATCGCAATTCCATTTCAATTGAAGCTATGTATCACTCTACTTTGGAGATTTACTCTAAAAATGGATATTGTTAAACTAAAAATAACAATTTAACCATTGAAATAATATTGTTATTCTATAATTATTTTACAATATTCCTTGCTAAATTATGAATTTAGTTATTTTGTACCTATTTGCCATTGAATTGCTCTTAGGCCCATAATTGTGAATGGTTTTTATAAACCAGGCAAGGTCCAAATGAGATATAGGGGTTTTGATTAGTCAAAGAGGTGGTGTAGAAGGGTCAACTTTTTTGTGTTTAATTTAGTGTAAGTCAGTGATGTCACATGGATTTGGGGGTGTACCGTAAGGGTACAATGCACCATCACTTTTTCAGACCTATTAGAAGTAGGTGGATTTTGGGGAGTGATCATGTGAATTGAGAATATAAGCATTTGAAGGACCACATGCAAACATGTGAACCCCTGCAAATTACAAATACAATATCCACCTTAGAGCTTTATGTAATGTAACACACAACACACTATTAATTCAATCCATTAATTAATTACATCATATTAATTTCATACCACAAAAATACAGGTCAAAGACGCCATACTAAATTTTTGGAAAACTTTTTGTCATACCAATATCTGGAAAAAAAAAATATATATATATAATTTGAAAAATTATCAAAAAATAAAATATATGAATTAAATTCATTGGTGGCCTTTTGGGCTCCGATAAGGCATCAATGCTTAGGTGAGTTTGAGATGGGTGGAATGTTAGGAATATTTCGAAAATGTTGCCAGAATAAAAAAAAATTTGAAACTGTGAAGAAATATATGAATTAAATATTTTGAAATTTTGCCAGAATAAAAAAAAATTTCAAAAATTTTTTTTGGATTATTTTTATTTCATTTATTTATAAGTAGTTAGTTGAAATTGTGAAGAAGTTGGGAGGATTTGAATTATTTCTATTGATATTTGATGTTTTAGTAGACTGATTTGAACTATTCCTTAAACAGGGCTAATTTTGAAAATATGTTAGAGAATGAGGTGGGAACTCTTGAAGGCACCACTCATAAAAGATTTAAAATTTATTAGTTATTTATTTTAGTTTTCTTTATATATTTTGTTCCTCTTTCTATGTGAAGTTTTAAATTAGAGTGATATATTATAATTGAATTTGTTCCTCTTTAAATTAGAGTTTTCTTTATATATTATATATTTTGTTCCTCTTTGTTCCTCTTTCTATGTGAAGTTTTAAATTATTATTTTGAATTAATTTATTATAATTGAATTTCAATCAAAAAAAAATTGCTCGCAGTGCCTTCAGGCACGGGTTATCCCTAATATATATATATTTTAAGTGTAACCAATGCCATACTAAATTTGAAGCTAAATCACTCAATTCTTTTTTTAATCACTTTTTGATTTTTTTTTTTTTTTTTTTTGGGCTCCGTGAGTTTTTCCTTGTCATCCATCACTCTAGTAAATAGTTTGTTGGCTGTTATTTTTTTTTTTTTAGTTCATGGGCTTAACAATATGCAAAAGCCCAGATTATGGGCTGGGCTTTCAACCCAACTATATTAATATATCAACGGGATTGAACCCTAATTGGCCCATGAGGGAGGGACAGGAAAATAACATTTGGGCCAGTTGATTCTTGTAAAGCCCCAACGGCCACAAAGAAAATTGAGCCGAAAAGAAATAATCAAAAAATTTCACCACCCCTTTTTGTAAATGGATAGAAGTTGATTTGATTTTAAAGTAATAATTTGGGTGTTTAAATGAAATTTTATTTTTATTTTTTTAAGAGAAATATGATAAAATTATATAGTTACAATTATTGAATCAATTAAATTTTTTTTTATGAATAATCCAAGTATAAGGACTTAAAAATTTAATTAATCATAAAAATGGCTCTTGATAAGTCTACAGGTCCGGACTAGACTATGAAAAGTACCAGAAATTATTTAGTAGGTCAAGAAGACCACATATTCATGTGTTCGACCAATAAAATGTTATAATTTGTTCACCATCTGCTATTAAGGTAATATATTCATTTTTTATTTATTTATTTTTGAACAGTAAAGCAGTCTTTTATTGATGATAATACCATACATACATATGAATTACATCAAAGAAAGGATAAGGAAATGCAAAAAGCATCAAAGTACAACTAACCGATCTCAACTAGGTTGGCACCGCAAGAAATGCCCAGCCATTTGCTAGCACACCTCAAGGTTGATGAGAATACAACCACAAGGCACACAGATACAGCACCAGACCAGTCCAACAAATATAGGGCAACAGCAAAAAAGCAAATTAGTTACATCCCCACTACAGAGCTAGACCTGAATACAATTCCTCACACCTGAGATGTTATAGAGCAACAAATACAGGGTCATATATTCATTTAACCCTTACTATTAATTGGACACATGGCTAATATGAATTTCTTGGAATATAAAATAATTACTCAAGAAGTACTGTCCTTTTTAATTGCATATGTATGGGTTGTGGGCCCCTTGAAGTTATTAGAGAAAGCATTGTTTAAGAGAGAATGGATAGTTCGGAAATATTTTATCTTCAAAGTGATCTCTCTTCTGTAATCTCGTTTCTAAAACTAGTTTACAATGTTTATAACAACAATACTAGAGATAAACACTTGCACTAAGAGGGATTATGAAATAGTCACATCTAACAAATTAATATTTTAAACTTTAAAATGAAAGTTATTTAGTAGTTTTGGAGCATTATCACACTATTCAGGATAAGATACTTGTCATGTTGTCTTCTCAGAAGAGACAAAAATTTTAAGGTCTATTATTTTAACCAACTAAATTCCTATTGAAGCACCACATAAATTTGTTCCTGGAGCAAAATATAATTTCTCTTAAAGCAGCTAAGAAATGTATTCTCATGATAACATGAAATTTTACTAATGACGAATTTTGAATTTAAATGATGTATGACAACCTCATGCATTAAAATAAAGATTTCCATTTCAAACTTGTAAAGTTATATAGTAGTTAATTTCTAATGAATAATAAAATGGCTCATCTAGCTTTTTTTTTGTTTTGTTTTGGTCAATAGATAGAAGAGTGATTATAAATATGAGAAATATTTATATTATCAACAGACCACTAACTTACAATAGTTAGAAAGTCAACAAAGCTTAACAACCAATAAACCAACCAACTCAAGCCCAATACAAACACCACTGAGTACATAAACCCCCATAATGGGGGGAGAAATAAGCCACTACAATCAAACTTCTCTCTATAAGAGTTGAACTTGAGACTTCACACCACAAAAAGTGTTACACAACTATTAAGTCAAATACCCTGCTTATGGCCCATCTAGCTAAAAAGGGAAATCGCATGCATGAGTCCTACTATGTTTTCAAAATAGATAATGAAAGCAAAAAATAAAATCATATTCCATGCTTATAATTAACTAGAATCTTTATATATCTTCCTCAACTTTTTTCATTAGAAAACTATAATAAGGTCAGGCACTCTATAAATTAAAATGTTTCTGTAAATTAAAGCACTGCCTTTGCACTAACCCTTTCAAGAACTACAAGTATTCACAAGGTGTTTCAACCATTTCAAATGTCAAAAGGAGGTTTCTTGATATGAAACTAGTGGCTCTTCAATTAAAAGCAGTGAAAGTAGTAGAAGTAAAAGTTAACAATTAACTCAAAAATGGTTATAGCAAAATGAAGCATGAAAAATTCAAGAAGAGACCTCCATACTGTCTGGATCTAGAAATTGAGAAGAGATTATGAGAGGACAGGAAAAGATATGAGAAAAATAAACGAAATTTAGCTTAAATTAAGTATCATATTCAAAGTTAGCATGAGCTCTTTGGTGTCCCCAATAGCTCTTTATTTTATTTTTCCTTCTATTTTCCTTTCTATTCACAAATTCCTCCACAAATTTAAAATCCAAATATAATATTAAAATTTAGAATTTTTGGCATTTGAATATGAGCTTATGTATGCAACAAGAACTAAATCAATCTTCAAAACTTGTAAAAAAAAAATTCTAAAAGACGAAAATTAAAAAATATATTACCTTTCAACGTCGATGTTTGTGTAGTTTAATGTATGCATAGACATGAACCTTCTTCAATCGAGCTAAAAGGGAAATCAACTATTCGCTGAAGCAGCATCATCAGGATTCCCAAATAATCAAAGGAGTTTTTTGGGTAGAGCAAGGGACCTTCCATGACTACACCAAAATGATACCCCATCAAAAGTTTGGGGATCGTGACGATACTGCATCCCCAAAAATTGATTGGTGGCCAATCTTGAGCTCTTCCTTCGCAACTATGTAAAATAAAATAAGAGAAATCCTAACCCTAAAAAGAAACAACTAAAAGCAAAAAAGAAAACAAATAGGACTAGTAAAAAAAAAACCCACTTCTCTAAATCATTTTGCAACTATGCATTAAGGACCCACTTGGGTTAAAATAACATTAATGAATAGCAAGTTTTTTTATATTTTTTCAGTCAACAAAAAAGAAGAAATTTTACTAACTGCAAGTAAAAGATTACTATGAGTTAATAACAACTATGGAGAAAATTTTCATCGTACACAGCGCATCCCAACTAAGTTGACAAACACTAAACTAATCCTAAGCAAAAATCTTAACCCCAAATAAAACAAAGTTGACTAGTTTAGGAGAAAGAATGTAGAGATAACTAAATGTTGTGAGGATTGAAAGATGATGAGGGTATTCTTATATAGGGAGGTTGGAGAGGAAGGAGAGAGGAACTGTGACTAAAAAAAGAGAAACTATGTTTGGTTTTCTTATCTATCCTAGTCCTAGGTTTTGGATTACAAAGATCCTTTTACATATATAATCCTATATTTAACATTACATAGTTGAAACAAACCGCCATTATGAAGAAGAAAAAAAAGCCTATAATGGTGGCAATTAGGTTTGGCGGGCTTACCAAATGTTTGTATCCTCTATCAGCATTACATGTGAGCTACATGATAAAGGCTACATCAATCTATAATCTTGATCTTGAAGATTATCCTAGCTCAACTGGCTATTTTTAACCATTATTCCAAATATATATTCATAAACTTATTAATTACACTATAAAAAAGAAACCGATATGATATTTGCCTTGAATTTTATTAGTTCATGAGATTGTCCATGTTAAAATAATAAAATAAAAAGTAGTTTTGTGAACCAATAAGATTCAAGTGATAAATAGAATGGAGGATTAGATGGGATAAGTGATCTGAATTTGTAAAGATGTAATTGAAAATCACTTTTCATAACCCTTTTAATTATAATCTCACAAAAAGAATAAAAGATATGAAAAAAAAATGCTGTATATATATGAAACAAAATCCATGTACATGCTGTTGTATTTTCTATAAAAAAAAATTAAAAAATAAAAAACAGTTTGATCGTAGGTCCAGATGAATTGCATAGTTATAGTTAATTTATCTTAATTATTTTTTTTTAATGACTGGGTGTCCATGCGAGTTTACGCACACCTCGACTAATCCCGAAACCCACACAAAGTGCCCCTTTACGTGGATCGGGAAATCTCGGGCAGAACCCGCAGTCATAACTCTAAAAAATTGATAACACCTAGTAAGAGTTGACAACAATACTATCATATTCAAAATTCCCTAGAGCCTCAATAACACTAGTCAAAGTGAGTGTATCCATGCTAATTCATATGCATACAGTTAGAACCAAAAAAATTAAAATAAAATAAATCTTAATTCACTTCAATTTTGTGTTAGTGGGACAAATCCAGAATATGGTTCACTCCAAATTGTTTATTTTCTCCCCAATTTTTACTAGTATATACTATAATTCTTAAGTAGGACATTTCATATTTTGTAGGATATCAATTTTATTTTTAAATGTTTTGGGAGAAAAGGTGTGCTCTACTTGTAAAGTTTGGACACATCAAAAAGTGACTCTCTTTAATTTGTAATTATTAAATTTACTGCATGGTACCAATTTGATTGGCATAATGTGAAAGAATCAATTGACCAGATAAACAATGATCAATAGGTAATTTGGTAATCATAATTAAAACATGAATGAAAATTGGAATTTTGTGTTTCCACTGAATTTTTTTATTTTTTATTTTTTATTTTTTTTTAAGCCAATATCAATAATGGGTGAGGATTATCCACCCAAGTTAGGCGATCACTCTTGTTCAATCCTTTACAAGCACAGAAATACTTAAATATTTAGAATATATATATATATATATTTTTTGAATAGTATCTAAAATTTAAGTTGACTCATATCCCGTAAAAAAAATTAGGATAAATTACAAATACATCCCCTGAGGTTTGCTTAAAATACGAATTGCCCCCTATGGTTTGAAAAATTACAAATACCTAGAATTTTTTATTTAATAGAATTAATTGAAAAAGTGAAATTTCTAACTAAACACCTATATAATAATAAAATTATCTGAATTATTAACTGAAATAAAATTTTAACATTATAAAAAATTGTTAATTAACTTGATAATTTATTAAGAAAATGACCTATTTGTTATGAAATTAGAAACTTTAGGGGGCATAATCTAATTTCTAAAACTACAGGAAGTAATTTTTAATTTAAATAAACCTCAAGGGTGTGTTTGTAATTTATCCAAAAAAATTATATCAATGATGGTGAGGATTATCCACCCAAGTTAGGTTATCACTCTTGTTAAATCCTTTACCAGCACAGAAATACTAAAATATTTAGAATTTTTTTTTTTTGAATAGTATCCAAAATTTAAGTTGACTTGTATGCTTTAAAAAAAAAAAAAAAAAAGTAAGTTGAAAATCTTAGTACGTATTGGAATCACAGCAAGCTCCTATTGAATTTTTTATTTAAAACAAATATTGATATTATCTTACATGATGTCATTAGTCAAAGAAAAATTATAAATATGATTAGATAGGGTATTGCTTCTGTCCCACTAATCTAACCATATATGCTTTCACAATATATATACATATATATAATTTTATTGATAATATCATTATGTGATATCTCTGTTATACAACTGTATGTGGGGATCACAAACAATGTTAGCTTGCATGCATAGGACTAGGGCAGATGAGCAAGTCCTTGTTCATTTGGTAAACAGGTCAATCATGTTGGGTATCTATGTTACAAAGCACCTGCAAGGCTACATTCTTGCTATATATGTAAGAACACTTACTATGAATATCATTGATCTATATAAATTATTATTGCACTCCTCTTTCACTGTCATAAATTACTCATTATTTGTGTAAAAGTTATTCACATTCTCAGAGCACTTCTGTGGCACATATGCGTAGTTCTGTCAACTAATAAGATCATGCGAAAGGGATAGATCGAATCGACTTTATCTTTCATATAACAGATCAAATTAACTATTATTCTTATTAGGGGTGGGCAGCGGATATACCGATCCATCAAAACCGACTGAATCGAATCGATCCGCCGCATTTTGGACAGATACGTGATGACGAGCGGACGGTTACGGATTGATTTTCTTCAATCAGCCGAACGGATGGCGGATTTGAGATTCCTTTAGCCGCAACCGAACCGCCAAACCGCGAGCACCCCTAGTAATTTATAAGACTTTGTGTTTTCAGTTTGTTTAAACATTCTGTTTGTGTTTTCAATTAAAAAAGAGTTTAAATATTCTGTTGAAAAAAAGTCTTCAACTTGAATATCTTTTTTGAATTGAAAAAAATAAACTTATTATTTATCTATATTTTTTTATTTTTAAATCTATCTCTAAAAATAATAAATAAAAAATATGATATATGCTGGTTGGTTTTTGTTTTCAAAAACAAATATAGATGTGACAATACAGAGACATACAATCTCTACTACTCCTCTGTTCATAGTTTTGGTGGTTTGAATTGTTTTTATATTTTAAGAACCACAGATTGTAATACTTTATGTGGATGAGGCATGCTGTGATTGTAGTATGTGGATGAGGCATGCAGTGATTGTGATATTCTAAAATTTCAAATTTTCTTGCTTTGAATGAGGCATGTAGTGATAGTAATATTTTTTTAAGTCATTGATTGTAATACTTTCTTCTCTCTTTTTTTTTTGAGGAAGTGCACAAGTTGAATTATGTTGAAAATTTATAAAATTTGAAACCACCAAACTGATTCGCATCCATCCGCCAAACCGCGTCAATCCGCTCAATCCACATCGCCGGATTGGCGGATGGATGCGAATTGATTTTTTCCAATCCGCCAATCTGACGAATGAATGTCGGATTACAGGTTCCGTGGTCGCAACCGACCCAAGCCTACCCCTAATTCTTATTAATTCAGAATACCAAGTCAATTGTTCAATAGCATGATTAGCAACAGTGGAACTAGGATTTTGGCTTAGAGAGAGCAATAGTAAAATAAAACGTTATTTTTTAATGATGTTCTCACCCTGCCTTGCTTTAACCTTAACAAACTAAACTCTCATTTTTAATCACGACATCGACTTAGATTATAATGATCGTCTCAAAAAAAAAAAAAAAAACAAGTATTTTATTAAGAGATTTCATCAAACAATAAGTAATCATTTTATATATTTGTACATATATATTCATCTAAGAACAAATTAGCAAGCATTATAAGAAAGAATAGAAAATAAACATTTAGTGCTCGTTTGGTTATCATCTTTGGCTAAAAAATCACAAAATGACAAAAAAAAGTTAAAAAATACAAAAGGACAAAAAAAAGTTGTCCTTCCAAAGCCAAAAATCTAAACAAGAAAATCAAACAACCAAAAAGTCTCAGGCTAAAATAGTCAAAAAAGTCAAAAAATCAACTAAAAAAGTCATTGTAAACAACCCCTTAATAAAGGTGATATTGTCATAAAATAAATATTTGAATAGTGCAAATTATAGGAACTATTTAAAAATAAAGAAAAAAATAAGAGTATATATTCAAATTTAGAAGGGGCAAAGTGAAGAACATTTATTAAGCTATGCTAAAACGTAAATTTTAGAAACTTGAGGATGGGCAAATGCCTCTCCGGGCCCATGCTCCCTCCACCCTGATGATTAGCTTTTTTTAAAGTAAATTTGAGTGACTTAGAAAAATAATTTTACCAAGTCCCTTCTCAAACGTGCAAACCAACCTGCAAAGATTATAGAGAAATAAAATGATAACAAATACACCTGGTATGTAAACTTCGTACCAAAAAAAAAAAAAATTCAAAATTTAACTATGAAATCTTGTTAAAATGTTAAGAACTCGTAATTCAAATCCAATTGTCTATAAATAAATAAATAAAACATTAAATTATTTAAAATTTTAATTTTATATAATTGAATTTTTAACTAATCAAAAGTTGACGCTTAACATGTCATATCGAAAAAGAGTTATGAAATTTTTTCAAAAAATTAATTGTGCGATTGAGATTATCTTCTTTTTTTTTTTGTTGGGGGAGGGGAATCGATGGACTTAATATATGCAGTACATCTATAGAATAAATCTAAGAACCATGTATTAATAGTAATTTTAATTCTAATAAATGTCTAAGTAAAAATGTGAGTATATAATATTACTGTTCCACGAGTAAAATTCTATTCATACATAAAATTTTACAAAAATAATATAATAATTTTATTATTGTAAATAAATAGAGAGTTGCTAATAATCGCAGCTTCTTTATTTTGGACCCCTATATCTTTCATTTTTTTAATTATAATTTTGTCCCAACATCAATGTCTAATTTTGTCCCCACTCACCATTGCATCCATTGCCTTTTCTTCTTTCATCAGCGATGATTTTTATCAATTCCGCTGCTCTTTACCACTGTGATGTCCACCATCGCAGCCCTGACCATTACGTCTCCAGTTTCAAGATCGCACCGCTTATCTCCCGCTACCCCCATCACACCAAGCACTCCAGTCCCTTGCCTTGCCACCACGACCACCCTCGTTGCCGTTCGGATGACCAAATCCGAACAAAAGGCCGATGTACGGTAGTACGTAACCAAACAAAATTATTCAGACATGGCCAACCAAAGTTGAACTTGTTCAGCTGTGGAGTACCGATCAAATTCAAAAAGTTTGACTCTGTATAGCCGAACAAGGTCTGCAATGGCAGCTAGGGGTGTGCGTGGTGTAATTCGGGCAGTTTGAGAGTGAAATAATAAACCAAATTGTAAATGGCAGATCGACAAATAATTAAATTGCGATTTGGGCAATTTCAATTTGTTAGTTGATTGAAGAATATTTTAAACAATTACCAACTATTTGCATAATATATAATACTAGTTTTCATAATATTTTTCATACATATAACTACTAATTTGCAACAAATTTCACATAAATCTCTCTCACACTTATTTTTATTTTGATATTTCATTAGTGATTATAAAAAATATATGTAAATTATAGCAAAGCGGAGCGATTTTGAAGGCAGATTATAAATTTAAAAGTTTAATCTGTAGTTAGTAGATAGATCAGTACAGATTAGTGTGGATCAGTAGTTTAGCAGATTGGATGATATTATGCACAGATCTAGTGGCAGCTGGACTGTGAGATAGAGAGAGATCGATGACGAGAGAGACAAAAAGGAATGAAGGGTTTAAAGGTTCGGTGTGGGTGGTGGCCTAGGGTTAAGGTTTGAGGGGTGGAGAGTTGGCGGAGAGGGTAGCAGAAGGGTAGTAGTAGGTGGCGTCGAGATGGTGAAAAAGGTGGCCGAAGTGGAAAAGCGACAAAAAAGAGGGTCTGTTGGAGTACAATATAAGAGGGTGCAATTAAATGAGAGTAAAGGTGGGAATACGGTGAAATCCAAAGCAATATAAATAGGAAGCAATTTTAAAAAGTAAGAACCAAAAAAATGAGAAATCCAAATTAGAAAAATAAAATTTATTAATAGCACTTGATCCGCAATAAGTCATATCATCATATACAAAAATTATATATAAAAAATTTATTTATATAGTATTACTCATTCTACAAATATCAATTGAAGATCCTCCTTACTGCGTTAAGATTCTTTGATTCTACATTGTCGTCTGTCATTCTTGCATCACTAGTAAAATTGACTGTATGTTTGTCAATTTAAAAGAGCGTTTCAATTCAGTAGGCCTATTTTGTAATTGATTTTGGTAATGTGAATCGTTTACTTTTTAGTATTCGTTAAGAAAAATATTTATGTAAAAAATCAACATGATTAGATATTGGTAACTAGATGCTTGAATCATATTTAGTTTAAAAAAATAGAAGACAAATATAATTTCAAAAATACCATATATTTTTTGTAAGACAAATTTGATTCAAATATATAGCTATCGATATCTAATCATTTTGATTTTTTCCATAAATATTTTATTCAACGAGTCCTAAAAAGTGAACGGTTCAGATCATCAAAACAAAATTTGTGGTAGGCTCCACAGGCCCCTCAAGTTCTCTCATATTGAGATGTGAATATGAGAGAAACGCAATCCTTTTTAAAAACACATCCCTTAAAATTTACTTAAAATACAAATTACTTTCTATGGCTTGGAAAATTACAAATACTTCTTTATCAGAATTTTTTATTTAACAAATTAATTGAAAAAAATAAATTCATATCCAACCTTTTATACAATAATAAAATTACTTCCATTATTAATTAAAATATATTTTTGACATTATTAAAAATAGTTAACTGATTTAATAATTTATTAATAAAAATTATGATTTATTATGAAATCCAAAATTTCAAGGGGCTGATGTAATTGTTGAAAAATAATTATTTTTCAACAACTTTAATACTAAATTAAAATGAGACTTAACCACTAATTGGGTGGATCTAAGTGGTTTTATATTTTCTTAAGTGAAAAGATTACAATGCAAAAAGAATTAGCCAAAACCATTGAGTTTTCAATAAGAAATTATCTCATAAAGTAAGGTGAAAGAGGTTTTAGGAAGGTGAGAAACCACCTATCCCATATTGGTTAATATTGAAAACATTAATGAATATAAAGCCTAGGATTTGGATTTTAGTTTGGGCCCTTTGGGCATCTAAATTTTCTAAAGGAATAAAGTTATGCATGTTTCAAAAATGAGACTTGGGCTTAATTATGCAAAAATTGCTACACACGCGCTTATCGCTGCCTGTCTGAACAAGACCAGGCAAGTTCTGTGGATCTTGGATTCGAGCTCTGCCCAGACCAGACCAAGCAAGGTCTGTGGATCTTGGATTCGAGCTCTGCCCAGACCAGACCAAGCAAGGTCTGTGGATCTTGGATTCGGGCTGGGGTTGTGCTGTGCATGCGCATGTATTTGAGTTTAGACTCGAATTGGGTTGTGACCCAACACCGTATCTATTTTGCAACCTATCTGTTTGATTTATTCATATAGCATTATATATATTTATTTTTATATAATGCACATGAAAGTTCTAGACCTTTATAACTCTAGTCCTAACAGCTATAGGTATTGACATTTGATGGGCTTGGTTAAAAACAATTGATGCTGATAGCCTTCATAGTTAAATTTTCCCGCACAAGTATAAAAAAGATCTTTCCCTCCAACTTTAAAATGAGTTTTTTGAGATGGAAAATGGAGATGATTTTTTGCTTTAATTCTTGTTAGTGAGAATACTATCATATAGAATTATATATATTTATTTTTATATAATGCACATGAAAGTTTTAGACATTTATAACTCTAATCCTAACAGCTACAGTTACTGACATTTGATGACCTTGGTTAATAGCAATTGATGCCATGTTGATGATAGCCTTCATCGTTAAATTTTCTCGCACGAGTATAAAAAAGATCTTTCCCCTCCAACTTTAAAATAAGTTTTTAGAGATAAAAAACAGAGATGGTTTTTTCCTTTGATTCTTGCTAGAGAGAATACTTTTAATGTTCAAGTTTATCAGAATTACTCCAATGAGTATTACTCTAACAGACGTTCATCTGTTATATCTTAAAAAGCAGACACTAACAAACCTACTACATAGTCTGTTATATCTTAAAAAACAAACACTAACACACTTACTACATTACTAGTGACGTATCGAATCTGTTTTAAAGACATCGTGTAATTCTTTAATTTTTCAAAATTAATTTTATTTTAACTAATCTTTATTTATCCATGTTACTAATTTGTTTTAATAATTTGATTTATTCGAATTCCATATTGTAATCTAGTTCGATTCTATATCTTTAATTTTGTAATTTGTTCTCCAATTTTATATGTTATTTCTCTATTTTGTTTTATCTAATCTAATTTATTTTTGAATTATTATGGAAAATACCAATAGTAATTTTCAGAAAATGTTTGGGACTCCCACAAAAAAGAAAGACCCCCATAACCCCCACTAATGTATTGACCATTGATGTGTTTAAATTTTTTTTTGAAAATTGTATCTGACAGTGATATAAATAATTCAAATCATTTTAAGATTTGTAGGGGTTGTATTTTATGTGAGTCTCTATCAGTACTGAGTAATTTTTCAATTTATATTTTAAAGTGTATTTATAATTTATAATTAAGGATACCTTCGATGCCAGAAGAAAAAAACATCCCATACACCCCAAAAATCATGAGACAGATTAAAAATAGAATGGAAAAAAACCACCACGTTAAGTTACCTTTCGCAAAAACTAGTCGCAATTTTGCAAAAACTATTTTAGTTACCTTTTTAGAATTGAAATTATTTTACCTTGTGATTAAAAATTTCATTCAGCAAAATTGTTTTAGTTTTTTAGACTTTTATAAGAGAAAAAATAAAATAATTGTGTTTTGAATAGAACTTTTATTTTATTAACTTATTTAGGAATTATTTGAAATTATCTAAATAATTATACATTTTATGAAAAAATGTATAGAAAAATAAAAAATAATGTAACCTAAAAAAAATAAAAAATAAAAAGTATAGTAATATCAAAAATGCCAAACAACCTCTTAATTTATTTTATCTTTTATATTACTTTTTTTTTTAGTTCCAATTGAGATAGCCAAACAAAGCCTCAATAAAAACACAACTCTACAACATATATGATAATATATACTAATTCTTCACTACTGAAAAAACTATCAACATTCACAATTTACATACAAAACTGGCTATCCTACAAATTCATTACCAAAAAGAAAAAAATTCAGAGAGAGAGAGAGAGAAACTAAAGCTAAATCAATGAATTAAACCCAAGAATAGCGTGTCGGCGGCGGCGGCGGCATAGAGAAGAGGAGTTCAAGCTCCGGCGATTTGAAATACCCATTCTTTGGCGGTTCCCTCTTTCCCCCATTGGAGCACCGCTTCTTCTTCGGTGGCGGTGGACACACCACAGCCGCCGGAATCTGACACCCACCATGCCTGGGTGTCAAACACCCTTCTTCTTCTTCTTCTATCCCCATTACTTTAATTATTATTTATAAGGATGATACCCCTGCTCGCAACAACTGGATGATAAAAGCCAGAAAAGTGGAGGAGATCTAAAAGAGATAAGTATGTGAATGTAGAATATGCCTATGTGTTTTCGGAAGAAAGTGAATGCCAGCCAAGTGTTGAAATTTGAGGTCTTTGGTGGTGGGGCTTTTGAAGATGAATAATAAATAGTATGAAGAGAGAGGGAGAGAAGTGTTTGGCGTTGTCTGGAAGCTGCTTCTATTTCTGCTTCTGGAGCACGATTGAACTTGTGCGTACGGTACAAGCTACAGCTGGCGAGGTTTGGCATGTACGTGTCAGCTTGAGGGTTGCTCTTTTTCCGATGTGGGTTTGTCACGTGTCTCAATTTGGACCGTGTATTCTTCGCCATCGTTTTTTAAAAGAAATGGCGCCAAATACAGGTCGGTGGATGCGCGGGAATTAACAAAGATTCAATATTGATTATAAGTTATAATAAGTAAAAAAAAATTTAAGGTTATTGATATTAAAATTTTATAAGATAAAATGTATATAATATTTTTATTAAAAAAAAAATTGATTTAGAGAAATTTTAGCCTGATTTAAAAAAAATTCAACATAGAAAAATTTTAAATAAATTTCAAAATACAAAAAAATTTCTTTAATTTTCTTTGGTTTAGAATTTTCTTTAGTTTGAAATTTCTCTTTTTTTCAAAATTTTTTCTTTGTGTTTTGATCAATTTTCTCAAGTTTGCTCACAATTTTTTTTGTATTTTGATCAAACCAAAGAAAATTAAACTATTCCATTGCTCACTATTATGAAATTTTTTTAAATTTCTCTGTGTTTTGAAATTTTCCCAATATCATAGTATTCAAACCCTAAACATAAAAATTACATCTCCCCATTCAAACAAACAAATCCACGATCATCATTACTCAAAAATTGGAGATATAAAATCTGAAAATAGAGAAATTCAGAAAACTGAAGAAAAAAATCAAGAGTCAAAGAAGAAGAAAAAAAAAAACTGCATCAATCCAAAAAAATCTCGACATCACCATTTGAAATCTCCTGCTGCAAATCCACCAGAAACACAGGTTTCAAAAATCTCCTTAATAGTACCAGTAAGGTCTTTTCCCATTGATCTCGGCATCATGACTTTCGCGATCTCAATCACATCATCGAGTGATATATTGCCTATGTGGTTGATGTTCTTGGTCTTCTTTCATGGCTGAACTTGGGGATGGGGAGCTTATCGCTGCCAAGACAGATCGAGTTTGGTGAGATCATTAGCTTCCATAACCGAACTCAATATTTGATGATACTCCGAGAGGGAGAGAGCTTGGCAATTTTCTTTGGGAAATAGTTTGAAGAAACGGGTGAGGGATCTTAAGTTTAAAAAAAAAAAAAAAAAAGTTGTGTATCTCTTACCATCAAAAGTTTGAGAGAAATGTTAAACCAATTTTTCTTTATAATAATCACTTAATTTTATCATATTTTTCAATAAATAAATAAAATATAAACAATATGTTTTTAAAACTATAATTGTCATCTACAGTAGTTTTTTTCAATAAATAAATGTAATATATTTTTTTGAATATAATTATTGAATTAATATAATTTATTTATTTATAAATGATCTATACATTGTAATTATCAAGATAACAATTTAAATCACTGAAATAAAAATTGTAATGAATCTTATCAATCCAATAGTATTATACAACTTGCCCTTGGGTTTGACCCAAAAGTCTTGTAACCACTCTTTAGGGTGTGGTAAAAGGAAGATGAGGAATTTAAATTGATAGATTAGTGGTGATCTTCTTAATTGTAATTTAACTTTACTAATAAATTATCATCCTACAATTTTAAATCTTTTACATTTTAAGTCAAATTGCAATATCATTCTTTTGTCCATTTACCTAAAGTGGCATTTTAGTAAAATTGTAAGAGTGGTAATGAGGCGAGAAACAATCTCATGTATTGCTCACAAAACAAGTTCCTTCAATCTTATTAAGACCAAACTAACAAGAAATGCACATTTCAATTTGACTAAGAATATAAGAAATGGACCGTTATAATTGAAGAATGAAAAATCAAAGTGAAATTAATATAAGATGCAAGGACATAAAGTGTAATTCACCCTTATTTAAAATTTAAAAAATAAAAAATTAAAAAACTGCCTAGAAAATAGTGTAGACTTTGGAATATTGCGTTTGACAACTTTGGACTTACCACAACAAATTGTAAATTTCATGTATATGTATTACGTATAACACTATTGTGATAGCTTCAACTTCAAATTGAATCAAAAAAAATAAACTTCAAATTGATGAAGAGGTGTACGCTATACGGGTCATTTTTCTGAGTCGAATTTATTTTATTTTTCCCTTACATCTATGTCTCAATTTTTTTTGATTTTCCTGCCACAATGCCTTCACACTCTAACCTTTTCTATCGAACACCATTCATTGTAATTTAGGAGACATATGTGAGACGAAGATCTACAGGTACCTGGAGGATTAGTTTTGCCCCGGGTACACTCGTAAGCCCAAAAGAAAAGGTTCCGATACAGGGTGTACCCGTCATGGTTTAGTCTCCCCCCGCTCAAGACATGGCACATTTATTGCCACAATTTGAAACAAACATCGAGCAATTTACTATTCAAAGTAAATTTCGAGGTAACAGAAATGAGAACCATTACTCAACACAATAGCTTGAGAAAAAGTATGAAATTATGACCATAGGCATACAACAGTTGTTTTCAAAGAAAACACAAGCCATTACCAAAAAGGCCTTAAACGCCATGTGCCCTTTCACAAATGACCTATTCTTAAGAACTTTAATCATTTTGAAGCAAAACATTTCTGAACATTCAACCCTTCGAAAGATATATAAACTCATTCTAAATTCAGAGAACAATCCGAAGTACAGCTAAGACAAGTAGGAATGAAGTAATATTTGTCCATTGCATGCATGTGACTGTTACACCAAAGAAATTTCAATTCCCTAATCCACAACACATTTATATGGAGCATATCCTCAGATGTTGACAAAACCTAGCTGTCACACACAATCACACAGAGGTCACTACATTGACTTACTGATGCACACATTCATAAATATTGATGCTATGACATCTACTTACAATTCTCTCAGTGATGCAGAGGAAATATCATACTTGTAGATAATAAAATTAAAAAAAATAAAATAAAATCCCACAAATTACTCCAATCTGTAAAAACAACCCGATAAAGATTTCTCTACTAGTGAAAACTGGTTTAATTGTATTTCTTCTCCATTCAACACAGTAAAAGGAAATGCTTCCTAAATCAAAAAGAATAACCAAAGATTGAAAAGAATCACATCAATCCAGTGTAATTTAAATTAACATTAACAGAAAACAACAAATTCTATGCCAAAATTGTATTTCTACATATATGTGTGTGGAATTTTTTTTTTTTTAAAAAAAAAAAAGAAAGCTAACATTTCATGGCTCCCTTACAGGATGGAAGTGGGCCTCCGCAGAGGCTACTCGAAGAGTGTTATGGGTCTCCTTCTAGCATCTTTTATTGTCTCACAACTCATTGTTGCAAGACAAACAACGATTCTTTCTAGCTTTACTTATTTACAGCTATCTTGTGACTTGACTGCCCTATATTTAAAGGGCACAGCTTCTCTCCAGTTCAAATCTAAACTGGACGGTGCTGTCCGGCCCTTGGGGGCCCATTACAGGTCGTGTTTCGATAATCTAAACCGTTCAATATGTATAACTCGTCGAGTACTATATGCCTGTAAAAAATCACATTGATCGGATATCAATAGCTATATGATCAAATCAGTTTTTTATGAAAAAAAATGGACGGCGAAAAATAAACGGCTTACAAAAAACTGATTTGATCATATAGCTATTGATATCCGATTAACGTGATTTTTTACAGGCATATAGTACTCGACGAGTTCTACACATTGAACGGTTTAGATTATCGAAACACAACCCGTAGTGGCCCCCAAGGGCCGGACAGTACCGTCCAGTCTAGATTTGAACTGGAGAGAAACTGTGACCATATTTAAAACCATCAAGTTTGGCCAACTCTAAAATGAGTCTTGATGGGCACATGTTAAGTACACTTTAAAATATTGTATATTTTTTTATTGCACTTACTTTCATGCAGAATATGTACACGCTAACAAAATCCCTCTAAAATTATCGCCGTCAATTCAGTGCCATTTTGGGAACATGGTCCAAAAACGTGACTGCCAAAAACGCCAGAAAAGCCATTTGGCAAGTGCCAAAAACGCAGCCGTAAAATTACAAATTAGGGCCTATGAAAAAAAAATAAAAAAATAAATCTCTTATGTTGGATAAGGGTATTTTGGTCATTTTAATTTGATTTGACACCATAAATAAATATTAAACTAAAAAGCAAAAAGCCAATTTTTTACCAACTTCCCAAATCACTTCCAAAAAAGCCAAAAAGCTTGGTAAAAAGTCAAAAATCAACTTTTTACTAACTTCCCAAAACAACCCTCAATCTGGATTTTGACAACACAATACCAAAAAAATAATCAGCTTGTTTGTTTCTGGTTTTCAGAAAACAGTTTTCAGAAAATTCTCCTTTTTTATTTTTCCATATTTTAATGCTTTCAATTAATTTTTTTAATATTTTAAGCAATTTTTTTTTTAATTTTTGGACACACCTAACATAAATACACTTAAAAAGTATAATATTTGTGAAAAAAAATCTTTAAAAAATACCAAAAATACAAAAATATAAAAAACAAAAAAAACAAAAAAACAAAAATTCAATACATTTTTCGTATTTTTGTGTATTTATTAAAATTTTAAAATATTTACTATATAGATACATCTAAGTAAGGTGCATCTAAAAAAATGAAAAAATTGTTTAAAATTTAAAAAAATATTCACTAAAAACAAAAAAAAGAAATACAAAAAGCAAAAAACTCAATTTTCAAAAAAACTGAATGGATTTTGACAGTCAAACCTCATTCTAATGCTCAATAACCCAAGCCCTACGGCTGCATTAAACAACTGCCCCACTTTATCATAAAACCACAATCTTATACTTCACATTCTTTCTTAATATAATCATTGCAGAATGAAATTGACTCCCAATAAGGAATCAACAAAGCAGAGCGAGCACTTTGACTATCCCCACATATAGGAAAGATATCAGCTGTCCTGTACTACAATTTCAAATAAATGAACATATGTAACTTGAAGGTGGTGTTAGCACAACCTCTGCCTTTTCTCTTCATTCTACAAACACCACAGAGGAAAAAGGGCATTCTTCTGGCCTGGTTCAATCCAGAGTGTTAAATGAGTGAACTAGAAACAAATCTAACCACTGATTTTCAGATGAAGAGCATATGTTATACACAATACGGACAGTGGAAAAGGTGGCTGCAACCTAACAGTGGAGATCCTTAAGATTCGGATGGGCATAAAGAATCTTCCAAATCAATCTCACCCTTAGTTTGAACATAATACCCCTGTTTCTCTAAGAAACAGTCGCTGAAGTTTAATTTTTTTCTTTTTCTTTTTCTTTTTCTTTTTATCAGCATTGTTCAAGTTTCATTGTAGAACCATAATGGAGGAAACTTTTGTTTCGCAATATGATACATAAATAACCATAAAATAACTTATCAAAGAGGTAAATATCAGACCAAAGTCTTACTAAATCCAGATCCTCTTCTCATTCAATAAAACCATCATAGAATTCCTTAAGTTATTTAAATTAAATTAAACTAATAATTTATGAAAAGAATATGCAAAAATTAAATAAAACTAATAACACCCCAGTCATGTACACTTTTCCAGCGCATAGCTCACTATGTAATAGGAATAGCTCAAGCATAGTGTGAGAAGACAATACTGTAGGAATAAGAATGAGTAAATCTTTTATGTAGTGGTAATCTTCACTTTTTCTTTTATAACATGTTTACATCTCGAGTCTCACGCAACTATATCGGTTTAAACTGTAAAAGTGAGGGATAACAGCTTTAAATGAGATAAATCGAATTGGGATTTGGTAGTCATTTCAACGGGAATAAGCTAATACAAGTAACTCTTCTTTATTTTCATTTTTAAGTTCATGTTGAACAACCAAATGCAGAATATGACCCAATACGGGGATAGTTACAATCATGTAATACAATTTAGCATTTGAATCTGAATTTATATATATAAATAATATCAAACCTCATTGTATAGCAGTTCATACATAAACAAATAGGTCTTCGCAGTCACTTTATATTATTCCAATTTTGTAATTAAGAGGTTTTAAGCACAGAATGCCCATCCTAAGTAAGACAACCATGATTGAGGTGAACAGCACAAAAACTGACCAGACAGATTTTGGGCAACTCAATGACATACTGACCACTCTGATTTGTAGATGCACAAATTGTGTCCCATTTCCTAACCCTATCTGCACAACTCAAGCTTCCCAAAATTTTGCAAAACAGCAGAAATAAGAGACAAAATCTGGCAGACTTGGCTGATAATTTTGTGAATTCCACCAAAGTATCAACCTAAATTATTGCCTTTCCTAAATGTCATGAAATTGTATTGCATTTCAGCAAGACTTGCCAATATTCTGAAACCTGACTCCATATTTTCATGAATTGTGTATTTTTAGGTAGTGAATGTCAGATGCAAGTTGCAACAATGGGAATAGAACATTAGTTACAACACTAAACTACAGCTTGGAGGCGTGATCAATGCTTTCTATTCTCACTTCTTTAGAGGATGTGATCAATGTTTTTGGCGATCATTTCAAGTTATCACTCCATGGTTGGCACATGGAATGAATTGGTAGACACATCATGGTAGTGGTCATGAAAGCCATTTCATGGGGAAAGTAGAGCCAGAGAAACTACTTTAACCTTATTATTCATGTGAAGCTTAAACTTACTGACACTATCCCATAAACCAGTAGGATCTGATACCACCGTGTCAGCCTAACCATTTGAGCATCATCATAATAAGCATCAGCAAGGGAGATAAGCAAATCTTTTAATCTGTCAAATGCAATCCAAGCCACAAACTGAATACACAAAAAATCATTGAATGTTTGCCTTTTCAAGAAATGATGGCTAGAATCTTCACAAGCAAATGCAATGAAAAAAAAGGTGGGTTACACACTGAATATTATATTTTATCAAAAACTCATCTTAATAAGGTCTGTCTTGATGATTCAAAAACTGAAATGTTATAGGATGGTACCTAAGCTGATCCCACTATACCTGGCCACGCTATTATCAGAACAAATTTAGCAAAACTCAATCCAAACCAAGGCAACAAAGTAAAGAAAAAAATGCCTCAACTAAGATATGGAACTATAAACCTACAGGAGACGAACAAAATATTAAATGTAACAATCACCAAAAGATGCAAATATGCTCTGCAAAACCTAGCATCTTCAATTTTTTTGGTTTTAAAATCAAATCCCAGAAGTCCATGCATTAATACACAATAAAGACCCAGCATACCTGAAAACCAACTAATAAACGAAAGGGATGAACTTGTACCGAACTTTGTTCATGTATTCCATGTATGCCGCCCCAAAAGTTTCTACCATCAAAGCCTCCTCCAACCTTGCCTTCTGTTCATAATACATCAAACAGACCGCAACAACAAATAGCAAGCTCAAAGGTGCTCGTAGAGCAAAACAGTAAGTTACAAACAGAAGCATTGTAGATGCATATATCGGATGGCGAACCCATCTATATGGCCCAAACTGCACAACTGCTGTCGGTACAACCACTTTCTCCGAGTACTTTGCAAGATACAATGTAGAATGATATTGTGTGAACAGAGTTAACATTATCAAAACCCAAACCCACAAATTGTTCCACCCACCCGGGATAAGGTGAAGCTCTGGCCCTTCAAATGCTGCAAGCCAATGACCAACCATGATTCCAGCACAAAACAGAAGGCGATACCAATTGGGGAGGCTAATATCCCACTTGGGATCATGCTCACGAGGGTAGTAATCGCCATACAACCGCTTTCGAACACTCACATTGAAGAAGAAGAAATAGTGGTACACCAAAAAGAACACAAAAGGCCATCCTTCAAGGAAGCCATTGAAATGGGCAGGTGGGACAAGAGTCAGCCAAGTAAAAGCCGAAGTAACAATTGCCAATTGCTCAAATACATGGGCTTCACCGTGCAAATGCTTGCGGAGGCAATAGAGGCCGTAAATTGCAACCCCCAATGCCACAAACCATGGCCAGAACAGCCAAGCCCAGCTGAAATACATCCAGAAGAAAGGGTTTAGCAGTAAATTCACGGTCCATTTCGTCGCCCCAATTGATACAGACAAGACCAAAGACCATTTACAGACCTCAATCGGGGTTAACCGAGAAAGACTAGCTTTCAATGAATCGAACGAGAGGTTTTTGAGATTTTTCAAGAATGGTTTTTTGGGCTCTGAGCTTGTTGTGTTTGAATATGAGCAATTGATTGGTTGAGGATAATGGATTTTCCTTGGAGTGACTGATGATGACAATGGATGTGAGTAAGAGCACTTCAAGTTCAAAGGGGTTCGAATGGAAGTGAGATTATTGTTGAGTGATACTTTGCTCTGCAAGTGTTTGTGAAAATGTCTGAGAGAAAGTCTGTTAGTGGTTGAGAGAGTAAAACCAAGAGGAGTTGCTTTGAAGTAGCTGACTACAGAGGCTGTTTCCATGATCGTATGCGAAGTGAAAGCAGTGAAAATTCTACTACATGAAAGCGATCTGATCAGGACATTGTTCGAGAGAGAGAGAGAGGGAGAGAGAGAGAGTGGTGGTTTGAGTTTGAGATTGAGAGGTTGAGGAGGGAGATACTGGAACTCTGGGGGCCCAATTTTATTCTGGCTTTGTATTGGTCCTATTTGAAGTGGGCCCAAAACTAGAAAATGTGTATGCCATTGCCAAAAATGTCAGTGTGTTTGGTTTGAGTTTTCTGAATTAAATTTTTTGAAAATTAAGATTGAGTTTGGTAGTATTTTATAAATATGATTTGAGAGCATGAATTATATTTTAAGTTTGTGAATTGTGGAATTATAATTTGAGTGTAGAAAATTTGTTTGGTTATGATTTTTGAATTGAGTTTTGAATTGAGTATGGAATTGAGTTTTGAAAGTTTGATTTGATATGTGAAGTAAAAAAATTTGTTTGGTTATGAGTTTTTAAGTTGTTATAATTCATAACAAAACACACTACTTTCACACTATTGAAAATTTTAATCAACACTCATAACCAAACTTTTTTTGAAATTCAATTAAAAAATTTTATTATTAACAGAAAATAACATTAATCAATTTTTTAATTGAAAATACTACAAAGGAAATAATTTTTTTTTCAAAATAAATATTCAAAAAATTTAAATCATAAATATTTAAATAATTTAAATAATCTAAAAAATTTAATAAGTAAAAAATTAACATAAATATTCAAAAAATTTAAATTGTAAAAATTTAAATAATTTAAATATTTAAAAAATTTAAATAATTTAAAATGTTAATATTTTAATTTAAAAACAACTCTACATTCAAATCGTAACCAAACACATAAAACAAAACTCAATTAAGAAATTATTTTTAAAACTCATAACCAAACATATAACTCGAGACTCCATACTACTTTCACAATTCTACACTTAAATCGTAACCACATACATAACAAAAAAATTAAAATATTTAAAAATATTTTTATAAAATAGAGTTTGAATTTATTTTTATAAAATATTTTAAAATTTAAAAAATTAAAATCGTAATATTTTGAAATTAAAATATTTAAAAATATTCAAAAAATTTAAAAATTTAAAAAAAATCGTAACATATTTAAATATTAAAATATTTAAAATCTTAAGAAAATTTAAATATTTTAAAATATTTAAATAGTTAAAATATTTTAAAAAATTAAAATATTGATTTGAATTGAGTTTTGAAAAGAGTTTTGAATTATGTGTTTGGTTATGAGTTTTGAAAAGTAATTATTATGTTTTGAATTGAGTTTTGAGAAATAGGTGTAGAATTATGATTTGAAAGCTCAAAAAAACAACACACTCAAATCAATGGGTGGAACTATAATTTGAAATTCATTCCAAACGGAGCCTAAGTTTTTTGGTTTTCGTATTTTTTTGTTTTTAGTGAATATTTTTAAAATTTTAAACATTTTTTTTACTTTTTTAGATGCACCTTACTTTGATGTATCTAAAAAGTAAAAAATTTGTGAAAAAATATTTTTAAAAATTAATAAATACAAAAAATATACTGAATTCTTGTATTTTTTTTTTGTATTTTTGGTATTTAGTGAATTTTTAAAATATTTTTTTTATAATTTTTTTACTTTTTAAGTGTATTTAGGTTAGATGTGTCTAAAAAGTAAAAAAATTGCTTAAAATATTAAAAAAATTCAGTAAAAATAAAAAAAAAACACGAAAAATAAGAAAGTAGAATTTTCTAAAAAGTATTTTTTTAAAAATGAAAACAAGCAAATTTATTTTTATTTTTTTTTTGTCACGTTTTTTTTTTTTCTTTAAAAGTTACAGATTTAATTTTTAAAAAAAATTAAATCGCAAAACAATCCAAAAGAAGGTAAAAGAAAAAACGAGCCGAGTTGTCTTCAAGCTCAACTCATCAAGTATTTAAGAAATTTTAGAAGAAATTATAATAAAACAAAATTAAGATTTCATTCTTATAACAAAATAAATTTTAAAATTTTTAATTGTGGGTCCGTTTAGGAAGGGCTAATTTAGCTATTTTAACCACAAAAGATAAAATAGGCTATTTTAGTCATAAAAAACAAAACATCACATCCAACCCATAATCATTACACTCTTCTCTCACCAAAAAAGCCAAAAAAATCAAAAAAATTAAAAAGTCCTTCCCAAACCAGACTTTTTAGCCCAGGCTAAAAAAGCCAAAAAGCCAACCCACTTCCCAAACCAACCCTGTGTCAATTTAAATTCTAATTTTTGATTTATTTTTTAATCTAAATTATTTGTCTATTTTCATTAAGTAAAACTGACGGAATTTAATGACTAATATATCATTTTACTTAACGAAAATTGCAGATGATTTAGATTAAAAAAAATTAAAAGATTTGAATTTAATTTGACAAAATTAAAAACTCAAGGTATATTTTGTTATAAAAGTTAAACTTTTGAATTTTTTTTATAATTTCACGGATATTTTATTTTTAACGTGGCTTGAATAAACTCAATTATATAAGGGGCATTCATATACAAGTTCTAATTTATGAACTTATACTTCATTAAGTCCTAACTAAGATTTTTTTGACCTTCAAGTCCTATTAAACTTTTTAATAGTCGGAATTACTTTTCAATTTCAAACAATGATTGTTTATCATTTATAATTATCTATAAAGCAACATAATGATTTGACATTTATTTTATTTTCAAAACTTTAAAACATCAACTTTCAAATTGAAATTTTTTTTTTTTAAAAAAAATTATGTGCAAAAAAAATTGAATTATTATTATTATTTTTTTTTTTTTTTGCAAAACTAAAAATTTTATGTTTATAAAGGAGCATGATGATGAAACATTAATGTGCAAAACTGAAAAGAAAAATGAAAAAAACTGATAATATTCTCAGTTTTAAAATTGAAGAAAATTGACAATATTCTCTGTTTTATTAGATAATTGAATCAAACCAATAAGTAGAAGGGCAAAAACATTTAATCTTATATTCTGTTTGTTTTTTTCATCAATTAGTGAAATAATTATCTGGACATTACTATAGAAAATTGATAATGTTCTTAATTTAAAAAATTAGAGAAAACTGATAATATTCTCAGATTTACTAGACAGGACTTATTGATTCAAATTTTTTTTGATAGGATCTGAACTACCGTAACATTTGTAAATAGAACTTTTAAGTAATTAACTCATTATATAAGTAAATCGAGCTCAAGTTTGAAAATAAAAAAATAAATCTAAATTAATGTGCATATTTGACTAAACAAAGAAGATTATGAGCAAATTATAAAAGAATGCTTATATTATTAATAAATTTTGCCCCTTTTATATTTGATCATTTTTTCATTTTGACTTTTCATGCTTTAAGTTTTTTTTTTTTTTTTTTTTTTTTTTCAATTTACTCCTAAAGTTCATTTATATTCAAAATTAAACATAAAATACTACATTAACAGCTATGTGGTATAAAAATATCTTATTATATATAACTCGTATATTTGACACAAATCTAAATCATAATATAATAATATATTTTTTATATTATGTGACAACTAAAGTGATATTTTTTTTATCTAATTATGAATATAAATTAATTCTAAAAATAAATTGATAGAAACTTAAAACCTGACATCGGCGGGCCCACAAAAGCTTTTGGCCCACCACTGAGAGCCCAATTCACGGTTCAAGCACTAAAGCCCAACACCATTGAGAACCCAACGTTGCATTAGGAACCAATGGCATCTAAATACTTGTCAAGAGAGGAACCAGCCACGTAAGCAGACAAAGATCCTGCAGAGTTATTGCACCACACATCAGCCATTAATGAGGCTCCTGCAGCATTAAATGTGATAACCCCTTTACGTCGGAACAGGCAACCTCACCGTGAACAATGCAAGCTAGAGTATAGACTTCGGCCAACACGACAGGTCGGAGTGGACAAAGAAATGATTGACAATGGATATAAGGAGGCTTCCAAGACACATCAAAAGTCAAGTTCTCTATTCTTATTCTCTCCCTCTCTCCACACCATCAATCTCCTCTCTTCTAACTTGATCGTCGGAGGGTCCACTGGGGGACTCCCGTTCCCTGTTAGATATTTTTGCAGGCACACCAGCAAGCTCAGTGACTGGAGAAAGGTCTAGGAAGCGTGGGTCTACCCGAGTTGCCCTCCTTTATATCAGCAACATCATCAGTGGTGCTGTCTGTGGGAACGCTGCTCTGGGTAATAATTGTGTTCATTGTTGCTGGAGACCCGTTCCCGATAATTTCTCCTCACCTGCCATCGAGGTGGATGGTTACAACGAGATCTATGACTTCCCAACACAACGTCATCGACCCCCAAACCGATCCTCCCAACCTAAACAACCCACCTCAATATTTCACAGAGCCCACCAACAGCATCAACCGCTTGGCCGAGCAAAACCAGTTTGCTCTAGCGAAACCTTTCTATACCTCCTCCACCACCACAAGATATCCCTTCCAATCAAGAACAAACCTCGAGCCATCCTTTCCAACAAGCTCACCTCTCCAACTTAGAGGGTCTGCAAGCTCCATCTCAAGACATGAACCCGCCACATCGGGGTTTACATCCATCAATTCAAGCACCTACCCCCTAAAGGAGAGGCTAGTAGTGTTCAGCCCTTACTGCACTCTGGAGGGGACAATGTTCTTATTTGGGATGCGGAACTCCGAGCCATAAAACTCCAGCTTTAAGGAGTCATGCAAAACATACAGAATAAACCCTCAACAACAGCTAAGTCCCCGTTTGTTGCCACCATTAGGGACAAACCTCTACCCCCCGAGTTCAAAATGCTCTCGATCGACTCCTTCAACGGCACAACGGATTTAGTTGACCATTTGGAGACCTATAGGACCCTCATGATCCTCTATGCTTTTCCTGACAAGATCATGTGTCGAGCTTTCTTCGTGAGCTTAAAAGAATGCTTATACGATTAATAAATTTTGCTCCTTTTATATTTGATCATTTTTTCATTTTGACTTTTCATTTTTTATTTTTCAATTTACTCCTAAAGTTCATTTATATTCAAAATTAAACAGAAAATACTACATTAACAGCTATGTGGTATAAAAATATCTTATTATATATAACTCGTATATTTGACACAAATCTAAATCATAATATAATAATATATTTTTTATATTATATGGCAGTTAAAGTAGTATTTTTTAATCTAATTATGAATATAAATTAATTTTAAAAATAAATTGATAAAAACTTAAAACCTGACATCGATGGGCCCATAGAAGCTTTTGGCCCACCACTTAGAGCCCAATTCACGGTTCAAGCACTAAAGCCCAACATCAATGAGAACCCAACGTTGCACCAGGAACCAATGGCATCTAAACACTAGTCAAGAAGGGAACTAGTCACGTAATCAGACAAAGATCCTACAGAGTTATTGCATCACACATCATCCATTAATAAGGCTCCTATAACATTAAATGCAATAACCCATTCACGTCGGAACGGGCAGCCTCACTATGAACAATGCAAACTAGAGTATAGACTTTTGGCCAACACAACAGGTCGGAGTGGACAAGGAAATGATTGACAAAGGATATAAGGAGGCTTCCAAGACACATCAAAGGTTAAGTTCTCTATTCTTATTCTCTCCCTCTCTCCACACCATCAATCTCCTCTCTTCCAACTTGATCGTCGGAGGGTCCACTGGGGGACTCCCGTTTCCCGTTGGATATTTTTTCAGGCACACCAGCGAGCTTAGTGACTGGAGAAAGGTCTAGGAAGCGTAGGTCTGCCCGCCTCGCCCTCCTTTGGATCAGCAACATCATCAGTGGTGTCGTCTGTAGGAACGCCGCTCCGGGTAATAATTGTGTTCATTGTTGCCGGAGACCCGTTCCCGATAATTTCTCCTCACCTGCCATCGAGGTGGATGGTTACAACGAGATCCATGGCTCCCCAACACAACGTCATCGACCCCCAAGTCGACCCTTCCAACCTAAACAACCCACCTCAGTACTTCACAGAGCTCACCAATAGCATCAACCATTTGGCCGAGCAAAACCAAGTCTTGATCAACGCTTTGCTCCAGTGAAACCTCCTTATACCTCCTCCATCACCACAAGATATCCCTCCCAATCGAGAACAGACCTTAAGCTATCCTTTCCAACAAGCCCACATTTCAAACTTAGAGGGTCTGCAAGCCCCACCTCAAGACATGAACCTGCCACCTCGGGGTTTACATCCATCAATTCAAGTACCTGCCTCTGAAGGAGAGGCTAGTAGTGTTTAGCCCTCACTGCACTCTGGAGGGGACAATGTTCCTATTTGGGATGCGGAACTCCGAGCCATGAAACTCCAGCTTCAAGGAGTCATGCAAAACATACAGAATAAACCCTCCACAACAGCTAACTCCCCGTTTGTCGCCTCCATCAGGGACAAACCCCTACCTCCTAAGTTCAAAATGCCCTCGATCGACTCCTTCGACGGCACAACGGATCCAGTTGACCATTTGGAGACCTACAAGATCCTCATGATCCTTCATGCTTTCCTTGACGAGATCATGTGTCGGGCTTTCCCCGTGACGCTTAAAGGGTCGGCTCGACTATGGTTTAGTCAGCTATAGTCGGATTCTGTCTCTACTTTCCAACACCTAAGTGATTCCTTCCTGAGCCATTTCATTGGTGCTCAACACCAGCGGCGCCCGGTAATTAAACTGCTGAATACCCGACAGATGGAAAGGGAGTCACTACGTAGTTTTGTCACCCGTTTCAACACCGAGGCCCTATAGGTGGCGGAAAACGATGACAAGGTCATCCTCACAGCCTTCATAGCCGGTTTACAACTATTCGATTTCCTCTTCTCCCTTTCTAAAAACCTCCGACCACTATGGCTACCCTCTTTTCCAAAGCCCAAAAATATATGAATGCCGAAGACTCTTTGCCAACCCGCCAAGATACTACACCTAAAAATCCAACCCCTAAGGACAAAAGAAAGGAATCCGAAACCAAATCCTCTCAATATACTGACCGACTCGCTCGAGCCGACTGACCGGCCCCTACCCGACCTCCAGATCGGTTCGAGCGATACACCCCTGTAGACACCCCATTTTTGACCGACCTTAAGACTCAGACGTCACCGATTGAGCGCTCGGTGATGTTGCATATTGTGCTCGTTCAGAAGTCTCAGAGTCGCGGCCGTGCGCCCTGCCTCCGGACTTCCGAACTCTCTTTTGTGCTTTGCCTCGGTTTGCGAACCAGACTCGGTTTTCTCTATTTTCTTTCCTGAGGGGAGGGAGAGGTCCCGTAGACCGTCTCTCAGTGGCCGTGGGCTACATTTCGTGGCCGTAGGCCATTTTGCCCATTTCGGAGCTCGGTCCCCGGTTTTCGGAGCCGTCAGGCCGTGTGCCTCGGTTCGGGACCACCCAACCATCTCCGATTCCTCCGGTTCTTGGCATGCATCTCATTTACTCCCTAACGAGGGACACTGGGGTCTTAGATACCCACTTCGTGGCCAAACACCACTTTCGGTGCTTAACGGCCGATTTTCGGGACCTCGAACTGCGTGTTTTGGCCCCCGAGCATTCGTTTTGCATCGGTTTTTGTTCATTTTTGGCAGGTACCTCTGTTTTATCCCCAGGAAGATCACTGGAGGGTGGGAGGCCAGTAATTGTCTCAGCAACCAGTTATGCTCCTCTGGCGCCCCCCGGCGCCCGTTTTTCTCACTTCCGGGCTAATGTTGAACACCCTAGGGCCATTTTCTTCGAGCCAAAACCACGTATTTGTGTTGTACACACATGAGAGGATCCTAAAAACACTTGGCCGGCCAGTAATTCTTTTGTCCATTTTGAAACCTCTTTGAAAGTGAATTCGGGAAGGAGAAAAGTCTGCGCGGCTTCACCGAAATGGGCGTAACTCTTTGCACAAGAGGAATTAAAATATGAGGCCACCACCATTGGAAAGCTTACTTCCAGGGCTTCATTTTTCACTCAAGAATCTCCTAAATTCAATTCCAGACGGAGGAGATATGGTTGATTGAAGTAAGGCATCACTCCGGTTGAACCGAAATCCGTGCGGCTTCACGGAAACGGGCATAACATTTTCCACAGGAGGAATTTTGATGCAAGGTTTGCGCCATTGGAAAGCTAACTTCCGGGGCTTCAATTTGGACACTTGAATGGCCACATTTGGACTTCCCTAGCACCCACCGGCCAGCCTTCTTCCCGGAAGTTCCTGAAAACTAGCTGGCCGGCCAGAAAATCTAGCTGGCCGGCCACCCTTTTGTGAAATGACCTTTTTGGCCCTGTGAGCTGGCCGGCCATTTTCCTCTCCCTCAGTGTATTCCAGCTGTGCCAGCTGGTTGCCAATTGGACCATCCTCCATACACGTGTATGGAGGATTAGAGAGGTCCTTTAGATTTTTTTATGCCTTTCCTCTATAAAGGAGAGGCTTGGCTTCTTGGCTCAAGGTTAGACATTATTTTAGACACATTTGAGAGAGAGCTATACCTTCCATCTCCCATTTCTCTCCATTTCCAAGCTCCAAAGTCATTTTTCTTCAAGTTTGGTGCCATTTCTTCTTCACTATCAAGCATCCCCATCACCACTCAATTTCCAGAAGCAAGGAGAGGTTCTTAGAGGCTTAGAAACAACATTCCTCAAGCCAAGAGGTAGCAAAAGTGTGGTCTTCAAGGGTAAGTCTCCATTTCCCTCTTTTGTAGCACTTTCTTGCTTCATTTATTAAGCCTATTTTCTTATTGTTTTGAGCTCCGACCTTAACTGAAACTAGGTCTATTTTGAGCTATTATTCATGTTTGTTCAAGGGCTCAACCCTGTTTGAGCCCTCCATCTTGCACTTGTTTCAATATCCTCTTATATGCTATTATTTTTCATTGAATATTTGGCCTATGAGTGATCTGTTTTCGAGTATAAGTTAAACTGTAAGTGGGCCTATTTTGAGCCCCTCTTCAACATTTAAGAAGGGCTCAAACCTGTTTGGCCTCTCTATCATGCACTTGCTTCACAATTCCTCCAATTTACCGTAAATTTGCATGATTTTTTTGGCCTATATGTAAATTGTTTTGGAGCATGTCATGAAATGTGGGTAAGCTTATTTTATGTCCCTCTACAACATTGTAGAAGGGATCAATCTTGTTGGGGGTCTCTATGTTATACTTGTCATTATACCCCTCTTTGACCCCCATTTTTGCATGCTTTTTTAACTTTATCTAGCTTCTGTTTTCGGCCATCATCAGAACTGGAAAGAGTCATATTTTGATCTTATTGACATATTTCATTAAGGGTCCTTTCTGGTTTGATGAATGTTTGGGGTACCTCATGTTATAGCCTTGTGTATCCTAGTTCTTGCATGACATTTTTAGCATGTTTGCATACTGAGTTGGGGGATGTCATCTACTGTAAATGTTCATATTTTTAGTCCCTCCTCAGTGTTGTAGAAGGGTACTTTTCCATTTGGGCATCACATGTATCACTTGCTTCAATACCCCTCTTGCGGGGCCATTTTTGCATTCTTGCTCAATCCTATGCGTGCTTGCTGTTTAGCCCTATTTATGACTGAAAAATGCTTGTCTTGGGGCTGCCTTGCTACTGCATTTTCATTCCATGTCTATATTGTGCATGTTTGGTATAGCTATAGGCCATTTCGGGTGCCTAAATTCATGTTTCGGGGCCATTTCATGCATCGGGTGTACTTTCGCCTCGTTTCGGGGCTGTTTTTCCCCACATTTCAGTGCCGAAATTCATTCGCATGTTTTCATATCATTTCCATGTCATTTCATGCCTTTATGTCATTGCCTCGGTTTGCGCGCTCGTGTGCACGCATTTCGAGGCACTTCATTTTCATCCGTCGGCCTCCTGTGTGAGTGTGGTTGAGGCTCTCTCATGTTGGTGTAAGCCCATTTTGCATTCTGTATGTCATTTTAGTCTCATCGCATTGCGTATGCCATTGTCTCGGTTTGCGTGCCCGTGTGCACGCATTTCGAGGCATCTCATTTTCATCCAATGGCTTCCCGTGTGAGTGTAGCTGAGGCTCTCTCATGTTGGTGTAAGCCCATATTGCATCGCATATCTCATTTTAGTCCTGTTGCATTCCGTATGCCATTTTCTCGGTTTGCATGCCCGTGGGCACGCATTTTGAGACATCTCATTTTATTCTCATTGTATATCATATTTCATGCCATTTCATACCTTAGGGCCATCGCCTCGGTTTGCGCGCCCGTGTGCACGCATTTCGAGGCGCTTCATTTTCATCTATCGGCCTCTTATGTGAGTGTGGCTGAGGTCCACTCGTCAACACTGAGGAGGAACTAAAAATATGAACATTTACAGTAGATGACATCCCCCAACTCAGTATGCAAACATGCTAAAAATGTCATGCAAGAACTAGGATACACAAGGCTATAACATGAGGTACCCCAAACATTCATCAAACCAGCAAGGACCCTTAATGAAATATGTCAAGAAGATCAAAATATGACTCTTTCCAGTTCTGATGATGGCCGAAAACAGAAGCTAGATAAAGTTAAAAAAGCATGCAAAAATGGGGGTCAAAGAGGGGTATAATGACAAGTATAACATAGAGACCCCCAACAAGATTGATCCCTTCTACAATGTTGTAGAGGGACACAAAATAAGCTTACCCACAGTTCATGACATGCTCCAAAACAATTTACATATAGGCCAAACAAATCATGCAAATTTATGGTAAATTGGAGGAATTGTGAAGAAAGTGCATGATAGAGAGGCCAAACAGGGTTGAACCCTTCTTCAATATTGAAGAGGGGCTCAAAATAGGCCTACTTACAGTTTACCTTATACTCGAAAACAGATCACTCATAGGCCAAATATTCAATGAAAAATAATAGCATATAAGAGGATATTGAAACAAGTGCAAGATGGAGGGGTCAAACAGGGTTGAGCCCTTGAACAAACATGAAGAATAGCTCAAAATAGACCTAGTTTCAGTTAAGGTCGGAGCTCAAAAAAATAAGCAAATAGGCTTAAGAAATGAAGCAAGAAAGTGCTACAAAAGAGGGAAATGGAAACTTACCCTTGAAGACCACACTTTTGCTACCTCTTGGCTTGAGGAATATTGTTTCTAAGCCTCTAAGAACCTCTCCTTGCTGCTGGAAATGGAGTGGTGATGGGGATGCTTGATAGTGAAGAAGAAATGGCACCAAACTTGAAGAAAATGACTTTGGAGCTTGGAAATGGAGAGAAATGGGAGATGGAAGGTATAGCTCTCTCTCAAATGTGTCTAAATAATGTCTAACCTTGAGCCAAGAAGCCAAGCCTCTCCTTTATAGAGGAAAGGCATAAAAAAATCTAAAGGACCTCTCTAATCCTCCATACACGTGTATGGAGGATGGTCCAATTGGCAACCAGCTGGCACAGCTGGAATACATTGAGGGAGAGAAAAATGGCCGGCCAGCTCACAGGGGCAAAAAGGTCATTTCACAAAAGGGTGGTCGGCCAGCTAGTTTTCAGAAACTGCCGGGAAGAAGGCTGGCCGGTGGGTGCTAGGGAAGTCCAAATGTGGCCATTCAAGTGTCCAAATTGAAGCCCCGGAAGTTATATTTCCAATGGCGCAAACCTTGCATCAAAATTCCTCCTGTGGAAAAAGTTATGCCCGTTTCCGTGAAGCCGCGCAGATTTCGGTTCAACCGGAGTGATGCCTTACTTCAATCAACCATATCTCCTCCGTCCGGAATTGAATTTAGGAGATTATTGAGTGCAAAATGAAGCCCCGGAAGTAAGCTTTCCAATGGTGGTGGCCTCATATTTTAATTCCTCTTGTGCAAAGAGTTACGCCCATTTCGGTGAAGCCGCGCAGACTTTTCTCCTTCCCGAATTCACTTTCAAAGAGGTTTCAAAATGGACAAAAGAATTACTGGCCGGCCATGTGTTTTTAGGATCCTCTCATGTGTGTACAACACAAATACGTGGTTTTGGCTCGAAGAAAATGGCCCTAGGGTGTTCAACATTAGCCCGAAAGTGAGAAAAACGGGCGCCGGGGGGCGCCGGAGGAGCATAACTGGTTGCTGAGACAATTGCTGGCCTCCCACCCTCCAGTGATCTTCCTGGGGATAAAACAGAGGTACCTGCCAAAAATGAACAAAAACCGATGCAAAACGAATGCTCGGGGGCCAAAACACGCAGTTCGAGGTCCCGAAAACCGGCCGTTAAGCACCGAAAGTGGTGTTTGGCCACGAAGTGGGTATCTAAGACCCTAGTGTCCCTCGTTAGGGAGTAAATGAGATGCATGCCAAGAACCGGAGGAATCGGAGATGGTTGGGTGGTCCCGAACCGAGGCACACGGCCTGACGGCTCCGAAAACCGGGGACCGGGCTCCGAAATGGGCAAAATGGCCTACGGCCACGAAATGTAGCCCACGGCCACTGAGAGACGGTCTACGGGACCTCTCCCTCCCCTCAGGAAAGAAAATAGAGAAAACCGAGTCTGGTTCGCAAACCGAGGCAAGGCACAGAAGAGAGTTCGGAAGTCCGGAGGCAGGGCGCACGGCCGCGACTCTGAGACTTCTGAACGAGCACAATATGCAACATCACCGAGCGCTCAATCGGTGACGTCTGAGTCTTAAGGTCGGTCAAAAATGGGGTGTCTACAGTTGCCCCTCTTTGACAGAACTCGGAAGTCAAGAAGTGACGGGAGTGAATGTCAAAGCCTAGAGACGACCCATTTTTGACAAGGCCGAAGACTTAGACAATCATACAAGATAAACAGAGATGTACCCGCAGGCAGGGGCAAAATGCAAAATGATATGCACAGGATCAGATGTAACTCAATGATCATGCAAGTGCAGCAAGCTGTAATGAAGCAAGTATTCGCAAATAGATGCAATAGTTTTAAGCAAGAATGCAAAGCAACAACTACATTTCATGCAGTTAGGAATGCGGAAAATTATTCAATTCTCGTCGCGTCTCACACGGAGAAGATACGATACCTGCGCGATTCGTCTAGTCGCACCAGCCTCAAATGAACCGTACATACAATATCGTGCCTGCAAAAGAGAGAAATTCAACAAGAACAATATGCTAACAACATATATTCAATGTGATTCCTGTGGTTCTGAAAGTTTGACACATGCAGTGTCGGCGAGTGAATGCATAAAGCAGTGTGATACGGGTAGGGTGCGCAAGATAGCGCGATGCAACGCACTAACAAGTGCAGGTGAGATGCGCAAAATAGCACGATAAAATGTATGCACAACGCAAGTAATGTGCACAAAATAGTGCGATGCACAAAATAGCGCGAGTGAAATGTAATGCACTAACAAGTACAGGTGAGATGCGCAAGATAGCGCAAATGATATAATGCACAAAATAGTGCGATGTGATATGCAAAGCACAGGACAGTGCGATTGAGGTGCGCAAAATAGCGCGAATGATAACTGCACAAAATAGTGCGATTGAGGTGCGCAAAATAGCGCGAATGATAAACTGCACAGAATAGTGTGATTGAGGTGCGCAAAATAGCGCGAATGATAAACTGCACAGAATAGTGCGATTGAGGTGCGCAAAATAGCGCGAATGATAAATTGCACAAAATAGTGCGATGCGCAAAATAGCGCGAATGTAAACTGCACAAAACAGTGCGATTGAGGTGCGCAAAATAGCGCGAATGATAAACTGCACAAAACAGTGCGATTGAGGTGCGCAAAATAGCGCGAATGATAAACTGCACAGAACAGTGCGATTGAGGTCCGCAAAATAGCGCGAATGCAAACTGCGCAAGATAGCGCGAATGATAAACTGCACAAAACAGTGCGAGTGAGGTGCGCAAAATAGCGCGAATGATAAATTGCACAAAACAGTGCGAGTAAGGTGCGCAAAATAGCGCGAATGATAAACTGCACAGAACAGTGCGATGCGCAAAATAGCACAAACGTAAACTGCACAAAATAGTGCGATTGAGGTGCGCAAAATAACGCGATTGATTTTGAAATGCACAAGATAGTGCGATACGCTAAATAGCGCGAGTGATTTGAAATGCACAAGACAGTGCGATACGCTAAACAGCGCGAGTGATTTGAAATGCACAAGACAGTGCGATACGCTAAACAGCGCGATTGATATGCAATGCACAAGATAGTGCGAGTGAGATACAAACACAAGATGCACAAGACAGTGCAAGTGAGATACAAAGTGTAAGTGCACAAGACAGTGCGAGCGAGATAAAATGCACAAGAAAGTGTGATAAAACGCATCTTCTATGCAAGTATGGGGGCATTTTCTATGCAATAGATACGGGCATTTTCTATGCAAGTATGGAAGCACATTTTATGCAATATTGAAAGCAAGCATATTCTATGCATGAAACAAACAAAGCATATTCTATGCGGAATCGAAAGCAAGCATATCATAACGATGTGCGGCACGCATGCAACAACAGTGTATATGAAAGTTCACATTCTATGCAATAGAGGATCATCAAATATATACTCTGGTGCCCCTGATTTGCTTCTTAGAGGACTTCACAACATACTCAGCTCAAAAGGGCACACCCTATTCAAATTGGCGAGAGATAACAGCTGCATGTGAAAACCTCTGGTGCTGCTTGGACTGCCATTCTGACTTGAAGCAGGCTTACACTTGGGGTCGAGACACACTCATACTCCAGAGAAACGGCGAGGCCTGAGAAGGTGCACCTGGAATGCAGTCTCGGATTCTGCTAAGGTTGAAACATGCTAAGATGCTCCAAATTTTCCTCTTTTCTTTTGCTTCACAGTCCGGAACCTAAATAGCTTCAGATAGATCCTTGTTTTACTGTTCACACTTATCGGGGTGGACCCCGCGACTTTTTGAAAGAACCAATCCTGTTTTGCACAAATGTGGAGAACGGCGGCACTCGGAGCACAAAACGATTTTATTTTTGAAATTGAGAGATGGTTTTCGACCAGGTATTGAGCCTACGACTGAACACAGCAAAACGACTCAACAAGGAAATAAAAGGCACACAACCTAGACACATCGAGTAACACTCGAAACGACCCAAAACAAAATCGAGATAAAACAAAAAGACACGACACTCAGACGTGCACAGGGAGCCTGTTTCACCGGGTAGTGTTTCCCACCCTTTCTTATTTGTGTCTCTCATATCGCTCGGGCACTCAATCTCGATTTTTCTCTCAAAACCCTTTTGCTCACTTTTTCTCACATCGCACATCTCTCTATTCTTCAATCTCTCATTTTTCATCCCTCCCCTGGGTGGTTGATGGATAAACAGCAAGTTGTGGGCTCGTGCCCCTAGCATTCTGCTAGATTCTTCTTCTTCTGCACGCAGCTAGTGAATTCCTCCCACAGAGGGGTTGCGCTACAACTGGGTGTGTAGCAAATCTGCAGCTAGCATCGGTTGATGATGCTTTGCTGGGGAGTTTGGACGTGATAAGATCTGTCCAGATGATGGAGTGGAATATCTTGCCTCATTCCAGTTCGTGCTTCGCACTTGGCTCGACAGTGTTTTGCTTGGAGGATGAGAGCTTTCTGCCCTTTCTAGCTTCAGTTGTGCCCTCTTCTGGCAGGTAGAGTGCCCTTTTTTTTTTGGCAAATGCATTGACAACAAGGAAAAGACAGGAAGCCTAACTCAACTGTGCCCCTAGTTCATCATTTCGACCATTTTTTGTTTTTGGCTTTCTACTAAAACAATTTTGACCAAAAATGAGAGTTAGATTAACATGCTTGTTCAGTTTTTGATTTGAAAGCATGCAAGTCAGGCTATGAGCACTGAAAATTTTCCTTTTTTGGGTCCAAGAAATGGTCCAGTTTTGGAAAAGATAGAATGATTTTTCGAGAAAATTAGCAACCTCAGTAAAAATTCTCAAAAACTATTTTTGCAAACGGCCACTTGCTCAACGAGCATGAAACCTACTCCTGAGATGCACAACCTCGGATCCAAGGGAAAACTGCCCCGTGCTTGAAGAGAGCTGCATGGCAACGGAAAGTTGCCCCTTGTTTGAACGGCACTGCAGCGCATTGAATGGCAACGGAAAGTTGCCCCTTGTTTGAATAGCGCTGCAGCACACTGAATGGCAACGAAGAGTTACCCCTTGTTTGAATGCACCGCGGCGTTTTGAATGGCAACGGAAAGTTGCCCCTTGTTTGGATGGTGCCGCAGCGCATTGTAGTCAGTCTCGGAGCGACGAACACAACCAGACTCTCGGATACAGAGAAGGCAAAGATGATCAGAACCATCGCATGGACACAATCAAATTTGAATTGTTTTACGGCTGGACTTCAGAATGAAGTTGCCTACGTATCCCAAAGATGGGAATCAAGCCTTACGTAGTTCGGGGTTAAGGTACACTCGGGTATTTAACCTCTCCTTTTTATGCTCTAACTTTTGCCAAGGCGCCTGTTGCAGGTTTTCAACCTTGCGAGCTTTGTTTTTCTTTCTTTTCTTTTTTCTATTCTTTTCATTCCTTTTTCTTCTTCTTTTTTTTTTTTCTTTTCTTTTTTTTTTTTTTGCATTTTTTGTATCTTTGCATTTTTTTTCTCTTTTGCATTTTTGTATATATATTTTTCTTGTCTCGCTCTAACTTTTGCCTGGGTCGCCCTTTCGGGTTTTCGGCCCAGCGAGCCTCTCAAAGGGTAAAAGTGTAACCAGTCCATGCCAAATGGTTCTGAGATTGAAGCCCTCTATATCCAGGAGAGTGGCTGTTGTATTGACTTGCAGAAAGATCCACCTTTGGCTCTTCGAGCACATCGGATATTTTTTGCCCCTAGTTCGAGGGGTGCTTCTGCTCTAGCTTTGCAAGCTTCTTCTGATGAGGTCTGACCTTCTTGATCTGACTTTGGTGCCTCTTGTTCGAGGGCTGCTTCAAATCTGGCCACACAGGCCTTACATCGTGGTTGACCGTTGAACATTCTGAATGCCAGTTCAAGGTTTGAAAGCCAAGGGGGGTCGAGTCTCGAGGCTGAGAGCGATCCTAAGCTGCACAATCTCAAGAGCGATTCCACACATGTCTTCGCAGGACCGCGCAAAACATTTTTTTGAAAGTTTTTAAGAAAGCGACAAATCGCTCGCGCTGAAGACAGTGTAGGACCAATCTGGATCAAAGCCAGGGTCCTTCTCAGTACTCACACTAACAAGCATGATTTCATTCATTAAGGGCTTAGCACGCCTCTCTTTCTCTCAATTTGATCAAAGTTTTGCAAATCCCGAGGAATTCCTCCCTCTTCGTTTTCACTGCAGTGTTCAAAAAGGTTTTGAAAAACTCAGGTCATTACAATGACTTCAAGGCACAAGAGAGCAGGTGGAATGCACTGCCATTTCATTCAAATCCCGGCACAACTAGCACACGGCAGAAACAAATGCGAGAGTATGGAAATCACTGCTGTTTCATTCAAAATCTGTTGGCATAACTGGCTCCCTGGCAGAAACAGACTCAAAACAAAGCAAAAAGACAAACGCGAAACAAAATGGTGACGCCCGAGGTAACACCCCCGGAATCACCTGAATCACCTGACTTCTATACAACAGGACTGACTCGATACAACAAGACAGACCCAAGACAAAAGAGACTGACTCAAAACAAAAAGACAGACTCAAAACAAAAACAAAAACTGACCCAATACCCAAGTCAGAAAGCACAAAACTGGTATTTGCATATTGCTCAGAACAGTGCGTGCCATTCCCACGTCTGGAGTTGATTGAGCGCCGCCCGCAGGTGGTTCATCCCCCATTCACATAACATTATCCCCCAAGTTCACTGACCCAGTGCCGATAGACTTTGCTGAGCTCGGCGGGAGGATGACCTCGTTGTCAAATAGATCCTGTACTTCATGGCGAAGACGGAAGCAGTTGTTGGTAGCATGGCCAGTTTGCTGATGGTATGCGCAGTACTGGGTAGCATCATGTGTAGCCGGAAGAGGGTTCGGGAGAGACCGAGGCTCAAGGGGTTTGAGATGGCCTTGTCCAACAAGGATTTGGAAAGCTTTGGATAAAGGCATGTGAAGGGCATGGAAGACCCTCTGACCTCGGGGTTGGTACTTCAAGGTTTGTGGATTTTTGCTGGACGCACCAGCAAAGGGATTGGCAGGTGCTAGCCTGGTTTGCTGATCTCTTCCGAGTGGAGGATTATAGCTGAAGGGAACATTCTTGGTACAACGGCCCTTCTCCCGGCTTGCCTCTCGATTCAAACTGCCCCCAACTTGAGTGGCAAAAGTGTCGTCCACAGTTTTTGTGACAACCGCGAGCACTTGTTCTTTGTTCAGTCCCTCGGCTTTCAAAGCCTCAACAGCCAACAGAAGATGCTCATGGGGATCCATGTCCGCCCCTATCTTGTTCTTTCCGTTCGCTTCCACTTTGCCAAGGGATTTGCCTTCTCCCAATGCAGCCCGTCCCAAGCTTGGGGAGCCTTTTGACATGAACTCCCTGGTAGGCGATGTGGTTGATGATGGAGCCAAAACTCCAAAGGCTAAATCCGCCACTGTTCTCTGAAGATCTTCAATCATCCTCATCAGCTCGGAAGTAGTGGGTTCATGGGTTTGAGATGATTGGGGTTCAGGTGCACCCATCATGCATAAGTCCATGCTTTCTGGGATAAACACCTCAGGCTTGGGTAGGTGGGCCGGGGTGATGTATATGCTGGGGTCATAGGTAGATGGCAGTGTATGGATGAGATTGAGGTAGGCAGGAGATGTTTGGTCATTGGGGTCTGAAGGTGGAGCTATCGTCCGGTTGTCGATGAGATTTTGGACCTCATGACGAAGGCGGTAGCAACGGTCGGTGCCATGACCGCGCTGCTGATGGTACATACAGTACTTGGAGGGATTATGTCTGGCTGGGAGTGGGTCAGGAAGAGGTTGAGGATCGAGGGGTTTGAGATGCCCTCTTTCCATCAGGAGTTTTAGTGCGCTAGTCAGGCTCATATAGAGGGGGGTGAAAGTTCTGCCCTGAGCTCGGGCTGGGTCGGCTATTTGTAGGCTTGGATTGGCAAAAGGGTTGGCTGTGGCGACTGTATTGATTTCAGTGGGTTCGGGAATAGTGCTACTTCCGGCATTGGTACTCCTTGAAATCACCCTCCTTGTCGGTTCCCTTGTTCTGGGAATGATCCCACTGTTGAACGCATTCTCGACCTGAACCCCCAGTTCATGCAAACTTTTGAAAGTAAATAGTGGAGCACTATCAACTTTTGCAACATATCATGCTCGAGGTTTCGCACCATCATCTGCACTTGATCCCTCTCAGAAGGGCGGCGATCTGTCATCTGTGCTGCCTTTGCTCTCCACCTCGCAACAAATTCCACAAAAGGCTCTGTTGGGTTCTGGCGAGTTGTTTCAAGCTCTTGGATGGTCATTTCAACTTGGGTATTGTAGGAATACTGATCGACGAAGGCCTCAGCCAGTTCTTCCCATTTTTGCTTCACTGTATCCTCCAATTTGGCATACCAAGTGGCTGCTACACCCGACAGGGTTCTTCCATACAGAGAGAGTTTCTGTGGCTTAGTCAAACCCATCGGCTTCAGGACATCCAAGAAAAGTCGGATATGTACCATTGGATCCCCAGACCCGTCGAAACGGTCAATATGTGGCATTTTGAATCTGTCTGGGAGCCGTACGGCAGTCTCGGTGTATCCATCCTCAATGTCGGGAATGGAGTTAAGGCCCTGTGCCTTTTTGAATTGCTTCTCAAGGTTCGCAATTTTCACTGCGGTCAGATCGAGGTCATTAGCATCAAGGGGATAAAGCCTCTCATTAGGCTGCACCAGGGGTCTGAAAACTCGGGCTTGAGCCAACCCTTCTCGAGGATCTGGACCCTGCAAATCTTCAGCTGGCGGAAGTGGGTCAAAGTTCGGCTGGGGTCCCAAAGCTGGATGTGAGGCAGATGCCCCAGATGGGCGCTGCGTTTCAATACTGGTCTCAGCCTGCATGGCAGTTCCCTGATTTAGCGCTGCTATCACGGCCACAAATTCTTCCGAACCCTGTGCCATCACGGTCTGCTGAGTCGAACAAAGTGATGTGACTGGTGACTGACGGATCAGATGAACCGGTGAGCCCTGACTGGCCTTTCTTTGCCTTGCCTCAGCGAAAGAACACTGGTTGCCCTTGAATTGAATCTCTGACCTAACAAAGTCTATCAGCACTAGTCCAATGTACCCGGGGGATATCGGAGCCTTCTGAAGCTATGGTTCCAGGACTACCTAGCAAAAGAGAAAACATGCAGCATCTCAGCCTGATTTCACCAAAACAGATATGAGCATAACAGGATGACTGTGCCCTCTACTGAATTCTGCCCCCAAAATTCTGCCTCAAATCTGATACCCTCGGGTAAACTGAATCCCAAATACTGAACTGATGCCCGCAGGCCTGATGCCCAAACTCATAGACTGATACATGCATTCCTGTAGAGACGCACTCTAACAAGCACATAACAGATAAGTGAGAGCCAAAACATCCCTATGTTGGGGTAGGGTTTCCCTGTCCTATTTTGTCAGGAGCTAGGGTTTCACTACGCACACAGCGGTTTCAAACAACCTATAAACGGGTAAGCAACCTGTCCTAGTTTGGAATGGTCACTATGGATCCGAATATGCACTAGGTCGAATGGTCAAAAAGGGTGCCCCGGTAAAACCGGGGTTTGTGTTCCCATGCTGTCAGAGCCCAGAGCCGATCAGCCTTATGGACATGCCTTGACAAGACAAGCCTCCGGCAAATCGTTCGGGAATGGCATATGGCAAACACGGTGTCCTAGGCGCACCAATGCAAATGCAATGCAAAGAAACACACAAGTGTAGTCAAAACAGATATCATGAGTTCGAGTCAAGTTCTCTAAATCCCCAGCAGAGTCGCCAGAAACTGTAACAAGCCCGCGGGGGACCTCGCTACAGCTCGGACTCGATTTGTGTCACGGTTCTTAATCTTGAACCAAAGAGTCCAAATCCGGCAAATCGTTTTGGAAAACAGATTTTTGAAAGAAGTGCCAAACATGGACTGCTTTGCCAGATACAGAGTCGCCACCTAAATATTTTTTAATGGGAAATTTAGGAAACCCTGACTCGGTGCCAAAGGCCACGTGTCCGTCATCACCAAAGTTGCCTCGGCTCGGGAACTTGGGTACGATTGGGGAAGGTCACTTCGTGAGCACCCCCGCTCGCCCGGTCAAAGACCGGCCTCTACTAACCATGATATCTTATTTTGAAAACATTGTGAGTTCTTATTCCGGTTATTAGCCTAGGTTACTATGTGATGCTCGCAGCAAATAAGTATAGACTGGGCGCCTGAATTGGAACAAAACATTTCATGTTTGTTTGTTTGAAAATGGTTTGATGGTGCTACCCGCAGGTAGGCTAAGACGTGGATTTGCCACCCTCGGGTGGGCTTAGAAAACATGATTTTGCCACTATCTAGTGGGCTTAAAACAAACATTTGATGAATTGTCCCAATTCAAGTAACACACCTCCACCCACAGGCATTCAAGGCAGTTATATCACATAAGCACATAGCCTCATGGTAAGCATGCTATTCATGGCAGCACTCACACGCATGCAAGGATGCTAAAGCATAAAACTCACCGAGTACTCCGAGCCAAAAAGAAAAACCGATTAGAAATCATGCATGATCCTAATTATACAGAATTGCGTAATGCAACACATGCAAAGATGCAACTATAGCAGGCTCGGCTATTCTAAACATGGCATATGGAATGCTACAGCTAACACGTATTCAATTTGGAATTGAAATACAAATGCAGTTTGTATGATGCGCCGAGCCCGGTGCGTGCAAAACAGATGAATGATGCAAACATGCTGTCATACTGTATGCTAATTGAAATATGCCCTATATCTAACCATCATAAGCGGGTAAATAAAAGGGAAGAAATACGTGGGGTTGGAAGACATACATCACACTCACCCACACTTATTACAATTATGCCCTCGCGCAGAGGGTCCGAATAAATAATACAGTCCGAATAATACAGTCCAAATAAATATACAGATCCCTAAACTAAGAAGACTGTAAACTGGCATGCAAGCCAGGGGTGCCTTGATTCTGATGAATGATGTATGTTTGGGCTGCCTTGCGCGGAAATCCACTGGGATGCCCCAATTAGCCTCTGTTTGCAATGTTTCTCGAAATGCGTGCCCGACTCCGAAAAGTTGCTGATTCTCTATTTTGCTGCAACAGAGAGCAGGAAAGGGGCATAGCAATGTATTTCACAAATATATGCATGCCTCGATCCTCGTGCCACCAATCACGCATCTCGATGCATGATGGCCGAGGAGTCGGATTGCACAACTCAATATAGAATGAATGCATATGAATGCTATAACAAAACCTAACTCCATCATGGATAATCCGGAGTGTCGGTGACTTGGGAATTGAGACCCGTTCCGTCACTCGGAGTACGAAACGTGCCTCGTTTCCCGTGCCCGGGCTAACTCCTATCCCGAACACGATGCAATATGCATGATATGCATGAATGCAACTAAGATACAATCCTAACATACACAATGTTATGAAAATGAGATGCCTCGAAATGCGTGCACACGGGCACGCAAGCCGAGGCGACGATCCTAAGGCATGAAATGGCATACGCAATGCAAATTGGACTTACACTAACACGAGTGGACCTCAGCCACACTCACATAAGAGGCCGATAGATGAAAATGAAGCGCCTTGAAATGCGTGCACACGGGCGCACAAACCAAGGCGATGGCCCTAAGGTATGAAATGGCATGAAATATGATATACAATGAGACTAAAATGAGATGTCTCAAAATGCGTGCCCACGGGCACGCAAACTGAGAAAATGACATACGGAATGCAACAGGACTAAAATGAGATATGCGATGCAATATGGGCTTACACCAACATGAGAGAGCCTCAGCTACACTCACACGGGAGGCCATTGGATGAAAATGAGATGCCTCGAAATGCGTGCACACGGGCACGCAAACCGAGGCAATGGCATACGCAATGCAATGAGACTAAAATGACATACAGAATGCAAAATGGGCTTACACCAACATGAGAGAGCCTCAGCCACACTCACACAGGAGGCCGACAGATGAAAATGAAGTGCCTCGAAATGCGTGCACACGGGCGCGCAAACCGAGGCAATGACATAAAGGCATGAAATGACATGGAAATGATATGCAAACATGTGAATGAATTTCGGCACTGAAATGTGGGGAAAAACAGCCCCGAAACGAGGCGAAAGTACACCCGATGCATGAAATGGCCCGAAACATGAATTTAGGCACCCGAAATGGCCTATAGCTATACCAAACATGGACAATATAGACATGGAATGAAAATGCAGTAGCAAGGCAGCCCCAAGACAAGCATTTTTCAGTCATAAATAGGGCTAAACAGCAAGCACGCATAGGATTGAGCAAGAATGCAAAAATGGCCCCGCAAGAGGGGTATTGAAGCAAGTGATACATGCGATGCCCAAATGGAAAAGTACCCTCCAATTTGCATTGCGTATGCCATTTCATGCCTTAGGATCGTCGCCTCGGCTTGTGTGCCCGTGTGCACGCATTTCGAGGCATCTCATTTTCATAACATTGTGTATGTTAGGATTGTATCTTAGTTGCATTTCACGCATATCATGCATATTGCATCGTGTTCGGGATAGGAGTTAGCCCGGGCACGGGAAACGAGGCACGTTTCGTACTCCGAGTGGCGGAACGGGTCTCAATTCCCAAGTCACCGACACTCCGGATTATCCATGATGGAGTTAGGTTTTGTTGTAGTGTTCATATGCATTCATTCTATATTGAGTTGTGCAATCCGACTCCTCGGCCATCATGCATCGAGATGCGTGATTGGTGGCATGAGGATCGAGGCATGCATATATTTGTGAAATACATTGCTATGCCCCTTTCCTGCTCTCTGTTGCAGCAAAATAGAGAATCAGCAACTTTTTAGAGTCTGGCACGCCTTTCGAGAAACATTGCAAAACAGAGGCTAATTGGGGCATCCCAGTGGATTTCCGCGCAAGGCAGCCCAAACTTGCAGCATTCATCAGAATCAAGGCACCCCCTGGCTTGCATGCCAGTTTACAGTCTTTCTTAGTTTAGGGATCTGTATATTTATTTGGACTGTATTATTCGGACTGTATTATTTATTCGGACCCTCTGCGCGAGGGCATAATTGTAATAAGTGTGGGTAAGTGTGATGTATGTCTTCCAACCCCACGTCTTTCTTCCCTTTTATTTACCCGCTTATGATGGTTAGATATAGGGCATATTTCGATTAGCATACAGTATGACAGCATGTTTGCATCATTCATCTGTTTTGCACGCACCGGGCTCGGCGCATCATACAAACTGCATTTGTATTTCAATTCCAAATTGAGTACATGTTAGCTGTAGCATTCCATATGCCATGTTTAGAATAGCCGAGCCTGCTATAGTTTGCATCTTTGCATGTGTTGCATTAGGCAATTCTGTATAATTAGGATCATGCATGATTTCTAATCGGTTTTCTGTTTTTGGCTCGGAGTACTCGGTGAGTTTTATGCTTTAGCATCCTTGCATGCGTGTGAGTGCTGCCATGAATAGCATGCTTGCCATGAGGCTATGTGCTTACGTGATATAACTGCCTTGAATGCCTGTGGGTGGAGGCTGTGTTACTTGAATTGGGACAATTCATCAAATGTTTGTTTTAAGCCCACTAGATAATGGCAAAATCATGTTTTCTAAGCCCAGCCGAGGGTGGCAAATCCACGTCTTAGCCTACCTGCTGGTAGCACCATCAAACCATTTTCAAACAAACAAACATGAAATGTTTTGTTCCAATTCAGGCGGCCCAGTCTATACTTATTTGCTGCGAGCATCACATAGTAACCTAGGCAAATAACCGGAACAAGAACTCACAATGTTTTCAAAATAAGATATCATGGTTAGTAGAGGCCGGTCTTTGACCGGGCGAGCGGGGGTGCTCACGAAGTGACCTTCCCCAATTGTACCCAAGTTCCCGAGCCGAGGCAACTTTGGTGATGACGGACACGTGGCCTTTGGCACCGAGTCAGGGTTTCCTAAATTTCCCATTAAAAAATATTTAGGTGGCGACTCTGTATCTGGCAAAGCAGTCCATGTTTGGCACTTCTTTCAAAAAATCTGTTTTCCAAAACGATTTGCCGGATTTGGATTCTTTGGTTCAAGATTAAGAACCATGGCACAAATCGAGTCCGAGCTGTAGCGAGGTCCCCCGCGGGCTTGTTACAACCCCCCTCAATTCCCCCACGAAACAAGTCTTGAACCAGATCCAATGAGATTACAACCTGAAATGGCCCCAACCATCACGGTCTCCCTCCAACTGACGAGATCAATCCAAGTACTACCGTTTCCATCAGGACCACGGCCACAACACAGAGGAATGTGTTAGCCTTAAAGACCAGCTACAAGATTTGATACGCTAGGGGCACCTCAGTCGGTTCACGGCAGCCCATTCCGAGCAACGACCAAAGACCGACCCACCAGGGGACCACCGCCGACATACCCTCCCGACAACCCGCACAACCTAAGCAAGACAATGATCGACCCCCACCACAACCCCGAGCACAAGGTAATCCTGCCTCCCGGGTCGGAGAGATCAGAGTAATCACTGGCGGGCTCGCTTGCGGAGGTCCATGTCGTTCGGCCTAGCGAGCCGAACTCAGAAAAATCAGACAAGGTTCCGAGAAAGAAGTCACAACATTGGATCGCCCCTTCAAACACCCCAAGCAATAGTCTGAACCCATCACCTTTACGGAGGCCAACTGCACAGGCATTCGTTACCCCCACGATGACCCCCTCGTCATCTCTGCTCTCCTATCCAATTACAAAGTCAGACGGGTGCTTGTCGACAACGGCAACTTTTCAGACATCATCTTCTTGAACGCCTATCGCCAACTCAAGATCGGAGAAGAAAAGTTGTCCCCTCTTCAAATCCCACTAATCAGCTTTACTAGCGATCGGGTGACCTCCACAGGCTCCATCAATCTTTCCATCACCATCGGAGAATATCCACGGCAGACCACCAAGCTACTTACTTTCCTCGTCGTCGACTATCTTTCTGCTTATAACATAATCCTCGGACGCATGGCTCTCAACGCTTTCCAAGCTGTCACCTCCACATATTATCTAGCCATGAAATTCCCGACCAACCTCGGGGTCGGCATCGTGAGGGGCGAGCAGAAGATGGCCAGAGAATACTACGTTGCCTCACTAAAGAAGGTCAAGCTGAAGGAGGCTATGATCATCGAAGGTCTCGACGTCAGAGACGAGAAAGAGTTAGTTAGAGGGGAACCAGGAGAAGAACTTGTTAAAGTGCCTATCGATCCTACCAACTCAGCCAAAACAGCCAGGATTGGCAGCTAACTATCCTCTCAGGCCAAGGCCGATCTCACAGCCCTCTTTGTTGAGCACAACGATGTCTTTGCCTGGACCCATTCAGACATGCCGGGTATCGATCCCTCTTTCATCACTCACCATCTCAATATTGAGCCCCACTTCTGATCTTTCCGATAGAGACAACGTATAGACAAACTACTGAAGGCGCAGTTCATCAAAAACGTAGACTACCCTAGGTGGCTTTCCAATGTAGTCTTGGTCTGCAAAAACAATGGCAAATGACAACTCTACGTCGACTATTCCGACCTTAATTGGGCTTGCCCTAAAGATAGTTATTCCCTCCCTCGAATAGACCTGCTGGTCGATACAACTGCCGGACATCAGATGCTTAGCTTCATGGATGCCTTCTCCGGCTACAATCAAATCCTGATGCACCCGGCTGACTAGGAACACACCTCCTTCATCACAGACAGAAGAACTTATCACTATCGTGTTATGCCATTCGACTTGAAAAATGTCGGAGCAACTTACCAACGCCTGGTTAACGCCATCTTTCAACACCAGATAGGTCCGAACATAGAAGTCTACGGCAATGACATGCTAGTCAAAAGTAAACTCTTCTCTGATCACTTGGCAGACCTATGAGAGACCTTCCAAACCTTACGCAAATATCAGATGAAGCTGAATCCGGAGAAGTGCGCCTTCGGCGTAGGATCTGAGAAGTTCTTGGGCTTCATAGTCAGCTAATGGGGCATTAAGGCTAACCCCGAAAAGATCAAGGCCTTGATAAAAATGCAATCTCCCAGAACGGTCAAGGAGGTTCAACGGCTCACGGGCAGAGTTGCCGCCCTCAACCGTTTTGTTTCCCGGGCAACCGACAAGTGTCTTCCATTTTTTAAAGTCCTCCGACAGACGTTCGAATAGAGCACCGAGTCTGATGAGGCTTTTCAACAGCTAAAGCAGTGCATGGCCAACCCTCTCCTCCCCTCTCAAGCGTTGCCAGGCGAAACCGTCTTCCTTTACTTAGCTGTGTTAAACATTGCGGTCAGTGCTGCCCTCATCAGAGAAGACGGCTCAGTACAACGTCCAGTCTACTACATTAGCCGCACCTCAGGGGGGCAGAACAGAACTACCCTCTGCTAAAAAAAATGGCCCTCGTCTTGGTCATAGCCTCCAGACGCCTCCGATCTTATTTTCAAGCTCACTCCATAGTGGTTCTCACTGATTAGCCTCTGAAAAAGGTCATGCAACAACCGAAATCGTCAGGCAAACTTATGCAATGGTCCGTCGAGCTAAATCAATTTGAAATCTCTTACCGACCTCGAACAGCGATCAAAGGTCAGGCTGTCACCGATTTTATCTTGGAATTCACCAATCTCACTCCGAACGTGCCTTCTCCACCAGCACACTTCACCACTGATCAGAAGTGTAACATCCCTCGTCACTGTTTACTGATTACTTACTGATTACTGCTAAACCGAGACCGATTATGATTGATAATTGGATTGATTAAAATACTGAACTGACTGACTGAGATTTGAGACTGATTGATGGACTGTGACCGTTTAAATGCATAATCTATCTGTTTGACTGCCAAATTATCTGTTCTTGTCTTATGCATTAAACTGCAAATTGAAGGCCTTATCGGCGGCCAAATCGAAAATTTATTGATGTTCTGTAATCATCATAATTTATGTGATTTTATGGTATGCTTAATTGAAAATTGATTTGGTATGATTAAATTAGATAAAATAAGCTAAATCAAAGAGTTTGCCTTATTTACCGTTTTGCCACCTAGTGGCCCTTTTCATATAAAACATTCTTGAGCCTTTTTAATCCAAACAAAACATTTGACTCAGCCATTTCTTACTCCCAACCGACCAAGAGAGAGGAGAAGTGAGAGAATTGAGTTCCTTCTTGAGTTTTGCTTGGAGAATTGAAGAAATTGAAGGATAATTGTCTAATTGAGCTTCTAGTCTTGTGATTGAAGACCTGAGGTAGATCATTGACCTTCTTTATTGTGCATTTGAGTTTATTCTTGCATGATTCATGGGTCTTTAGTAATCTAAGGCATGAATTGGTTTAATAGTGTTGAGTTGAAGCTCATTCCATGCATGCATGCTTGTATTGATAAGTTTGAAGTTGTTTTCATGGCAAATGTCACATGCATGCTCATATTTATGTTTAAGTCCATGATTTCATCTTGTTTTGAAAAGAATTGGCTCATTAGAGCATGAATTTGAGGCTTGAGGGTTGTTGTAGTACATGCATGTTCAATTGGAATCATGTTCATGAAATTGATTTGAAAATGGTGTTTAATGGAACTACCTTTGGGCTTTGATTTCTCAAATTGAGCTTTGAAACATGTTGTACATTGAGTTTTAAAGTGTTTTCTGGAAAATTAGCCCAAAATGATCGAATTTGATACATTGAAAGTTGATTTTGATCTTGGAGTTCAAATCTGGAATTTCCAGATTTTGGTTGTCCGCTCGAGCGGAAGAAGTGCCGCTCGAGCGGGGAAATCGAGCTCCCAGCATCTCTCACTGCTTTACAGTCCGCTCGAGCGGGGTATTGTACGCTCGAGCGGAGGCTTGTGTCACACACTCGAGCGGGGGAGTTGACGCTCGAGCGGGGACCTTTGTTGCATGTCCGCTCGAGCGGGGAAACCTGCGCTCGAGCGGGGAACTGTTTTTCTGAAAATTCTGAAACTGTTTCCTGAGTGCATCTTTGCATCCTCATTCCATTCTAGGCATTCTTAGGCCTAGTTTAAGACATTTTAATGAGGATATGGATGTAGAACCACACCGAGGCAAATTAGGGATTAAGTTATTATCTTTCCCAACTGTGTAGCTTAGTGTGTGTTCAATCTGTTAACTGTGTAGGGTTGGCTTACCGAGGAGACGCTCTAGCTTACTGTAGCCCAGAACTCTGTGAGTAACAATTGTGTAAAGATATGTTCAAAAATGATTATCTTCTGAATTGTTTACTGAACGGAACTGTTTACCGAGTTGAACTATTTTATGAACTGTTTACTGTTAACTGAATGAATGTATGTCCTATATTCTGAACTGTATTGTGGCATCCTTACCAACTACTGTTACCGACTGTTACTATCATAGATATCTCTGTCGGTTCCCTCGTTGGAACCACTACTGCTTACTGATTGACGGCCATCAATTGACTCTTCGGTCTTTTAAGACCTACTGTTTACTGTACTGCTACTGTCACGGATATCTCTGGAGCAAAGTGCTGCACAGACCTAAGTGCTACAGTGTGAGCCACCTCTAGAATCTGTGCGAGACACCTCTTGAGTCCATACTGGGCTTTAAGCCAATCTGTGAAATCTGGAGCAAAGTGCTGCACGGACCTAAGTGCTACTGTGTGAGCCACCTCTAGAATCTGTGCGAGACACCTCTTGAGTCCATAAGAACTGCACTGTTACTGTTACTGTTACTGTACTGTTACTGTCACTGTTACTGCTACTGCACTGTTACTGTTACTGTTATTGTTACCGTTACTGTTACTGTACTGTTACTGTTACCGCTACTGCACTGTTACTGTACTGTACTGTTACCGTTACTCCTACTGTACTGACACTGCTACTACCACCGTACTGTTTTGCTATCGGTTGTGCCACGTGCGATTACTATGATTTCTAAATGACTGATATGACATGAAGTATAAGCCACCGACTGTATAACTGATCTACCGAGGCAAACGACTGTTTAAAATACTGAAAGGACATTCTTTCTTAACCCCTTTACGCATTGTGTTATTCACTGGGCTTTAGCTCACTGCTCATATATATATGTAGGTGTACAGGCACCAGACCGCGGCTAGGAGCGTCAGGCAAGCTTTAGTTTCGTCAAGCCAACCACTGTGCCTCACTGCGAGGTTCCAAGCCTTTCAAGCTATGGCTTAGGGGTGTTTTGATCTCCCCGTCTGTCCCTGTATCTGATTGGTATTACTGTATAGACTGACACACTGTACTGTACTGTTATTAGGGATTAAGTCCCCGTGCTGAATGATTGTAAATATTGTGCATACTGTTCTGTACTGAATGTCTATATGTATGAAAAATCTTTTTGCATACAGACTGTCACAGCTCGTTGGACATTGTTTATTTACTGTTCTGGCTTCCGCCATGCCCCTGTACTCTGTTATACTGTCTTACTGTTAAGCAGGCCTTCGATAATCTCGGATTACTGGCCGGTTACGGTACTAAACCCATAGGGGCGGGTTTGGGTCGTGACAAGAAGACCCCCACTTCTGGACCCTTAGTGTTAATGGTTCATCCCGCAAAGAGGGTAGTGGAGCCGGTCTAATCCTCACCACCCCAGAGGGTGAGTACTTCAAGTGTGCCCTCTGTTTTCTTGTTCGACGCAAGCAATAATGAGGCCGAATATGAGGCCTTGATAGCAGGCCTTTGACTGACCAAAGACATCGGTGTAAGCCATATCCAAGTATTCAGTGATTCCCAATTGATTGTCGAACAGATTACTGGGCAGTTCGACGCAAAGAAAGAGACGATGCGAGCATACAGGGACATTACCCTTCCTCTTATTCGCCTCTTCAATACTTTCCAAATTAGACACATCCCTAAGTCAGAAAACTCCAAGGCGGACGAAATGGCCTAATTAGCCTCAACCAACCAGTCAGACTTCAGCCATGGAATCTGTATTGAATACCTAACCCATCTGGCTACTTCGCCAAACCCACAGGAGGTTCACTTCCCCCAAAACGAACATATCCCATGGGCTCAAGAAATCTTTCCATTTTTGACACGAGAGGAGTTGCTAGACGATAAACAACAGGCCGCCAAAGTCAGAGCCCAGTCATCTAATTATATCCTCATCAACGGCCTACTATACAAACGAGGATTCTTGCGCCCATAGCTCAGGTGTCTCAGTCCTGATCAAGCGACCTATGTGATGAGAGAAGTCCACGAAGGCATTTGTGATAATCATTCGGGTGGAAGATATCTAGCCCATAAAATCCTCCACACCGGCTACTTCTGGCCTACTCTCAATCAAGATGCCAGCGAATTTGTGCTTAAGTGTGATAAATGCCAGCGTTTTGCCAACATCCAATATGCTCTACCAATATAACTGATTAGACTCAGCAGTCCCTACCCCTTCACTAAGTGGGGCATCGACTTAGTCGATTCTTTGCCCACTGGTAGGGGCCAAACCAAGTTCGCTATGGTTGCCATTGACTACTTCACCAAATGGGTGGAAGCAGAACTCCTTGCTACAATCACCGAGCGAAACACTACCAGGTTCATCTGGTAATCGATCGTGTGCCGATTTGGAATCCCCTAAGCCATCGTTTCGGACAATGGCAAACAATTCGACAATGCCAAATTCAGGAAATTCTGTAAAGAGCTCAATATTAGACCATGCTTTTCTTCCTCAGGCCATCCCTAAGCTAATGGGCAAGTCGAAGTCACCAATCGCTCATTTCTGAAGATTATCAAAACCAAGTTGGAAGTCACTAAAGGACTCTGGGCTGAGGAATTACCGAACGTACTCTGGGCTTATCGAACAACCGCTTGAACCCCTACTGGGGAGACCCCCTTTCGCCTAACATACGGTGCCAAGACAGTCATTCCAGTGGAAATTGGCTTGCCGACCCCTCGGGTTTTACACCCGAATCCAGAACTAAACGAAGAGTTACGTCGGGCTAACCTGGACCTAATTGAAGAGCTCCGAGAGGCAACTGTTGTCAGACGGGCATCATATCAGTAGAAAATGAGAACACATTATAACCGCAAAGTCCGACCTCGAGAGTTCACAGTAGGAGACCTAGTCTTACGCAAAGCAACTCTTGTCACTAAAAATTCGACTGAGGGCAAGCTAGCAACCAAATGGGAAGGACCTTATATTGTCAAGGGCAGACCCCACCCGGGGACTTATCGTCTCTAAGATATGGAAGGCAGAGACCTCCCCCATCCATGGCATGCCGAGCACTTGAAACGTTATTACTAGTAAAATGGCGTCCCCTGTTTTTGTATCATTCAATTGTTGTCCGTTCTCTTTTGCCGATCTGCGCACTTGTTTATTTTTGCCCTTTCCATACACGATGTAAATTTGTGATCGACAGATTATGCCTTAATGACAACAATTTCACATCTCCATTTATCTGTGTTGCATTTCAATGACAAGGCTTAGACTAAGCTTCAGCCCGGTTAAGCCCTCCAAGCCTCAATTAGACTGAGCATGAAGAGCTCAGCCAAACAGAGTTAACCAAAACCTCAGCCTAACTGAGCCCTTCAAGCCTTCGCCAGACTGAGCATGAAGAGCTCAGCCAGATTGAGTTAACCAAAGCCTCAGCCCGACTGAGCCTTCCAAGCCTCAGCCAGACTGAGTTAACCAAAGCCTCAGCCCAACCGAGCGCTCCAAGCCTCAACTAGACTGAGCATGAAGAGCTCAGCCAGACTGAGTTAACCAAAACCTCAACCCGACTGAGCCCTCCAAGCCTCAACTAGACTGAGCATGAAGAGCTCAGCCAAACTGAGTTAACCAAAACCTCAGCCCGACTGAGCCCTCCAAGCCTCAGCCAGACTTAGTTAACCAAAGCCTCAACCTGATTGAGCCCTCCAAGCCTCAGCCAGACTGAGCATGAAGAGCTCAGCCTGACTGAATTAACCAAAGTCTCAGCCCGACTGAGCCCTCTAAGCGTCAGCTAGACTGAGCATGAAGAGCTCAACCAGACTGAGTTAACTAAAGCCTTAGCCCGACTGAGCCCTCCAAGCCTTGGCCAGACTGAGCATGAAGAGCTCAATCAAACTGAGTTAACCAAAACCTCAGCCCAACTGAGCCCTCCAAGCCTCAGCCAGACTGAGCATAAAGAGCTCAGCCAGACTGAGTTAACCAAAGCCTCAGTCCGACTGTGCCCTCCAAGTCTCAGCCAGACTGAGTATGAAGAGCTCAGCTAGACTGAGTCAAAACTAGTCTCACCCAGACAAAGCATGCAGTTACAACTAGTCTCAACTAGACTTAGTTAAATCTCAGTTCATGCTTATCCATTTTCACCATTCATACAAGTTAATTTACTTGTCCATTTTTACCATTTATACAAGTTAGGTTACTTGTTCAATTTTACATTCAAAAAACTTTACTTGTCCATTTTACTTATCCACTTTTACCATTTAAACTTTACCATTCAAAAAAAAAAAAAAAAAAACAATAACAGAATTGTACTTTTATTAACAACTTGCACAATTACACACTTTATTACAAAAATTACATTTACTTCCAAAAAAAAAAAACAAGCAGGAAGAACACCCAGCCCTTAATCCCCTTCGCTAGATGTGAGATCTTCCTCTTCCACCCCCTCATCCAAGGGAGTCTGGGCAACGTCGTTCTCTTCTACTTTCACCAGACTGAAGTTCACATGCGCCTTATACTAGAAGCTCATCCAACCGTTGTCCCAGTACGGGCTCATCTCGTGCTTGCAGAAGTCTGACCGTTGAAAGCTTTAGATCACTTCTTTTTCGCTCCTACCTTCAGCAGCCACTCCCGACACCCCAGCACCCCATTTCCCCTCATTAGCCAAGCTCTTGGCAACCGTCGCGTCAATGGCCATCTGGAATTTGGCAGACCCCTTAAATTGCTCCACCGCTGCCACGCATAAGTCGGGGTACACCGCCCTCTCAGAGGCCATTTTGGCCCTCTCTTCTTCTAACGTCTTCTCCAACTTCGCAGTGCACCCATCTGCTTTTTCCTTGTCTTTAAGCACCTAGTCACGTAGATCTTCGTTGTTGGTGAGGGCCTCTTCCAACCTTTCCTTGGCAGTGGTGCAGGCTTCTTGGACTTCGCCTACCTTCCTCTGCTCGCCCGCTAACTCAAACTCCAGCGATACCGCCTTGTGGCGCACCACTTCCAGCTTTGATTTGGTCATGGCGAGCTCGAAGGCAGCACGTTCTACCAAGTAACTCTGCACCACCGCCAATACTTCCATCTTCTTAGCCCTTTGCGCATAATCCAGGCCCTTTGCATAGGCACTCCGCTCGGCTTTTCTCCAGCCCGCCATCTCAACCCTTAGGTTTTGCAACTGCGCTTTCACTCCTTCCAGCTGGGCCTTTAGCGGCTCTACCTCCACCTTTGCGTGCGTCGCCTTATTCAGCAAGGCCGCTGCCAAGGTCGTAGCCTCCATCTGCGATAAGCAAAACCCCCTCAAGAGGTCGGCCTCTGTAAATCACACCATCGACTGCACGGTCGCATCCTCCACTACCCCCAAGAGACAATCGGCGGCGACCCTGGCTTTGCTCCCTTCTTCTTCCGATCGACCGGCCACCGCGCACATATGATATGTGGTGGTTTTCAACAGGGCGCTCATCTCTGATTTGCTCACTCCCTCTTTCCCTTCCCCAGGACTTGGGGACACTTCTGGCACAGGCCCAATCTTTGGCGATTGCTCTCCCAACATCTCGCCTCCTGCCAACTACTTTGGCTCAGCTGCGCTACTCATCCCTTGGGCACTTAGGCCCATGGCCTCCCATCCTCCATCCTTATCTCCTCCACCTCTACTTCTGGGGATGCCCCTGTCATCCCCTCATTCACCTTCTTCAAAACTAGCCCCCCTTCAATCTCCTCCACTGCCGTCATCCTCTTTTTCTTCTTCTTCATTAACACCACCTCCACCTCCTTTTTGCTCCTCTCCTTCAGCGGATCTAATGGGGGCGGCAGCGGTGCAAAATTAGTCAGATTCCTATCACCTAAAGGCTTGGGGTGTGGTCGAACTCGTTCTTTCATGACCAGCTTCGGCGCTCGGCCTAACTGCACCTCTTTTGTGACAACCCTCACTACACCACTGCTTACTGCTAAATTGTGACTGAACTTGATAAGTAAATGATTAGACTGAAATTCTGAATTAATTGCATGAATATATTGTGTTATTTGCATTTCTATTTGTTGACTGTCAAATGCATCTGTTCATGTTTCACGCTTTAAACTGCAAATTGAAGGCCTTATCGGCGGCCGAATCTGAAATTGATTAGTGCTTTGTGTTAATTAGAATTAATGTGATTTTATGGTATATTTATTTGAAAAGTGATTTGGTATGTTTAAATTGGATTAAATAATGTTAAATTACAAGAGTTGGCCTTATTTACCAAAATGCCACTTAGTGGCCTATCTCTACAACATGTAGGACTTGATTTCATTGCATTTTATCAACCCATTTCTTGAGCCATAGCCGACTAGAGAGAGAGAGTGAGAGGAAAACTGATTTCAACAATTTTATCTTGGAGACTTGAAGGAATTGAAGGTTAATTGCATAGTTGAGCTCCTACACTTGTAATACAAGGTTTTTAGGTAGAGAATTCAACCTCTCATTGATATATTTATGTATTATCTTGCATGGTTCAGGGGAGTTTAGTGATCTAAGTCTAGAATTGGTTTACAAGTGTTGAATTGAGGCTCAAATCTTGCATGCATGTTCACATTGTTGAATTTTGGAGTTGTTCTTCATGAAATTGCCTCATGCATGTCCATCTTTTGACCATAGTTCATGAATTCATCTTGTCTATGGAGAAATTGGCTCATTTGAGCATGTATTTGAAGCTTGAGTTGTTTAAAATCCATGCATGTTATGTTTTACATCATGTTCATGAGATTGGTTTGAAATTGTGTTTAATTGAACTACCTTTGGGCTTTGGTTTTACAAAATGAGCTTTGAAACATGTTATATTATGAGTTTTGAAGTGTTTTCCAGAAAATTAGCCCAAAAAGATCGAATTTGATGCGTTGAAACTTGGTTTTGAGCTTGAGGTTCAAATCTGGAATTTCCAAAATTTGGACTCACGCTCGAGCGGGGAAAGTGGCGCTCGAGCGTGAAATGCGTGCTCCCAGCACTTTGCATTGTTTTACAGTCTGCTTGAGCGGGTGATTGTACGCTCGAGCGGGGGCCTGAGTCACACGCTCGAGCGGGGGTCGAGCGCCCGTCGAGCGTGATTTTCACACATCCAGTACTTTTGCCATGTTTTGCAGTCCGCTCGAGCGTAGGAAGTGACGCTCGAGCGGGGAACCTTTGTCTGCATGTCCGCTCGAGCGTAGAAAGCCACGCTCGAGCGTGACCCCTGTTTTCTGAAAATTTTGTAAAGTGTTTAAAAGTACATCTTTGCATCCTCCTTCCATCCTAAGCATTCCTAGGGCATGTTTAAGGCATCTTAAGGAGGATATTGATGTAGAACCACACCGAGGCAAATTGGGGATTAAGTTATTATTTTCCCAACTGTGTAGCTTAGTGTGTGTTCATCCTGTAACTGTGTAGGGTTTGTATCCAAGGACGCGCACTAGCTTATCTATAGCCCAGAACTCTGTGAGTAACAATGTTGTAAAGATATGTTCAATAATGATTATTTTCTGAACAATTGAACTGTACTGTTTTCTGAAATGATACTGTTACTGATTGAATGATGTCCTAATTGTGAACTGTATTGTGGCATCCTTAGCAACCTACTGTTACTGTACTGTACTGCTACTGTCACAGAGATCTCTGTCGGTTCCCATGTTGGAACCACTACTGTTTACTGATATGATGGCCATCAACTGACTGTTCGGTCTGTTTAGACCTACTGTACTATTTTGCTATTGAATGTACCACATATGACTACTATGACTGAATAACTGATATACTGATTGAAATGACTGTTTTCAATACTAAAAGGACATTCATTCTTAACCTCTTTACGCATTATGTTATTCACTGGGCTTTAGCTCACTGCTCATATATATATGTAGGTGTACAGGCACCGGATCGATGCTAGGAGCGTCAGGCAAGCTCTCGTTTTGTCAAGCCAACCTATGTGCCTCACTGCGAGGTTCCGAGCCTGTTAAAGCCAAGGCTGTTTGGGGTCTTTTAGTTTTCCCCTTTTTGTTTCTGACCTGTATAGACTGAATGTTTTTCTACTATACTGTCTTAATAGGGATCAAGTCCCTGATCTGGATAATTGTAAATACTGTGCATACTATTTTGGTACTGACTGTATATATGTATGAAAAGTCTTTTTGCATACAGACTGTCACAGCTCATTGGACATCTTTTAATTACTGTTTTGGCTTCCGCCAGCCCCTGTACTCTGTATTACTGTTTTACTGTTACGCAAGCCTTCGGTAATCTCGGAGTACTGGCCAGTTACGGTGCTAAACCCACAGGGGCAGGTTTGGGTCGTGACATCTTTATACTTGTATGCCTTTGCGAATGTCCGTTTATCTTCTGCCTCTTACATGTTTCTTCTCGCCTCCAACTTTTCCGGCGCAGGATCCTCTTTGGTCGGCTGTGACCCCAGGCTTAAGGCAAACAAGCTTGACGGTCGGTGTTACGACCCAAACCCGGCCCTATGGGTTTAGTACCGTAACCGGCCAGTAATCCGAGATTACCGAAGGCCTGCTTAACAGTAATACAGTAAAACAGAGTACAGGGCCTGGCGGAAGCCAATACAGTAAATAAATAATGTCCATTGAGCTGTGACAGTCTGTATGTCAAAAAGATTTTTCATGCATTCACACGTTCAGAACAGTACAGTCTATACAAAATTTACAGTCACACAGTACAGGGACCTAATCCCTTGATAACAGTACAGTTAGTAGTTGACAGTCTATACAGTAATCCAAAACAGTACGGAGACAGACGGGGGAAAAACATAACACCCCAAAGCCATAGCATGGCAACTCAGAACCTCACAGTGAGGCACATAGGCTGGCTTGACAAAACTGGAGTCTAACCCACGCTCCTAGTTCCGATCTGGTGGCTGAGCACCTACATATATATATAAACAGTGAGCTAAAGCCCAGTGAATAACATAATGCGTAAAGAGGTTAAGAATGAAATGTCCTTACAGTAATGAAAACAGTTCATTAAACAGTCTTTCAGTCAGAACAGTTATTCAGTCATATGTGGTACATCCATTAGCATAGCAGTAAACAGTAGGTCTTAAAGACCGAACAGTAATGATGGCCATCAGTCAGTAATCAGTAGTGGTTCCACGAGGGAACCGACAGAGATCTCTGTAACAGTAACAGTAAACAGTAGGTGCTAAGGATGCCACAGTACAGTTCGGAAATAAAGGACATACATTCATTCAGTAAATAATACCAGTTAGTAAACAGTTCAGTTCAGTATTCGAAAGATAATCATTTTGAACATATCTTTACACAATTGTTACTCACAGAGTTTGGGCTACAGTATGCTAGAGTGTGTCCCCCCAGTCGCCAACCCTACACAGTTCACAAGTTGAACACACACTAAGCTACACAATTGGGAAATATCATAACTTAATCCCTAATCAGCCTTGGTGTGTTCTACATCTATATCCTCATTAAGATGCCTTAAACTAGGCCTAAGAATGCCTAGAATGGGATGAGGATGCAAAAATACACTTAGAAAACATTTTGCAAAGTTTGCTGAAAATAGGAGCCTCGCTCGAGTGAGCCTTCCTTCGCTCGAGCGAGATTCCAAAATCAAAGGCTTCGCTCGAGCGAGAAATTCTTCGCTCGAGCGGTCTGTTGAACAGTAAAAGTACTGGATGCTGTGATTTTACGCGCGATGCTCGCGCGATGCTCGCTCGAGCGGAGTCCTGGACAAAGGTGCTCGCTCGAGCGAGGAATCCTTCGCTCGAGTGAGGAGGCCAAATCTGGAATTTCCAGATTTGTCTTCCAAGTTCGAACTAAGCATTCAACCACTCCAAACTCGACCTCTTGGGCTCAAATTCTGGAAAACATATCTAATTTCATTGTATAACAAGTTTCAAAGCTCAATTTATGAATTCAAGCCCCAAAGGTGAGTCAATTAAAACCATTTTACAAACCCATTTTTCATAAACATGGAGAAATGCAAACATGCATGAAATCCAACCAAATTCAACCTTCAAAGCTTGTCCAAATGGACTCATTCTTCAAAAACATGATGAATTCATGGACTCAAGCCTAACTATGAACATGCATGTACAATTTTACCATGAATTCAACTCAAACTCAACAATACCCACTTGCATGCAAGAATTAAGTCATAATACAACACTATTGAACCAATCTATGTCTTAGCTCTATAATTTGCCATGAATCTAGCAAGAACCAACCTTAAATGCAACAATGGGTGGTTGATATACATACCTAAGTCTTCAATTGAGAGCCTAGGAGATAGTGGCATTTAGGTAATTACACCAATTCAAGTAATTTAATCCATTTGATCTAATTTAGTCATACCTAATCACATTTTAAATAAATATACCATAAAATCAGATAAATTCTACTGTTCATGAAATACTAAACGGTTTCTACTTCGGCCGTCGATAAGGCCTTCAATTTACAGTTTAAACACAAAAGCACAAACAGATAATTAATTAATCGAAAAGATAAAAATGCAATACAATAGCTATGCTCAGTCAATTCAGTTCCAGTTTTTCAATCAGTCCATTCAGTACTTCAGTTGGTTCAATTATCAGTCATAAGCAGTCCAGTTTAGCAGAAATCAGTATATAATTCAGTAATTTATCGGTAAACAGTATGGGGGTTGTTACAGTCTCGCCTCCTTATAAGGAGTTTTAGTCCTCTAAACTCGAGTTACCTTCATTCTGGAAGAAAACAGGATCCAGTGGGAATAAATCAGGATATCTCTTAGCCATGTCATCTTCCCTTTCCCAAGTGGTATACACACCACCATGGTTTTGCCAGTCAACTTTCACTAACGGGATCTCTTTGTTTCTCAGTTTCTTGATCCGTCTGTTTATGTGGGGATATGGTTTGGAAATACTCTTCGAATCCTGGAAGACGCCAGTGATCCTCAGCTAGTCACCTGCAAAGACACAAATACTCCGGCCGGTGGTGCCGGAATTAGCACTCCGACGGACAAGTCAGTTCTTCTACTCAAGAAAGCTTGTTCGCTAAGTTTTTAGAAATGATTCTTACATACCTCCATAGATCCGAAGCTCTTGTATTTATATCCATTTTTTGGGCCTCGGGGCCAGAGTCTACTTTTTATTTAATATTCTTCCTTTTGTCCTGACATGCCTTCTCAAGTCTATTCGGCCTTAAATTCGTAGTCGGCATCTTGGTTGAGCCGAATGGAGCCGTTCAATTCCCGGCTCCCCGGGTATATCAGATTTCGTTTCCCTGTGAATTCGGCTCCCACAATTGCCCCCCAAGCGTTCTCTCAATGACAGTTGGGTGAAATGCTTGGTTCCAATTTTCAAATACTCTGAACCGAAGTTCGGGGATCAGACTTATCACGCGGACGTTTAATCACTCCCCGACCCTTCGTATACGCCTATTTATTATGATTTTAAAATCTGATGTCCTTTCGAATTCATATTCTATGACGCTGATTGCTGGGTTGCTCTTCGAATCGTTCTTTCAATTCTTCCGTATGTGATACCTTCTTCATTTTTGTAAGTTTTCTTATTCCTTGCTCTGAAGCTTTTCCTATTTTGTTCATTCCGTCGCGTGTTTTCACAGACAGTAGGTTATGGCAAAACATTTGAAAGACCTACTTTCGTCAGACCGAATTGTTGGCTTTATGCGCCATTTTTCTGTTCCTGACGATGTCCACTTGTCGTTTGTGACGGACGGCACTCTTGACATGGAGATGGAAGACGAAACCACGATTGTCTTTCCCCTCTTGTCAATCGCAGAGGGTGGAGTCCGCTTTTCTCTTCACCCATTTTTGAGGGCTGTTCTTCGCCATTGGGATTTGATCCCCTCCCAACCCAATGTGAATTTCTTTAGAATTATAATGGGGGTCGTAGCGCTGAACCGCTGCCTTGGGATTAACCTTGGCATCCCTGCCATTCGGCATTGTTATGCTTTGGCCAAGTCCTCTGGTCGGCACGGGCGTTACTTCCTCAGAGCCAAGGATACAGACCATCAGTTAATCACTATGCTTTCCAGTTCTGGGAAACGAGTTGATGATGTTATGGTCGTTATCCGCGGCAACTGGGAGTTCAACGAAGGGGAGGACCGTGTTGATCCTATTCCTAGACGTAGGGGCGAACCAGGTCGCCAAATGCTTTCTTGCTTGTGTTGTATGCTCATATCTGCCATACTGTTTTCTTGAGTCTTATGGCTTGTCTTTTGCAGGGAGCAATTTAAAGAAGATACGAGCTTCAACTGACGACGCCGTTCTTTCGGATATTAGGATTGCCCTTAGTTATTTCGGCCGTCGTAGTCTTCACAAACAGGGAAGAGCGGCTCACGTTCTGCTTTGCTACGAGCCTACATATACGACCTTTTCGGCTGCGGAAAACATACCGATTCCGGAGGGGGAAGATTTTCTTGTTGCTCGTATTTTTCCGACTTCAAAAACTTGAGACAATAGGTTTTGAAGGGTCCGATTCGGACAATACTGAAATATCCCATACTGCCGAATCAGATCAGTCCGAGGCCGAATCGGAAGAGGTATTGGATTCTGCCGACCCTCCCTCTACATCGGGGCGGGGGAACCTTTCTGTTGGCAACGTTCCTCAACGTACAGACGACCTTCTCCTCTCGGGATCTACTGTCATGGCTGGGTTAAGCCTGACAAAGCTCGCTAAGAAGGCGAATGCGGAGAGATTAGCTGCACGGCGAAGAGCGGAGGGTCTTTCGACCGAAACGCCCACCAGTACATCTCAACATTCCCTTCCAGTTACCAAATCGACGTCTTTAGGAGTTGTTGAGGGGACAGCAACAGATAAGAATGCCGAATCCGCATTGGTTGGGAAAGCCGTTCAGGATGTTGATGGAAAGACGGAGAAACGCGTTAGGGATCATGAGGCCAGTTTAGAAGATCTCGGCGGCAAACGTCCTCGAATAGGGGGTTCGAGCGAGGTTGTGCCCTTTGTGATTCGACCAATGGTAAGGAACACGCCAGTTCCTTCGGATGCCTCTGCACGTAAAGACCTAGAGGTTGCGTTTGGCGTGGCAACGTCTTTGTCGTTGCCGTCTGATATGGAGGCGTTCTAGTCGGAACCGAATTTGAATGCGACAATGTTAGCCGCACAGTCGGCCCTTTTGGTGCGTATTCTGACTTTTCCTTCATCCAAAAATTGTTCGCGTTATGTTTTCTGACTTTTTCTTTTGCAGACCGTTGGTAGGATAGCCGATGTGGGCCGCCGTCATCTCGACGCCGTCAAGCAGATTAGTTATTTACGAAAGCAAGTTGAGGACCAGAGGAAGAGGGCTGAGGACGAATTTTTAAGAGCGAAACAGGAAGCTTCTCGGGCAGAGGACGAGGTAGAGAGAGCTCGTCATGCGGATAAGTTGAGAGCGGAGTCCGAGAAGAAGGCCGACAATATGGAAGCTGCACTTGGCTTGTCCCAAAAGGCAGTTGCCAGACTGGAGGCTGAGTTGGCTGAAACGAAAGCGGCAAAGGAGATTGCCGATTCAAAAGGGTTCAAAGCCGGGAAAGAGGCTGGACTCGCCGAGTATGTGACCAGGTCTCTAGGTTTGAGAATCGGGGCTTCAAGCATGGTTGGGAGAAAGCCCTTGCTGCAGCTGGAGTTTCGCTGAATATGCCAATACCGTATGAGCAAGTGGACATCGATCCGTTGGAGACTGATTCCGAGGGTTGATCTTTACGATACACAATTGTTATGATTTCGGGTGTAGTTTTTCCGTTTGTTTTTGTTATTTTGTATTTGTTTTATCGGACGTTTTTCGTGTTTTTCATGCGGGTTGATATTATAAAAGTTATGATACAGAAATGGACGTCGATACTTTTTTGCAGTTATGAAATGTTATGAATGCTGCTCGATGTGCTGATGTTTCTGTAACTTTATGGTGATATTGTTTTAATAGATCTAAAATCTGCCCTTGCCTTGGCCAGGGCGCGAGCGTGAAGAGCCTAATTGGTTCATACTCGTGGGCTGGCCGAGGCATTCTTTGAAAAGATGGCCGAGTAAAACGAGGCCGACTAGATTAATACATCTGCGCTTGCCTTGGCCAGGGCGCGAGCGAGAATATGGCCGAGTAATCGCGACATCCACGAAGGGCACTCGGAATCCGTAAACTTTGTTCGGCCCAAAGGGGTAATCGGCCCTAAGGGATCATGCCCCAAAGGGCGCTCCGAATCCGGAGACTGTTTTGGCCAATCGTGACATCTACGAAGGGCGCTCGGAATCCGTAAACTTTATTCGGCCCAAAGGGGTAATCGGCCCTAAGGGATCATGCCCCAAAGGGCGCTCCGAATCCGGAGACTGTTTTGGCCAATCGTGACATCCACGAAGGGCGCTCCGAATTCGGAGACTTATTCGGCCCTAAGGGGTCCTGCCCCAGAGGGCGCTCCGAATCCGGAGACTGTTTTGGCCAATCGTGACATCTACGAAGGGCGCTCCGAATTCGGAGACTTATTCGGCCCTAAGGGGTCCTGCCCCAGAGGGCGCTCCGAATCCGGAGACTTGTTTTGGCCAATCGTGACATCTACGAAGGGCGCTCCGAATTCGGAGACTTATTCGGCCCTAAGGGGTCCTGGCCCAGAGGGCGCTCCGAATCCGGAGACTTGTTTTGGCCAATCGTGACATCCACGAAGGGCGCTCCGAATTCGGAGACTTATTCGGCCCTAAGGTATGTACCAATGGGGGCTCCGAATCCGGAGACTTGTTTTGGCCAATCGTGACATCCACGAAGGGCGCTCCGAATCCGGAGACTTACTCGGCCCTAAGGTGTCATGCACCGAAGGGGCTCCGAATCCGGAGACTTATTCGGCCCTAAGGTATGTACCAATGGGGGCTCCGAATCCGGAGACTTATTCGGCCCTAAGGTGTGTACCAGAGGGGGCTCCGAATCCGGAGACTTGTTTTGGCCAATCGTGACATCCACGAAGGGCGCTCCGAATTCGGAGACTTGTTTTGGCCAATCGTGACATCCACGAAGGGCGCTCCGAATCCGGAGACTTGTTTTGGCCAATCGTGACATCCACGAAGGGCGCTCCGAATCCGGAGAATTATTCGGCCCTCAGGTATGTACCAATGGGGGCTCCGAATCCGGAGACTTGTTTTGGCCAATCGTGACATCCACGAAGGGCGCTCCGAATCCGGAGACTTATTCGGCCCTAAGGTATGTACCAATGGGGGCTCCGAATCCGGAGACTTATTCGGTCCTAAGGTGTGTACCAGAGGGGGCTCCGAATCCGGAGACTTGTTTTGGCCAATTGTGACATCCACGAAGGGCGCTTCGAATTCGGAGACTTGTTTTGGCCAATCGTGACATCCACGAAGGGCGCTCCGAATCCGGAGACTTATTTTGGCCAATCGTGACATCCACGAAGGGCGCTCCGAATCCGGAGGCTTACTCGGCCCTAAGGTGTCATGCACCGAAGGGGCTCCGAATTCGGAGACTTATTCGGCATTTAAATGTTGAGCGCAAACATGTAAGAACACGAAACCTTGCATTACAACGACATGTGTACAAGTATCAAGCCCACAGGTCGGGTCATTGATAAAATTTACGTAGATGTGTTGAATTCCACGGCCGTGGCAGGCTTCTTCCTGACATGTCGGAGAGCCGATATGCCCCTACGCCTGCGACGGAATCTATCTGATAGGGGCCGTCCCAGTTCGGACCAAGCTTTCCATCGGCTGGCCTCCGGTCGGCTGGCAGTACCTTCTTTAGGACCAGTTCACCTGGATTGTAGCGGCGCAACTGAACTCGAAGATTGTATGACTTGGCAAGCTGCTGCTGATATCGTGCCATGGACGCTAAGGCGCGGTCTCTCCGTTCTTCGATCAGAACCAGGTCCAGAGCGAGCATCATGTCATTTCGGCCTGTGTCGAAGGCTTGCGATCTCAGAGTTGGCAAGCCGATCCCTAGGGGTAAGATTGCCTGGGTTCCGAAGCATAAGGCAAACGGCGTTTCCCGGTAGATCGTCTTGGCGTTGTTCGATGGGCCCACAGTACACTCGGCAACTCTTCAACCCATCTGCCTTTGGCGTTTTCCAGCCTCTTTTTAATGCCGTTCAAGATGGATTTGTTTGAAGCTTCCGCTTGACCGTTACTTTGGGGGTAGGCTGGCGTAGAGAAGTAGGGCTCAATACCATATTTGCTGCACAATTCTCGATATACGCCACAATCGAACTGAGTACCATTATCTGAGATCAATGCTCGTGGTATGCCGAATCGTGTAATGATGTTCCTCCACACGAAGCGCTTAATGTCGGAATCCCGTATATGGGTTAGAGCCTCCGCTTCGACCCACTTTGTGAAGTAATCGGTTGCTACGATCAAAAATCGCTTGTTCCCTGGGGCCCTTGGCAATGGTCCCACGATATCGAGTCCCCACTGAGCAAACGGCCAGGGGCTTGTGATAGAATTCAAAGCCTCTGCCGGCTGATGAGTTAATGGGGAGAACTTTTGCATTGTTCGCATTTCTTGACATAATTTTCTGCGTCGGCTCTCATCGTCGGCCAATAATATCCCTGTGTTATCGCCCGATGGGCCAGGGAGCGTCCCCCCGAATGGGCACCACAACTGCCATCATGTATCTCAGTGAGCAGCTCCTCTACTCTGTCCGGGTGCACGCATTCCAAGTATGGTCCAGAGAGGGACTTTTTGTAAAGCCCTCCTTGTGGATCTAAGTAATACCGCAGGGCCTTGTTTCGCAGTTTGTGTGCTTCTTTTTTGTCCTCTGGGAGTTGCTCAGAAGAAAGGAATGCAGCAATGGGGTCCTTCCAACTAGGAGCGGATTCTATAAGATTGATGTGGGTTTCCTCCGGAGCGCCGATACTTGGTTTTGGGACGAAACCTACTTCGATGGTACGCTTGAGCTCGGAGTTGATGGCGGAGGCTAAACAGGCCAGGGCATCCGCGTGTGTATTTTGATCGCGTGTTACTTGGTTTAGTTCATGATGGTCGAATTTTGTCAGCAAGGAGTTAGCCGTTTTCATGTAGGCCGCCATACGCTCGTCTCTTGCCGCGTACTCCCCCTTTAGCTGGTTGATTACCAATTTTGAGTCGCAAAACACCAACAGCCGCCGCGCGCCGAGCAGATGCGCGTTCCGCAGTCCGGCTAAAAGGGCTTCGTATTCGGCTTCGTTATTTGATGCTTCGAAGCCGAGCTTGACGGCCTGCTCAATTACTGCGCCGTCTGGAGACATAATTACTACGCCGGCGCCGCTGCCCCGTTGGTTAGATGACCCATCACAGTATAATTGCCAAATGTCCCCAACATAAATTCTCCAATCTGGCTTCGACCGATCTTCGGCCTTTGGCTGGAGGTCATCAGGCTTGAGGTCGGCAAGCCCTCCTGTGAATTCGGCAACAAAGTCGGCAAGCACCTGCCCCTTGATTGCGGTTTTGGGTAAAAACTGAATGTCGTATTGGCCGAGTTCGAGAGCCCACTTCGAAACACGCCCTGATGCTTCTGCATTCCGTAGTACTGACCGGAGGGGATAGTCTGTTAGCACCCTAATGCTGTGTGCTTGGAAATAATGCATCAGTTTTCTTGCTGCCATGACCAAGGCTAGGACGAGTTTTTCCAGCGGTAGGTAGCGTGTTTCGGCGTCCACCATTGCCTTGCTCACATAATACACTGGCTGTTGCTGCCCTTCCTCCTCTTTTAATAATACGGCGCTGACAGCCCTGTCGGAGACTGCCAATATAGGATGAGGGGGTCGCCGGTAGCGGGCGTTGTTAGAAGAGGTACTGTCCGGAGGTAGGTCTTCAAACCGTTAAAAGCTGCTTCGCATTCGGCGGACCATTCGAAAGCTCTGCCCAAACGTAGTGTTTGAAAGAATTGTCTGCATCGGTCTGTAGATCGGCTGATGAACCTGTTGAGTGCAGCAGCCATTCCCATCAACTTTTGGACTTCTTTCACAGAACGGGGGGAACTCAGCTCCAAAATTGCTGTGACTTGCCTCGGGTTGGCTTCGATTTCTCGGTGGTTGACGATATAACCCAGGAATTTGCTGGAGCCGATTCCGAATGCGCATTTGGAAGCGTTTAGCTTCATTCCGTATTTGCGTAGGGTATTTAAGGTCTTTTCCAGATCGGCTATATGGTTTTGCTCTTCTTTGGATTTGACCACCATGTCATCGATGTATACTTCCATAGTGTGTCCAAGCTGTTCTTTGAACATTGTGGTGACCAGTCTTTGGTAAGTTGCCCCTGCATTCTTCAGTCCAAAAGGCATAACCTTGTAGCAGTAGGTACCTCTTGGAGTGAGAAATGCGTTTTGTCCTGATCATCCGGATTCATGGCGATCTGATGGTAGCCCCTGTAGGCATCGAGGAAACTCATGCGCCGATGGCGTGCCGTCGCATCGACGAGTTGGTCGATTCTTGGTAAGGGGAAGCAGTCTTTGGGGCAAGCTTTGTTCAGATCTGTGAAATCGACGCACACTCGCCAAGTTCCATTTTTCTTTTTCACCACCACGGTGTTGGAGAGCCACGTGGGGTAGGTGACTTCTCTGATTGCCCCGGCGTCAAGCAGTTTGTCAACTTCTTCTACAACGGCGGCGGTGTGTTTTGCGGAGGATCGCCGGCCTTTCTGAATGATCGGCTTGCACCGGGGGTCGACATTTAGATGGTGTTGTGAGACTGACGGGTCTATTCCCGGCATCTCGTATGGAGTCCACGCAAAGACGTCGAGGTTGCCGAGTAAGAAAGTGATCAGCTGCTGTCTGTCGACCTGGCTCAGAGAGGCGCCGATCATAAAAAACTTTTCCGGGCTTCCATCAATGTCAACCCGGTCTAAACCTTCCGTGGCCTTTTCGTCTGGTTGGCGCCCGACGTCATCCAGAACCTCTCGACTGGGCACTTCGATGGAATTTACTTGCAGTTCCTTCGGCGTCTTGGCGGCGAGAAGATAACATGTTTCGCTGACTGTTGAGAGCCACGGATCTGCTCAACGCCGTATTCCGTTGGGAAACGTAGTAGCTGGTGGTAGGTGCTTGGGACGGCCTTCAGGGTATGCAACCATGATCGCCCCATGATGAGATTGTACGGGGACGGTAACCTAACGACCAAGAATTCCACGTCCACCGTTCTGGAGCCAGCTCGAACGGGTAGACTGATCTTTCCCAATGGGTACTCCGGGTTGGCGTTGAAGCCGAATAGTGGATAAGGAGCGGGAGTCAGATCCGAATCGTTGAACCCGAGTTTGATGAAGGTTTTATAGTACATAACCTCCGAAGTGCTTCCCTGGTCGATAAGGACGCGTTCGACGGTGAATCTGTTTACGCGCAGCGCGACAACCAGAGGATCTACGTGGGGGAGTGTTATGCCGCTCAAATCAGAGTCGTCGAAGGTGATGCTTGGCGCTTCTCGGAGCCGGGGTCGCTTTGTTGGTGTGAGCTGATGCTGGGGGCCTGGAAGTGACTGGATTGCATGTACAGTCGGGGCTATCGGCAGGCTGTATATCATGTGTACAGTGTCAAGCGGGACGTCTTTTGGGCGACGTGAATCCTCTGTCACCGCGTCAAGGTAATCGGTTAAGGCGCGGTGACCTCGAGTCGTTGAGGGCCTGCCCTTGGGGATCGCTCAGGAACTTTGAGCCTTGCCCGCTCGGACTTTGCTTTTTCTAAGGCCAAATCGCGGCGAAGGCGTTCGTTCTCAGCGATGATGTTGTCCAAACTCTGTTGGATCTGTCTGGCTTGTTCTGTGGTCGCTTGCATCATTTCCTTCGTTGAAGTCGTTGGTGAGTTAAAGCTCGAGACGCGTCGCTGCGCGACAATTTCTTTTCCGAGCGTATTTGCCGGAGCGAAGTCGTCTCTCTGTGCAGTTTCGTCGGTGGCCATCGGAGGATCGTTAGTCGCGTCTTTCATAGATATATTTGAGTATTCCCACAGACGGCGCCAATTGTGGGGATATGGTTTGGAAATACTCTTCGAATCCTGGAAGACGCCAGTGATCCTCAGCTAGTCACCTGCAAAGACACAAATACTCCGGCCGGTGGTGCCGGAATTAGCACTCCGACGGACAAGTCAGTTCTTCTACTCAAGAAAGCTTGTTCGCTAAGTTTTTAGAAATGATTCTTACATACCTCCATAGATCCGAAGCTCTTGTATTTATATCCATTTTTTGGGCCTCGGGGCCAGAGTCTACTTTTTATTTAATATTCTTCCTTTTGTCCTGACATGCCTTCTCAAGTCTATTCGGCCTTAAATTCATAGTCGGCATCTTGGTTGAGCCGAATGGAGCCGTTCAATTCCCGGCTCCCCGGGTATATCAGATTTCGTTTCCCTGTGAATTCGGCTCCCACAGTTTACAATCTGTATAGGCCGTTCCTCGTAAGTGTAGTCATCACTCAACACTATCCGAGTAGGCTCAATCACATGGAATGGATCCCGAAGATAATCTCTCAACATGGAGATGTGGAAGACGTTGTGCATATGCTCCATTTCAGGAAGAAGCGCAACTTGATACGCCACCGGATTGATTTTCTCAATCACTTCATACGGCCCGACATATCTCGGCGCTAACTTCCCTTTGACTCCAAAACGAGTCTGGCCTTTCATTGGTGTCACTTTCACAAACACGTGATCACCCACTTCATATTCCCGGTCTCGTCTTCTAACATCTGCATAACTTTTCTGTCGGCTCTGTGCAGTTTTCAGTCTTTGCTGTATCAGTTTTATCTTTTTAGTCGTCTCATATACGATCTCGGGCCCAAGCAAAGGCCCATCTCCAACTTCTGCCCAGCAGATCGGAGATCTACACTTTCTGCCATACAATGCCTCGAAAGGCGCCATACCAATACTCGAATGGTAGCTGTTGTTGTAGGCGAATTCAGCCAATGGCAAATGACTTTCCCAGTTTCCCTGAAAATCAAGGACGCACATTCTCAATAGATCCTCTAAAGTCTGGATGGTCCTTTCTGACTGTCCATCTGTCTGAGGATGATAGGCACTACTCAGCCTCAATTCAGTTCCCAATGAAGTCTGTAGGCTCTGCCAAAACCTCGATGTAAACTTCGAATCCCTGTCAGAAACAATGGATACAGGCACTCCATGCAGTCTAACAATTTCATCAATATAAATTACAGCCAACTTGTCGGCATTATAAATTGTCTTGACAGGTAAGAAGTGAGCAGATTTGGTCAGTCTATCAACAATAACCCAAATTGAATCCATACCTTTTCTGGAGCGAGGTAACCCAACGATAAAGTCCATCGTGATATGCTCCATTTCCACTCTGGTATGGGTAAGGGTTGCAATAATCCGGCAGGTCGTTGATGTTCAGCTTTGACTTGTTGGCAATGCAGACATTTCGCTACAAAGTCAGCAATTTCTTTCTTCATTCCCGGCCACCAGAAATTCTGTTTCAGATCTTGGTGCATTTTCGTATTCCCCAGGGGGATAGACAATTTTGAATTGTGGCCCTCTTGCAGCACTCTTCTTTTCAGTTCAGTGTCATTCGGCACACACAGTCTTTCTTGAAATTTCAGTACATTGTTCTCAAATTTGAAACCCGGTCTCGGCTTAGACTCTCTTTCTTCGATGATCTTTTTCAAAAAGTCATCCAGTTGTTGTTTCTCCTTAACTTCTTTAATCAATGCCGGTTGAGCAGAAATGGCAGCTAGCGTTCCACCTTGTTCTCTCAAAACAACTTCAATTTCAGACTTTTCAAGGTCACAAAGCAGCTCTTTCTGTCCGGTGAGCAAACAAGCTAGGTTGGCAATTGATTTCCGGCTCAGTGCATCGGCAACGGTATTAGCTTTTCCCGGGTGATACAGAGTCTGTAAGTCATAATCTTTAATCAGTTCTAGCCATCTCCGTTGTCTCATGTTCAGTTCTTTTTGTGTGAAGAAATATTTCAAACTCTTGTGATCGGTATATACTTCACATGTCGCCCCATACAGATAGTGACGCCAAATTTTTAGTGCAAACACCACCGCAGCCAGTTCCAAATCATGGGTCGGGTAGTTCTTTTCATGTGGTCTCAACTGTCGGGAAGCATAGCAATAACTCTCCCATTCTGCATTAAAACACACCCCAAACCCTTATGAGAAGCATCACTAAATACAGTATAACCATCCGTACCTGAAGGTAGAGTAAGGACCGGTGCAGTTACAAGTCGAGTTTTCAATTCTTGAAATGCTGTTTCCCTCTGGTCAGTCCAGTCAAATGACGTCCCCTTCTGAGTTAACTGAGTCAATGGTAGGGCAATTTTGGAGAAGTCTTTGACAAATCTTCTGTAATATCCAGCCAATCCCAAAAAGCTTCGGACTTCAGTCACATTTGTTGGTCTAGGCCAGTTCACTACAGCTTCAATTTTCTGCGGATCAACAGAAATTCCATCTTTGCTAACAACATGCCCCAAAAACATCACATGATCAAGCCAAAACTCACATTTAGACAGTTTAGCATACAGTTTCTGTTCTCTTAGGGTTTGTAGGGCAAGTCTCAGATGGTGTTCATGCTCTTCTACACTTTTTGAATAAATCAGTATGTCATCAATAAATACCACAATGAAATCATCAAGGTATGGTTTAAAAATTCTGTTCATAAGGTCCATAAAAGCAGCAGGGGCATTCGTGACTCCGAATGGCATAACTAAAAATTCATAATGGCCATACCTCGTTCTAAAAGCAGTTTTATCGATGTCCTCTGGTTTAACTTTCAGTTGATGATACCCCGATCTGAGATCAATCTTGGAAAACACTTGCGCACTCTGTAACTGGTCAAACAGGTCATCGATACGTGGTAAAGGATATTTATTCTTTACAGTTACCTTGTTCAGTTCGCGGTAATCAATGCACAGTCTCAGTGAGCCATCTTTCTTCTTTACAAACAAAACAGGTGCACCCCACGACGAAGTACTGGGTCTGATGAACTTCTTGTCTAGTAGTTCTTGCAATTGCACTTTCAATTCTTTCAATTCAGTTGGAGCCATTCTGTAAGGAGCTTTCGATACAGGCTGTGTTCCCGGAATCACATCAACGGTGAATTCAATCTCCCTGTCAATCAAATCCCCTGGCAGATCATCTGGAAATACATCTGGGAATTCTCTGACTATAGGAATACAATTCATATCAGTTTTAACACTATCATCAGTAGGCACAGTCAGCACAGAACACAGATATCCTTTACACCCCTTTCTAATTAATTTAACAGCTTTTACTGAAGAAATCAAGTACGGAGGAGGTACTACTCCAACCCCATTAAACACAAATTCAGGTAAGCCAGGTGGACGGAAAACAACTTGCTTGGTCACACAATCAATGGTGGCATGATATTTTTGTAACCAATCCATCCCCAATATTACATCAAAATGATCAATGTTCAATGGCAGTAAATCAATAAACAGATGCATATCCCCAACAATAATCTCACAAGCAGGATACATATAAGCACATGTCATGGATCCTCCTACGGGTGATGATACAGCTAGCAGATAGTTCATAGGTTCTAAGGGTCTATTCAATTTCCGTGAAAAAACATGGGACACATAAGAATGTGTAGACCCCGAATCAATCAATACATATGCATTCTGAGTACAAATAGAGAGAATACCTGACACAACGATCTCAGTATTTTGCACGTCTCCCGGTACTAGGGCAAACACTCGGCCCTACCTCATAGGCTCTTTCCCGGTAGCTTTGGGGTTAGGCTTTGGTGCTACAGTTGATGCTGCGGCGCTGCCTGCAGCTTTACTATTGCCCAGAGCAGTGGAAGGGCAATCTTTCACCATGTGGCCCACCTTGCCACACCTGTAACATGCACCAGAAATTTTATAACAAACTCCTTTATGGTTCTTACCACATTCGGAGCAGGGCGGTATGGAACCACTCCCTTGGCTGGGGCTATTTGTTAACCCCGTATTTTGCTTCTTGTTCAGTTGATTATGCTTGCCTTTCTTAAATTTGGAATTCTGCCTTTTACCATGCCATTCAGTTGTTGGTGTTTCAGATTGTTTCACTGCTGCAATGTTTGACTCGGCCATCAAAGCTCGGTCAAGAACACCTACATAAGTCGGTAATTTCAGTACACTTATTCGATCCAGTATCGCAACATTCAGGCCGCCTTCAAATCTCCTGGCCTTCTTGTATTCAGTATCCACCATATGTGGTGCATATCGAGCAAGTCCGGTAAACTTTGTTTCATATTCAGCAACAGACATTGTGCCCTGTTTTAACTGTTCAAATTCAGTGACCTTCCTGTCCCTAACACACTGAGGAAAGTACTTTTCGAAGAAGGCTACTTTAAACTGAGCCCAAGTCATAACTGTATCATCATCACGAGTAAGCATCCACCACCTTCTCGCCTCTTCTTGCAAAGTGAAGGTGGCCAACAGTACCTTATGTGCCTCCGAACACGGAAACACTTCAAACAGTTTCTCAGTCTCCAGAACCCAAGCTTCAGCCTTCAATGGCTCAAGGCCTCCCTGAAAGGATGGCGGTTTCAACTTGCTGAATTTCTGGGTAAGAGCAATAATATCCCCATCATTTGCATTCACATTTTGTGCATTCACATTCTGGTCCGGCTGTACCGGAGGAGGAGGTGGGGGCTGTTGGTTCTGTTGTTGGTCCAGTCTAGCAGTTATCAGTTCCATCATTCGTTCCAGTCTGGCCATTCTGGCCTCAGAGGATGAGGATTCAGTTTCATTTGCAGTGCTTGCATTATCCATTTCACTATAAGCAGTTACAACAAGTATAAACATAAACAGTTGCATACTTAGACAGTTATCACATTAACATGTATTCAGTCATAACATAGCCACACACTTTTCAAGTTCATGAAATGCCCTAATCACTTTTCTAGGACACCCTATAGCTCATTTGGACACGTGTGTGCGGTATAACTCGTGGTTAAGTATCGCTCTGATACCACTCTGTCACGACCCAAACCCGGCCCTATGGGTTTAGTACCGTAACCGGCCAGTAATCCGAGATTACCGAAGGCCTGCTTAACAGTAATACAGTAAAACAGAGTACAGGGCCTGGCGGAAGCCAATACAGTAAATAAATAATGTCCATTGAGCTGTGACAGTCTGTATGCCAAAAAGATTTTTCATGCATTCACACGTTCAGAACAGTACAGTCTATACAAAATTTACAGTCACACAGTATAGGGACCTAATCCCTTGATAACAGTACAGTTAGTAGTTGACAGTCTATACAGTACTCCAAAACAGTACGGAGACAGACGGGGGAAAAACATAACACCCCAAAGCCATAGCATGGCAACTCGGAACTTCGCGGTGAGGCACATAGGCTGGCTTGACAAAATCGGAGTCTAACCCACGCTCCTAGCTCCGATCTGGTGGCTGAGCACCTACATATATATATATAAACAGTGAGCTAAAGCCCAGTGAATAACATAATGCGTAAAGAGGTTAAGAATGAAATGTCCTTACAGTAATGAAAACAGTTCATTAAACAGTCTTTCAGTCAGAACAGTTATTCAGTCATATGTGGTACATCCATTAGCATAGCAGTAAACAGTAGGTCTTAAAGACCGAACAGTAATGATGGCCATCAGTCAGTAAACAGTAGTGGTTCCACGAGGGAACCGACAGAGATCTCTGTAACAGTAACAGTAAACAGTAGGTGCTAAGGATGCCACAGTACAGTTCGGAAATAAAGGACATACATTCATTCAGTAAATAATACCAGTTAGTAAACAGTTCAGTTCAGTATTCGAAAGATAATCATTTTGAACATATCTTTACACAATTGTTACTCACAGAGTTTGGGCTACAGTATGCTAGAGTGTGTCCCCCAGTCGCCAACCCTACACAGTTCACAGGTTGAACACACACTAAGCTACACAATTGGGAAATATCATAACTTAATCCCTAATCAGCCTTGGTGTGTTCTACATCTATATCCTCATTAAGATGCCTTAAACTAGGCCTAAGAATGCCTAGAATGGGATGAGGATGCAAAAATACACTTAGAAAACATTTTGCAAAGTTTGCTGAAAATAGGAGCCTCGCTCGAGTGAGCCTTCCTTCGCTCGAGCGAGATTCCAAAATCAAAGGCTTCGCTCGAGCGAGAAATTCTTCGCTCGAGCGGTCTGTTAAACAGTAAAAGTACTGGATGCTGTGATTTTACGCGCGATGGTCGCGCGATGCTCGCTCGAGCGGAGTCCTGGACAAAGGTGCTCGCTCGAGCGAGGAATCCTTCGCTCGAGCGAGGAGGCCAAATCTGGAATTTCCAGATTTGTCTTCCAAGTTCGAACTAAGCATTCAACCACTCCAAACTCGACCTCTTGGGCTCAAATTCTGGAAAACATATCTAATTTCATTGTATAACAAGTTTCAAAGCTCAATTTATGAATTCAAGCCCCAAAGGTGAATCAATTAAAACCATTTTACAAACCCATTTTTCATAAACATGGAGAAATGCAAACATGCATGAAATCCAACCAAATTCAACCTTCAAAGCTTGTCCAAATGGACTCATTCTTCAAAAACATGATGAATTCATGGACTCAAGCCTAACTATGAACATGCATGTACAATTTTACCATGAATTCAACTCAAACTCAACAATACCCACACGCATGCAAGAATTAAGTCATAATACAACACTATTGAACCAATCTATGTCTTAGCTCTATAATTTGCCATGAATCTAGCAAGAACCAACCTTAAATGCAACAATGGGTGGTTGATATACATACCTAAGTCTTCAATTGAGAGCCTAGGAGATAGTGGCATTTAGGTAATTACACCAATTCAAGTAATTTAATCCATTTGATCTAATTTAGTCATACCTAATCACATTTTAAATAAATATACCATAAAATCAGATAAATTCTACTGTTCATGAAATACTAAACGGTTTCTACTTCGGCCGCCGATAAGGCCTTCAATTTACAGTTTAAACACAAAAAGCACGAACAGATAATCAATTAATCGAAAAGATAAAAATGCAATACAATAGCTATGCTCAGTCAATTCAGTTCCAGTTTTCAATCAGTCCATTCAGTACTTCAGTTGGTTCAATTATCAGTCATAAGCAGTCCAGTTTAGCAGAAATCAGTATATAATTCAGTAATTTATCGGTAAACAGTATGGGGGTTGTTGCAGTTGGACAAGGTCATCCCACTTCACCCCCCCATTCCCCCTCCACTCCTTCACCTGTTTTACCCTATTATTTGCCTCTACCTCCAGCCTTGGCTCCACCGACTTGATGAGAATCTTCCACATCATGCGCACCCCCCCTCCCGCCATTTGTTGATACATAAAACCACCTTAGTCTCCACCCCTTCACTGACGATGGCAAACTCGCCACTAATCCTCTACCTGCGACCGCCTGCAAGGTCACCCATGTTTCTTGTTGACCAGAGGCCTTGTAGTAAGAAAAGAACTCATTCACCGTCATCGTTGCCCCACCGGTCGCCTATGGCCATGCAATCGCGCAGGCCAATAATATTTTCCACGCGTTGGGCATAAGTTGACCTGGCGCCACCTCCAACCGGTTCAGTACGTCCACCACTATTTGTGGCAACAGCAACCTCAGACCTCTCCTGCAACGCCTCCTCGTACAATGTAAACTCCATCGGATGCTCATCTGACGCCCTCTCCTTGGCCATCGGCAACTTCAACTCTATCTCCGCAGGAATCGGGTACTTCTTACACACCTCCTCCAACTCATCTGCTGTAAACGTCGATTTGTTAGCCTTGGTGTACCAGTGTTTAGGTCCCACTTGGCTAATCGGCCTCGCAGCCACGATCATTGTGGATGGACGAGGTCGCACTGTTTGCTCTACTCCTCTTTCCTCCCGCTTCTCCGTCCTATATCGCTCTGCCAAATCCACCACGTCGTCTTCACCCAACGCCTCTAATCTCATGGCTAGCGCTTCATCTCGAGCCATCTCTTTTACGTTTCCGTATATTGCTTCGGACGCAGGCGCGATGAAGTTCGCAAATTGTTGGAGGGGAGTGTCACATGAAACGAATGAGGTTAGATCTGGGAGGTGTTGGTTTCTCGCAATGAGATATGTACAACGGATAACTCCAAATGCCCACGGTTTGCCTATTTGCCAAGGATTAAGGTTAAAATTCGCCAGTTTGAAAATTTCAAAAAGTTATAACCCCTGCCTTTTCTACGTCCTATCCTAGTCCTAATATTTCGCTTCCTACTAACGCATCACTTCTCTCACCATTGGTTTAGATCTTACCACATGTACAACCACGATTCCCCCTATTTTCTCCTTCTCCTTCTATTCCACTTCATATTATCACGTGCCTTATCACTCTTCGAGCCCCACGCGCCACCGCCACCACCTCTCATTTGACCTCCCTTCGCGGTCGGCTCTTTTCTCGATCGGTCTCTGCAGTCGACCCCCTTTCGCGGACGGTTCTCCTCTCGATCGGTCTCCGTACTCGACCCTTCTTTTTGCGGTCGGTTCTCCTTTCGGTCGGTCACCGCGCTTGACCCCCTTCGCGGTCGACTCTCCTCTCGGTCGGTCTTCTCGCTCGACCCCCCTTTCGCAGTCAGCCCACCTCTTTGTCGGTCTCCGCGCTCGACCCCCCTTCGCAGTTGGCTCTCCTCTCGGTCAATCCTCACGCTCGGCCCCACACACCCCCCATCTTCATTTTTATTCCCTTCGTTGGACTAAAATTGCACTTGGGAATGGAGGACTACTGACATCGATGGGCCCACAAAAGCTTTTGGCTCACCACTTAGAACCCAATTCACGGTTCAAGCACTAAAGCCCAACACCATTGAGAACCCAACGTTGCACCAGGAACCAATGGCATCTAAACACTTGCCAAGAAGGGAACCAGCCACGTAAGCAGACAAAGATCCTGCAGAGTTATTGCACCACACATCAGCCATTAATAAGGCTCCTACAACATTAAATGCGATAACCCTTTCACGTCGGAACGGGCAGCCTCACCGTGAACAATGCAAGTTAGAGTATAGACTTTCGGCCAACATGACAGGTCGGAGTGAACAAGAAAATGATTGACAAAGGATATAAGGAGGCTTCCAAGACACACCAAAGGTTTAAGTTCTCTATTCTTATTCTCTCCCTCTCTCCACACCATCAATCTCCTCTCTTCTAACTTAATTGTCGGAGGGTCCGCAGGGGGACTCCCGTTCCCCGTTGGATATTTTTGCAGGCACAACGGCGAGCTCAGTGACTGGAGAAAGGTCTAGGAAGCATGGGTCTGCCCAACTCACCCTCTTTTGGATCAGTAATATTATCAAAACCTAAAGTGCCAAAATAAAAAAAAAATAAAAAAAAAATTCAAGACCAAAGTAAAAAAATACCAAACATAAAGAGGTTAAAATATAATTTATTTATAAAAAAAAATTGACTAAATATTAGAAAAGATAAAAGTATTTACGTTTCTCATTTTATATTCGTGAAAATCTAACAACCTATGGGAACCCAATGTGCTCTTGTATGACATGGCCTTGTTCAAGAAGTTGATTATTTTAGTAAGTTATTTTAATTTTTATCTAGTTTAGTAGAGTAAATTTTTTGTGTTTAAGAAGATAGTTGAATTTTTTGTAATTAAATGCGATGTTTGTAAAAAAAAAGTAAAATAATTATAGATTTGATGTGACATTTTAGACTCGTCTGTGAAATTGATTATTTTAATAGGCTATTTTAGTTTTTGACTATTTTAGTAGGCCAAACTTTTGTATTTGGATAGATGGTTAAATTTTTTTATAATTTGATGTGATGTTTGAAAAAAAAAAAAGTGAAATGATTATAAATTTAATGTGACATTTTATCTTATTGACTATTTTAGCCATTAAAAAAATTCAAAAATCTATTTCTCAAATAGAACCTTTGTCTTATTAACTATTTTAGCCTATTTTATTTTATTTTATTTATAATTTTTAGTCAAAATATCACCCAAACCTAACTGGCCAAACACTCCCTATCACAGTCAATAAACCGCGCCTTGTTTTCCAAGAATTAATCAAGTGAAACAAATTATTAGTTTCATTAATTAATCATGAATAATGCTATATCGCCACCATTGAAATGAAAATTTTGGCCGGCTGGTTTAAAATGAGATGACCCAATCTACCATATAAATAAGGGTAACCTATCAATAGGTCCTACTTGGGAGACTTATTATCTAATAGATCCTACTTTGAGACTTATTACCCATTAAGTCCTATTTGATATAATTTATTAAGTGATAAAGATAAATTTATCAGTCTTTTTTTTTTATGAATAATTTTATAGTGATAAATTTATCAGTCTCTTTTTTTATGAATAATTTTTTAGTGATAAATTTATCACTCTCTTATTTTTATAGTGTTAAATTTATTAGTTAGGACCTGTAGGTAAATAAGTCTAGTGAATAGGACTAATTGGTAAGTACCCCTATAAATAAAGGGCCCTTTTAGGAAGAATAAAAAATGATAAAAGTTAGTTTTTAATTTATTTTGAATCATATTATCTCTCACATTCTTTATATATATTTTCCAAAAACAAGTAAAAAAAATTAATTTTTAACCATATTCTCAAAATAGGCCAAAATTATTATAATAAATCACAAATATATTTTTTAAGACTTATTTAAGATATGGATTGTCTTTTGTAGTAAAAAAAAATTAACATTTTTTATTTAACATAATTATGTAAAAAAATAAAATTCTAATTATAAAATTACTTTAATTATTAATTAAAATAAATTTATGATATCATTAAAAATTATTAATTGAATTGATAATTTATTAATAAAATAGATCATTTGTTATGAAATTATAAACTTTAAGGGACAGGCAAATCATATTTTAAGCAAGCTTCAATAAGTGTATTTGTAATTTACCTAAATTATTAAGAACAAATTAACCACCCTAAAATTTTGAAAAAATACAATAAGTTGCATAAGTTTGACATAATTACATCAATTTTTCTTTTAGTAAAACAAAACCAAGTGAAATAGATTTTGTAATGACACAAAGATAAACAAGTTAAAATATACACTTCGATAATATAAATATAAATACTAATAATATATATATAAAAAAGAGGTAAATGCTAATAAGTGCCCTCTAGACATTGTTTAATATTGAGAGTGTGTAAAAAGTGTCTTAAAAAAATATAAAAATGTTAAAAAGTGTATTAATTTTAATAAAAGTGCATTGAATTTAGTAAAAAAATGTTTTGTGTCCTTTAATTTTTTTTGTCTTTTACTTATGTCCTAGGATACTTGTTAGCAAAACTCCAAAAAAAATATGACAATTTCATTTTTTTATTTATACCACTAACAAATTACGGATGAAAAAATAACCACAAGTATTATGTGAATTAAAAATTTACAAGAATCTAATGTATGCTAAACTTGTGGAGTTCAATGTATTTTTTTTCTCGAATTTCAAGAAAAGCTAGTATAGCGTACCCAATTAATAATATTACGATTACTACATGTATATATCAAAAGTTATAGAGCATCTCATATCATGTGTCACTATTGCATTAATTTAATCTCTTTATCACCCATATATATATTATCAATACAATGATGAAATTGTGAAATACTAAATAACTTTTACTATTTTATATATAATTTTTAGAACAAATTGCAATACACGCTGAGGTTTATGAAAATTACATTTGACTCTCATAAGCTATGAAAAATATGTTTCAATTCTTAAAGTTTCAAAATCGTAAAACAAATAACCTCTCTTATTAGTTAATCGTTAGGTTGACTAAAAGAATTTAATGATATTAATAATTTTTTATTTAAATACCAAATTTACCCTCAAAAAGTTTTATTCTTTTTATACATCAATAAAATTCTTCAACCAACCATAACTATTTTATTTCCAATGTTCACATTGTATTGTGAGTTGAGAGTTATAAGGTAGAGGTAATATAGGAAAGATAATGAGATGAATACTCAACACAAAGAACAACTACGAGTTTGATAGAAAATGAGATACTCTCTCTTGTATAATTTAATTTTCAATAATAAACTGATTTACCCTAAGACTTGGAGCTCTTATTTATAAAGGAGCTAATCATAATTATAATAGGAAATAAGCTAGGGAAATGTAAAGCTTGCTAGTCAAGCCTAAATCAAAGACAACCAAAGACAGAAAGATTTTAGTCAAGCTCAAATATGGAAACTAAAATAAAAATTAAATATTTTGGAAAAAACCTAGTCCCAAACAGATTCTCCAAGACCAAATAATTAGTAAAACAAATATTTTCAAAGAGGGCAAAAATACGTGATTAGAGGCCTAAATAGTGAAAATTGGTTGAAATCCATTGTATAACATTGGAAAGCAATGGGCATTGATCGTGATGCCATTTTCCATGTCTCAATTGAATCTCAAGTTATTCCGAGCATGCGTCATTTCGCGTTTATTAGTACTTTTACCCTTTGCCTTGTTGTCCATGAGTTTCAGAAACTCTATGGTCAAACACTCTGCATTAGATATCTTGGTTAATAACAATCAATTTTGGACAACGGCAACAGCATCTAAATATCAATTGTCAACTGCTTAGCATGGAATCTCATCCTTCAAGCACTAATTATCAATGTCCACGATGAACCATAATTGTAAGGCCCCTGAAATATGTATTTACTTCTCAGAACCTAATGATGAATTATTTTCTTAAAGCCATCGTTTACTTGAATTAATTTGAATCTTGTCAGTTAGCAATTGCTATTTTTATTTTTATCAAAACAGAAATTCCCTAACCTAATTTAATTCTACCTAGGTTACATGTATTTAACTTCAATCCCTCATTTATATATATATATATATATATATTTTATTTCAAAACTTGCCCCCAAAATAGTAATTATATCTTGTACCATGGTATGCCATCAATCTTGCATATATATATATATATGTGTGTGTGTATATACACCTTGAGGGATGTGCCTAGGACCTAAATTAATAAAAAATTTACCCCATCACACTCCCCCAAGGCTAGCCCTCCTAGGGAAGGGAGAAAGGAGCCAATTTTCCAAGATGATGATTATGAAATCCTAGAGAAATACAACCTAGTGATCTACCTAGGATACAAAATCTAAGAATTGGTTTTATTACAACTAGATTTGGCCTTAACCAATGGAACAAGCCTCCTAAGACCCTTCTATTCCTTTAGAATTCAAGAAAAATCCTAACTTTCCATCCAATCCCAACTAAAGGGCTTTTATGTCCTTTTACCCCAAATTTGCCTATATATACCACACCCTCCCTAGCTTGCAAATATACACACAACACACTCACTCACACACATTTTGGTTAGAAAGAGAGAGGAGAGCAAGGAAGAGAAATCTAGAGGAGAAGAAGGAGGAAGAAAAGAGAGTTTCTTGTGCAAAGCTTGGAGGGCAAGCCACCAACACAACCCTCTCTTCATTTTCTTTTCTAATACATGTTTTTAAAGATCCTAAATAAAGTTTCAGATCTGTTATTATCAAGCTCCTATGTTAAAAATACTAAGATTTGAGTATTGTCTACATCTCTCTTGTATTCTACCCATTTTGGCACAAAACGATCTTCTTTTGTACAAATCTCTCAACTTTTCAAGGGTACTCTTTCAAACAAATTTTCTGAGTTAAACATGTGATAGTTAGCATATTTTCTTCACAAAAGAAATGAGACTTTCCCATGGTGGAACCCCCTTTTTATAATTTTTCTTGTTTTGGGCATTCTACCTTAAAACCTGTTTTTGCAGTCAACTTCCAAAAATTCCAGAAAAATGTACAAAAATATTCTGAACCTCTATTTTGTGTCAAAACCTTCCTTAATGAGTTATCTTTCAACTAAAATTGGTTTCATCGAAAAACATTGAGTGGTTTGAAAGAAAATCAAGTTTTCGTAACAGTCAACAGAACTGGGCAGATTCTGGGCAGATTCTGGACAGCTCTGGACAGTGCTGGACTATTTTCTAAATAACTTAAAATCGGGAAAAGCAATCCCATTTCCGAAAAATGTTCTAGAAACTAGATCAAATTCTCTATGAACCATAGGAAAACCGAGTCTGGTGGATGATCCTAAGTAGTCCTTTCATATTAACCTTCATGTGATGTTAAATATGGAAATTTGCTATGTTGGATGTTTTATGCTCTTGTATTCATGAAAATGTTTAATGGCTTATTATCATATCTTGGCATGATGTTGTATGTTATGTTATTTATCTTCTTATCTTGAGAAGGCATGCTTATGTAGATTTTATTTTATTGTTTAGTTGGACTAACCTTGACTTAAAACACTTAATTCAACGGGAAACCTAATTTGGTGGGTATTGGGTTTTCGAACACTTGAGTTATGAAAAGATGATAATATGCGATATGTGGTTGTTGGGATGCGTTCCCTATTCGAAGTTAAAATCTTGCGCAAGTGGTTTTCGGGACCCTTGAACGGAGCGGTTGTATTCGGACCCTAGGTGGTTTGGTGTAAGGAGGGATTCGGGCAAGGCCCTATTTTTACCGTCTCTTTTGAGGCCCTGCGGTTGGCACTACGCGGTATATAACCGTTGGTAGGCATCCGAGGTTAGTTCTGCAACAAAGCAGCAAAAGAGGGGGCATATCGAATAATCCGCGTCCGATTCTTGTGGTCGGGAGGACGGAATCTCTTTGGGGGATTTCTAGTTACTAACATCTGACTCAACTCTTAATGTATTTATTTGTTTATTGGAGTATCATGCTTTACTACTTGGTGCTATAAATGTGATTGTGTATTGGACTGGGAAAAGGGGTGGGATGTGTGTGTGTGTTTACTGGGCATTCAAAGCTCACGGCGTATTATGCCAGGTGACGAAGCAGAACTCGTAGCGGAAGACGACGAGCCGGAAACCTTTGAAGACTTTTGGCTATCTTAGGAATACTAGAAGTTTCTTTTTGAATATTTTTGTAAGACTCATATGAAGCTTAAAACTTTCTTTTGGGATGTAATGTAATGGGACAATCTTTTTAATCAAGTATAATTGTGGTTGTTATGTATCTATATCCTATGTATAAACCTTATCGTTGCTTATGAGACCTTGTGCCAATGCCTTGTAAGATCTGTCAAAAAGGTAGTGCGCTGCCTAAGAAAGCTGGACTTAGAAGGGAGGCTATTTTGACTCCTCCGGCGATCTGGGATCTTACCTAGTTATTGACCATAGGACTCACTAGTGACTCTCCCTTGACTGCAACCTATAGTGTAGAATCGGGGCGTCACAATAATGTTTGGAGCCAATGATTTGTAGGTGAGGGCAACAATTTTGATTTTGACATTGACAAAGTTGGTGATAAAAGTGGATTGGGATTTTGTGTTGCAGTAATAAGTCAGTGGCTAATGAATTGTGGACTGTAAATTTGACATTGACAAAGTTGGTGATAAAAGTGGATTGGGATTTTATGTTGCAGCAATAAGTTAGTGGCTAATGAATTGTGGACTGGGTTTAAATAGGTGTAAGATGTAGTGTTGTTCTATAAATCGTTACAAGACAAATATTATATACCATATTCATTTTCACATTTCACTACATATTTGCTACTGGAACCAAAACCTTAACCACACATCTCTATTAAATTACAAGTTTTTCTTATTTGAAATTGCGCTACCCCTAACAGATGAAAACATTTTGCTTGGCTTGTTAGACAAAATCAGGTGTTAACTGATGGGATGAAGCTTTGTAGAAACATTAGCACTACTGCTGAATGTTCATTGTGTAGTTTGCACTCTGAAACTACGTTCAATGCCCTTTGTGATTGCAATCTCCCCAAGAAGGTATGGCAAAGACCCATTCCTCTTTCTTATTGGACCTTTTTCTTTTCCCCACCTCTAATTAATGGGTAGATGCAAATCTCAAATCTCTTCCTTGGCCTAATCTGTTTGGTGATCAGTGGACTGCTACCTTCATGGGCACGCTATTCTCTATCTGGTATTGGCACAACAAGCAGCTCTATGATCCTTGTTTTATTTCCTCATTATTGTTCTGCTGTAGTTATTAGGGAAATGTAGAGGAAGTGACCAAATCGAAAGCCTTATATTGTGTTTGGTTAGGGGATTTGAGAAGGGATTTGAAAAGGAAAATGAAAAAGATAGGTGAAATAGGAATAAACTATACTTACATTTTACTTAGTTTCGTATATCTTTTCTCTTTTCTTTTTCAAATACCTCCCCAAATCTCCCAACCAAATACAAAGAACTACTATGAGGCATGAGGTGTCCATTGTTGTCAGTTGGACTCCACCCCTCCCTAACTGGGTTAAGATGAACACTGATGGTTTAGTGCTTGGACAAATTGGGCCAGTTGGTGTAGGGGGCATTCTTAGGTTTGAGCAAGGGGAATGGATTGTAGGATTTCGACACTACACTAGTGAGATAACAGATGTTGCTGCAGTGTCATGGGCTATTTGGTTTGGGTTTCGTTTAGCATGGATTGAAGATTTTCGCAGTCATTGTTGAGTCTGATTCTTCAGAAGCTAGTGGTGCTATCACTGTTACCTCAAACTGATCCCAATTTCAATCTTTGTCAAACCATTCGAGAAATGCTAGCTAAGAGCTTCTCTAATGGAGCTCTCAAAACATTTGCTAAAGTTATAATTTAGCAATAGTGATAAAAAGTTGGCCTCTAATGGCTTGCTATTTTACTTGCCACAGATGACATATGCCATATCTGTTCTCAAATTTGGCAAGTAAAATAGTAACTGCCAAACATGCCACATCAGCAAATATGAACATATTTGTGGCTCCAAATTCAGTTAAAAAAACAAAATTGAAACAGTAGAAAACCAAGTAATTTTTCAAATTTAATTTTTTTATTTGATTTTTCAAATTGAATTATATTTAATTTTTTTCTTCTAATTTTTCAATTTTTTTTTCATTTTTTATATTTGTCTAGTCGGGAATAATATAAATCTATAATTTTTTTTACAAATAGTTAAAAAAAGGTCATAAAAGACAAAAAAATAAAAAATAAAAAAATTACAAAAAAACCTATATCCAAACAATACCTACAAATTATGAGGGAAAGTTGGTTGAAAATTGTTAAAATAACAAGTGACCATTGGAACACCATTGCTATAATTTGGCAAAATAACACTATTCATTGCCAAATTATAATAATAGCAATAGTATTATAGCAACAACCATTAGAAATGCTTTAAAGACTAACGCAGCCAACTTGAAGTTGTTTGGCATGAGGCCAACAGTTATGCTGATTGGATGGCTAAGAGATTCCTATCTCTTCCCTTATATTCCTTCCTTATTTAAAATAAGGAATTTTTCTGTTAAAACACATCTCCAGCAGTTTCCCTATTTAATTCCCCAAATATAAGTATTGTTACAGTCATATATGATAAATTCTTATTTTATAGGCGCAAAGGATGTCCCCCCGGACGTCCCTCCGGATGTTTCGTAAGTCCTAAAAAATGTTCAAAATTAACTTGATTGGTCGACTGTTTGGTCGTCCGAGCGGTTGACCACCCAGACGACCGCCCATTTTTTCTCTGTTGTTACTTCCTTATGTAATATTGTTGTGCTACTTTGTTTTTATTATTTTATTATTAAACAAATATTTAATTATAAAATAATTAAAAATATTATTTTAATAGAATAGAGAAAGAATAAGGAGTTTGTTGAGAGAAATAAATAAAAAAATAATTTCTAAAATAGAGAATAAATTTTTTAATAATATTTTAAGATAAAATTTAGATAAACTGATAAGGATGCTCTAGCTCCGTTTGGGAAGAGTTATTTGGGATTTTTTTGGCTATTTTAGCCATAAAAGATAAAGGCTTGTTTTGGGAAGTTGGCTTTTAGCCACTTTTTTTGGTTTGTAGCAAAAGTCAAAAGTTGGCCTTTTTGAATTTTTTTTCATTTGGAAAGTTGGTTTTTAGCCAATGGTGAAATTACAATTCTACCTCTCATGGGTCAAAATGTGTTACATGGGTGACGTTGTAAATATTTTAAACTAAATGGGGATAGTTTGGTCATTTTATTATAATTTGACATCATAAACAAATATTAATAAAAAAAACCAAAAGTCACTTTTTACCAACTTCTCAAATCATTTGTCTAAAAAAGCCAAAAGCTTGATTAAAAATCAAAAAGTCATTTTTTACCATCTTCTCAAAATAGATCAAAATAGGTTATTTTAGTCACAAAAAATAAAATATCACATCCAACTCATAATCATTACACTATTCTCTCATAAAAAAAATCAAAAAATTAAAAGTCAACAACTCTTTCCAAACCAAACTTTTTAACCTAAACTGAAATAATTAAAAAAATTAAAATACTAAAAAATCAACTCACTTCCCAAACAACACCTCTAAGGTTTCGAGTGCCTCCACCTACAATGGTTCCTTTGTTATCTAGTGATGGTTGGATCCTTGCGTAGGGCTGTTTTGTAATTTCCTTTCGGGCTTCCGCCTGTAAATACAAAAAATAAAAATAAAAAATGAATGCAAAAGGGTTGGCTGTAATGATATCCTTTGTTAAAAGAAGAGAGACAAGTTGTAATTTATTTATTTATTTATTTTATTTTATTTTGCCTTTATCATTGCGCAGAAATTCAGCAGCCAACAAATATCCAAACAAGTTTTTAAAATTTTCAGATATATTCATGGGTTCGTTTTGTTTTGTCCGCCTCAGAACATCTCTTAGCTTCAATCCAACCTAGGAAACCAATTCCTAATCACATTCCATTTTCATTTTTGTTTTCAAATACACTTTCCAACAACACGATCTTCAATCAATAGTTCGTTTAGTTCGCCAAAGAATGATCTTTTCGAGGATTGGGCGTTCTTTCTCGCGATCATCTCGTTCAAGAGTAAGCTCTCTCTCTCTCTCTCTCTCTATATATATATATATATATATACACACACACACATGGAGAGATATGTATATGTTATTTAGGGTTTTATGATTATATCAATTGTTGTTTCGTTTGTGGCAGTATGTGGTAAGTGGTGGTAATGGTGGGAGATCTGCTTTGGTGAATGGTGGATTACTTCGAGATTCGCATGTAGATTCATATATTAGCCGATTTGATGAGAAATTAGGGTTTTTCAGGGGATGTTTAGCTTCCATAGGGGCTAATAAAGAGTTTGCATCCAAGTCGTATAGTTTATCTGATTTGAATTACGTGCTTGCAAACCCGAGGATTCAAAGATTTTTCTCAAGTGAAGCTCCCAAAAAGAAGGGTAAAAATTTCCACTCTGTTTATTCTCTCTTTGTTTAATGGGTTTTATGGACAGCCGACCGATTTTTTTTGTGTTTTTGTTTTTTTATGGGTCTTTTATTTGTAGATTATGAGAATTTCTACCCAAATAATAAGAAGGAAGCACCAAAAGGGGATGAGCAAAAATCGGAGTCAAAAGGTGAGTTAGTTACTTTTTATTTACAATTTATTATATGTGAATTGTGGATTCAGTGTTGTATTCTTGTCATTGATGGCAATGCTGCTGAACAAATCTTCCATTTGGCTGTCAAGAAAAAATGGGAAAGAGATTGTAGGAAAAAAAACACTCATCAGTCCTACTTTTGCAGTGTTAGAATAACTAAGGCCATCTCCAATCATTACTCGAATTTTAATTGAGTAAAAGCTTCATTTGATGTGAAGCACTCCAATGGCAAACACCAATTTTTAGTCCGACTCTTTTTTGAAATTTCTATCATATCTCAAGAATGACAATTTAGTAAATAAATGAAGCAATAGCCTTTGGACATTTCCGTCTCCCTTCATTTGGGTATTAATTTGAGTAAGTAAAACACAATCTGGTATGAGTTTAAGTCAAAGAGTGGAGAAGGGTTTAGGGTGTCATACTTAAATTTAAGTTTGAGTCAACATTTGGGTAAGGATTGGAGATGCCCACTATGTTTGGTAACTTAGGAGAGAAAAGAAAAGAAATGATTAAGTAAGTTAGAAGATAAAAGAATGGAAAAGAAAAGATTGTGATTTTTTATTTTATATTTTTTTTTCCGTTTTGTTTGGATAGATAAGAGAAAAAAGAAATGAAATGATATTGATTTCTCTCATATCTTGTTTGGTTAAGCTATATAAAGAAAAGAAAAGAAAAGAAATGATTTACCAAATTAAACTTTTATAGGTGTTAGTCTTTTATTTGTTCTATATCTAAAAGGGTAGTTTTGGTATTATAACAAAATAATATTTGGTTGGTTTCATTTCTCTCCACTTTTGGAGAGACTGAAAATAAAGGTTATGAGAGAAATGTGTTTCTCTCATTTCTTCCCATTTCTCTCATATTTGGTAATCCAAACAAGTGATTGAAACAAAGTGTCTGTCCTAGAAAGATTTATTTGGACAAGATATCCTATTTTAAGTTTCACTCCATATAAGTTCTATACTTTCTATCTTTTCTCTTTCTCCTGTTTTACACTTAAAAATATTAATTTGCCATCATGTGGTAGAACTACTCAATTTCCATCTAGAATTTACTATGCAGACCACAGTTGATAATAAGGTTGAATGATTTTTAATAAAATATGATAGTCCATTTTGGTTTTCAAGATGTGAATAAAATTAATAGTCATTGAAAGTTTCAAATTTAATTACATAATTTGAAACTTTAACATTATGGAATGTGTTTCTCATGAAATGAACTACATACATACCATGTTTTCCTATTCTAATACAACTAATAAAAGAGTATGAGAATGGAATATTCAAATAATGGGTTTGTATCATGCTATACCCTTTTATTTAGTTTTTCGAGTTGGTTGAAAACCAATTATAAATTTACAATATCTTTGTAGTAAAGGACATTTTATGTATTTTAATGACAAAGGGAAAGGTTGGAACAAACTTGATGATTAGTTTTGAACTTACCTGGAAAAAATTATCAAAAGTAGGGCTATGTTGTCTTATAAAAACTTTTTATGACTTTGTTGCCCTTGTGATGGAAAGTAGGATTTGTTGGCACACTTTTCCCTCAAATCTAACTTCTCTAAGCAATGTGTTGGATTTTTAATTATGTTGTTGGTTGATTTTAGTTTGTTTTATTTAGGAGCTCATGGGTGGTGAGTCCCCAATTATTTTGTTTCCCTTTTATTTTGAATGATGGAGGGGCTTTGATTTTGTTCCTGACCAATGGGTTGCATGTTTTAAACGTTGTCTACAAGAGCCTCGATACTTTATAATATGTTTTGTATCTCAAGTGTACTTTTCCTATGGGTTTCTGGGTCCTTGTGAACGCACACAACTGTTAATGGTCGAACGAACCTTCTAGGTTGGCATTACTTAATGCCAAGAATAATGGAGTGTTAAACACCAAGGAGATGACAACAATTTATATAAAATGGCTGCAGCCTACTGGCACTTGGGGATATTGGGTATGTTTGGTTTGTGTTTGAGAGATGTGTTTTAGAGATAAAAAGTACGAAAAGTTGTTTGGTTTGGTTTTTTTCAAAAGATGTTTTGAAAAATTATTTTGAGAGAGAGTTTTGGAAAAAGTGATTGATTTGATGTGTGTGAGAGAGAGATTTGTTTGGAAACTTGTTTGGTTTACAAGTTTTGAGAAATTTTTTGGGAAAATTTGTTTGGTTTGATTACTTTTGAAAACTTATTTGTAGAGAAAATTTCCCAAAAATTTTTCAGAAATACAAACCAAACGAACCCATGTGTTTTATCTTTTTGGAGTACTTAATCTTTTGTCCAATACGCCCATTTTGTTTAAGAAATGTTATACCATATTACATTCCTTAATCCGTAGAAAGATGAGTGCTATAAACTTCGTATTCACATGTTATAACCAAAACAGTGTTGGTATAACTGCAGGCTTATTTTTATCCGTGGGACGCATATCAAGTGCTTTACGTTCTGTAGAGCTTCCGTTTGACCTTAGGGGCTTATGAAGGCTTCTACTTGATGTAGTTTGGTTGGAGGTTCCTACAATTACAATTGAAGGTGGACCTGAATAGCACTTGGATCAAGGCCAAACTATGCAAAAAGTAGTCTTTAGGATTGATTTATGCAAAATCTTGCAAGCAAGACTACAATTCCACAAGCAATGGGGCTCAAAACCAAATCCTGAGAAGTAGCAAAGTTAGGTTACAACAAATACCAAAATCTGAAATTTCAATTCATCTAACAATCTTTACAAAAAAGTGATTACAACCCTATATATAAGTAGCTAAGGAGGTTAGTCAGGATTACCTTAGAATAGAAAAAACTACAAAAATAACAAGAATATGACAAGTGGCAAACATGCAACCAGTCAATAACAACCTAGTGATACATGACTTTACGTGCGGTCATCTATTGACACATGGCCTACATGCAGTCACTACATCAAGAAGTAGGTGAGAAGCTGCTTAAAACTACGGAAGAACAAAAACTTCTAACCATACAACTTAATTAAAGAAAATCCAGTTTTTTAAAATCCGTTTTTTTTTTTTTCTTTCCTTTTTTCGTGAAGTATATAGTACACCAACTTTTCCCAACCAAAAATTACATTGGATCTTATTTCATCACTACTTCACATTTACTTATGATTATTTAAGTCTAACTAAGGAAAAGGGTACCATTAAGTCCATTACAATTGGGACTCCTCGAAACGTGTAATCAACACCTTGAGTTTATTAATTTTTCTATATTGAAAGGTTGTCAAAGGGTAAAAAGAGATATAGGAAGACTTGTTAGTGTCTTTTGGTTGTGGGCCTGTGGCGAAATCATATGTTTATCCATGATTGCCAGATTTACCATCTTTCAATGCATTGATTTCTTGTTAGAGTCTCAATGCAAAAAACCAAAACCACATCGGGGTAAGACAATCTTAATGTGTGCTAAAACGCAAAAAACCAAAAACCACATTGGGTTAAGACAATCTTAATGTGTGCTAAAACTATAAGGCATGGATACTTCTACTAGCGAGTTGTGTCTATATCATACACGAATTGGATACCAATAATCTTCGGATACTCGCAAATACGTAGTTGATACTTTCTAAATGTGTCTACAATTAACATTTAATTTTCTTTAATTTAGAATTGGTATCATATACTTTTTGGATAATTTAACTATTTGACTTTTCTTGAAATTAAGATCTGGCATAGAATCAGATTAATGTATTTAGAATTAATGCGAAGAATAATTTCAAATACTTTGCATACTCCAATACAAATTGGAAAATAGTGAGATTAAAACATGTTAAATATGGTCGAAGTTCACGTCCACATGACGCAACTGTAATCTTTTTCATGTGGATACATTATAAATTTAAAATTGAAAATGTTTGATAGATAATTGAAGACAAATAGTTTGTACAAATTATTATAACAAAATTAATTTTTTATATTTATACATACATGATATATACAGTTATATATCTTTGTATTCTTAATGCATCCATATCCTACAATTTTAAAATTTTTCTTATCAATGTATCCATATTGTATTGTACCCATATTTTGTATCCATGCTTCATAGGTGGTGAAGGTTGAAAATTTTAATTGGGGTAGAATGGTAGGTAGTTGATGATCAAGAGTGATGTTTGATTGCTAGTCCCAATTTGTCAATAGTTGGCAATTCTGTATGGCTCTGAACATGGCATCAGAGGCAGCAGAAATTGGTCATGAAGTTGGATTTAAAACTACACAGTTCTTTATAAAACAATTGTAAGTGAAATTGGAAAAAGAAAATAGAAAAAAGAAATATTTCCATTGACATAATGTGACATTAGTGGCCTGCTGAAAATTGAAAAACAATGAAGTAGGTTAGTGAAAACCTACAAGTATGAATATCATCAATAATAAACAGATCATGGAGGAAGAATAAAATCTTGAGATAAAATTTAATTATGCTACTAATAAGAGAGAAAATTACGCATGTTATTTTTTATTTTTACTTATTTTTATTTTTAATTTTATCAATTAACCATATTAATGGGCTATAATCTGATAGATGGCATTACCTATACTAATGGGTGGACTTGATTTCCCTGTCTAAGTTGTTCATTTCTTCATATAGATGTATGTGTGGGTACTGACTGTTGATCTTTAGGAGAATGCCGCTACAAATTCTTCAACTAGAAACTTACTGGGCATTGTAGTGCCAAACTGTGATTGTAGATATTGTTATTGCACAATTCTTCCAATTCATGTATATGGGGAAGTGGTATTTTATAGTTGTTAGGTGGAAAGTGTCTTATACTATGGGATGCTGTGTATGTCAGTGGAAAATGTGGTTAATTTTTGGTCCTCCCTTCTCATGTCTTTCGTGTACTGCTTAGTATGGTTTAGGTGTGTATTAGGGTGTTGTCGTGCTGTTCATGGTTCAATGCTTCATATTTTAGTTTGATGGTAAATCCCCTAAAATGTTCCTGTTGGTTTATTAATTAGATGTTTAGATGAAAAGGAGATTTGGACTATGAGTTAGTGAAGAGGTTCTATCATGTTAAACAAGTGTGCTCTTTTGCTCTTTCAGACATAATAATATATAAGTTTTATACTGAATGTATGTTTAAATGTTTCCCTCACTGAATACACATCTCACATCTTTTTCATTTTTTTATTTTATTTTCAGAGGATGCAAAGTCGGAAGATCATGAACATTTTCAGGAAACTTTCATGAAGCAATTTCAAAATCTAATCACCCCTATATTAGTGATTGGGCTGTTTCTTTCATCATTTTCTTTTGGTTCTCATGAACAACAACAGGTAAGTTTTATGTTTGAATATATTTCAATGACTTGGTTTAGTTGCTTTTATTGTACAAGGCTTTTATAATCATAGTCAGTACTCAGTGGGATATATTGTTGAGTTGCATATTCAAGTGCTTTGTCCATTGATATATATTGTGAAATTTCTTCTTTTCATTTTTGTAGTTAGTTTGCCAAATCAAGATACTAAGAGGTGGTTGGCAACCACCTAATGAAGCTGTTTATTGACTTATTTGCTACAAGTTGTCACATCACCTCTCTACTTTTTTGCACATATTTTTTTTTAAAGTCAAAAAGCCTGAGCAATACCCAAATGAGGAAAAAGGAAAAAAACACTGTTTAAAGATCTTCACTGTTTGAACCGAGGACCACATAAAGATAGTTCACTTTTTTGAGGCACAAAAGCTTTCCAAACTCCTTTACGAAATGGAAACGAATGAAAATTAGGCTTATCAAGCAGGGAGGCCTAATCGCTACCTTAGTCCTCAATGATGCAATTTGTGTAAAGGAAATGGGGAATCTCTGGATCATCTTTTCTTACATCGTCTAGTAGCTTTGCTTTGCATTTGGCAATGTTTGTTTTCTTTATCTTACACATTGGGTGGCCCCAGGGAAGTATGCTCAAAGGCTTAGGCCAAGTTTGGTAACCACCTAAAATAGCCAAAAAGCCAAAACACTACCGAATAGTCAATTCTTCTCTCTACTTTTTTGCACGTCTTTTCATAAAAAGTAAAAAATTCAACTAAAATAGCTAGTTCTCAAAACAATCCTTATTATTGAATTTTGAGGTTTCGGATTGAAGAAGAGAGCAAAAGTGCTGTGGCGATGTGTCATATTTGCAATTTTTTGGGTTTTTATGGTTGGAAAGAAATGCAAGGATCTCAAGGACAAGTTTGGGGATGTTGAGTTGATATGGGATAAAGTGTCATATGCCATCGTTTTGCTTTGCTGCTGATCCCAAAAAAAAATAAAAAATTGAGAACTTTCTTTGAAACTCGTTGGTTTGGTGATGTTTAGTATGTGCCAATAATGTCTTTCCTTACTAGTGTAGCATCCGAATTGTAATGCATTTCCTTTGATGGCGGACTAAGGTGTAATGCAAGATCCATAATATAGTGAGAACCTTCTTGAAATGAAGTTCTATCATACTGTACACTGTTGGTGGTTGTGCGATTATTTTCTCTCACTTCATCTATCAACAATTGTTTTGGTGAACTTGAATTATTTGACTTTTAACTTCTTGGTTGTGAGTTTATTGGTTTTCAATTGAGCATTCCCCAACCATCTTGGATCAATTTCTCTTTTGTTATTCTGAATTGGGGTGCTATCTCTAGTTTATCATTTTTTATGTTACTACTCATCTACAGCATTATCCTTATCCCGACTGAGTTTCTTCTTTATGCATAATCTTTCTTAAAACATTTATATGCCATATGCATTGCTTGCCTTTGTGTTTCTTTTTAATCTCAGTCTTATGTTTGACATGTGCACAGCACACGTAAAATTCATTATGACTTTACTGATCTTATTCCTATTCAACAATCAACTTCCTCCGCAATTTTCCTATTTTTATCAGATAATTTATTTGAAAAATTGGCATGTTTGCTTTCGGGTACCTTGCTAAAGTCTCTCCATGGTCTTATCTCTAAATAAACCCATGTTATAATTTCATTACTTAAGTTGTATTGTTTGCAGAAAGTTTACACCATGGGATGTTTTAGAAATGACTGAAAAATTCATCTATGACTAAAATATGGTAGGAGAAGTATATCTATGATTATAACATCTTAGATCTTTAAACAGTTCAGAAACTTCTCTGTCAAAACAAAAATATCATGATAGCTAATTGTGATATATTGAGCAACAAATCTTTTATTGGATACAGGAGAGTGTAAGTTTATTGCCACCCTAGACCTCATAGACTAGAAACTTCCCTCGGTGATGACTACATGGTTACCATGGGTTGTGGATAACATGCAGGATGAAGCACCATAGGAGATGGTGATAATTCTCGTTGATTTTCTCATTGACCCTATTTGTAATTTTTTATTTATTGACATGTTCTGATGGTGCACTGGTTTCATCCTTCATTGGATTTCCAAGTCATTGGATGCTAACTATTTCTTAGGGACATTGTTTACCTAATTGACAATTATGTTTCTTCTGCTTGTGTGCAATTCAAATGTAATTAAGATTTTTGTGTCATCTTTTTGGGCCTTAAACTGCGGAATATGATTTTTTACAGATTAGTTTCCAAGAGTTCAAAAACAAGCTTCTGGAACCAGGTTTAGTGGATCATGTAGTTGTTTCAAATAAATCAGTTGCAAAAGTGTATGTTAGGAGCTCACCACGCAATCAAACAAGAGATGATGTTGTTGAGGGATCATTTGTCGAAGGGCCTGCTAATGGTATCCCTGCTAGTGGGAACAAGAGCCAGTACAAGTATTATTTCAATATTGGAAGTGTTGAATCTTTTGAAGAGAAGTTGGAGGAAGCCCAGGAAGCATTAGGAATAGATCCTCATGATTATGTTTCTGTTACATATACTTCTGAAATGGTTTGGTACCAAGAGTTGATGAAATTTGCACCGACACTCTTGCTTTTGGGAAGCCTTTGGTACATGGGGCGGAGAATGCAAGGTGGACTAGGTGTTGGAGGTAGTGGTGGAAAGGGTGCCCGTGGAATATTCAACATTGGAAAAGCCCACGTGACAAAAGTAGATAAGAATACGAAAAACAAGGTTAGATATCTTTTTCCTGATCAAGAATGTTGGTTCTAAGTTATCCTTGTTAATTGTATTTTAAGCTATTCTCCTAGCACTTTGTCACTGTACAAAAAGAATATTAACAAAATTGCCCTTGTATTTTTTGTTCATCCAGATCTATTTCAAAGATGTTGCTGGCTGTGATGAAGCAAAACAGGAAATCATGGAGTTTGTGCACTTCCTCAAAAACCCCAAAAAATATGAGGAATTGGGGGCAAAAATTCCAAAAGGTGCTCTTTTGGTAGGTCCTCCAGGCACCGGTAAAACACTTTTGGCCAAAGCAACGGCTGGGGAATCTGGCGTTCCTTTCCTTTCCATAGCTGGTTCAGATTTCATGGAGATGTTTGTTGGTGTTGGACCATCTAGGGTGAGAAACTTGTTTCAAGAAGCACGACAGTGTGCGCCTAGTATTATATTTATTGATGAAATAGACGCGATTGGTCGAGCCAGGGGACGTGGGGGCTTCTCAGGCACCAACGATGAGCGTGAAAGTACTCTAAACCAGTTGCTTGTTGAAATGGATGGATTTGGAACAACTTCTGGAGTAGTTGTCCTTGCTGGCACCAATAGGCCTGATATTTTAGACAAAGCCCTGTTAAGGCCTGGTCGATTTGATCGACAAATTAGCATTGATAAACCTGATATCAGAGGCCGTGAGCAGATATTTCAAATCTATTTGAAGAAGATCAAACTTGATAATCAACCATCATATTACTCTCAGAGACTTGCAGCCCTGACTCCTGGATTTGCAGGAGCAGATATAGCAAATGTTTGTAATGAGGGCGCTTTAATTGCTGCGAGGTGTGAAGAAACACAGGTCACAATGGAACATTTTGAGGCAGCTATAGATAGGATCATTGGTGGTCTGGAGAAGAAGAACAAGGTAAGCCATTATTGTATGCATTGCATGTTCACTTTACATTGTGTTATCAGTTTTCCTAGAAATGCGAAATCAATAGACTATTTGTTCTTGTTCTCTCTCTCTCTCTCTTGAAATGGATTATAGAAAGCTTTCTGTTTTGTTCAACTCTTAAACAAAGCTTTTACCTCACAAAGTGACTTGTTGTACAAGAAACCATGCCTGGTGAATGTACAGATGAGTTAGATATCAAAACAGAAATGTGCAGCAGTAAATGTTTATATTTATTAACATAAAAATAATACTGTCTATTTATTTATTTATTGGGTGAGTAGATTTGTTTATATGAAATACAAGTAGGCATATGTTCTTCTGTGCTTCTTATTTCTCCATTCTTCCCCTTATTCTGTCAGTCATAAATGGAACAAGACGTCACCATTGATGCGAACATCATTTTGCATGGACATTTTCTTTGTTTCTTTCCTTCTTTTTCAAAGTAGTTGTACAACCCTTTCAATTCTTGTTGTAAGCAGGTGATAAGCAAGCTTGAACGCCGAACTGTAGCTTACCACGAATCTGGTCATGCTGTTGCTGGCTGGTTTTTAGAACATGCAGAACCCTTGTTGAAAGTTACCATAGTTCCTCGTGGCACCGCAGCGCTTGGGTTTGCACAATATGTTCCTAATGAAAACCTTCTTATGACAAAGGAGCAGCTTTTTGACATGACTTGTATGACCCTTGGTGGTCGGGCAGCTGAACAGGTAACTTGAATGTTGCCCCCTCAATCTCTCATTTCGTTGGCAATGATGGATGAAAAAGTACAAAGCGAGTTTTTGCTCTTTCTTTTAGGCATGCCAATTGCTGGAAGTGTATTTGTTTTGTCAACTCTGCTGTTCAGTTATAATGATGTGCCGGAAAATTCTTTGGATGTAGGTTTTGTTGGGGAAAATTTCAACGGGAGCCCAAAATGACTTGGAGAAAGTGACAAAAATGACATATGCCCAAGTAGCAGTGTACGGCTTTAGTGAGAAGGTGGGTCTCCTCTCTTTCCCCCCAAGGGATGATGGATTTGAGATGAGCAAGCCTTACAGCAACAAGACGGGGGCAATTATTGATGGTGAAGTGCGAGAGTGGGTAGCCAAGGCATACATTCACACAATCCAATTGATAGAGGAACACAAAGAACAAGTGGCACAGATTGCCGAGCTGTTGCTTGAAAAAGAAGTCCTTCACCAAGATGATTTGCTCCAAGTTCTGGGTGAGAGGCCATTCAAATCAAGTGAGATGACAAATTATGAGAGATTTAAGCTAGGGTTTCAAGAGGGTGGTGAGAAGGGTGGACAGACCGTGGGGGGTGCAAGCACAGAAACTGATGAGTCATCACCCCTCGAACCACAGGTGGTCCCTGCATAGTCCCTGATTGTACATGAAATGAAATAAAACTTCGTCCTTTTTCCCTTTTTGTGATCGTACAATGCTGTTGTTGAATCCTCACCCTCCCACTGACACCTGATATTATTGTAAAATATGAATTATAGACGTTTTAGACAAAAGCTGTTGGGGCATCTTACGATGTTGTTGAAGAACACATCAGGATGCGAGGATAATATTGATGGAAAGAAAAGAGGAGGATGTAAATTGATTGTGAATTTAATTTTGAAGGCATTGATTTGATGTATACTATTGTAATCTTAAAAGCATTGTTGATTCATTTGTTACATCAATTTGTTGCTTTATACAGTTGAGTTTGAAGAGTTTTTTTACAATGCTGTTGAAACTTGAGTGGCAGTTGGATGGAGCAGCCAATGCCATTAAGGTGAGTACTACTGAAAGTTTCTCTTATCTTTTCAATTTTTTAGGATTTGATGATTGAAATTAATGTGGTATTGTTGAAATTATGTAAGAATTAAGGTAGAAAGTTGAATTGCTTTAAATATGCATGTATTTACAAAGGGTAATTCTTTTTACACACCACTCATTTATTCAATATCTATCATCTTTTAATTTTTTTTTTATTATAATTTTGTCCCTTTCTTTTAGACAAAATCTTAACCTTAGTTTTTTCAAGCACACCAATGCCAACCATTGCATCTCTTACTGCGGCGAAGTCGCCTTCCCAGCCCCTGACTTTGGTGATTGTAGCCTTCCCAGCCTTTGACTTCAGCGATTGTAGCCCCCGACTCCGGCAACCGTCGCCTCGCCAACTCTGTCATGATTTGTCTTCTCTCTCTTCTTCTTCACGTCTCTCTCTCTCTCTCTCTCTCTCTCTCTCTCTCTCACGTTTTTTTCACGTCTCTCTTTGTCTCTCTTCTTCTTCGTCTGTAGCAGGTGCTACCCTCTCAGCCACCGCTACAACTTGCCTCCTCACCATTGGAAATGGCTATCGGTACCATCTCACAACCTAGAACTAGGGTTTTCAAATCTAGGGTTTGGGAAGAAGAAGAAGAAGAAGAAGAAGAGGGGGTGCGATGGTAGTGAGTGGCAATGGGGTTGGAGAGGTAGCGAAGGTGAGGAGCGATGGCGGTGGTAGAAGTGGTGGTAATGGATGGTTGTTGAGGGTTAAGGTTTAGGATAGAGAGTTGAAGAAGATGGGAGTAATTTAAGATTTTTTAGAAATTGATGGTGTAAATTAAGAAGAAATCAAGAAATTGAAAATGTGTGTATTGAAATGTTTGGTAGTGTGTAAATAGAATCGCCAATTTCTAAAAGAATATTGTTAAGTTGTCATATTATTATTTTTATCTTTTTATACATCTTTTTATAAAAAATTAATTTTTTTTTAAAATAATCATTTTTCAAATAAGTAGTAATAAAATATATTTTTATTGCATTAAGATATCACAAAAACTATTACACCAATTATTTGTTAAAAATGCTTCCAACCTCTAAACCTTCATTACTAAACGGGCACTAATGACATGACTGTCTACGTGGAAAATTGTTGCAAACTCGCCCATTTCTCTTTCTTTCTTATTCATTTCTAATTTCTAATTTCTAATTTCAAATTCATTTTCACAATACATTTGACAGGCAGAAGGGATCTAACTATCAGGATTGCGACACTTGGATAGCCACCTGCACAGATGTAGGCCACTATTGAGACATTGTAGTAATGCTTCATTTATTTATCCACAAAATGCCAGAAGATCTAGAGGATATGATAATGAAAACATTGCAATCGATTAAAAAAATATAGACAATTTAAAATAAATTAAAATAGCAAAATATCAATATTGTGATGTTCACATCATTGTATGAAATTGGCAAAAAATTTTTTTTTTTGATTTGTTAAAAAAAAGGAGAAAAACAAACAAACAAAAAAATTAAGAAAGAAAATAGATTAAGAGAAGTTAAACTCTTAAATTTTGTTTGATTAGGTTAAGAATGAAAAGAAAATGAATAGATATTGTAAAGTAAATCTCTATTTTTTTTGGTTGGATTCTGATAAAAAAAAAAATGAAAATACTGATTTTATTTTCTCAACAAATTTGAGATCCAAATATAATATTAGAGCACCAACCATTCCAACCAGATGTATTTTTTATTCTATGTATTTTTTTGGCTACCTATAAAAAGAAAAGAATGTGTTGGCAATGAAGTTTTTGATTTATCAAAAAATAAAAATAATGACAGAAGGGTTTGTTGATGTCTATTATTTTTGGAACTTGGTAAAATGAATGCTTAAATAGTAAAATATGGAACAAAATAAATTCCATGCTATATACTCCATATTATTAAGATACTGTCTTATGTTGTATTTAGATTTTAAAATTTACGAAAAGAAAAGCAAATAGAAGATATTTGCGAAAACATAAAAACTAATTTCTATTTTATTCACTTTTTTTTTCTTTTATTTTCTGTCCGCAAATTTAAAATTTAAAATTTAAACATAACCATAGAAAATGAGAAGGAACAAAAATAAATAAAATAAACATTCAAAAGCAATCTTTCAAAATCCTTCTAGATATGGGGAGATTCAACATTAAAGCATAAAATAATAATTGAAAATGAGCCCATGTGCTAAGGCATTTTATGAAACTATCTTTATTTATTTATTTAAGGTAATTTACTCCACCGATCCCTGAATTTCAGCCTAAATAGATGAATCTATATCCAAGTTCCATAATTATTCCCAACTCCCAAGTAGATAATGGACAAAGTAGTTTCTTTTTTCTTTTTTAGAATTTTTTTGAAAAATAAATTTATTTGTATTTTCCATTTATATTAACAAATAAACAAAAAGGAAAGTATGACAAAAAATAAAAAAATTTCACTATAAGATTTTTTTTTTCTTTTTGGTCATTAGTGAGTCTTATTTTTCAAAATTTTATATCATTTTTAGGAGGAAAAATTAGTGAAACATCTATCTCTAACTTTTGGTAATAGGAGAAGTCTAATATGTTTTTTCTTATTAGTTAAGGTCCCTCGCTAATATTATTTGAAAAATTTCTCTTCGTTACAGTTCTCTGTGACAAATTTATATGTGAAACTGAAATTTCTCTGCAAAAATATTGAGAGACCTAAATTACTATGAAAATATTACATGTCTTTTATCTTATAAAATCTTAATATTATGGACCTTAAACTAAAATCCTCTTTTTAGGGTCTTCTAGTTTAGTAAGATTTGAAAGTGAAAAAATTCTCAAAAAAAATTCACTAAAAATGAAAAAAATTAAACAAAAATTTGTCAAATAATTCTAAATATCAATTTTATTTATTTATTTATTTATTTTTCTTTTGCATTTGGCCCAAGGATGGGGAGGTAGTGTAATTTACCCCCTTTTTGTTTGGTAGGCAGTTTGGAGCAAATTTTATTTTACCCTCAAATTATCAAAACATCAATTAGACTCCTATCTTTTTAATTATTATCAATTTTATATCAAAGCTATTTTAATTTAGATCAATGTGACTTTCCACTGTCATCTGTTGTATATTATCAGACAGGATTTGTGTAGTGTTGACGGTCAATTTTTTTTAGTTGGAGAATCAAATTGAAACACTTCTAAATACTAGGGATTAAAATTACATAAATTTCATTCTTTGAGGACAAAAATGCAATTAAAATCTTTCATTTTTTTTTTTTAACAGAAGGAAAGGGAAGGAGGCGTAAATTACACATTTTCTTATTGAGTAATTTTATTTACATATCACAAAAAAATTGAGTGCACATTATTTATATTATATCGTTTGGATATAAAAATATGAACAAAAGTCAATTTAGTTTTTTAATTGTTTATATCTAAATAATTATTTTTATTCAAAAAATTAATATGTGAATAAAACAAATGATGGATACTAAAATTTGGGCTCATTTGAGAAGTTAGTTAAAAGTCACTTTTTAACCTATTTTAAGTTACATTATCTTTCATATTTTTCACTCACAAAAAAATTAAAAAATTAACTTTTAATTAATCTCCCAAAACATCTTGCGAATATAATTTTGGGCGAATTACATTAAAGGTCCCTGATTTTTCAATTGTGACACATTTGACGCTGAATTTTGAATCTTGTTCCAAATAAGAGCAATTGAATATACCATTACTTGCGTTCAAGAACAAAGTCGTCAATTTGATAATATATAAACTACTTTAACAAAAATAAATGTCAAAAAATATCTTTAAATTGTTAAAAATTATTTCTACCCACCAATGATAAAATTATTTAAAATTAATAAATCTTTTACACATTTATTTTTTTTTACCAAATTAATTTTTATTGTATGTTTGGATGATAATCATGTAATGGGTGATTATTTTTATTTTCATTAAATTAGTTTCTATTTTTTCAAAAGTCAAATATGACGACAATTTTGATATTATTATTAAACTAATCCATTAAATCAAAAAATTCAAAACTAAAAACATTTCATATGTTAAATATATCGATTACACATTAAAAGTCTAGTAATGACCCATTACATGATCATCATCCAAATACATAATAAAAATTAATTTGATAAAAAAATAAATAAATGTGTAAAAGATTTATCAATTTTACATAATTTTATTTTTAGTGGATAGAAATAATTTTTTTAAATTCAAAAATAATTTTTTGATATTTATTTTTATCAAATTAGTTTATATTTTATCAAATTGACGACTTTACCTTAAAATTGAGCAATGGTATTTCTAATTGTTCTTATTTAGAATAAGATTTAAAATTCAAAATCAAATATATTATAATTAAAAAATGGGGGATTTGGTGATAGTCCCCTCACTATCTAATTTGTCTTTCAAAAGGACAAGAATTATATAAGCACTTTCAAAACCCCATAATATTTTAAAATTTATTTCTTTTACTATATTACCCTCATATCTATTAGCTCTCCTATTAAGCCATCTTCACTGTGTATTTCAGAGTAAAATTTTACTCTGTATGAAAGTAAAATTTTACTCTGAATAAAAGTAAAATGTTACACTCTGAAACTAAAGTAAAATTTTACTCTGTATAAAAGTAAAATTTTACTCTGAATAATAGTAAAATTTTACACTCTGAAACTAAAAGTAAAATTTTACTCTGTATAAAAGTAAAATTTTACTCTGAAAAACAAGTAAACTGTGAGACTTTGAAACTAAAAGTAAAGTTTTACTCTGTATAAAAGTAAAATTTTACTCTGGTTCTGTCAAATGAAAAAAACAGAGCAATAGAACCAGAGTAAAATTTTACTCTAGTTCTATCAAATGAAATTAGATCATTCACAACCACTGTTCTTCTGTTTCTTCACAGTTACTTGCCTCTTTCGTATCACTTCTTTGGCTTTTCTGTTATCTATTACATATACACAATCCATATTGCTCACTCACGACACAAAAATTTATCAAAATCAAAAATAATTTTACAACAAAAAGTTAAGAGAACATAGTAACAACTCATCAATAGATCAATTTAAGAACTTAACAACACTATCCAAATGAAAAATCTCTCTCTCTCTCTCTCTCTCTCACACACACACACACACACACACACACACACACACACACATATATATATATATGAAAAATCTGAAGAACTGTGTTCAAATATGAAAATTTTGAACAGTCGCGCGATTCGTCTCTGTACTCTTTCACAATTCGAATTCTTTGTCGAAAACTTGATCTAACAGGTCTCTCTTCTACTAAAAAATAATTCAAATCTCCGATCTTAAAGACTCAAAACATATATATATATATATATATATATGTGTATCAGTACAATTTGCAGGAACTGTGTTTGATCAACGGTTGCTGATGAGGGATTCGCCGATTCTACAACGGTTCACGTAGGTCGATCTTAGGAGATTAGAGATCGGAATCGTTCATGGTGCACAGATTTGAGTTGAAACCCTATGTTGAAAGAGGGAAGAGAAGCTTGCGGAGGCTCTGGAGGATGATGAAGTCATGGAGAGGTAACGGTCGAGAACGGAGTCGACGGAGGGGTTGCCGAAGGCGAAGGTGTTGCCGGCGTTGGAGAAGGTGATGACGGCGGCTTCGGTGCCGCACAAGTTGCAGAGCTCGCCGGTCTTCTTGAAGAGGCTATCTGTGGAAAGGAAGAGAGTGGGGAAAAGAGTGAGTATAATAGTCATATAAAATATTTAAATAATAAATTTGTCCTTTATACAAGATTTTATAATTATGAGGGGGTTTAGAAAGTATAATTTTTTTCTTAGTCCTTTTAACAATAAAAGGAAGGTAAAGGGGGTTTATAGCCAAATTTCTCTTTAAAAAATAGACTAAAGTAATATAAGCCCTAAACTATAAAAACTGTCGGTGTAATTCACCCAATAATTTTCCATTCTTATTTGGTAGGCAGTTTGAACGTTGATTGGAGACTAACCACAGGAGCTCGCAACGTCAGGTCTTCATATGCCCACGTCAACACCACAGGTACTAAGATGAAATAACGGGGAATATATGAAAAATGCGAGATCCTTTTTTTGGTTCTTTTTAAATCTCAATTAATGGTTGAAATTCAAAAAGGAGCGTGGGGTTTACAAAAAAAAATCTCAATTATTGTTGGAAATATATATTAGTGGTTTTAAAAAAATTATTAAAAATTAATTAAATTTTTTTAATATTTTAATCATTATTATATACGAAATTTATTATTAATTTATAATATATTTTTTAAAAATCTTAATTTATAATATATTTTTTAAAAATCTCACTGATATATATTTTCCCCTGAAATAAAAATGCTTTAGTTGGTACATGCATTGATGGAGAATGATGATCTTCGACGGGTTACATTTTCGGAAAATTAATTTATAAATTTTATTTTGAAAAATGATGATCCGTTTACTTTTAATGATTTTTTTATAAACTTGTTAATACTATTAACTTTGAAAAGATAGATTTAATATATTATTTGAAAATTAAATTTACGGTTATACCATTATTTCTATTATATTTCTCTTTTTTTTGTGTTAAAAAAATAAGATACACAATCTATGAAAATTAAATTTGTGATGAATTTTTGTACTATGTGAAACTTTTTTTATTTGGAAAATATATTAAAATGAGTAAAAAATAACTTGAAATATGATATTCTTCAAATATTATAAAAATATGTGAGATTATTCAAACATTTTAAAAAGTGTACAAAAATTCCTTAGTTAAAGTTTTGGATAAATGTATATTTTCAAAATATAACACTCCAATACAACACTCAAACATAACAGTCCAAAAAAACTCTTAATGTTTTTTTTTTTTCTAAATGTAACATTTCAATATAATACTCTAAAAAAGCTCCTTAGACTCTAATGTAACACACCAAATAAATTATTTAGTGTACTTTTTCTAAACGTAGCATTCCAATGGAACACTTAGAAATGGACGCCCATGTGGCATGACCATTTCAATGCTTTGAATTTATAACTGTAACTCCTGCGTTAATGGGGTTTGTAACTCCTGAATTAATGGGGTTTGTAACTCTTGCTTTTATTGCAGAGGTTAATGGTGCATTAATGACCAGCCATAAAAGCTGGAGGCTTTTCCTCTCTCCCCTATACATGTATAAATTGAGACCCTCCTGTCAAGTCTAAAACACAGAAATTTCCCATATTCTGACTCTCTCCCAAAAACAACGATCAAAGTTGTTTGCACTGTGATTTGTGTGGGTGATAGTCACTGTTGTAATATCACCCCACTGCTGGGTTGACTGATCAGATTTAGGAAGCACGAGATTTACCCACGAGATCCTTTCTATTCAGACTCTGCAAGAAGGTATGACCATAATTTTTATTCCGCTGCGTTATACTGCTAATTAACATTGGTATCAGAGCCATAGTTGGGTATTTTCGTGTTTTCTTAATCATGTATATATTTATATATATATATATATATATATGTACACATTATATAGCATGAATTGTTTGTAAATTTACAAACACCCATTATTCTCAAAACAGAAACTAAAATCAAGGCTCATCATGCTAATAACTGAAACTAAGTTTCGCCAAATATCCGGAGCATAAAGAACATCATGAAGATACAAGGTGCGCCCTCGTCGCATATCGTTAAGCATGAAAGCATATCCTGAAGTAGACTTACGCTCATCTAAGTCTCCTCCCCAGTCAGCATCACAATAGCCAACTAGATGTAGATCTGAACTCTGGTAGCAAACCCTTTGACTAAGCCCATTGCTAGAGATGTTTATCTTACTCATGTTAGGGCTTTAGGACTACGTAGGTGGTGATTTTTTTTTATGTGTATCCAGTTGAACTCATATTTTTTTTTGGGATATTTATGCCATTAGTATTCATATTTGTTTCTATTACACATTTATGTTTACTACCTTTTGCAATGGTTTGTGAATTAGCATACACAAAAACTAATTAAATTGATGTTAGCAGGCAAGATTGGCTCACTCACACGAGCAATCGCCCTTAGCGCTAGGTAGCGAGTAAGGATGAGACTAGTGGCTTATTGTATTTGGAGGAATTAGAAAAGCCAAAATTATCCACTAGCTATGTCGCCTTGGTTGGAGCCAAGATGAGGTCTTGTTAGAGACCGACCATGGATATGAGAGTACCCACTTTTTCATGATGTGCCTGTTATGGATAGCTAGATGCGAGATCTCATTTGATGCCTGAGAGGCGAGCAAATAGAGAATTCGAGTTAGACGCTAGGAAGCGACTTGTACGCTTAAAAGCGACTAGACTAAGATCTGTATAGTGTGTGAGTTTAACATCACTCTTTGGAAGAGTAACTCCATTATAACATGCATTCATACTGCATGTGCTTATCGACCCGTTAGCAAGGTGAAAGAATGGATCCCTGCTTCTTCACTGTGTGAGTCCTAAAAGTCATTTTTCCCTAAATGACTTCACTTTGTGCCTTTTGTGACTTTTGACTATGTCATAAGATGAGGAGTTGATGTTCAGCTACTTGGTATGTTGCCTGCGGTCATGTATGATTCGGCTTTAAGGGACATTACTGGGAAAGCGGTCAATTTCAAATTGAATGATATAAGGGTGAAGGGAAGATCATCTAGTTCTACATCTCTGCTCTATATTCACTATCGACAACTCACATCGCTCTTTATAGGATGCTGATTGGGTGTGAATATAATGCGGGACCTAGGAGAGTCAAACATGCTCTTTGAGGGATTAGAGATGTTTTTGGACTGATGTAGCTAGATGGGTCTGGGTACATGAGACACTATTTCTTTTTTTTTGAGTTGATGTCTCTATGCTGACTCATATTGAGTTTCTAGTATAGAACTCCCACATGCAGGTGTTCTCAGCGGTCGCACGGTGCATTGGCTAGTATGAGATTGTTCATTTTTTGAGGAGATTGAGATAAAGATGTGGTAGTGTCATGCCAACTCATGTGCGAGTGAGAGATGTTAGAAATGGGCGCTCATGTGGCATGACCATTTCAATGCTTTGAATTTATAACTGTAACTCCTGCGTTAATGGGGTTTGTAACTCCTGCATTAATGGGATTTATAACTCCTGCTTTTATTGCAGAGGTTAATGGTGCATTAATGACCAGCCATAAAGGTTGGAGGCTTTTTCTCTCTCCCCTATACATGTATAAATTGAGACCCTCCTGTCAAGTCTAAAACACAGAAATTTCCCATATTCTGACTCTCTCCCAAAAACAACGATCAAAGCCGTTTGCACTGTGATTTGTGTGGGTGATATTCACTGTTGTAATATCACCCTACTGCTGGGTTGACTGATCAGATTCAGGAAGCACGTGAATTACCCACGAGATCCTTTCCATTCAGACTCTACAAGAAGGTATGACCATAATTTTTATTCCGCTGCGTTATACTGCTAATTAACATTCAAACTATTTCAAAAAGAGTATAAAAATTTCCTAGTAAGTTTTGGACAAATATATAATTTTACGTTTGGAAAAAAATGTACAATAACGAGGTTTTTGGTATTTTTGTATGTGTTATATTAGAGTATGTTACATTAGAGTGTTACGTTTGAGATTACATTGATTGAAGTGTTACATTTGAGAAAAGTAAATTAAAGAGTTTTTTTGGAATATTAAATTGTTATATTTGAAAAAGTACACCAAATAATTTTTGTGTGTGTTACATTAGAGTGTTGCGTTATTGGATTGTTACATTGGAGTGTTACGTTTTTGTTCGTAATGTGAGATTTGTTCCAGAAAGAGGGAAAATCCAAAATCTCTATAATGTGGATTGTCCAAATGTGTAATTTTATATTTGGAAAAACTCACTTTCATCTCTAAAAAATTAAACCAAAATGTGTAAGTGATTATTATTTTTTATGTAATTTCTATTTTAATAGGATCTTTGGATTCATAAAATAGAAAAAAAAAGATTAAACAATTTACAAGATTACATTTTGAAATTTATTAATGTTTCACCCTGCATTTTATACTAATTATATTTAATATATTTCTCATTTAATTTTTTAGTGATAAACATAACAAAATAAAAAATTATAGTTATTGAATAAATTAAAATTTTTCTATACATGATATATGCAGAATATTTTTCAAAATAAACTAGTTGAATTATCAAAACGAAAAATGTTAACATGTTTACAAAATTCCTACAAAATCATTCTTTTTTTTGAGTAAAGAAATTAATGTTACATTTAAATTTTTTAATGGATGACAAATGAATTAATAATTTTTTTGAATTTTTTAAGATCTCTTTAGTGAAGTGACTTACAAGTCAATTTATTAATTTTTTAATTTATTTAATTTATATTATCTCTCTATCTTTTACCCACCCTTTTCATAATAAATTAACAAATCCACTTACTTAGCACTTCGCAAACTAGGCTAATTTTTTTAGAAAAAAATTTGATTTTTTAAAATTGTACCCCAAATACCTCTCCAAAATTCATTTCTTTCGTTAAGAAAATTCGTGGTTTTGGGGTCCGCTTTCCTGACTTTTGGACCACTCTTTCCCAGTTTCAACCGCTTTTTCTTTTTTCTTCTTCTTCTTCTCCTTCTTCTTCTTGTTTTTTTTTTTTTTTTTTCTAACTATTTAAAACCCTCATTGCATTCTTTCATAATCTCTCTCTCTCTCTCGCTCTCACACACACACAGATATTTTTGCCCCATTCGGATCAGGTAATGTTTTCTTCTAATGTCCTACATTTTTGGGTGGTTCTTTTTGTTTTTGTTTTTAGTTGTTTTTGTTGGGTTCAGACTTTAGGTTTGGTTTGTTGGATCTGATTTTGAGGCTTATTTGGAATGGGTGTTTTGAATGCCCAAGTTTTGAGGGTTTTTTGATCTGTTATGGGTGTGGTATAAATGAAACAATAAGTCATTCTTACTCACATTCGTGTATATGAATTTGTTCGATGAATGCAATTTCTGGATTTATTTTTACAGGTACATTGAAGCATTTTCAGTTTTTTTAGGGTATTTCCATTCTTTGATTTGTTTAGAGTTGGTCTTTTTCATAATTGATGATGAAGATCTTTTATTTTCTATGATGAAAATTGCTACTATTCACACCTCCTATCATAAGAAGGTTATAACTACAAATGTTTGCGGAGTGTTATGCCATTTTTGTGTTAAAAGTTTGGAATGATGAATATATGGTGAAGTTGTGAATCCTTGTGGTTGTATTATGAAAATGAACGGTGTGGAGTAAATGTTACAAACTATTTTGGTGAGAATATTTGTTGTGGTGTGGTGTTTGTTACGAAACATTGTAGTTTTATTACTATGTTGTGGTAGATTGGGTGCACAGGGTATGTCCTTTTTAAGGATGCACGCCCTAGCAACTTCCTTTTCAATGAAACTTTGAATACTTCTACAAAGTAACGAAATTTTCCCTGCTTTTCACCTTATTTATTTCTGCGTTGTGTTCAAGAATGTGTTTTGATCTCTATTGTTTACAAGTTTAATATTTTGTGTTAGTGTCTTTCCTTCAACTTGTATAGATTCACTCCTTAATGATAAAAAAACAAAGAAGTAAATATTGTCTTCACTTTCTTTAGTTTTGATGATCCCTACTAGAAGTATTGAGTTGTTAATTTACATGGAATTCAATGCAAATGTTGGGAAAATAGCGTAAAAACCCATTTGGGGAACTGTTTCGGAAAACTATTTTCAGAGTTTTATTTATTGATTTATATTGAAAATAACTCACTTTTCAGGAAACATCAAGAATTGGTTTTGCACAAAAATGAAACTAGTATGAAAACAATTCGGTTTTTTGATCTTTTTATTGTTTGTTTTCAAAAACGTGAAAAAGATAAAAATGAAAACACAACCAGACAACGTGAACTTTACTTTTCTTTATAACACTGCTAAGTGTTTATGCTTTTCTTTATACCGAGTGTTGTTTCCTCTTTTCTGCAGTGAAGTTTCCTAGATCAAAATGGAGTATGAAGACCAGGTTCAACATGTTCCAAACCCAAAATATGACTGCCTCCTCTTTGGTAGACCTTTTTAATCGTATGAACGCCAATTTTTCCACAAATTAGGACTATGATTGAATATATCATAATCACTCTTATATCTGTTTCCAGATGTCGATGATACTCTTTATCCCGTAAAATCTGGTCTGTCTGCAGAATGCACCAAGAACATCATAGGTAACACCATTATTCTATTTTATCACTAATTGTTGTATGATAGGTTTCAATCTTTGGTTCATTGGAATTGACAGTCTTCCTTTATACCATTATGTAGAATATATGATTAACAAGCTCGGCATGGACGAGGATAAAGCCCCCGAAATGTGCGTTCAACTATACAAAGATTATGGAACAACGATGGCTGGTCTCAAGGTATAGGTTTAAATTTATTTTATTTAAATAATAATAATTTATCAAAATAAAATCATGCTGTTATAGGAGTCCATTAAATAGATGTTTTCTCTTCCTCCCAGGCCATTGGTTATGACTTTGACTATGATGATTACCATAGGTATCAATTTTCCTCCCAACTATTTCTATTTGTAATGTAATTTTTTTTTTCTTATTGATTTATTTTATATTTATACGGTCACGCTCTATTTTGTTTTGCAGTTTTGTTCATGGACGATTACCCTATGAGATCCTAAAACCTGACCCAATTTTAAAAAAAATTCTGCAAAGCCTGCCCATTCGGAAAGTTGTAAGTTTCTTGTCACATCAATGCATAGAAAAACATGGTTAAGCTATGAGGCTTTCTTTGTGTAACAAAGTTTTGTTGTGTTTGCGCAACAGATCTTCTCAAATGCAAATAAAGAGCACATTGCTAACGTTCTAGGCAGGCTTGGATTAGAGGACTGCTTTGAAGGAGTTGTATGCTTCGAGACTCTGAATCCAATCAACAAGACCGATATACCTGATGCCAAGGCTGCTCTTGAGCTCAATTGGTCAAAATCAAGTACCATTCGTAGCACTGTAACAGATTTTATTGACGATTCTTGTGAGACTAACACAGAATTTCCAACAACTCCAATTGTCTGCAAACCATTTGAGGATGCCTTTGAACTAGCTCTCAAGATAGCCAAAATCAACCCTCAGAGAACAGTAAGATCATCAACTTTGTACTGCGCTGACAACTGATTTAAGGCCTGTTTGCTGCAGCTTTTAGCAAGTAGAATGCTGATAACTAGAAATCAGAAACTAAAAGCATCTCTTTCCTTTCTTTCCAATAATCAACTTTTTTCTAGCTTATTTAAGACATTTTTGTCTCTTAACTTGTAATTAGAAGTTGAACCAATTTGCACAGTTTTTTTTTTATAATTATTTTTTTAAAATAATTTTATAAAAGAAGCTATAAGCAGCTCCCTTTATTTTTTACTTTCTAATTTTAAGATGGGAATATAAGTAGCTCCTTAAACTGCACCAAACAGCCCTTACTCATGTTTTGAGAAAGCATACGCATATGCATGCAGTATGTTATAATCGTTGTTGATTTAGTAGTTAAATTCCGGAACTTTCCACCTGTCATTAGCCTGATTTTGATCATTATCACCATTTATTTTCTCTACTTCATTTCTGAACTTCCTCACAACCTTGTTAATTGTATTGCTCCTATTGTAATTTGTTTTAACACTGTAAATCTTTGCTTTGCCAGTTGTTCTTTGATGACAGTATCCGTAATTTACAGACTGCAAAATTTATGGGTCTCCACACGGTCTGGGTAAGCTAACGATAACTGATTCTTGAATGAACTAGCAGCAGGAATTTATTTATTATTGTCTTGATTGTAGTTTATTGTTTATCCTAATGAATTTGATTGTTATGTAAATAGGTGGGCCATTCTAACCTAACAAAAGGCGTGGATTATGCATTGGAGAGCATCCACAATATCAAGGAAGCGTTGCCAGAGCTTTGTGAAGCCATTGAAAAGATAGAAGACATCCGCTTCTTAGAAAAGGTTGCAATCGAAACATCAGCTTAGCTTTTGTAATCCTTGTGGTGAAGGAGGAGGATATAACATATGGAGTTGGGGTTTTTCCCATCCCTGTTTGTATTTTGCTTAGTGGATGCAGATTTATGTACCCGTGATCTGCTAATAAAATAACTTTGCTTTCTTAATGTTAATGTCATGTTATTTTACTTTTTAGCACCTGGTTGTTACGTTTTCTTGCTTTTTATGCAATTGCTTCATGAATTTCAGAAAAAGGGGTATGGATGTGGAGAAGATGATGACTCTTCAATGTGTGGAAGATGGATGCCATAATTTTTACCAGAGAAGTTTGGTGTTGTGCAGATCTCTCTCTCTCGATTTTCGGTGATATGTTCACTGCAAACTTGGAGATGGAGAACTCATATTTTACATTCCCGATGAGTCTGAATTTTGTTCACACACTTTGAAATTAGGTGAATAATACATAGATTATAACTAGTTCAAAATAGTGGGCCCACAATTTTGGTCGAAGTTAATATACTTTTTAGATGTGAGACTAAGGAGGAATTTTTCGGTGTCAAGAGGATAGATGCCACATGGTACCTTTCCATATTATGATTAGATTTGACAGTATAGTTTACTACATTTATATTGAGAGTTTGAGAGACAGTAAAAGGCATATGCATTTGTGATTGGTGGGAGATATCACTTGGTAGTGTGTCATGGGATGACTCTTTCTAGAGCTGCAGTAGAACATTTTTGCTCATGAGACGCTTGAACTCTACCCAGTGTCAAGCCTGCCTAAATTCTCTGACCATCGAGTGTTGAATTTTAACCCGTCGTGTCAAATGCAAGCTCAATGCTATGTCTAGCAAGAACGACTCCCACAATGAAGCTCTGGCTTCTATGCTGCAAGTAGGCTAAACGCCTGCAAGTGCATCTCATACGGCTCATGTCACTTCGTGGCACCAAATTTGTCCTTGAGCAAGGCGCTCACCTAACTGAGGTCCAACTCAATCAAGATGTCCCATGTCAATGTGACTCACAATTGACCCAACACAGTGTTGGCCAACTGTGTACCAATCTAGAATCCTCAATCTAGCTGACAAGCTTTTCCTCTCTTGAATAAGGTCTCTTGTTGCGCCCGTCTCGGATAGCCACAAGTGATTGAGGTTGCATGCCATAACTCAAATCCTTATGCATGCATTGACATGCTAAACCATCCACCAAGGGTCATCGCACACCCAAGGTGTTGCACTAGCGTGTAGCATGAGCATGACAATATATGTCAATAGTCTTCAATTAGCATTTTGCCTTCCCACAAGCTTCGCACAATGTGCCTTGCATGATGATAATACTTCATCACATTCAATTGTTCTCAAGAGTAGCAGTGTTGTCACTAAACTGCTAGCTAGGCTACATGACCTCGCGTTCATGGCTGAACCCAAGCCAATGTTCACGAGTTGGCACACAAGGCCTTCATAATGGCATGCCTTAATAGGGAATCCGTTTGATCTAAGACGACACCACAATATGCTACAATGAGTGGCATATCGAGTGCGTGCCTGAATCTCTCGCTAGGAAGTAGCGCGCAATGTCAACACTCATGCCTCTTGATGACACTGTCCATGGGATTCCCAAACTCACATGGAGACCAAAGACAACACTCAATAGTATGTAAGAGGCCTACCCTTTGGTTGCCCAAAGGTTGTTCATTTGTAACCTGAAATAAATATTGAGAGAGTGATTGAAAGAGCTAATACACTCTATGTTCTTCTTCATTAGAAACCAAATGGGAGCTCCATTATATAGGAGTTGTACAAAGCAGGCCACGAGGCCACGAGGCCAACAGCAAAGGCACGAGACTATACATAACTACACATTAACAATATTAAATATACACGAGGCCACGAGGCCATAAATAACTATACATTAACAATATTTAAATATATCACAATCTGTGGCTTTATTATATTATTATAATAGCTTGAGTATCAACACTCCCCCTCAAGCTACGTTGTAGATGTTAATCATTCCCAATTTGTCCGTCAGATCTTCGAAGGTAACTTGAGCAAGAGCTTTTGTGAGAATATCCACTGTTTGACAGTTTGTTGGAGTGTAGCTGACTTGAAAAACTCCTGCTTCAATCTTTTCCTTGATAAAGTGTCGATCTATCTCCACGTGTTTAGTTCGATCATGATGAACCAGATTCTTAGCTATACTGATAGCGGCTTGGTTGTCGCAGTATAAAACCATGGGATGTTTAGATGGAATCCGTAATTCTTCTAACATCCTGTTCAACCAGATTCCCTCACAGATACCTAGTGCCATAGCACGAAATTCTGCCTCAGCACTACTACGGGCTACCACTGACTGTTTCTTGCTTCGCCATGTAACCGCGTTCCCCCAAACAAACGAACAATAGCCAGAAATTGATCTTCGATCAGTCACTGAACCTGCCCAATCTGCATCTGAAAAAATCTCAATTTTTCTATTTGTTGTTCTTTGGAAGAAGAGACCTTTGCCCGGTGTCCTTTTTAGGTATCTCAATATTCTGGTCACAGCAGTCATGTGTTTGTCGGTTGGATTATTCATGAATTGACTGACCACACTAACAGAGAAGCCGATGTCTAGCCTTGTATGAGAAAGATAAATGAGTTTTCCCACAAGACGTTGATATCTCCCTTTATCACTGGGTGCACTACCGTCACTTTCTTCCAGTTTGATAGTTGTGTCCATAGGTGTTTCTGCCGGCTTGCATCCTAGCATCCCTGTTTCATTCAGTAAGTCTAGAACATATTTACGTTGTGAGACTGATATACCTTTCTTTGACCGAGCAATCTCCATTCCAAGAAAGTACTTCAGGTTTCCAAGATCTTTAATCTCAAATTCCTTTGTTAGGAATTTTTTAAGTAAGCCAATTTCCTCTTCATGATCACCTGTTAAAATTATGTCATCCACATAAACAATGATAATTGCCAATTTCCCTCCTAGGGAGTGCTTCACAAATAATGTATGATCGGATTGACATTGAACAAAGCCGTACCCTTTCACTGCCTTAGTGAACCGTTCAAACCAGGCCCTAGGAGATTGTTTGAGGCCATACAAGGATTTTCGGAGTCTGCAAATTTGTTGAAATTTGATGTCGTCTCAAGTCCAGCAGGAATGTCCATGTAAACTTCTTCCTCTAAGTCACCATTGAGGAAGGCATTTTTCACATCAAGTTGGTGAAGTGACCAATCGAGATTAGCTGCCAAGGATAAAAGTACACGAACAGTGTTGAGCTTGGCAACTGGAGCAAAGGTTTCTTGATAGTCAATGCCATAGGATTGGGAGAATCCTTTGGCGACCAACCGAGCTTTATATCGTTCTACATTACCATCTGCCTTGTGCTTTACTGTGAAAATCCACTTACACCCAACTGGTTTCTTACCTCTTGGAAGATCAGTAATTGCCCAAGTACCATTCTTTTCCAGAGCCCGAACTTCCTCATTGACTGCCGCCTTCCACTTCGGATACTTGAAAGCTTCCTGAATATTCCGAGGAATGGGTATCTCCGTGATGCTAGAAGTGAAGGCACGAAACGAAGGTGATAGCTTATCATAAGAAATAAAGTTCCCAATGGGATGCTGAGTACATGATCTAACTCCTTTTCTCCAAGCTATGGGCATATTAAGAATAGTATTTTCTAACTCAGAATTATCAATACTATCTGTGGGAGGAATATTGTCACCTGGAATGTTGCTTGGATGAGAACCCGGTTCAGCCTTCATGGGATTGTTGAGAAAGTGCTCCTTCCTCCGTTTCCTCTTGGATGTGCTCATTATCCCGCAAGTCAACAATGAACTCGGAATTTGGATGTAATGACTCAGGAGGTGTGGGATTGTTGGTGGTGATGGATGGCTCACTCAATGACTCGGAGGTGTGGGATTGTTGGTGGTGATGGATGGCTCACTCAATGACTCAAGGGTCCAAAATTGAGATTCCTGGGTTGGAGTCTCCCCCTGAATAACAATTTTAGGGTAGTAAGACTGGGTTTCAAAAAATGTTACATCCATGGAATTGTAGAATTTCCTTGTGACTGGAGAGTAACACTTATACCCTTTTTGATGTGACGAATACCCAATGAAGATACACTTGAGGACCTGGGATCAAGTTTACTTCGATACTGTTGATGGATATGAACAAAGACAGAGCACCCGAAAATTTTGGTGGGATGGTGGAGATGAGGCGAGTAGTTGGAAAGGATTTTAGAAGAAGTTGACAAGGAGTTTGGAATTGTAGTACCCTGGATGGCATCCTATTGATAAGGTAGGCTGCTGTAAGAACAGCTTCCCCCCAGAAGAATTGTGGAACATTTGTGGAAAACATTAGTGATCTAGCAACATCTAACAAATGCCTATTTTTCCGTTTAGCGATGCCGTTTTGTTGTGGGGTGTCAACACATGAACTTAAGTGAACTATCCTTTCTTTTGCTAAAAATTCTCCTAGAATGGAGTTGAAATAGTCCCGAGCATTATCAGACTTTAGAATTTGGATTTTTGACTGAAATTGTGTCTGAATCATAATTTGAAATTTTTGAAGATTTGACTTGTTTCAGATTTGTCTTTCATGAGGAAGACCCAGGTTAATCTAGTATGATCATCTATGAATGAGACAAACCACCTAGTACCAGTTACATTTTTTATTCTTGATGGACCCCAGATATCACTATGAATTAGTGAGAATGGACGAGATGCTTTATAGGATTGAATGGGAAAATGGGACCGTACATGCTTAGACAATTGACAAATTTCACAATCAAAAGGTTTTGGAGTTTTAAATAATGAAGGAAATAAATGCTTGAGATACATAACATTAGGATGACCTAATCGATAGTGCCACAACATAATTGTTCTATCGTTATTTGACACGAAACCGAAAAAGAACTACCACGAATTGCCGTTTGAGGTTGTTCCTGTGGATAGTGGCGTTCCTTAAGGATGTAGAGTCCAGAGCATTCCTCAGCATTGCCAATCGTCTTCCCCGAATCCAAATCCTGAAATTCACAATGAGTGGAGAAAAAATTAGTAACACACCTCTTTTCCTTAGTGAGTTTACTAATTGACAGTAAATTACAGTCCAAGTCAGGAACAAGGAGAACAGAGTTGAGAATAAGATTCCTAGACAGCACAACTGAACCTGTACCGGCAACCTTTGATAGTGAACCATCTGCTATTCGGACCGTTAAATTATTTTGACATGAGCTATATGTATCAAAAATTGTTGCATCTCCCGTCATGTGATCAGATGCTCCTGAGTCCACAATCCAAGGTTTTTTACGTTTCTTACCAACAGTAAAGGCGTTCAAAGAATTACCTTTGTGAGCCAAGGTTCCGGATCCAATGATGTGGTTGGAAGACGAACCAGATTGTGACTGTAGTAGTTTCTGGAGCATCTCCATTTGCTCCTTGGTGAAAGGGCTTGCTTCAGGTTGTGGTGATAGTTCATTTGTACCTACATGATTACCTCGTCCTTCTTTCTCAAGAGGCTGACGTGGCTTCCAATCTGCTGGCTTTCCATGAATCTTCCAGCAAGTTTCTCTCGAGTGACCCGGCTTTCTGCAATGATCACACCAAGGCCTACCTCCTTTATTTTTCTGACGGTTGTCAATAGGAGCGAATTGAGTCTTAAGAGCCGAGCTTTCTGCCATATTCAGTTGTTGATGAGATCCCATCATGAGTTTTTTTCGACTTTCTTCGCGACGGACTTCAGAGAATGCCTCTCTAAGGCTAGGTAGCGGTTTTACTCCCATAATTCTTCCTCTGATTTCATCAAGATTTGTGTTCAATCCTAACAAGAATTTAAACACACGCTTCCCTTCGACAATCTTTTTATACAACAAACCGTCAGCAACACACTGCCAGTTATGAACCTCAAACGTATCAAGTTGACGCCATAGACGAGTAAGGGTATTGAAATATTCAGTTACCGTAAGATTGTCTTGACGTAAATCGTGGAGGGAGCTTTCAAGCTGGATGATTTCAGATGTGTTTTCCTTGTCCGAAAATGTTTCCTTTGCCATGTCCCAGATCTCTTTGGCAGTATCAAATGACAGAAAATTTTCGCCAATGTCAGTGGTCATAGAGTTGACGAGCCACGACATGACCATATTATTTTCAGCTATCCACCTTTTGTAGGTTGATGCTGTGGTTTCTGGTAGCGCCGAGGCTCCGGTGATGTAGTCATCTTTCTCCTTTCCCCGTATAAACATTAATATGGATTGAGACCATTGCAAATAATTTTGCCCATTCAGGGCGGTGATCGGAAGATGAGAGGTTTCCATTTGATGAGAGGATAAAGATGATGAGATGATAATATCAGAAGAAGAGGAGGATGAGTTGGTAGTCATTCCAAAAGCTGGACCGTATTTAGGCATGAAATAGAAGGATATATTTGAGTAGAAGAGAGAGACAAAAAAAAAAAAATTAAAAACAGAAAAATTCGAATACTGACTGAAGAGGCGAAAATGATGAGACAGGGTTACACCTGCTCTGATACCATGAAATAAATATTGAGAGAGTGATTGAAAGAGCTAATACACTCTATGTTCTTCTTCATTAGAAACCAAATGGGAGCTCCATTATATAGGAGTTGTACAAAGCAGGCCACGAGGCCAACAGCAAAGGCACGAGGCCATACATAACTACACATTAACAATATTAAATATACACGAGGCCATGAGGCCATACATAACTATACATTAACAATATTTAAATATATCACAATCTGTGGCTTTATTATATTATTATAATAGATTGAGTATCAACATAACCCATCACAGGTTGGGGAGAGAAACTAAAGCACACCATGCCCCCTTATAATAGCTTCTTAAGCCCTTTTCTAACTGGCACAAGGAAACATTCCACATGTTTGAAGAATCATAATTAAATAATTCAATAATTTTCAATATTATCTAAATATTAGAATTTACGAAATTGCCACCAATGCATGCTTGATACCCACTAATGTGCAAGCATGGACGGGCGGGTGTGTGTGCATTGGCATTGGTCATGCACTGAACTACTTGGGGCCAACATGCCATGGTGGGGTGCCACACTACCTGCAAGAGTTGCGAGCTGAAAAATTGTCAGCTCGTGACACAATGCCACGTGGTACCTGCCCAGCATACAAAAATTTCTTGAGATTAGGACTCACAATTTTGGATCAATCATAATTTGCATATTGTTCACCTACTTTTAAAGTGTATGAACAAATTTATTTTCATTGTTGAGGGATGATAGTGTACTTTGCATAGCATTTGAAGGTACAAATGTGTCAATTAATTTGAAAGGTTACTCTAAAGAGGAAATTACACTCTAGTGGCGTGCTAAAATTTTTTTATTTATAAAAATGTAATAAATTTTATAAATATTAATAATTAAAGTTCATAATTTTTTTTATTAATGTGTAATAATTTTTCAAAATTTCAAGTTAATAGTAATTTCCCAACATTAAAAAAGAAATTCACTTTCGTCAGCAATGTACAATTATGGAATGCTTTTGAATGGTTGACATTGCTCCAGCAAAAAGCAAAAATTGATTGGCAATAGCAGTATCCATTTTATTTAGGGTGATTTACAGGTAAGTCCCGTTTTAGCAAATAATGGTACATTAAGTCCTAGTTCAAAAACTTTTAGCCAGTAAGTCCCATAATCTATTGAAATGACGAAACTACCCTTACCAAATCAAAACACAAAACAAAAATCGCAGATTCACGATTTCATTCACAGTTCATCCCGCCATTTCTCACCCTCACAGATTTCATTCTCACCTTCATCAATTTTGACTCACATTTCGTCTTCTTCATCAATCTCGTCTCAGATTTCACAAAAACAAACTAGATCATCAAACATTCAAACATCCGAATAACCAAAAATGGTGAAAACAAGTAAGATTCAAGTATCTTAAACCCTAGTTTTTGCGAAATCTTTCATTTTCGAAACTTTTGTTTTTGATTTCCATTTCAGCTTGAATGTTGAGTTCGAAACTTTTGTTTTTGTTTTTGTTTGTGAATCTGAGAACTTTCATTGTAATGCCACAAAAATCATGTTCTCATTCTTTCAGTTTAGGTTTCATTGTTGATTTTGGTACGATTGCTGTGAATATTCTCATATTCTTAGTGAATTTGAGTGAAAAATCCTAGTTAATCATGTTCCCTTGCTTTCTATTTAGGTTTCATTGTTGATTTTGGTGTGATTGCTGTTAATATTCTCAAATTCTTAGTGAATTTGAGTGAAAAACCCTAGTTAATCATGTTCTCTTGCTTTCTATTTAAGTTTCAATGTTGATTTTGGTGCGATTACTGTTAATATTCTCAGATTCTTAGTGAATTTGAGTGAAAAACCCTAGTTAATCATGTTCTCTTACTTTCAACTTAGTTTTCAATGTTAATTTTAGTACCATTGCTGTTAATGTTTTTAGATTCATATTGAATTTGAGTGAAAAACCCTAATTAATCATCTTCTCTTACTTTCAATTTAGGATTTAGTGTTGATTTGGGTACCATTACTGTTAATGTTCTCAGATTCTTACTGAAATTAAGTGAAAAACCCTAGTTAATCATGTTCTCTTCCTTTAAATTTAAGTTTCAATGTTGATTTTTTTGCAATTGCTGTAAATGTTCTCATATTCTGAATCAATTTGAATAAAAAACCCTAGTTAATCATATCCTATTGCTTTCAATTTAGGTTTCAATGTTGAGTGTGGTACCATTGCTGTCAATGTTCTCATATTTTCAATCAATTTGAGTGAAAAACCTTAATTAATCTATTTCTCTTAGTTTCAATTTAGAATTCATTGTTGATTTTGACACGATTCCTGTGAATGTTCTCAAATTCTTAGACAATTTGAGTAAAAAACCTTAGTGAATCATATTCTCTGGTTTTAATTTAGCTTTCAATGTTGATTTTGGTACGATTCCTGTGAATGTTCTCAGATTCTTAGACAATTTGAGTAAAAAACCTCATATTCTCTTGGTTTCAATTTGGGTTTCAATGTTGATTTTCGTACGATTGTTGTTAATGTTCTCAGATTCTTAGTCAATCTGAGTGAAAACCCAGACTTAATCCATATTCTTTTGATTTCAATTTAGGTTTCAATATTGAGTTTGACATGATTGTTGTGAATTTTCTCAAGTTTTCAATCAATTTGACTGAAAACCCTAGTTAATCATGTTCTCTTGTTTCCAATTTAAGTTTCAATGTTGATTTTGTTGCGATTGCTGTGAATGTTCTCATATTCTGAATCAATTTGAGTGAAAAACCTTACTTAATCATATCCTATTCCTTTCAATTTAGGTTTCAATATTGAGTGTGGTACCATTGCTGTCAATGTTCTCATATTTTCAATCAATTTCAGTGAAAAACCTTAGTTAATCATATTTTATTGGTTTCAATTTAGCTTTCATTATTGATTTTGGTACGATTTCTGTGAATGTTCTCAGATTCTTAGACAATTTGAGTAAAAAAACCTTAGTGAATCATATTCTCTTGGTTTCAATTTGGGTTTCAATCTGAATCAATTTGAATAAAAAACCCTAATTAATCATATCCTATTACTTTCAATTTAGGTTTCAATGTTGAGTGTGGTACCATTGCTGTCAATGTTCTCATATTTTCAATCAATTTGAGTGAAAAACCTTAGTTAATCATATTCTCTTGGTTTCAATTTAGCTTTCATTGTTGATTTTGGCACGATTCTTGTGAATGTTCTCAAATTCTTAGACAATTTGAGTAAAAAACCTTAGTGAATCATATTCTCTTGTTTCAATTTAGCTTTCAATGTTGATTTTGGTACGATTCCTGTGAATGTTCTCAGATTCTTATACAATTTGAGTAAAAAACCTTAGTGAATTATATTCTCTTGGTTTCAATTTGGGTTTCAATGTTGATTTTCGTACGATTGTTGTTAATGTTCTCAGATTCTTAGTCAATTTGAGTGAAAACCCGGACTTAATCATATTCTCTTGATTTCAATTTAGGTTTCAATATTGAGTTTGACATGATTGTTGTGAATTTTCTCAAGTTTTCAATCAATTTGACTAAAAAACCCTAGTTAATCATGTTCTATTGCTTCCAATTTAAGTTTCAATGTTGATTTTTGCTGCGATTGCTGTGAATGTTCTCATAATCTGAATCAATTTGAGTGAAAAACCCTAGTTAATCATCTTCTCTTGCTTTCAATTTAAGTTTCAATGTTGATTTTGTTTTTATAGCCATGAATGTTATCAAATTTAGACTTCATGAGAATGACATTAAATTGATTCTTTTAGGACACATTCTTAGTGTTTATATGTTGTCTATGTTGATTTTCCATAGAGGAAAGCAACTCATGAAAACCCCAAGACTAAAAAGTAATGCAAAGAAAACGATAAGAAAGCATAAAAAATCAACTTCGATGGATAAAAAGCAAAAAGGAAAGCGTAGAGAATGGAGATTAACTTTCAGATCAAACATTGTGACAATAGTGAAGCTATTACAACATATCAAACTCAGAAATGAGCATATTAATGGGTTGAAGAAAACCCCATTTTGGTTATTGTTTGATGCGATATTGAAAAACAAGATTAATTAAAAATAATGTAGAAAATATGATGACATTGCATTGAAAATAATTCAAACATACTAGCCAGGCAGCAATGGTTCTTTCCAGTTAGGACCAGAAACTGTAAAGCTAACAACAGAAGACATCAAGTCCATCTTCGGTATATCTTGTGGAGATGAGCCGATGCATCTTGGTTATGGAAATAAAAGTATATCATCATTTCTGACAAGAAAATCCATACAAACTAAAAGGTTATCGAGCACAACCATCATAAACTTGTTGCAAAAAAATTGAAAGGAAAGAAGAAAGAAGACACTGAAGATATGATAAGGATGCTGTGTATGTATACTTGTTTGAAGCTTTTTTTCTCTACATCAGGAACAATAGTTGGATGGGTATTTCTTAATTACATGGAAGACATAAACTCAATGAGAAAATACAATTGGGCAGAAGCAATAAGGAACACACTGATGTCTTCAATTGAAAAATACCACAAAAATCCAGCAAAAGTCACAGGATGTGTTATGGCTCTTTTAGTAAGTACATCTTTACTCTATTCTATTAGTTTGTTGTTAATAACAGATAGTATTATTTCTTATTCAAATGACAAAAATTCTTTACATTTGCTTTGTAGCATTGGTTGTGTGAGCACACACTGATTATCCACCCTGAAGTTAGCAAAGCATGCCCAAGGGTGATCAAGTGGAATCTTATCAAATTACATAAACGTATGAAAGTCATATCACTACATCAGCTGACAACAAGACAAGTCACATTCTCATCTCATTTGAATTTCAATTCAAGTTGGGAAAAATCCCTATTTTTATACACTGAATTATTACTGAGAAACTTTTTAGTTTCCTAAACTTCAATTATTTCAAAAACTAATATCTATTGTATGTTGACCTACAGGTAACTAGTGCTCAATTGAGTGAGGAAAGTGATGAAGAACTTGATGACACTAAAGAAGAAGAAAAAGAAGAAGAGGAAGAAGAAAAAGAAGATGTTGAAAATATTGAAGACGAAGAACAAAAAGATGCTGAAGAAGAAGATACTGAAGTACAAGAACAAGAACAACAAAAAGAAGATGCTGAAAATACTGAAGAAGAAGAAGAAGAAGAAGAAGAAGATGGTCAATATGCTGAAGAATGCCACTAAGAACAAAAGCCAGCAAATAAAGACTTCGATGGCTTCTGCAACATTATACTCAATGATGCACCTGAGGGAGAAGAACAAATTCATCAACAAACACTTGAGAAACTTCAAACTGAGAACAACAATTTGCAACTTGACAACACAGTGAAGACCATCTACATAAATAAACTTGAAGAGGATAACAGGCTACTTACAGCACAAATACAACAATTGAAAGATGAAAATTCTCGATTGCATAACCAATTAGTTAAAAAAGAGGTCCATGAGATAACCCAAGAAGTTTGTGGAGGAAAACAGTTTGGGACAAATGCAAAGAATGAAGGTCATACAATAAACGATGAAAATTCTCAAGTGCTGCGAAAGAGGTCTATGAAAATTCTGAAGTGGTGGACAAAAAGCTCTATCAGAAAGAGGTCCATGAGATAACGCAACAACCTTTTGTAACAAAACATTGTGAGACAAATACAAATGTGAAAGATTGTCAAAATTCTCAGTTGCAGAATCAGTTTGTGGAGGAAGAATCAGTTTGTGGAGGAAGAAGTCCATGACTTAACCCAACAAGTTTGTACAATAAAAGCTGATGATCTGACAAAATCAAGACAAACAAATCTACAGAATGCCATGATTAAAAATGTCAAAGCTAAAGCAAGGAAGACTACTAAGATATCAGATTATGATAATAGAGGTAAGAAAGTTAAAGTTGAGAAAGAGAAGGAACACAAAGATGAGACAATTTCTAACAAGTATGCTGTGACTTAATTGCTACCTCCTGAAGATAAATATAAACTACAAATTCTTTGGAAATAAAAGAAAACAGAATCAAAGTATAATCTTACATAAATCTTGCAATTTTTCATATAGTACAAATATATGAAATGAAACTGAGAAATAGTTCTATTTTCTAAAAATGTTTTGACTTAATTATTAACACATTTTTTTATTATTTTGTAGTGCTTGTATATGGTTTGGCGCAAGATATGACAATTGTGTGTTTATTAATGATATCAAGATCTTGGTAAAAGGGACAGACATATCCAGCTGTGTACGTATAATATTTGTAATATTTTAACACTGAAAAACTTCTCATTAATTTGTTAACATCACGTTTGTGTTTCAATTTGATAGACAATTGATGCATATGCTGAGATTCTTGAAAAAGAACCACAAGCACAGAATTCTGGTGATGGAGCAAAGCACAATGTGTAGAGACCCTAAGTTTTTTTGTAATTACACTTGAAACCCTGAGTCTTAGGTTAATAGCATTTTAGCCCTAGTTCCGTAAAAGTCTGCATAAGGGCCCAAATAAAGAATAATTTTTCCGTGTATTACCATATTTGGAAATACCCTAAAACTTGGTTTTATTTATTTCTAAATTAACTCACACATTTTATTTTTATTTCTATTTTTTTGTTTTGTTTTGTTGTTCTTTCATTTATTGTTTATTTGAATAGAATACTATTATTTATTTGAATATGTACACAGTTTAAAACATATATATATATATACTATTTTGGTGGAAAAGTTGGTTGGATAACAACAAACACACAAAAAAAAAAAAAAAAATCTAGATATTTAGCTTTCCTTAGCCATTAAGCTAGGATCCCTTATACTCTGTAAATTGAGAGCTTGTCCCAAATTCACTCTCACGTTTTCAACAGTCCAAGGAGAGGGTGAGAGAGGGAGAGTTGGCTTAAGAGAAGTAGAGAAGTAGGAAGAAAAAAAAAAAGAAGAGAAAAAGAAGAAATCAAAGGTGATTCAAGAAGGTGAAGGTAAGAACATACCTCTCCCTTATCTACTCCAATCCTTTCACCATCTCATCCTATTGTCTAGTATGCCTCGTGTTACAAATTAATGGTAAATAGGGTTTTTGGTGTGTGTGAAAGTGTGGGTATAATATAGTGTCATCGTCTTACAAATTTGTGAAATTAGGCACTGCTGCAACTTCTCTAATTTAAAAGAAATGTCAAATCTATCTAATTCTCAGATCTGAATTTATTTTAGGATATTTTGTGTGTTTAGAGCTTGTGATAATTTTATTAGCTCCTAATTGTGTGTTTTTAGGGCTTGGATAATTTGTTGAAAAATCTGGTCCTGAGTCTCTAAAAAACAGTCAACTTTTAGCAATTTTATAACATTCTAGAAAAATCATCTTGCGTTGGTTCTTCTGTCAAAATTTGGAACTCTGAGTCCTCTTTCCAACAGATTTTATTTGAGTGAAAACCATCAGGTAGATTGAGAGAAAAGCTAGTTTTCCCAAAGGGTGACAAATCTGGACAGGTTTTTGAATATAGTTTGTAGATGAATTTTTGGAGGTGTTGTGCAACTTCTGAAAATTGGAACTGAAACTAGACAGATTGAATATTGTTTCTGTGAAATTTCAGTCCCTAAATTGACCTAGAAGTATTTTTACTAAAGCGTTCTTGTTGGCCCTGCAGAACCGAACAGTGCTGGAACTTGTGTTCTATTATGTTATTTGTCTCTAAGTGTTTCAAAGCATTCCTAATGTTGTTTTCTTGCCTTACTATACTTATGTACGATGATCATGGACTATATTTCCTCTCGTATGTTTTTCTCATACTCTTTTATATGACCGAATTACCGAATGTGACTAACTTACTTAGCAAAAGATCTAATAAACGGAAAATGATAAGGGGTTAGCAATGGGTGACGTTCATCTTAGTGTTTTAGAATAATTTTATACATATGAATGACATGAATTATGATGGGATTAATACCAAATGAGTTAAGTCTTGCATAAGCAGTTTAAGCGAGCCCTAGGCACAATTTGGGTGTAAGCGAGCCTACTTGTTGGCTGTCCCTTTTGAGGTCCATCAATGCCACTGGCAGGTAAATAATCGGAAGGTGAGCATAGGTGGTAAGGTCTGCAAAGCAGCAAAAGGGGGAGTTCTGAATAGTCCAGTGTTCAACCCTTGTGGTTGGGTAGAAGGATCTCTTTGGGGGGATTCTAGATGTCTAGCCTAACTACTAATCCATAGATCCTTGTTGGAAGATTGTATGTTATGTTAACTGATTTATTCTGTGTATGGTCGATCGATTGATAGAAGATATGGGGGTGTGCGTGTTTTTATTGGGCATTCCAAGCTCATGGCGTGTCATGCCAGGTGAGAAAGAAGCTTACGACAGGGAAGGTTATCCCGAAGACAATCAAGATGAAGTGTTGGAGCCGTGGTTCACTTGAAAATTTGGATTAGTAGTTTGTTTTTGTTTTCCCTTTTCTTTTATCTTTTGGTTTGACAGTGTTTTGTAAACCTCTAGTGGAACTCAAATCAGTTATTTATGCTATAACTCTGCTTATATATGTGTATTAAAATATTGTGATTATCTCTCTTGTTTGAGTTGTACTTTACATATATTCTTTTATGGTCTCAAATTTTGAAGCGTGACAAATTGGTATTAGAGCCCTAGGTTCAACACCTAACCTACGCGTGTTGACTTGTGATTTTAGATATCCTTGCCTTTCACATTACTTTATTTTGTTAACATTATACTATATCATATTAAAGGTGGACTCAAAAAAAAATTTGTTTACCTACCGTAGGATGGATTCTACGTCAGAAAGCGTTGATGACTGGGGAGTTTTTCGTTTCCAGAATAGACGGGCAGTAGCTGTTAGTCCACAAAGACTTAACTGACGTTGTCAATTAGGAGCGGAGCGCGTGATAAAGAAAGCTATTTGGAAGATGGAGGAGGACTTTTCATATATTACACTGCGCAAGCAAGATGAGCGTTGGTACACTGACGCCTCCAGTGCAAATACCGGGAGCTTAGGTTCGCTCTACAGATAGAGCGGAATGATCAGACTTTTGCCGAGCTTAGGCAAGAAGTACTGGCAGAGGATCCGCATCCGGTGATACATCACGTTGGACCAGAGAGCCGTGACTCTCATCATCCTGAGTTAGAGGTTCCTTTTGTCTCAGTACTTCTCAGAGCTTCCCCTGTATTCCCTATAGAGGTGTCATCAGAGTATTCCCCTGTACCGGGCCAACAGTTTTCAGCCTCCCCGACATATGCTCCTTCACCACCCAAGGACCTTGATGAGGATCCCAAGGAAGATCCCGAAGAAGACCCAGAGGAATCGTTTGACTTAGGGCTGTAGTAGTTGTGGGACGAACCTTTTTGTGTACTTTTGTAAATACTGTTTTGTGTGGTTGAAGCGTCTCTTGTTTTGGTGTATACACGTTACACGCTAACCTAGATAGTGTAACCTTTTATAAGAAGTTGTATATATATAGAATATCTGGTTGGTTATTCTAGTGTATTTTACCTTATTTTATTTTATTTCATTTTGCTTGTGTTAATTGCATCGTTCCATCAGAAAAAAAACAATTATACCTTAGACCACATTAAATTAGCTTACTTATTGAATACCCCATCGTCTTCACAACAACCTTAAGCTTATATTACCCACATACTTGGTAGATGGCGGACAATGTGGAAGCTAATGATCAAGTAAGACGCGGACGCGGACATCCAACTCGCAATCAAGGCGTTAATCGCAGTGGACCTATATCTGCTGAGGAGTTACCAAGACCAGTCGGAAACTAGATTTTGGAAGAGTTAGGAAGGCTTAGAAGAACGCAACCAAACGAGCGGATATATTTGTTATCTGAGTTCATAAAGCAAAGACCGCCGGTGTTCACAGGTGAACCTGACCTGAGAGTCGCTGAGAGCTGGATTCGTCAAATAGAAAAGATGTTGGAAACCATGGGTATTACCGTGCATACAAACAAGATCGCCCTAGCAAGTTACCAGCTAGAAGGAGAAGCGGATCATTGGTGGTCCTTGATGAAAAATTCTCGAGACACGACAAGCATGACTTGCGCTCAGTTCAAAGAATTGTTTCTAAGAAAATATTTCCCAAATACAGTTAGGTAGGAGCGAATTTGGCAATTTCAAACTTTGAAACAGAGTGAGATGACAGTGACTCAGTATGTGACCAAATTTGAAGAGCTGGTTCGATACGCAGCCCAATACGTCGCAGATAAGGGAGAGAAAGCACGAAAATTCGAGTGGGGTTTAGACCCTATTATCAGAGGTAAAGTGTTACCCTTGCGCCTCCATACATTTGTTGATGTGGTGAATACGGCATTGGATGCAGAAAGGGAGTGGGCAGACTCAAAAAGGACTTGGATGATGAAAATGAAGAAAATGGGTCAGTCTTTTGTAGGACCAAGAAGAAATGACCGAAGGAATGTGGTACGGACACCATACACCAGGCCGTCGCAACAGCCGCAACAGCAAAGCCAGAAAGGAAGTTTACAAACCAAGCTTGTTATACAACTCCAATGCTTTCATTGTCATCAGATAGGACACAAGAAGTCGGAATGTCCCCAACTTACTGGGATTGGAAATCAAGTAGGGGGTTCGGGCACGAATGTTCAAGTTATTGGCGGACAAAGGCCATAGATGAACAAGTCAAGAGGGGCAACAGGAGGAAACCGAAAGGTCGGACCAATCAGCAATCAGAAAGCCACAGACATAATTTTTGCTCTCCAAGAGGAAGATGATGAAGACCCGTCAGTAATTAAAGGTAATATTATACTCTATAATTCTTGGGTTTACGTCATATTCGATTCTGGCGCGTCACATTCTTTTATATCAACATCATGTGTTAAATCATTAGGTCTTAAATGTGAACCTTTAGAAACTACTTTACATGTTGCATCACCCTTGGGAGGAAGTATTAGGGTATGATTAATCTGTTGAGGGTGTGAATTAGAAGTGTCAGGGTTACACTTGAGTTGTGACCTTCGGGTCATGAACATGTCTGATTTTGACACAATCTTGGGTATGGATTGGTTATCCACCCACCGAGCAGTGATTGATTGCTACCACAAGAGGGTGACGGTTTGCACACCCTGTGGAACGTGTTTCCAATTTAAGGGGGATAGAGAGGATTCCTTGAGCACGACAAATCGTAAAATGCAGTGGCATCGACAATTTGCTGGATGGTTAGCAAGTTTGATCATTAATGAAGAAGCCCGATCGGAATTAAATCTTTCACATGTAGTTTGTGAATACGTTGATGTTTTTCCTGAGGAATTGCCAGGATTACCGCCACATCGTGAAGTAGATTTTAGTATCGAGTTACAAGCGGGTACTGCACCAATATCCCTAACACCCCACCGTATGGCTCCTGAAGAACTTCGGGAATTGAAGACGCAACTGCAAGAATTACTGGAAAAAGGATTTATCCGACCAAGTACCTCACCGTGGGGCGCACCAGTTCTATTTGCAAAGAAAAAGGACGGAACACTAAGATTGTGCATAGATTATCGGCAACTCAATCGGGTGACGATCAAGAACCGATATCCACTTCCACAGATTGATGACCTTTTTGACCAACTTCGAGGTTCGAAGTGTTATTCAAAGATTGATCTTAGATTTGATATCATTAATTGCGGGTCGTTGATGATGACATACCAAAAACTATTTTTCGAACCCGATATGGCCATTATGAATTTGTGGTAATGCCCTTTGGATTAACCAATGCACCAGCCGTGTTTATGAGCTTGATGAATAATATTTTTACTCCGTACTTGGACCAGTTCGTGGTGGTGTTTATCGATGATATTCTAGTCTATTCACCGTCAGAAGAAGAACACGAGCAACACTTGAGAGTGGTTCTCCAGGTTTTGAGAGACAACCAGCTGTACCTGAAAGCAAGTAAACGCGAGTTCTGGTTGAAGGGAGTCAAATTTTTGGGACACGTCGTGTCGGAGCATGGGATCGCTGTAGACTCGGCCAAGGTAGAAGCAGTATTAGATTGGAAGCAACCAACCTCAGTATTCGGAGTTTGTAGTTTCTTAGGGTTGGCCGGCTATTACCGACGATTTATTTAAGACTTTTTTAAACTAGCCAAGCCGATGACTCGTCTAACGCAAAAAGGGGTAAAATACGATTGGAACGAAGCATGTGAACAATCCTTTCAAGAACTCAAGAGCAGATTGACTAGTGCCCCAATACTCATCATTCCGGAGCGAGACGTAGGATATACGGTATATTGCGACACGTCCAAGGATGGGCTAGGCTGTGTGCTAATGCAAAAAGGGAAGGTGGTGGCTTATGGCTCCAGACAACTGAAACCGCATGAAAGGAATTATCTGACACATGATCTAGAGTTGGCAGCAATGGTTTTTGCGTTAAAGCAATGACGTTATTATCTGTATGGTGAACAATTTGAGATTTTCACGGACCATAAGAGCTTGAAGTATTTGTTCACGTAGAAGGACTTGAACATGAGATAAAGACGGTGGCTAGAATATCGTGAAGATTACCATTTTATTCTATCGTACCATCTTGGCAAAGCTAACGTGGTGGCAGATGCCCTGAGTCGTAAGAACCGGGGAATTATCGCTAGCTTGGCACTCAAGGGATGGAACATGGTCGGAACACTTAATGAGTTCGGAGTGCAAATGAAAGCTCAGGGTAAGAAGGTATACCTTGGTGCTCAAATCACTACGCCCAAATTACTGAACGATGTAATAAAGTCGCAGAAGTATGATCAGGATGTGGCGTTCATAAAAGCGCGAATAGCATCCGGCGATCCTATGCTTGATTGGATGATTCATTCAGATGGAAGTTTGAGACATCAGGATAGAGTGTTTGTACCACAAGATGAGTCGCTTAGAGAAAAAGTTTTGAAAGAATTCCATCATTCAGTGTTCACAGTGCACCCAGGAGGGACGAAAATGTACCAAGACTTAAAACACCAATACTGGTGGAACGGAATAAAGAAAGATGTGGCTCAATTTGTAGCTAGATGCCTTACGTGTCAGCAAATAAAGGCAGAACACCAGCGACCTGGAGGGATGCTTCAGCCCTTACCAATATCAAAATGGAAATGGGAGCATGTAACAATGGACTTCGTCACTAGACTACCCAGGTCACCTAGAGGACATGATGCTATATGGGTTATAGTTGATCGTTTGACGAAAACTGCACACTTTTTTCCATATAAACTCTTAGACACTTTGACATCGCTGAGTCATCTCTACATTAAAGAAATTGTTCGACTACACGGAATTCCTGTATCAATTGTGTCAGACCGAGACCCGCGTTTCACCTCCTGATTCTGGGGAAGCCTACATGAAGCATTGGGGACCGAATTATGTTTCAGTACCGCATTTCATCCTCAAACTGACGGACAGTCGGAACGTACCATTCAGACTTTAGAGGACATGTTAAGAGCTTGTGTGATGGATTTCAAGGGGAATTGGGAGCGACACCTACCGTTGGTAGAGTTCACATACAACAATAGTTTCTAGGCTAGCATTGGCATGGCTCCATTCGAAGCACTATATGGTCGGTCTTACAGATTACCAATTTGTTGGACTGAAGTTGGAGAAGCGAGCCTATTGGGCCCAGAGATCGTGAAAGAAACTACAAAAAAGGTGAAACTTATTTGACAAAGATTAGTAGCAGCTCAAGATCGTCAGAAGAGTTATGCAGATAAGAGGAGAAGACCTCTAACTCTTGCTGTCGGTGATCATGTTTTCTTGAAAATTCAGCCCCGCCGAGGGATCATCCGTTTTGGAAAGAAAGGAAGGAAAATTATCACCTCGATATATCGGACCCTTCGAGATACTTCAAAAAATTGGAGAGGTTGCGTACAAATTGGCTTTACCTCCACAGTTGGCTAGAGTACATAATGTTTTCCATGTATCTAGGGATGTAATCGGTTCGGTACGGTCGGTATATAGGTAAAAAATTACACCGAATCGATTATGTCGGTTTTATTATTTTGAACACCGATACAGATCGCTTCTCCCATCAAACCGCACCGAACCAAACCAATTGAAATGGTTCGGTATGGTGCGATTTAATCGGTTTAGGATTTTTCAAACTTGAGTCACTTTTAAATATAATCATTAATCTATATAAAAATATTAAATTAGTTATTTGTCTACCATTCAAACATATCCAATCCATCCATTTAATACATTTCAATTTCTAAATTAACAAAAATAAAAACAAAAAAAAGTTTAAAAATACTAAGGTTTCAAGAATAATGAGTTAGAGTTAAAATTAATATAATAAGAGTTTACAAACTTAGGTTATAAAGATGATAAGGTTAATTAATTAAGGTTTATTATACTTATTAATATCATTATATTATTAGATTATATATATATATTATAAATACAATATATGTTGAAACTGTCGGTTTCGGTTTAGATCGGTGCACAAAGTGCTTAAACCGATACCGAACCGAAAACCGAAAAAAATCAAATTAAAAAACCGCACAGACCGATTCTTGTTAAAAAACAGACCAAATATAGCCGGTTTGGTTCGGTTCAATCGGTTTGGTAGGTTTTTTCGATTTTTCTTACATCCCTACATATATCTATGCTGCAGAAGTATATAATGCACCTTTCTCACATCATCAACTGGGAAGAAATCTAGCTCAATGAAAAATGCTACCTTTGAGGAGGGACCAGTAGCAATTATGGACAGACGAGAAAAGAACTTGCGAGGGAAGACAATTCACTTTCTTAAGATACTCTAGTGTCACCATGGTATTGAATAGTTCACCTGGGAACGTGAAGACGTGATGCGGGCAAATTATCCACAACTATTTGAGACGTAAGGTATGATTTAATTTCGAGGACGAAATTTATTTAAGGGGGATAGGTTGTAGAGACCCTAAGTTTTTTGTAATTACACTTGAAACCCTGAGCCTTAGGTTAATAGCATTTTAGCCCTAGTTCCGTAAAAGTCTGCATAAGGGCCCAAATAAAGAATAATTTTTCCGTGTATTACCATATTTGGAAATACCCTAAAAACTTGGTTTTATTTATTTCTAAATTAACTCACACATTTTATTTTTATTTCTATTTTTTTGTTTTGTTTTGTTGTTCTTTCATTTATTGTTTATTTGAATAGAATACTATTATTTATTTGAATATGTACATAGTTTAAAAATATATATATATATATATATATATATATACTATTTCGGTGGAAAAGTTGGTTGGATAACAACAAACACCAAATAAAAAAAAAATCTAGATATTTAGCTTTCCTTAGTCATTAAGCTAGGATCCTGTAATGACCCCGAAACAGGTGTCATATTTATCGGTAATTAATTATGTGCTAATATGATTTAATTGAAGATTATCTGTTTGAACTAGTAAAATATCCGTTGAGATGACAACTTCGGGACCGAAATTGATGACCGTAATGAGTTCAGAAAATGAAATTGAACATGCCTATGTGATACCGGGAATTTTTAGAACCAATTGGGGAAATAAATTGAAGACTGAATTTCGTCTGAATCGCTAAGTCCCGTTTGGCTCAAATGTTTTGTTATAATTGTTTATAATCAAGTGTAAGGGCCTTGTTTGGCTAAGAGAGTTTTGGCACCAATGTGTTATATGATATATAGATTGTGGCTTTGTTGACTCATTGTCTCAACACAAAAGAGAGGAAATATCTGAGAAAAGAGAGAGAGTGGAGAGACAGTTCGAGAGAAAGGGAAGGAAAGGGAAGAAGATAGAAGAAAGGAAGGGGATTAAGCTTCAATCTTCTCTAACTTAGAGTGATCAAGGTAAGAACCTCTTCTAAGTTCTTGAAATAAAGTTGCATCCTTCATGATCTCATGGTAAGAAAAAGGAATGGAAGAAATTATGTGTAATTGGTGCATGCATGTCATGCATTTATGAGTATTTGGCAATGTTTGAGGGAGAACCTCCATGGAAGTAAGAAATAAAGCTTTGATGTGTATGTTCATGGTTATTCATCTTAGTTCATGGGTTTGATCTTGTGTATATAATGCATGTGAAGTTTTGCTTAAGGAATAATGAGTTGAGATAGTGATTTTCAAGGTTGCATGCCCAGAAAATGAGATTAGGAAGGTTGAATGTCGGTTTGAAGCTTGAATCTGCAACCTGGAAACCCAGAATTTTCACAGTCCGCTCGAGCGGGGGATTGGCCGCTCGAGCGTGGATTTTGCACATCCAGTATCTCAGTCACAGTTGTAGTCCGCTCGAGCGTGGGTTTGGCCGCTCGAGCGGGGAAGCTATTTTTCAGAAAATTTCAGGAAAAGTTTGGGAAGTTTGGGAAGATGTTTTACATGATTTTAACATGTTAATTGCATCTTTTAGCATCTCATGAGCATGAATTAAAGTAAAGAGAGGTTAGAATGAGCATGAAACGAATATGAAAGAATGTGAAAGAAGAAAGGAAATGGCATGAATTATGTGAATTGATGATGAATGATAAAAAATGTATTATAATGTTGTTAATTGCAGGTCAAGAGGTAAAGACCGTGCAACCGGTTTTGGAAACCCACTGTAAGTAACATTTTTGTAAATGGTATGTTCTTATGAAGTATGTTCAAAAGTGATATGTTATGATATGTTTGAAATGATAAATGCTTCTGTGAACGAATGTCCTATTTGCGAACCTAGTATGGCATCCATGGTTAGTTGAAGTCGTGGGGGACGACATAGAAGTGCAGGCCTATGCGCTTAAGTCATGGGGGACGGCATGGAAATGTAGGCCCATGACCAGTTTACGAGATCTCGGTATGTGTTTAATCGGTGTCCGGAACCGGTTATTCTAGTCGTTGGACGACAAATGTTATGTTATGTTATGATTCTATGGAGTATGCCATTATGTATGTTCTTATGAGATGTTTATGATTATGTTTATGAATGTTACGTTTTACGGATTTATATGAAATGTTGGAGTCCGTTCACTAACCCCTTTACGTTAATGTTACTTGCTGAGCTCTAGCTCATTGTTTGTATTTATGTATTTATAGGTGAGCCTTCAGGGAGTCAAGCCTAGGCGGAGTTCAAGCCGAGCAGCCGTTTTGAAGCCTAACTAGAGTTTTGTGTGCCTCCGAGTTGGGGCTAGGCCTGGAAGGCCGTATGTGTCACGTTTTGACTGTATATGTGGCGCGAGCCTATGATGTATGTTTTATGTATGACCTTTTGAGACATGAGACATGTTATGTATGTAAGTGGGTAAATTAACACTTTTGGCATGTAAATGTATGTTCATATAAATGCACAGCTCTTTGGACTATGGTTATGTGTTTCGCTTCCGCGAGCCCCGATTAATTATGTCATGTACAGGAAGGCCTGTGGTAATCTAAGGATTACTGGCCGGTTACGACGCCAGCCTTCTAGGGGCGGGTTTGGGTCGTGACAGATCCCTTATACTCTGTAAATTGAGATCTTGTCCCAAATTCACTCTCACGTTTTCAACAACCCAAGGAGAGGGTGAGAGAGGGAGAGTTGGCTTAAGAGAAGTAGAGAAGTAGGAAGAAAAAAAAAAGAAGAGAAAAAGAAGGAATCAAAGGTGATTCAAGAAGGTGAAGGTAAGAACATACCTCTCCCTTATCTACTCCAATCCTTTCACCATCTCATCCTATTATCTAGTATGCCTCATGTTACAAATTAATAGTAAATAGGGTTTTTGGTGTGTGTGAAAGTGTGGGTATCATATAGTGTCATTGTCTTACAAATTTGTGAAATTAAGCACTGCTGCAACTTCTCTAATTTAAAAGAAATATCAAATCTATTTAATTCTCAGATCTGAATTTATTTTAGGATATTTTGTGTGTTTAGAGCTTGTGATAATTTTATTAGCTCCTAATTGTGTGTTTTTAGGGCTTGGATAATTTGTTGAAAAATCTGGTCCTGAGTCTCTGAAAAACAGTCCACTTTTAACAATTTTATAAAATTCTAGAAAAATCATCTTGTGTTGGTTCTTCTGTCAAAATTTAGAACTCTGAGTCCTCTTTCCAACATATTTTATTTGAGTGAAAACCATCAGGTAGATTGAGAGAAAAACTAGTTTTCCCAAAGGGTGACAAATCTGGACAGGTTTTTGAATATGGTTTGTAGATGAATTTTTGGAGGTGCTGTGCAACTTTTGAAAATTGGAACTGAAACTAGACATATTGAATATTGTTTCTGTGCAATTTCAGCCCCTAATTTGACCTAGAAGTATTTTTACTAAAGCGTTCTTGTTAGCCCTGCAGAACCGAACAGTGCTGGAAATTGTGTTCTATTATGTTATTTGTCTCTAAGTGTTTCAAAGCATTCCTAATGTTGTTTTCTTGCCTTACTATACTTATGTATGATGATCATGGACTATATTTCCTCTCGTATGTTCTTCTCATACTCTTTTATATGACCGAATTACCGAATGTGACTAACTTACTTAGCAAAAGATCTAATAAACGGGAAATGATAAGGGGTTGGCAATGGGTGACGTTCATCTTAGTGTTTTAGAACAATTTTATACATATGAATGACATAAATTATGATGGGATTAATACCAAATGAGTTAAGTCTTGCGTAAACAATTTAAGCGAGCCCTAAGCACGAATTGGGTGTAAGCGAGCCCACTTGTTGGCCGTCCCTTTTGAGGTCCATCAATGCCATTGACAGGTAAATAATCGGAAGGTGGGCATAGGTGGTAAGGTCTACAAAACAGCAAAAAGGGGAGTTCTGAATAGTCCGGTGTTCAACCCTTGTGGTTGGGTAAAAGGATCTCTTTGGGGGGATTCTAGATGTCTAGTCTAACTACTAATCCATAGATCTTTGTTGGAAGATTGTATGTTATGTTAACTGATTTGTTTTGTGTATGGTCGATCGATTGATAGAAGATATGGGGGTGTGTGTGTTTTTACTGGGCATTCCAAGCTCATGGCGTGTCATGCCAGGTGAGGAAGCAGCTTACGATGGGGAAGGTTATCCCGAAGACAATCAAGATGAAGTGTTGGAGCCATGGTTCACTTGAAAATTTGGATTAGTAGTTTGTTTTTGTTTTCCCTTTTCTTTTATCTTTTGGTTTGACAGTGTTTTGTAAACCTCTAGTGGAACTCAAATCAGTTATCTATGCTATAACTCTGCTTATATGTGTATATTAAAATATTGTGATTATCTCTCTTGTTTGAGTTGTACTTTACATATATTCTTTTACGGTCTCAAATTTTGAGGCGTGACACAATGGCAGGTCTTTCGTACTGTCAAGTCTATATTGGGTAAGGAATAAATGTGCATGTGTCAATTCTATACTTTATCTTCCGTTCAATTTTGGTTTCAAAGTAGAATTTTTGTATTTGTTATCATTGTTGTGAATGTTCTCAAATTTTGATTTTGGTATCATTGTTGGGACTATACTCAGATTTCAAAACAATTTGAGTGATAAATCGTAGTTAATAATGTTTTGTTACTTTTCATCGACATTTGAATATTGAGTTTCGTACCATTACTGTGAATATTCACATATTTTTTGTAAAAATCAACCAATGTTGAAGAAGAAAACTTCAGAAAAAAGGAAAAAGATTTTGAAAAATACTTTGCAAAAATCCTTCCCATGTAGATACATCCATATCCTCATCCACAATTTCAATCATTGGACATTACTTGTTATCGACAAACACTTGGGGACTTGGAAGCATTTCAACTCTTTGAGACCAAGAAAAGGAAAGGACAAGCACTACAACGTTGCAAATCAACTGGTAAGAACAATTTCAGATTACCATTACAATAATCAGATGTAAATCATTACATACTTTATATTGATGTTTTTTACAGCAAAAAATCATCCATGAATACATGAAGGATACGCCTTGTCAAGCAGAAAAAGCATGGAATCCTGATGTCAAGATTGAATCAGTCAAAGACAGCCCTCAACAAGAAGCAATGGCGTATGTTATTTTATTCTAACTAACAAATTTTAATATCTTTTTCAAAAAATTTTGTTTTTTCCCTAACTGTGTCAAAAATGATTTCTGTAGGAATGACTGTGGAATTATTGTTTGCTACATCATAAGACAATACATGAGGCATCAACCAATTCCAAACACATTACCACCACGCACATCTACAAGACTCCAAGCAGACATGGTACATGAGTTCCTCAGTGATCCACACAGATCAATCAGAGTCAAGTAGAGTCAAGATTACAACATTCAATGAAATCTTTTTTGATGTGTAACTCAATGAACTCTTTTTTGTAACACTCTGATACAATGACTAATGTTTTTGTTAATAGTTCCAAGCATATTGCCTAACAAACATATTTCAATTTCTATGATGTGTAATGGAATATTTTGTCATACTCGCAAAGATATATGCACCCCAGCTTTGTTGATGTTTTTGTCCATATTCTCAGTTTCTATTATCCTGTTTCTCACACTACTATATGGGAAAAGTGAAAATAGTATTACATGTGAAAATAGTGGACACAAGACTTTACTGTATCATAATCAGTGCTTTGTTGATGTTTTTGTTTATATTTTCAGTTTTTATGCAGTGTTTTGTTGCCTCACAATATTATCATAATCACTTATTTTCAAACTTAGAAACTTTAAAACTGAGAATATTTTCAGTTTTATACAGTTCACTCAATTTTCAAACAACAATATTATCACAACAATTTATTTGTTGCCTCACAATATTATAACAATTTGAAAAACTAAAATTCGAAACAAAGAATATTTTCACTTTCAGTCCACTGTTACTTTAATCAAAACATAGAGTATTGACCACATCTATTTAGAATATTAATTCACATTCATTCAATTGATCACATTTATAACTAGTTCCAATTCATAACAAGAGCCTCACACTATTATCACAAAATCAGCTATTTTGAACTAAAAACTTAAACTGAGAATATGTTCACTTTTTATACAGTATTCACATAATTTTCAAAACAAACATTCAACAGTCAAGTTTATTTACGAAAGCCAACCAAACAATATTATTATAAACAATTTCAAAATTAAAATTTGAAACTAAGAATATATTTACTTTCAATTCAATGTCACTTTATTCAAAACATAGAAGATTATTACTCAGCGCTCAACAGTACAAACTGCTACTTCAAGAAATTTATGAATACAAAATTTTTACAATCACAAAGCAGCTACAAAAAATCACAAAGCCTCCTTACACGATTTCTTATTGTGATTGCTAACCTTCCCACATCTACTACAAATAATTTGCTTTACTTTCTCACCATTCGAACGAATCCTTTTCTTATTTGGTCTTCCTGGTTGCTTCTTAGACAAAGGAGGAAGAACAACTTCACTATCACAATCAACATTACAATCTGGTTTCCAAATTGAAGGAACATGATATATGGGAAAAGAATAAGACTCTCGATAACTTTGAACATAGAAGTATTGATCAACAAATAAACTCAAATCACGTCTACTCTTTTGTATAGCACCAACTGCATGTGCATATGGAAACCCTTTCAATTGCCACTCGCCACAAGAACATATTCGTCTACTAATGTCAACTGAAACAGATGGATGTGAATGCACATCATAGACATCATTTCCAGATGAACTAACAATCCATGGCCTCGAAGTATTAAAACCATCATGCAACTTGGACTCTATTTTGGGGCATATCAAACAATTCCATTTATTAACAAGTTCCCTTCTCTTAGCAATTTTCCTCGTCAACTTAATTCTTACACTATCAATCAACCTTGTGATAGGCAAGTGGCGTTCCTCTCGTATCTACGAATTGAAAGATTCAGCTACATTTGACCACATCTCTCTAAAGCGCTGTCCTCAACAATGCATTACTCCAATGATCATATGGTATGTCATCTAAAAACTTTTAAACTCTTGACCTACCTCCAGTCTTTGACTCAACCAAACATTGATGAAATGTTTTTTCAGTTGGGGCATATGCACATTTTCCAAACAGAGTGATCAGCTTTTCTTTCAATCCATGAAACATACCACGCAAATGATGCCTCAAGTTTATCTTCAAATGATATAAACAATAAGCATGGAAAGCCATTAGGAAAACCTTTGGCAACACTTCAACTAATTCAAGGTTACAATCTGACACAAATGTAATTTTTCGTTTTGGTGAAACAATTATACTCAAATGCTCCAAAAACCAATGCCAGTTAGCTTGATTCTCTGAGCCAACAACTGCAAAACAAACATGAAAGAACCCTACATGTACAAAACAGAAAAAATGAAAATATTCTATTATTCTTAGAAAATGGTAACACTTAAACATTCAAAATATCAAACACTAAAATGAATAATTGAAAAAATAAAAAATGCATATACAACAACAATATTATATAAAATTTAAAACATTCAATCATATTTCTAAACTGAGAACTTTCTCAATTTCAGAACAGAGAAAACAAATTTCTTATGTACCTTGATTTCCATCTTTTCAAGTAGCAGCAAGTAAATTTCCTGTAAATCTTCCCTTAAAAAATGTGCCATTAAGGAATAAGAGAGGTCGACAATAATCAAATCCACTAATGGAACCATGAAAAACAACAAATAATCTCTTAAACCGTTTAATATCATCGTCACACTTAAACTCAATGTAAATCCCTGGATTGCAACATTCACATACTATCTTAATTGGTCAAATGACATTAAGTAATCTCCAAAAATCTCACCTTTTGCTTTCTCTACCCCTAACCAAGCTTGACGATAACTAACTCTCAGCCCATACCCCAGCTTAAAATCTCGAACAACATGAATTGGACGTGTCAATGGATTATCACGAACACCTTCAACAATCAAATCAGCAACTAAATCAGAACTCATACGAGAATGATTCAGCATACGTACTTCAGCACCACATATGTGGACATTGTTCAACTTCCTTATATAAAAGAACCCATTAGTATTCTCCACTCTACCATGAACATTCCACATACAATCCTTTGTCTCTTTAAACAAACATTGTGTGGTAATACGAACTTTATCATTCTTAACAAATATGAACTCAAATCCACACTCAATAGAAAACTTCGACAATGCATTACGAAATTCAACAATTCCACCTTCAGATTTCTGTCCTACATGCGTAATAATAACTGCCTAACCAGCAGACAACAGTATTTTTTCCTTGTGTCGACAAAATGATGATAATATATCAACCTCTTCTTCAATCTCCAACCTCGAATTCCTTTTGGAGGATGTAGATGCTCTGTTTGACAAGTTCACAGACTTACTGCTGTCATGAGACAATGCAATATCACAAATTTCAAGATCCAACATTGACTCTCTTTCTCCATAATCCAATCTTTTGTTGAGATAACCACAGTCAATGGTTGAGTCTTTTACTCTCACAACAACATCACTACACTTTGAATCAAAATGCACAACTAATGCTAACAACAAATCTCACTCCTCATTGTTGTCCAACGTACAAGTAGGATGTCCAGGCAATGAGTAAGATAGACAAATATTATCAGATTGCAAATTATCCCATTTCAAACATAGTTTCTCAACCAACTGATCATATGTAACATTTTGATCAATCTTAATTGCAAATGTGCAATCATTATACTTGTACAACAAAAAAAATATGCACACTCGTACAACCTTCACTCATCTTTCAATCTAAACAAGAAAAAAAATATCGCATCAATAAAAACCAAAACAAATACTTCATAACAATACTAAGAACTTTCTTAGTTTTCACAAATACTTCATAATAATAAAAACCAGAACAAAAACTTCATAACAATACAAATACTTCACAAATCACGTTTTCAATTCATAAAATAAATAACCAAACCGAGAAATCATCCAGCAAATCACGTCTTCAATTCTTAAAAACAAAATTATTCAACATATTTTCATAAATAAATTCAATCAAAATTAAAAAAAATTCTAAAAAAACATAATATACGAAATCGAAACAATACACACTTATAAACCAGATCGAAGATCAAATATCCAACAAATCAATTCTTCAATTTATAAATCAAAATCGCACATAACAAACTCCAACAGATTTCAACTCAAAAAGCGAACCAAACTAAGAAATCCTTCAAGATTCTTTCCTATTCGAATCAAAGTCGAAAAATCAATTACGTATAATAGCAAACCAAAGCAATAAATCCTTCAAGATCGTTCATGATTCGAATCTTCAGCTACTTCCATAACTGATTTGTTTTTTCTTTCCAGTAAATAACGTGAATGGAATTTTATATACAGTTGTTTATGTTAAAGGGCAAACACGTCTTTTTATCTACAAATGTGACTTATTAGTCCAAAAGTTTTTGATAGGACATAAATTACAACCAAACATGTTGATAGGACTTTTAGGTAATTATCTCTTTTATTTAAGGGAAATTACCCTTTAGTGTAAGTTTTAAAAGAAAATGGCAAATCAATGATAAATTTTATTAATTTTAATAATTAAAAATTAAAAATTTATTTTTTTTATGAATGTATAAATATTTTTTGAAAATATCATTGATTTTTAATTTTTTCTTTTATTTATTTATTGTTTTGAAAAAGCTGATTATAATTTAAAAATAAATAAATTAAAACATACCTTTAAAATAATTTGTTTTTTAAGTTCATGTTATGCCTTATAATTTAATTCATCATTTTAAACTGAGTGCATTATGTGACAATAAATTAAATTTATTTGATAATTACAAATTTGTACTTTTGTATTATTTAAATATTATATATATATATATATATATATATGTATATTTATTTATATATATTCAAGTGAACCCACTCTTACTTACTTAACATTTTTATTACAATAATTACGCATTCAATAAACCTACAACTTTTAGGAAAATGCCTCGTAGTTCGATTTTTAAGGCTCGAATTGGCTTGAAAGAGGGAGAGAAGAGAAGAGAAGGAGAAAGAGGGAGAGAAGAGAGGAAGAAGGAGGAGATCGGCCGATCGTCTGCCTCTACCCAGCCCCGCCTGCCCAGCCTCGGTCGTCTGCCCAGCCCCTCCGCCTCTGCCCGATCATGTCGCCGCAGCTCGCCCCGCGCAGCCCCGCCGCAGCTCGCCCACCACAGCCCCGCCTCCTCCTTCAGCCCGATTTTTATGGCCCCTCCCCTCCAGCTCTCCTCCCTCCTCCTCCCGATCTGCAGAGCCCCCCCTTCTTCTTCTTCTCCCTTCTTTTTCTTCTTCCTGATCTGCAACAAAAACACGTAAAAAAAAAAAAAAAAATCGACACCAAAACGACGTCGTTTTGGTGTCGAGCCAAACTCAAGCCACGGGTTTCGAGCTACCAATCGCGGTTGCAACTTTTAATGCACAAAATTCAATCTCACATTTGTTACTTTACGTAATATAAAACACTAATAAACACAATTTTAATCCATTGGAGATTAGGGAACTCAATTTATTTGAGAAACTTACTGAAAGTTAAAAATTAAAAATTTAGGGTAAATTACAAATACATCCCTTAATATTTCATTAAAATATAAATTGCCCCTGTAATTTTGAAAATTACATTCCAACCCCTAAAATTTCTAATTTCATAACAAATCGCCTATTTTATTAATAAATTATCAAGTCAATTAACAATTTTTAATTATGTTATAAATATGTTTCAATTAATAATTTAAGTGATTTTATTATTGTATAGGAGAGCAATTATGAATTTTATTTTTTTAATTAATTTTATTAAATAAAAATTCTAACTAGGAGATATTTGTAATTTTTCAAACCACAAAGACAATCTATATTTTAAGCAAACCTCATGGGGTGTATTTGTAAGATTGAAATTCTAATGTTAAATTCTTTAAATTAAAAAGTTGTTTGATAAAAAAATTAACTATTTGACATGTATAAAATTAAATTTGAAATCTATTATTTTTAATTATATTTCCTAAATTTTATACAAAAATACTAGAGATTCCCAAAATTCTACCAAATGTCTTACATAGGTATGAGACCTGCACAATGTGAATTTTATGTGAATCCCACATCTATATAAGATATTTGATAAAATTTTTGAGATCTTTACCGTTACTCTATTTTTTATTGTGAAGGTCAGATGGTGGCCGTAGTGGCAGCCATGAAGCCGATGACAATAGTAGTGGAAGTAGGAAGATAATGATTACGATGATAGCATAGGGATAATGTAGTAGATGTAAAAAGGAGACAACGGTGGTGATGTTTGTGCATATGGCAATGCTGTCATGGTGATGGGACAGTAGAGATGGTAGGAATAGTGATAATGGTGAGATTATAATACATATTGATGTTTGTGGTTTAGTAGTTACAAAGTGAGCTAATTTTTTCATTCTATTTTATTCTAAATATATTTATTTTTTATCTTTATTATATATAGTTAATATTCTTACCTTACTTTGTTCTGAATACATTTTCTTTTATATATAACAAAGAAAAAAATGCATTTAAAATAAAATAGAGTGAGGATATCGATTCCCTCTTATAAATTTAATTGAGTTCCTCATTACTTAAATTTTTTTTGTTGAACTTTTGCATCTTCATTACTTAATTAAGTGAGTTCCATTTTCTTCTATATATACTCCCTCCGTCCCAAAATATTAGTCCCTTATTCCATTTTTCATTGTCCCAAAATATTAGTCCCTCTTCAAAAATCAAGTACAAAAATAATATAAATTTCCTATTTTGCCCTTCTTTTAAATTAATAAACAATATAAAAAGTACAATTATGACATTGATATTCCCAAAAAATGTACTATCAAAAGGATAATTTTGGAAAATCAACTTTTTTCAAATACAATAATTGTACTACCAAAAAAGTTAGATTCCCCAAAAGAGACCATTATTTTGGGACGGAGGGAGTATATATTTTTTAAACATTGGTATAAAAAAAAACATTGAATTCATATGCTTTCTTTTCTTGTTTTGTTTTATTTTTTCCTTTATTTTTTCTTTCTTTCCTTCGCTTCACTTTTTTTTTTTTTCAATGTAGTTATTTATTTATTTATTTATTTTTATTTTTTTACCAAGAGTTGTTGACTTTTTTTTTTATAAATAGGAGTTTGTGAAATGAGACTATTAATCACAAAGATAGAAATATAATTTCTATAATGTTAAGGAGTGAGATGTAATCGGACCAAACCTCAGGAGTGGTAGTATTATTTACCCTACACTTTAAAGACTACTTTCTGTTTGGTAACGTCTACGTTTTCAGTTTATATTTATAAAAATTTTATAAACTGGTTTTTGTTTATTTCTTGTTTATTTTTAGAAAAATATAAACTACAAACGCGTTTGGTAATTGACAAAATATTTAAAAAAATTTAAAAATATAAAAAGAGTGAGAAATGGCAAGTGGTGGCAAGTGGCTGCGGAAGACGGTGGTGGAAAGTAGTGACGGTGGATGGTGGGTAACTGGTGGTGGTGGGTGGTAGTGGGTGGGTAGGTGACGGTGGCAGGTGGTGGGTGGTAGCGAGTGGGTGGTGGTGGTGGTGGTAGCTGGTGGTGGGTGGTGGTGGCAAGTGGGTGGCGGATGGCGGGTGGTGGCGGGTGGTGACGGTGGATGGATGGGTGACGGTGGCGGGTGGTAGCGAGTGGGTGGTGGTAGTAGTGGTGGCGGTGGCAGGTGGGTGGCGGATGGCGGGTGGTAGTGGGTGGTGGCGGGTAGGTAGTGGGTGACGGTGGCGGGTGGTAGGTGGTAGCGAATGGGTGGTGGTGGAGGTGGTGGTAGTGGAGGGTGGATGGTGGTGGCAGGTGGGTTGCGGGTGGGTGGTGGTGGTGGTGGTGGCGGCGGGTGAGTGGTAGGTGGCTGGTGGTGGTGGCAGGTGGGTGGTGAGTGGTGGTGGCAAGTAGGTGGCGGGTGGTGGTGGCGGGCGGTGGATGGTAGTGACAGGTGGCGGGTGGTGGTGGTGGTGAGTGGGTGGCAGGTGGGTGGTGGTTGGTAGTGGTGGCGGGTGGTGGGTGGTGGTGGCAGGTGGTGGTGGGGTGGGTAGTGGGTGGTGGTGGCGGCGGAAGACGGTGGTGGAAAATGGTGGCCAGTGGTGGCTAGTGTTGGGTGGTATAAAAAAAAAAAATACTCAAAACTCAAAACGGAAATACATTGTTTGTGTTTTCATTTTTTGGCCAAATTTATAAACTGAGACCACTGATTTATAAATCAAAAATTTTACCAAACAAATTTTTATTTGAGTTTTTTAAATTTTTATAAATATAAACAGAAAACTGAAAACGTAAGTGTTACCAAACGACACCTAAATATTACTAATTACAATTAACAAATCAACTTAATTAATTTTTTACTTAATACATCTAATTTTGATTACCAAACACGTCCTAATCATTGAATAGTCATTTTAGGTCGAAAATTTCGGTCCCTCTTCCGCTACAGATTACGGAAAGCTTCTCTTGCGGCGGATATATATATATATAGAGAGAGAGAGAGAGAGAGAGAGAGAGAGAGATGGTCAAAATCTAGTTTTGAGCTCTAGGTATTCAAAGGGATTCTCAGAATTTACAATGGCCAAGCGTGAGCTATCCAACACTTTAAAGAACTTGAAGGTAAAAAAATCAGCACACCCACTCAAATCTTTAACTCCTTTGTGTAGTTAATTTTAATTCCCAGATATTTGAACTGGGTTTGGCTTAAATTTATCTGGGTATTCTTTAATTTTTCGAATTTCAACTCAATTTGGGTTTTTCCTATTATTTGTCTCAGTTCATGCAAAGGGCAGTTCAGAGAGAAGAGAAAAGTAAGAAGGAAGAAGAGGTCATACCTGATGGGAACTTCCCATCATCTGGTACCCTAAACAAATGGTAATCTTTCTCCCCTTTTTTATTTTTATATAAAAAAAGCTCTCTCTCTCTATTTTTATCTTGGTTATGTAGGACAGTCATTATTTTGATTCTTGGTGTCCAATTTAATGCTCATCCATGGTGCTTAATTTTTACTTTTAGTTTATGGTAGTTAACTTTGTAATATTTAAGTTCAAATGAGTGCCAATGCGCAAATCAGCTAATAAACAACACTTTAGGACCAGATTAATAACACTAGATAGAACAATTAGAGAACAACAATAATCCACATTTTTACTTAGTGAGAATATTGGGGAAAATTTAAGTATAAAACACATGTCAACCTTAAAATTTAAAGAAAAAAAATTTAGATTTTTAAAATTTTTTTTTTTTTACGCAGTGATCACTTAAATGTAGCTCTAGCACCACAAAGATTAGAATTCCATTAGCTGGCCTTGTCAAATAATACATTGCTGAAGTGACTGATATTAAGAAGTAATTGCAATCAAACAAATTCACTTGCGAACCTAAGGCTGGATTATATTGTCATTGTTAGAGATTTTGGGCATAATATTGAATTACCAGGACTTAGTGTACCTCTCTCTTCTCTTGAACAATTCATTCCCCCCTCTGTCTAATATTCTTCTTCCTTCTTTCCTTTCTCTCTCTTCTTCTTCCCTTCTTATTATCTGTTTTTTTTTTCTTGTTGGTACTACACAACATGTTGCAGTAACTTGCATGATATAGATTGTTATTAGTCACTGTTTGTTTCCTACTAGTTAACAAACTTGATAGTGCCTGTAATGGCTTTTGGACCATGCAATTACTTATACTGCATCGATATATCCTTTCTACTATTTTTGTTTTTTTGTGTTATTTTGGGATATTTTTGAGCATTGCTTGTTGTTTATTGCTGCATTTCATATTCTTCAGTCAACTCCGCCCCTGCCAAGACTGAGATCACTTCAATACCATGAACATCAACTAATTTTCTTTTGGCATGTCTTAATTTTTTGTCCTCTGCTTGTTAAGAGTTGCGTATCTAAATCCATTTTGTCAATAGAAACCATTAAATTTAACTGTAATTGAAATTATTAATATTATCAATGATGCCATATTCCAACCAATTTCCATATCTATCTCGGTATGCAGCAAAGTGATTGTAGAAGGTGATCCCCATCCAGGGGCAATAAAAGGTCGGATGTCATTTCAAAGTTTTAACCCTTCTATTGATGTGAGTACAAGGATCGAGTGGTATGAAAGTTTTTTCAAAGGCTATTGCTCTTTTTTGTGCTATTGTGGTTTTTGCTCTCCTCATTTCAAAGCCTTGTCTTGGTAGAAATTGAATGAAGAAGCAAGAAACCTTTGTCAACCAGGAGCCTCTACCACATGTTTTGGCAATCAAAATGGAAGAATGCCTGATAGGTGCGTGCTTAGCTCCTTTAAGTTCTATTGACATATTATTCTTCTGGTTATTCTTCTCTTGGTGGTTGCAAAGTTATCTATTCACTTGGTGAGGGAAAGAAAATCTTAAGCTTGAAAAATAATTCGCTCCAAACTGTAATTGCTTCAACCTTCTTTCGAAATGGGATTGTTGAATTAAACCCAAGAAGGCTCCCATCTTTTGTGCCAAGGCATTAGTGGTAGAGATTGTGGCTGCAGATAGAGTGGCAGTTGGCAGAGCAGGACTTAATTAGCTAACCGAAATAATATCTTCATCTTTTTGAGCTGTATTGAGTTGATTTGGACTCTCTAGTTAATTTATACCCATAAATTTTATGGGGTCATAGCGTTTTAGTCTACCCAGTATGTAGATGATAAGGCTTCTGGAAACTTTAATTACCCCAATATGTCAACAAACAACACATGGTAGAATTTGAGTTGAATCATAATTTTAGAATGATTCAAGTTAATTTAGTCCAGTCCACAAATCTTTCTCCGGGGCTTGTAGCATGCATGAGTACACCAATAATTGGTATGAGACGATAAATGTTAAATCCCATAAAATTCATGATTTAATCACCTATTCAAAGCAATTTAGAATAGAGTTATGGTTGATACTTTGAGCTCGTTGATGCTGGATACGTTGCACACGGATCAATGAATACATATGTAATTCACACACACATGAACCCAAGTTCTCTTGAGGCATTCCATCTTTTACCAACACATCTTCTGAATAGTCTCTTTTTTAATTATTACAGAGAAGACGATGCCAACGGAGAACTGAAAAGGAAGCAAGCTGAAGTAGTTTCTGAAACACAGTATCCAAATAAATCGCAGAAAAATGTTCAACTTGATCAAGAATCATCGCCAAATAATAGTAGAAGTTCTCACAAGCAACCAAAGCGTGAAAAGCTGGATTGGAGTGTTCTAAGACCTCCAAAAGGTCGAAAGAAAGGAGATTGACTACTATCAGGTGATTACTTTTAGAGTCATGTGAATTTTATTTCTATATGCTTTCAAGATTCTAAGAATAGCTGTAACTTGTAACCTTCTTGTAAGCACATCATTATCATTCAATTAGTTTTCCATAGTTATGATTATTCAATTACTTTTCCATAGTTATGATTCTTGAATGATTTTATTTGAAGGGTCAAATTGTTTTCCCATTGTCTTATTCACGATCCTACCAATCCTTGGATGCTACTCTTTTCTGAGCTCCATTCTTTGCAATCCCTCTGTTAGTCTGTTTAGTGTTTGATGCTAGGTCACTATAATTTTAACATAATTTAACAATGCAATTGTAGTTTTGTAATTGATGCAGAGTAATGCAGTGGTGTTATTTTATTACATATTGGTGATCAAAACCAATGAATCATTTGGCGTTGAATCAAGCATTGAAAAAGCAAACTATTGGTAGTAGTAATAATGTATTGTTTCACAGCATGGGTTTGTAGTGTTTCTTAAAACTAGAAATACACTTTTATTCTATGTCAAACATATTTGAACATATGGGTGCTTGTGTGTGCTGACATGCATTCTAGTTGTTTGGTTGGTCTAAAATTTTAGATCCCCAAGTAGAAGAAGCTGGATCCATTTCAATTGTTAATTGTCACTAGCTGTTTCGATTCTTTCAGACGATAGAGATAACATTCTTGTAAGTGATATGTCAATCATCATATAGCAAGTGACAAGTTGTTTAAATTTTATATATTTGTTATATGTCAAATATATGAATATATTATTCGAAGAGAATAAAAAAAATATACAACATAACACGAATGCTTAGATCTACATTGTTTTTTGCCTTCTTATTTTTAATTTTTAATTTTTAATTTTTTTGTTTTTATCATTGTATCCTAAGTTATTTTTTCCAAACTTACAATTAGTTTTTATGTGTATATGCAATCGATTTGTGTCACACAAGTTTTAGAATGGTGTCTGGTTCTAAAACAATTTAACAAATGATATGATACGTTTGGAAGAGTGTCTGACATGTGTTGAGAATTGTCCAACACCTTTGTTTCAGCAAAATGTAAGTACCTCCAATTAATACTACAAAAATAATAAAATACATAAGTTAAATCAACATAAAAATATCTGCATTTAGCCGCTAGGCATACCCATTTGATCCAATCTTTGGATCTTTCTCACACTGGTTTCCAACAGGAAAGAGCATAGATTGCTCGGCCCTTCAATCCCTGTAGTAAATCAGTGGCTGTCCTCGTACACCACAAAATCTTCGTGGTAACCCGACTGTAACTTTGTCTTCACTTTCTTCATTATCTCCTGGTCTAATGGAAGCTGTCTGAGCCCAGCTTTGAGGTTCCTGATTTGCACTTCTTGTATGTATCTGGCCTTTGAGGTTCCAACTCTCTTGATATTCACGAGGTACATTCGTGTCGAACATATTGAACAATGTTGAGAAATGGAAGAGTGCTTTCTGGAATCGTGTGTTGAAGAACGGAGAATTGTAAGCTCCATTAGCAATCCCATAGTTGAAATATCAAGATTAATTGATTTGATCAAGTTCAGAACAGCATCCATTGGCCTGCTTGCGACTAGTGTCTCATCAAATATGTTTCTTTAGCTGGTATGAAGCATCCACAACAAGCACTTCATCTTTGTCCATCTTGAGATCAGCAGTGTCGAAGGATAAATCAGAATGCAAAGTGGACTCAAATGGGTGGGCAAGAAGCGGAGTTTGTGTAAGAGTATTCATCATTGTCTTGACCACATAGAGAGACTTGATTGGATGAATGGGAATGACTTCCATTGAGGACATGATAGAATGATATTTCAGCAGCTCGGACAGACAAACAGTGGTGGAACATGCAATTTTTAACTTATACATCGTTTTCCATAACCATTTGGTTTATGTGTTTCAGGACACCATCGCTTTTCTCTGAAGGATGACGGTTGGAGCTAATGCAAGAGGGTCTGGAGCAGCCAAAAGATGAGGAGTATCCATAAACTTGTGAGATAGAAAATCATTGAATGAGTTTGATTTCTTCTAGTAGACATACAGAGTAAAATTAGCTAGTCTTGATTTTTTTAATTATGTTGTGAGAGCTAAAATTCCTTGAGATGGATATCTGCAAATACTAGTTATTAGTAATTCTTCAAAGTACAAGCATGTTTGAAAACCGAACTTACTGTTAATGTAATGATAATTCTCTATAAATAAAGTTAAAAGGCATGTATACATGCTTGTGTTTGCATATACACACACACACACATATATATATATATATATTTGCCTCTAAATGTTGAATGTATTTTTTCTGCTTTGTTAAACTATCATCATGATCATCATCATGCTTAGTGATATTCACACACTACCACTTGAATTTCCTAATGATACTGAAGAAACTTCTCTCATTCTTTTTCTTATTAGTTTTTTATAAACTGTCACTGACAAAAGTTTTTTATCAAAAAAGTTAAATTCACTTTGGAAAAAAAAAAGAAAAAAAAGAAGTAGAATAATGAATTTGTGAAATCTAGTAAATATCAACAATAGGAATCTGGCTAGTACTAGTTCTTTGTTTTTTTGTTTTTTTGTTCCATACTTGGTATACCTATATATTTTATTAACTTGTGACTATTTTTGAGCTATAGCGCATTGTTTGGTTACTTTGTAGTTGCTAAATATGTTCCAAGTTAATTGTAGTTGCTGAATTTACGTATTTGGAAAGTGATCCTTCACCAAAAGAGAAACAATTAGGAAAAGAGAAAAGTTATCAATTTAATGATGTGAATAGTTGATTTTGAAATTCCAAACAATCCTACTCTGTATGGTTTGTGCTCTATAGAATGGTGAGTGAATCTTAGATTTGGGTACAGATGTAGTTTCCTTCCTTAATATAACAACCAAGCAAAGAGGGTTAGAGGTCAGATAACAAAAAGGCAGGGTACACATTTTGGGGGATAAAAGAAACAGATACACAAAAACCTAGCAATTTGAAGTCAATACAAGATTTAACACTTGCCCCTAAATTTTTGTAAAAGTTGCAGTTTGCACCTTTAATTTTTTAACTTGAAGGGGGAAAAAGAAAAACAACAAATTGCTCCTCTCATCTACATTCTTTCCCTTTTCTTCTTTGCTTTTCTTTTCCTTCTCTTCTTTGGATTTCTCTTCTTTAACCTCTATTTTCTTTAGCTCTTCTTTGGCAGACCTGGGTATATAGGTGCTGTGTATGGAGAAGGATCACATGATCCATTTTGGTGCCAGCAATTAGGTTTTACATTGCAAATCGCAACTTTTACAAAATGGTAAGGGCAAAGTGGCATTAACCTAAGATTAATAGTTAAGGTTGCCTCAATATCCTTTGCATTTCTCCGGTCCTAAATGCCTTCGATTTTTAACTTTCGAAAAGCACCTGTCATTCATTCATTTGAAAAGGTAGAAGGAAAAAATATTTCTAGGATCCAGGATCATCACATTTTAGGTTATATGAGCCTACATTGAAGTAGTTTGTTAGATCCTTAAGAAAAGGTATGTGCCATGTTAGTGCAAAGAAAAGGATCCTTTAGCATTACGTGCTATTTGTATCTACAACTGCTGAAAAAGTTAATAGAATGTTTTGAGAATATAATGTTCTAAAACATTTGTTTTTCAAATTCATGAATTTGACCTACTTTCAGTATATACTTGGCATGAAATACGACTAAACTCCATTTCCCATTTAGCATGGTATGCAAATTATGAAAAGAAAAAAAAAAGTTTTCAAAAAATTAATTCAATAGTATGAATTCAATAAATTGAAATGAAGAAGGAAATGTTGGAGGGAATACAGGAAAGAGTAGAAAGAAAAAGGAACATTAGCATAATAAAACAGCGAACTAATATTTGAAGCCTAGCTTGTAGTAGCTAATCACCTTATTTGGTTTTAGAAATTGAATCAATTTTTCAGAAAATTGAGTTATTTGGTTTTAGAAAATTGAATCAATTTTCTGAATTGAATCAATTTTTCAGAAAATTGAGTTTTTATTTTTTATTTTTTATTTTTTATTTTTCGTATTTTTTATTTTTAGTCAAAACTTTTAATATTTGAAGATATTTTTTTATTTTTTTAGATGTATCTAACTTAGATATACTTAAAAAGTATAATATTTATGATTTTTTTTTAATTTTAAAATTCATCAAATGCAAAAAAAAAAAAAGAAAAAAAAAAAGAAAAGAAAATTCAAGAAAAATTTACTTACAACTCTCATCTTGAGGAATGGTGGTCCGATTAGTCTCAAGAGTTTTCTTATAAATCAATTAGTCCTATTGATTTTGAAAAGATAGATTTAATATATTATTTGAAAATTGAATTTACGGTTATACTCTTATTTCTATTTTGTTTTATTATTATTATTATTATTATTATTTATTTATTTATTTATTTTTTCTTTTGTGTTAGCAAGGTAAGATACACAACTTATGAGAATCAAATTTATGATGAATTTTTATATGAAAATCTTTTTTATTTGGAATGACTTGAAATGTAAAATTTTTCAAACATTTTAAAAGGAGAACAAAAATGACTTGAAATATGAGATCCTTCAAACATTCCAAAAGGATATGAGATTCTTCAAATATTTCAAAAGGAGTACAAAAATTCTTTAGTAAGTTTTGAGCAAATCTAGAATTTCAATTTGTAACACTTCTATGTAACACTCTAAAAAAATTTCTTAGTGTAACACTTTAATGTAATACACAAAAAAATTTCCTAGTATACTTTTCCAAACGTAATATTTCAATGTAACACTTCAAAAAAAAAAAAAAAGATGTGGGATTCTTTAAACTATTGCAAAAGGGTGTGCGATTCTTCAAATTATTCCAAAAAGAGTACAAAATTTTTTTAGTAAATTTTGGATAAATGTATAATTTCAAACTGTGAGTGTTATGTTTGAAAAAATTACATTAAGTAATTTTGTAGTGTTTTTATGTGTGTTATATTGGAGTGTTACGTTTGAGATTACATTGCTTGAAGTGTTATGTTTGGAAAAAGTACACTAATAAATTTTTTTTTTTTGTTTTGTTTTGTTTTGGTGTTACATTAGAGCATTATGTTTGGGAAAAGTTTAGAGTATTCCGTTGTTACGTTTGAGAAAAATATACTAAGGAATTTTTTAATATGTTACATTGGAATGTTATGTTATTGTAATGTTACGTTCTTATTTATAATGTGGAATTTATTTCAAAATGAGGGAAAATTCAAAACTTCTATAGTGCGGTTAGCCAAATGTGTAATTTCACATTTGGAGAAACTCACTTTTATCATTTAAAAATTAAATCCAAACGTGTAAGTGACTATCTTTTTGTATAATTTTCATTTTAATAGAACATTTGGATTCATAAAAAAAAAAAAAAAATGAGGGCTAAACAGTTTATAAAATCACATTTTGAGATTTATTGGTACTTCATCCAAAATTCAATATATTTTTATATTCTTGTGTATTTATTGAATTTTGTTTATTTTAGTTCGGCCAATTTGGTTTTTTGGTTAAATTAGTCAAAAAAGACAAAATAAGTTAAAAAATTAATAAGACAAAATATCACATTTAAATTATAATCATTTTAATTTTACTTTTTCTTTCACAAAAATAAAAAAATCAACTCAAACGAAATTTTTAATCCGAACTAAAATAGTCAAAAAATTAAAAAACCAACCTAAACTTCTCAAATGAACAATCTTTGAATTCTAGCCCTGCGCCTTGTCCAAGTTATCGTCACACCCGACTTGAAGGAAAATTCATCTATTTCAGGATTGTAACGACGAACCGGTCCTAATCTTAATAACTAATTATTATAGGATCAATTAGTCTTAATAAGTAATTATTATAAAACCAATTAGTCATTATTGGATACCACTTAACTCTGGTTTACACTCACTCTCTCTTGTGGTTTAATGGACTAAAGGATAGCGTGGCAAACAAGTAACTGATCATGCTCAATTCTTTTGATCACATCAAATGAAAGTGAAAGATGCTTACCAAGTTACAACCATGAAAAAGACAGCCTTGAAAACCACAAAGCTTAAAGCTTAAATATGAGTCAAAGAATTTTATTCCACCCATGAAACAAACAACTGCCTCCAACGATTGCTAACACAAGAAATTAAAGAGAAAAATAAAATTCATAAGTTTATTTAGAAAAGTGTATCTATAAAATACAATTATTTTTATGTGTAATCGGTATCGTACTAACTTTAAATCTATGCTACTCATTTTATTTTTGGAGTAAAATTCGAGATGCAATTTCATCCAACCATATGCTACAGAATATTCAATGCAAAGCAGTCAAGACTCAATGAAGCTGCCTTTATTTCTTTTTTTTTTTGATTCAAAGGAAATTCAGATTACAGAAAAAGGAAACAGAACAAATACAACAGACAGAATAAGATCTAGTCTCTTAGTACACTAACTCCAGTCATATCCTCTATGACCAGATTCTTCACCTCTTCAGGAGGGTCCTCAAGCAGCACTACATGTTCACTTTGCTCCACACCTAGGTTTGCAAGCTTATCAGCACATCTGTTGCCCTCCCTTGGTGTATGTCGCAGAAGGCAATCACATCTTTTCAGAAGGAACTTTGCATCTTCTATCAGAGCTTTGTATGGAGAATTGGTATTCGGACCATTCTGAATTTGGTTGATTGCAAGTTTAGAGTCAGATTCAATTTCTACTCCTCTCATGCCTTTTTGAAATAGGATAGTGAGGCCTCTATATATAGCCCACAATTCAGCTTCAAGACTTGAACAATGGCCCAACTTTCTATAGTAGCCCCAGATCCATATGCCAGTTTCGCCCCGCAACAGCCCTCCATATCTAGCTTGTCCCGGATCGCCTTTAGAGCAGCCATCAACATTCAGTTTAATCTTACATGCAGAGGGACGAAGCCAATGTATTAGTCGAGGCTGATAAGGCCTGGGGTGGAGGCTAGACTGGTAAGCTTCATCAATCTCATGAGCATAATTTCTTATGCTCTTGAGACTGACTTGAATGGAGGAATTTAGATTTTCAAACACAAGTTTATTACGATCTGTCCAGTTTTGCCAAAGGGTAGTAATAAACACAGTTTGCCATTTTGTTCCAAAAAACTCACTGGTGTTTTTTAAATTAAAAGTAATCCATTCAAGTAGAGGCCTACCACAGCCATCCTCCCACCAGGTGAGATCTTTAATTTCAGTCCAAATATTTTTGGATGTGATGCACTCTCTGAGGAGGTGGTTCAAATCTTCACTAGTTAAACCACAACGAGGGCATAACTCAGATGTGGTCATGTTCCTCACAAGCCTCATGTGGTTAGTAAGCAACTTCCCCTTAAGAATGAGCCAGATAAAGCATTTTAATTTCTGAGGGACCCTGATTTTCCAGAGCCATTTCCAATCCCTGCCATTTCCATCCTGACCTGCAATGAGCTTATACGCAGATGAGGTAGTGAAGTTGCCACTATTGGAACCAACCCAAATAGGTGCATCTGTGTAAGTGACAAATCTGGGCCTGTGAACTTTGAGTATTTCCTGGACATCTTGAGGATTTAACAGAATTTCCAAGGCAGCAATGTCCCACTTGCCCTCATCATCTAGGACTGAGCTAACTTTTTGGAGACCATTATCTTGTTGTGAAATGTAAGTGGTAGCTAATGGTTGACTACCACACCACCAGTCACACCACAAGGATATATTCTCACTATTACCCACATTCCATTTGACTCATTTCTTCAAAATGTCTCTATTTTTACATATACTCTTCCAAACATGTGATGATCTCTTTTGGAGAGGCTAATTAAAAAAGGTATTCTTCCGCAGATACTTGGAGCGAAGCACTTTACACCATAATTTGTTCTTATCACGCAGCATGTTCCACCCAAGTTTAGTCAATAATGCAGCATTATGATCCCTAGCTTTTCTTATTCCCAGCCCCCCTTCTGCCTTGCTTCTACAGACACTGTCCCAGTTGACAAGATGGACTTTCTTATGATGCTCAGTCTCACCCCATAAGAAATTCCTATTAAGTTTGTCTATATCATCACAAATCCTCTTTGGGAGCTCCATGGTCTGCATATTATAGCTAGGAATTGCAGATGTCACAGACTGGATAAGGGTGGTTCTTCCAGCAAGGGAGAGATTTCTAGCCTTCCAACCTGACAGCCTATTTTTTAACTTCTCCATAGTATCTCTAAATAAGGTTCTATTGACTCTGCCATGGAGCATTGGGCAACCCAAGTACTTCCCAAGGTTTTGAGTTAAAGGAATTCCACTTTGGAAGCTTAGAGATGATGCCATGATGCGAGAGAGATTGGGTGAAACAAACAGCTTAGACTTAAGATAGTTGACTTTTTGCCCGGATATATCACAAAATTCAGAGAGAACGCCCATTATAGCTTCACAATTAGATTGGTCCGCTGTGGCAAATAAGATAAGATCATCTGCGAAGAATAAATGTGAGATGGGAGGACTATTACAGGCTGCTTTAATACCTTGCCACTGCCTTTATTTCAATTCCTCGGTGGGTAACAAAATTGACATTATAGGAAATAAAAATAAAAATAGGAAATGAAAGAGGCTACGCTGGAGCTGAGCAGATCAAAAGAAAACAAGGTAGGAAAATCAACTCCTGTGACGTTTGTAGTGGCCCACTCTACGGACGGAGTGATTTTATTTACACTTAAATAATAATTGAGTATACTCAATTAAAATTTTAAAATTTTAATATCTATTATATTTTAATATAAATTTATTAATAAGGATAATATATTATAACTTAAAATAAAATATTTTTTCTCATGATACATTCAAACTACTTATACCTATTTTTTATATTTAACTTTCATCATTTTTTTTTTCTTTCTAAATTTCAATTATTTTCTCTTTATCTTTTTTCTTATCCTAAAACTCCAAGCCACACCACCAATGATTTAGAATGCTTCTATGAGATCTTTTAGAATGATTTCTAACCCAACAAGTCATAGCCGCGATTTCATGATCCCCTTTGATCTGTCGCTCATCACTGTTTTTTTTTACAACCCTCTAGTTTCTTGCGTTTACTAATAATGCATAAATATATAATTTTGAATACACTCGTATGATTTTGATTACAGATAAATATATATTTTTTAATAATAGATAAGGAAATGGCTTCTCTCCAATTCGTGATTGGGCTGGAGGGTACTGTTGGGCCTTTGGAGGCCCACCACGGGTCCCGTTTCGATAATCCGAACCGTTCAATGTGTAAAAGTTGTCGAGTACTATATATTTGTAAAACATCACGTTGATCGGATATCGATAGCTATGTGATCAAATCATATTTTTGTAAGCCGTTTATTTTTCACCGTCCATTTTTTTCATACAAAACTGATTTGATCATATAGTTATTGATATCCGATCAATGTTATTTTTTACAGGCATATAGTACTCGATGAGTTCTACACATTGAACGGTTTAGATTATTGAAATAGGACCCGTGGTGGGCCCACGGGTCCAACAATATCCTCCAGTCCGTGATTGGATTGGAGGGCAGCCATTTCCAATAGATAAATACAATTTTTTTTCTTTTTTAATTATGTGGATCGAGAACAAGTTTTATAAGGATAACACATAGCACGGAATTTCTTAAACTTTCAAACCTACAAATAAACAGCTATCAGAAGATTTGAAATGTTTCCACTCTAGAAAATCAAGCATATCAAGAACCAAATGATCCCAAGTGCCAAAAACAAATTTTCAATTGAACAACAAAAACAAGTTTCAATTGAACAACAAAATTATGAAAATTATAAACAAATGATTAAAAATTTGGTTGTGTTTTTTGAAAATCTCAATTTGTTCCTCAATACTGTTGTATATTTTTTGAAAGGATTTTTCAAAGTGGTGTAATTGAGGATTTTTGTCTTCTTATTTGGGTATACCTTAAGGGTAATTTGGGGGAAAAAAAAATATAAGGTGTATTGAGAGTAAATTATAACCCTAAATAATTTAATATAATGTATTAAGAAATTGGGTGTATTTAATAATTTTTTGGGTGCAAATAGAATCCATCCATACGGCGTGGTGGTTTCACTCACCAATCAATATTTGACACTACAACATTATCTCAATCTAGCCTATATAGGTCACCCTCTTTGTGGACTGAGCTGCAAAGCTACGAGTCCAGATTATCTGCCATGGTTTCCTGCAGTGGTTCTTGCGGTGGTCTCCAAAACGACGTCGTTTTGGAGAAAACGACGCCGTCTTATTTAGTGGTTTTTTTTTTTTATTCAAAAATTTCATTTCCCTCATTTCCCCCATTTTCTCTTCTCTGTATCATCTTCTTTTCTTTGCACCATCGATCTGAGTCAGTGAACCCTAGCAGAGAGAGAGAGGCATCGCGAGAGGCGACTGAAAGTTGGAGTGAGGAAGTGAAAGAGAACGAACGCGAACTGAGAGGAACTGAGAGACGAAAGAGATGGTGGAGATGGAGGAGCAGCGCGATAGTGGAGGAGCAATGCAAAGGATCGTGGGTGACGGTGAGTCCGGCGGCGATGCGATGGCGGGAAGGTGACATTGCGGCGACGGCGAGGTCTATTTCATCATCTTGCTGTTATATATATATATGTATATATGTGTAGATTTGTTGTTATATATATATATATATATATAGATTTGTTATTGATTTTGGTTTGGTTCAGTCACTTAATCTATTGGGGATTCATAGATGGGTTGTTATTGAAAACATATAAATAGATTGGAACCATATATGATTTTTTAACCCATATATGTTGATTTATTTAACCCATTTCACTTAATCTATATGAAAAAATTCATATATGTTTTATTAATTGATTTCACTAAATCATAATTCAGATTTTTTTGATTTAGATTTTAACCCATGATTCAGATTTTTTTGAAATCAATTAATTTAGATTTTTTTCATATGAAATAGGTTCACTCACTGAAATGGGTTCACTCACTGAAGTAGGTAAATTTTATGTTCTATATATATATAATTTAGATTTTTGGGGATTCATATATAAATTATATTTGATTGTTGGGTTTGATATATTTGATTCTATATAAATTTGTTGTTCTATATATAATGGATTCAGTTTTTTGGGGATTCATATATGAATTATATTTGACTCTTGGGTTGGATATATTTGATTCTTGGGTTTGATAGTTAATCACATTGATCTGTTCTAGTGGATTCATATTTGTTGTTAGATAGTTAATCACATTTACTTGTAAATATTATTTTCTGATTCATACATTTATTTGTGGATTCATATAATTTTCTTCCATTATATATATATATATATATATATATATGATTCAGATTTGTGCAATTCACCTCCAAAACCTGCAATTAAGTATAAATGTGGTTTATATATATGAGAGAGATGTGTAAAAAATAGCAAGAATAGAGAAATTGATTATTAATGATACTGAATTGTAGGTAATGGAAGAAAATAATATTGTTGATGATTGTGGTTGGAAGCCGAAAGTGGGAATGCCATTTGACTCTGAACAAGCCGCATATGACTTTTACAATACGTATGGGGGAAAGGTGGGCTTTAGTATTAGGAAGGCTTATGCAAATAAGAACAAACATACGAAGGAGATAACATCACGGACGTTTGTATGCTACAAAGAGGGAAGTCAGGGTATTGACAAACAAGATCCACTTGTCAAAAATCCGAGACAAGAGGTAAGATGTGGTTATGGTGCCCGATTTAGTATTAAGTTAGATAGAATTTCAAGAAAATATATTACTTGTGATTTTGTTGAACATCATAATCATGATCTTGTGCCTCAAGATTGCATTCATATGTTGTCATCCCAAAGAAAAATATCTACCACCCAAGCAATTGAAGTAGAATTGGCTTCAGAATCTAGAATTCCTCTTAGGACTGCTTATGAACTATTTAGTAGGGAATCTGGTGGAAAAGCATCACTTGGTTTCACGAAATTGGACCAAAAAAATTACTTAAGATCGAAGAGACAAAAAGATTTGGAATATGGAGAAGCGGGTAGTGTGTTGCATTACTTTCGTAAGAAAACTATGGAAAATTCATCTTTTTTTTTATGCAGTCCAATTAGATTGTAAAGAGCAGATAAGTAATATATTTTGGGTCGATGTTCAAATGATCATGGACTATGCTTAGTTTGGTGATGTAGTGACATTTGACACCACTTACAAATTAAATAACGAGCATAGACCTTTTGGATCATTTGTTGGATTTAATCATCATCGAGAAACAATTATGTTCGGTGCAGCATTGATGTATGATGAGACTACTGAATCTTTTACATGGTTGTTTCAAATTTTTCTAGAGGCAATGTTAAACAAAGTTCCGAAAACTATTTTCACAGATCAAGATGCTGCGATGTCTAAGGCCATTCTAATTGTCATGCCCGATACAAACCACCGACTTTGTACGTGGCATTTGATGCAAAATCCTGTCAAGCATGTAAGTTCTGTTTTTGATGATGTAGGGGTCAAGGCTGTGTTTTCAAAATTTATGCATGACATTGATGATGAAGAAGAATTCCGAATACAGTGGGACCAAATGCTTGATAAGTATGATGCATGCGACAATCATTGGTTGGAGCAGACTTTTCACGTGAAAGAGAAATGGGGATAGCCATATATTATGAATTCTTGGGCAGCTGGAATGAGTACTACTCAACTTAGTGAATCCTTCAATGCATTTTTGAAGGATTATTTGAATTGTGACCATAATTTGATGGAGTTCTTCATGCATTTTGAGAGGGTGCTTTATGAGAAAAGGTATAAGGAATTGGAAGCCGAGTATAATTTGTCCCAAAAAATTGCCGTGGGTTTCAATTCCAACTTTGATGTTAAAGCAAGTGGCAAAGATTTACACGATTTTTTTTTTTTGAGGAATTCCAAAATGAGTACGTGTAGTCCATTGAAGCATCCATTATAGGCACTATTAATGATGGTAAGAGTAACCATATTCACAATAAGAATAGTGGTAGATGGAAAAAAAGATAAGAATGTGACAATGGATAGAGGTAGTTCTTTGAGTTGTAGTTGCAGGAAATTTGAAGTGAAGGGCATACTGTGTCGACATTGTGTGAAGGTGCTTAGAGATATATTCAATGCAACAGAACTTCCTCTACAATATATACTCAAACGATGGACTAAAAAAGCAAGGGCTGAAAGTGTCAAAGATAGACGTGGGTATGAAATGAAGGCTGATGTGAAACTACATCAAAGCGACCGATATCGGTCATTAATGACCATGTTTAGAGCAATAGCGAGTAGAGCCGCTGAAAGTGAAGAAACTTATCAGTTGTCAGTTTCAAAAGGTGAAGAATTGAGTGTTATGGTTGAAGACAAATTAAGTGTCCATATTTGTGGTCAAGTGGAGGTAACTGATTTGAGAAATTCGTCAAGCAACACATGCCCACAAAGTGATGAAGTAGATTGTCCAATCTAAGCTGAGTGACTCAAGAAAAGAGAATCAACTAGTAAGGGAAGAAGGAGGATCAAAGGCGGGATGGAAAAATCTATTGCAAAGAAGAAAAAGATTTCAGGTTTGGACATGAAAAATTGCATACGATTAAAATACACTAGATTAATAAACTAAAACAATGATTTTTTTATTAATGACCCACTTTCATTATGGTTTTTCGTTGTATGTAGGGTGCCGCTGATTATACTCTCCAATGCGAATCTCAACCTCTTTTCGGCATGGGTAATAATTCTATTCAGGTAATATTTAATAGTAATGTGGTCTTTATATGGTTAGTTTTATGAATTCTTTTCATTCAGTCCGTTCACTATTATGAAATAATGAACTATCCAGATAGCATTTAATTTTTGTTATCTTTAATTGGTTTGCTTGGCAATGTAGTTGGGTGCTTCTGTTTATACTTCCCAAGGTAAATCACAACCTCATTTCGTCATGGGTAGTAATTCTATTAAGGTAATATTTAATAGTAATGTGGTCTTTTTATGGTTAGTTTTATGAATTCTTTTCATTCAATCCGTTCACTATTATGAAATAATGAACTATTCAGATGGCATTTAATTTTTGTTGTCTTTAATTGGTTTGCTTGGCAATGTAGTCGGGTGCTACTATTTATACTTCCCAAGGTGAATCACAACCTCGTTTCGTCATGGGTAGTAATTCTATGCAGGTAATATGTAATAGTAATGTGGTCTTTTTATGGTTAGTTTTATGAATTCCTTTCATTGAGTCCGTTCACTAGTATGACATTATGAACTATCCAGATGACATTTAATTTTTGTTATCTTTAATTGGTTTGCCTGGCAATGTAGTTAGGTGCTGCTGTTTATACTTCCCAAGGTCAATCACAATCTCGTTTCATCATGGGTAATAATTTTAATCAGGTAATATTTATTTGTGTGCAAGCTTTTAAGAAAATGTTAAATATTGTTTCTTTTTTTTTTCAAAATTTTTGTTTACATGCTTTATATTGGTTGTATTTAGGATTATGGTGTTAGTGTCTATATTTCTCAATCACAACCTCGTTTCGTCATGGGTAGTAATTATAATAAGGTAACATTAATGTTGAATGATGTTTCTTTTGTTTTTCAAAATTTTTGTTTACATACTTTATATTGGCTGTATTTAGGATCATCGTCATGGTGTCTACATTTCTCAATCTCAGCCTCGACCTCAAGTTCTTATGGGTGCTACAAGTGGTCCTCCTCTTACGTATGGTACATATGATGTGAGTTATCATTGGTTACATAGTTTACATTAAAAGGGTAGTATACATTGTAATCAAAGTTTAATAGATGGTTTGGTCTATTGCAGGGAAATAACAAGCCTCAGTCAATGCCTTCTGTGTATCCCACTCACAGATCTTTTCAGTAGTTGCTTCGAGATACAAGTGTTCAACACTTTGCAAGCGTCACATAGTCCAAGTCTCGCAAGCGTCACATAGTCCTGCTGACAGTCATGTAGATGGACATCCCTAAGAAGTTTATTTTATCTTCATTTGTTTTGGACAGATGTATTTTGTATTGGACAGATTTGGTTTGGTTTATTTTGTTTTTGACAGATTTATTTTTTAAGTGGCAAAGATTTGGACTGATTTATTTTGTGTTGGATAGATTTGGTTTGGTTTATTTTCTGTTGGACAGATTTATTTTGTTCTGGATAGATTTGGACAGATTTGGACTGATTTATTTTGTGTTGGACATATTTGGTTTGGTTTATTTTGTGTTGGACAGATTTATTTTGTCATGGACAGATTTATTTTGCTCTGGATAGATTTGAACAGATTATTCTCGTTGTTTTGTACAAATGAACTATCAAATCCCATTTGTATTGCAAACAATAGAGGGCATAGATTCATTTCACAGGTGGAGAAGGCAAAGGCCTATCTCGATAAGAACAAGTATGACCAACAATAACAATATAAAAGAATGAATGAAAAGATTGAATCAGAAAGCAACTTCATTGACAGAAACAAAAAAGAAGCGCATCACATTCGTCAAGCATAGGTAATTTCATTAAGCTTTACATATCAAAACTCATAGTTTAAGGTTTACTAAATTCAAAACCCAAATACAACTACCAAAAAAAAAATAAAAAATAAATAACTAAAAGGTTACATTTACTTCAGTAGTGTAACGCCCTCAAAATATTATATAAATCATTCATTCATGAGATCTATAGACATAATAGAAATGTTATATTTTCATTCATCAGAGTTAATATTACAAGAGATATCACATGCCTCACATTTTCATAAATGTTCATCTTGAAACTATAGCATGTAACTCTAATTGAGAACAACAAAATAAATACCCTAAGGGCTTACATCTTTCCAAGACTTCGCTTGGTTACAACAAAAGAAGAGTCTAGTCTCTATACAAGTAAAGTCCTCGGCTTGAATAAACATTAAACACAAAACAAAATATGCAAAATGGAGCCTTCAGCCCCTAAACCTCCCAAGCTATGTCCTTGGAGGCGATATGTCACATGTACTTGAAAATGGTTTCCCAAGTAGGGTGAGCCAAAACCCAGTAGAGATATACTAAACAATATATGAGAATTAACTAAAATATGAGCATTAGTTAAATGTGCAAAATTCTTAACCAACACATATCCTTTTCAAGGTCATTCAATATAGATAACCAATATCTCAATTCATTTCCATTCTTCCATTTCGAGTAAGTCAATTAACCAAATTCGTCATTATCAAAGCAACCAATATGAGACTACAACTCAATGGTTCACAATTCAATACATTCATCAATCCAACACTTCTATTTCTTGCCATTTTACGGAAACATGTTCGAGGGGACCGACACCCATAAATATATAAGATTTCGGGACTTTCACCCTAGACACTCCAGCCAACTTAATTATCAATGGAGTCCATCTCCTATCTCCTCCCAAACAATGGAGTACATCCCTTATCTCCTCCCAAACAATGATATATATACAATGTATTTAAATACTTTGTCATATACAATGACTAATCGAATCACATATTCAATGGTTTAATCAAACCGTCATATTCAATGACAATATTCATATGACTAGTTTTAATTTACCTAGTCCTCATGCAGTTTTTACAACAATCACAACTATCCTCCACCGATAGCCCAAAACAGATATATCTAAACAGATAAATAAATCTATCAACAGATAAATTATCAAATTTCATGGGTGAATGATTTATCAAAACCAACCACACCCTTTATTTACACATCCTCCCAATTTTATATTTCCCATACCAATTTCATTATTCAAACAAAATAATTATTTAATTCAAATTAGGGCAATTTTTCCTCTTTCACAAATATTACACCCAAGACCAAATTTTACCAATTATACGCAAGCAATATCATGTTCAAGGCCTCTTATACACATATGGTACCAAATATGGAAAACCCCTTTTTCAAATATCAAAACCCTAACCTTAACTTCACCCAAATTTTCCCAAATCCCACAATTTATACAAAATGACAAATATCTAGGTTAAAGCTCATATTAAAGAGTAGAATATCCCTACCTCAAATGTAGAGCTCAACAAGGAAGAAGGAGAAACTTGAAGATGCCCAAAACTCAAACTTTTTCGGATCAAAAGGAAGCCCACGCAAAACTCTGTCTTTTTAACAAATGGAGTAGGGTAAAGAGACCCAAGATCATGGAGTATTTGTAGAGAGAAAGAGTGTGTTTTAGAGAGAGAGAGGCAGCCGGATTAGGGTTTTGGGTGAAAAAGAGACCAAAAAGTGATATAAAATCACGCTGCTGCGAACTGATATATGTAGTCCTCACTCGAGTGAAGGAGTTGTCGCTCGAGTGACCAGACACAACAGTGACCTCGCTCGAGCGCAAGAAGCGTCGCTCGAGCGTAGAATGCAAGGCTTCAGGTCTGCCACCAACGCAGATGCACGCTTGAGCGCAAGAAGTCTCGCTCGAGCGAAGCACTCCACTTTCCCAGAAAAGCTGCGTCTGGGAAAAGACCTGAGGACTCTAAATCCTTGCTCGAGCGTAGAAACCCTCGCTCGAGTGACGAAGCAGATCACACAAGGCTCGCTCGAGTGCAAGAAGCCTTGCTTGAGCGAAGAAGCCAAAATCTGGGCAACAACATTCTAGACCAACTAATAACCAACCTGTTCCAAACATGCCCAAGATAATCCAAAACTCAAATACACAGAGTCAAAAGAGAGTAACAAGCCAAGGATACGATATTCAACCACGGAACCCAAGTCCGGGACACAAAGAAGATCGGGGCAAAACCGGGATCGCTATAAATAGTGCTATTAGCATGGTAAAACCAACCAACACTGTGGTTGTCAACATAATCAGTTTCATAGCTTCTTGGTTTGCCTCAACTCATTCCAATCTATTTATAATTTCATTGATTTTTTCAAAATCATAATCATAGCCTCTCTCATCTCCATTCTTCATATGACTAGCTTTACTTCTCTTTTGGATATTTGATGCATTCCCAGTTGGAGCCGCTCCCCACGCAAAGTACTCGCACATCTTATCTGCACACTTGAAATATAGCCTCCCTGGATTTTTCTCTGATTCTGATATGAACACTGCAGCTTTTTTTCCACAATTGCATCTTCTATTTTGCAAATATCTAGCATCAATGTTTGAACCCATTGACATGATCCTAGTAAGAGCATTTTATGACACAATCAGTCCATTACAACTTAAGACAACATTCAAACAAAGATTTAAAATAGAACAATAATCAATGATTTGTTTAGTCCATACATTCAAACAATCAGTTTAATAGTGTTGGGAGTGCAGTGTTAATAGTTCAAAAAATCTCAACCTATTTCTCCACCTTTAGTATAGAATGCATGTTAGTGTTGATAGTTCAAAATAACCATTCTCTCTCTCTTGTTTGCTAATATTTATGAAGTAGAAGACTTCACACATTTTTTCAGTCATTTTCAAGTACACCACTTGATTTGTCTAATAACCATTGTCATTTTCATGTTCGTGTTCATTCTTAACATTCTTAATGCCTCATGTTCATGTTCATGTTCATTCTTAATGCTCATTCTTAACATTCTTCATGTTCCTAATATGAAAAAGTTAAGTTTGAATGTTCATACCACTGCTAAGTGAGCATTCATGTTCATGTTCATGTTCATTCTTAATGCCTCATTCTTAACATTCTTAATGCCTCATGTTCATGTTCATTCTTAGTGCCTCATGTTCATGTTCATTCTTAATGCCTCATTCTTAACATTCTTCATGTTCATGTTCATTCTTAATGCCTCATGTTCATTCTTAACATTTCATTACCTTTTGTTTCCACTTCCCCTTATATTAGAACTCTATATTTTTGGGTCAGGAAATCTTAACTTTTTAAGCTATGAAATTTCAATTTCATTTGGAGACATGCTGCATTCTTAGCTTACTCATAACAAAGTAGGTACTTGAATAGATTCTTAGCTTATTGTTGACAAAGGACCTTTGATAAGAAAGAAGTCAGCCTCCCTACTGCTAAGTAGAAACAAATTAATAGTGGTTCCCTCAACATTCTATGGGTAAAGAAGAAGAGGATTCTTGAGGCCCAGATTAATGTCATTATTCTAACTAAAAAAGATGAAGCACCAAATCAATAAATTAAACACAAAAAAAAATTGGGAAAAATTTGAACAGATTAAACACAAATCTGTTTCCCCAGATTAATGTCATTATTCCAACTAAAAAAGATGAAGCACCAAATCAACAGATTAAACACAAAAAAAATTGAACAAATTAAACACAAATCTGTTTCCACAACAAACCCTAGAATTATGGCAACAAATCAACAACAACAACAACAACAAAAAATCAACAACAAATCCATCAAACTCAATAAATCAAACCCATCGAAGTCAATAAATCAAAAGCATCTATTTTTTGAACAACAAATCAAACTATGGCAACAAATCATACATATATATATATATATATATATATATAAGTAAAAAAAATGAGAATGAAGACGAAGGGACGAAGGGAAAAAAATGAGAATCAACAAACGGACCTCGTCACCGTCGCCTCATCCTCTCTGTTCGTTTCCTGCCGCTTCCCCTTGCCTCACCGTTGTCTCTCTTCTCCTCGCTGTAGTCGCCTCTCTGTTCATCTCACTAGGGTTCAAACACCAGACAACAAAGAGAGGCTGAAGAGCAAAATATAAGAAGTGAGAGAGAGAAAAAGAAAGAAAAAAAAAAAAAAAGTGGTTCAAAACAACGTCGTTTTGAACCACCGCAGGAAACTACGGCAGAGGATCTGGATGCCAAAGCTGCACTCATACTAGGCTATTTTAGTAATTTTTTTTTGGGGACTAAAATATGAGATAAAAAAAATTAGTATGTTTGAAGTGACTTTTGACTTTTTAATTATGAAAAAACGTGCAAAAAATTCAATTTTATGGATTCAATTTTTAGAAAATTGAGTTTTTGTTTTTCATATTTTTTTTTTTGTTTTCACTAAATTTTTAAAAATATTTTAAGCAATTTTTAAAATTTTTAGATACGCCTAACATAAATACACTTGAAAAGTATAATATTTGTGAAAAAAATCTTTAAAAATTCACTAAATACCAAAAATAGAAAAAAATAGAAAATTCAGTATATTTTTGTATTCTTGTGTATTTATTGATTTTTTAAAAAATATATATATTTTTTTACAAATACTTACTTTTTAGGTACATCTAGATATGGTGCATCTAAAAAGTAACCAAAAAAACAAAATCAAAATTTTAAAAATATTTACTAAAAACAAAAAAACTCAATTTTTAGTAAATTGAAACCAAACAGGGTTGGCTTTTTTGTATAAATTATTGATTTTTTTAGTAACTTTTTGACTTTTAAACTAAAATGTTAACTCCCTAAACGAGTTATAAATTATACAAACACCTTATTTAGAAGTCAAGTCACTCTTAAAAACCAACTTGGAAGGAGAGGGTGTCCAAGAAGTTTATATGCACATGGTCAAACACCTTATTTAGAAGTCAAGTCACTCTTAAAAACCAACTTGGAAGGAGAGGGTGTCCAAGAGGTTTATATGCACATGGTCAAGCCTTACGTTGATTAATCAATGTGGGATCCAAACAAATCTTCCTTGTACAGTGCTTCTTAATGATGGCGGTACATTTGGATTCCTTTATCGCTAGAGGTTGTTGGTTGTCCAAGTGTAAATGAAAGAGTTGCCCCCATTAGATGTACTAGTTGACATGGTTGAAGATCCCAAAATTTGTAAAGTCCAAACCGCCAAACTGATCGCATTCATCCGTCAACCCGCATGACTCGCTCAATCCGCATTCGCCAAATCAGTGGACGGATGCGGATTGACTTTTTTCAATCCGCCTAATTTTGGACAGATGGCGGATGAGATGCAACCCAACCCAATCCAATTCGCAATCATCCCTAGTCTCAACGGTACATGAAGCACAACTACTAGATCTGATCTCAGAGCAAGTTGGGATTTTTCATGTAGAAGGCCCTAAAAAAATTCGAGCAGTTTGACTTCAGTTACTAGCACCAGTTCTTGAGCACGTTGGGAATTTCCTTGTAGGAAGCCCAAGAGAATTCTAGCACCAAGACTTTAGCCCTTTGAACTTGATCTTCGCAAGTGCAAGAGAGAGCCATGCATTGAAGACAACATCGGCAACCCCAGTCTTTTTCGACCTCCTTAGCGTAGAACTATCTAATCTAGTAATTTGTTCTTGTTCTTATACTTGTGTGTTCGTTTTATGTGTTTGTTGGATGTGTTTTGAAATCTTTGTAGCGATTTCGTGCTGAGGCTTGCTGTGTGAGGTTGCTAGTGAAGTGTTCTTCATCTTCGTTTGGACATGCTGATAATGCTAGCTCTTGCATTTTTAGAATTAGTTTTTGATATTTTTTTTTATGTTTGTTCAATTCTCTGTACAGGGACTATCATTGTTCTTCTATCTTTATATATTTGTAGTTTAGAGCATTTTTAGAATTAGTTTTTGATATTTTTTTTATGTTTGTTCAATTCTCTGTACGGGGACTATCATTGTTCTTCTATCTTTATATATTTGCAGTTTTAATTGTTCTAAAAAAAGAAAAGAAAAAAGAATATTAGCACTCCTATACTCGGGCCTAGACAAGCACCTAAATTACCTATCTCTCGAGCCACTACTTTTACATAGCAGAAATGTTCTAGAAATCTTAGCAACTGAAGATGATAGTTGATGATTTGCAAGAACCACTGAAAATCAACTCTTTGTTTCATTATCGGCCATGTAAATCGATAAAATTAGTTAAAAAAATAAAAACAAAATGTCAGTGAAATTTCGTAGCACATTGAAGCAAAAGCACAACTTCTGCATAGGTTTGAATATGATTATGTGACAAATAAATTTGACTCCTATCATACTTGAGCATTGTGAGAGGATTTTAAGGGTCTCAAACACTTCCCTTTTATATGTATATAAATTTTTACAATTTAATTATACATGTATTTATTTTATTTTAAATACATTATGTATTTTTTTAATATATATATATACACAAACATAAAATTATATATTATGCTAAATAAATGGAATGAATCTTCCAATTCAAGATTCCATATGATTCACCCTTCAATATTTTAACAAAACTACCTGTGATTCGATGTGTGATTTAACAACAAAACAATGGCAGTTTGGTTGAAAAACTTCTGCAACTTGCAAGGCCAAATAACATTCAACTCGATGATACAACATCGTACAAAATAAACAAAGTCCAACATCGTACAAAATAAAGTAATACTAGGAGATAAACCAAGTAAAAAAATGAGACTGCACTGTGCATGGCAAATGCTTCATAGAAGTTGCCAACGAAGGCAAGATATCAAGTACATTCCCAAAATATACAGCTAGCCGGGTTTTAAATTTACTTCGAATCCCAACGATAACCCACTTTAGTTCCTTCTTTGTCACCCCCATACAATAAAAGCTGAGTTTTGCTAAGAGGATTGATGCCACTCGCAGTGACAGACTCTTCAACAGAATGCATTTTTATAAGTTAGTCCTCGATAGGCTTCCAACAGGAAAGAGCATAGAGGATACGACCCTTCCATCCTTGCAGCATCCAGTTTCCATCCTCGTCCACCACGAAATCCTTGTGGTAATGAACCTTGACCAAGGACCTTACAACCTTCACAAGATCCTGGTTCAGTGGTAGCTGCTTGAACCCCGCTCTCAGGGTCCTAATTTGCCACTGCTTGTACGTTTCAGGCCTTTCAACTCTCTCAGTACCCTCACACGCTATGACATTCATTATATCCCTTCCATAAATCTCTTTCTCAAGCATCACCCGATCCCCATCTTCATGCGGTATAGTAGCCTCAAACATATCGAATATTGAAGAGAAGTGGAAAAGAGCCTCCCTGAATCGAGTCACAAAGAAGGGCGCGTTGTACATCGCATTCACAACTCCGTGAATGAACATATCTGGTTTGATCCTCTGAACCAAGTTGAGAACAATATCGCGTGGGCTGTTTGCTAGAACTGTCTCATCGGGTACATTCCCAAGCCGAAACAAGCAATTAACAACAAGCACCTCGTCTCTATCAATCTTGAGTTCGTCAAGTTCAATAGTTTCCCATTTCTTGGCCATTGCAGTGTACTCAAATTCTACGTTAAATCTCTAGCAATATGTTTCCAATCTACGCCCCGTTTGCTCAACCCTCTCTGCTGGGCGAAACCCGGGTTGGGGAAAGTCTATTCCTGTAATGCGAAGCTTAGGAGGCCCACTGGGTCTGGCAGAGAGATGGTGGATAAGGCAAGCCCATTGTAACCCATATAGAATACCAAAATGGATTACGTGAAGCGTCGTTGCTGTCTGAGCTAGCTTCATAATCGATCTATTCGCATACAAATTGGACATTTTGTTGAAAGGGCATGCTTTGACATATGTCTGGTAAGATTTCAAGACATCAGCAGCCGATATCCTCATGGTAGATGAAGGAACATACAATGCTGTCCCAGTGCCAGCCAAACGAGCCTCGAGGGCATTTGCAAAGTAATGGGCCAATCTTTCGATGCCATCACCTTGAGCAGAAGAGTGTTGTCTGATTCGGTTAAGCTGTTCAACAGACTCAACAGACTTGCCCAGATACAAGTCAAATTCACCAAAGGCACCCAACATCTCCCATTCTTGGATAGCAATACAAGCTACACTACTGATGGATTTCCTACTTAGGGCATCGGCCACAACATTGGCCTTCCCCGGATGGTAATGTAACTCGAAGTCATAATCCTCTATGAACTCCATCCACATTTTCTGCCTCAAATTCAAGTCCTTCTGTGTAAACAGATACTTCAGACTCTTATGATCAGAAAACACCTCAAATCTCTCACCATACAGATAGTGCCTCCAAATCTTCAAGGCAAAAATCACAGCTGCTAACTCTAAATCGTGAGTAGGGTAGTTCCTCTCGTGTGTTTTCAACTGCTGTGAGCCATAGGCTACTACTTTTCCTTTTTACATCAATACACAACCCAAACCCTCTCATAAGGCATCACAATACATTGAATAGCCCAAACCCCTCTCCGGAATAATCAAGACTGGAGCAATGGTAAGTCTAACCTTAAGCTCTTGGAATGACTTTTCACAAGTCTCGCTCTACACAAATTTGACCCGCACTACAACAAAAAACACATTTTATAGAAAGTGTGTTACTTTGAGGTTATTAAATGTTTAAGAGTCTAAAAATCTGTGATCCCATTTGTTTTTACTTGGTTCATTCAGAAACCAAACTTAGTGCTAAGCTTCAAAGTCAACTTATTTAACGGATCAAAGAAGCACAACAAACTTTTAATTAGCCAAGCTGGAACTTCTGGAGTTCACTTATACAAAAAGTTCAATTTCAGTGAACAGACTCATAAGAATACTAGGAATTCATCCAATCAATTGAGGGGAAAAAAGTTAGTAGTTACTGACGATAATCTCCAAACTTCTTAAAAGAGTAAAAACTGAAACTATAAAACATGAGGAAACATACTTCTGTGTCGACAAAAAATTGATCTTCCAGCTTCTAACTTTTCCTGAACCCTGTTGGGTGGCAGTCCGAGCAGGAGAAAGGATTACAACCTGTCATGATGAAAGAAAGTGTTCTTCAGGAGCTCTGTTGACCACAAACATAAAAAAAAAAATAGAAGTATTTCTGACAATAAACATTTTTTAGAAATCGAGGAAAATAGAATATACATAAAACTAGCTTGCTTACTCTAAAATTCAAATATTAAACGCATTTTGAATTTTGAAACTAGAAATCAAACTTAAGGCCATCAAGAAATTGCTTATAAGTTATAACTACAAATACCAAAACGTCAACAACTAGATAATAATTATCACCATAGGATAGGCCTTTTTTGCGTGTTGAACAATTACACAAGAAGGAAAATTTCACAAGTCACTTAGCAGCCTCAATAAGTTCCATTATGAAAATCTGAAGAATGAATCTATCACATTTTGACTTTTGTGCCAGTATTGCAGCTAATAATGCAACACCCATATAGAATGTGATTGGAATAAAAGTAAAATGTTGGGAAAGCATTCAATTACATCAAAAGAAAGGACCTTGATAGAGATGTCTGGATATGGGCCAAAGAACTCATTATGATCAATTATTTTCAACTACGGCTGAGGAAAAGTGGAAAATTTTCTACACAATGCTGGAAATAAGCAATTAGTGAATATTATATACTAATATCACAATTTTTTTAGTTATACATTTGATATTGCTCATTTGAACTGCCCAACTATCCAATTTAACAGACCATCCATCAGTTCAGCTGAAACCAAACTATACATGCAACCTCCAAAATCACATATCACTCTTCCTCACAACATATAAATGTTCAAATCAATATAAAATTGTAGCATCAAGTAGTTTACCTAAACCCTAATAGAGTCTTTGTACTTTTCCCAGATGTATAAAGTCTTTTGGTATTGTAAATAATCAAAATTATATTGGGATTAAGGAAATATAACAATAACTTGGTTTTGATTAATTTTTCTAGACTCACTTTCACATGATATCTTTTCAGAACCACAGCCATAACAAGATAAAACTTAATTGCCAATACAACTTGTTATATCATTTTTATGATCTAATCATAAATCACAAAGGTAAGTCGACAGAACATGAGAACAGTCAATTTCATAATGCACAAAAGTGTGATGATATGTTCCAGTTGACAGAATTACAAGAGCTACATCAATTTCATACTCTCCATTAACAATAAATGAAAAATTGGCAACCCTTTTTTTTTTTTTTTGATCAGCAAAAAGAATCTTTATTGATGGAATCATTAAAAAAGATAGTGCACATCAATAAAGAGGAGCTCAGAGCTACATTCAGCTCGAAGCTCCAGTTGGAGAGAATCCAACACAGAAAAACCAAAGAAAACAAAAGCAGAATATACAGCAACAGAGCAACCAAGCAGCAAACAAAACCAGCAGGTTGCACACCCAGCAGGTTTCACACCTAAGTTGCACACCTGTGTTACACCCAGCACCTCTTTTTTTTTTTTTTTTGGTTATACAAACCCAGCAGGTTGCACAGACCATCAAAACTGAAACAAAGCTGCAGCTAACCAACACCAAACCTTAGCACCACAGAAACTTCAGTGAATTGAATCAGCCAGCCGATCAACAGCACACACTGAACAAATCAGCAGGTCTATCAACAGCAGAGGAATTATCCACAGATCAATAGGTACCATTGGTTACTAAATCTGAATACAACTAACATTGGCTGAATAGGAAGTGGAGCACAAAACAACTTACATACCCCAACTAGCATTAAAGCTTATAAACTACGGTACAAAACTATAGCAAACACATACTAACTGCAAAAACAGAGGCAAAACTATAGCAAACACCTACTAACTGCAAAAATTGGCAACCCTTATTAACAAGAGTTCTGTTTCTCTATCTTTCTCTTCACTTCTCTTCTTGGTTTATGTATTTATGGAAAGACTTCAAAGGACAATGATATGGGCAGGGCACCACATGGCTTTGTTGAAACATGACTACTACTCATATTGAATCAATTTCATACTCTCCATTAACAATAAGTGAAAAATCCTAATATGACAAGATTTTGAGAACCCAAATTCTAATCCGTCTTTTCTTCGAACACCTTGACTGCATTTCGCAAATCTACCTCATCCACCTAACCAAGTTTCCATGAAAGAATAAAATCAAGTTTCTATGAACAAAGAGAAGTCCTAATATGATAATATTTTGATAACCCAATTTATGATCGGTCTTTTTTACCTCAGAAACTTAACCAAATGGTTATTGGGTCATATAGATTTGTAACTCATCTCTGTTTTAGAAGATATATATATATATATATATATTCTTAACAATGGTGGTGAATGGTTTTGGGGACTGCGTGACTACACTTTGGGGTCTCCACAAGCATCGTTGCGATCAACAAAATCAACCAAATCAAAACCCAATTCATACAATCAGCAAAATCAAAACCCAATCCACACACACACACACACACATATATATATATATATATACACGCACAAGCAAAATCAATCCAGCCCAAAAATTATACACAAAAACAACATGCGTGTATCAATCAATATAAAAAAAATTAGAGAAATAATACTTACAATCTCTTCCCAAGCAAAATCAACTCCCTACAGCTTTGATCCACTTAATCGACCAACTCGTCCAATCGGAGAGAAGAACTTGCCAAATCAAACGCAAAAACTTAAAACAAATTCCAAGTGTTTTCTAGGGTTTTTTTTGTATGCTCGATTTGTGATTTACTTGGAAGAAATACAACGCAAGAAATGGGACGTGCAAGAGATGGAAACTGAATGGCAAAAACCGCGGCAAATTTTGAGCGCCATTTTTTTTTTTTTTTTTTTTTTTTTTAAGGTTTCAATAGCATTCTCTCTTTGCTATAGCCTGTAGAAGTAAGCTCCGCATTAGCTAACTTTTAATAATGGTTTTCAATTGCTATTAAAATATAAAAAATTGTTATAAAAGATTAAATGTTATTATTTAAAATTCTTCTACAGCATTTTATTAAAAAATGTTATGTATATCTTTTATTTTATAACATTTATTAAAAAATGCTATAAACAAATGTTATTAATTCTACTTTTTGTTGTAGTGCCGTTTCCTCGTCAATCTAGTCAAAGGTGAAGCTAATTAGGAGAAATCTTTTACAAACCGACGGTAATACCCGGCCAACCCCAAGAAACTACGAATCTCGAAAGCATTCTTAGATTGTGCCCAATCCTGCACTGCCTCAATTTTGGATGAATCTACAGTCACCCCTTCCTCGGATACTACATGACCTAAGAACTTAACCTCCTTGAGCCAAAATTCACACTTCCTGAACTTAGCATACAGCTTATGGGCTCTAAGCAACTCAAGCACCACTCGCAAGTGTTCCTCGTGCTCCTCCTCAAAAGGTGAGTAAATCAGAATATCGTTCACAAAGATGACCACAAAACGATCTAAGAACTCTCAGAAGATCCGGTTCATCAAGTCCATAAACACTGCCGGTGCATTGGTTAGCCCAAAAAGCATCACCAGAAACTCATAATGGCCATACTGCGTATGGAATGCCGTCTTCGGGATATCCTCCTCCCTGACTCTCAACTGGTGGTAACCCGATCTTAAGTCTATCTTGGAGAAACAACGAGACCCCTTCAACTGGTCAAACAGGTCATCTATTCAAGGCATTGGATACTTGTTCTTAACCGTAACTGTAGACGTTCCCGAATGTCCCGGGAAAATCCCGTTTTGTTCATTGGGCTTACTACAGTTCAGACTCAAATGTCACGGTTCTGAATCTAATCCCTCAAAGTGCAATGCAAGACCGATAAATCACCAAAGAGTCCAAATCCAACAAATCGTTTTGAAAAACAGATTTTTAGAAAGAAGTGCCAAACATGGACTGCTTTGCCAGATACAGAGTCGCCACCTAAATATTTTGTTTTGGGAGAATTTAGGAAACCCTGACTCGTGCCTAAGGCCACGTGTCCGTCATCACCAAAGTTGCCTCAGCTCGGGAACTTGGGTACGATTGGGGAAGGTTATTTCATGAGCACCCCCGCTCGCCCGATCGAAGATTGGCCACTACTAAGCATGATATCGAGTTTTTGAAAACACATGTGCTCTTATTCCAGTTTATTTGCCTAGAATTACTATGTGATGCGCACATCATACAAGTATAGACTGGATTGCCTAATTTGGAACAAAGCATCGCATATCCGTTTATTTTGAAAATGGATTGAAGTTTGCTACTCGTAGGTAGGCTAAAATACGGGTTTCGACGAATTATTCCAACTCAAGCAACCCAACCTTCACCCACAAGCATTCAGGCAGTTATATCACATAAGCACATAGCCTCATGGTAAGCATGCTATCATGGCAGTCACTCACACACATGCAAGGATGCTAAAGCATAAACACTTACCGAGTACTCCGAGCCAAAGAAAGAAGCTAATTAGAAATCATGCATGAATCCTAACTATGCTAAGAATGCCTAATGCAACACATGCAAAAATGCAACTACAATAGGCTCGGCTATTCTAAGATGGCATATGAGATGCAACAATCGATACATGTATTCAACTTGGAATTGAAATACAATGCAGTTAGCATGATGCGCCGAGCCCGGTGTATACAATACAGATGAATGAATGCAAACATGCGAACATATAGATGCTAATTGAAACATGACCTAAAACTAACCATCATAAGCTGGTAAATAAAAGGGAGAAAGACGTGGGGTTGGAAGACATGCATCACACACACGCACACTTATTACAAAGTTCGCCCTCTCGCGGAAGGTCCGAATAAATAATACAGAACCAACTAGCTAATCTAAGCTAATTAAACTAGTTATTACACAACCGAAATGAATAATGAATTACAGCTAAATATTACACAACATTAATTAATTAACAAATTAAACTAAGGAAGCAAATAAATTAGCATGCAAGCTACATGAAATGGACTGCCTCAGCTCTGTTCCGAATGATGAAGGATGCATGCATGCTCGAGTCGCCTTGTCGGGAAATCCATCGCGATGCCTCGGCTCGCCTTTGTTTACAATTGAACTCAGAAACTTGCACAAAGCTCCAAGGAGATGAAACTCCACCCTGGGAATCTGTGGGAAGGCTGCCGACCAGCTATTGGCATTGGAGACCACCTGCCAACCACCCTTGGTGGTGAAAACCAGAAAAGGTGGTCGGCCTGCGAGAAAACCTGGTCGGCCGACCAGTTTCTTCTCCTGGTTTCTGCATTTTCTGCAACAAAGGCAAGAGAGAGAGAAAGCAAGGTATTTGCAACACATGTGTGCACGACCACCCTCCCCATCATTGTGCAAGCTCAAGGGAGTGTAGGTTTCGATCCTCGGGCCACCAATCACGCATCTCGATGCATGATGGCCGAGGAGTCGAATTGCACGACTCAATGTGAAATGAATGCACATGTAAACACATAAATGCCTAAACTCCATCATGTGTTAGTCAAGAGTGTCGGCGACCGAGAATCGAGGCACGTTTCATCACTTGGAGTATGAAACGTCCCTCGTTTCCCATGTTTGGACTAACTCATATTCCAAACACAATGCAACAAGCAATGGCATGCACAATGCGACTCTAAGCATGCAACCTAAATGCTATGCAACTAAGTGATGCAAACATGCAAAGGATGACATGATAGCATGCACAATGCCAATATGAAATGCAACACGGACGACCTAACAAGGCTAATGGCATGCACAATGCACAATGCACAATGCTAATGCTCACATACTCAATGGAAGACAACATATGCAACAATATGGCAAGATGTGACTAGCATACACGATGCGAATATCAAATAGCATACTCAATGCGACGAACTACATGGCATGCGCAATGCTATGAACTACAATGGCATACTCAATGCAAAATGGACTTAACCCAAAATGAGTGGGCCTCAGCCACACTCAAATCAATGGCCAATGGGATGAAATGAAGGCACAAAATACAAAGCATGCACGCACAACGCATTGGCCAATACAAGAGGCCCAAGAGCACAACTCTCAAGAGTGCTCAAAGAGTGACAAATGTGCAAGTGTAAAGACACTAATGCTATGTTTGGTTGAGGGATTTGAGGAGGGATTTGGAAAGGAAAATGGAAAAGGTAGGTGAAATATGAAAAAAAATATACCTACATTTCACATAGTTTCACACACCTTTTCCCTTTTCCTTTCCAAATCCCCCAACCAAACACAGCATAAGTGCACTGAAATTAAGTAAGGAATGATGCCAAATCATTCAAACTAAGCAAGTAGAGCATGCAAGGGTCCTAAGGCATGAGAGCTATCAAAGAAGACTACACATGAGGCATGCAATGCATGGCAAATATGCATGAACTAAACATGGACAGAGTTAAAATAGGTCTTAACAAAGACCAAAATATACTAAGATGAGGGCCAAAGTCCTAGGCATGCAAGCATACACACTAAGGCATGAACTAGGCAACAATGCATAACCATCAAAGGCATTCAAAACATGAATGAAGTGAGAACATGGCAAGTCTATATGTTCTGAAATGTGATGTTAAGTGATGCCAAATCAAGTACACAACACAAATAAAGTATGCAATGGTGCTCAAAGCTTGAGGCAAGCAACAGCATTTACACTACAGGTATACAAAACATGAAGCATGTGATTAAGGCAACCAAAAAAAGTCCTAGTACATGTTAATATGAGACTAAAACATGCATGGATGGAAGCCAAAATGTGCTAGCATGAGGGATATGAGGCATAATGCATACAAGGCAAATAAGGTGGATTACACTACACCTATTAGGACCAAGCATGGGATGACTCCACCAACAAAAATCAGAGTTATATAATGGCAAAATAACCCCAAATAAGCACTGAAATGATGGCTCGCAAGCAAAGGCATGAATGCATACACAATGGCTCATGTTAAGGCATAAAGGGGGAACCCTCCAACACATTGATTGAGTGACAAATGCAAGTGCACGGCCACGAAACATGGACTAAAATAGTATAACTAATGATGCCAAATCATTGAAATGAGTCAAGTAATGCATGCTAGTGGACCCGATGCACAAAGCAAACAAGCTAAGTTGAACCAAAGCTATACAAACCAAGTCATGGATGATCGAGACAACCAAAATCAGACCTTAAACATGGAAAAACATGAATAAAGTCTTCTTGAAGTCAAGCCAAAAGCATGCTAAAAAGACATATGCCAACATGATGCATGTTAGGCTATTTCATGGGATTGCATGGCAAGTGTATGGAGCATGCAAAGGCCAACCAAACCAAACCAAAACAGAGTCATGGCATGGTAAAAAATCACCAAAAACATGCTGAAATGGGAAGAAAACAAGCTAGAATGACATGTCAAGGCATGAAGCATATAAAGCTAGTTTAAGGGATTTACACTACAAGCATGCATGGCAAGCATTATTCGACCAAGGGACCTCAAAAAAGAGCTAGGGCAACCCAAAATATGAACAAAATCATGTTGGATCATGGCCAAAATATGCTAACATAGTGAGCCAAAACATCATGCATTCTAAGCTAGTGAACATGATTTGCACTACAAGCATATGAAGCATGTAAGAGGCAACCAAACCAGCTAAAAAAAGAGTCATGGCATGCCAAATGATGGCCAAAAACCCACTAAAACATAGTCAAAACATGCTAGAATGACATGCTCTTTTGATAGGCCAAAAAGGGGGTTACTCTACACATGCAAGAGACACACCCAAGGTGACAAAACCAACTCTGGACAGAGCCTAGGTAGGCCCTAAAAGTCACTGAAAAGGGCCTGAAACAAGGCTTGGAGGTGTGCAAATGAAGGCTCCTTTGTAAGGCCAAAAATGCTAGTAAACAAGACAACAAGAGAGAGGGTCACCCCTCTCTGATTTTGGCTCTCAAAAACACATGTTAACCACTGAAAATCTGCTGGATTTCAGTGGTTAAAAGGCCAAGCAAAGGTCAACACAAAGGCCTTAGGGCATGGCCCAAAACAAGGCAAAATGAAGCATGCAAGGGGGTAGATGACCCCTAACAACAAAATGACCTTAAACAAACATCAAAAGGACCTCAAAACAAGACTTTTTTCAGTTGACAACAAAGCTCAAATATGCATGCAAATAAGGCTAAGAGATGGATCAAAATAAAGCTTAAAAGAGGGAAAAAGTGTGTTACCCTTGAAGCTCAGCAAGACAGCAACTTCTCCAACCCAAAACCAACTCTTTGAGACCTCTCAAGACCCTCCAAGAACCTTAGAACAATGGTGGAGGTGTGTGGCTATGAGGTGTGGTGTAATAGGTCAAGAACAAGACCCTTTTGAACCCAAAACAAAGAGATATAGAGGGAAGTGTATGCACAAGCCTTAGACAAATTTATGAACCTGGTATAAGGAGAGGGAGGCCTTCCTTTATAGACAAAGGAGGCCAAAGCTTCTCAAAGAAGCTAAAAACCAAGGTTGAAGATCCTCCATACACGTGTATGGAGGATCCAGTCTGTGCCTTCCAGCTGGCAACAACTCACAGAGACAAAACTGAAGGGAGTAGGCCGACCAGTTCAGGTGGTCGGCCAGCTACTTTTAGTGGTCGGCCAGCCAGTTCAAAAGGATTAACTCCAAGAAAGGTGGTCGGCAGCCCCATTTGGTGGTCTCCCAACTGAATGCAAGCTAGTGGTATGGTGGAGACCAACAAATGTGGCTCAAAGACCAAGGAGACCAGCTTCTTGACAAGAAAACCGGCTGGCGGGAGAAAGGTGGTCTCCAAGGAGAAAAGGTGGTCTCCCACCCTTATACCACCTTCCAAACAATGAAAACAAGGTCCATGCCAAAAATGAACCAAGACGGATGCAAAACGAGAGTTTGGGGGTCAAAACGCGCAGCCGGGTGCCCCGAAAACAGGCTGTTAAGCATCAAAAGTGGCATGCGACCACAAAGGTGGTCTCCCGGGCCACAGTGTCCCTCCAGAGAGGGGAAGCAAGGTGTGTGCCAAAAACCGTGCCAAACGGAGAATGTTAAGCGGTCTCGAACCGAGGCGCGCAATCGACGGCTCCGAAAACTAGAAACTGGTCTCCAAACGGGAACAATGGCCTGCGACCACTGAGAGATGGTCTACAAGACCTCTCCCTCCCTCCGGGAAGAGAAAGCAAGACCTGGTCCGCAAATCGAGGCGAAGCATAAAAGGGTCCCGAGGTCCGGGGGTAAGGACCTCAGCCGAAACTCCGAAACCTCAGAACGAGCACAACATGCGCAATCACTGAGCGCTCAATCGATGAAGTCTGAGTCTTAAGGTCGGTCAAAAATGGGGTGTCTACAGTAACCCGGTTCAACTTTCGATAGTCAATTCAAAGTCACAAGGCCCCATCTTTGTTTTTAGCAAAGAGAGCTGGTGCTCCCAAGGCAAAGTACTAGGGCGGATAAAACCCTTATCCAATAACTCCTGGAGTTGAATCTTCAACTCGCTCAACTCAGCTGGTGCAAAACGATACGGTGCCATGGAAATCGGTGCCATGCCAGGCACTAGATCAATAAAGAACTCGATCTCTCGGTGGGGTGGCAAACTAATAAGATCCTCGGGAAAAACATCCGAGTACTCACAAACTACTTTTGGTAACTCAACCGGAACTTTATCACACTCACTACTCAAAAAGCTAGCAAAAAGACAACTAAGTTCACTTCGGCCACGCGAACCATACACCGGTGATAAGACTCTATCCACACGGTCCCCCAAGAAATAAAAGTAATCACCGCTCAAGGTACATACAGTAACCCTCTGACGGTAGCAATCTATGACAGCCCGGTATGACAATAACCAGTCCATACCCAAAATAACATCAAAACCAGACATGTCCATCAATACAAAAGAAAAAGGAAGCCAACAATCGGCGACTTCTATATCACAGCCCCGACACCTCTGTTTCAAAACCATCTCACCCTCAACAGGTGACACGACACATATAGAAGATGCTAACTATGCCAACTCCAACCCCAAAACAAATGCAAATGCAGATGAAATAAATAAATGAGATGCACCTGTATCAATCAACACATTAGCAACCGAGTTACAAAACAAAAAGGTACTTGTCATAACAGATGGAGCCGGTACAAGATCTAGCGCGATAACAGCATACACGCGTCCCGTAGGTCTCTCATCTACCTGCTCACCCCTCGGAGCATAAGACTGCTACACTGACTGAGCTGAAAAGGCTCCCTGATTGGCCCTCGAGGCCTGTACTGACTGCGCTGGATGGTGACTCTGTGTCTGCCTCGAACCAGACGCACCAGGTATGCCACCCAACTATAGGCAAAACCTCTTCAAATGCCCCTGCCTGCCCACACTGGTAACAAGTGAGCGGTTGGCTTTTGCCCTGACTCTAGCCCTGAGAACGAGCTGAAGACGATGCTGCTCTCTGCCCTCCTCCCCTCTGTGGGCAAGCTGGAGACTTGTGGCCCAACTAACCACATTTGAAACAAGTGATGTCTCCCTGACCACCTCTCCCAGAACCTGAACTCGGTACTAGAAAGGTAGATCTCGAATGTGCTCCCTGGGACTGCTGAGGATTAGAACCCCTCTGCCTCTTACTGTCCCCTGGCCATCCTGACTCCTCTTGGAGTCCCTCATCCTCTCCTCCTCCACATGCATGATAGTCTAAAGATGGGCTGCAACCTCCACAAGGCGCCCATAATCCCTAATCATGGACCCAGCAACTCTAAACATGAGTCTGGTCCTCAATCTCTTTTCGAACTCTAGACAATGACGTTCCTCAGTCGCCACTAACTCCGGTGCAAACCTAGACAAGCTAGTAAAGGTGGCCTCAAACTCAGCCACTGGAATATTCAACTGCACCAACTTGGAGAATTGATCCCTCAACTTCTCCCTCACTGTAGCAGGTAAGTACTTGTTCTAGAAAGCATCAACAAAGGCCTCCCAAGTCCCTTCTATTCGCCCCCGCGCATACTTCCACCACTAACCCGCGTCTGCATTCAGCTGGAAGAACACCAAGGTCACTCTCAATAAGCTATTCGTAAGATCTATGAACATAATGAAAATGTTCTACTATCATTCATCAGAGTTTGTATTACAAAAGGTATTACATGCATTACACTTTCATAAATGTTCATTTTGAAACTACAACATGTAATACTAGTTGGTTACAAAAAAATAAACGCTCTACGAGCTTATACCTTTCCAAGATATCACTTGGTTACAACAAAAGAAAGAGTCCTAGTTCTATACATATGAAGCCCTCGGCTTGAATAAACATTTAACATAAAACAAAATAACAAAATGGAGCCTTTAGTCCCTAAACCTCCCAAATTATGTCCTTGGAGGCGGCATGTCTCCTGTACCTGAAAATAGTTTCCCAAATAGGGTGAGCCCAAGCCCAGTAGAGATATGCTCAAACAGTATATGAGATTTAACTAAGATATAAGCATCAGATACCTGTGCAATATTCATAACCAACACATATTCTTTCCAAGACCATTCAATATAGATAACCATACCTCAATTCATTTCCATTCATCCATTCCGGATTAATCTATTTACCAATTCATTATCATCTAGTCAACCAAATGAGACTACAACTCAGTGGTTTACAATTCAATACACTTCTATTTTACGAAATTCACATCCGAGGGAATCGGCACCCATATATATAAGATTTCGGGACTTTCACCCTGGACACTCCGGCCAACTTTATTTTCAATGGAGTCCATCCCCTATCTCCTCCAAAACAATGGAGTACATCCCCTATCTCCTCCCAAACAGTGATACATATACAATGTATTTAAAAGAGTTGTCATATACAATGACTAACCAAATCACATATTCAATAATTTAATCAAACTGTCATATTCAATGACATAATTCAAATGATTAGTTTCAATTCACCTAATCATCATGCAGTTTCTACAACAATCATAGCTATCCTCTACCAATAACCCAAAATAGATATTTCTAAATAGATAATACAATTCATCAAACAGATAATTTATCAAATTTCGAAAGGTGAGTGATTTAACAAATCCAACTACACCATTCAATTATACACCCTTCCAATTTCATATTTCCCACATCAATTTCATTATTTATTCAAAATAGTTCTTTAACACAAATTAGGGCAAAACCTACCCCTTCTTCCCAATATCAAACCCAAGGCCAAATTCCATCATTTCAACCCAAGTAACCTCATATTCAACACTCCTAATATGTATTCATGGAACCTAATAAGGAAACCCCTCTTTTAAATTTAGGTTCCAAACCCTAACTTCACCCAAATCTTTCCAAATCCCATCATTTATGCAAAATAACAAATACCTAGGTTAAAACCCATATTAAAGAGTACAATATCCCTACCTCAAATGTAGAAGCTCAAAGGAGATGAAGAAGAACCTCAAAGATGTCCAAACTCAATTTTGCTCAGATGAAATGGAAGCCCACAAAATGCTCTATCTTTTTAATAAAGGACTAGGGTTGAGAGATCTCCAAATCAAGGTGTATTTATAGAGAGAGAGAGAGAGAGAGTTTTAGAGAGAGTGTGTGCTGGATTAGGGTTTTTGGCAAAAAGGAAATCAAAAAGTGATGTAAAAATCCTCTTCTGTGAACTGATATACGCAATCTTCGCTCGAGCAACCAGACATAACAAGTGACCTCGCTCGAGCGCAAGAAGTGTCGCTCGAGCGCAGAATACATACCTTCAAGTATTTCACAGACGCACACCCTCGCTCGAAACCAAAAAGCCTTGCTCAAGCGAAGAACTTCATTTTCCCAGAAAAGTTGCGTCTGGGAAGAAAACCTGAGGACTCTCAATTCTCGCTCGAGAGCGAAGAAGCAAATTACAAAAAGCTCACTCAAGCGCAAGAAGCCTTGCTCGAGCTCAAGCCTACTAACAACCAACTTGTTCCAAACTCACCCAACAAGTTCCAAAACTCAAATACCAAGGGTCAAAGGGAAAAAACAAGACATGGATACAATATTCAATCATAGAACCCGAGTCCGGAACACTATTTAGGTCGGGGCAAAATCGAGATCGCTATATAACTCATCCCATGGGATTAGGTTACCAAATTACATTATTGACCCTCTAGTATTAAATATCTTTTTCCTCACGGTATTAATTATACTTAATAAAGTCGTCTCAATTTAAAAATAAAATAATTTTATTTAATTTTTATTGATATTTTATTTATTTAATTTTTTAAAATAATTTTTTATTGATGTTTTATTTTAAAATTTTGTTGATATTTTATTTAATTTCATTATTTAAATTTTAATAGATTTTTTATTTAATTATTATTATTTTTTAAAATAAATTTATTTAAAATTTTAATTAAAAAATATTTAATTGCGTAAAAAATAAAATAAAATAAATTTTTATTTATTCTAGCTAAAAATAATTAAAATATTAAAGATATGTTTAATATTACTATTACTTAGTAAATAATTGAAAAGGGTAAAACAGTCATTTGAGTATTTATCCTTCTCCATAATATTCCAAACAAACATAGGATTCATATCTTATCCAACCAAATAGTCATTTCCTGACATTTAATCCCATGACTAAACAAACATGGGATACATATCATATCCAACCAAATAGTCCCAGGACTATGAATCCCAGGATTACAATCCGATCGATTCCAATCCTACCTTATCCAGTCTGTCCAAACAAACATGTTGTAATTGTTCTATCTAGTGTTATTAATCTGGTCCTAAAGTGTTGTTTATTAGCTGATTTGCGTATTGGCACACTCATTTTTTTTTTTGAACAAGAAAACGCCAGACGGCTTACAACAAATCCAAAGAAAGGATAATCCTAAGCTCCAGAGAGGGATGGACAACCTAGTCGAGCGGAAGCATGCCTTTCAAATGGCAAGAGGCTACCTAGTGGGCCACTCGGTTGGTGCTTCTAGGCGACCAGCTGAAAGAGATATTCCTTCGGGACCACGCAAATTGAATGTCATGGCTAATGGCCTGGCAATCCCAAGAAGGCACTAGTTCAGATACACTTAAGTCGATGACAGATTTGTTATCACCTTCCACATGGACTTGTCTGAGGTTAAGGGTGTGAGAAAAGGCACATGCCATTCGAACTGCTTAGGCTTCTCCTTGCATGGTTGACGAAACATGAACAATAGAGGTTCTACCATCTATCAGCTTTTCTTCCCAATTTCAGAGAACAATAGCCAAGGATGCCTTCGACCCATCTTTGGAGAAACTGGCATTGTAGTTAAGTTTAAACTAGCCTACTCCATTTAAAGCTGAAGAAGAGACGCGCCGAACATGAGATGGCAATCAAGCTAGACTTCAATAAGGCTTATGACCACATCCAATGGGATTTTTTAAAGGCTTTTCTTTTTAAAATGGGGTTTAGCTCGATTTGGGTTCAGTGGATTATGGAAGTGGTAAGTATTGTGTCTTTCTCAATATTTGCTAACGGGGAAAAGAGAGATGCCTTTATTTTCCAAAGAGGTCTTCGTCAAGGAGATCCACTCTCACCCTACCTTTTTACCTTGGTTGCTGATGTTCTCTTATGAATGATTTCTGCGAGCACTTTTGCTAATAGATTACATGGCATCAGGCTGAAGAGAGGCTGCCCTATTTTATCCCATTTACTATTTGTCGATGAGGTTCTTCTTTTCTCTACCGCTAATGCGGCTCAATGTCAACATCTGAAGGCATGTCTGAAGGAGTTTTGTCTTGCCTCTGGCCAATTGATAAACTGGGAGAAGTCTAGCATTCATTTCCCAACCAACACACCCGTGCCAGTCCAACAAGAGATTTGTTTGCTTATGGGCATTGCTTCCATGATGCATGACTCCAAGTATCTAGGCCTCTCTTCTTTTTGGGGCCGATCGAAAACGGAAGCATACGGGTATTTGATTGAACGGGCAGTTCAAAAGATGCAAGGCTGGAAACAACATCTCTTATCACCAACGGGTCGTGAAACCCTCCTTAAATCGGTGGTGCAAGCAATTCCCGCGTATGCTATGGCCTACTTCGCCTTTCCCAAAAAATTATGTGATCAACATAACGCTTTCATGAGCAATTTTTGGTGGGGAGGTAATCCGAATGGTAGAGGTATTCACTGGGTAAAATGGAGCAATCTCTCAGTTGAACTTAAATATTACAAAGTTATCTACCATAAACTAAAAATAAAAATTAAGCACCATGGATGAGCATTAAATTGGACACCAAGAATCAAAATATTGACTGTCCTACATAACCAAAGATAAATATATATATATATATAGAGAGAGAGAGAGAGAGAGAGAGAGAGAGGAAGAGAGAGAACTTTTTTTATATAAAAATAAAAAATAAAAAATAAAAAAAAAATGGGGGGAAAGATTACCATTTATTTAGGGTACCAGATGATTGGAAGTTCCCATCAGGTATGACCTCCTCTTCCTTCTTACTTTTCTCTTCTCTCTGAATTGCTCTTTGCATGAACTAAGACAAATAATAAGAAAAACCCAAAATTGAGTTGAAAATTTTTGAAAAATTAAAGAATACCCAGATAAATTTAAGCCAAACCCAGTTCAAATATCTGGGAGTTAAAGATTGGTGTGGGTGGGAGATGGACTTGTTAGGTAAATAAACACAATTCAAACACATTTTAAAACTCATTAAAAAGTTAAATTTAAACAATCTACAAGTCTACTCGATATGTATATATATATCTACTACAAAAAATGAAATTACTCGAGTTTAACTTGTGCTAGAATTGTTAAAAGTTGGTTCAAGATTGACTCGTTAAGGTGATTTTTGGTACAACTTATTGTAAATAAAAAGTTTATAATCTAAAAGTAAAAAAACCAAAAGCATCTTGTACCTAATTTTTGAAAATGGAAAATTTGGCTAAAACCACCTAGGCCCAATATGTTAGTGTGTAAAGGACAACCCAAAATATTTTACTTCATAAACCCCCTAAATATGAAGCGTGTTCTTCATGAAGAACAAATTAATATTTTTTCTTCTTTTTCTAGATAATCTTACCCTGGATATATATCTCAGTAAAGAACGAAGACAATGATTGTAACGCCCTAAAAAATATACATATAAACCCAACATTCTTGACATGCATAGACAAGAGAATAAAGCATATTTTCCATTCATCAGAGTATTAAGTACAAAAGTATTACATGTTGACAACAAAAGTAAATGCCCTACAGGCTTACAACTTTCCAAGTCAACACTTGGTTGCAACAAAAGAAGAGTTCTAACTCTTTATACAAAATGAGCCCTTGGCTTGATTTACATGTAATACAAAAAGATAAAGTCAAAAAGATCTTTCAGCCTCTAAGCCTCCCAAGCTACGTCCTTGGAAGTGGCATACCATCTGTACCTAAAAATAATGTCCCATATAGGGTGAGCCAAAGCCCAGTGAAGATATACTAAACCAAATATGAGCAATAACTAAAACATTAGCATTCGATAAAAGGTTAACACTTGTAAACCAACCTACAACACTTTCCAGTTTCATAACAAACACGCTCGTGTTTCATTCCACTTTCCTCTACTTAACCAATTTCAATTCACAAACATGGCTCATTGTCTAGCCAAATAATTAAATGAGATTATAACTCGCATTAAAACACTTCCAACATCCGCAATTCAAATGAGACTACATCTCATATTAAACACTTCCATACTTCAATTATCTACGTTATGCAAACGTAATTAAGATTTCGAGACTTTCACCCTGGATACTCCGGCCAACTTAGTTATAAATGGAGTCCATTCCCTATCTCCTCTCAAACCATGGAGTACATCCCCTATCTCCTCTCACACAATATACATATACAATATATTTAAACACTTATCATATACAATGATCATTCAATACACATATTCGATGTATTATTCCAACCGTCATATTCAATGACATATTCCAGGTGATTAGTTTCAATTTTTCCTAATCAATATACAGTGTCTACAACAATCAAGACTATCCTCCACCGATAGCCCAAAGCAGTTATCTCTAAACAGATAATAAATTTATCAATCAAATAAAGGCCCTGTTTGGTAGGGCTGTGAGAAAGTGCTTATAGCTTATACCTTAACAGCTTATAGCTTATAACTATGAACATAAACTGATTTCTGACTTATAAATTAAGCTTCTCCTGCCCCACTCAAAGAATAAGTTGATTTCTGACTTACAAAAAGCTATAAGCTGTATTGTTAAGCTAAACCAAACACATCAAAATAGCTTAAATTAAGCTGAAAGCTGAAATAAGCTGAAATTAAGCTGTACCAAACAGGGCCAAAATATCAACATTTTCATAGGTGAGTGATTAACTAATCCAACTACACCATTTAATCTCATAATTTTCCAATTTCATGATTTTCAACTCAGTTTCACACTTTCTCAAATTAATTATTCAATGTAACTAGGGCATTTTTTCCTTATTCACAAGGTTGCCCCCAAGGCTCAAATTTCACTCATATTTCATAACCAACCCCCAATTTCAAGTCTCTTACACATATTTGACCCAAACATGGAAAACCCCTCTTTTATAAATTACAAATCAAACCCTAACTTTTCCAAAATTACCACTATTTACCAATTGATCAAAATGACTAAAATTTATGTCAAAACCTATAAGAAGGAGTAGGGTATCCCTACCTCAAAAGAAGAGACCCAAAAGAGAAGATGAAGAAAATTTGAGATGCTCCAAATCCAAAGATTTTCGGATCAAAACGTAGCCCACACCAAGCTCTACACTTTATATAAAGGAACTAGGGTAAAAGACTACTAGAACTAGATGGATTTGTAGAGAGAAGATGAATGTAGAGAGAGAAATAGCCGGGGCTAGGGTTTGAGTAAAGAAGATGATGAAAAAGTGAAGTGTAACCCGCTGCTGCCAACTGATATATTCGAGCCTCGCTCGAGCGAAAGAATGGTCGCTCGAGCGACCAGACACAAAGAAACCTCGCTCGAGCGCAGAAAGCCTCGCTCGAGCCAACAATACGAAGCTTCAGGTCTGCAATCCAGAAGCACGCTGGAGCGAAGGAAAGCTCGCTCGAGCGAAGAAACCCAAAACATAGTTCTCGCTCGCTCCAGCGAAGGAAAGCTTGCTCGAGCCAAGAAATGCAACATTCAGGTCCAAACCAAACGCAGACGTAAGCTCGAGCGCAAGACTTCTCTCTCGAGCCAACAGACACACTACTCAACTCTCGCTTGAGCGAAGAAACCCTGGCTCGAGCGAAGGAACTAAAACACAGAGCTCGTTCGAGCGACAAAAGCCTCGCTCGAGCGAAGACACTAAAAACTGGGCAGCAACCATTTGTTTCAAAACACACCCAACCTGTTACAAACCTACCCAACACATCCTAAAACTCAAATATAAAGAATTAAAGGACAGAAATGAAACATATGCAACAACCGACATCCACGGAACCGAGTCCGAAATACGACAACCAAATGAGGGAAAACCGGGATCGCTATAATGATCACACTGGGAAGTTTACTACTAAAGCATGAGAAAGAGAGAGAGAGAGAGCTCGGGCGAAGAAGAGCCATGGTGCATGTCAACTGCTCGATACTGTAGTTTTCATGTATAAAGAATTTGTAACAATGTACCTTTATACTTATTTATTACGTTGTTTGATCATTACCACTCTTGTTTGTTTTCTGAGGATTCCAATTTCATTGATAAGCAAATGACATTTTTAACGAGATTGATTTCATTGAACTTTGCACGATTGCCTGGATGAGCCAATTTTATATTTGAACTAAAAATCAGAATTTGTTGCACTTTGATTTTCTAATAATCATTTTCTTTTGCTCTTTTTTCTTGTCAACCAAACAAAATAGGGCCATTTCTTTGGTTGTTGAGAAATAAAAGGAAAATAAATAGTGAATAATGGGTATTTATGTTGCATTGATTGCTTTATTCAGTGGAAATTACCTTTGCTGTTTATTATTCTCGGTTGTCCTCAACGACAAAGCCATTAAGAAGAATGAAGATCCGCCAAAGACAGTGGGTCCTCATTCTTAATTTTTTGTTTGCTATCTTCGGTTTGATCTTCTCTTCCTTACTATGGTACTCTGTTTTTGTTGTTGATATCCTATTTAAAACAGACAGTAAAATGTTACTATCAACCAGAGTAACATTTTACTATGAAAAAGAGTAACATGTTACTGTCAAATAGAGTAACATGTTATTGTTTACGTCAATTTTGAAGGAAATTTTTTTTTAAAGAATTTCCTAGTCAACATGGATCTTATTTAATAGATCTTGTTGAGATGATTCTAAAAATACTAATTTTATTAAAAATCGACATCCAAATTAAAAGTTATATTATTTTAAAGTTTAAAATATTAAATTATTCACTAATGATATTTTGGTAATAGTAGTATGTGTTAGACATTTGAAAGAAAACTTTTTATACTTGTTCTTAATGCATTAAACTTTTATTATGAAAGGACTTTGACCAAATTTCCCTTTCAAAATCTACTTTTTAAAGCAGAAACTGTACCGAATAATTTGACACAAACTCCCAAAATAAAAAGTTAAAAGTAATTCAAATAAGTTGCACTAAACAACCCCAAAGTGAACAAGTCAAAATTGAATACCTTTTAAAACTCATTTTTAAACAACTTACTACTCAGCTCCTTTTGGCTCATTTATTATCCTAATCTCTTAGTTTATAGTGTATTAGCAAATCACCCGTGCTATGTACGGGATAAAATAATACATTATTTAGATAATTATTTTAATTTTTTGTATTTTATCTCTTTTAAATAAAATTTTATATATAACTTTAAGAGTTTTGTTTTAAATATTCCTTTACTATAATATATAGTATAGATAAATTAAAATTGTTGTATTGACAATTAACAATTAAAATTATGTTTTGTTATAAAAAAAAAATGACATAGTTCTAATACTTCACTATTTTAGAATAAAAATATATTAAAACTAAAGTCACATTTATTAGTAAGTATAATTTTATTTGGATATCTATTTATACTTTAACATGCTTATTTAAAACAAAAATAAAAATAAATAAAAATATTAATAATTTTGAGTTTTAAAATATAATTTTGTAGACTTGCTATATTAACTTTTGGAAGGAATATATTGGAATATTTTTACAAAAATTGAATATTAGTCATTGAACAAATCTTATAAGATTTGAAATAAAATTTATAATAGGAAAAAATTAATGATATTGCAACATATGCATTTTAACAATTTGAAATTTTGAAAAAAAATAGATTAGGACGTTGAATTTCAATTATCGTATAACATTTTTATTTATATAATAATATAAATAATGATAGGTAATAGATTGATTAAAATTAATTATAAATATAGCTATATTTAAAATGATGTGGTTTTGTACAGCTATATTTTAAATTCTAAAATTTATTTTTTACCTTTCTATATAAAAAGATTTAAAATTTTAAATTACATATGATTTTTTTTTCTAAAAACATATGAAGTCGCAGTGGAATAGAGAAAGAAGTACCATAAAGGAAGAGATAAGCTGCACATATTAAAGATAAATAATTAAATAATTGACTAATACCTTTAATAGTTTTTAAAAAATTGATTAAAATTAATATTCTTTTTATGGCTTTGAAAAACTATTATATGCCTTTGAAATAATGTTGTGTACCAACTGTCAATTAACACATATCATAATATCAAGAAAATATTAAAGTAATTTTTTTTTTTTTTAAAGTAATGATATACAAACATAAAATCAATACAAAAAACTTATTAATAATGATTTTGTTTGGATTTTGATCTATCACTTTATAATAAGTAGCATGTTTTTTATTATACAAGTGACCCTATTACGCCATTTTAGTATAAAAATTCTAGTAAAGTAATATTAACTAACAAAAAATAGTTATAAAAAAAAAAAACAGATAATGGTTGGTAGAGAGGAGGGAGAAATGACACACAAAATATAAAATACAAAATAAAAAAAATGGTCATAGATAAAAATAAAAATAAAAAAAAGAGGAACAAATGGTGTTGCTAAAAGATAAAAGAGTATGTTTAAAGAATACAGTAGATTAAACATAAACTAACTTCCAAATTGTCTCATAAAAAGAAACTTAAAAAATAATGAGTTTTATTGTTCCATGAATGTAATATTTAAAAGGCAAGGAAAACATGAATGGCTTGGAAAAAGTATAATGTATGATAGCTAGGATTTTTGGATAGAAGAAAAAATTAGTTAGAGAATGGGTGCACAATAATAATTTTTTTCATCTTTCCTTTTCTAAATTATAAATCATGGAATCATTATAAAAAATAATAAATTATGATATTTTAAATAATATATATATATATATATATATATATATATGTGCTTAAATTTATTTAGGAATAAAATTGTGTTTAATTATGGAATAGAGAGAATCTAGATATCAGGTTTAATTTTTATTTTATGTTAGGTTTAATTTTATATTTATATAAATTAGACCAGTTGTGAAAGATATTAATAGTATACATTTTATGGGAGGTGAGAGAGCTTCTTTTTCATTAGATTTATTTTTAGGAGAGAGAAGATTGTATGAGATTTATATTCTTTTTATATAAAAGCTTGATTTATTTTGAGGAGTGGGAGGTTAAGAATTTTGTGCTTTTTTTCTATCTTTCTTTGTTTTTATCGGCAATATATTTGCATTAAATAATTTTGAAGGTTAGTATTTATATCATTGGAATAGCCAACAGATGTTTTAATTTTTTTTTTTATTTTTTTTGGTTTTAAAACACTTAGGGTTTCTAAGATGAAAAGTCACTTTGCTATAATATATAGTATAGATAGATAGATTATGAGATTTAGGAAATAGATAAATATTAGGAGACAAATTTTTGGAACTTGTAATTCAATTATTATTTTTTAAATCTATAGTTACTTTGTTAGCCAATAATATTGTTTTTAAATATTTTTAAAATTACAAAAATTAGCAATTTTAGTTTTTTTTTTTAATCTATAGTTACTTTGTTAGCCAATAGTACTATTGTTAAATATTTTTAAAATTATAAAAATTAACAATTGTGGTTTTAATTTTTTTTTTAATCTATAATTTTTTTATTTTTTAATTTTTGTAATTTGTGTGTGTTTTTTTTTTTAGCGTATAATATTTTTTCAATGTATAGTTACTTTGTTATAAGATGAGATTTAGGAAAGAGAGAAATATTAGGAGAGAGATTTTAGGAACTTGTAATTCAAAATTCTAGGTGGTTTTTTATTTTTTAATTATTGTTATTTAGATAAGCTATGATGCGAGTTAAATATGTGATAGATATGGGAGTTTTGTTGATTTAAAGTATAATAGTTGGAGATATTTTCAAATCAGATTTATTTAGATAGACTTTATAGATTTTTAAAATTTAAAATTAGATATTGAGAGGCAAAAGAAATATTTTAACTCAATAAATAAAAATCAAATTCATTAATTTATATCTGATTTTTAATTTTTAATTTTTTTTGTTATGTTATAATATAATATGTAAGATATAGATAAATATCCACAACTTTCATAAAAAATATTATCTGATTTTTGGAAAGATGTGACTAGCATAGAGAAGGGTTTGACTGTGTATCCCGACTTGAGTGTGAGATACCGTGACCCCTTGTTTGTGCCGGAGTCTTGCTGAGAGGAAATACTCTGAGAGTTTCATCATTCACGCCTTGCAGTGCATCCGGGAGGTACGAAGATGTATCATGATCTGAGTCGCCAGTTTTGGTGGAGGGGTATGAAGAAGGATGTGGCAGTGTTTGTATCAAAGTGCCTTACTTGTCAGCAAGTGAAGGCCAAACATCAAAGGCCAGTGGGTTTGTTGCAACCCTTGCCTATAGCTGAGTAGAAATAGGAGCATGTCATGATGGATTTTGTTGTGGGCCTTCCGAGGACTCAGCGGGGTAATGATACCATTTGGGTGGTAGTTGACCGGTTGACTAAGTCGATGCATTTTATTCCTATGCGCGTAAGAGATTCGGTAGATTACCTCACTGACTTGTATATTCGGGAGATAGTGAGGTTGCACGGGGTCCCTGTGACGATTGTTTCGGATAGAGATCTACGTTTCACTACTCGGTTGTGGCAGAGTTTGCAGAGTGCCTTGGGCACTAGATTGACCTTTAGTATTGCTTACCATCTTCAGACTGACGGACAGTTTGAGCGTACTATTTAGATCCTTGAGGATATGCTTCGAGGCTGTGTCCTTGACTTTAAGGGGTTGTGGGAGAGACACTTACTCGTAGTGGAGTTTGCCTACAATAACAGTTTCCAATCGAGTATTGGCATGGCACCATTTGAGGCCTTGTATGGCTAACCGTGTAGATCTCCGGTGTGTTGGGCCGAGGTGGGTGATGCACCTTTGTTAGGTCCAGAGTTGGTTTGGGAAACAACGGAAAAAGTAGCACTTATCCGTAAGAGGTTGGTTATAGCCCAGAGTTGCCAAAAGAGTTATGCCGACCGTAGGAGGAGACCTTTTTCATTCGAGGTGGGTGATTATGTCTTTTTAAAAATACCACATAGACGAGGTTTGATGAGATTTGGAAAGAGTGGGAAGTTATCCTCTCGGTTTATTGGCCCTTTTGAGATCCTTGAGCGGATTGGGGAAATTGCCTATCGTTTGGCGTTGCAGCCACAGCTGTCTGGAGTGCATGACATGTTTCATCCATCGCACGTGTTGGATTGGACCGACTTAGAGGTAGACGAGGATGCCTCGTATGAGGGGAGAGACCGGTGAGAGTCTTGGACAGACGGGACCAAGTTTTGCGAGGCAAAACAATTCCTTTGGTTAAAGTATTGTGGAAATATCACGGGGTAGAGGAAGCAACTTGGGAGCGTGAATTGGAAGTTCGAGAGAAATATCGGGACTTATTTGTTGACGTTTGAGTATATGTTGAAATTTTAGTTTTGTTTATGAATTATAAAAACATTGTATATGTTTGGATTATGAATGCATTGTAAATGTTAAATATGTTTCAGAAATGCAAGTTTAACTTGAGCATTGTATATGTTTTCTAAGTTTTGAAAATACAAATTTATCATAAACATTGAATATGTTTTGGAAATCTGAGGTATATGTGTTGGGATTTGCTAAATTTCAGAAGATGCATATTGATAATATATGTTGAAATATATGTTGTGGTTTTGTTCTCTTGTAAAGAGATTGAACGACCGGTGGGTGCGTCATGATGATGAGTGTTAAATTGTAATCATTTTGAAAATTGGATAATCATGGTTTTGAAACTTGTACTAAAATTTCGAGGACGAAATTCTTTAAGGGGAGGAGGTTATAGCCATCCTGATTTTGCCTCGACCTTCATAGTGTTCCGGACTCGGGTTCCATGATTGAATATTGTATCCATGTCTTATTTTTCTCCTTTGACCCTTGGTATTTGAGTTTTGGAACTTGTTGGGCGAGTTTGGAACTGGTTGGTTGTTAGTTGACTTAGATTGTTGTTGCCCAGATTTTGGCCTTTTCGCTCGAGCGAGGCTTCTTGCGCTCGAGCGAGCTTTTTGTAATTTACTTCTTCACTCGAGCGAGGTTTCTTGCGCTCGAGCGAGAATTGAGAGTCCTCAGGTTTTCTTCCTAGACGCAGCTTTTCTGGGAAGATGAAGTTCTTCACTCGAGCGAGGGTGTGCGTTTGTGAAATACATGAAGGTATGTATTCTACGTTTGACCAACACTTTTTGCGCTTGAGTGAGGTCACTTGTTGTGTCTGGTCGCTCGAGCAACAACTCCTTCGCTCGAGCGAAGGTTGTATATATCAGTTTGCAGCAGAGGATTTTTACATCACTTTTTGATTTCCTTTTTGCCAGAAACCCTAATCCGACACACACACACACACACTCTCTCTCTCTCTCTCTATAAATACACCTTGATTTGGAGATCTCTCAACCCTAGTCCCTTTATTAAAAAGATAGAGCATCTTGTGGGCTTCCATTTCATCTGAGCAAAATCGAGTTTGGACATCTTTGAGGTTCTTCTTTATCTCCTTTGAGCTTCTACATTTGAGGTAAGGATATTCTACTATTTAATATGAGTTTTAACCTAGGTATTTGTCATTTTGCATAAATGATAGGATTTGGAAAGATTTGGGTGAAGTTAGGGTTTGGAACCTAAATTTAAAAGAAGGGTTTCCTTATTGGGTTCCATGAATACATATTAGGAGTGTTGAATATGAGGTTTCCTGGGTTGAAATGATAGAATTTGGCATTGGGTTTGATATTGGGAAGAAGGGGTAGGTTTTGCCCTAATTTGGGTTAAAGAACTATTTTGAATAAATAATGAAATTGATGTGGGAAATATGAAATTAGAAGGGTGTATAATTGAATGGTGTAGTTGGATTACTTAAATCACTCACCTTTCGAAATTTGATAAATTATCTGTTTGATGAATTGTATATCTGTTCAAAAATATCTGTTTAGGGCTATCGGTGAAGGATAGCTATGATTGTTGTAGAAACTGTATGAGGATTAGGTGAATTGAAATTAATCATTTGAATTATGTCATTGAATATGACAGTTTGATTAAACTATTGAATATGTGATTTGGTTAGTCATTGTATATGACAACTCTTTTAAATACATTGTATATGTATCGTTGTTTGGGAGGAGATATGTGATGTACTCCATTGTTTGTGAGGAGATAGGGGATGGACTCCATTGAAAATAAAGTTGGCCGGAGTGTCCAGGGTGAAAGTCCTGAAATCTTATATATATGGGTGCCAATTCCCTTGGATGTGAATTCCGTAAAATGACAAGAAAATAGAAGTGCTGGATTGATGAATGTATTGAATTGTAAACTACTGAATTGTAGTCTCATTTTGGTTGACTAGATGATAATGAATTTGGTAAATAGATTAATCCGGAATGGATGAATGGAAATGGATTGAAGTATGGTTATCTATATTGAATGGTTTTGGAAAGAATATGTGTTGGTTATGAATATTGCACATTTATCTAATGCTTATATCTTAGTTAAATCTAATATACTGTTTTAGCATATCTCTATTGGGTTTTGGCTCACCCTACTTGGGAAACCATTTTCAGGTACAGGAGACATGTCGCCTCCAAGGACATAGGTTGGGAAGTTTAGGAGCTGAAGGCTCCATTTTGTTATTTTGTTTTGTGTTAAATGTTTATTCAAGCCGAGGGCTTCATATGTATAGAGTTAGGACTCTTTCTTTTGTTGTAACCATGCGATATCTTGGAAAGGTATAAGCCGTAGGGCGTTTATTTTGTTGTAACCAACTAGTATTACATGTTGTAGTATCAGAAAGAACATTTATGAAAGTATAATACATGTAATACATTTTGTAATACAAACTCTGATGAATGATAGTAGAACATTTTCATTATGTTCATAGATCTTACGAATGGCTTATTGGTATTATATTTTGAGGGCGTTATAAGTTATCTCATGATTTGTGTCTTACTCCCCCATAGGATACAATAGTCTAATAGATTTGGGATTAATAGTCCGGTGCAAAAAATTTAAAATAAACAATGGACTATTAGTTCGGATGGACTATTAGTCCAATCCCACCTTTTAATCCCACCAAACAAACATGCTATTAGAGAACAACAATAATCCACATTTTTACTGAGTGAGAATATTGGGGGAAAATTTAAGTATAAAACACATGTCAACCTTAAAATTTAAAAAAAAAAAATTTGATTTTTAAATTTTTTTTTTTTTTAACATAGTGATCACTTACAAGGATTAGAATTCCATTAGCTGGCCCTTGTCAACTAATACATTGCCGAGGTGATTGATATCTATCTATATATTATATATAAAAAAAGAGATTTTTAGGGAGACGCCTTCTAAGAGTTTCAAACTCATATTCTAAAATTATTGAATTTTTTTAATTTTAAATAATTAAGAAAATTTTCGTTGACTAACTTCTATTTACCTTTTATTTTACAATTTCACATCGAAAAAAAGAAGAAAAAGTGAATGTTTCACTTACATAAAAGTGAATCTTATGCTCCCATTTATATAAGTAAAAGGAGATTTTTAGTGAAAAACTCTATGATCAATATCTCATACTTTATTTTTTTATTTTCTTAATTTTAAATAATTAAAAAAATCTCTATTGGCGAGCTTCCATTTAACTTTTATTTTACAATCCTACATAAAGGTTTTGATTTTAAAAATAATGTTATATGAGATTTTGAAACTCTCTTAATTTTTAACTTTAAAATAATTATAATCCCAAATTGAAAAAAAAGAAAAAGTAAGTTGTTTCACTTATATAAAGTGAATCGTATAAAGGGGGTTTTAAGAGAGAAGCGTTCTAAAAGCTCCAAACCCTCATTATAAAATTATTGAATTTTCTTAATTTTAAACAATTAAGAAAATTCCCATTGAGTAGCTTCCATTTACCTTTTCTTTTACAATCCCAAATCGGGAAAAAAAAGAGGAAAAAGTGAATTATTTTATTTACATAAAATGAATCTTATGCTCTAATTTATATAAATTATTAAAATTTCTTAATTTTAAACAATTAAGAAAATCCACATTGGTTAGCTTCCATTTAACTTTTATTTTACAATTTCACATCGGGAAAAGAAGGAAAAAGTAAATTGTTTCACTTATATAAAGTGAATCTTATGTTCCCATTTATATAAGCAAAAGAAGATTTTTAGTGAGAAATTCTATAATCAGTACCATTTTTTTTTATTTTCTTAATTTTAAACAATTAAGAAAATTTCTATTGGTTAGCTTTCATTTAACTTTTATTTTACAATCACACATAGCCATTTTGATTTTAAAAATAATTTTGTATGAGATTTTGAAACTCTCATATAATTAACTTTCTAATAATTACAATCCCACATCGAGAAAAGAAAGAAAGAGTGAATTGTTTCACTTATATAAAGTGAATCTTATACTCTCATTTAATATTATAGTATTGTACATGTTTCAGTTAAAGATTGTTTAAATTTTAAAATAAAATTTAAAGGTTTTAATTAATTAATTTTGTTGTAAATTGGTTGGTCTTTTGACTTAGCCGATTAGGCTAAATCATTTTCGGTTTGACTGATTCACTGGTTTAACCATGGTTTTAGCTGTTTTATCAAAATATATTGCTTAGATTTGTTTGATTTGAAATAAACTAAGATCAACGTTATTAAAAATTGAACGATTGAGATTGTTTGATTAGAAATGAACGTCCCCGTCTAAACAATTGTTAACTTTTATTTTACAATCTCACATTAGGAAAATGAGGAAAAAATGAGTTGTTTCACTATATAAACCTTATGCTCCCATTTAATATTGTAGTGTTGTGTATGTTTCAGTTTAAGACAATTTAAATTTTAAAATTAAAATAAAATTTAAAATTTTTAATTAATTAATTTTTGAATAAGTTGGTTGGTCCTTTGACCTAGCCGATAGGGTGGACCGTTTTCGCTTTGACCTAACTTTCATTTAACTTTTATTTTATAATCCCATATCGAGAAAAGAAGAAAAAAGTAAATTGTTTCATTTACATAAAGTGAATCTTATACTCCTATTTACCAAACCAAACCAAACCAAACCTTAAGTCTCATCAAATGGGGTCAGCTGTATGAATCAATATCTTACAAGATTTTTTTGATTTTTTTTAATTTTAAATAATTTAGAAAATCCCGATTGGCTAGCTTCTATTTAACTTTTATTTTACAATCTCACATAGAGATTTTGATTTTGAAAATAATTTTGTATGGGATTTTGAAACTTTCATAATATCTCTCCTTAAAAGCATTCTTTTATAAAATATATAGATATATCGATAATCTCAATATCACTCTTACTACTCCTTAATACAAAAATTATGAGATAGTTATGATAATTTTAAATTTATATTTAAATCTTATAAATTATGATATAGATTATTATAATTTTAAATTTATATTGTGTCGATTTTAAATTTAAATTAATAGATTATTTTTCATATTTAGTGACAGTTTAAATTTTAATAAAATAAAATTAAAAAATTTTAATTAATTAATTTTTGTGTAAGCTTGTTGGTCTTTTGACTTAACTAATTAAGCTAAACCATTTTTGGTTTAAATGATTTGCTGGTTTAACCGTGATTTTAGCAGTTTTACATATTACGATGATTCTTTCTTACTCATTAAGTTTTTAAAATTTCTTTAATTATTTCTCTTTCAAAAACCAATATGATAATTTTTTAAAATTCATATATTTTTATTCTAAAATCATGAAGTATTATAATTATGTAATTTTTTTTTATAACAAAGCATAATTTTAATTATTAATTGTCAATTTAACAATTTTAATCTATCTATACTATATATTATAGTAAAGGAGCATTTGAAAGAAAATCCTTAAACTTATACACAAAATTTTATTTACGAGAGACAAAATATTAAAAAAATTAAATAAAATTATCATATTTTTAATAAATAATATATTATTTTATCCCATACATAACACGGGTGATGTGCTAGTTAAGAAGTAATTGCAATCAAACAAATTCACTTATGAACCTAAGGTTGGATTATATTGTGATTGTTAGAGATTTTGGGCATAATATTGAATTTCCAGGACTTAGCATACCTCTCTTTTCTATCGAACAATTCTTTCCCCCCTTTGTCTAATATTCTTCTTTCTCGTTTCTTTCCTTTCTCTCTCTTCTTCTTCCCTTCTTATTATCTGTTTTTTTTTTTTTTTTTTTTCTTATTGGTACTACACAACATGTTGCAGTAACTTGCATGATATAGATTGTTATTAGTCACTGTTGTTCCCAACTAGTTAACAAACTTGATAGGCTGTAATGGCTTTTGGACCATGCAATTACTTATACTGCTTCGATATATCCTTTCTACTATTTTTGTTTTTGTTTTTGTTTTTGTTTTTTTTTTTTGTGTTTTTTTGGGATATTTTTGAGCATTGCTTATTGTTTATTGCTGCATTTCATATTCTTCAGTCAACTCCGCCCCTGCCAAGACTGAGATCACTTCAATACCATGAACACCAACTAATTTCTTGTGGCATGTCTTAATTTTTTTGTCCTCTAGTTGTTAAGGGTTGTGTATCTAAATCCATTCAGTCAATAGAAATCATTAAATTTAACTGTAATTGAAATTATTAATATTATCAATGATGCCTTATTCCAACCAATTTCCATGGCTATCTGGGTATGCAGCAAAGTGATTGTACAAGGTGATCCCCATCTAGGGGCAATAAAAGGTCGGATGTCATTTCAAAGTTTTAAACCTTCTATTGATGTGAGTATAAGATCGAGTGGTATGAAAGTTTTTTCAAAGGCTATTTCGCTTTTTTGTGCTATTGTGGTTTTTGCTCTCCTCATTTCAAAGCCTTGTCTTGGTAGAAATTGAATGAAGAAACAAGAAACCTTTGTCAACCAGAAGCCTCTACCACATGTTCTGGCAATCAAAATGGAAGAATGTCTGATAGGTGCGTGCTTAGCTCCTTTAAGTTTTATTGACATATTATTCGTCTGGTAATTCTTCTCTTGGTAGTTGCAAAGTTACTTGGTTGGCTTTATAATATTTCATTCTTGGTAGTTTATTACTATCATCTATTCACTTGGTGCGGGAAAGAAAATTTTAAGCTTCAAAAATAATTCGCTCCAAACTATAATTGCTTCAACCTTCTTTCGAAATGGGATTGTTGAATCAAACCCAAGAAGGGTCTCATCATTTGTGCAAAGGCATTAGTGATAGAGATTGTGGCTACAGATACAGTGTTAATTGGTAGAGCAAGACTTAATTATCTAACCGAAAAAATATCTTCATCTTTTTGAGCTGTGTTGAGTTGATTTCGACTCTCTAGTTAATTTGTAAATTCTATCCATAAATTTTATGGGGTCATAGTGTTTTAGTTTACCCAGTATGTAGATGATAAGGCTTCTGGAATCTTTAATTACCCCAATATGTCAACAAACAACACATGGTAGAATTTCGAGCTGAATCATAATTTTAGAATGATTCAAGTTAATCTAGTCCAGTCCACAAATCTTTCTACGGGGCTTGTGGCATGCATAAGTACACCAATAATTGGTATGAGACTGTTATGATATTATAAATACAAAAGAGAAAACTCTTGTATTCAATTTAATGATCAATGAATAGTACAAACTCTTTTATATAGGAGAGAAGATAAGTATATACAGAGAATATACTGTATTACACAGATAAGGCATATCTATACAGAGAATATGCTATAGTTAACCCCCCTCAAGCTCAAGGTGGAAATGCAAATATCAAGTTGAGCTTGTAAATGTGCCGTTTGGTAACACTTACGTTTTCAGTTTTCTGTTTATATTTACAAAAATTTAAAAAACTCAAATAAAAACTTGTTTGGTAAAATTTTTGATTTATAAATCAGTGGTCTCAGTTTATAAATTTGGCCAAAAAATGAAAATACAAAAAATGTGTTTCCGTTTTGAGTTTTGAGTTTTTTTTTTTTTTTTTTTACCACCCAACACTAGCCACCACCCGCCACCATTTTCCACCACCGTCTTTCGCCACCACCACCCACTACTCACCACTCACCACTCACCACCCACCACCACCTGCCACCACCACTCACCACTCACCACTCACTTGCTACCACCAGCCACTACTCGCTACCAGCCACCACCAGCCACCAGCCACCTACCACCCACTCGCCACCACCACCACCACCACCACCACCACCCCCCACCACCCACCTGCCATCCATCCACCACCATCCACCGCCCGCCACCTACTTGCCACCACCACTCACCACCCACCTGCCACTACCATCCATTACCTGCCATCCACCACCACCAGCCACCTGCCACCCACCCGCCACCACCACCACCCACCACCACCATCACTTACCATCCACCGCCACCCACTTGCCACCACCCACCACCACCACCACTACCACCACCCGCCACCACCCACCACCACCCGCTATCCGCCACCTACTCGCCACCGCCACCACCACCCACTCGCTACCACCCACCACCCGCCACCGTCACCCACTCACCCACCTACCATCACCACCTACCACCCACCCGCCACCACCCACCACCACCCGCCATCCGCTACCCACCTACCACCACCACTCACTACCTACTCGCTACCACCCACCACCGCCACCGTCACCCACCCACCCACCCACCATCACCACCCACCACCACCCGCCATCCGCTACCCACCTGCTACCACCACCCACCACCGCCACCACTACCACACCACCCTCTCGCTACTACCTACCATCCGCCACCGTCACCCATCCACCCACTACCACCACCCACCCACCCACTACCACCACCACCCGCCACCACCACCGCCACCGCTACTGCCACCCACCCGCCACTACCCACTACCACCCGCCGCCAGTCACCCACCTGCCACCTCCACCCACCACCCGCCGCTACCACCACCACCACCAACCGCCAGTCACCCACCTGCCACCTCCACCCACCACCCGCCGCCACCACCACCCACCCACTCGCTACCGCCCACCACCTGCCACCGTCACCCACCCACCCGCCACCACCCACCACCACTAGCTACCCACCACCCACCGTCACTACTTTTTACCACCGTCTTCCGCCGCCACTTGCCACCACTTGCCATTTCTCACTCTTTTTATATTTTTAAAATTTTTTAAACATTTTGTCAATTACCAAACACGTTTGTAGTTTATGTTTTTCTAAAAATAAACAAAAACCAGTTTATAAAATTTTTGTAAATATAAACTGAAAATGTAAATGTTACCAAACACACCAGTAAATCAGAAAATCGTCATGGAAGATAAGCCTTGGTGAAGATGTCAGCCGTCTGATCAGCGAAAGGAACAAAGATAAGATGAATAGTGCCACTAGTAACATATTGCCTTATGAAGTGACAATCAATCTCAATATGCTTGGTGCAATCATGGTAGACATCATTATAGGCAATCTGAATGGCACTCTGATTTTCACAATAGAGGTTAGTGGCAGCAGGATGAGGAATTCCCATATCAGAAAGAAGCCAACGAAGCCATACAAGCTCTTGAGTTGTGTCAGCAAGAGCACGATATTCAGTCTCAGCAGTAAAACGAGTAGTAAGAGTTTGCTTCTTGCTACACTAGGCAATGAAAGAGTCACCCAAGAAGAAGCAAAACCCTGTAGTAGAGCGACGATCAGTAGGGTCTCCTGCCCAATCAGCATCAGAAAATGCATGTAATTGTAGGAAAGAGTGAGCAGAGTAGTGAAGACCATGAAACATAGTGCCTTTGAGATAGCGTAAAATGCGAACTAGAGCATCATAGTGCGGAGAGTGAGGAACAGCCATGAACTGACTAACAATGTGAACAACATAAGCAATGTTTGGACAAGTAACCGTAAGATAGACAAGACCGCTAACTAGCTGACGATAGCATCAGACAATAGGTGACCATCAAGAGGTGTGAGACAAGTCTGAGGATCAACGAGAGTAGAGGCAGTCTCGTAATCGGTAAGACCAACACGAGCCAAGAGATCAGAAGTATACTTGGCCTGGGAGAGAAAGTAACCAGATGGATCATGAGAGATTTCCAAGTTGAGAAAATAGCTAAGAAGACCCAAATCCTTCATCTCAAACTGGCGACTGAGAAATTATTTGAGACTAGAGGTGCCCACTGTGTTATCTCCAGTGATGATCATATCATCCACATAGAGAAGAAGAAGAATAGTACCATGCTCTGTCTTACGAATAAAAAGGGCAAATCATAGGCATTGGAGGAGAATCCAAAATCATGAATGGTGGAGCTAAGCTAAACTTGGTGAACCAGGCACGAGGAGCTTGTTTCAAACCATACAAAGCGAGACAAAGTTTGTAGACTTTGGAGGGCGAAACAGTGGAATCAGGAGGAGGATGCATATAAACTTCCTCAGTGAGATCTCCATTGAGAAATGCATTCTGAGATCTCCATTGAGAAATGCATTCTTCATATCCATCTGACAAAGTTTCCAGTGGCGAGCAGCAGCAACGGCAAGTAAGCTACGAAAAGAAGTCAGATAGGCAACATGAGCAAAGGTTTCTTCATAGTCAATCCCATATTCTTGAGTAAACCCCTGGGCAAAAAGACGAGCTTTGTAACGCTCAATAGAACTATCAGAATGAGTCTTGATCTTATAAACCCATTTACAACTAACAACACTTTTGCCAGGAGGAAGATCAACCACATCCCAAGTATGAGTTTTATCAAAAGCCTGTAGTTCATCAGTCATAGCTTGCTGCCAATGAGGGTTAGAACAAGCCTCTCGATAGGAAGTAGGTTCATGAGAAGAAAATGTAGGAGAACCAATAATAAAATCACGAAGAAGGACAAAAGGGTGCGTTACTTGAGTAGAATGACGAAAAGGTACCTCAGAAACAGGACCAGGAGGCGAAGCAAGATCCTCAGGATGGGCCGGAGGCAGTATGATAGGACTAGGAGTAGGACTAGGAGCAGGATCAAGAAGTGGAGCATTAGAAGGACCAGGAGGCGGAGCAAGATCCTTAGGACGAGCCAGAGGCAACATGACAGAAGTAGTGTATGTATCAAGCTCATCAAACAAAAGAGAGGGATCTGTAAAGAATAATGTAGTGAAAGGAGTGAACAAATGAAACTTAGATATAGAAGAGAACATCTTGTTTTCCCGAAATACCACATGATGAGAGACACGAAGATATTGAGAAATAAGATCCCAACAACGATAGATTTTATGTTCAATCCCATACCCCAAGAAGCAACACAGACGGGCTTGAGGTTCTAATTCGGAACGCTTATGTGGTTGAAGAAGAAGAAAACAAGCATGTCCAAACACACGGAGATGAGAATAGACAAGAGGTTGGCCATATAAGCACTCATATGGGGTGTGATTGTTGATGGTAGGAGAAGGAACACGACTGATAGTATAGGTAGCTATGAGAGCGGCTTCTCCCCAGAAGCGCTCAGGACAAGAAAAGGAAATTAAAAGAGCCCGAACAGTATCTAAAAGATAGCGATGTTTACGTTTAGCACGACCATTTTGTTAGGAAGTACCAAGACAAGAATAGTGAGAAAGTGTGCCATTTTGACAAAGGAATCTCAAAAAATTTGTTTCTTTGTATTGTTGGGCATTATCAACACGGAAAACTTTGATGGTGGAAGAAAATTGAGTTTTGACCATTTGTGAGAAATCATAGTATATTTGTGGTAACTTAGAGCGAGACTTCATAAGAAATAACCAGATAAAACGAGTGAAATCGTCTACAAAAATGACAAAGTATTTAGATCTCCCCATAGTGGGATTAGGTGCCAGTCCCCAAACATTAGAGTGTATGAGATCAAAAGGTAAATGAGACATAGAAGTACTAGATGGAAATGGGAAATTAGATTATTTTGCTAGTTGACAAGATAGACAATCTACTTTATCATTGGGAACAAGACCTAACTGACTGCTGGAAACTAGATATCATAAACGTCCAAAAGAAACATAACCTATCCGAGAATGCTACAAGGCAAGAGGAGAACTAGGAGTAGTAGAAGCAGCAGTCTAGACAATGGAAAGATTGGAGAAGGGAATGTGAAGGTGGATGAGCTCATACAGACGTCCATGTCTACGACCGATCCCAAGAGTCTGTCCTGTCTTCGGATCTTGTACAACACAACCAGTTAGTGAAAAGAGAACAGTGAGGCCAAGATCACATAGTTGACCAACTGAAACAAGATTAAGTGTAAGATTTGGGATCAGATAAGTGTAGGGTAGAGAAACAGTAAAGGTGGAAATATGACCTATATGACTAACATGCATTTGAGAGCCATCAACAGTGTGAATAACAGGTAACGTAGAAGAAGATGTAGTAGAGGAGAAAAGTGTAGGGTCAGAGGTTATATGGTTGCAACAAGTGGAATCAAAATACCAAGAAGAGGTACCTAGAGCAACTGAGAGGACAGTAGAGGGTGTACCAGAGGTAGAAATAACCATTTTGAAAATAGCTTCAATGTGTTGAAGAGTGTAGGGTAGTGACGGGGCAACCACAGATGATGAAACCAGAGGCAACTATAGTAGATGCAAAATGTGCTGAAGACTGATCTCGACTGTATATTGTGGAGGGTCCAGAATAGCTATCACCTTTCCATTCTTTAATCATTTTGTCCCAAAGTAATATTTAAGTCCACTAAATGAAGAGAAATGTCAAATGAGAAGTGATCCTTAGCATGAAAAAGAGACTATGCCTTGACAATGAACCTTTGAAGAGATTAAGCCATTGAGTGTAGGAGGTCTCTTTCTCATGCCTCGAATAACAATTAATTGCTTGAAACAACTCTCAAACAAAGAAGACCAAGAAAGAAGGGAGGACGCAAAATGATTATGTGCAGTTGATTATTACCAAAAGTGGGACTCTTTACATGAAATGAAGGTAAAGAAGGCTATCAACTCGAATAACTCGGTGTCTAAAGCCTAAACAACCGAAGCCATGATGACGTACAACACAACAAGCAAAGTATTCAAAGTATAGACTAATTAAATAAATTAAAATAGCCCTAAACCGCCCCTATAACATAAAAAAACAGTAGATTAAAAGTATGTTTAAAAGCACAAAAAGGTAGGTAAGGACAAGGAAACACAAAACTAGTAAACAAGAGCAAGGAGGGGTGGCTAACCCCTCTACTTTTGAGACTTCTAAACATGTTTTTCCAGCATTTTTAAACTCTGAAAATCAGTTTGTAAGCCAAGAAAAATAGTGGTAGAACAAAGGGAATGAGTAATGAAGTAAGGTGTAAGAAAGGGTGTTAAGCCTCTTTACCTTTGGTAGCTATTCAACCCCAAGTTCCACCACTTGAAATGGATCCAAAACAGCACAAAAACACAAGAACAAGATGAAAAAGGATTGAAATGAAAGCAAGGAGAAAGGTGACAAGCTTATATCTCTTGAAGAAGCTTTGGTTGTAAACCAAACTTGATCCTAGCACACTCTCAAGGTTGAATTATGATTCTCAAGGCTCAACCAAGGCTCCAAGGTTCAGCTCTAAGAGTGTATGGTGTATAGATATAGCTTAAGGATGATATAATATCACAAAGCTAGCTTGCAAAGAAAGAAGGAGCTCTCGAAGGTATTTTGGCTTCTTTGAAATTTTTCTAACCCTCAAAACAGAGATATATGCTCGTATTTATAGAATTTGAGCCAAATAGGTAATAAATATCTTCAAAAATAGACAACTGGTGAATTCCCACCCAGAACAGTGTTTCTCACCCAAAAGGCACGGCCGGCCCCAAATGAGGCACGGCTGGTGTGATACCCCTGTTCTGTAATATGCTAAATTGGTCCTTAATTTGTTTATGGTTATGTGTTTAGTATGATTTTGTGTGCCGTTATGTGATAATATGTGATTTTGAAACTCTATCTGTTCACCGTAGGAAAATCTATTTGAATAATCAGCTTTGGGAATTAAGTTGAGGGCCTTATCGGCCACAGAACCCGAAATTGACTACGTCATTGTGATTGGCATAATTTTTAGAACCTACGGTGAAATTTAATTGAAAAATTGATTCAGGTCAAATTAAGTCAATTTAATTGATGAATTAAAGCCCAACTACTTTATTATTTTAATATTGGCCTTAGTGGGGTTTTGTTATAAGCCTCTACACTCCCTATTCTCTATTATTCACTTCATTTGGCTGATCAAAAACTCAAAGGGAGAAGAGAGGGTCGGCTAGAGAGAGGGGGAGTGAGGGAAATTGGGATTTTGGCCTCAAAGCTTGATAATTTGAAGATCAACTCAAGAATTAAGCTTAAGTTGGAAGGTTAAAGCTCCTAGGTGAGTAATCAACCCTTAACTCATGAGTTTAAGTTGTGTTCTAGTGAATTAAAGACTAAATGGTGAGTTTGATCATGAGTTGTGTCGAATTTAATGAGATATGCACATGCATGTATAAAATTGTTATGAATTGCCATAAATTGCATAATCTAGCATGTACCATGTCATTTAAGCAAGAGTTGAAGTTTGATTATGCATGCAAGCTTAGTTTGTTGAGCTTTGGCACCATTTGCATCCTTTGAAATGGAAATGAGGTCAAGATGACCATGCATGTTTGAATAATTGAAGATGGGAGCTTGAAATGCATGAATATACATGATAGAGTTGAATGTGGTGTCAATTTGAGATATGCAAGTGTGTAATCCTTGAAATTGAGCTCCTTAATCCTGTGTTTTGGTGTTTGTACCTTGCTAGTATGATTGCATGTGAACTTTGAGCCTTAGAATGCATGAAAATTGGCTGGAAAATCGAGTTGGAACTCAAGAACATAACCTGGGAATTTCCAGAATTTTGACGTCTGCTCGAGCGGGGGAAGCGCCGCTCGAGCGGAGAAAACGAGCTCCCAGCATTTTCTGCAGACCTGGTTCCCGCTCGAGCGGGGAAGTTGACGCTCGAGCGGGGAGCTATGTAGGAAGGAAAGTCCGCTCGAGCGGCCGAGTTCACGCTCAAGCGGGAATTGAAGGCAACCAGTACTTTTGCAGACCCAAGGGTCCGCTCGAGCGGGGAAGTCCACGCTCGAGCGGGGACCCTGTTTTCTGAAACTTTGAAAATGCATTCTGTGTTCCGTTTTCCGTTCCCTTTCACTTCTAAGCACTCTTAGGCATACATTGAGCATTGGAAATGAGTTAAAGAGATAGGAATAAAGCCTAAGAGGAAAATGTGAATTTTGAACGGATTGAATTGTTAGTGACTCTTTTATGTTCATGACATGTGTAGGGTCGAGTTCCAGGGCGAACCAATCAACCGATCACTGTGAGTAATATCTGAAATATGTTATCGTCCAATTACTTGCTCCCGTGTAAGTTTTATAAGGTTCATTAATTTTGAACGGTGGACCAAGTCTGATATGAAAGTCTGAAAGGCCTATGTGCCAGTCTGATATGAAAGTCTGAAAGGCCTATGTGCCAATTTGATATGAAAGTCTGAAAGGCCTATGTGCCAGTCTGATATGAAAGTCTGAAAGGCCTATGTGCCAGTCTGATATGAAAGTCTGAAAGGCCTATGTGCCATTCTGATATGAAAGTCTGAAAGGCCTATGTGCCAGTTTGATATAAAGGCTTAAGAGCCAGTCTGATATAAAGGCCTAAGAGCCAGTCTGATATAAAGGCCAAGGAGCCAGTCTGATATGAAAGTTTGAAAAGGCCAAAGGCCAGTTAACATGAATGAATTGGGACCCAAGGCCGTCTGTTGTATAATGTTTCAATGCATTTCTTTTATTTAATATTATTCACTGGGCTTTCGCTCATGCTCATTCATGTGTTTGTAGGTGAGCCAAGGGAGGTCCAGACCCAGCCCCAGTAAAGCCTAAGTGGATCAACATAAGTTTTGGAAAGTTAGCCTTTGTGTCTCACGCATGAGACCCACCTTCGCCTTTTGTTATGTAGTTATGTTTTGTCATGTTAGCGAAGCTTTGTATATGTTTGTATATAGTTTCACGGGTTGACATAGTTTTGGGATGATCCTGTATGTGTTGAACTTTTGATACTTAATTTCTGTTGTGAGTTATTAATGTTTATATGTATAACTTGTTTGACGTGCCATGTAAGCACAGCTCTAAGGACAAAGCTTTTAAATTGCTTCCGTTTGGCCCCCATCAACTCTGTTAACATGCGTTTGGTTTGGTTTGAGGCCGTAGGTAATCTCACGATTACTGGCCGGTTATGCCCTTAATCCACGGGGGGCGGGTTAGGGTCATGACAGCTGGGCCCCAATGTGGCTCCCCTATTCCTCTAGTTCAGGCTCAGTGTAGGTTGGCATGGTGCTGAAAAATGGATTTTTGTCGTATGTAGGCAAAGAAACAGCTTGGGTATGGAAGGTTGAGATTTTCTAGGGCTAAAAATCAGATTCCTTCGTTGAGAATTCGAACCATTGACAACGTAACTCTCATCATCAAGTGCTCAGGACAAAGAGCCCAAGTCTTACGGGCAGTCAAAAATGGGGTGTCTACAGCTGAGGATAACTGTCTAAATGAGCCATGAGGTGATTAAATAATGAATCACAAAGGGGAACCAGTGATGACGGGGTAGAACTGGATAAAACAGAATGTACTAATGAATTCGGAAAAATGATCAGCGTGCAGAAAATAGAGTGCACCAAAATGATCATTTTGCAGAAAATAGGCAAAACAAGCCAAAAATTGAATTTTGGCCAAACAGAGTGCAGGGCTGACGTCAGCAGGAGAGAAGTTGATGTTAGTGGAGGCGTGACTCACATTAGCACGGCTAAGGCGCGACGCAGTGTAGTAGAGAAGGCGCGGCGCACGTTAGTAGCTGACGGAAGTGGCGACAAATGGTTGAACAATAGGGTTGACATCACGTTGAGGTTAGCAGGACACAGTTGAGATGCGAGCGTAAGAGCGCGTGGCAGATCAAACAAACACCCTAGAGCGCGTGTCAGCACGTGAGCGTGTGGTAACACTGAAAATGACATGCTGAGGCTTTTGGAGGTGCGTGAGAGTGCGTTAGAAGTGATTCTGGTGCCGGTTTGGTGCCGACATATTCATGGAGTGATAAGAAAGGTCTCTGTGCCAGTTATTTTGGGTTTTAGGTGGAAAAAATTGGGAACAGAGACATAAATATTTGAAGGAGAACGTGGTGCGCCGGAGGCAGTTTGGAACAGCGGATAAATAAAGGTGGCGTGCCAGAGGCGGCTTAGGAAAAGAGCATTGGCTCTGATACCATGTTATGATATTATAAAGAGAGAGGAATGAAGAGAAGAGAGAAAACTCTTGTATTCAATTTAATAATCAATGAATAGTATATACTCCTTTATATATGAGAGAAGATAAGTATATATAGAGAATATACTGTACTACACAGATAAGGCATATCTATACAGAGAATATGCTATAGAATATAATATAGTTAATAGAGACGATAAATGTTAAATCCCATAAAATTCATGATTTAATCACCTATTCAAAGCAATTTAGAATAGAGTTATGGTTGATACTTTGAGCTCGTTGATGCTGGATACGTTGCACACAGATCAATGAATACATATGTAATTCACACACACACGAACCCAAGTTCTCTTGAGACATTTCATCTTTTACCAACACATCTTTTGGATAGTCTACCTTTTAATTATTACAGAGAAGACGATGCCAACAGAGAACTAAAAAGGAAGCAAGTCGAAGTAGTTTCTAAAACACAGTATCCAAATAAATCGCAGAAAAATGTTCAAGTTGATCAAGAATCATCGCCAAATAATAGTAGAAGTTCTCACAAGCAACCAAAGCGTGAAAAGCTAGGTTGGAGTGTCCTAAGACCTCCAAAAGGTCGAAAGAAAGGAGATTGAGTACTATTAGGTGATTACTTTTAGAGTCATGTGAATTTAATTTCTATATGCTTTTAAGATTCTAAGAATTGCTGTAACTTGTAACCTTCTTATAAGAACATCATTATCATTCAATTAGTTTTCCGTAGTTATGATTCTTGAATTATTTTATTTGAAGGGTTAATTTGTTTTCCCATTGTCTTATTATAGACGCGCCCCGAGGACTCCTGAAGCTCCGCGCTTGCGAAGGCGTGAAATCTCATTTGCTCTCTAGCATACTACAGTTCGGACTCAAATATCACGGTTCTGAATCTAGTCTCGCAAAGTGCAATGCAAGACTGATAAATCACTAAAGAGTCCAAATCCGCCAAATAGTTTTGAAAAACTGATTTTTATAAAGAAGTGCCAAACATGGGCTGCTTTGCCAAATACAGAGTCACCACCTAAATATTTTGTTTTGGGGGAATTTAGGAAACCCTGACTCATGCCTAAGGCCACGTGTCCATCATCACCAAAGTTACCTCGGCTCGGGAACTTGGGTACGAGAGGGGAAGGTCATGCAATGAGCACCCCCGCTCGCTCGATCAAAGATCGGCCTGTACTAAGCATGATATCTTGTTTTTCAAAACACATGTGTTCTTATTTCGATTAATTAGCTAATCTTACTATGTGATGCATACAACATTCAAGTATAGACTAGATCGCCTAATTTGGAACAAAGCATTGCATATCCGTTTGTTTAAAAATGGTTTAAAGTTTGCTACTCGCAAGTAGGCTAAAATGAGGATTTGATGAATTGTTCCAATTCAAGTAATCCAACCTTCACCCACAGGCATTCAGGCAGTTTATATCAACTAAGTAGTTAGCCTCATGGTAAGCATGCTATACATGGCAATCAATAACACATATGCAGCATGCTAAAGCGTAAACACTCACAGTGTACTCCAAGCCAAAACAAAGAATTAGTTAGTAATCAATGCATGATCCTAGCTCATGTTAAGATGACTAATGCAACACATGCAAAATGCAACTAGAAATAGGCTCGGCTATTCTAAGATGGCATATGAGATGCGACAATTCGATACATGTATTCAAGTAGGAATTGAATACAATGCAGTTAGTATGATGCGTCGAGCCCGGTGCATGCAATACGAATGAATGTATGCAAACATGCTATCATAAGTATGCTAATTGAAACATGCCCTAAACTAACCATCGTAAGCGGTTTAAGTAAAATGGAGAAAGATGTGGGGTTGGAAGGCATGCATCGCACACACGCACGCTTATTACAAAATTGTGCCCTCTCGACGGAGGGTCCGAAAGAATAATACAAATCAACTAATTAATCAACTAACAAGCTAATTAATTATTACACAACTCTTAACTAATTAAACAGATTAATTAAGCTACAAAAATAGTAAAGCGGCCTCGATAAGAGGGACAAATGCATGCTCGATCGGCTCTGCTCGGAAATCCATTGCCATGTCTCATGTTGCCTCTGTTTGCACTGTTTTGCACCTCTGAAAATTGTGAAGAGTCCTGTGATGCTCTAGAACCACTTCATGGACATGCTGAGAGGCCATCGGCCAAATGATGAAGCCATCGGCCAAAGGAAAGGTGTCATCGACCATTTATGAGGTCATCGGCCAAACACTTTTAGCCGATCGGCACACCAGATAGCGGATCGGCCATCTTTTCCTGTAAAATGCTGTTTTGTTGCAGCAGAGGACAAACAGAGGTATGGCAATACATTTGCAAGAAAATGTTTGCAACTACACCCCTTATCATGTTTAAGGATCAAAGGTGTGTAGTTTTCGACCCTCAGGCCACCAATCACGCATTCCAATGCATGATGGCCAAAGGAGCCAAGTGTGCAATTCAATGTGGAATGAATGCACAAAACACATAAGGGGGGCCTCAACCTCCATCATGTTTGATCAAGAGGCAAGGCATGCACACACAATGCTATGCAAACATGCAAGCATAATGCAATGAAATTAGCATGCTACAACATGTAATGGAATTAGCATGTAACAACATGCAATGTACCAAGTATGCAACAAGCATGCGACAACATGTAAGGCAAGCATGCGACAACATGCGAAGATGGGCTTAAACTAAAATGGACAGCTCTCAAACATGCCCAAATCAGTGGCCAAAAGTGCTAAAATGATGGCACTAAAATGCAAAACAAACATGCATGCCAATTGGCCCATAAGCTAGGCAACAAGACGCAACTCTCAAACATGAGCAAGGTGTGACAAACATGAGAATGTGGTAATGCAATAAGCTTTGAAAATATGTGAGGAATGATGCCAAATCAACCAATCAAAGCGAGTATAGCATGCAAGAAAGCCTAAAGCTTAAGACTAGCCAAATGACTAAAACCATGGCTATGCAAGGCAAGCCCCAAAGGGCCAAGGGCACCCAAAATAGTCCCAAGGCAGGTCAATATGAGACCAAAAATATGCTCGAAACTAGCCAACACAAGCTAGAACACAACACCAAAAACATGAGGCATGTAAGGCTACAAAAGGGGTGTTATACTACACCTATTACAACCAAACATAGCATGACTTAATCAATGAAAAACAAAGTTATGGGATGTCAAAATAAGCCCAAAAACCCACTGAGATGGCATCCCAAAGACCCAAGCATGGAGGCATGCACAATGATCCATTCATGAGGCATAAAACATCAACTCTTTAGAGCATTAAAGGAGTGACAAGTGCAAGTGTATGACCACTCTATATGGACTGAAATCACATATGAAATGATGGCAAATCATGAAAATGGTCCAAGTAATGCATGCTAATGACTTGGACACTCAAAGCTAACAAGCTAGATTGAACCAAGGCTATACAAAGCAAGTCATGCATGGTCAAAACAACACAAATCAGAGCTAAAACATGTTAAAACATGACCTAAAGCTTCTCAAGATTAAGCCAAAAGCATGCTAGAATGACATGTCAAAGCATGAGACACATTAGGCTATTTCATGGAATTGCACTACAAGTGCATGGAGTATGCAAAAGGTGACCAAACCAAACCCTAACAGAGGTATGACATGGCAAAATAACACCAAGAACATGCTGAAATGGACTCAACACAAGCTAGAATGACATGTTACTTCATGAAGCATACAAGACTAGTGTGTGTGATTTACACTACAAGTGTATAAACCATGCAAGGGGTGGCAAAACCAAGTAAAAATAGTGGCATGCCATGCTAGAATAAGCCCAAATACAAGCTAAGAACAAGCTAACACAAGTTTACCAAACATGCTCACACATGAGGCATTCAAGACAAGTATTGAAGACACAAGGAGAGGGGATGACCCTCTTCTTTTTGGGACCTTAAAACACCATCCCCACCACTGAAATCCCTCTGAATTTTAGTGGTGAGAAGGCTAAAACAAGGTGATCCCAAAGCTTAAAAAGAATGCACAAAAGCAAGGCCAAACAAGGCCTAAGAGGGGGTAAACAACCCCAAACACAAAAGTGACCTCAAGCAAAGATCTTAAGCATACAAAAAAAGAACTTATTGTAGTTTAGAGTTAAGCTTAAAACAATATGCAAGAAGGTCCAAAAGCTTAAGCAAGAATAGGGTATTAAAAGGTAGAAACTCACCCTTGAAGAACACCTTTAAGAACACCACTCTAGTACCTCTCTCTGAACAAAACCAGCTCAAGAACTCTAAAACCAACTCCTAAGGACCTCAACAACCAAAGGATGGTGTTCTAGTAGGTGTTTGTGTGCAATAGTAAGACCAAAAGACACTTTAGAGCACAAAACAAGGATCAACAAGGAGATATAGATACAAATATATATCTATCTCTCAAGACTCTATCCTCTGAACCCCTGAGAAGGGAGGAGGGGCTCCCTTCTTATAGAATTCCAATTCTCAAGCTTGTTGACCAAGCTTGAGTCTTGAAACAAATCCTTTCATACACGTGTATGGAGGATGTGAATTGTGGATACCAGGTGTCACAGCTCGCAGAAAATATCTGCAAAAAGCAGATGGAAAGGTCTCGGCTCAGAAATATGGCCGATCGACCAACATAAGTGCCGACCGACCAAAAGGAGTGCCGATCGGCCAAAACTTTTGGCCGATGGAAAAAACACAAGGCCGATGGCATCATGCCTTGGCCGATGGGTTGAGGAGATGGCCAACAAGTCACCCTCTTCCCTCAGAAGAAAAACACAAGTGTTCGGTCCACAACCAAGCACAAAACAGACAAGTTACGAGATCCTAAGGCAAGGCGCGCGGCCGAGACCTCTGGGAACTCAAAACGAACACAAGCATGGATGATCATCGAGTGTTCAAACAATGACGTCCAAGTCTTGAGGACGGTCAAAAATGGGGTGTCTACACTTATTCACGATCCCACCAATCCTTGGATGCCACTCTTTTTAGAGCTCCATCTTTGAAATCCCTTCGTTAGTCTGTTTAGTGTTTGATGCTAGGTCACTATAATTTTAACATAATTTAACAATGCAATTGTAGTTTTGTAATTGATGCAGAAGTAATGCAGTGTTGTTATTTTATTACATATTGGTGATCAAAACCAATGAATAATTTGGCGTTGAAACAAGAATTGAAAAAGCAAACTATTGGTTGTAGTAAATAATGTATTGTTTCACAGCAAGGGTTTGTAGTGTTTCTTAAAACTAGAAATACACTTTTATTCTATGTCAAACATATTTGAACATATAGGTGCTTGTGTGTGCTGACATGTGTTCTAGTTGTTTGGTTGGTCTAAAATTTTAGACTTCCAAGCGGAAGAAGCTGGATCCTTTTCAAATGTTAATTATCACTAGTTGTTTCAGTTCTTTTAGACGACAGAGATAACATTCTTGTAAGTGATATGTCAATCATCATATAGCAAGTGACAAGTTGTTTTGATTTTATATATTTGTTATATGCCAAATATATGAATATATTATTCGAAGAGAATAAAAAAAAAAAAAAATTACAACATAACATGAATTCTTAGATCTACATTGTTTTTTTTCTTCTTATTTTTAATTTTTGTTTTGTTTTGTTTTGTTTTTATCATCGTATCCTAAGTTATTTTTTTCCAAACTACACTTAGTTTTTATGTGCATATGCAATCGACTTGTGTCACACAAGTTTTAGAAGGGTGTCTGGTTCTAAAACAACTTAAAAAATAATATGATACGTTTGGAAGAGTGTCTGACATGTGTTGAGAATTGTCCAACACCTTTGTTTTAACAAAATGTAAGCACCTCCAATTAATACTACAAAAATAATAAAATACATAAGTTAAATTAACATAAAAATATCTACATTTAGTTGCTAGGCATACCCATTTGATTCAATGTTTGGATATTTCTTAGATTGGTTTCCAATAGGAAAGAGCATAGATTGCTCGACCCTTCAATCCCTGTAGCAAATCAGTGGATGGCCTCGTACACCACAAAATCTTCGTGGTAATTCGACTGTAACTTTGTCTTCACTTTTTTCATTATCTCCTAGTCTAATGGAAGCTGTTTGAGCCCAACTTTGAGGTTCCTGATTTGCCACTTCTTGTATGTATCTGGCCTTTGAGGTTCCAATTCTTTTGATATTCACGGGGTACATTCGTGTCGAACATATTGAATAATGTTGAGAATTGAAAGAGTGCTTTCCAGAATCATGTGTTGAAGAACGGAGAATTGTAAGCTCCATTGCTTTGATCAAGTTTAGAACAGCATCCATTGGCCTGCTTGCGACTATTGTCTCATCAAATATGTTTCTTTAGTTGGTGTGAAGCATCCACAACAAGCACTTCATCTTTGTCCATCTTGAGATTAGCAGTGTCGAAGGATAAATTAGAATGCGAAGCGGACTCAAATGAGTGGGCAAGAAGTGGAGTTTGTGCAAGAGTATTCATAATTGTCTTGATCACATAAAGAGACTTGATTGGATGAATGTGAATGAATTCTATTGAGGACATGATAGAATGATTCTTCAGCAGCTCGGACAGGCAAACAGTAGTGAAATGATGTAGACCGAAAGGTACCACATTGAGCCCACTTAAGTTACATTTATAGTATTTGAATTTTGTTTATTTGGTGGAGATGATGTGTTTTGTGCACTCGTACAAATTTGGCAGGCAACACGCAAATTCAAGCAAAAAGTAGCCCAAAAGTAGATTCTTCGTGCGAGTAGTGAAAATCCCAAGCCTGCCATTGCAGGGCACGTGCGGCCAGGATCCACCGCGTGAGTGGAAATTAGGGCCGCTCGAGTGGCCCACCTAGGGTTGCGTATGCAAAAATTTTAGTCTGTTCTGCTCAGAATAAAAGGAAGAAAAGAAGCTGCTCTTAGGGTTTGAAAATATTTTAGAGAAAAGGGAGAGAGGGGCTAGGGTTTGGAAGAAAAATAACTTGAAGTTTGAATAATGTCTGCCATGGTGGCTTCTTCTTCCTTTACCTCTTCCCACTCCTCCATGAATAGCTAGGCTATTATTTTTAGGGTTTTGATGAAACCCTAGTCATGCAAAGAGATTTTTCTTAGGTTTTGATTGTGAAAAGGTTTGAATAAATGTATGGTTGTTTTAGAAGTTTATAACAATTTTCCTTTTCATCTCTTCAAGTATTTTATTCTCTGTGATTGTTTAATGCTTTTCATATATTAGTTTTCTTTGTATTTGTGTTCAAGGTATGAGACGAGTCATGCTATGAGAGACGAGTCATGTTGTTACTATAGTTTAGAGCAAATGACTTGTGCTACTTGGGATGATTCGTGCCTATACGTTGAATGCAACGATCCTCTTGATCAATGTTTCAAACTTGTAGTCTTGAAATATTAGGTAGTTCAAACCGGATTGCAATTGATGACCGATGTGAAGTCTTATTTATGTGGTTAGTGGTGAATTCTTTGCCTTAGGATTTTTCCAAAAATCAGTATCTCAAACTCTACTTTTAATTGTTAATTCAATTTCTCAATTTCATTTAATTCTCATTTAGTCATGATATCCCTCAATCTTTTTATCAAAATTAACTTAGGAATTTAACAATTAAATTAGCTTAATTTCCCGTTTGTCCTTGTGGATCAATACATGAATTACCGTTATTATAAGAAATTCGGTATAGTTTAGTGTTTATTTTTGGTGTGTGAAAACGACCTATCAAATTTTGGCGCCGTTGCCGGGGACTTCTAGCGAAACTAATTAATTTAAAGTTATATTCTTATTTTAATTTTTAGTTTAGGATTTTATATTTTAGTATTGCTAAGTGTGTAGAGTTTTTGCAAGTGGAAATATCATCGAAGTGTAAGCGGAGCGCAACCGAGCTTTCAAAGCAAACCGCAACACTAAAGTGTTTAAAAAAAGAAGAAGAAAGAAGCAAATACTCGCAAGCAAAGCACCAAAGTGCTAAAAATAGAGAGCTCAAGTGGAGAGTGGAGATTGGAGACAACGGTATAGACGTCAAGCACCTACAAGATGAGTAAAGCGTTTTCGTTAAGTCGCTGTGAGTATTTTCTTCTTTGGTATTTTGCTTTCATAACTTAGCGCACAAGAGTCGGAACTTAGTGTGTCTGTGAGAGTGGTGCATGCACAGACGTTGTTCTTGTCGCCCTGAATTGGGTAAATATGTTGGCTTATTTTAAATGGAGAGAATCACAACCTCCATCTGACCTCACTCTTCTCAAAAGAAAAATATTAAATTTCAGTCAGGAAGCAGATGAGTTATTTTTTCATTGTTGGGAATGATACAAGAGCTATGTATATACTTGTCCACAACATGGCTACAAAATGATTCAACTCATTGCTTTCTGTTACAATGGGTTGAACTCTCAAACAGGTCAATTTGTAGACATAATGTGGTCAACTGAAAATTTTGAGATGTTCCCACCCGAGGTGTGGATTTCTTTTGACCAACTCGTTTAAGACTTTCATAAGAATGCATTCTGTGATATTTTTGAAAAAGAGTTGCAAATTGAACCTAGTGAAGCCACAACACATCTTTCCAGAGATCTAACAATTGATGTGGAGTTAGTATTTTTGTCACTTGAGCGTACCGTTGCACCCAAAGATATGACTGAAACTCTCTCCATAGTTTTGGCCTCTCATGTGGACAAAATTGATAGGGCTTTCACTGTAGAAAATTGTAGTGATAAAGTAAATCAACATGGGTGAGATTTTATTTTTGGTTTTGATTTTATTGTTTCCACCCATGAGATTTCTTTACACACTATACTTTTCATACACATATTTCTCCACTCTGTTAATCATCCTTCCACAAGTCATTTACAACCTAGTCCCGCACTATTGGACGGGTTAATTTATTTTTGTTACAGGGATCCATATCTCATAAATTGGAAGAAAAGGAAAAAATAAGTTTGTGTTGATATTTGGCTGAAGACATATATATTTAACTCTTCTCGGGAGGAAACTTGAGCATTTTAGTTTTAGTTCTTTATTTATTATTTTGTCTATTTTCAGTGTGGTGTGTCAGGGCCAAATAGATGAGTACACCTTTGAATGGAACTATTGAGTACAACCTAACAAATTTGGTTCGAGGTAGATTACTTAAAAGAAGATCAACATGAAGCCTTGGATCCCAAAAAAAAAAAAAAAATTGTTGTGTTTATTTTCTAACCCTTTTGTAGGTATAGTTTCCTTCTAGTTGGGGGACATCTTTATCTGCATTTCAGGGATGTATATTTTATTGTATTTAATTCCCTTTCCTTTTACTATTCTTGTCGGTCCTTTTTGGTATATGTCATTGAGGCCATTGTCATTTAAGTTGGGGGAAAAGGCTTTTGTTTTTGGTTTAACAAATATTTAGATATATTGTGTGCTATTGTTTTCGTCTTTAAAAAAAAAAAGCACAAAAAAAGAAAAGAAAAGAAAAAGACAAAAATAGTGTTTTGTGTAGTGTGCATGATTGCGTTTCGTGTCTAGGAGACTTTAAATCCTCTAAAGGTGTAATTCCTTTGGTGTTAGTCGCGCCCGAACGGCATCTAACGGTCTAGTATAGTCACCTAACTGTGTTTGTAGTGAGTTCACTGGAGACTAACTGAGACGGTAGAAACTAGAGTTCTAATGGCAAAGCCTAGAACGCAAATGCTTGGAATTTCTGAGACTAAAGTCTGGTTTAAATACCCAGGGGTGTGGAGATTGCTTCAAAAGCACCCCGGCTTAAACTTTGTATGGCAGCCTCATAGGTCGAGTTAGCTTTATACGCCTCGATTTTGGATACCGAATCAACCTAGTCTGTCACTCTGTTGGAGAATAGGGAAAGTTACAAACATGTTAGGGAGAAAAGTAGTGCCAGTGGTTTTCGCGTGAAGATTATACTTTTGTTTATCATTTAAATGTTTTCGAAGTGGTATATTTATTTCAGATATGCAATGAAGGTAAAAATGGTTTGAAGTTTTTGGGTTGTAATTAGGTTTAAAAAAAAAATCTGCACGTGCGGCATAACTCACTGCACGTGCGGCACAAATCTTGGTCCCTTTGTTCACTACTGTTTTATATGCAAGTGCGAGGGGTTGTGCGGCTTGTGTCGCTGCACGTGCGGCACGTTGAAATTGAAAAAAAAAATGTCTTTATTAATTTTTTTTAATGTATGTTATTTATTTTATTTTTTTATTATTGCTCTTCCTAAAAAAAAAAAAAAAAAAAAAAAGGATAATGAGAACCGCATGTGGTGAACCAAGTGAGCAGCGTTGTGCTTTGATATTCTTATTCTCATGTTGGTTCCATGGGTATGTGTGTATTTGCTTTTGGTGTGTGCAAGACATGAGTAGACTACTATATCCACTCGGGCCTCCAAAAAGGCCAGAGGTTCATCCTCCTCGGCACCACCACCGGCACTGCCAGATTTTCAGTAGTCACCTACTATCTTTTGCTTTGTGTTCTTTATTTATTTATCTTTATTTTTATTTTTATTTATTTTTAAACAAATATATATATATATATATATATATATATATATCGTGTTCATATTTGCCTAGCTGAAGGTGCACCCACAATGTCTGGTAATATTCTATTTCTTTCTCATTTACTTCGCATTTGCTTCGATTGTGAACAATGTCATATTCAAGTTGGGGGATGAAGTTATTTTCTTTTGTGTACTTCTACTTGGCTCCTAATTCATAATTCATGTTTATACTCGCTTCACTTGATTGCACTACTTCACTTGATGTTGTCTTGTTGCTAGTGAGGTGGTGATATAAGCATATGTTAATTGGGGAACATAGTAGACTTGTATGAAAAGGGTTTATTGGGTAAAGACTAACATGTGATGTTTGCACTAGGATAGTTGCTTGTGATTGTGGTATTAGTATACTTATCATGAGTATGCCTTGATTCACATGAACACACTATCATAGCGGTGACCTCTCTATTATAATTCCTGGTGTACGTCATTGATAATTGCAAGGTGTAGCTTGACTTTTTTCGCGCCCCCTTTCGGAAGGTTTGAAAGAAAGCCCTATAGTTCGGACTCCTGTGGTTCTGAATCTAATCTCACAAGTGTAATGTAAAATTGATAAAAACCAAAAAGTCCGAATCCGACAAATCTTTTGAAAAATTAATTTTGAATCAAATTGCCAAAAATGGACTGCTTTGCCAGATATAGAGTCGCCACCTAAATATTTTATTTTTTTGGGAAATTTAGGAAACCCATGACTCGTGCCAAAGGCCACGTGTCCGTCATCACCAAAGTTGCCTCGGCTCGGGAACTTAGGTACGAGAGGGGAATGCCATGAATTGAGCACCCCCACTCGCCTGATCAAAGATTGGCCTCTACTAATTATGATATGATTTTTATGTACATTATGTGCTCTTGTTCCAGTTATTAAGGTAGCATTACTATGTGATGCGTACAAGTAAGTATAGACTAGTTTGCTCAAGTTGGAACAATTCAAATTCATGTTTGTTTTGGGAAAAGGGTTTGAATTTGCCACTTCAAGTGGGCTTTAAAGTTTGCGAATTTGCCACTCAACAAAGTAAACTTCAAACTGTGGATTTGCCACTAGACATAGTGGGCTTAAAACGTACATTTATTGAATCGTTCCAATTCAAGCAACAAGCCTTCATCCACAGGCATTCAAGCATTTTATCAAGTAAGCACTTAGCCTCATGCTAAATATGCTAGTCATGGCAATCACTCTTACTCATGCAAGTATGCTAAAGCACTAAAAACTCATCTAGTACTCCAAGCTAAGATAAAACAAAAGAGTTAGAAAAATATGCATGATTTCTAACTATGCCAAATGTCTAATGCAACGCATGCAACTAAAATAGGCTCGGCTACTGATATGGCATATGAAGCAATTCGATAACATGTGGTCTAAGAACGTATTTAAAGAAGTATTGAAATGACAATGCGGTTTGAATAATGCACCGAGCCTCGGTGTGTGCAAGATAAGATGAATGGATGCAAGCACACTACTACAAATATAGATAAAGATCACACTTTTTTGGTGTGATGTATGTTTTTTAATCACACCTTTTAAGTTTTATTAAAGTGTGGTCTTTAAGAGTGTGATTAAAAATGGTCATTTTTAATCACACTTTTTAAGTGTCATTAAAAAATGCTTTCATCACATCTTTTAAGTGTGATTAATAATATTTAGATCACACTTTTTAAGTGTGGTTAAAAACATTTACATCACACCTTTTAAGTGTGATTAAAAATATTTAGATCACACCTTTTAAGTGTGGTTAAAAACTTTAGATCACACCTTTTAAGTATGATTAAAAATATTTACATCACACCTTTTAAGTGTGGTTAAAAACATTTAGATCACACCTTTTAAGTGTGATTAAAAACTTTAGTTCACACCTTTTAAGTGTGATTAAAAACTTTAGATCACACTTAAAAACATTTAGATCACACCTTTTAAGTGTGATTAATAACTAATAAAACCTGTGATAAATTTTTTTTTTGGACATATTTAAAGAATAATCAATATTATTTTTGCACGCGCATTTGAATAATGTAATACACACTATATACTATATTTTGAATTACAACCATATATTGAATGAAATAACATCATATATTTCATAAATGAAAGTTAAATGTTTAAAAGTATATACAAAGAAATTAATAAATAAAAAATTAACTGTGATTACATACATTAAAAAATAAAAATAAAAACTTGAAAAAAGTAAGTTCTTGAATTCTTTGACCATATTTTGCATCTCTCCAAGAAATTTTTGACCTGAAAAATAAAAAACAAATTAATTTAAAAACTGCTAAAAGCATATGAATAAACTTACTAATTAATTTATAAACTTACATTTAGATCATACCAAAAATAATGTAATTTATCCAGTTGTTAAACTGCCCCCAATCCTTTCCCCACAACCACCAAAAATGACATAATTATTTTGATTCTCCACACAAATATCAGTAAAACAGCACCACAAAAGAAGACAATATGCAACAATGCAGAAAGGATCACATAAATGATAAAATGGAGTATTATATGGACAATCAAAATCATATGATATCAACATATAACTCACTAAAAACTATAAAACAAATAAGGATCAATAAAGCTTATTGGTCTTAAAAGCATAAACCACATAGCCTGAATAATTACAAATTGGTATGGGAGCAATCCAAGTAGAGGAAATAATAAGAGCCCAGCACACTAAATTAAAAAGAAACAACTTGCATACAACCCCCTTATCTAAACCTTCAGCTCCCTAATTTAATAACTTGAGATGAAGCACATCTTTATAGGAATAGGATCAGCCACAGATAGATACTTTAAAGATTGTAACTGTCAAAAATACAAGAATTATATGATTTTCAACCATGACAAAATACTCTATTGAAACAACAAATTCCCCACAATTAAAGTCTGTCCATGTAAGTGACAAACAATAACAGGTCCTCACTATCCAGCACTTCTCTCTGTGCATGTCAATGAAATCCATCACATACAACATATAAAAGCAATTCGCAAAAATTGAAGTAGGAGACTTGTAATTATCAATTCATTCAATTAGTATATCTTAACTCTTATATGAACCCAATTTTCTGTTGGACCATGACATTATTTGCTAAAATCATATTTTTTTAGGCAGAAAAAGTAGCTCATACGGATCTCATCAACGATATCATATCTTAGATTCTGTACCATGCACCTCAAATACAACTTAGGCCCATTTGTGAAACCAACTTTGGAAGTATACCAATGCCAAGAATTAACAATTATCTTGCTATGTTTTAACAGTCTTAGACCATGCAACCTTGCCCTTCAGTGGGGGCAGGATGGTTAAAATAGTATCCAAATTCACATGTTTTGAGTTCCTATGTGTAGACGCGCCCGTGGGCTTCGCTCTACAGTTCGGACTCCCTTTTGTCACGGTTCTAAATCTGAACCAAAGAGTCCAAATCCGGCAAATCGTTTTGAGAAAATAGATTTTTGAAAGAAGTGCCAAACATGGACTGCTTTGCCAGATACAGAGTTGCCACCTAAATATTTTATTTTGGGAAATTTAGGAAACCCTGACTCGGTGCCAAAGGCCACGTGTCCGTCATCACCAAAGTTGCCTTGGCTCGGGAACTTGGGTACGATTGGGGAAGGTCAGCTATGAGCACCCCCTCTCGCCCGGTCCGAAGACCGGCCTCTACTAACCATGATATCCATTTTTGAAAACGTTATGTGTTCTTATTTCGGTTATTTGCCTAGAATTACTATGTTATGCGCACAGCAAACAAGTATAGACCGAATCGCCCAAATTGGAACAAAACATTTCATGTTTGTTTTGAAATTGGTTTGCTACTCGTAAGTAGGCTAAAATGTAGATTTTGCCACCCTTAAGTGGGCTTTAGAAAAGATGGTTTTGCCACTATCTGGTGGGCTGAAAACTCTCAGTTTTAATGCATTATTCCAATTTAGGTAATTTGACCTCCATCCACAGGCATTCAAGCAGTTATATCACATAAGCAGCTAGCCTCATGGTATTTATGCTATCATGGCAACATTCACACACATGCGAGGATGCTAAAGCGAAAGAACTTACAGAGTACTCCAAGCCAAAACAGAAACCAGTTAGTAATCATATGCATGATCCTAGTTCATGTTAAGGTGGCTAATGCAACGCATGTAGGATGCAACTACAATAGGCCCAGCTATCTTAAAGATGGCGTGTGAAATGCTGCAATTAACAAGTACTCAATTTGGAATTGAAATACAAGTGCAGTTAGCATGATGTGCCGAGCCCGATGCATGTAAGACAAATGTATGGATACACGCATGCATAGCATAAGGTATGCTAATTTAAATATGCCCTAATACTAACCATCAAAGACAAGTAAGTAAAAGGGAGAAAGAAGTGGGGGTTGGAAGACATGCACACACGCACCCACACTTATTACAAATTCGCCCTCGCTCGGAGGGACCAAAAGAATAATACAAATTAATTAACCTACCAGCTAATTAATTATTACAGACCACCTAATTAATTAAGCAAATTAACTAAGCTAAGAAAGCAGTAAAGGCCTCGGGAAGAGGGTCCAATGCATGCGTGTTCGGGTTTGCTCGGAAATCCACCGCCATGCACAAGTTTGCCTCTGTTTTCCCTGCTCTGCTCCTCTGAAAATTGCACAATTACCAAGGTATGCTCCATGGACACTGTGGAACACCATCGGCTGAGAGGAATAGCCACCGGCCAAGGGAAATGGTTATCGGCCACAAATTAAGCCATCAACCACTGATGGATGGCCGGTCGGCACTGGAGATGGCCGGCCGGCCAAGTCTTCCTGCAGAACTTGTTTTGACAGCAGCAGAGGGCAAAACAAGGCATGGCAATGCATTTCAAGCAAATGTGTGCACCGACACATCCCTTATCATGTTTGTGACTCAAAGGGGTATGTTCTTTGATTCTCGGACCACCAATCGCGCATTTTAATGCATGATGGCCCAAGAAACCAAGTTGTGCATTTTGATTTCAAATGACATGCAAACCAAATAAACACATAAAGCCCAACCTCTATCATACTCAATTCAAGAGGCAAAGCATGCATGCTCTATACAATGCAACCTAGGATGGAGGCTAAGTGTGCAAATGTGCAATGTGTCAAACATGCAAAATGCAATGTAACAAACATGGAACAAGGCCAAATCAAGCACGCAACAACATGCTAGGATGGTCTTGAACCAAAGTGGACAGCCCTTAAGTAGGCTCAAAACAGTGGCCAAAATGATGCAACAAAAGCATGAAAACACACACACAAGCATGCATGCACAAGGGCCTAAACATGGAGCACAAGATGACAACCTTATAAACTATTAAAGGAGCATCAAATGCAAGCATACAAGCATACCATGAGGACTGAAATGACATGATAAGTGGTTCCAAACCAATGAAATGAAGCAAGTAAAGCATGCTAGAGGGGTAAATACTCAAGGCATACAAGAGAGGTTGCATGGTAGCTATACAAAGCAAGCCCTAGATGGCCTAAGCAACCAAAAACAAACCTTAAGAATGCCAAAATATGCATAAAAGCTTCACAAAGCTAAGCCAAAATCATGCTAGAAACAAGGCTCAAAGCACAAAGCATGTTAAGGCAATTTCATGGCATTACAAGACAAGTATGCTAAGCATGCATGGGGTGTCTAAACCAAGTAAAAACAGAGGTAATACATGGAAAAATACTACCAAATAACACTTAAGACATGGCCAACATGCACTTAAAAATGGTGCTCACACATGAGGCTAAAATGGGACTTTTTGAGGACAACAAGGAGAGGGGGTGGCCCTCTCCTTCTTAGGACCTTAAACCACCATCCTCGCCACTGAAATCCCTCAAGATTTCAGTGGTGAGGAGGCCCAAACAAGGTGGTCCCGAAGTTCACCAAAAATAGCACAAAATGGGGCCAAACAAGGCCTAAGAGGGGGTAAACGACCCCAAACAGAAAAGTGACCTTAATGAAGTATCTTAAACACAAAAAAACAGAACTTTTTTATGTTATACACAAAGCTCAAAACAGCAAGAAAGATAGGCTAAAAGCTTGTGCAAAAATGGGGAATAAAAGAGGGTTAGATGCTCACCCTTGTAGACCAACGTAGACAGCAGCCTTTGGTCCCAAAAATCAGTTCCTTAGCCTCTGAAAATGGCCTCCAAGAAGCTTAGATGGATGATGGAGAGGTGTGGTTGAGAGGTGGTGTGCAAAGGGGCCAAGAACTATGGACTTTGGAGCTTGGAATGTAGAGATATGGAGGGAAGTGTATGGTTTTTGCCTTAGACAAATTTCTTGGAACCTCTTGAATGGAAGGAGAGGCTTTCTATTTATAGAGAAGATGGAGGTTTGAAGCTTCTAAGAGAAGCTAAGCAAAAAAGGGTCAAGGGGGTCAAGCTTCTCTTAGAAGCTTGGAGCAAAAGGGCCAAGAAGGCCAAGCTTCTTGGAGAAGCTAGACAAAAGAGCCAAGCTTCTTGGAGAAGCTAGGCAAAAGGTTCAAGAGGTGCAAGCTTCTCTTGGAAGCTAGAAAGGTGCAAGCTTCTCCAAGAAGCTAACAAGGTTCAAGCTTCTTGGAGAAGCTAAAAAGGTCAAGCTTCTTAGAGAAGCTAAAATGGTTCAAGTTTCTTGGAGAAGCTAAAAAGGGTCAAGCTTTTTGGAGAAGCTAGAACCAAGGTTCAAAAGGTTCAAGAGGTTCAAGCTTCCTCAAGAAGCTATCGCTAAGGGTTCAAAAGGTTCAAGCTTCCTCAAGAAGCTAAAACAGGGGGTTCAAAAGGGTCAAGCCTCCCCAAGAAGAGGTCTCGGCCAGAAAAAGAGTCAATCGGCCAAATAAAGATGGCCGACCGACCAAACAGAGTGCCGACCGGCCAAATATATGGCCGATGGCAACAAAACACTGGCCGGTGGCCTCTAGCCATGGCCGGTGATGTGTGGGGATGTCTCACAAGCCATTCCCTGCCCTTCAAAAGCAAAATACAAGTGTTTGGTGCAAAACCAAACACAAAACAGTCTAGTCGGGAGATCCTGAGGCAAGGCGCGTAGCCGAGACCTCCGGGAACTCGAGACGAACACAAACATGGACAATCACCGAATGTTCAAACGGTGACGTCCAAGTCTTGAGGACGGTCAAAAATGGGGTGTCTACACTATGCTGCCTTGACAAATTCACACTGCAGTTATGATGTGGTCAAATAGCTATAAATCTGGATGATTTGTTATGACATCAATTGGTCCAACAGTTTAAAGTATAGAAATACTGAAGCTCAAATTCCAGCAAAGTTATAGTTTGCTTTTGAATTTGAGCCCTATCAAATTCTCGTCAGATCAATACAGCCAGTGCCTAGCCTTAACGCTGAACAGATTTTAGGTAGGCATGCCAAACCAGCCATTTAAATAACTTATCTCAAATGAAGAAAAATAGACATTCAAAGACTTTAATATATATATATATATATATATATATATCTAGAACTTATTATTTATGTTAATTTTCAGTTCAATGAGTTAAGGAGGCAACCTGAATCAAAATGCAGCCCACCCAAAAAAAAAGGTCACATGCTTACTTCAGGCAGTTCTGCAGGTATAAAATAGTATTGCCAGCTAAACATAAATTCAATCCCACAATAGGTACTGCTACTGCCATTTACATAAATCTAGTACATCACAAAAGTGACCAAAATGGCAATTGGGCTTCATTGTTCAAGGCCTACACAAAATGCATTTACACCCAAAAGGTTGAAATAATGAACTAGCATAAATGACCTTACCTTTTTGTCAGCAGAGTACTTAGTGCATTTGAAATAAAACCTGAATATTTGGATCCCCAAGTATGTCTGCAAATAGTTTTAACATTTCAGTCAGTTCACTGAACAATAGTAATACATATATCATAATCAAAGTCTGAAAAGGATGTATTTTACCGATCATAGAAACAAGGATAAATAGAGTGAAGATAACAATATTATAACCATAACAAGGGTATCCATCTTTCAAACAGCATAATGTTGAAATTTCATCCAATGTCACCTCATGCTGTTACATAGAATATGTTCAGTCAGGACATCATTTCATCAGGTTAATCCCTATATGAAAGTAGAAAAGATAAGGTAGATGGTAAAAATCTGGCATCTAGAACAGTAGTAGATTTGTAGTGACAGTACTGGGGGTACATTGAATCCACATAAAAATATGGTTGCTCTACTTAGAAAGTGTCTCTAGATTTATGATCAATAGTTGCCTTCTTACACAACTTGTGTTAATCCTCTAACCTTAATTGGAGACATCTACCATTTGTCACTAGTTAGGAAATTCACAACATGTTGGGCAACATCCAGTAATGCCAATGCAATGAATATACATGAAAATCCTGAAATGAAGCATCATGAAGGGCCCGAGCAGCTGCCATACTGGCAAAGCCACCACCCATGACAATGACTGAGGGTGAGGCACCATGTCTCCTCTCAACATTTGAATAGCAAGGAACTACAAAAAATACAGGCAAGAAATAACTAGGCAGAGGCAATTAAAAAAAATAAGATAAATCTTCAAAATTCACTCTAACAGACTCCCTACCTACATGTAAGACAGAATTAAAAAAATAAGTCCCTATTTTTTTATAAAAAAAAAATTAAGTATTTTCCCTACTATAGAAAAAGTTTAAAAAACATTATCGGAGATACTGTTATGCTCTTCGAATGTAGAGAGTTTGCAGTGGATGAATCAAAATAACATACTTTCAAAGAATGTTGGAGGACTACAACTGAATCAATGCTAGCCAAAATTCCTAATTTAAGCTTTTTTAAAGAATCTGTTAGAGATGCTCTTATGCTATTTTTAATAACTACTATAATTTTTTTGTAAATTTAAATAAAATCATAATTTCATAAATGAACAAGATTAGTAATAGCATGAGACTACTCATACTATGTTAATTAGAGAAATATAACATGAGATAAAGTGAGAGAATCATTTTTTAACTCCCATGAAATTGTTCATACTCCTCAAAACCAATTAAACAATGTAAAAACAATTTCAAGGGGACATGTGGGCCCACATTTCTCCTCTAATCCGACCAAAGGTATAATTCTACATCCAAGTTAAATATCATACATGATGAAACAAATCTTTCACATTTAGATTCTCTCCATTACGTAGTTGAATGAAGATTATCCATTTCAATATATAAGGTTATAACACATCAATAGTTTGTAACCCTCTCACAAAATTTAAACTAGATATTCCATTGAATTAGAGAGAATACTATCCTTTATATACCAAGTCTTTGCATGTAGGCTCCAAAATTCTGGCTAGCTATAGGCAGCTTTTCTCTCCTATGTTTTGAACATCTTCTATCTACTCTCTAGCATCAAATGACCTGCAAAAGAAAGCAACGACAAATTGACAATGATAACTGATAAGCATCATAAAAATTGATTTAAAACTCACTGTCCCATTAATTATCCTTAGTGGTTCATCTTACCAAAATCCACCAAGTCAGAAAAGTTTTACAATTTGTTTTCTAGTGATTTGTTCTTTTGATGATTAATATTCCAAAACAAGAAGTGTATAAAACAAATCAGTAATGTGTTTTGTGATTTTTCTTATCCAAAAATATAATTTAAAATAAAAACAGAAACAATGTTTTAGAAAGTACATTCAAACAAGCACAAAGACAGAAATCAGCCACGCAAACATAATCACAATCTCAAATCAAAAAAAAAAAAAAAAAAAATCCATTTTCAAGTCAACAACAATACAAGATCTAAATCGAACTCAATCAGAAATAAAAAATAATAGTTGAAATTATTACCGCTTTGCGCAATTTCTTGATCAAAGCCATCGGCATCCTCTTGAGGCCTCTTTGGAACCTTTTCATTGTATAAAAATAGATCAATCAGAGCCACTTCCAGAGTACAACAATACATAAAATACATATATATATATATGTACACATGTATCTATGTGCACAATCACAAACTCAAAATTCTACCTTCTGCGAGCTCGAGCGGTGAAGAGCTTGACGAGGTCATCGGTGGACATGTCAAGGAGAGCATCCAAATCGACACCCCTGAAGCTGAACTTCTTAAACGTCCTCTTCTTTGGCTGTCCTGTAGCCACCTCTGTTTCGATTTCCGCCTAACAAAGAAAGAGAAATACATATAGAAAGATAAGTGTTAACAGATGGATTAAAAGAGAGAAACTGTGTTGCAGATTGGAGGATGGATGTGAACTCACCATGGCTGTAGAGAGAGAGAGAATCAGCAAACCCTAATCTGAAGAAGTTTGATGCGTCGCGGCTAGGGTTTTGAGAAGACGACTGTGTGTGTGTATTTATAGGGTAACGCTGAAATGGAGGAAAAAAATGGTTTCAGAGAAGGGCCTGTGTGTATATATATAATTACACTTATTTAAAAAGGGTGATTAAAAAGTAGTAATGTTTATATAATCATATTTTAATTAAAATGTGTGATTAAAAAATATATATAATCACATTTATTTAAAAAGTGTGATTAAAAAGTAGTAGTGTATATATAATCACACTTTAATTAGAAGATGTGATTAAAAAATATATAAATAATCACACTTTAATTAGAATGTGTGATTAAAAAATATATATATAATCACACTTATTTAAAAAGTGTGATTAAAAAGTAGTAGTGTATATATAATCACACTTTAATTAGAAGGTGTGATTAAAAAATATATAAATAATCACACTTTAATTAGAATGTGTGATTAAAAAATATATATATAATCACACTTGTTTAAAAAGTGTGATTAAAAAGTAGTAGTGTATATATAATCACACTTTAATTAGAAGGTGTGATTAAAAAATATATATATAATCACACTTAATTGAAAAGTGACATAAAAAATAAATATTATCACACTCAATCAAATTAAGTGTGATTAAAATATCAATCTAATTTTTTTTTATCACACTTCCAATAAAAGTGAGATCTTTTTTTTTTGTCAAAGTGTGATCTTTAACTCTTTTTGTAGTAGTGGCATAAAGTATGCTAATTGAAACATGTCCCTAATCTAACTATCAAAAGCGATTAAATAAAAAGGAGAAAGACGTGGTGTTGGAAGACATACACATTATTACATTACGCTCTCACGAAGGAGAGTCCAAATGAATAAAAGCTAACTATCTAGCTAAACTAAGCTAATTAAGCTAATTATTACAAAACCGGATAAATAGCTAAACTAATTTAACTAATTATTACAATACTTGAACTAATTAGTTAACTAACTAATTGAATAATTACAACACAAATTAATTAGCTACAACTAACTAATTAAAGAGTACAACACAAACTAAGTAAATTACTAAATAGGCTAATCATAGGCTAATTAATTAAACTAATCAACTAGATAACTCGTCTCGGGAAGCGAGAGAGGCCCATGCATGCTCGGTTTCCACCCGAAGAACATCCGCTGTCTGCCCTTAAAAGCCTCTGTTTGCACAACATCGCACTATTTCTTTCTCCAGATCAACTCTGCCATGCCTCATAAGCACACTGCTCAAAATTCGTTGGTGGCTGGCCGGCCGGCCATCACTGAGGGGTTGCTGTCCAACATTGATGGCCTGCCGGCCAGTAGCAGTGGCCGACCGGCCACTGATGACACACCTTTCCTTACTGCAATAGAGAGCAAACAAGGCAAAGAGAGGGTATTCTCACAGGTTGTTTGTACTCTGTATCCCTCCTTATCATCAAAACAATCTCAAATGAGTGATGCACTTGGTTCCAAAACCACCAATCAAGCAATTTCATTGCCTGATGGCCAAAGAACCAAGATGTACAAATTAATGAATGCACAAACAAGACTCAACAACCATCACCCTATCATGCAAGATTAAGGGCAATGGAGACGTTGGAAAGTTGGCACATTTCATCACTTTGAGTATGAAATGCCCCAATGTTCCTTGTGTTCAATTAACGTCCGATTAAACATATGCAACACAAACAAATGCTTACCTTACACAATTTTACTTGCCACTTTTATTTACTCATTTTAATTACCAATCATTACTTAATCAATTAAGTCCATTGGTGAGAGTTTTCTAAAGTGAAAGAAGTGTCAACCAAGGGGTGGTTTAAGGCATGAAAGAAGTTTCATGCCGTTTGTAATGAACCCTCAAAAGAGGATTAAACCATTAAGCATGTACCTCAATCTCAAGTTTAAAGAATCCCAAGTTTGAAACAACCGTCAAAGCAAATAAAGAGTGAAGAAATGAGGGAGGTTACAGAGCTTTAGGTGCTGATATGAAATGCAAAATAACATCAAAACATGCAATTAACTTAAACAAGGGGTGTCTAATGGCCTAAAACACCAAGCTTGTGAGGACCTTTACACTATAACCATTCAAAACAAGACTTAACTGACCTAAATAGCCCAAAACAGAGCTAAAGCAGTCTAAAACAAGGGCAAAAACATGCTGGAATATAGCTACAAAAAGCTAGAAAATGATGCTAACACATGGAGTTAACTAGGCTAGCAAACAAGACATAAGGAGGGGAGGCTAACCCCTCTAATTTTGGACTTCAAAACATTTTTTTTGCCACTGAAAATACTCTGAAATTCAGTGGTTAAAGGCCCAAAAAAGGTTGGTTTGAAAGTGGGAAACAAAGGTGCAAAAGCCTTAGAAGCAAGAAATAAAGAAGGGTGAGACACCCCCTAACCTTAAATGGCTTAATACACCAATTTCAGCCCATTAAAATAGAGATTTTTACAGCTCAAAAAAGGCCCAAAAACAGTGGGAAAAGGTAGAGAAACAAGTGTACTAAAACAAGTTAAAAGACAAATGTTATACCTTTTGAAGACAAGCACAACTTTAGGCACAAATACAAGTCAAAACCACATTCAAGAGCTCCAAGAAGACCTTAAGGGACCTCAGCTCAAAGGTGATCAATTTTGGTTAAGGATGTATATGCAAAAGAGTGATATAACTAGGCAAGTATGCACAAAATTGCAAGAGAGAGAGAAAGAGAAAGAGAGAGATATTTTGGTCCCAAATTTTCTATTCCTTAAAAATGGGGGAAGACACCCCATATATATAGAAAAACATGCATTTGGCTCAGTTAAATCAGTCCATACACGTGTATGGTGATAAAGCTCATTGTGCCAATAGTTGGAACATCTGTCAAGAAAATATCTGAAAAAAGGCATCAATGGTAGGCAGGCTACATCACTGGCCGACAAGGCACAAAAGGAGGCCGGCAAGGCACTAGAGGTGGCCTGCTGGTCCTAGGATGTTTAGGTTTGAAGAACAGGAGTTTTGGGTGTGAAAAACTAAGGTTTTGGTCCAAAACAAGGCACAAAACGGACACGGTTTTAGGGCTTAAAAACAGGGCACTCCGCTGAGGACTTCGAGCACTCAAAACAAACATATGCAATTACAATCATCGTGTGCACAAATGATGACTTCCAAGTGTTGAGGATGGTCAAAAGTGGGGTGTCTACACTAGGGTTAAAGGAAAGAATAAATGAGTAGCCTTGATTCTCACAAAAAAAAAAAAAAAAAAAAACTTGACTTGTTTGGGTTCGTAGCCTCTTTAACTCGAGTTATTATGCCCATAGGGGTGTCTCTACACCTAGTGTCCGAGAATCGTCTACTTTGGGAGTCATTGACCCAATACTTGCTACATGGGTTAATTAGAAAGCTTAAAGGACCTAAACATTGCACAGTTAAGGAAAGGAAAATGACTTGTTCGGGTTCGTAGCCTTTTCAGCTCAAGTTATTAAGCCCGTAGGGGTATCTTCACACCTAGTACCCTAAAACCGTCGGGTTTGGGAGTCATTGGCCCAATGCTTGTTATATGTATTGATTAGAAAGCTTAATGGATCAGGACATTGCACAGTCTTTCAAAAAAATAAATAATAATAATAATATTAAGAATCTTGGTTGCAAAAGTTTAGTTTTTCTGTATATGTTCGGTGTTATTGTGAGTTACACTAGGCTATTATAGTGGATAGTTAATTAGTTATGAGGATTGCACTTTACATCAATGGTACTAATGATGTGTCTACTAGCATTTACAAGTACATGGAACTTAATTTTTGTAACACTGAATTGCGATTTTGCTCAATAGATTCCTTCATATTTGTCTACTGTGCCTTCAATGACTCATCATGTCTTAATATCACACTGTAGTTGGCACATAAGTTAATTGATAGCCGGAGTAGTGTGATTACTTATTGTTGTTGGGCAGATGTGAATATGTTAGTGTTTGTGGGTATCATTTCTGGAAATCCTCACGAGACTATACTCGTCCACTTGGGGCAACTTTGTGGTTTAAAGGCTTGTTACATATGCTAAATGCAATCATGATTTCTACGAAAGTGGCTTAGAGTATTTTATTTTTCTTATTTCTATTGTTTTGCTCTAGGACTACCAAAATGTAAGTTGGGAGATGTGATGTAGACCAAAAAGTACCACATTGAGGCCACTTAAGTTACATTTATAGTCTTTGAATTTTTTTTTGTTTGGTAAAGATGATGTATTTTGTGCACTTGTATAGATTTGGCAGACAACACGCAAATTCAAGCAAAAAGTAGCACAAAAGCAGATTCTCCGTGTGAGTAATGAAAATCCTCGGCTTGCCACCTCATTGCACGTGCGGCAAGGATCCACCACATGTGCGGCCCACCGCTCGAGCGGCCCACCTACGGTTACATGCGTAGAAATTTCAGTCTGTTCTACTGGGAATAAAAGGAAGAAAAGAGGCTGCTCTTAGGGTTCGAAAATATTTTAGAGAAAAGGGAGAGAGAGGCTAGGGTTTGGAAGAAAAAGAACTTGAGGTTTGAAGAATGTCTCCCATGGTGGGTTCTTCTTCCTCCACCTCTTTCCACTCCTCCATGAGTGGATAGGATATTATTTCTAGGGTTTTGATGAAACTTTAGCCATGTAAAAAGATTTTTTTAGGCTTTGATTGTGAAACGGTTTGAATAAATGTATGGATATTTTAGAAATTTATAATAATTTTCCTTTTCATCTTTACAAGTATTTTATTCTCTGTAATTGTTTAATACTTTCCATACATTAGTTTTCTTTGTATTTGTGTTCAAAGTATGAGACGAGTCATGCTACGAGAGACGGGTCATGTTGCTACTATAGTTTAGAGCAAACGACTCATGTTACTTGGGATGATTCGTGTCTGTACATTGAATGCAACGATCCTCTTGATCAATGTTTCAAACTTGTAGTTGTGAAATATTGGGTAATTCAAACCGGTTTGCAATTGATGGCCGATGTTAAGTTTTATTTATGTGGTTAGTGGTGAATTCTTTGCCTTAGGATTTTTCCAAAAATCAATATTTCAAACTCTACTTTTAATTGTCAATTCAATTTTTCAATTTCATTTAATTCTTATTTAGTCATGATATCCCTCAATGTTTTATCAAAATTAATTTAGGAATTTAATAATTAAATTAGCTTAATTTCCTGTTTGTTCCTGTGGATTGATACCCTAAGAAATTTGATATAATTTAATGTTTATTTTTAGTGTGTGAAACGACCCATTATGGAACATGCAGTGTTTAACTTATACACATTTTTCCATAACCATTTGGTTTATGTGTTTCAGGACACCATCGCTTTTCTCTGAAAGATGACGGTTGGAGCTAATGCAAGAAGGTCTGGAGCAGCCGAAAGGAAAGGAGGATCCATGAACTTGTGAGATAGAAAATCATTGAATGAGTTTGAATTCTTGTAGTGGACATACAGAGCAAAATTAGCTAGTCTTGATTTTTTTTAATTATGTCGTGAGATATAAAATTCCTTGAGATGGATATCTGCAAATGCTAGTTATTTGTAATTCTTCAAAATACAAACATGTTTGAAAAACCGAACTTACTGTTAATGTAATGATAATTCTCTATAAATAAAGTTTAAAGGCATGTATACATGCTTGTGTTTGAATATACATCTATATATATATATATAATATTGTAACAAGCCCGCGGGGGACCTCGCTACAGCTCGGACTCGATTTGTGTCACGGTTCGTAATCTGAACCAAAGAGTCCAAATCCGGCAAATCGTTTTGAGAAAACAGATTTTTGAAAGAAATGCCAAACATGGACTGCTTTGCCAGATACAGAGTCGCCACCTAAATATTTTATTTTGGGAAATTTAGGAAACCCTGAATCGGTGCCAAAGGCCACGTGTCCGTCATCACCAAAGTTGCCTCGGCTCGGGAACTTGGGTACGATTGGGGAAGGTCAGCTATGAGCACCCCCTCTCGCCCGGTCCGAAGACCGGCCTCTACTAACCATGATATCCATTTTTGAAAACGTTATGTGTTCTTATTCCGGTTATTTGCCTAGAATTACTATGTTATGCGCACAGCAAACAAGTATAGACCGAATCGCCCAAATTGGAACAAAACATTTCATGTTTGTTTTGAAAATGGTTTGCTACTCGTAAGTAGGCTAAAATGCAGATTTTGCCACCCTTAAGTGGGCTTTGGAAAAGATGGTTTTGCCACTATCTGGTGGGCTTAAAACTCACAGTTTTAATGCATTATCCCAATTTAAGCAATTCGACCTCCATCCACAGGCATTCAAGCAGTTATATCACATAAGCAGCTAGCCTCATGGTAATCATGCAATCATGGCAACACTCACACGCATGCGGTATGCTAAAGCATAAAAGCTTACCTAGTACTCCAAGCCAAAATAGAAACTAGTTAGTAATCACATGCATGATCCTAGTTCATGTTAAGATGGCTAATGCAACACAGGCAAGATGCGACTAGAATAGGCTCGGCTAATCTAATCTAAGATGGCATATGAGATGCTACAAATAACATGTATTCAACTTGGAATTGAAATACAGTGCAGTTAGCATGATGCGCCGAGCCCGGTGCATGTAAGACAAATGTATGAATGCACGCATGCATAGCATAAGGTATGCTAATTAAAATATGCCCTAATACTAACCATCAAAAGCAGGTAAGTAAATGGGAGAAAAAAGTGGGGGTTGGAAGACATGCACACACGCACCCACACTTATTACAAATTCGCCCTCGCTCGGAGGGACCAAAAGAATAATACAAATTAATTAACCTACCAGCTAATTAATTATTACAGACCACCTAATTAATTAAGCAAATTAACTAAGCTAAGAAAGCAGTAAAGGCCTCGGGAAGAGGGTCCAATGCATGCGTGTTCGGGTTTGCTCGGAAATCCACCGCCATGCACAAGTTTGCCTCTGTTTTCCCTGCTCTGCTCCTCTGAAAATTGCACAATTACCAAGGTATGCTCCATGGACACTGTGGAACACCATCGGCTGAGAGGAATAGCCACCGGCCAAGGGAAATGGTTATCGGCCACAAATTAAGCCATCGGCCACTGATGGATGGCCGGTCGGCACTGGAGATGGCCGGCCGGCCAAGTCTTTCTGCAGAACCTGTTTTGACAGCAGCAGAGGGCAAAACAAGGCATGGCAATGCATTTCAAGCAAATGTGTGCACCGACACATCCCTTATCATGTTTGTGACTCAAAGGGGTATGTTCTTTGATTCTCGGACCACCAATCGCGCATTTCAATGCATGATGGCCCAAGAAACCAAGTTGTGCATTTTGATTTCAAATGACATGCAAACCAAATAAACACATAAAGCCCAACCTCTATCATACTCAATTCAAGAGGCAAAGCATGCATGCTCTATACAATGCAACCTAGGCATGGAGGCTAAGTGTGCAAATGTGCAATGTGTCAAACATGCAAAATGCAATGTAACAAACATGGAACAAGGCCAAATATGCAACAACATAGAAGGCAAGCACGCAACAACATGCTAGGATGGTCTTGAACCAAAGTGGACAGCCCTCAAGTAGGCTCAAAACAGTGGCCAAAATGATGTAACAAAAGCATGAAAACACACACACAAGCATGCATGCACAAGGGCCTAAACATGGAGCACAAGATGACAACCTTATAAACTATTAAAGGAGCATCAAATGCAAGCATACAAGCATACCATGAGGACTGAAATGACATGATAAGTGGTTCCAAACCAATGAAATGAAGCAAGTAAAGCATGCTAGAGGGGTCAATACTCAAGGCATACAAAAGAGATTGCATGGTAGCTATACAAAGCAAGCCCTAGATGACCTAAGCAACCAAAAACAGACCTTAAGCATGCCAAAATATGCATAAAAGCTTCACAAAGCTAAGCCAAAATCATGCTAGAAACAAGGCTCAAAGCACAAAGCATGTTAAGGCAATTTCATAGCATTACAAGACAAGTATGCTAAGCATGCATGGGGTGTCTAAACCAAGTAAAAACAGAGGTAATACATGGAAAAATACTACCAAATAACACTTAAGACATGACCAACATGCACTTAAAAATGGTGCTCACACATGAGGCTAAAATGGGACTTTTTGAGGACAACAAGGAGAGGGGGTGGCCCTCTCCTTCTTAGGACCTTAAACCACCATCCTCGCCACTGAAATCCCTCAAGATTTCAGTGGTGAGGAGGCCCAAACAAGGTGGTCCCAAAGTTCACCAAAAATAGCACAAAATGGGGCCAAACAAGGCCTAAGAGGGGGTAAACGACCCCAAACAAAAAAGTGACCTTAATGAAGTATCTTAAACACAAAAAAACAGAACTTTTTTATGTTATACACAAAGCTCAAAACAGCAAGCAAGATAGGCTAAAAGCTTGTGCAAAAACGGGGAATAAAAGAGAGTTAGATGCTCACCCTTGTAGACCAACGTGGACAGCAGCCTTTGGTCCCAAAAATCAGTTCCTTAGCCTCTGAAAATGGCCTCCAAGAAGCTTAGATGGATTATGGAGAGGTGTGGTTGAGAGGTGGTGTGCAAAGGGGCCAAGAACTATGGACTTTGGAGCTTGGAATGTAGAGATATGGAGGGAAGTGTATGGTTTTTGTCTTAGACAAATTTCTTGGAACCTCTTGAATGGAAGGAGAGGCTTTCTATTTATAGAGAAGATGGAGGTAGAAGCTAAGCAAAAAAGGGTCAAGGGGGGGTCAAGCTTCTCTTGGAAGCTTGGAGCAAAAGGGCCAAGAAGGCCAAGCTTCTTGGAGAAGCTAGACAAAAGAGCCAAGGTTCTTGGAGAAGCTAGGCAAAAGGTTCAAGAGGTGCAAGCTTCTCTTGGAAGCTAAAAAGGTGCAAGCTTCTCCAAGAAGCTAAAAAGGTGCAAGCTTCTTGGAGAAGCTAAAAAGGTGCAAGCTTCCCTAAGAAGCTAAAAAGGTTCAAGCTTCTTGGAGAAGCTAAAAAAACCTAGGGATCAAAAGGGTCAAGCTTCCTCAAGAAGCCAACAACCAAGGGTTCAAAAGGGTCAAGCTTCCTCAAGAAGCTAAACCAGGTGGTTCAAAAGGGTCAAGCTTCCTCAAGAAGCTAAACCAGGGGGTTCAAAAGGGTCAAGCTTCCTCAAGAAGCTAATAACCAAGGGTTCAAAAGGGTCAAGCTTCCTCAAGAAGCTAAACCAGGGGGTTCAAAAGGTTCAAACCCCCCTCAAGAAGAGATCTCGGCCAGAAGAAGAGTTAATCGGCCAAATAAAGATGTCCGACCGACCAAACAGAGTGCCGACCGGCCAAATATATGGCCGATGGCAACAAAACACTGGCCGGTGGCCTCTAGCCATGGCCGGTGATGTGTGGGGACGTCTCACAAGCCATTCCCTGCACTCCAAAAGCAAAACACAAGTGTTTGGTGCAAAACCAAACACAAAACAGTCGAGTTAAGAGATCCTGAGGCAAGGCGCGTAGCCGAGACCTCCGAGAACTCAAAACGAACACGAACATGGATGATCACCGAGTGTTCAAACGGTGACGTCCAAGTCTTGAGGATGGTCAAAAATGGGGTGTCTACAGTTGCCCCTCTTTGACAGAACTCGAAAGTCATAAGAATGACGGGAGTGAATGTCAAAGCCCAGAGACGACTCATTTTTGACAAGACCGAAGACTTGGACAAACGGGCAATATAATCAAAGAGATGTGCCCGCAGGCAGGGGCAAAATGCAACTGACAATGCAAGAAGCCGAACATAACTTATAATGATGCAAAGAAACAGAGGGACGTATCCCGGTGGTTAGGAAGGAAAGAGAAACATAGGGACGTATCCCGGTGTTTCGAAAAGAAATAGAAACGTAGAGACGTATCCCAGTGTTTCGGAAGGAAGAGAAACGTAGGGACGTATCCCGGTGTTTCGAAAAGAAAAAGAAACATAGGGACGTATCCCAGTGTTTCGAAAGGAAGAGAAATGTAGGGACGTATCCCAGAGATTAGGGACGTATCCCAGTGTTTCAGAAAGGTATAAGCATTGGAACGTATTCCAAATACTCTTAATCAAGGAGAGAGAAACATAGGGACGTATCCCAGAGATTAGGGACGTATCCCAAAGGTTAGGGACGTATCCCAAAGGTTAGAAAGGAAGGGGACACATAGGGACGTATCCCGGTGTTTCGGAAAGGCAAGAGAAACCGAGGGACATATCCCGGTGTTTCAGAAAGGAAAGGAGAAACATAGGGACGTATCCCGGTGGTGTTTCGGAAAGAAGGAGAGACATAGGGACGTATCCCGGTGTTTAGGAAAGGTATAAACATTGGAACGTATTCCGAATGCTCTTAACCTAAGAGGGAGAAACATAGGGACGTATCCCAAAGATTAGGGACGTATCCCAGAAATTAGGGACGCATCCCGATGTTTAGGGACGTATCCCAGGGTTTAGCAAGAAATGTGAAACATAGGGACGTATCCCGGTGTTTCGCAAGGAAAGAGAAACATGGGGACGTATCCCGGTGTTCCGCAAGGAAAGAGAAACATCGGGACGTATCCCGGTGTTTCAGAAAGGTATAAGCATTGGAACGTATCCCAAATGCTCTAAACCAGAGGAGGTCTAACCCGTCGCACGCGCGAGGAGAAAGAATGACAATTACAAGTGACAAGGTGCATAACAATGCAAGTAGTGAGCATAACAATGCTAGATAGATGTGCACACTCAATGCAACGAATGAGCATAACAATGCTAGTGAAGTGGGTGCATACCAATGCAATTGGAATGTGCTTGACAACGCATATTTGAAACAAAATGCCGAGTAAGGGAATACAAGCCTTAACAAGACCAATTCAAACATAACCTCCGATTTACCTCTCGGAGGGGTCACAATATATTCAGCTCAAAAACGGGCACACCCTGTTCATATTAGAGAGAGATAACATCTGCTGCTGCTTTAATTGCCATTCTGACTTGAAGCAGGCTTACACTTGGAATAGAGGCACGCTCATTCTTCGAAACACTGACAAGGTCTGAAGAGGTACATCCGGAATACAATCTCAGAATCCACTGAAGGTGAAACACACTTAGATGCTTCGATTTTCCCTCTTTTCTTTTGCTTTGCAGTCTGGAACCCACATAGCTTCAGATAGGTCTTTGTTTTACTGTTCACACTTGTCGGGGGTGAACCCTGCAGTTTTCGAAAGAACAAATTCCTTTTTTGCACAAATGTGGAGAATGGCACAGCACTCTGAGCACACAACAAATCATTTTTGAAATTGAGAAAATGAGTTCTCGACCGGGTATTGAGCCTACAACTGAACACAGCAAAGACTACCCAACAATGGAAAATAAAGGTAACCAATCTAAACACATCTATTGACACTTGAAACGACTCAAAACAAGAATCGAGACAGACAAAATGCAACGAAAGACTCATATGCGCACAGGGAGCCTGTTTCACCGGGTATTATTTCCCACCCTTCCTCATTTGTGATTCTCACATCACTCGGCCCTCAAGCTCGGTTTTTCTCTCAAAACCCTTTTCTCGCTTTTTCTCTCAGCGCACATCTCTCTATTCTTCAATCTCTCATTTTCAATCCCTTTCCTGGGTGGTTGATGGATAAACAGAAAGTTGTGGGCTCTTGCCCCTAGCATTCTGCTAGATTCTTCTTTCTTCTGCTCACAACAGTGAACTCTCCCATAGAGGGGCTGCGCTACAATTGGGTGTGTAGCAAATCTGCACTGACATCGATTAATGATGCTCTGCTGGGGAGTTTGGATGTGATCAGATCTGTCCAGATAAGGGAGTGGAATATCCTGTCCCATTCCAGTTCGTGCTTCGCACTTGGCTTGACACCTCGTTGCTTGGAGGGTGAGAGCCCTTTTTGTTAATTTCAGTTGTGCCCTTCTTGGCAGGTAGAGTGCCCTTCTTGGCGAGTAGTTGACGATGGGGGAAAGACAGAACACCTGACTCAACTGTACCCCTAGTTCATCATTTTGACCATTTTTTGTTTTGGTTTTAAAACAATTTTGACCAACATGAAAGTTAGATTAACATGCTTGTTCAACTTTTGATTTAAAATCATGCAAGTCAGGCTATGAGCACTGAAAATTTTCCCTTTTTGGGTCCAAGAAATGGTCCAGTTTTTTGGAAAAATGGAATAATTTTCAAGAGAATAGTCAACCTCAGTAAAAATTCTCAAAAACTATTTTGCAAATGGCCAATGCTCAACAAGCACGGAACCAACTCTTGAGATGCACAACCTCGGACCCATAGCAATTGAAAATTGCCCCTTGTCTGAAGGACACTTCATGGCAACGGAAAGTTGCCCCTTGTTTGGACGGCACCGCAGCGCATTGAATGGCAACGGAAAGTTGCCCCTTGTTTGAATGGCACCGCAGCGCATTGTAGTCAGTCCTCAGAGCGATGATTGCGACCAAACTCTCGGATACAGAGAAGGCAAGGATGGTCAAAACCATTACATGGACACAGTCGAATTTGAAATGTTTTACGGCTGGACTTCAGAATGAAGTTGCCTACGTATCCCAAAGATGGGAATCAAGCCTTACGTAGTTCGGGGTTAAGGTACACTCGGGTATTTAACCTCTCCTTTTAGGCTCTAACTTTTGCCAAGGCGCCCGTTGCGGGTTTTCAACCTTGCGAGCTTTGTTCTTCTTTTCTTTTCAATTCTTTTCATTTCTTTTCTTTTTCATCTTTTCTTTTCATTTTTTTCATTCATTTTTTTTCTTTTCTTTTTTTTTCATTCTTTGCATTTTACTTTTTTTTCTTTTTCTTCTTTTTCTTGCTCTAACTTTTGCCTGGGTCGCCCTTCCGGGTTTTCGGCCTAGCGAGCCTCTCAAGGGTAAAAGTGTAGCTTTGTCCATGTCAAATGGTTTTGAAATCCTGAAGTCATCTGAATCCAGGAGAATGGCTGCTGTTTGCTGACGATTTAGAAGTCCATCCAATGGGGGCTGAATTGCCCCTAGTGTTGTGGATTGGAACTCCGTTGTTCTTCAGCAATACTTTCTTCTTTCTTCCCTTCTCGGACTTGGAATTCTTGTCGACTTTCTTTGATTTGTGGAATGATCCATCTTTGGCTCTTCAAGCACATTTGAAATTCTTTGCCCCTAGTTCCAGGGGTGCTTCTGATCTAGCTTTACAAGCTTCTTTTGGTGACATCTGATCTTCTTGATCTGACTTTCTTGCCTCTTGTTCGAGGGCTGCTTCAAATTGGGCCACACAGGCCTCACATCATGATTGACCTCTGAACATTCTGAATCTAAGTTCAAGGTTTGAAAGTAAGGAGTCGAGTCTCGAGGCTGAGAGCGATCCTAGGCTGCACAATCTCAAGAGCGATTCCACACAGGTCTTCGCAGGACCACGCAAAACATTTTTTGAAAGTTTTTAAGAAAGCGACAAATCGCTCGCGCTGAAGACAGTGTAGAACCAATCTGGATCAAAGCTAGGGTCCTTCTCAGTACTCATGTTAACAAGCATGATTTCATTCATTAAGGGCTTAGCATGCCTCTCTTTCTCTCAGTTGATAAAATTTTTGCAAATCCCGAGGAATTCCTTCCTCTTCGTTTTCACCACAGTGTTTGAAAAAGTTTTGAAAAACTTAGGTCAATGCAATGACTTCAAGGCACAGAAAGGACAGAGTTCTTAGTCAAATACTGCCATCTCATTTAGAATTTCTGGCACAACTGGCACACGGCAGAAGCAAACACAAGAGTGTGAAAATCACTGCTGTTCCATTCAAAATCTGTTGGCACAACTGGCTCCCTGGCAGAAACAGACTCAAAACAAAATGGAAAGACAAATGCAAAACAAAATGGTGATGCTCGAGGTAATACCCCCAGAATCACTCGACCTTTGTACAACAGGACTGACTCGATACAACAAGACAAACCCGACTGACTCAGTATGAAAAGACTGACTCAATACAAAATGACAAGACTGACCCAATACCCAAGTCAGAAAGTACAAAACTAGCATTCGCAAATGCTCAAAGCAGTGCGTGCCAAACGCCACATCTGGAGTAAACTGAGTGCTGCCCGCAGGTGATTCATCCCCCGATCACATACTTCGTACTATCCCCCAAATTCACTGATCCAGTGATGATAGACTTTACTGAGCTGGTGCAACGATGACTTTGTTGTCAATCAGATTTTGTATCTTATGGCGGAGACGGACACAACTGTCGGTGTCGTGACCGGTTGGTTGATGGAAAGCACAGTACTTAGCCGGGTCATGTTTTGCAGGGAGAGGATCGGGTAGAGGCCGTTGTTCCAACGGTTTCAGATGTCCTTTCCTGAGTAGGACCCCTAGAGCTTTAGACAAAGGCATAAAGAGTGGGGTGAAAACCCTCTTGCCTCGGGGTAGATAGTCTGAAGTTCGGGGGTTTGAAGTGGATGCACCAACAAAGGGGGTGGCTGCTCTTGGTGTGGTGGTGGCAACCGTGCCCACTTCGGAAGATCTTGCAACTGCATCACCACTGGTGGTCGCATTCGAACTGCGGTTGAATGCCCTCTTGGGCTGCTCTCGGTCTTGGTCAATCAGACCCTGTTTCAAAGCATCCTCAATCTGTACCCCCATCTCATGTAGATCTGAAAAGGTAGGGAAGGGGAGAACGATCATCTTCTGCATAAGCTTGGGTTGGAGGTTGCGCACAACCATCCGTATTTGATCTTTGTCAGTCGGCCTAATGGTCATCATTGAGGCCTTGGCCCTCCACCGAGTTACAAAATCGGAGAAGCTCTCCTTTGGCTCCTGCCTAGTCATCTCGAGATCACGGGTTGTAATCTCAATTTGCGTGTTATAGGAGTACTGTGCAACGAAGGCCTCGGCCATCTCCTCCCAATTTCTCTTAACATCGTCTTCCAGTTTTGCATACCAGATGGCTGCTACACCCGACAGGGTCCGGCCGAATAAAGAAAGCTTTTGTAGTCTGGTGAGGCCCATCGGCCATAGAATATCTGAAAACAGCCGCAAGTGCACCATGGGATCACCAGATCCATCAAAGCGGTCGATTTGTGGCATCTTAAATCTGTCCGGCAGCGTCACAGCTGCGTTGGTGTACCCGTCCTCAATGTTCGGAATGGATTGAGCTCCTTGAGACTTCTTGAATAGTTTTTCCAATTGACTCACCTTTAGTGCTGTGGGGTCCACCTCGAGCGCAAAAGGGGAATTCGATTGATTGATAGGAGTGGGTGCCTTGGATAGTTGAGGTAGAATCGGGGGCGGAGCCGGCCCCGTTGGGATGTTTGTATCCTCCTGGACATTCTGAACATTCGCCGTCTCCCCAGGTATTGGGACTCTTGGTGGGGGAGGAGCTTGGTGTGAAGTAGATACTCCAGTTTGCTGCTCTAACCTAGCAATTGTCTCTGCCTGTTGGGCTATGACCACAGCCTGTTGCTTGGCGAATTCTGCTTGACAGACAGCGTCTTGCTGCATGGCTTTCATGCTATCTTGGAGTTGGCGCACCATCTCTTCCAGACTCGACATATTGTCCTGATCTAACTGAGCAACCGGTATATCTGTGTCTGTAGTAGGCTCGGAAATCTCAACCCGACCGCTCAAAGATCACTAATCCGGTAGCTGTTGTACTGGTGGTCTGTGCCTGACTAGCCCTCTCTGGCCCTGATTACCCTTGAACTGAGTCTCTGATCTGACAAAGTCTGTCAACACAAATCCAATGTACCCGGGGGATAGTGGAGCCTTCTGAAGCTATGATTCCAGGATTACCTAGCAAAAGAGAAAACAGACAGCATCTCAGCTCAACTTCACTGGAACGGATACGAGCAAAGCTGAACGACTGTATTCTATTACTGATCACTGTTCCCCGAAATCATTGCCCCAAATCTGAATTTGATACCCACAGATATAACTGATTCTCAAAATTCTGATACGGGTGCCCGCAGGCCGGATACCCGGACTCGCAAACTGGTATATGCATTCCCTGTAGAGATACACTCTAAAAGCACATAGCAAGTAAATGAGAGCCAATACACCCCTATGTTGGGGTAAGGTTTCCCTGTCCTATTTTTTCAGGAGCTAGGGTTTCACTACGCATGCAGCGGTTTCAAACAACCTAACATCGGGTAAGCGACCTGTCCTAGTTTGGAATGGTCACTATGGATTCCGAATATACACTAGGTCGAATGGTCAAAAGGGTGCCCCGGTAAAACCGGGGTTTGTGTTCCCATGCTGTCAGAGCCCATAACCGGTCAGCCTTATGGTCATGCCTTGACAAGACAAGCCTCCGGCAAACCGTTCAGGAATGGCAGATGGCAAACATGGTGTCCTAGGCGCACCAATGCACATGCAATGCAAAGAAACACATAAATGAAATCAAAATAGGATATCACGAGTTCGAGTCAAGCTCTCTAAATCCCCAGCAGAGTCGCTAGAAACTGTAACAAGCCCGCGGGGGACCTCGTTACAGCTCGGACTCGATTTGTGTCACGGTTCGTAATCTGAACCAAAGAGTCCACATCTGGCAAATCGTTTTGAGAAAACAGATTTTTGAAAGAAGTGCCAAACATGGACTGCTTTGCCAGATACAGAGTCGCCACCTAAATATTTTATTTTGGGAAATTTAGGAAACCCTGACTCGGTGCCAAAGGCCACGTGTCCGTCATCACCAAAGTTGTCTCGGCTCGGGAACTTGGGTACGATTGGGGAAGGTCAGCTATGAGCACCCCCTCTCGCCCGGTCCGAAGACCGGCCTCTACTAACCATGATATCCATTTTTGAAAACGTTATGTGTTCTTATTCCGGTTATTTGCCTAGAATTACTATGTTATGCGCACAGCAAACAAGTATAGACCGAATCGCCCAAATTGAAACAAAACATTTCATGTTTGTTTTGAAAATGGTTTGCTACTCGTAAGTAGGCTAAAATGCAGATTTTGCCACCCTTAAGTGGGCTTTAGAAAAGATGGTTTTGCCACTATCTGGTGGGCTTAAAACTCACAGTTTTAATGCATTATCCCAATTTAAGCAATTCGACCTCCATCTACAGGCATTCAAGCAGTTATATCACATAAGCAGCTAGCCTCATGGTAATCATGCAATCACGGCAACACTCACACGCATGCGGTATGCTAAAGCATAAAAGCTTACCTAGTACTCCAAGCCAAAATAGAAACTAGTTAGTAATCACATGCATGATCCTAGTTCATGTTAAGATGGCTAATGCAACACAGGCAAGATGCGACTAGAATAGGCTCGGCTAATCTAAGATGGCATATGAGATGCTACAAATAACATGTATTCAACTTGGAATTGAAATACAGTGCAGTTAGCATGATGCGCCGAGCCCGGTGCATGTAAGACAAATGTATGAATGCACGCATGCATAGCATAAGGTATGCTAATTTAAATATGCCCTAATACTAACCATCAAAAGCAGGTAAGTAAAAGGGAGAAAGAAGTAGGGGTTGGAAGACATGCACACACGCACCCACACTTATTACAAATTCGCCCTCGCTCAGAGGGACCAAAAGAATAATACAAATTAATTAACCTACCAGCTAATTAATTATTACAGACCACCTAATTAATTAAGCAAATTAACTAAGCTAAGAAAGCAGTAAAGGCCTCGGGAAGAGAGTCCAATGCATACGTGTTTGGGTTTGCTCGGAAATCCACCGCCATGCACAAGTTTGCCTCTGTTTTCCCTGCTCTGCTCCTCTGAAAATTGCACAATTACCAAGGTATGCTCCATGGACACTGTGGAACACCATCGGCTGAGAGGAATAGCCACCGGCCAAGGGAAATGGTTATCGGCCACAAATTAAGCCATCGGCCACTGATGGATGGCCGGTCGGCACTGGAGATGGCCGGCCGGCCAAGTGTTCCTGCAGAACCTGTTTTGACAGCAGCAAAGGGCAAAACAAAGCATGGCAATGCATTTCAAGCAAATGTGTGCACCGACACATCCCTTATCATGTTTGTGACTCAAAGGGGTATGTTCTTTGATTCTCGGACCACCAATCGCGCATTTCAATGCGTGATGGCCCAAGAAACCAAGTTGTGCATTTTGATTTCAAATGACATGCAAACCAAATAAACACATAAAGCCCAACCTCTATCATACTCAATTCAAGAGGCAAAGCATGCATGCTCTATACAATGCAACCTAGGCATGGAGGCTAAGTGTGCAAATGTGCAATGTGTCAAACATGCAAAATGCAATGTAACAAACATGGAACAAGGCCAAATATGCAACAACATAGAAGGCAAGCACGCAACAACATGCTAGGATGGTCTTGAACCAAAGTGGACAGCCCTCAAGTAGGCTCAAAACAGTGGCCAAAATGATGCAACAAAAGCATGAAAACACACACACAAGCATGCATGCACAAGGGCCTAAACATGGAGCACAAGATGACAACCTTATAAACTATTAAAGGAGCATCAAATGCAAGCATACAAGCATACCATGAGGACTGAAATGACATGATAAGTGGTTCCAAACCAATGAAATGAAGCAAGTAAAGCATGCTAGAGGGGTCAATACTCAAGGCATACAAGAGAGGTTGCATGGTAGCTATACAAAGCAAGCCCTAGATGACCTAAGCAACCAAAAACAGACCTTAAGCATGCCAAAATATGCATAAAAGCTTCACAAAGCTAAGCCAAAATCATGCTAGAAACAAGGCTCAAAGCACAAAGCATGTTAAGGCAATTTCATGGCATTACAAGACAAGTATGCTAAGCATGCATGGGGTGTCTAAACCAAGTAAAAACAGAGGTAATACATGGAAAAATACTACCAAATAACACTTAAGACATGGCCAACATGCACTTAAAAATGGTGCTCACACATGAGGCTAAAATGGGACTTTTTGAGGACAACAAGGAGAGGGGGTGGCCCTCTCCTTCTTAGGACCTTAAACCACCATCCTCACCACTGAAATCCCTCAAGATTTCAGTGGTAAGGAGGCCCAAACAAGGTGGTCCCGAAGTTCACCAAAAATAGCACAAAATGGGGCCAAACAAGGCCTAAGAGGGGGTAAACGACCCCAAACAGAAAAGTGACCTTAATGAAGTATCTTAAACACAAAAAAACAGAACTTTTTTATGTTATACACAAAGCTCAAAACAGCAAGCAAGATAGGCTAAAAGCTTGTGCAAAAACGGGGAATAAAAGAGGGTTAGATGCTCACCCTTGTAGACCAACGTGGACAGCAGCATTTGGTCCCAAAAATCAGTTCCTTAGCCTCTGAAAATGGCCTCCAAGAAGCTTAGATGGATGATGGAGAGGTGTGGTTGAGAGGTGGTGTGCAAAGGGGCCAATAACTATGGACTTTGGAGCTTGGAATGTAGAGATATGGAGGGAAGTGTATGGTTTTTGTCTTAGACAAATTTCTTGGAACCTCTTGAATGGAAGGAGAGGCTTTCTATTTATAGAGAAGATGGAGGTTTGAAGCTTCTAAGAGAAGCTATGCAAAAAAGAGTCAAGGGGGGGTCAAGCTTCTCTTGGAAGCTTGGAGCAAAAGGGCCAAGAAGGCCAAGCTTCTTGGAGAAGCTAGACAAAAGAGCCAAGCTTCTTGGAGAAGTTAGGCAAAAGGTTCAAGAGGTGCAAACTTCTCTTGGAAGCTAAAAAGGTGCAAGCTTCTCTAAGAAGCTAAAAAGGTGCAAGCTTCCCTAAGAAGCTAAAAAGGTTCAAGCTTCTTGGAGAAGCTAAAAAAACCTAGGGTTTAAAAGGGTCAAGCTTCCTCAAGAAGCCAACAACCAAGGGTTCAAAAGGGTCAAGCTTCCTCAAGAAGCTAACAACCAAGGGTTCAAAAGGGTCAAGCTTCCTCAAGAAGCTAAACCAGGTGGTTCAAAAGGGTCAAGCTTCCTCAAGAAGCTAACAACCAAGGGTTCAAAAGGGTCAAACTTCCTCAAGAAGCTAAACCAGGGGGTTCAAAAGGTTCAAACCCCCCTCAAGGAGAGATCTCGGCCAGAAGAAGAGTCAATCGGCCAAATAAAGATGGCCGACCGACCAAACAGAGCGCCAACCGGCCAAATATATGGCCGATGGCAACAAAACACTGGCCGGTGGCCTCTAGCCATGGCCGGTGATGTGTGGGGACGTCTCACAAGCCATTCCCTGCACTCCAAAAGCAAAACAAAAGTGTTTGGTGCAAAACCAAACACAAAACAGTCGAGTTAAGAGATCCTGAGGCAAGGCGCGTAGCCGAGACCTCCGAGAACTCAAAACGAACACGAACATGGATAATCACCGAGTGTTCAAACGGTGATATCCAAGTCTTGAGGACGGTCAAAAATGGGATGTCTACAAATATAAATATATATTTGCCTCCAAATGTTGAATGTATTTTTTTTGCTTTGTTAAACTATCATCATGATCATCATCATGCTTGGTGATATTCGCACACTAAACCACTTGAATTTCCTAGTGAAACTGAAGAAACTATTCTCATTCTTTTTCTTATTAGTGTTTTTTTATAAACTGTCACTGGCAAAAGTTTTTTTTATCAAAAAAATATGCCACTTAGTTAAATTCACTTTGAAAAAAAAGAAAAAAACTAGATGCAGAACAATGAATTTGTGAAATCTATTAAATTTCAACAATAGGAATCTGGCTAGTACTTGTTCTTTGTTTTTTTTTTTTTTTTTTTTTGTTCCATACTTGGTATACCTATGTATTTTATTAACTTGTGACTATTTTTGAGTTGTAGCGCATTGTTTGGTTACTTGTAGATGCTAAATATGTTCCGAGTTAATTGTAGTTGCTGAATTTACCTATTTGGAAAGTGATCCTTCACCAAAAGAGAACTATTAGGAAAAGAGAAAAGTTATCTATTTAATGATGTGAATAATTGATTCTGAAATTCCAAACAATCCTACTCTGGATGGTTTGTGCTCTATAGTGAATCTTAGACTTGGGTACAGATGTAGTTTCCTTCCTTGATATAACAACCAAGCAAAGAGGGTTAGAGGTCAGATAACAAAAAGACAGGGTACACATTTTGGGGGATAAAAGAAACAGACACCCAAAAACATAGCAATTTGAAGTCAATACAAGATTTAACACTTTGCCCTAAATTTTTGTAAAAGTTGCGGTTTGCACCTTTAATTTTTTAAAAACAGTTGCAATGCTCCCCAATAAGCTATGATGTAGAAATTTCCTGTGTAAGTCTCCGCACCACACTTTAAGTTGAAGGGGGGAAAAAAAAAACAACAAATTGCTCCTCTCATCTACATCTTTTCCTTTTCTTCTTTGCTTTTCTTTTCCTTCTCTTCTTTGGATTTCTCTTCTTTAACCTCTATTTTCTTTAGCTCTTCTTTGGCAGACCTGTGTGTATAGGTGCTGTGTATGGAGAAGGATCACATGATCCATTTTGGTGCCAGCAATTAGGTTTTACAGTGCAAACCGCAACTTTTACAAAATGGTAAGGGCCAAGTGGCATTAACCCAAGATTAATAGTTAAGGTTGCCTCAATATCCCTTGCATTTCTCTGGTCCTAAATGCCTTCGATTTTTAACTTTCGAACAGCACCTGTCATTCATTCATTTGAAAAGGTGGAAGGAAAAAATATTTCTAGGATCCAGGATTATCACATTTTAGGTTAAATGAGCCTACATTGAACTAGTTTGTTAGATCCTTACGAAAAGGCACATCCCATGTTAGTGCAAAGAAAAGGATCCTTTAGCATTACATGCTATTTGTATCTACAACTGCTGGAAAAGTTAATAGAATGTTTTGGGAATATGACCTATTTTCCGTATATACTTGGCATGAAATACTAAACTCCATTTCCCATTTAGCATGGTATGCAAATTATGAGAAGAAAAAAAAAAGTATTCCAAAAATTAATTCAATGGTATGAATTCAATAAATTGAAATGAAGAAGGAAATGTTGGCGGGAATACAGGAAAGAGTAGAAAGAAAAAGGAACATTGGCATAATAAAACAGAGAACTAATATTTGAAGCCTAGCTTGTAGTAGCTAAGCACCTTATTTGGTTTTAGAAATTGAATCAATTTTTCAAAAAATTGGGTTATTTGGTTTTAGAAAATTGAATCAATTTTCTGAATTGAATCAAATTTTCAGAAAATTGATTTTTTTTTTTCTCGTATTTTTCATTTTTAGTCAAAACTTTTAATATTTGAAGATATATTTTTTTTTTTTTTTTAGATGTATCTAACTTAGATACACTTAAAAAGTATAATATTTATAATTTAAAAAAAAAATTCATCAAATACAAAAAAAAAAAAAAAAAAAAAAAAAAACAAAAATTCAAGAAAAATTTACCTATAAATTCTATCTTGAGGAATGGTGATCCGATTAGTCTCAAGAGTTTTTTTATAGATCAATTAGTCCTATTGATTTTGAAAAGGTAGATTTAACATATTATTTGAAAATTAAATTTACGGTTATACTCTTATTTCTATTTTATTTTATTATTATTATTATTATCATTTTTCTTTTGTGTTAGCAAGGTAAGATACACAACCTATGAGAATCAAATTTAGAATGAATTTTTATATGAAAATCTTTTTTATTTGGAATGACTTGAAATGTAAAATTTTTCAAACATTTTAAAAGGAAAACAAAAATGACTTGAAATATGAGATTCTTCAAACATTCCAAAAGGATGTGAGATTCTTCAAATATTTCAAAAGGAGTACAAAAATTCTTTAGTAAGTTTTGAGCAAATCTAGAATTTCAATTTGTAACACTTCTATGTAACACTATAAAAAAACTCCTTAGTGTAAAACTCTAATATAATACACAAAAAAATTTTTTAGTGTACTTTTTCCAAACGTAATATTCTAATATAACACTTCAAAAAAAAAAAGATGTGAGATTTTTCAAACCATTCCCAAAGGAGTACAAAAGTTTCTTAGTAAATTTTAGATAAATGTATAATTTCAAATTGCGAGTGTTACGTTTGGAAAAATTATACTAAGTAACTTTGTAGTGTTTTTATGTGTGTTATATTGAAGTATTACGTTTGAGATTACATTAATTGAAGTGTTATGTTTGGAAAAAGTACACTAGGGATTTTTTTTTTTTTGGGGCAAATTACAAACACCCCTCTCGAGATTTGGTGAAAATACAGATTCCTCCATGAGATTTGAGAAATTACATCCCGCCCCCTGAGGTTTATATTTTCATAACAAATTATCCCCTGAGGTTTTTATTTTCATACAGATTTCCCCCTAATTTGTTATGAAAATTTGACCATCAGGAGGCAATTTGTAATTTCTCAAACCTCAGGGGAGAATTTGTATTTTCACCAAACCTCGAGGGGGGTGTTTGTAATTTGCCCTTTTTTTTTTGGTTACATTAGAGCGTTATGTTTGGGAAAAGTTTAGAGTGTTCCGTTGTTACGTTTGAGAAAAATACACTAAGGAATTTTTTAATGTGTTACATTAGAGTGTTGTGTTATTGTAGTATTGCGTTCTTATTGATAATGTGGGATTTATTCCAAAATGAGAGAAAATCCAAAACCTCTATAGTGCGGTTGTCCAAATGTGTAATTTCACATTTGGAGAAACCCACTTTTATTTTTTAAAAATTAAATCCAAACGTGTAAGTGATTATCTTTTTGTATAATTTTCACTTTAATAGGATATTTGGATTCATAAAAAAAAAAAAAAAAATGAGGACTAAACAGTTTACAAGATTACATTTTGGGATTTATTAGTACTTCACCCAAAATTCAATATATTTTTATATTCTTGTGTATTTATTGAATTTTGTTCATTTTAGTTTGGTTAATTTGGCTTTTTGGTTAAATTAGTCGCAAAAAGACAAAATATGTTAAAAAGTCAATAAGACAAAATATCACATTTAAATTATAATCATTTCACTTTTTTTCTCACAAAAATAAAAAAAATTAACTCAAATGAAAATTTTAATCCGAACTACAATAATCAAAAAATTAAAAAGCCAATCTAACTTTCCAAATGAACAATCTTTGAATTCTAGCCGTGCGCCTTGTCAAAGTTATCACAATCTTTGAATTCTAACCTTGCGCCTTATGCAAGTTATCGTGACACCCGACTCGAAGGAAAATTCCTCTATTGTAACAACTAACCGGTCTTAATCTTAATAAGTAATTATTATAGGATCAATTAGTCTTAATAAGTAATTATATAAGTAATTATTATAGGATCAATTAGTCTTAATAAGTAATTATTATAAGACCAATTAGTCATTATTGGATACGACTTAACTCTGGTTTACACTCACTCTCTCTTCTGGTTTAATGGATTAAAGGATCGCGTGGCAAACAAGTAACTGATCATGCTCAATTCTTGTATTTGATCACATCAAATGAAAGTGAAAGATGCTTACCAAAGTTACAACAATGAAAAAGACAGCCTCGAAAACCACAAAGCTTAAAACTTAAAGGCCTGGCTTTGGTCCAGTCCACCATCGAACTGGACCTTGCTGTTGGGCCTATGGGGGTTCACCACGGGTCTCGTTTTGAAAATCTAAACCGTTGAATGTGTAGAACTCGTCGAGTACTATATGTCTATGAAAAATCACGTTGATCGGATATCGATAGCTATGCAATCAAAATAGTTTTTTATCAACCGTTAATTTATTCACCGTCCATTTTTTTTTATACAGAACTGATTTGATCACATAACTATCGATATCTGATCAACGTGATTTTTCACAGGCACATAGTACTCGACGAGTTCTACACATCAAACGGTTCAGATTTTCAAAACGGGACCTGTGATGAGCCCCCACGGACCCAATAGCACGGTCCAGTCCGATGGCGGACTGGACCAAAGCCAGACCCAAACTTAAATGAGTCAAAGAATTTTATTCCACCTCATGAAACAAACAACTGGCTCCAACGATTGCTAAGACAAGAAATTAAAATAAAAATAAAAATAAAAATTCATAAGTTTATTTAGAAAAGGACATCTATAAAATACAATTATTTTTTTATGTATAATCAATATCGTACTAACTTTAAATATACACGATTCATTTTATTTTTGGATTAAAATTCGAGATGCAATTTCATCCAACCATATGTTACAGAATATTCAATGCAAACAGCTAACACTCAATGTAGCCGCCTTTATTTTAAATCCTCGGTGGGTAAGAAAATTGACATTATAGGAAATGAAAGAGGCTACGCTGGGGCTGAGCAGCTCAAAAGAAAACAATGTAGGAAAATCAACTCCTGTGACGTTTGCAGTGGCCCACTCTACTTGCAGTGGCCCACTCTACGGGCGGAGTGATTTTATTTGTACTTAAATAATAATTGAGTATACTCAATTAAAATTTTAAAATTTTAATATCTATTATATTATAATATAAATTTATTAATAAGGATAATATATATTATAATTTAAAATAAAATATTTTTTTCTCATGATACATTCAAATTACTTATACCTATTTTTTATAGTCAACTTTTTTCATTTTCTTTTCTAAATTTTAATTATTTTATCTTCATCTTTTTTCTTACCCTAAAACTCTAATCCACACCACCAATGATTTAGAATGGTTTCTAACCCAAGAAGTCATAGCCGTGATTTCAAGATCCTCTTTGATCTGCCACTCATCACTGTTTTCTTTTACAACCCTCTAGTTTCTTGCATTTACTAATAATGCATAAACATATAATTTTGATTACACTTATATGATTTTGATTACAGATAAATATAATTTTTTTAATAATAGATAAGGGAATGACTTCTCTCCAGTCAGTGATCGGACTGGAGGGTACTGTTGAGCCCGTGGGGGCCCATTAAGGGTCTCGTTTCGATAATCCGAACCGTTCAATGTGTAGAACTCACTAAATATTATATATTTATAAAACATCACGTTGATCGGATATCAATAGCTATGTGATTAAATCATATTTTTGTAAGCCGTTTATTTTTCACCGTCCATTTTTTTATACAAAACTGATCTAATCACATAATTATCGATATCTAATCAATGTTATTTTTTACAGGCATATAGTACTCGACGAGTTCTACACATTCAACGGTTCAAATTATTGAAATGGGACCCGTGGTGGGCCCTATGGGTTCAATAGTATCCTCCCATCTGTGATTGGACTGGAGGAAAGTTGTTTTCAATAGATAAATACAAATTTTTTTTTTTAAAATTATGTGGATGGAGAACAAGTTTTATAAGGATAACACATAGCACGGAATTTCTTAAACGTTCAAACCTACAAATAAACAGCTATTAGAAGATTTGAAATGTTTTCACTCTAGCGGATCAAGCATATGAAGAACCAAATGATCCCATGGGCCAAAAACAGATTTTCAATTGAACAACAAAAAAAGTTTCAATTTAACAACAAAATTATGAAAATTATAAACATATGATTAAAAATTTAGTTGTGTTTTTTGAAAATCTCAATTTGTTCCTCAATACTGTTGTATATTTTTTGAAAGGATTTTTCAAAGTGGTGTAATTGAGGATTTTTGTCTTCTTATTTGGGTATACTTTAAGGGTAATTTGGAAAAAAAAAAAAAAAAACATAAGGTATATTAAAAGTAAATTATAGGGTTAATTACATTAATAGTCCCTGTAGTTTAGGACTTGTGTCACTTTGGTCCCTGACTTTTCAATTGTGACACATTTGACCCTGAATTTTGAATCTTGTTTCAAATAAGGACAATTGAAAATATTATTAGATTTTTCAAGGGTAAAATCGTCAATTTGATAAAATATAAACTAATTTGATAAAAATAAATGTCAAAAAAATATTTTTAATTTTTTTAAAATTATTTTTATCCACCAATGATAAAATTATGTAAAATTAATAAAAATTACATGATTAATTTTTTAAAATTAATTTTACGTGATCATCATCCAAACACATAATAAAAATTAATTTGGTAAAAAAAATAAATAAATGTCTAAAAGATTTATCAATTTTACATAATTTTATTTTTAATAGGTAGAAATAATTTTTTAAAATTCAAAATATTTGTTTGACATTTATTTTTGTCAAATTAGTTTATATTTTGTCAAATTGACAATTTTACCCTTGAAAAATCTAATTATATATTCAATTGTCCTTATTTGGAACAAGATTCAAAATTCAGGGTCAAATGTGTCACAATTGAAAAGTCAGGGACCAAAGTGACACAAGCCCCAAACTATAGGGACTATTTGTGTAATTTGCCCTAAATTATAACTCTACATAATTTAATATAATGTATTAAGAAATTAGGCATATTTAATAATTTTTTGGGTGCAAATAAAATCCATCCCTACGGCGTGGTGGTTTCACTCACCAATCAATATTTGACACTACAACATTATCTCAATCAGCCTATATAGCTCACCCTCTTTGTGGACCGAGCTGCAATGCTGCACTCATACTAGGCTATTTTAGTATTTTTTTTTTAATTTTTGAATTAAAATATGAGATAAAAAAATTAGTATGTTCGAAATGACTTTTCACTTTTTAATTATGAAAAAAAGTGCAAAAAATTCAATTTTATGGATTCACTTTTTAGAAAATTGAGTTTTTTGTTTTCACTGAATTTTTAAAAATATTTTAAGCAATTTTTAAAATTTTTAGATACGCCTAACATAAATACACTTGAAAAGTATAATATTTGTAATCTTTAAAAAATTCACTAAATACCAAAAATAGAAAAAAAAAAAATGAAAATTCAATACATTTTTGTATTCTTGTGTATTTATTGATTTTTTAAAATATTTTTTTTTTTTACAAATACTTATTTTTTAGATACATCTAGGTATGGTGCATCTAAAAAGTAACAAAAAAAAAAAAATCAAAATTTTAAAAATATTTACTAAAAACAAAAAAAGTCAATTTTTAGTAAATTGAAACCAAACAAGGTTGGCGTTTTTTTTTGTATAAATTGTTGATTTTTTTAGTGACTTTTTAACTTTTAAGCTAAAATGTTAACTCCCTAAACGAGTTATAAATTATACAAACACCTTATGTAGAAGTCAAGTCACTCTTAAAAACCAACTTGGAAGGGGAGGGTGTCCAAGAAGTTTATATGCACATGGTCAAGCCTTACGTTAATTAATCGATGTGGGATCTGAACAAATCTTCCTTGTACAGAGCTCCTTAATGATGGCGGTACATTCGGATTCCTTTATCGCTAGAGTTTTGTCAGTTGTCCAAGTGTAAATGAAAGTCAGATGTACTAGTTGACATGGTTGAAGATTCCAAAATTTATAAAGTCCAAACTGTCAAACTGATCGCATCCATCCGCTAACCCGCACGACTCGCTCAATCCTCATTTGCCAATCCGGTGGACAGATGCGAATTGACTTTTTTCAATCCGCCTAATTTTGAACGGATGGCGGATGGAATGCAACCCGACCCAATCCAATCCGCAATCACACCTAGTCTCAACGGTACATGAAGCACAACTACTAGATCTGATCTCGGAGCAAGTTGGGATTTTTCATGTAGAAGGCTCTAAAAAATTTCGAGCGGTTTGACTTCAGTTACTAGCACTAGTTCTTGAGCACGTTGGGAATTTCCGTGTAGGAAGCCCAAGAGAATTCTAGCACCAAAACTTCAGCCCATGAACTTGATCTTCGCAAGTGCAAGAGAGAGCCATGCATTGAAGACAGCATCGGCAACCCTAGTCTTTTTTGACCTCCTTAGCATAGAACTATCTAATCTAGTAATTTGTTCTTGTTCTTATACTTATATGTTTGTTGGATGTGTTCTGATATCTTTGTAGCAATTTGGTGCTGAGGCTTGCTGTGTGAGGTTGCTAGTGAAGTGTTCTTGATCTTCGTTTGGACATGCTAATAATGCTAGCTCTTGCATTTTTAGAATTAGTTTTTGATATTTTTTTATGTTTGTTCAATTCTCTGTACGGGGACTACCAATGTTCTTCTATCTTTATATATATGCAGTTTTAATTGTTCTAAAAAAAGAAAAGAAAAAAGAATACTAGCTCTCCTATACTCGGGCCTAGACAAGCCCCTAAATTACCTATCTCTCGAGCCACTACTTTTACATAGCAGAAATGTTCGAGAAATCTTAGCAACTGAAGATGATAGTTGATGATTTGCAAGAATCACTGAAAATCAACTCTCTGTTTCATTATCAGCCATGTAAATCAATAAAATTAGTAAAAAAAATAAAATCAAAATGTCAGTGAAATTTCGAAGCAAAAGCACAACTTTTGCATAGGTTTGAATATGATTATGTGACAAATAAATTTGACTCCTATCATACTAGAGCATTGTGAGAGTATTTTAAGGGTCTCAAACACTTTCCTTTTATATGTATATAAATTTTTACAATTTAATTATACATGTATTTATTTTATTTTAAACACATTATGCATTTTTTTTATATATATATACACAAATATAAAATTATATATTATGCTAAATAAATGGAATGAATCTTCCAATTCAAGATTCCATTTGATTCACCCTTTACTATTTTAACAAAACTACCCGTGATTCGATGTGTGATTTAACAACAAAACAATGGCAGTTAAGTTGAAAAACTTCTGCAACTTGCAAGGCCAAATAACATACAGCTCGATGATACAAAATAAACAAAGTCCAACATCGTACAAAATAAAGTAATACTAAGAGATAAACCTAGTAAAAAAATGAGATTGCACTGTGCATGGCAAATGCTTCATAGAAGTTGCCAATGAAGGCAAGATATCAAGTACATTCCCAAAATATACAGCTAGCAGGGTTTTAAATTTACTTCGAATCCCAACGATAACCCACTTTAGTTCCTTCTTTGTCACCCCCATACAATAAAAGCTTAGTTTTGCTAAGAGGATTGATGCCACTCGCAGTGACAGACTCTTCAACAGAATGCATTTTTATAAGTTAGTCCTCGATAGGCTTCCAACAGGAAAGAGCATAGAGGATACGACCCTTCCATCCTTGCAGCATCCAGTTTCCATCCTCGTCCACCACGAAATCCTTGTGGTAATGAACCTTGACCAAGGACCTTACAAGCTTCACAAGATCCTGGTTCAGTGGTAGCTGCTTGAACCCCGCTCTCAGGGTCCTAATTTGCCACTGCTTGTACGTTTCAGGCCTTTCAACTCTCTCAGGACCCTCGCATGCTATGACATTCATTATATCCCTTCCATAAATCTCTTTCTCAAGCATCACCCGATCCCCATCTTCACGCGGTATAGTAGCCTCAAACATATCGAATATTGAAGAGAAGTGGAAAAGAGCCTCCCTGAATCGAGCCACAAAGAAGGGCGCATTGTACATCCCATTCACAACTCCGTGAATGAACATATCTGGTTTGATCCTCTGAACCAAGTTGAGAACAATATCACGTGGGTTGTTCGCTAGAACTGTCTCATCGGGTACATTCCCAAGCCGAAACAAGCAATTAACAACAAGCACCTCATCTCTATCAATCTTGAGTTCGTCAAGTTCAATAGTTTCCCATTTCTTGGCTATTGCAGTGTACTCAAATTGTACGTTAAATCTCTTGCAATATGTTTCCAACCTACGCCCCGTTTGCTCAACCCTCTCTGCTGGGTGAAACCCGGGTTGGGGAAAGTCTATTCCTGTAATGCGAAGCTTAGGAGGCCCACCGGGTCTGGCAGAGAGATGGTGGATAAGGCAGGCCCATTGGAACCCATATAGAATACCAAAATGGATTATGTGAAGCGTCGTTGCTGTCTGAGCTAGCTTCATAATCGATCTATTCGCATACAAATTGGACATTTTGTTGAAAGGGCATGCTTTGACATATGTCTGGTAAGATTTCAAGACATCAGCAGCCGATATCCTCATGGTAGATGAAGGAACATACAATGCTGTCCCAGTGCCAGCCAAACGAGCCTCGAGGGCATTAGCAAAGTAATGGGCCAATCTTTCGATGCCATGACCTTGAGCAGAAGAGTGTTGTCTGATTCGGTTAAGCTGTTCATCAACACTCCTAATATCAGCTCGTGCAACAGCTTGTGAACACTGAGTTAGGAGATTCTGCAAATCCACCATTTCCTTTTTGTTGCCTTGTTTCCTACCGCGTCCCTTTCCTCCATTTGAACCTTCCGATGGTCCACTCTGCTGCAACTTCTTGGCCGAATCATTGTCATCATGATGAAGAGATAACCCAGACCCCTGATGCATATCAGAACTGAGAAACACAATATCAAACATCTTTAATTGCTCATCAGAATCATCAGTATAACTTGCCAATTGCTTGTTAGTCCGACCATCATCTGCATTATCGCCATTCCCTCGATGATGAGTTTTCTTCTCCCTTGACCCATTTGGTGAATGGTCCCTCCTATTCTTCTCTTCCTGCGCCACAACCTTCGAGTTCTTCTCTTTCATCTCCAAACCATAGTTCACAAATTTTTTATTTGAGACCAACTCGGCAACTTTTGTGTTCCCTCCACTCAACAACCAGAAGGGTTGGCTCTGATTAACAAGAGTGTCGACTGAGCCATCACCAGAACCCTTGGAAGAGCCGATTGATTGCGAAACGGGCTCAAAGGTGGTGCCAAAATGGGAAGAGCTTCTTTCAAGTTTCTCTTGATCACGAACCCAATTGGGCTCGACGAAGTAGTTGACAGAACCAGGGCTGTCACTGCTTTCATTATCGGGAGAGTGATCATCTGGGCTGGGATTAAGGTCGAACACATGGTCTGTATTCGAGGAGGGAGGTGGGTACTTCTCTCCAAGAGCATCATAGAAAGATTTCTCAGTAGCTTGGAGAGCCAAGCACTCTCGGAACATACAAGGCTGATCCTCCAAATCGTCTTCTTCCATAAGCATCTGGTTGATTAGCTTGAGAGTGGCATCAGAGAAAGCACCTTCTTCGGAAGAAGCATCGCTCACCCAATTCACACCAGAAGATGATGAAGAATCAGATTTGTAAATGGGTTTTGAAGCTCGAGAGAGAAATGGAAAATCCATGTAGGTATGATTAAGATTAGCTAGATTTTTTTGATCGAAAACAGAGGCAGAAAATCCTTGGACAAGTGCCTTCCATGAACACCTAAATCCAAGAATTCCAAGAAACAACGACCCAAATTAGAGAGATAATGAGAGAAGAAAGAAGAGTGCGAATCATAGTAACAAAGACCCAAATTAGAGAGATGATGCGTTAGCAAGTGTCGCGAGCTGTTTACGTTGATCTAACGGAGGTGATACGCGAAAATTATATTCATTGTTTAATGAGGAGAGTATCATAATTTTTATATAGTATAATGCTGTGATTTTATTTATTTATTTATTTATTTTTGTGTGTAATGTTGTGATTATTATTTCATAATATTATATTAAATTTTGAGAAAACAAGAGGAAGCAGTATACAGTTTTTTTTTTTTTTTTTTGTGAGTTGGTCTTGTTTGACTGACTCCATTTTTTGGAGCTCGATAATATTACTCTCGTTATAATTTCAATGCTATTTTTATAAAATTATTATACTTTCATGGTAAAGTTTTAAATTTTAATTATTAATATTTATATAATTTATTATTTATTTATAATTATTTTTCTAAACATCTATTGAAATGTAATTTTATCTTATGATTAACTGGGTTTGTTAAGTTGGTTAATCATTTATATATTGAAAAATGATTTAGATCTCTAAAAAGAGAGTATTAATTTGTCTTTTTTTTTCATATTTTATCCTTTACCTCACTGTTTTTTATTTTTTTTATTTTATATGTGGCCAGCTCATTAGAGCGGCTGCAGTGCAGCTCTAATTAGAGCTCTGCAGCACTACCGTTATATATTATATAAGAAAAATGGGGTTTTTAACCCATAAGTTTTCTGGGAGTTTTTAATATTTCAATCTTAATTTTTAAAATTTTTTATTTAAAAAAAAACCTCAGTATTTATTGACTTCTCCCAACCCACAAGCCTTTTTGACTTCTCCCATATCTACTTCTACACCCTTTTTAACTTCTTATATACTATGGTTAGTGATGAGATAATTAAATTATTTTTATAAAAAAATCTTAAAAAAATAATTTATATATTAAAAAAATATGTAAAACAAATATAAATTCTTATTAAATCAATCAATCGATCTATCTATCTATCATATAAGTAAGAGGAGGTTTCTAACCATAAGTCTTGAATATCTTAAACTAAAATTTCTAATTTTTTGATTTTAAATAATTAAAAAAAATCCTCTATAGCTCTCATTCAAGCAAAAAAATAAATAATAATAAATAAATAAATAAATTAATATCTTTTGATTTATGACTTTCAAATGGAAAGTATATCAAATATATAAAATAAAAAATAAAATATAGAAAGTATACTAATCCATTTCAAAATTCAAATTTGAGGGTAAAAAAATATCTAAAACAAATATAAATTCTTATTAAACCTATCTATCTATCTATTTATATATTATATAAGTAAAAGAGAGTTTCTAACCACAAGTCTTGTGGAAGTTTCAATATTTCGAACTAAAATTTCTAATTTTTTGATTTTAAATAATTAAAAAAATTCTCTATAGCTCTCATTCAAGCAAATAAATAATAATAATAATAATAATAATAATAAAATTAATTAATATCTCTTGATTTATGACTTTCAAATGGAAAGTATATCAAATATATAAAATAAAAAATAGAAAGTATATCAATCCATTTCAAAATTCAAATTTGATGAGCACTAAATATGAAAAACATTCTATTAAGTTAAATTTAAGGAAGACTTATTTATAAGTTTTTTTTCAGACACTTATGTTAGGCTAAGTCCTATGTAATTTCTTATAGAGTCTCAAGTCCTATTTAGATAGGAATGTATTCCACAAGATCCTACATAAACGTAACGTGACGTGACATTTACATAAATGTAAAGTAACGTGACACCTACATATACGTAACGTAACGTTACACCTATATAAGCGTAACGTGACACCTACATAAACGTAATGTGACACCTACATAAACGTAACGTAATGTGTCACGTTACGTTTCACAAACTTAATGAGTTTTATTTTTTTAAATTGAATGTGAAATTGTTGCTGGCTTATGTTGGTGTCACGTTACGTTTCATATAAATATGATCTATGGTGTCACGTTACGTTTCATATAAATATGATCATAGGTGTCACGTTACGTTTATGTAGGTGTCAAGTTACGTTACGTTTATCTAAATATGAGGTGTACGCAACCATTTTCCATTTAAGATATTGACAAATGCTATCAATTGGGCCAAATGAAGACAATGTCCAAAATTAATGGCTAGTTTGCCACAATTGGAACTACAACGCCCAACTTGATAATAGTAAAGACATAAAAGCTATGTTACTGGAATATAGATTGTTTGTAAATTTTGGAATCACCCACAGTCAATTAGTTAGACCCAGGGGTGATAAAGAAATATAATATAGCAAAAGTAATTATTGTTAAAGTAGAGAAGAAGGCAAGGATTCACTGTTGGGTAATAACTTTAATAAGCAGTTTGTATTGGACTATAGCAGAGTGTAAATAGTAATAATCAACAGTAAAGTAACCAACAGTGAAAAGTAAACCACAAAACATATGAGGTAGCACCAAATTCAAGCCAACCCAAATCGAATCTACACAATTGGGGCAAAATTTTTACAAAATTGAATCCAAAAACACCAAAATCCATACCGTCCAATTATGGGTCTTGGCCAATCGCCTTGCAAGCGCATGAATGCAGTATGCAACATTGGCTCGAGGCCGGATTGCTGACGTGGCAGAAAAAATCTCTAAAAAAATAAAATAAAAAAACCCAAAAAATAAATAAAATCAATTTCGTATATAAGAAATTGAATGTTGTCATAGATTATAGGTGTCACGTTACGTTTATGTAGGTGTCACGTTACGTTACGTTTATGTAGATATGTCACATTACATTTATGTAGATGTCACGTTACGTATAGGTGTCACGTTACGAGTATGAGGCTTGAATATAAGATCATGTTGTGCCAAAATAGTTGATTTTGGTGTTTGGGTTGATATTTGGTGAAAGAGAGATTTTGTCCTAATTTTGATTAAATTATTATTTTGCATAAATCATTGGGATTAACATTGAAAATGTGAAATTGGAAGGTTGTGATTATAAATGGTGATATTGGATATGTATTATCTCACCTATGGAAGTTTTGAATAAACTATTTATTTTGATATTGAACATCTCTTTAGAAATAATTGCATTGGGCTATCGGTGGAGGATAGTTATGATTGTTGTAGAAATTACATGAAGATTAGGCGATTTAGAAATAATGCTAATCCATTGTTGGTGTTATTGAATATGACCATGTTATAGATACATTGTATATATTGGGAGGAGAAAGGGGATGTACTCCATATCTGATTATGTTTATAAATACATTGCATATGTATATTTGTTTGGGAGGAGAAAGAGGATGGACTCCATTTAAAGCAAGTTGGCCGGAGTGTCCTGGGTGAAAGATTCGAAATTTTATATATACATGGGTGCCAATTCCTTCGGACGAAATATCTGTAAAATGGCAGGTTTGAAGTGTTTATGTGAGTGTTGCATAATTGGAAAATCATTGAGTTGTAGTCTTATTTTGATTGTTGAAAGATAACGAATTTAATTCATGAATTGAGTAGCATATATGAATTGAAAATGAAATTAAAGGAAAATGGAATAAGGTTGGTCTTAGTAGCATATGGATATGTAGGTCTTGTGGATGTTTTAGGATCTGTATTGTTTATATACGTGGTATTTATACTTTTGCTAAACCTCATAAATTGTGTTAGATTATTTCTACTGGGCTGTTGGCTCACCCTATATGGGAATACCATTTTCAGGTACAGGTGAGATGCTTTCTCTAAGGCAATAGCATGGATGGAGTTTTGGGAAGTAAGAGCTTCTTAATTATGTCTTATGTGTGTATATTTGTTATTTGTAAAGCCAAGGGCTTAAGATGTAATGAGCGAGACTCAATTTGTGTAACCAAGCAATGACTTGGAAACATGTAAGCCTACATGACATTTAACTGATTGTTAAACAGTGAACTCTGATATATGAAAGTATGTTGTTTCTCATATTTATTCTTCATATGAGTTATCTTTATTGTATTATTTTTGGGGCGTGACATTTTCCATTTTAAAAAATTAGGTACAAGATGCTTTTGGTTTTTTACTTTTAGATTATAAACTTTTTATTTACAATAAGTTGTACCAAAAATCACCTTAACGAGTCAATCTTGAACTAACTTTTAACGATTCAAGCACAAGTTAAACTTGAGTAATTTCATTTTTTGTAGTCGATATATATATATACATATTGAGTAGACTAGTAGATTGTTTAAATTTAACTTAAAAATTTAATGAGTTTTAAAATATGTTTAAATTGTGTTTATTTACCTAACGAGTCCATCTTCCACCCACACTAATCTTTAACTCCCAGATATTTGAACTAGGTTTGGCTTAAATTTATCTGGGTATTCTTTAATTTTTCAAAAATTTTCAACTCAATTTTGGGTTTTTCTTGTTATTTGTCTCAGTTCATGCAAAGGGCAGTTCAAAGAGAAGAGAAAAGTAAGAAGGAAGAAGAGGTCATACCTGATGGGAACTTCCCATCATCCGGTACCCTAAACAAATGGTAATCTTTCCCCTCCCTTTTTTTTATTTATTAATTTTTATATATAAAAATAGTTCTCTCTCTCTCTGTATATATATATATATATATATTTTACCTTTGGTTATGTAGGACAGTCAATATTTTGATTCTTGGTGTCCAATTTAATGCTCATCCATGGTGCTTAATTTTTATTTTTAGTTTATGGTAGATAACTTTGTAATATTTAAGTTCAAATGAGTGTGCCAATGCGCAAATCAGCTAATAAACAACAATTTAGGACCAGATTAATAACACTAGATAGAACAATTATAGCATGTTTGTTTGGACGGACTGAATAAGGTAAGATTGAAATCGATTGGATTGTAATCCTGGGATTCAGAGTCCTGGGACTATTTGGTTCGATAGAATATATATTCTATGTTTGTTTAGTCATAGGATTAGATGTCAGGAAATGACTATGTGGTTGGATAGGATATGAATCCTATGTTTGTTTGAGATATTATGGAGAAGGATAAATATTCAAATGACTGTTTTACCTTTTCCAATTATTTACTAAGTAATAGTAATATTAAACATATCTTTAATATTTTAATTTATTTTAGTTAGATTAAATAAAAATTTATTTTATTTTATTTTTGACACAATTAAATATTTTTTAAAATTAAATAAATAAAATATCTATAAAAATATATGCTATTTTTTAATTAAAATTTTAAGTAAATTTATTTAAAAAAATATAATAATTAAATAAAAATCTATTCAAATTTAAATAATGAAATTAAATAAAATATCAACAAAATTTTAAAATAAAACATCAATAAAATATCTATAAAAAATTATTTTAAAAAATTAAATAAATAAAATATCAATAAAAATTAAATTAAATTATTTTATTTTTAAATTGAAACGACTTTATTAAGTATAATTAATACAATGAGGAAAAAGATATTTAATGCTAGAGGGTCAACAATGTAATTTGGTAACCTAATCTCATGGGATGAGTTATCCATGATTTGTGTCTCACCCTCCATAGGATACAATAGTCCAACAGATTTGGGATTAATAATCCGGTGCAAAAAATTTAAAACAAACAACGGACTATTAGTCCGAATAAATTATTAGTCCAATCCCATCTTTCAATCCCACCAAACAAACATGCCAGAGAACAACAGTAATCCACATTTCTACTTAGTGAGAATATTGGGGGAAAATTTAAGTATAAAACACATGTCAACCTTAAAATTAAAAAAAAAGAAATTTTGATTTAAATTTTTTTTTTTTTTGGACACAGATGTGGCTTTAGCACCACAAGGATTAGAATTCCATTAGCTGGCCTTGTCAACTAATACATTGCCGAGGTGATTGATATCTATCTATGTATTATATAAGAAAAATGAGATTTTTAGGGAGACGCCTTCTAAGAGTTTTAAATCCTTATTCTAAAATTATTGATTTTTTTTTTAATTTTAAACAATTAAGAAAATTTCCGTTAACTAGCTTCCATTTACCTTTTATTTTACCATCCCACATCGAAAAAAAAAAGGTGAATTGTTTCACTTATATAAAGTGAATCCTATGCTCCCATTTATATAAGCAAAATGAGATTTTTAGTGAGAAACTCTATGATCAATATCTCATACTCATTTTTTTGATTTTCTTAATTTTAAACAATTAAAAAAATCCCCATTGGTGAGCTTCTATTTAACTTTTATTTTACAATCCCACATAGACGTTTTGATTTTAAAAATAATTTTGTATGAGATTTTGAAACTCTCTTAATTTTTAACTTTAAAATAATTATAATCCCAAATCGAGAAAAAAAGAAAAAGTGGGTTGTTTCACTAATATAAAGTGAATCTTATAAAGGGAGTTTTAAGAGAGAAGCGTTTTAGAAGCTCCAAACCCTCATTCTAAAATTATTGAATTTTCTTAATTTTAAACAATTAAGAAAATTCCCATTGGCTAGTTTCCATTTACCTTTTATTTTACAATCCTAAATCGGGAAAAAAAGAGAGGAAAAAGTGAATTATTTCATTTACATAAAGTGAATCTTATGCTCCAATTTATATAAATTATTAAAATTTCTTAATTTTAAACAATTAAGAAAATCTCCATTGGTTAGCTTCCATTTAACTTTTATTTTACAATCCCACATCGAGAAAAGAAGGAAAAAGTGAAATGTTTCACTTATATAAAGTGAATCTTATGCTCCTATTTATATAAGTAAAAAAAGATTTTTAGTGAGAAACTCTATAATCAGTACCATTTTTTTTTTATTTTCTTAATTTTAAACAATTAAGAAAATCTCTATTGGTTAGTGTGGCTCTACTTTTTCGCGCCTCCTTTCGGAAGTTTGAAATAAGCCCTACAGTTCGGACTCCCGCGGTTCTGAATCTAATCTCACAAGTGCAATGTGAAATTGATAAACACCAAAGAGTCCAAATCTGGCAAATCTCTTCGAAAATCAATTTGAATCAAATTGCCAAAACTGGACTGCTTTGCCAGATACAGAGTCGCCACCTAAATATTTTTGGAAAATTTAAGATACCCATGTCTCGTGCCAAAGGCCACGTGTCCGTCATCACCAAGATTGCCTCGGTTTGGGAACTTAGGTACGAGAGGGGAAGGTCATGAATACATTTGAGCATCTTCGCTTGCCTGATCGAAGATCGGCCTCTATTAATCATGATATGAATCTTATGTACATTATATGCTCTTGTTCTGGTTTATTAGGGTAGCATTACTATGTGATACGCACACACACAAGTATAGACTAACTTTGCAAGAATTGGAATATTTCGATTCATGTTTGTTTGCAAATTGTTTCGAATATGTACCACTTGAAAAAGTGATCGCATATGAACATTACTCTAATTATTCCAATCCAATGAATTAGCCTTCATCCACAGACATTCAAACAGTTATAGCAATTAAGCATTTAGCCTCATGGTAAGCATGCTAAACATGACAGCATTCACATTCATGCAATATGCTAAAGCAAAGTAAAGGCTCACCTAGTACTCAAAGGAAAAAAGAGAAACTAGTTAGAAAAATACATGATTCTAACTATGCAATATGACTAATGCAACACATGCAATATGCAATTACTAGGCTCGGCTAATAAGCATGGTATATGAATCAATGAAATAGCATGCGGTCTAAGCACGTATTCAAAGAAGTATTGAAATGACAATGCAGTTAGAATGATGAACCGAGCCTCGGTGCATGCAATACAAATGGATGCAAACATGAAGTATGCTAATTGAAATGTGATGTTCCTAAACTAACCATCATACGCTAGTAAATAAAAGGAAGAAAGACGTGGGATTGGAAGACATACACATTATTACAAATTTGCGCTCTCACGAAGGAGAGTACGAATGAATAAACTAGTTAATTAACTAACTAATTAAAGTTAAGCTAATTAAGCTAATTATTACAAAATCGAATGAATAACTAGCTAAGCTACTTAACTAATTATTACAACACTTGAATTAACTAATTAAATAATTACAACGCAATTGCAATTTAAAATAAGCAATTAAACTGAACAATTAACCATTGCGCCTTGGGAAACAAGAGATGTTCATGCACATGCTTGATTTCCGCTTGAAAAGACCACCATTTTGCTTTTGAATGCCTCTGTTTGCACAATTGAACACCAAAACTGCTGCTCACTCTGTTCTGCCTTACAAACATGCTGCTGAAATTTGCATCAGTGGCTGGCCGGCCAGTGACGAAGGTTGCTGGCCACTAGTGATGGCCGGCCGGCTACCAAAGGTAGTCTGTCGGCCACCTGCCAGCCATGGAAAGTGGCCTGCCGCCACTGCTGCACAGGTTTATCTTGCTGCAACAGAGGACAAATAGAGCATATACAGGGTATTTCAAGGGTTTGTTTGCACAACTCACGCCTCATTTTCATGAACAAATCAAAGGAGTAGCAAGTTCGGTTGACAAACCATCAATGGATGCAATTTCATTGCATGATGGCTTGTGAAACCAAGTGTGCGAGCTCAATAAATGCAACAAAATGAGACTTTCAAAAACCACCTCCCTATCATGGGGAAGTGATGATCTTGGAGACTTGAATCATTTCATCACTAGCAAGTATGAAATGGTCCAAGTTCCATGTATTCAATTAATGTCTGATTGAACACAGCCAAATTATTATCTTGCTTACTTTTAATTCCAAGTTACTCCATTTTAGTTTATAAACCATTCTTTAATTCAATTAAGTCCAATGGTGAATTAAAGTCCTCTAATGGAAAGAGGACTCAAAACACAAGTTGCTTTGGGCATGAAAGAAGCATCATATCATTGGTAATGAACCCTCTAAGGGATTAAACCATTAAGTATGAAACCTCAATTTCATACTTGAGCGAGCAAGTGACTTGAAACCACTTTCAAAGAAAAATAAAAAAAGTCAAGAATGGAGGGAGGTTACAGAGATTATTAGTGCTGAAATGAAGTATGAAAAGCCCAAAATAAGTGCTATCAACTCAAATAAGTGATGTCTAAGACCTAAAACATAAAGCTTATGAGGATTATTACACTAGAAGCATGCAAAACCAAGCTCAAATGAAAACAACAACCCAAAACAATGCTGAAACAGTCTAAAATAAGTCCTAAAACATGCTGGAATTGAACTAAAAATAGCTAGATTAAACTGCTAAAACATGGCACCAACTAGGCTAGTAAGCAAGACACAAGGAGGGGAGGCTAACCCCTTCAAATTTGGACTTCAAAACACGATTTTAGCCACTGAAAAAGCTATGAAAATCAGTGTTTAAAAGCTTGGAAAAAGATAGTAAAAGGATGGAAAATACAAGGGCAAAGACCTCTAAAACAAGGTATAAAGAAGGGCTATCAACTCCTCAACCTATAATGGCCTTAAACCCAAGCTTCAGCCCAAAAAACATAGAGTTTTGGAAGCCCAAAACAATGGAAAAATAGTAGGAATAATAGCAAACAAAACAAAGCTACAAGCAAAGTCTTATATATCTTGAAAAGAAGAAGCTATTCCAAGCAACAAAACCAAGTAAACACACCCTCTAGAGCTCAAACCAAGCTCAAGAATACCTCAGCTCAAAGATGAGAAGATTTGGTTAAGGGTGTATAGGAAAAGGTTAAGGAATTGTAGGCAAAAGTGTAGAGAATTTGTAGAGAGAGAGAGAGAGAGAGAGAGAGAGATTGTAGAGTTCAAAATTTTTAACCTTGCTACAAGAGAGAGAGGGTCCCTATATATAGAAAATATGAAATTCCGTCAAGGAGATCCAGCCCTACACGTGGGGATAGATGCATGCATCTGTGCAAACATCTGGCACAAAATATCTGCAAAATACACTGGTGGCTGGCAGCCTAAAAGTGATGGTTGACAGCTTCAAAATGTGGCTGGTAGGCCACCAGAAGCTGTAGGCTTGAAGGCCTAAGGCTTGGTCCAAAAATAAGGCAACAAGGGTGTAAGGTTTGAAAGGCTCAAAGTTGTGGCATTTTACTGAGGACTTCGAGCACTTGGTGAGCATATAAACTCATCATCGGGTGTGCATGCGAGGACGTCCAAGTCGTAAGGGCCGTAAAAAATGGGTGTCTACAGTTAGCTTCCATTTAACTTTTATTTTACAATCACATAGATGTTTTGATTTTAAAAATAATTTTATATGAGATTTTGAAAATATCATATATTTAACTTTAAAATAATTACAATCCCACATCGAGAAAAGAAAGAAAAAGTGAATTGTTTCACTTATTTAAAGTGAATTTATACTCTCATTTACTATTATAGTATTGTGCATGTTTCAGTTAAAGATTGTTTAAATTTTAAAATAAAATTTACAGGTTTTAATTAATTAATTTTGTTGTAAATTGATTGGTCTTTTGACTTATCCGATTAGGCTGAATCGTTTTCGGTTTGACTGATTCACTGGTTTAACCACGATTTTAGTTGTTTTATCTAAATATATTGCTTAGATTTGTTTGATTTGAAATAAACTAAGGTTGACCTTATTAAAAATTGAACGACTGAGATTGTTCGATTAGAAATGAATTTACCATCCAAACAACCGTTAACTTTTATTTTACAATCTCATATCAGGAAAAGGAGCAAAAAATGAGTTGTTTCACTATATAAACCTTATACTCCCATTTAATATTGTAGTGTTGTGTATGTTTCAGTTCAAGACAGTTTAAATTTTAAAATTAAAATAAAATTTAAAATTTTTAATTAATTAATTTTTGTATAAGTTGGTTGGTCTTTGACCTAGCTGATAGGGTGAACAATTTTCGCTTTGACCTAGCTTTCATTTAACTTTTATTTTATAATCCCACATCGGGAAAAGAAGGAAAAAGTAAATTGTTTTACTTACATAAAATGAATCTTATCTCCCATTTATCAAACCAAACCAAACCAAGCCTTAAGTCCCATCAAATGGGATCGACTACATGAATCAATATCTTATAAGATTTTTTTTTTATTTTTTTAATTTAAGCAATTAAGAAAATCCCCGATTGGCTAGCTTCTATTTAACTTTTATTTTACAATCCCATATAGAGGTTTTGATTTTAAAAATAATTTTGTATGAGATTTTGAAACTCTTATAATATCTCTCCTTAAAAGTATTCTTTTATAAAATATATAGATATATCGATAATCTCAATGTCACTCTTACTGCTTCTTAATACAAAAATTATGAGATAGTTATGATAATTTAAATTTATATTTAAAACTTATAAAGTATGATATAGATTATTATAATTTTAAATTTATATTGTGTCAATTTTAAATTTAAATTAATAGATTATTTTTCATATGACAATTTAAATTTTAATAAAATAAAATTTAAAAATTTTAATTAATTAATTTTTGTGTAAGCTGGTTGGTCTTTTGACTTAACTGATTAAGCTAAACCATTTTTGGTTTAAATGATTTGCTAGTTTAACCGTGATTTTAGTAGTTTTACATGTTACGATGATTCTTTCTTACTCATTAAGTTTTTAAAATTTCTTTAATTATTTCTCTTTCAAAAACCAATATGATAATTTTTTAAAATTCATATATTTTTATTCTAAAATCGTGAAGTATTATAATTATGTCATTTTTTTTTTATAACAAAGCATAATTTTAATTATTAATTGTCAATATAACAATTTTAATCTATCTATACTATATATTATAGTAAAGGAACATTTGAAAGAAAATCCTTAAACTTATATATAAAATTTTATTTACGAGACACATAATATAAAAAAATTAAATACAATTATCATATTTTTAATGAATAATATATTATTTTATCCCATACATAGCACGGATGATATGCTAGTTAAGAGGTAATTGCAATCAAACAAATTCACTTATGAACCTAAGGCTGGATTGTATTGTGATTGTTAGAGATTTTGGGCATAATATTGAATTTCCAGGACTTAGCATACCTCTCTCTTCTCTCGATCAATTCTTTCCCCCCTCTGTCTAATATTCTTCTTCCTCATTTCTTTCCTTTCTCTCTCTTCTTCTTCCCTTCTTATTATTTGTTTTTTTTTTTTTGTTTTTTTTTTTGGTACTACACAACATGTTGCAGTAACTTGCATGATATAGATTGTTATTAGTCACTATTTGTTTCCTACTAGTTAACAAACTTGATAGGCTGTAATGGCTTTTGGACCATGCAATTACTTATACTGCTTTGATATATCCTTTCTACTATTTTTGTTTTGTTTTGTTTGGTTTTTTGTGTGTGTGTGTGTGTGTGTGTTTTTTTTTTTGGGGATATTTTTGAGCATTTCTTGTTGTTTATTGCTGCATTTCATATTCTTCAGTCAACTCTGCCCCTGGCAAGACTGAGATCACTTCAATACCATGAACACCAACTAATTTTCTTATGGCATGTCTTAATTTTTTTGTCCTCTGCTTGTTAAGGGTTGTGTATCTAAATCCATTATGTCAATAAAAATCATTAAATTTAACTGTAATTGAAATTATTAATATTATCAATGATGCCTTATTCCAACCAATTTCCATGGCTAGTTGGATATGCAACAAAGTGATTGTAGAAGGTGATCCCCATCCAGGGGCAATAAAAGGTCAGATGTCATTTCAAAGTTTTAAACCTTCTATTGATGTGAGTATAAGGATCGAGTGGTATGAAAGTTTTTTCAAAGGCTATTTCGCTTTTTTGTGCTATTATTGTTTTTGCTCTCCTCATTTCAAAGCCTTGTCTTGGTAGAAATTAAATGAAGAAGCAACAAACCTTTGTCCACCAGAAGCCTCTACCACAGGTTCTGGCAATCAAAATGGAAGAATGTCTGATAGGTGCGTGCTTGGCTCCTTTAAGTTCTATTGACATATTATTCTTCTGGTAATTTTTCTCTTGGTAGTTGCAAAGTTACTTGATTGGCTTTATAAGATTTTTGGTAGTTTATTACAATCATCTATTCACTTGGTCAGGGAAAGAAAATCTTAAGCTTGAAAAATTATTCGCTCCAAATTGTAATTGCTTCAACCTTCTTTCGAAATGGGATTGTTGAATCAAACCCAAGAAGGCTCCCATCTTTTGTGCTAAGGCATTAGTGACAGAGATTGTGGCTGCAGATAGAGTGGCAATTGGCAGAGCAAGACTTAATTAGCTAACCGAAATAATATCTTCATCTTTTTGAGCTGTGTTGAGTTGATTTGAACTCTCTAGTTAATTTGTAAATTTTATCCATAAATTTTATGGGGTCATAGTGTTTTAGTCTACCCACTATGTAGATGATAAGGCTTCTGGAATCTTCAATTACCCCAATATGTCAACAAACAACACATGGTAGAATTTCGAGCTGAATCATAATTTTAGAATGATTCAAGTTAATCTAGTCCAGTCCACAAATCTTTCTGCAAGTCTTGTGGCATGCATGAGTACACCAATAATTGGTATGAGACTGTTATGATATTATAAAGAGAGAGGAATGAAGGGAAAAGAGAAAACTCTTGTATTCAATTTAATAATCAATGAATAGTACAAACTCCTTTATATAAGAGAGAAGATAGGTATATACAGAGAATATACTGTACTACACAGATAAAGCATATCTATACAGAGAATATGCTATAGAATATATTATAGTTAACTCCCCTTAAGCTCAAGGTGGAAATGCAGATATCAAGTTGAGCTTGTAAAGTAAATTAGAAAATCGTCATGGAAGATGAGCCTTGGTGAAGATGTCAGCCATCTGATCAGCGAAGGGAACAAAGATAAGACGAACAGTGCCAGTAGTAACATGTTGCCTTATGAAGTGACAATCAATCTCAATATGTTTGGTGCGATCATGGTAGACATCATTATGGGTAACCTGAATAGCACTCTGATTGTCACAATAGAGGTTAGTGGCAGCAGAATGAGGAATTTCGATATCAAAAAGAAGCCAATGAAGCCACACAAGCTCTTGAGTAGTGTCAGCAAGAGCATGATATTCAACCACAGTACTAGAACGAGCAGTAAAAGTTTACTTCTTGCTATGTTAGGCAATCAGAGAGTCACCCAAGAAGAAGCAGAACCCTATAGTAGAGCGACGATCAGTATGGTCCCCTGCCCAATCAGCATCTGAAAATGCATGTAACTGCAGGGAAGAGTGAGCAGAGTAGTGAAGACCATGAAAAATATTGCCTTTGAGATAGCGTAAAATGCGAACTAGAGTATCATAGTGTGGAGAGCGAGGAACAACCATGAACTGACTAACAATGTGAACAACATAAGCAATGTCTGGACGAGTAACCGTGAGATAGACAAGACCGGAAACTAGTTGACGATATAAAGTAGCATCAGACAACAGGTGACCATCAAGAGGTATGAGACGAGTCTGAGGATCAACAGGAGTAGAGGTAGTCTCGCAATCGGTAAGACCAACAAAAGCCAAGAGATCAGAAGTATACTTGGCCTGGGAGAGAAAGTAACCAGACAGATCATGAGAGATTTCCAAGCTGAGAAAATAGCTGAGAAGACCCAAATCCTTTATCTCAAACTAGCGACTGAGAAACTGTTTGAGACTAGAGGTGCCCACTGTGTTATCCCTAGTGATGATCATATCATCTACATAGAGAAGAAGAAGAATAATACCACGCTCTGTCTTACGAATAAAAAGGACAGAATCATAGGCATTGGAGGAGAATCCAAAATCATGAATGGTAGAGCTAAACTTGGTGAACCAGGCACGAGAAGCTTGTTTCAAACCATACAAAGCACGGTGAAGTTTGCAAACTTTGGAGGGCGGAACAGTGGAACTAGGAGGAGGTTGCATATAAACCTCCTCAGTGAGATCTCCATTGAGAAATGCATTCTTCACATCCATCTAAAAAAGTTTCCAGTGGCGAGCACCAGCAACGGCAAGTAAGCTACGAATAGAAGTCAAACAGGCAACATGAGCAAAGGTTTCTTCATAGTCAATCCCATATTGTTGAGTAAACCCCTGGGCAAAAAGACGAGCTTTGTAACACTCAATAGAACCATCAGAATAAATCTTGAGCTTGTAAACCCATTTGCAGCTAACAAGACTTTTGCCAGGAGGAAGATCAACCACATCCCAAGTATGAGTTTTATCAAAAGCCTGTAGTTTATCAGTCATAGCTTGCTGCCAATGAGGGTTAGAACAAGCCTTTCAATAGAAAGTAGGTTCATGAGAGGAAAATGCAGTAGAACCAACAATGAAATCACGAACAAGAACAGAAGGGTGTGTTACTCGAGTAGAATGACGAAGAGGTATCTCTGAAGCAGGACCAGGAGGCAGAGTAGGATCCTTAGGATGGGTTGGAGGCAGCATGACAGGACTAGGAGCAGGATTAGGGAGTGGAGCATCAGCAAGACCAGGAGGCGGAGCAAGATCCTTAAGATGGGCTGGAGGCAGCATGACAGAAGTAGTGTATGTATCAAGCTTATCAAACAAAAGAGAGGGATCTATGAAGAATGACGTAGTGTGAGGAGTAAACAAATGAAACTTAGATATAGAAGAGAACATCTTGTCTTCCCAAAATACCACATGATGAGAGACACGAAGATGTTCAGAAATAAGATCCCAACAACAATAGCCTTTATGTTTAATCCCATACCCCAAGAAGCAACACAGACGGGCTCGATGTTCTAATTTGGAACGCTCATGTGGTTGAAGGAGGATAAAACAAGCACATCCAAACACACAGAGACGAGAATATACAGGAGGTTGGCCATATAAGCGCTTATATGGGGTGTGGTTGTTGATGGTAGGAGAAGGAACATGGCTGATAGTATAGGCAGTTGTGAGAGCGGCTTCTCTCCAGAAGCACACAGGACAAGAATAGGAAATTAAAAGAGCATAGACAGTATCTAAAAGATGGTGATGTTTACGTTCAACACGACCATTTTGTTGGGAGGTACCAGGACAAGAATAGTGAGAAAGTGTGCCATTTTGACAAAGGAATCTCAAAAAATTTGTTTCTTTGTATTGTTGGGCATTATCAGCGTGAAAAACTTTGATGGTGGAAGAAAACTGAGTTTTGACAATTTGTGAGAAATCATAGTATAGTTATGGTAACTCAGAGCAAGACTTCATAAGAAATAACTAGATAAAACGAGTGAAATCATCTACAAAAAATGACAAAGTATTTAGATCCCCCCATAGTGGGATTAGGTGCTGGTCCCCAAACATCAGAGTGTATGAGATCAAAAGGTGCATGACATATAGAAGTACTGGATCGAAATGGCAAAACAGATTGTTTTGCTAGTTGACAAGATAGACAATCTAATTTATCGTTGGGAATAGGACCTAACTGACCGTTGGAAACTAGATATCATAAACGTCCAAAGGAAACATAACCTAACCGAGAATACCATAAGGCAAGAGGAGAACTAGGAGTAGTAGGAGCAGCAGTTTGGACAGTGGAAAGATTGGAGAAGGGAATGTGAAGGTGGATGAGCTCATACAAACGTCCATGTCTACGACCGATCCCAAGAGTCTGTCCCATCTTCAGATCTTGCACAACACAACCAGTTAGAGAAAAGAGAACAGTGAGGCCAAGATCATAGAGTTGACCAATTGAAACAAGATTAAGTGTAAGATTTGGGATCATATAAGTGTGGGAGCCGAGTATTAGGGGATGTAAAGAGGCCGAATATTATTCTTAGAGAATCTAGATATATACATTGCATTCGGCCCTATCTTATATAAATTCAGAGGTATCCTAATCGGCCATAGAACCAGTTGAGTGAGGAGTTGAGTGGAGATTGGTCTGCAACAAAAGTAGCCAAGTAAATAATTACATGGTGGACTAAAGGTGGGCCCAACCCTGAGGCCTAGAGGAAAATATAAATAGAGGAACATCAACCAAAGAGAGGTAGGTGAGAACAAGTAAGCTTAACTTAAGATAGAAGTAATCAAGAGAGTAGATACTGACTTATCCGTCGCAGTGTTAATTCCAGCACCTCCGGCTGAAGTGTTCATTCCTTTTCAGGTGACTAGTTGAGGATCTCAAGCGTCCCATTGGATCTAAAGAGTATTTCCAAACCACATCTCCACAATTGGCGCCGTCTGTGGGACTACTCCAGCATATCCATGGCGGGCGTGACGGAAGATCCTCCAGTGGTCACTGGCGACCTTACACCACGAGTTGATACCACTCCAAGCAACCTGCTTGACCAGAAAACATTAACGCACGAAGAACCTTGAACTTCGACTTAGCTGCCCAGACCTCACCCTCGACATCCGCACATGAGAAAATGCAAGCAATTATGGATCAGGCAAAGCAAAACGGACAGAGGTTGGAAAACATGATGGAGGAAAACGAACACCTTCGACAGGATTTGGCTTTGGAGGTGGCAAAATCCCAACAGGCCGTGCACCAAGATCCAGAACGGCCTCTGAGAAAGGATGGTCGACGACCTCGAATTCGGAGAGAAGATAGTAGAAGTGATTCTGACTCATCATCCCCAGAGTCCAAAAAGAAGGGACGAGTCGTAGTCTCCAGTTCCTCCGAAGGGAGTCCGCGTGCAAGGACTAAATGAAGATGAAATGACTCAGACAAAGAGGATCAACATGACCCCTTTGTGTGACGGATCGCAAGGGTGGTACTACCCAAAAAGTTCAAAGCTCCATCGTTCACCCTCTACGATGGAAAATCAGACCCCACCGATCACATCCGTCACTACAAGCAAGCCATGACACTACATGCAGATGACAAGGCCCTCATGTGCTGAATATTTCCCAGCAGTTTGGGATCATTGGTCGTCAGATGGTATTATAAATTGGAACCGGCATCGATCAAGAGCTTCTATCAACTCCAAAAATCCTTCAGGGCAAGGTTCATCACCAATGAGGTCCAGTCGAAGTAGGCCGACTCTCTCTGGGCAATGCAAATTCAACTAGGGGAAACCCTACGTGTTTATTCGGTGCGCTATTGGGAATGCTTTAATCCTGTGGATGATGCCTGCAATGACTCCATGGCCATTACCGCCTTCAAAATGGGATTGTACCCTGATAGTGCCCTCCGTAGCTCCTTGACCAGAAGGCCCCCCAAAACGGTCTGGTCGCTAATGAAGAAAGTCGAGGAATACTGCAAAGTGGAGGATGACGCCTTGCGGGTTAAAGCCGGGCACAAGGCTAACAAGACGGCCCCATCTGAGATTGTTCAGCCGATAAATTCTGTACCCTCGCGGAGCCCTGAACCACGAAATCGGCCAAAACAAGACAGAAGACGAGATTCATGTCGATCAAATGACCAATGTCCACAACGGGCTAGTGAACAACTTCAAGTGGATAGCAGGCGCATTAGGCACGCGGACAAGAAATATACGGAGTTTTCGGAGCCGATAAGCATGGTTATGTCTAAAATTCAACATCTTCCATTCTTCAAATGGCCACCCAAGATGGTCGGACCTCCCGACATGAGAAGACGGGATAGACGGTGTGAATATCACAAAGACCACGAACATGATACCGACAGTTGTTATGCCTTGAAAGATCATCTTGAGGTGTTGGTACAAGACGGTCGGCTTAAGCAACACGTCCGAAAGAAAAATTCAACCACAACAGTTGCTCTACGACAAGACTCACCTTCACTCGGCGTAATCCATATGATTTACAGCTTGCCGATGGCATCCGCGGTACATACAATTCAGTCGCATCCTGACCCCCAGAAGCAAATCACACCAGTAAAACGGCCCCATGAAGCTCCGAGTATTGCTTTCAATGATTTTGATTTGGTCGGCGTAACGTTTCCACACATTGATCCCTTGGTCATCGAACTACGCGTAAACCGATTCACCGTTGAATGTGTTCTCATTGACCAGGGGAGTACTTCGAAAGTTATGTACTACAAGACCTTCATCAAACTCGGCTTTACTGAGTCGGACCTGTCCCCGACTCATTATCCGTTATTCGGCTTCAACGTTATTTCGGAATACCCATTGGGCAAAATCACACTACCAATTCGTGCGGGCTCCCAATAAGTGAATGTGGAATTCTTGGTTGTCAAGCTTTCTTCGCCGTATAATCTCATCATGGAGCGAACTTGGCTGCATACCATGCAGGCCGTGCCGAGCACCTATCATTAACTGCTCTGCTTCCCGACAGAACGCGGCATTGAACAAATCCATGGTTCCTAGAAATAAGCACAAGCATGTTATCTCTTTGCCACAAAGACACCAAGAGAGCTGGAAGTGAATTCTATTGAGGTGTCGGATCGAGAGAGCCTCGACGATGTTGGGCGGCTCCCAAGTGAAAAGGCTACGGAAGCCTTGGATCAAGTCGAAATTGACAGGAATCCTGACAGGTTCTTCATATGTCATGGTCGGTGCCTCCTGAATAAAGTTGACAGGCAGCAGCTAATTACCTTCTTACTCAGCAACCTTGATGTATTTGCATGGTCACCATATGAGATGCCGGGGTTGAATCCATCTGTTTCTCAGCACCGTTTAAATGTTGACCCCAAATGTAAGTCGATTATTCAGAAAAGCCGGTGGTTAGCCGTAGAACACACTGCTGCTATTGTTGAAGAGGTTGACCAGTTGCTTGATGCCGGGGCAATCCGGGAAGTTACCTATCCTACATGGCTGTCGAATACTGTGGTTGTCAAGAAGAAAAATGGGACTTGGCGTGTTTGTGTGGATTTCACGGACTTAAATAAAGCTTGTCCCAAGGATTATTTTCCCCTCCCCAGAATAGACCAACTCGTAGATGCCATGGCGCGTCATCAACGTATGAGCTTCCTTGATGCCTACAGAGGCCACTATCAAATTGCCATGCATCCGGAGGACCAAGAGAAAACTGCATTCCTCACCCCAAGAGGGGCCTATTGCTATAAGGTTATGCCTTTTGGGCTGAAGAATGCGGGGGCAACTTACTAAAGACTAGTCACTGCCATGTTCAAGGAGCAACTCGGCCGAACTATGGAAGTGTACATTGACGATATGGTGGTCAAGTCCAAAGAAGAGCAGACTCATCTAGCCGATCTGGAAGAGACATTCGGCATTTTACGCAAGTACAAAATGAAGCTGAACGCTTCCAAGTGTGCATTTGGGATCGGATTCGACAAATTCCTTGGCTACATTGTTAACCACTGTAGAACCAAAGCCAACCCGAGGTAAATCACAGCAATCCTAGAACTCGGCTCTCCTCGATTGGTCAAGGAGGGCCAAAAGTTGATGGGGATAGCTGCCGCACTCAACAGGTTCATCAGTTGTTCCACTGATCGTTGCCGACAATTCTTTCATACCCTACGGCAGGGTAAAGGTTTTGAATGGACCTCTGAGTGCGAAGTCACTTTCAATGGTCTGAAGACCTACCTCCGATCAGTTCCACTCTTGACAACTCCTTCGACAGGTGATCTGCTCATCTTATATCTGGCAGTTTCCGACCGGGCCGTCAGCGCCGTACTATTAAAGGAAGAGCTTGGGGAGTAGTGGCCAGTGTATTATGTGAGCAAGGCAATGGTTGACGTCGAAACACGTTACTTTCCGTTGGAAAAACTCATCATAGCCCTCGTCATGGCAGCAAGAAAACTGATGCATTACTTTCAGGGATATACCATCGGGGTACTAACGGACTACCCCTCCAGACAGTACTCCGTAGTGCAGAAGCATCAGGGCGCATTTCAAAGTGGGCTCTCGAACTCAGCCAGTACGATATTCAGTTTCTGCTTAGAACCTCAATCAAGGGGCAAGTGCTTGCCGACTTTGTGGCCGAATTCACTGGAGGCCTCGCTGACTTTAAGTTTGATCATATTCAACCTAAGCCGAATTGGAGAATTTATGTTGGGGATATTTGATAGTTGTACTGTGATGGATCATCCAACCAGCGTGGCAATGGGGCGGGTGTAGTGATCATGGCTCCCGACGGGGCAATAATTGAGCAAGCAGTCAAACTCGGCTTTGAAGCATCAAACAATGAGGCCGAATATGAAGCACTGCTAACCGGCTTACGGAATGCGCTTCTCTTGGGTGCTCGACATCTGCTTATCTTTTGTGGCTCAAAGTTGGTCATCAATCAGTTGAAGGGGGAATTCGCGGCCAAAAATGACCATATGGCAGCTTACATGAAAACGGCGAGTTCCTTGTTGGGAAAATTCGACCACCATGAATTAAACCAAATAACTAGAGATCAGAACACACATGCAGACGCCTTGGCTTGCCTAGCTTCTGCCATCAACTCAGAGGTTAAACGGACAATTGAAGTGGGGTTCATCTCTAAACTAAGCATTGCCTCGTCGCAATCAATCCAAATTGATGTCATAGAATCAGGTCCAAGCTGGATGGACCTTATCACTACATTCCTATCTTCTGAACAGCTCCCGGTGGACAAAAAAGAAGCACACAAACTGTGGAACAAAGCCTTGCGATATTACTTGGATCCGCAAGGAAAGCTCTACAAAAAATCCCTTTCTGGTCCATATCTAGAATGCGTTCATCCGGACAAAGTCAAAGAACTGCTGACTGAAATACATGAAGGTAGTTATGGTGCCTATTCCGGCGGGCGCTCCCTGGCTCATCGAGCTGTGACACAAGGGTATTATTAGCCGACAATGAGAGCTGATGCCGAGTGCTACGTTAAGAAATGTGAACAGTGCCAGAAGTTTTCCCCTTTAACACATTGCCTATTGAAGAGTTAAGCTTTGTCACTAGTTCTTGGCCGTTCTCCTGATGGGGACTTGATATTGTCAGACTATTACCTCGTGCCCCGGGCAACAAGTGATTTTTGATTGTCGCGACAAATTACTTCACAAAATGGGTCGAAGCGGAGGCACTAATGCACATCCGAGATACTGATGTTAAGCACTTTGTATGGAGAAATATAATCACACGATTTGGCATTCTAAGTGCACTTATTTCAAATAACGGCACCCAGTTTGACTGTGGCGTCTACCGGGAACTTTGCAGCATGTATGGTATTCGACCTTATTTCTCGACACCGGCTTATCCACAAAGTAATGACCAAGCCGAAGCCTCCAACAAAGCCATCTTGGACGGCATCAAGAAAAGGCTAGAGAAAGCCAATGGTAGATGGGTCGAAGAATTGTCGAGTGTGTTATGGGCTCATCACACTATGCCAAGCCGATCCACTGGGAAAACGCCGTTTGCTTTATGCTTTGGAACCCAGGCTATCATCCCCCTGGAGATCGGCCTCCCAACCTTGAAATTGAAAGCTTTTGATATGGGCCGAAATGACATGATGTTGGCCCTGGATTTGACCCTAATTGAGGAATGACGAGACCATGCCCTTGCATCTATGGCACGGTACCAGCAATAGCTTGCTAAGTCGTATAATCAACGTGTTCATCTACGCCGTTATACACCAGGAGAATTGGTCCTCAAGAAAGTACTCCCAGCTGCCAGGAATCCAGCCAACGGGAAACTGGGGCCTAGCTGGGACGGCCCCTATCAAATCGATTCAATCGCAAGAACAGGGGCATATCGGCTCAAAGACATGTCCGGAAGGAGTCTGCCGCGTCCTTGGAATTTCACGCATTTGCGTAAATTCTATCATGAACCCGACTTGTGGGGCATGATGATTTATTTTGAACGTTCGCCATGTACAAACTTTCACTTTTATAATGCAAGGTTACTTATCCCACTACATGAAATTTTAGTTTGAAGTAAAAGCCTTTGGATTTGGAGCGCCCTTCGTGGATATCATAATTGGCCAAGTAAAAGCCTCCGAATTCGGAGCCCCATCAGTGAATGACACTTTTGGGCCGAATAAGCCTCTGGATTCGGAGCGCCCTTCGTGGATATCACGATTGGCCAAGTAAAAGCCTCCGAATTCGGAGCCCCATCTGTGAATGACATGTTTGGGCCGAATAAACCTCCAGATTCAGAGCGCCCTTCGTGGATATCACGATTGGCCAAGTAAAAGCCTCCGAATTCGAAGCCCCATCAGTGAGACACTTTTGGGCTGAATAAGCCTCCGGATTCGGAGCATCCTTCGTGGATATCATGATTGGCCAAGTAAAAGCCTCTGAATTCAGAGCCCCATCCGTGAATGGCACGTTTGGGCTGAATAAGCCTTCGGATTCAGAGCGCCCTTCGTGGATATCACGATTGGCCAAGTAAAAGCCTCCGAATTTGGAGCCCCATCCGTGAATGACACGTTTGGGCCGAATAAGCCTCCGGATTCGGAGCACCCTTCGTGGATATCACGATTGGCTAAGATAAAAGCCTCTTGATTTGGAGCCCCATCAGTGAATGACACTTTTGGGCCGAATAAGCCTCCGGATTCGGAGCGCCCTTCGTGGATATCACGATTGGCCAAGTTGAAAGCCTCCGAATTCGGAGCCCCATCCGTGAATGACACGTTTGGGCTAAATAAACCTCTGAATTCGGAGCGCCCTTCGTGGATATCATGATTGGCCAAGTAAAAGCCTCCAAATTCGGAGCCCCATCCGTGAATGACATGTTTGGGCGAAATAAGTCTTCGGATTCGGAGCGCTCTTCGGGGATATCACGATTGGCCAAGTTGAAAGCCTCCGAATTCGGAGCGCCATCCGTGCAAGATACGTTTGGGCCGAGTAAGTTTCTGGATTCGGAGCCCCCTTTGTGGATCTCACGATTGGCTAGGATTGAAAGCCTTTGAATTCGGAGCCCCATCCGTGCCAGACAAATTCGGGTCGAGTGAGCATCCGAATTCGGCGGGCGTTTCATGAGATGATTAACAAGCATAAATGCCATTGAAGAAAGATGAACGATGATTGACAATATGTTTAAACATAAACTGAAACAACATGCAAACATGTAAAATAATACGTTTCATTGAATTAATCGATAAATGCATAGTTCGCTCCTAATCTATGATTAGAGTGGTACAATATGTTTAATTTTATTCGGCATCCCCCTCGTCATTGCTCTTCTCGACTTCGAAGGCCGCAAAGGGAAAATGACGACTCTGATACAATGGTGATGCCGAATCGACGCTTGTTACCCAGAGAGCCTTGATCCACCCTTGCTTAAATCCACGGTTCTTGCATCGGCAGACCTCCTCGGCGAGCTTTTCCTTAGCCCTCTGTATTCCAACTTTCTGGCCATCGTGGAAGCCTTGCTCATAAGATCTGGTTTTTGCGGCCTCTATCGCAAACATGCTCACCGTATCACGATCGACAATTGCGTGACTTATGAGCCATTGGGTCACCTTTTTCTCCACGATCGGGTTAGACTGGCTGGCCAAATGTGTCTCAGCAGTTTTGGCATTTTTCAGTTCACGCTCAACCTTCTCCATGCGAGCTTCTAGGTTTCGAATGTGCTCATTCTTCTGCTCTATCTCCCGCCGCACGACACGTAGACGCATGCCGACTTCATAGGTGGTAGACAGCCCTTTCACTGCTCCATGGATACCCTCCCGAAACACTTCAAAATCCTGTCGACTGACCATCGACTGCTGGACTTCTGGTGGAAAAATCTATCGAGTGAACTCGACTACCACATTTGGGTCGTGAACAATTGAATCTGCTTCCGTCATCGGTTTATTCCCCACAAAAATCGTAAAACTCAACGGGCGCGGTGTCACACCGGATTCACCTCTCGGTCGTGGTCAAGGGGAGTTTCCCCGTTGCTATTTTTCCCTTCTAGGCGACCTACTTCAACGACATGCGGACTGACGTTTTTCCCGCTCCCTCGACGTCCTGCTTCCCGTGTGCATGGGCTCGCCACTTCGATTCATCTCTGTATCCAGCTCAGCCAATGTCTTCCCTTCTCCTCTGCTGTTGAAGAATAGTCTATTTGACATTTGCACTTGTCTAACCTTCCTCAACAGACTGGTTTGAGTAGTCTGAGCACACTAATGGGACCTACGCGCACGAGACACACCCCATTTATTCCTTACAGGTGCAGCATCCCCGAGGTGATCTCATTAATGCTAAACTTCAAAAGCCGTACACCAGATAATCGGCCAAATAACTAAGCCTGGGGCCGATTTACTCATGTGCCCCAAGCCACTCCATGAACTAATAGCATTCAACATTCTAGTTCATGCATTGGCTGGGGCAAGGGCAGATTAATTAATCTGATTGGCCAAATATCTAAGCCTAGCGCCAATCTACTCATGTGCCACAAGCCACTCCATGAACTAATAGCATTCGACATTCCAGTTCATGCATTGGCTGGGGCAAGGGTAGATTAATTAATCTAATCGGCCAAATATCTAAGCCTAGTGCCGATCTACTCATGTGCCACAAGCCACTCCATGAACTAATAGCATTCGGCATTCCAGTTCATGCATTGGCTAGGGCAAGGGCAGATTAATTAATCTAATCGGACAAATATCTAAGCCTGGCGCCGATCTACTCATGTGCCATAAGCCACTCCATGAACTAATAGCGTTCGGCATTCCAGTTCATGCATTGGCTGGGGCAAGGGCAGATTAATTAATCTAATCAGCCAAATATCTAAGCCTGGCGTCGATCTACTCATGTGCCACAAGTCACTCCATGAACTAATAGCATTTGGCATTCCAGTTCATGCATTGGCTGGGGCAAGGGCAGATTCATTAATCTAATCGGCCATACGACGGGGCCCTGAGCCGATTTACTTGTTCGGCTAAATTAAGGTTAAATTAATTGCCAAGTTACACTATTATCTAATCGGCAGCTATGCAGTGGGATATTTAATTTACTCATCTCATGATCCTACTTCCTATCGGATCGATAGTTAGTATGCACAACAGACAGTAATCATTTTATCCAAAGTAGTGAAAAGAGAAACTCTTCATTAATATCAAAAATTGCGTACAGCTAATAGTGAAATAAAAAGGAAATTTTCATTAATAAATTGAGCGCAAATAGTAGCTAATTTATACATGAAAATTACCATGAACTAACAGAAATCTGCTAAACAAAAATCAATTGTACGTGAAAGATGCCTAACAAAAATCAGAATATCACCCAAGTCTGTCTTCAGGGTCAGACGTTAGCGGCTCAACGTCCACCTGCTCGAACGGAATCGACTAGGCCAATGTCACATTCGCAGCAGCAAGGGCTTTGAGCCAGCCGTGTTTGAAGCCCTGATTCTCAAACTTGGGGACTTCCTCTACATAGTTCTCCAATGTGGCATCCTGCCCAGCCTGGAACGCTTTGGCAAACTCGAAGTCGGCTCGCTCCTTCGCCTTCTTCGATTCTACTAAGTCGGCTTCCAGCTTGGCAATCACCTCTTTGGCTAACTTGAGCGCGTCCTCGCTCGTATTTGCCCTTTCCTCGGCGGCCAATTTGAGTTGGTTAGAACCCTGCGCTTTTTCGGCCTCGGCTTTGGCCCTCAAACTTTCCTCCGCCACTCTCACCGCCTCGCGCTCGGCCCTTTGAGCGGCCTCCATAGCCTTGCCTTTCTCGCTTTTAATCTCCGTTTTCAGAAAGGCAATCTGTTCAATAGCATCGTGTTGACGGCGGCCTATCTCGGCTATCCTTCCCGCCGCCTGCAAAACAGGGAATTGGAATAAAAACATAATAGTAATAATAATATAGGTGGAAGGCGGCAAACAAGGATCAAGTCATGTACCAGTATGGCTGACTGACCGGCTAATGCTATCGTTATCAAGTCAGGTTCCGTCCGAAAAGTTGCCTTGTTAGCCGGTAGTGAAATTGAGGAGGCCATACTCTAGGCCACCGCTGGATTTTTAAGAACTGATGCATCAGAGGAAATCGGCACATTTTTTATCCTTGGTTGAACCACGAACGACATAACTGAGTTCGACCCCTCTATGCGCGGCCGTTCGTCCAAAACCGAGTCCGACTCTTCCATACGCGGCCGCTTGTCGGTTGGGAATCCCTCGGAGCCGACTTCGCTCTCGGCAGGACGTTTCTCCCCCCTTTGATCGCTACCTTGACTCAGCCGTTCGACTGGCCTCTCCGTCTTGGTAGTCTCAATTTAAGCCGTTTCTTCCACAACAACTGGTGGAGAAGACTCAGTCGTGGTAGCAGGTTCAGAACGGAGGGTCTCGGCCCTTCTCCAGGCGGCCATCCGTTCTGCGTTTTTCTTCTTGGCAAGTTGCGTGAGTGATAACCCAGCCATATCTTCAGGGTACGCGCCGGGAAGGTCCCCTAAGTCTGTAAAGATGTCTTCGAAGGAGACGTCCCCTCGACCAGAGGTGGACGGAGGGTTGGATGAATTGAGGCCGGCTTCCTCAAAGGCCAACTTGAAAGCCTCGTCTACCTCGACTTCAGACTGGCTTGACTCCTCAGCGACCTCTTTGGCTACTTCGACCTGCTCCGAATCGGATGCCTCCAAACCAACTTGCCTCAAGTTTTTGAAGTTGGTTAAGATAAGGGTGTAGACACCCCATTTTGACTGGCCCTAAGACTTGGGCGCTTTCTTTTGATTACCCGATGATGACAATTAGAAAGTGTTTCTCACAGAATCCTCAGTAAGAGAGATGGAATTTGAACTTTAATCCCAACTTTCACCATTATAGCCAAATTGTTTTAAAATACTAAATATTTCATTAGTTTAGTATTTTTGTAATTTTGCATAATTTTATGTGTTTGCTCATATGTTTGGTGTTTTTTTTATATAAATTGATATAAATTATATATTTTATTAATATATAAAATAAAATAATAAAAAGTTATATTATTATATTATATGTTTAGTATTTTGGTATAAATTATATATTTTTATATATTTTATATAATATATTATATGTATATAGATATATAGATATATATTATATAATATTTATATTATATATTATATAATAAAAACAATAAAAGAATTTGATGTCGGTCACGATTAGGGACATCATGTTTAATTAACATTTTCCATGATTTGCATCCATTCGTTTACATGCATAAAAGTTCGGCTCATCATATTATTCAAATGTCAAATCAAATTCTTTACTTGAATACATGCGCTATCACAGGCCTTGAATTGACTCACATGCCATACTAGTAGCCGAACCTTAAATGCATGTTGCATGTGTTGCATTAGTCATTAAATTAGGATCATGCATTTTTTTCTAACTATTTGCTTTCTTCTTGGACGCGCCTTCGAACATTAAGGTAAGCATTTTTGCTTTAGCATATTGCATAAGTGTGAATGCTGTCATATCAAACATACTACCATGAGGCTAACTGCTTATTTGATATACCTGTTTGAATGCCTATGGATGAAGGCTAATCACTTGAATTGGGATACTTTGATTCATGTATATATGAGATCACCATTTTAAGTGATACATATTCAAAACACTTTTTTTTCAAAACAAACATGAAATTAAACATTCCAACTTTTTGTGAAATTAGTCTATACTTGTATGTTACATATAGAACAAGAGCATATACTGTACATAAAAACCACATCATGATTAGTAGAGGCCGATCTTTGATCGGGTGAGTGGGGTGTTCAATTATTGACCTTCTCCTCTCATAGCTAAGTTCCCGAACCAAGACACTTTGGTAACGACGGACTAATGGCCTTTGGCATGAGTCATGGATTTCCTAAATTTCCCAAAATAAATATTTAGGTGGCGACTCTGATATCTGGCAAAGCAGTCCATTTTTGGCATTTGATTCAAACATCGATTTTCTAAAAGAATGAAATTATTGATTCAAACATCGATTTCCCCTCTCAAATTATTTCATTCTTCCGAAAGGGATAAATTATTTAAAGTAATAAATTACAACAGTTTATATACAATATTTAAATTACAGCAGATATGTGGGTGGTGCAGTCATTCCATTAAAGCGATAAAAAAAAAAAACAGTTATGAAAAGAAGTAAATGAAGTATTTAAACAAATTATATCACATTTTTAAATTAAATGAAAATTTGCGAAAACTCACCTTTTGGAGAAATGATGAATTTTCTGAGTCACAAACTTTCTTTTGATTACTCTCAAGTCTGTGGAATGCGTTCTCAATTCTCAGTCCAAAATTTGGAATTACAGCTTTAGTGGTTGGTTTTTGAATGGTGTATTGATGAAATGGAAATAAAAATATCAATGAAAATATTTTATTTTTCCTCTCTCTCTCTAAAAAAAACTAATTTTCTTTTTTTCTGATTCTTTTTCTCTCAAACTCTCTCGCCTCACTTCCTTTTTCTCTCTCTGATTCCCCCTCTCCTTTTCTCTGATTAGCCTCCCCCTTCCTCTCATTAGCCTCTCCTTTCCTCTGCTCTCTTGATTGCCTTATATAGGCAACAAATCTATATAATATATATATATATATATATATAATAATAATATAATCATAAGATATATTTATATATATATGCTTGATCTGGGAGATGTCGGCAGCTGAGCTGACCGACATCAAATTCTTTTATTATTTTTATTATATAATATATATAATATAAATATTATATAAAATATATAATTTATACCAAAATACTAAACATATAATATAATAATATAACTTTTTATTATTTTATTTTATATATTAATAAAATATATAATTTATACCAATTTTTATAAAAAAACACAAAAAATATGAACCAACACATGAAATTATGCAAAATTACAAAAATACTAAACTAATGAAATATTTAGTATTTTAAAACAATTTGGCTATAATGGTGAAGATTGGGATTAAAGTTCAAATTCCATCTCTCTTACTAAGGATTCTGTGAGAAACACTTTCTAATTGTCATCATCAGGTAATCAAAAGAAAGCGCCCAAGTCTTAGGGCCGATCAAAATGGTGTGTGTACAAAGGGCCGTAAGATACTCTTCGCCCCTCGGAACTGGAATGTTGTCCGCCGCTGAAAATGTTGTATACTTCGGCTCGTATCGAAGAAGAATGTGGGCCGCCCTCCCTTGTTTCTGAAGGCTTGAACGGTAGAAGTATTGGAGCGCGACTTTGATTTTCGCAAGAACGGAATCGTCGATTGAAACCAAAACTTTCTTCAAATCGTTTCCTGTACAAGTAAAACCATAAGAAAACAAAAATAAAGCCGAATACATATAAGGAAAATAAACGCAAGGAGCTATATGGCCACCTGGTTCGCCTCTCCATCTAGGAATAGGATCTAGGCGGTCTTCGCCTTCACCGAATTCCTAGTTACCTCGGACAACGACCATGACATCATCAACTTGCTTGCCAGAGCTGGCAAGCACAGTCACCAATTGATGGTCGGTGTCCTTGGCCTTGAGGAAATAGCTCCCATGTCGACCAGAAGACTTGGCCAAGGCATAACAATGCCGAATAGCAGGTATGCCGAGATTGATCCTAAGGCGACGGTTTAACTCTATAATCCCCATTATGATTCGAAAGAAATTTACATTAGGTTGGGAAGGGATTAGACCCCAATGGTGAAGGACGACCCTAAGAAATGAGTGAAGGGGGAAACGGACTCCGCCCTCAGCAATTGATGAGAGAGGGAATATGATTGTGCTTTGGTCAGCCCTCTCTATATCAAGGGTGTTGTCTGTCACGAGCGACAGACGGACGTCATCGGGGATGGAAAAATGGCATCGAAAGCCAGAGACTCGATCCGCAGAAAGGAGGTCTTTCAAATGCTTTGCCATTTTTGTCAGTCTCTGGAATAAGCTAAATTGAAAACAAACAAGGAAATGAGATTCGAAATAAAGAGAAAGAGAACTTACAAGAGATGGAGAAGACAATGAAGAAGGACAGAGGTTGCAGAGGTGTATCGGAAGGCAGACCAAGAGCTTCAAGTATTCAAAAAATATACACGCATTCGAAAAGACAACAAAATTTTAAATCATAATAATAAATGAAAGTAGTGTACGAAGGGGCGGGAAGTTGTAATGATGACCGAAAAGCGTGTGCGTTCTGACACCCACGTTGGAATGAGGTTAACCGCCGAATTTCGTCTCTAACTTTTCAAGTTCGAAACCAAACACGCTAGCTAACTGTTGTTAGTGGAGTGTTTGGGGGGCAATTGTGGGAGCCGAGTATTAGGGGATGTAAAGAGGCCGAATATTATTCTTAGAGAATCGAGATATATACATTGCATTCGGCCCCGTCTTATATAAATTCAGAGGTATCCTAATCGGCCATAGAACCAGTTGAGCGAGGAGCCGAGTGGAGATTGGTTTGCAATAGAAGGAGTCGAGTAAATAATTTGACGGTGGACTAAAGGTGGGCCCAACCCTGAGGCCTAGAGAAAAATATAAATAGAGGAATGTCAACCAAAGAAAGGTAGGTGAGAACAAGTAAGCTTAACTTAAGATAGAAGTAATCAAGAGAGTAGATACTGACTTATCCGTCGGAGTGCTAATTCTGGCACGCCCGACCGGAGTGTTCATTCCTTTTCAGGTGACTGGCTGAGGATCTCGAGCATTCCATTGGATCTAAAGAGTATTTCCAAACCACATCTCCACAAGTAGAGGTGGAAATATGACCTATATGACTAACATGCATTTGAGAGCCATCAATAGTGTGAATAACACGTAACGTAGAAGAAGATGTAGTAGAGAAGAAAAGTGTAGGGTTAGAGGTTATATGGTTGCAACAAGCGGAATCAAAATACCAAGAAGAGGTACATGGGGCAACTGAGAAGACAGTAGAGGGTGTACCAGAGGTAGAAATAACCATTTTGACAATAGCTTCAATATCCTAAAGAGTGTAGAGTGGTGACGGGGCAACCACAGATGATGAAACCAGAGGCAACTGTAATAGATGCAAAATGTGCTGAAGACTGATCTCAATTGTATATTGTGGAGGGTCCAGAATAGCTATCACCTTTCCATTCTTTAATCATTTTGTCCCAAAGTGATATTTAAGTCCACTAAATAAAGAGAAATGTCAAACGAGAAGTGATCCTTAGCATGAAAAAGAGACTATGCCTTGACGATGAACTTCTGAAGAGATTAAGCCATTGAGCATAGGAGGTCTCTTTCTCATGCCTCGAATACTAATTAATCGCTTGAAACAACTCTCAAACAAAGAAAACCAAGAAATGAGGGAGGACGCATAATTGATTATACGAAGTTGATTATTACCAAAAGTGGGACTCTTTACATGAAATGAAGGTAAAGAAGCCTATTAACTCAAATGACTCAGTGTCTAAAGCCTAAACAACCAAAGCCATGAGGATGTACAACACAACAAGCAAAGTATTCAAAGCATAGACTAATTAAATAAATTAAAATAGCCCTAAACAGCCCTTAAAACATAAAAAAGAGTAGCTTAAAAGTATGTTTAAAAGCACAAAAAGGTAGGTAAGGACAAGGAAACACAAAACTAGCAAACAAGAGCAAGGAAGGGAGGCTAACCTCTCCACTTTTGAGACTTCTAAACATGTTTTTCAGCCTTGTTAAACTCTAAAAATAAGTTTGAAAGCCAAGAAAAATAGTGGTAGAACAAAGGGAATGAGTTATGAAGTAAGGTGCAAGAAAGGGTGTTAAGTCTCTCTACCTTTGGTAGCTATTTAACCCCAAGTTCCAACACTTGAAATGGATCCAAAACAGCACCAAAACACAAGAACAAGATGAAAAAGGATTGAAATGAAAGCAAGGAGAAAGGTGACAAGCTTATACTTCTTGAAGAGAGCAAGCTTTGGTTGTAAACCAAACTTGATCCTAGCACACTCTCAAGGTTGAATTATGATTCTCAAGGCTCAACCAAGGCTCCAAGGTTCAGCTCTAAGAGTGTATATGGTGTATAGATATAGCTTAAGGATGATATAATATCACAAAGCTAGCTTGCAAAGGAAGAAGGAGCTCTAAAAGGTGTTTTGGCTTCTTTGAAATTTTTCTAACCCTCAAAACAGAGATATATGCTCATATTTATAGAATTGAGCCAAATATGTCACAAATATCTTCAAAAATAGACAGTTGGCGGATTCTTGCTCAGAACAGTGTTTCTCACCCAAAAGGCACGGCCGGCCCCAAATGGCCACTGCTGGCCGCAAATGAGGCAAGACCGGGCCCCAATGTGGCTCCCCTGTTCCTCTAGTTCAGGCTCAGTGTAGGTTGGCATGGTGCTGAAAAACAGATTTTTGTGGTATATAGGCAAAGAAACAGCTTGGGTATGGAAGGTTGAGATTTTCTAGGGCTAAAAACTGGTTTCCTTTATTGAGAATTCGAACCATTGACAACGTAACTTTCATCATCGAGTGATCAGGACAAAGCGCCCAAGTCTTGCGGGCGGTCAAAAATGGTGTGTCTACAGTTGAGGATAACTGTCTAAACGAGCCATCAGGTGATTAAATAATGAATCACAAAAGGGAACCAGTGATGACGGAGTAGAACTGGATAAAATAGAGTGCACCAGTGAATTCGAAACGTCGAAAATAGTTTGAAACCAGGCCAAAATGATCAGCATGCAGAAAATAGGTGAAACAAGCCAAAAATTGAATTTTGGCCAAACAGAGTGCAGGGCTGACGTCAGCTGGAGGGAAGCCGATGTCTGTAGAGGCGTGACTCACATTAGTATGGCTAAGACGCGGTGCAGTGTAGTAGAGAAGGCACGACGCGCATTAGTAGCTAACGGAAGCGGCGACAGATGGTTAAACAATAGGGCTGACGTCACGCTAAGGTTAGCAGGACACGGTTGAGATGCAAGCGTGAGAGTGCGTGTGTGGATGCGCCCCCGGGAACTCTCCGAATATTCGCGACGCGCCTACGAGGGCGGGGTGCGAATTCTCATTTTGTTCTCTGAGCTACTACAGTTTGGACTCAAATGTCACGGTTCTGAATCTAATCTTAGAATGTGCGATGTAAGACCGATAAATCACCAAAGAGTCCAAATCCGGCAAATCGTTTTGGAAAATTGATTTTTATAAAGAAGTGTCAAACATGGATTGCTTTGCCAGATACATAGTCACCACCTAAATATTTTATTTTGGGGGATTTAGGAAACCCTAACTCGTGCCTAAGGCCACGTGTCCGTCATCACCAAAGTTGCCTCGGCTCGGGAACCTGGGTACGAGATTGGAAGGTCATTTAATGAGCACCCCTGCTCGCCCGATCAAAGATTGGCCTGTACTAAGCATGATATCTTGTTTTTGAAAACACATGTGTTCTTATTCCGATTAATTAGCTAATCTTACTATGTGATGCGCACAGCAAATAAGTATAGACTAGATCGCCTAATTTGGAACAAAACATTGCATGTTTGTTTGAAAACGGTTTGAAGTTTGCTACTCGCAAGTAGGCTAAAACGCGATTTTCAATGAATTGTTCCAATTCAAGTAATCCAACCTTCACCCACAGGCATTCAGGCCGTTAAACACTTAAGCAATTAGCCTCATGGCTAGCATGCTATCATGGCAACATTAACACACATGCAGTATGCTAAAGCGTAAACACTCACAGTGTACTCCGAGCCAAAACAAAGAACTAGTTAGAAATCATGCATGATCCTAGTTCATGTTAAGATGGTGTAGACACCCCATTTTTGACCATCCTCAAGACTTGGACGTCACCGTTTGAACACTCGGTGATCATCCATGTTTGTGTTCGTCTTGAGTTCCCGGAGGTCTCGGCTACGCGTCTTGCCTTAGGATTTCTCGACTCGATTGTTTTGTGTCTAGTTTTGCACCAAACACTTGTGCTTTGCCTTTGAGGGGCAGGGAATGGCTTGTGGGCCATCCCCACACTCCATCGGCCATGGCTTGAGGCCACCGGCTGTGTCTTGTTGCCACCGGCCAAATGTTTGGCCGGCCGGCACTATAGATGGCGGGTCGGCTATCTTTTTTTGGTCAATTGCATTTTTGGCCGGTCGGCTACTGTGCATCTGCTTTTGCAGATATTTTCATGCAGCTAGTATGCACTTGGCTCCCCTCCATACACGTGTATGGAGGGATCTCCCTCTTAGCTAGCTTGTCTTGTAAGCTTACAAGATTGAGCTCTATAAGAGGAGGCTTCCTCTCCCTCTTTTAGGGTTACAAAATTTCAGAGGAGAGCTCTGGTTTTTAGGGTTAGCATAATTGTATCTATCCTATATCTATTTCTCTCTCTCTTTTTGCCCTTAAGGTGTTTTAGTCTTAGATTTGCACACAAACACCTAGACTTACACCTTCTCTTGGATCTGAGGTCCTTGAGGCTTTTTTTTGGAGTTTTGGAGCTGATTTGAACCTAAAGAACCAGCTGGTCTTCCATTTTGAAGAGGGTATACAAGGGTAAGACTTTTGTCCCTTTTTACCCCATTTTTGCATTGTATTTTTGCCTACCTTACAACTGTTTTCAAGCTTAACATATAACATAGTTCTTTTTTTTAGTGTTCTAAATAGTTTGTTAAGGGTGTTTTAAGTTTTGGGGTTGTTTGACATCTCTTAAGCCTTGTTAGGCCCTTGTTTTGTGCCATTTTGGTTGAGCTCTGGGACCATTGTGTTTGGGCCTTCTCACCACTGAAATCTTGAGGGATTTCAGAGGTGAGGATGGTGCCTTGAGGTCCCAAGAAGGAGAGGGCCACCCCTTTTCCTTGTTGTCCTTGAAAAAGGCCATTTTTGCCTCTTGAGGGAGCACCATGTTTAAGTGTATGTTGACCATGCCTTAGCTATTTTTTGTGCTTATTATGTCATGATTTAGCACTGTTTTGAGTTGGTTTTGGTACACCATGCTTGCCTAGCATACATGTCTTGTAATGCCATGTTTAGGCCTTAACATGCTTTAGGTTTTGACCCTTATGCTAGCATGATTTTGGCCAAGCTTTGTGAAGCTTTTGTGTTTTTTTTAGCATGATTAAGCTCTGTTTTTGGTTGTTTTGGTCGACCATCACATGCTTAGTATAGCCACCTTGCATTTTGGCTTGTTAGCCTTAGGTGTGTGAGTGTGTAGCATGCTTTACTTGCATCATTTCAGTGGTTTGGAACCACTTACCATGTCATTTCAGTCCTTGTAATATGTTTACATCCTTGCATTTTATCACTCCTTTGATGCTTTAAGAGGTTGTGTTGTATGCTCCATGTTTAAGCATTTGTGCATGTCTCCATGAGGAGATCATTTAGATGCCATCTAAGTGGTTTTTGGGGCTTGCCTTAACATGATTTGGGACTGTTTTGATCCATTTTGGTCATTTGCTTCATGTGTCATATGATCATGCTTTAAGTACTTGGACCAATTACATGCTATGCTTGTCATGTTTGCTTGATTTGGCATCATCTTTGACATAATTTTCAGAGCTTACATTGCATGCTAATTGTCCATGTTTACCTCCTTTTAAGTGTGCTTAGAAGTTGTTCCTTTATGCGTAGGAATTGGTCCTTGTGTGCATGCATGTTTGCATGTCATTGTGCCCTCATGTCTATAGCATTGGCCACTGATTTTGGCATGCTTGCGAGCTATCCATGTTAGTTTAAGTCCACCCCCTTTGCATGTTGTTGCATGCTCACTTTGTGTGTTGTCGCATGATTGGAGTTGCATGATTGAATGAAGTCACATGCTTGCTTGCATGCTTGAACATCCACACTGTGTCTTGCATACTTGTAGGTTGCATTGCTTCACGCCTTACATGCTTCTTTACCTAGGTTATGTGCCTAACATGTGTTGCTTGCTTGCATTGTCCATGTTGCATACTAGTCAACATGTTTAGGATTGCATTGCATTAGCATGCATGCTTTGCCTCTTGAATTGCTTGTGATAGAGGTTGAAAGCCCCTTTGTTTGTTTATTTGCATTGCATTTCATTTGAAATTAAAATGCACACTTAATTCTTTGGGCCATCATGCATTGAAATGCGCGATTGGTGGCCCGAAAATCGAGAACCATGTCCCTTTGAGTCATGCACATGATAAGGGGTGTGGTTGGTGCATACATTGCTTGAAATGCATTGCCATGCCAAGTTTTGCCCTCTGTTGCTGTCAAACCAGTTTCTGCAGGAAGACTTGGCCGGCCGGCCATCTACAGTGCCGACTGGTCATCCATTGTTGGCCGATGGATCAATCTGTGGCCAGTGACCATTCTCCATGGCCGGTGGCCATTCCTCCTAGCCGGTGGTGTTCCACAATGTGCAGAGAGCATATCCTGGGACTTGTGCAGTCTTCAGAGGAACAGAACAGTCAAAGCAGAGGCATCTTATGTATGGCAGTGACTTTCCGAGCGGAACCAAGCGCGCATGCATTGGGCCCTCTTCCCGAGGCTGCTGTTTATTGCTTAAATAGATTAGTTAATTTACTTAGCTGATTTAATTGGTCTGTAATATTTAATTAGCTTGTAGGTTAATTAAATTGTATTATTCTTTCGGTCCCTCCGAGCGAGGGTAAATTTGTAATAAGTGTGGGTGCGTGTGTGCATGTCTTCCAACCCCCACTTCTTTCTCCCTTTTACTTACCTGCTTTTGATGGTTAGTATTAGGACATATTTACTTTAGCATCCTTATGCTATGCATGCGTGCATCCATGCATTTGTCTTACATGCACCAGGCTCGGCGCATCATGCTAACTGCATAAGTATTTCAAATCTAACTTGAATACATGTTATCTGTGCATTTCACATGTCATCCTTAGAATAACCGAGCCTATTCTAGTGACATTCTGTATGCGCTGCATTAGCCACTTAACATGGACTTGGATCATACATGATTACTAACATATTCTTTGTTTTGGCTCGGAGTACATTGTAAGTATTTTATGCTTTAGCATCTCGCACGAGTGTGAATGTTAACATGACAGCATGCTTACCATGTGGCTAGATGCTTATGTGATATAAACTGCCTGAATGCCTGTGGGTGAAGGTTGGATTGTTTGAGTTGGAACAACTCATTGAAATCCGTGTTTTAGCCTACTTGCGAGTAGCGAATTCCAAAGCGTTTTCTAAACAAACGGATATGTAATGTTTCATTCCAGATTAGGCAATCTAGTCTATACTTGTTTGCTGTGTGCATAACATAGTAATTCTAGGCTAATAACCGGAATAAGAACGCGTAATGTTTTCAAAATAAGATATCACGGTTAGTAGAGGCCGATCTTTGGATCGGGCGAGAGGGAGTGCTCATAGCTGACCTTCCCCAATCGTACCCAAGTTCCCGAGCCGAGGCAACTTTGGTGATGACGGACACGTGGCCTTTGGCACCGAGTCAGGGTTTCCTAAATTCCCTCAAAATAAAATATTTAGGTGGCGACTCTGTATCTGGCAAAGCAGTCCATGTTTGGCACTTCTTTCAAAAATCTGTTTTCTCAAAACGATTTGCTGAATTTGGACTCTTTGGTTCAGATTAAGAACCGACAACAAAAGGGAGTCCGAACTGTAGGGTGAGGCTCTCACGCGGGGCACGTCCACAGATGGCTAATGCAACACATGCGAAAATGCAACTAAAATAGGCTCGGCTACCTAAGATGGCATATGAAATGCAACTTGATACATGTATTCAAATTGGAATTGAAATACAATGCAGTTAGTATGATATGCCGAGCCCAGTGCATGCAAGACAGATGAATGGATGCACGCATGCGAACATAAGGTATGCTAAATGAAATATGCCCTAAAACTAACCATCGTAAGCGGTTAAGTAAAAGGGAGAAAGAAATGGAGGTTGGAAGACATGCATGACACACATGCACGCTTATTACAATAATGCGCCCTCTCGACGGAGGGACCGAATAAGAAGCTAACTAGCTAATCTAAGCTAATTAAACTAATTATTACACAACAAATTAATTAACTAATCCTAGTTAACTAATTATTACAAAACAAATTTAAATAGCTAAACGCATTAACTATTAAGGGTACAAACCAAAGCAAAAGCTAGCTATTTAAGCATGGTAGCTAAGGAAAGCAGTAAAACAGGAGGTTCTCGGAGGGAGAAGACTGGATGCACGCTCGGTCGCCTTGTTTGGAAATCTAATGCGATACCCCGATTTGCCTCTGTTTTCATTTGTTCTCAGAAACTTGCACCAAGCTCCAGAAAGCTAAAACTCCACCTAGGGAAACCTGTGAGAGGGTGGCCGACCACTTTTGGTCTCTCCAGACACTTGCCGACCACTTTTGGTTGTTGAAAAACCAGAAAAGTGGTCGGCCAGCTAGTTTTTCTTGCTGGCCAGCCAGTTGTTGCTGCTGAATTCCAGTTTGCTGCAACAGAGGGCAAGAAAGGGCATGGCAATGTATTTGCAAGATATGTGTGCACAACCACCCCCCCTATCATGTCATGAACTCAAGGGGGTGTGGTTCTCGACCTCAGGCCACCAATTGCGCATTTCAATGCATGATGGCCGAGAGGCGAAGTTGCACAATTCAGTGTAAAATGAATGCACAAGTAAACACATAAAGCTTAAAACTCTATCATGTATGATCAAGAGCGTCGGCGACCGGGAATTGAGGCACGTTTCATCACTTCAAGTATGAAACGTCCCTCGTTTCCCGTGTTTGGACTAACACCTATTCCAAACACAATGCAACACATAACATGGCATGCACAATGTTATGTAACATGGAAGGGACAAGCATACAAACATGTAATTAACATACTAGCATACACAATGCGAATGAACTACATGGCATACACAATGCTCATGACAACTAGCATACACAATGCAATATGATCATGGCATACACAATGCGATGACTAACATGGCATACTCAATGCAATATGATCATGGCATACACAATGCGAAGTAAGAGCATGGCATGCGCAATGCAAACAACAACATAACATGCACGATGCGATGTGACATGGCATACACAATGCTCAATGGGCTTAAACCGAATGTGGGTAGACCTCAGCCATGCCAAAACAAAGGCCATAATGCTAAAATGAAGGCACCGAAAACACATACAAGCATGCATGCCGATTGGCTCACCAATTAAGGCACTAAGGTGCAACTCTCAAGAACACTTAAACAGTGAAAAGAGTGGAAGTGTAACAACACTAAGTGCACTGGAATAAGGTAAGAAATGATGCCAAATCATTCAAACAACACAAGTATGGCATGCTAGGGTCCTTAAAGCATGAAGCTAGTAAAGAGGACTACAAAGGAGGTATGCAATACATGGCACAAATGCATGAACTAAGCATGGACAGAGCTCAAGTAGGTCAAAATAAGGACCTAAACATGCTGAGACGAGGGCTCAAAGGCCTAGTCATACAAGCATATGAGCTAAGGCATAAACTAGGCAACAATGTATAACACTCAAAGGCACTTAAAGCATGATTGAGGTAGGAACATGGCAATGCTAAATGCTCTGAAATGTGATATTAAGTGATGCCAAATCATGTACACAACACAAATGAAGCATGCAATGGCGCTCAAAGCTTGAGGCAAACAAGAGCATTTGAACTACAAGTATACAAAACATGAAACATGTGGCAAAGGCAACCTAAAATAGTCCTAGAACATGTCAAAATGAGTCTAAAGCATGTATGGAAGGAAGCCAAAATAAGCTAGCATGAAGGGCATAAAGCATGATGCATACAAGGCAAATAAGGTAGATTACACTACACTTATTAAGACCAAGCATGAGATGACTTAAACAATAAAAATCAGAGTTATATCATGGCATAATAACCCCAAATAAACACTGAAATGATGGCTCGCGAGCTAAGGCATGAAGGCATATGCAATGGTTCATGTTAAGGCATAAAGGGGAAACCCTCCAACACATTGAATGAGTGACAAATGTGAATGCATGACCATGACACATGGACTGAAATCACATAATGAATGATGCGAAATCATTAAAATAGTCCAAGTAATGCAAGCTAATGGACTTGATGCACAAAGCTAACAAGCTAGATTGAACCATAGCTATTCAAAGCAAGGCATGCATGACCAAAAAACTAAAATCAGACCTTAAAAATAGTAAAACATGAACAAAATCTTCTCAGAGCTAAGCCAAAAGCATGCTAAAATGACATGTCAAAGCATGATGCATGTTAGGCTATTTCATGGAATTATACTATAAGTGTATGGAGCATGCAAGGGGCCAACAAACCCACCCAAAATAGAGTCATGGCATGCTAAAACATCACCAAAAACATGCTGAAATGGAAAGAAAACAAGCTAGAATGACATGCTACTTCATGAAGCATACAAGACTAGTTTGTGTGATTTACACTACAAGTGTATTAACCATGCATGGAGTGACCAAACCAAGCAAAAACAGTGGTATGCCTCAGCAAAATAACCACAAATACAAGCTAAGATATGGCCAACAAAAGCTTAACAAAGATGCTAAAAAATGAGGTATATGAAGCAAGTAAACAAAATACAAGAAGAGGGGATGACCCTCTCCTATTTAGGACACCAAAACCACCTTTTCACCACTGAAAATCCTCTGTATTTCAGTGGTAGAAAGGTCATGCAAAGGGTTCAAGAAGAGCCGAAAGGGATGGCTCAAAACAAGGCCTAACAAGGCCTAAGAGGGGGTAAATCACCCCAAACAAAAAAGTGACCTTAAACAACTATTTTAAGCATGCAAAAACAGAACTTTTTCTAGTTAAGAGTTAAGCTTAAAAACGTATGCAAGAAGGGATAAAAGCTTAAGCAAGAAAGGGGGATTTAAAGGTCAAATACTCACCCTTGAAGACCTCCTTTACAACTGCAACTCCAGCAAGTTCTTTGAGCTTAAACCAGTCCAAGAACACCAAAAACAACCCCTTAGCACCTCAGCAAGCAAAGGAAGGTGTTTGAGTGTGTGTTTGTGTGTTAAACTAAGACAAAATAACACTTTAAGGCACAAAATGGGGACAAACAAGGAAGAATAGATACAAGTGTATATCTATCTCTCAAGCCTCAAGTTTTTGAACCTAGAGGAGGGAGGAGGAGCCTCCCTCATATAGAAACTAAAAGGCAAAGCTTCTTGGAGAAGCTAAGCTTCAAACAAATCCCTCCATACACGTGTATAGAGGATAGCTCTAATGCCCTCCAGCTGTGCTAGCTGGAGGAAAATATCTCTAAAAAGGTGCCAAAAAGCAGCCGACCACTTGAAGTGGTCGGCCTGCTACTTAAAGTGGTCGGCCGACCACTTCAAGTGATCTCCCAAGACAAAAACTGGTCGGCCATAGGTGGGAGAGGTCTGGAGCATGAAAGAAAGCTAGTGGTGTGGTGGCCGACCAGAAAATGTGGCCCAAAGACCAAGCAAGCCAGTTATCCGACCAGAAAACTGGTTGGCAGAAGGAAAAGTGGTCTCCAAGGAGAAAAAGTGGTCTCCCACCCTTGTACCACCTTCCAAATAAGGAAAACAAGGTTTGTACTAAAAACAAACCAAAGCAGATGCAAGACGAGAGATCGAGAGGCAAGGCACGCGGCCGAAAGCCTCGAAAATTGGTCTACGAGCATCAAAAGTGGTATGCCAACACAAAAGTGGTCTTTCGGACCACAGTGTTCCTCTAGGCAGAGGCAACAAGGTGTGGTTCAAAAACCACGCCAAACGGAGAACGTTAAGCGGTCCCGAGCCAAGGCGCGCAGTCGAAGGCTCTGAAAACCAGAAACTAGTCTCCAAGCGGGAAAAGTGGTCCACGACCACAAAGAGATGGTCTACAAGACCTCTCCCTCCCTTTGGGAAGAGAAACAAAGTTCGGTCCACAAATCGAGCCGAAGCACAAAAGAGTTCAGAGGCCCGGAGGCAAGGCTCTCAGCCAAAACTCCGAAACCTCTAAACAAGCACAACATGCACCATCACCGAGCGCTCAATCGATGATGTCTGAGTCTTAAGGTCGGTCAAAAATGGGGTGTCTACAGCGTGACAATCAAATAAACATCCTAGAGCGTGCGTTAGCACGTGTGCGTGTGGTAACACTGAAAATGATGTGCCGAGGCTTTTAGAGGCGCGTGAGAGTGCGTTAAAAGTGATTCTGGTGCCGGTTTGGTGCCGATGGATTCATGGAGTGATGAGAAAGGTCTCTGTGCCAGTTATTTTAGGTTTTAGGCAGAAAAAAATGGGAATAGAGACACATAAATATTTGAAGGAGAACGTGGTGCACCGGAGGCAGTTTGGAATAGCGAAAAAATAAAGGTGGTGTGCCGGAGGCAGCTTAGGAAGACAGCATTGGCTTTGATACCATGTTATGATATTATAAAGAGAGAGAAATGAAGAGAAAAGAGAAAACTCTTGTATTCAATTTAATAATCAATGAATAGTACAAACTTCTCTATATAGGAGAAAAGATAAGTATATACAGAGAATATATTGGATTAAATGGGTATACAAAGAATATATTGTATTACACAAATAAGGCATATCTATACAAGAATATGCTATAGAATATACTATAGTTAAAAGAGACGATAAATGTTAAATCCCATAAATTTCATGATTTAATCATCTATTCAAAGCAATTTAGAATAGAGTTATGGTTGATACTTTGAGCTCGTTGATGCTGGATACGTTGCGCACAGATCGATGAATACATATGTAATTCACACACACATGAACCCAAGTTCTCTTGAGGCATTCCATCTTTTACCAACACATCTTCTGAATAGTCTCTCTTTTAATTATTACAGAGAAGATGATGCCAACGGAGAATTGAAAAGGAAGCAAGTTGAAGTAGTTTCTGAAACACAGTATCCAAATAAATCATAGAAAAATGTTCAAGTTGATCAAGAATCATCACCAAATAATAATAAAAGTTCTCACAAGCAACCAAAGCGTGAAAAGATGGATTGGAGTGTTCTAAAACCTCCAAAAGGTCGAAAGAAAGGAGATTGAGTACTATCAGGTGATTACTTTTAGAGTAATGTGAATTTAATTTCTATATGCTTCCAAGATTCTAAGAATAGCTGTAACTTGTAACCTTCTTGTAAGCACATCATTATCATTCAATTAGTTTTCCGTAGTTATGATTCTTGAATGACTTTATTTTGAAGGGTTAAATTGTTTTCCCATCGTCTTATTCACGATCCCACCAATCCTTGGATGCTACTCTTTTTGAGCTCCATTCTTTGCAATCTCTCTGTTAGTCTGTTTAGTGTTTGATGCTAGGTCACTATAATTTTAACATAATTTAACAATGCAATTGTAGTTTTGTAATTGATGCAGAAGTAATGCAGTGTTGTTATTTTATTACATATTGGCGATCAAAACCCATGAATCATTTGGCGTTAAAATAAGAACTGAAAAAGCAAACTATTGGTAGCAGTAAATAATGTATTTTTTTTCACGGAAAGGGTTTGTAGTGTTTCTTAAAACTAGAAATACACTTTTATTCTATGTCAAACATATTTGAACATACGGGTGCTTTGTGCGTGCTGCCATGCGAATAGTTGTTTGGTTGGTCTAAAATTTTAGATCCCCATGCAGAAGAAGCTGGATCCTTTTCAAATGTTAATTGTCACTAATTGTTTCGCTTCTTTCAGACGATAGAGATAACATTCTTGTAAGTGATATGTCAATCATCATATAGCAAGTGACAAGTTGTTTTAATTTTATATATTTGTTATATGCCAAATATATGAATATATTATTCGAAGAGAATAAAAAAAAAAAAAAAAAATACAACATAACACGAATTCTTAGATCTACATTGTTTTTTTTTCTTCTTCTTGTTTTTAATTTTTAATTTTTTGTTTTTGTTTTTATCATCGTATCCTAAGTTATTTTTTCCAAACTTACACTTAGTTTTTATGTGTATAAGTAATCGATTTGTGTCACACAAGTTTTAGAAGGGTGTCTGGTTCTAAAACAACTTAAAAAATAATATGATACGTTTGGAAGAGTGTCTGACATGTGTTGAGAATTGTCTAACACCTTTGTTTTAACAAAATGTAAGCACCTCCAATTAATACTACAAAAATAATAAAATACATAAGTTAAATTAACATAAAAATGTCTGCATTTAGTCGCTAGGCATACCCATTTGATCCAATGTTTGGATCTTTCTTACATTGGTTTCCAATAGGAAAGAGCATAGATTGCTTGACCCTTCAATCCCTGTAGCAAATCAGTGGCTGGCCTCTGTAGACGGCCTGAATGTCCCGGCTCCGCGCGCGAAGGCGCGAAATCGTTTTGTTCTTAGCTACTACAGTTCGGACTCAATGTCACGGTTCTGAATCTAATCTCGCAAAGTGCAATGCAAGATTGATAAATCACCAAAGAGTCAAAATCCAGAAAATCGTCTTGGAAAACTGATTTTAATAAAGAAGTGCCAAACATGGACTGTTTTGCCAGATATAGAGTCGCCATCTAAATATTTCGTTTTTGGAAAATTTAGGAAACCCTGACTCGTGCTTAAGGCCACGTGTCCGTCATCACCAAAGTTGCCTCGGCTCGGGAACTTGGGTACAAGAGGGGAAGGTCATGCAATGAGCACCCCCGCTCGCCCGATCAAAGGATCGGCCTTTACTAACATGATATATTATTTTTGAAAACACATGCGTTCTTATTCCGATTATTAGCTAGAATTACTATGTGATGCACACAGCATACAAGTATAGACTAGATCGCCTAAGTTGGAACAAAACATCTCATGTTTGTTTGAAAATGGTTTGAAGGTGCTACTCACAAGTAGGCTAAGACATGGATTTTGTCACCCTCAAGTGGGCTTAGAAAACATGATTTGCCACCCTCAAGTTGGCTTAAAACTCGTATTTCGATGAATTGTTCCAATTCAAGTAATCCAACCTTCACCCACAGGCATTCATGCAGTTAATCACTTAAACAGTTAGCCTCATGGCAAGCATGCTAAGCATGGCTACATACACTCATGCAAGGATGCTAAAGCATAAACACTTACAGTGTACTCCGAGCCAAAACAACAACTAGTTAGAAATCATGCATGATCCTAGTTTATGTTAAGATGGCTAATGCAACACAGACAAAATGCAATTAGAAATAGGCTCGGCTATTCTAAGATGGCATATGAGATGCAACTTGATAACATGCTGTTGAACACGTATTCAAGTAAATGTATTGAAATACAATGCAGTTAGTATGATGCGCCGAGCTCGGTGCATGCAAGACAGATGAATGAATGCAAACATGCAAGCATAAGTATGCTAATTTAAACATGACCTAGAACTAACCATCATAAGCGGTTAAGTAAAAGGGAGAAAGACGTGGGGTTGGAAGACATTCACACACTCACGCACACTTATTACAAAAGTTGGCCCTTTCGACGGAGGGTCCGAATAAATCAACTAGCTAGCTATGCTACACTAATTAATTATTACAAAACCTTAACTAATTAAGCAAATTAATTAAGTTACAAAATCAACTAAGTAAGAAAAGAAAGAAGCTGAATCAAGCTGCCATAGCTCTGCCTCGAAATGATGAATGATGCATGCTCGGTCGCATCCTCCCGGAAATCCGTTACCATGCCTCATGTTGCCTCTGTTTGCACTGTTTTAGACTTCTGAAAACTTTACAAATCCCCAAAACACTTCTGATCCACCTCATGGATATGCTGAGAGGTCATTGACTAAGAGGTATGGTCATCGGCCAAGGGATAAAGGTCATCGACCAATTTTGAGGCTATTGGCCAAATATTTATAGCCGATCGGCACACGAGATAGCCGATCGGCCATCTTTTCCTGCAAACTCTCCTTCCTGCTGCAACAGAGCACAAACAGAGACATGGCAATGTATTTGCAAGAAAATGTGTGTGTCACCACACTCCTTATCATGTTCAAGGCTCAAAGGAGTGTAGTGCTCGGTACTCGAGTCATCAATCACGCATTTCGACGCATGATGGCCAAAGAGGCCGAGTTGCACAAATCAATGCCAAATGAATGCACAAAAACACATAAATGCCTTAAACCCTATCATGTTTGATCAAGAGTGCCGGCGATCGAGAATTGAGGCACGTTTCATCACTTTAAGTATGAAACGTCCCTTGTTCCTCGTGTTTGGCTTAACACCCAAACCAAACACAATGCAATGCAAGGTATGCCAAACATAATGCAAATAATGAGCATGCAAACAGCATGGCATGTAACAAGCATGCAACAATGTCATGCAATGCGACAAGCATGCAACAACATGCAAAATGAACTTAAACTAAAATGGACAGACTTCAATCATGACCAAATAAGTGGCCAAAATGCTATGAAAATGAAGTACGAAAGCACATACAAACATGCATACACTTTGGTTCACAAACAAGGCATGAAGATAACCACTCTCAAGCATGAGCAATGAGTGAAAAGCATGAATGTGTTACAACACTCATGTTTGGAATGGTGCCAAACCACTCAAACAAGACAAGCATAGCATGCATGAGGCTCAAAGCTTAAGGCTAGCAAAGGGACTTACACCATGGCCATGCAAAGCAAGCCCCAAAGGGCCAAGGGCAACCAAAACAGTCCCAAGGAAGGTCAAGATAAGACCAAAAACATGCTTGAACCTAGCCAACACAAGCTAGAACAAAATACCAAAAGCATGAAGCATGCAAGACTAACAAGGGGTATTCCACTACACCTATCAAAACCAAACATGACATGACTTTGACAACAAAAATCAGAGTTACATCATGGTAAAACAAGACCAAAAATACACTGAAATGATAGCCCAAAGGCCTAAGCATAGAGGCATGCACAATGACTCACTCTTAAGGCATAAAACACCAACTCTTCAAAACATTGAAAGAATGAAAAATTTGAGGGCATGGCAATGGAACATGCTCTGAAATTACACGACAAATGATGCCAAATCATGAAAGTAGCCCAAGCAATGCATGCTAGTGACTTGGAAACTCAAAGCTAACAAGCTAGAATGCACTATGGCTATACAAAGCACGGCATGCATGACCAAAACAACACAAATCAGAGCTTAAGCATGGTAAAACAAGGCTAAAAGCTTCTTGGAGTTGAGCCAAAACATGCAAGAATGATGGTCCAAACACATGATGCATGTTATGCTAGCATGCAAGATTGCACTACAAGTATGTGAAGCATGCAAGATGCTATCAAACCAACGTAAAACAAAGTTGAGGCATGCTAAAATAACACCAAAAACTTGCTGAAATGGAACCAAAACATCCTAGACAAACATGCTACTTTGATGAGCCATCTATGCAAGCATACAAGACACAAGGAGAGGGGACCCTCTCCTATTTGGGACCTCAAAACCACCTTTCCACCACTGAAATTCCTCTAAGTTTCAGTGGTGAGAAGGCCAAAACAAGGTGGTTCCAATAGCTTAAAAAGACAGAACAAGAGCAAGGCCAAACAAGGCCTAAGAGGGGGTAGACTACCCCCAATACAAAAGTGACCTTAAACAAACATCATATACATGAAAAATTAGAACTTCTTATAGTAGAGAGTTAAGCTTAAATCAGCATGCAAACAGGTCCAAAAGCTTAAACCAAAACAAGGGTTCAAAGGCTAGTTGACTCACTCTTGAAGAACACCTTCAAAATCACAACTTCAGCATCTTTTCTGAGCTTAAACCAATCCAAAAACTTCAAAACCAACCTCAAAGAGCCTCAGCAACAAGAGTATGGTGTTCTAGTAGGTACTTTAGTGCAAAAGTGTGAAGAAATTACACTTTTGAGCACAAACAAGAGCAAATATAGAGAGAGAGAGTGATATATAACTTCTATATCAAGATTTCAGAACCTCTAGAAAGGGAGAGGGATCTCCCTTCTTATAGAAAATCAAATCTCAAGCTTGTTGAACAAGCTTGAGTCTTGATTCAATCCCTCCATTATGGAGGATGAAATCTGTGCTCACCAGCTGTCACAGCTGGCACAAAAATATCTGAAAAAGCAGATAGAAAGGTCTCGGCCAAGGAATATGGCCGATCGACCAAAGGAGTGCCGATCGGCCAACACTTATGGCCGATGGCACAAGGCCTTGGCCGATAGGTTGTAGGGATGGCCAACAAGCCACCCTCTTCCCTAAAAAACAAAACAACAAGTCCTTGGTCCACAACCAAGCACAAAACAGACAATTTGAGAGATCCTAAGGCAAGGCACGTAGCCGAGACCTTCGGGAACTCAAAACAAACTCGAGCATGGATAATCATCGAGTGCTCAAACGATGACGTCCAAGTCTTGAGGACGGTCAAAAATGGGGTGTCTACAGCCTCGTACACCACAAAATCTTCATGGTAATTCGACTGTAACTTTGTCTTCACTTTTTTCATTATCTCCTGGTCTAATGGAAGCAATCTGAGCCCAACTTTGAGGTTCCTGATTTGCTACTTCTTGTATGTATCTGGCCTTTGAGTTTCCAACTCTCTTGATATTCACGGGGTACATTCGTGTCGAACATATTGAACAATGTTGAGAAATGGAAGAGTGCTTTCCAAAATCATGTGTTGAAGAACGGAGAATTGTAAGCTCCATTAGCAATCCCATAGTTGAATATCAAGATTAATTACTTTGATCACGTTCAGAACAGCATCTATTGGCCTGCTTGCGACTACTATCTCATCAAATATGTTTCTTTAGCTGGTGTGAAGCATCCACAAAAAGCACTTCATCTTTGTCCATCTTGACATCAATAGTGTTGAAGGATAAATCAGAATGCAAAGCGGACTCAAATGGGTGGGCAAGAAGTGGAGTTTGTGTAAGAGTATTCATAATTGTCTTGATCACATAGAGATGCTTGATTGGATGAATGGGAATGACTTCTATTGAGGACATGATAAAATGATATTTCGGCAGCTCGAACAGGCAAACAGTAGTGGAATGATGTAGACCGAAAGGTACCACATTGAGGCCACGTAAGTTACATTTATAGTCTTTGAATTTTGTTTATTTGGTGGAGATGATGTGTTTTATGCACTTGTACAGATTTGGCAGGCAACACGCAAATTCAAGCAAAAAGTAGCGCAAAGCAGATTTTTCGTGTGAATAGTGAAAATTCTCGGCCTGCCACTACACTGCACGTGCGGCCAAGATCCATCGCACGTGTGGCCTACCATCGCTCGAGTGGAAATTAGGGCCGCTTGAGTGGCCCACCTAGGGTTGCGTACGCGAAAATTTCATTCTGTTGTACTCAGAATAAAAGGAAGAAAAGAGGCTGCTCTTAGGGTTCGAAAATATTTTATAGAAAAGGGAGAGAGAGGCTAGGGTTTGGAAGAAAAAGAACTTGAAGTTTGAAGAATGCCTCCCATGGTGGCTTCTTCTTCCTCCACCTCTTCCCACTCCTCCATGAATGGCTAGGCTACTATTTCTAGGGTTTTGATGAAACCCTAGTCATGTAAAGAGATTTTTCTTAGGCTTTGCTTGTGAAACGGTTTGAATAAATGTATGGTTGTTTTAGAAGTTTATAATTATTTTCCCTATCATCTCTTCAAATATTTTATTCTCTGTGATTGTTTTCTATACATTAGTTTTCTTTGTATTTGTGTTTAAAGTATGAGACGAGTCATGCTATGATAGACGGGTCATGTTGTTACTATAGTTTAGAGCAAATGACTCGTGCTACTTGGGATGATTCATGCCTGTACGTTGAATGCAACGATTCTCTTGATCAATGTTTCAAACTTGTAGTTGTGAAATATTAGGTAGTTCAAACCGGATTGCAATTGATGATCGATGTTAAGTCTTATTTATGTGGTTAGTGGTGAATTATTTGCCCTAGGATTTCCCCACAAATCAGTATCTCAAACCCTACTTTTAATTGTCAATTCAATTTCTCAATTTCATTTAATTCTCATTTAGTCATGATATCCCTTAATCTTTTTATCAAAATTAATTTAGGAATTTAACAATTAAATTAGCTCAATTTCATTTCCAGTTTTTGCAAGTGGAGCTATCACCAAAGTGCAAGCGGAGTGCAACCGAGCTTTCAAAACAAACCGCAACACTAAAGTGTTTAAAAAAAAAAGAGAAAGAAGCAAATACTCGTAAGCAAAGCACCAAAGTGCTAAAAATAGAGAGCTCAAGTGGAGATTGGAGACAACGGTCTATACGTCAAGCACCTACAAGATGAGTAAAGCGTTTTCGTTAAATCGCTATGGGTATTTTCTCCTTTGGTATTTTGCTTTCATAACTTAGCGCACAAGAGTCGGAACTTAGTGTGTTTGTGTGAGAGTGGTGTTTGCACGGGCGTTGTTCTTGTCGCCTTGAATTGGGAAAATAGTTGTCTTATTTTAAATGGAAAGAATCACAACCTCCATCTGACCTTACTCTTTTCAAAAGAAAAATATTAAATTTCACTCAGGAAGTGGATGAGTTATTTTTTCATTGTTGGGAACAATACAAGAGCTATGTAGATACTTGTTCACAACATGGCTACAAACTGACTCAACTCATTGCTCTCTTTTACAATGGGTTGAACTCTCAAACAAGTCAATTTGTAGACACAATGTGGTCAACTAAAAATTTTGAGATGTTCCTACCTGAGGTGTGGATTTCTTTTGACTAACTCGTTTAAGACTTTCATAAGAGTGCATGCTGTGATATTTTTGAAAAAGAGTTGCAAATTGAACCTAGTGAAGCCACAACGCATCCCTTCAGTGATCCAACAACTGATATGAAGTTAGTATTTTTGTCACTCGAGCCTACCGTTGCACCCATAGATATGACAGAAACTCTCTCCATAGTTTTGGCCTCTCATGAGGATAAAATTGATAGAGATTTAACTGTGGAAAATTATAGTGATAAAGTAAATCAGCATGGGTGAGATTTTATTTTTGGTTTTGATCTTATTGTTTCCACCCATGAGATTTCTTTACACGCTATACTTTTCATACACATATTTCTCCACTCCGTTAATCATCCTTCCACAAATCATTTACAACCTAGTCCCGCACTATTGGACGGGTTGATTTATTTTCGTTATAGGGATCCATATCTCATAAATTGGAAGAAAAGGAAAAAATAAAGTTTGTGTTGATATTTGGCTGAAGACAATATATTTAGCTTTTCTCAGGAGGAAACCTGAGCCTTTTAGTTTTAGTTCTTTATTTATTATTTTGTATGTTTTCAGTTTGGTGTGTCAGGGCCAAATAGATGAGTACACCTTTGAGTGGAACTGCTGAGTACAACCTAACAAATTTGGTTTGAGATAGATTACTTAAAAGAAGATCAACATGAAGCCTTGGATCCAAAAAAAATAAAATAAAAACAAATTGTTGTGTTTATTTTCTAACCCTTTTGCAGGTATAGTTTCCTTCCAGTTGGGGGACATCTTTATCTGTATTTCAGGGATGTATATTTTATTGTATTTTAATTCCCTTTCCTTTTATTGTTCTTGTTGGTCCTTTTTGGTATATGTCATTGAGGCCATTGTCATTTAAGTTGGGGGAAAAGGCTTTTGTTTTTGGTTTAACAAATATTTAGATATATTGCGTGCTATTGTTTTTGTCTAAAAAAAAAAAAAAAAACACAAACACACACACACACAATAAAATAAAATAAAATAAAAAGACAAAAATAGTGTTTTGTGTAGTGTACATGATTGCGTTTCGTGTCTAGGAGACTTTAAATCCTCTAAAGGTGTAATTCCTTTAGTGTTAGCCGTGCCCGAACAACATTTAACGGTCTAGTATAGCCACCTAACTGCGTTTGTAGTGAGTTCATTGGAGACCAACTGAGACGGTAGAAACTAGAGTTCGAATGGCAAAGCCTAGAACGCAAAGGTTTGGAATTTCTGAGACTAAAGTCTGGTTCAAATACCCAGGGGTGTGGAGATTGCTTCAAAAGCACCCCGGTTTAAACTCTGTGTGGCAGCCCCATAGATCGAGTTAGCTTTATATGCCTCGATTCTGGATACCAAATCAACCTAGTCTGTCACCCTGTTGGAGAATAGGGAAAGTTACAAACATGTTAGGGAGAAAAGTAATACCGGTGGTTTTCGCGTGAAGATTATATCTTTGCTTAGTATTTAAATGTTTTCAAAGTGCTATATTTATTTCAAATATGCAATGAAGGTAAAAATGGTTTGAAGTTTTTGGGTTGTAATTAGGTTTAAAAAAAAAATCGCACGTGCGGCGCAAATCTTGGTCCCTTTGTTCGCTACTATTTTATATGTAGGTGCGAGGGGTTGTGCGGCTTGTGTCGTCGTACGTGCGGCACGTCAAAATTGAAAAAAAATGCCTTTATTACTTTTTTTTTAATGTATGTTATTTATTTTATTTTTTTGATTATTGCTTTTCCTAAAAAAAAAAAGAAAAAAAAAAAAGGATAATGAGAATCGCATGTGGTGAACCAAATGAGTAGCCTTGTGCTTTGATATTCTTATTCTCATGTTGGTTCCATGGGTATGTGTGTATTTGCTTTTGGTGTGTGCAAAACATGAGTAGACTACTATCCACTCAAGCCTCCAAAAAGGCCAGAGTTTCATCTTCCTCTTCGGCACCACCACCGGCACTGCCAGATCTTCAGTAGTCATCTACCATCTTTTGCTTTGTTTTCTTCATTTATTTATTTATATTTTTATTTCTATTTATTTTTAAACAATATATATATATATATATATATATATATGTGTTCATATCTGCCTAGCTGAAGGTGCACCTACAGTGTCTGGTAATATTCTATTTCTTTCTCATTTACTTCGCATTTGCTTCCATTGCGGACAATGTCATATTCAAGTTGGGGGATGAGGGTATTTTCTTTTGTGTACTTCTACTTGGCTCCTAATTCATAATTCATGTTTGCTTCACTTGATTGCACTACTTCACTTGATGTTGTCTTGTTGTTAGTAAGGTGGTGATATAAGCATATATTAATTGGGGAACATAGTAGACTTGTATGAAAAGGGTTTATTTGGTAAAGACTCGCATGTGATGTTTGCACTAGGATAGTTGCTTCTAGTTGTGGTATTAGTACAGTTATCATAAGTATGCCTTGATTCACATGAACACACTATCATAGCGGTGACCTCTCTATTATAATCCCTGGTGTACGTGATTGATAATTGCTAGGGTTAAAGGAAAGAATAAATGAGTAGTCTTGATTCTCACAAAAAAGAAAAAAAAAAAAAAAACTTGATTTGTTTGGATTCATAGCCTCTTTATCTCGAGTTATTAAGCCCATAGGGGTGTCTCTACACCTAGTGCCCTAAAACCGTCTACTTTGGGAATCATTGGCCCAATACTTGCTACATGGGTTAATTAGAAAGCTTAAAGGACCTAGACATTGCATAGTTAAGGAAAAGAAAATGACTTGTTCGGGTTCGTAGCCTTTTCAGCTCAAGTTATTAAGCCTATAGGGGTGTCTTCACACCTAGTACCCTAAAACCGTCTAGTTTGAGAGTCGTTGGCCCAATGCTTGTTACATGGGTTGATTAGAAAGCTTAATGGATCAGGACATCGCACAGTCTTTCAAAAAAATAAATAATAATAATAATATTGAGAATCTTGGTTGCAAAAAGTTTAGTTTTTCTATATATGTTGGGTGTTATTGTGAGTTACACTAGGCTATTATAGTGGATAGTTAATTAGTTATGGGGATTGCACTTTACACCGAGGGTACTGATGATGTGTCTACTAGCATTCACAAATACATGGAGCTTAATTTTTGTAATATTGAATTGCGATCTTTGCTCAATAGATTCCTTCATATTTGTCTACTGTGCCTTCAATGACCCATCATGTCTTAATATCACACTGTAGTTGGCACATAAGTTAGTTGATAGGTGGAGTAGTGTGATTACTTATTATTGTTGGGCAGATGTGAATATGTTAATGTTTGTGCATATCATTTATGGAAATCCTCATGAGACTATACTCATCCATTTGGGATAACTTTGTGGTTTAAAAGCCTGTTACACATACTAAATGCAACTGCGATCTCTACGAAAGTGGCTTAGAATATTTTATTTTTCTTATTTTTATTGTTTTGCTCTAGGACTAGCAAAATGTAAGTTGGGGGATGTGATGTAGACCGAAAGGTACCACATTGAGGCTGCTTAAGTTATATTTATAGTCTTTGAATTTTTTTTTATTTGGTAGAGATGATGTGTTTTGTGCACTTGTATAGATTTGGTAGGCAACACGCAAATTCAAGCAAAAAGTAGCACAAAAGCAGATTCTTCGTGTGAGTAGTGAAAATCCTCGGCTTGCCACCTCACTGCATGTGCGGCCCACTGCTCGAGCAGTCGACCGCTCGAGCGGCCCACCTAGGGTTACGTGCGCAAAAATTTCAATCTGTTCTGCTGGGAATAAAAGGAGGAAAAGATGCTGCTCTTAGGGTTCGAAAATATTTCAGAGAAAAGGGAGAGAAAGGCTAGGGTTTGGAAGAAAAAAGAACTTAAAGTTTGAAGAATGTCTCCCATGGTGGCTTCTTCTTCCTCCACCTCTTCTCACTCCTCCATGAGTGGATAGGCTACTAGTTCGAGGGTTTTGATGAAAACCTAGCCATATAAAGAGATTTTACTTAGGCTTTGATTGTGAAACGATTTGAATAAATGTATGGATATTTTAAAAATTTATAATAATTTTTCTTTTCATTTCTTCAAGTATTTTATTCTCTGTAATTATTTAATACTTTTCATACATTAGTTTTCTTTGTGTTTGTGTTCAAAGTATGAGACGAGGACGGGTCGTGTTGTTACTATAGTTTAGAGCAAACGACTCATGCTACTTGGAATGATTCGTACCTGTACGTTGAATGCAACGATCCTCTTGATCAATGTTTCAAATTTGTAGTTGTGAAATACTGGGTAGTTCAAACCGGATTACAATTGATGGCCGATGTTAAGTCTTATTTATGTGGTTAGTAGTGAATTATTTGCCTTAGGATTTTTCCAAAAATCAGTATCTCAAACCCTACTTTTAATTGTCAATTCAATTTCTCAATTTCATTTAATTCTCATTTAGTCATGATCTCCCTCAATGTTTTTATCAAAATTAATTTAGAAATTTAATAATTAAATTAGCTTAATTTCCCGTTTATTCCTGTGTCTTGATACCCTAAGAAATTTGGTAAAATTTAGTGTTTATTTTTATTGTGTGAAACGACCCATTATGGAACATGCAGTTTTTAACTTATACATCTTTTTCCATAACCATTTGGTTTATGTGTTCCAGGACACCATCGCTTTTCTCTGAAAGATGACGGTTGGAGCTAATGCAAGAGGGTCTGGAGCAGCCGAAAGGTAAGGAGGATCCATGAACTTGTGAGATAGAAAATCATTGAATGAGTTTGAATTCTTCTAGTAGACATACAGAGCAAAATTAGCTAGTCTTTATTTTTTTAATTATGTCGTGAGAGCTAAAATTCCTTGAAATGGATATTTGCAAATGCTAGTTATTAGTAATTCTTCAAAATACAGACATGTTTGAAAAACCGAACATACTGTTAATGTAATGATAATTCTCTATAAATAAAGTTAAAAGGCATGTATACATGCTTGTGTTTGCATATACATATATATAATATAAATATATGTTTACCTCTAAATGTTGAATGTATTTTTTCTGCTTTGTTAAACTATCATCATGATCGTCATCATGCGTAGTGATATTCGCACACTACCACTTGAATTTCCTAGTGATACTGAAGAAACTTCTCTCATTCTTTTTCTTATTAGTGTTTTTTATAAACTGTCACTGACAAAAGTTTTTTATCAAAAAAAATAATCCACTTAGTTAAATTCACTTTGAAAAAAAAAAAAAAAGAAACTAGAAGTAGAACAATGAATTTGTGAAATCTAGTAAATATCAACAATAGGAATCTGGCTAGTACTTGTTCTTTGTTTTTTTTGTTTTTTTGTTCCATACTTGGTATACCTATATATTTTATTAACTTGTGACTATTTTTGAGTTATAGCGCATTGTTTGGTTACTAGTAGTTGCTAAATATGTTCCGAGTTAATTGTAGTTGTTGAGTTTACCTATTTGGAAAGTGATCCTTCACCAAAAGAGAACAATTAGGAAAAGAGAAAAGTTATCTATTTAATGATGTGAATAATTGATTCTGAAATTTCAAACAATCCTACTCTGGATGGTTTGTGCTCTATAAGATGGTGAGTAAATCTTAGATTTGGGTACAGATGTAGTTTCCTTCCTCAATATAACAACCAAGCAAAGAGGGTTACAGGTCAGATAAAAAAAGACAGGGTAAATATTTTGGGGGATAAAAGAAACAGACACACATAAACTTAGCAATTTGAAGTTAATACAAGATTTAACACTTGCCCCTAAATTTTTGTAAAAGTTGCAGTTTGCACCTTTAATTTTTTAAAAACAGTTGCAATGCTCCCCAATAAGCTATGACGTTGGGGGAAAAAGAAAAACAACAAATTGCTCCTCTCATATACATTATTTCCCTTTTCTTCTTTGCTTTTCTTTTCCTTCTCTTCTTTGGATTTCTCTTCTTTAACCTCTCCTTTCTTTAGCACTTCTTTGGCAGACCTGTGTATATAGGTGCTGTGTATGGAGAAGGATCACATGATCCATTTTGGTGCTAGCAATTAGATTTTACAGTGCAAACCGCAACTTTTACAAAATGGTAAGGGCAAAGTGGCATTAACCTAAGATGAATAGTTAAGGTTGCCTCAATATCCTTTGCATTTCTCCGGTCCTAAATGCCTTCGATTTTTAACTTTCGAACAGCAACTATCATTCATTCATTCGAAAAGGTGGAAGGAAAAAATATTTCTAGGATCCAGGATCATCACATTTTAGGTTAAATGAGCCTACATTGAACTAGTTTGTTAGATCCTCAAGGAAAGGCACATGCCATGTTAGTGCAAAGAAAAGAATCCTTTAATAGAATGTTTTGAGAATATAATGTTCTAAAACATTGGTTTTTCAAATTCATGAATTTGATCTACTTTCAGTATATACTTGGCATGAAATACGACTAAACTCCATTTCACTTTTAGCATGGGTATGCAAATTATGAAAAGAAAAAAAAAAAGTGATGATGCGGTTGATCTAGGTGAATGGGCTGGACCGATCCAAGCTCCTCAGATCCAATGGGCTACCTGCAAATAAGTTCAACGGGGAACGGGGCAGTCCCCCAGTGAACCCTCCGACGAACAAGTTAGTGTTTGGAAACTATAGAGAGAGAGTGAGAGAGATAGGGGTTAGGAAAGCTTAACCTTCTCCTTGTCTACCAATCTTTGCTTATATCCTTCTGTCATCATTTCGTTTCCTGCCGAAAGCTTGTGCCGTCATTCGTCTTGTTCAGGGTGAGGGGGTGCCATTCCGGCTGAGGGGTGTTGTCGCAATAAATGCTGTGATGGCTTGCATTAATGGTGATGTGCTGTGGCAATAACTTTGCAGATCTTTGTCTGCTGACGTGGCCTTTTCTGAATCTGCCACGTGTCCGGATATCACTGGTCCTCCCTGTCCAGTTGGCTTCCAGTGGTGCTGGGTTTTTCTATTCGGGTTGTGTAATGGGGGTTTAAATGGTGGGCTGTGGTCCTTGTGGGCCTATCCATGTCAGTAGTCCCCCATTCCCGAGTGCAGCTTTAGTCCAACGAAGGGAATAGTGACAATAAAACAGACGAGGCTGATCGTGAGGGTGGCCGATCGCGCGAGGCCGACCGTGAGGGTGGCCAAGCGTAAGAGGCCGACCGTAAGGGTGGCCGAGCGGGCGAGGCCGAGCACGAGAGGCCGACCGGGAGGGTGGCCGAGCGCAAGGGTGGCCGAGCGGGCGAGGCCGAGCGCGAGAGGCCGACCGGGAGGGTGGCCGAGCGCAAGGGTGGCCGAGCGGACTAGGCCGACCGTAAGGGTGGCCGAGCGGGCGAGGCCGAGCGCGAGAGGCCGACCGGGAGGGTGGCCGAGCGCGAGAGGCCGACCGTGAGGGTGGCCGAGCGCAAGGGTGGCCGAGCGGACTAGGCCGACCGTAAGGGTGGCCGAGCGGGCGAGGTCGAGCGCGAGAGGCCGACCGGGAGGGTGGCCGAGCGCGAGAGGCCGACCGTGAGGGTGGCCGAGCGCAAGGGTGGCCGAGCGGACGAGCACGGGGCTCAAGAGGCGGCGTGTCACGTGGTGATTTGAAGTGGAAAAGACAATGTGAGGGCAGGAGTCAGTGCATCTGAACCATACACGTGGCCGGGTTTCGTGGGAAGGGGAAACGTCAAGCGTTGGATCAGGAGTGAAGCGTCAGGGGCATTATTATGGGCATTGATGAGACAGTTTTGGCGGATGATTTGAAAAGTTTTCAAACTGGCGAACGTTAATTTGGATCCTTGGAATACGGGCAAACCGTGGGCTTTTGGTATCATACGATTCACCTACTTGTTTACAAAAACTCAAAATATTCGAAGTGTCAGTTCCTTCGTTGCTCACGATACTCCGTTGAGACATTTCTTCGATTTTTTAGCACCTGCAGCAAGAGCTATTCGCAACCACAGCTTAGAAATGGCCCACGAAGGGACTGCGATGGTCAGGGGAGATCCACTGGGGGAAGATGATGCAGAGGAATTAGCGATTCAGTATAGGTCCAACAGGGGTGGGGAAGTGGTAGAAACGGCACAGCCAATCAGCCAGGTGGAACCAGACCACTGGCATTCGAGGGCTGATAGATCCCTTATTACAGCGGCGGAGTTGGGGGCTATCCGCGAGAAGTATCAGATTCCTGTGGAGGTGGAATTATGGGTGCCGAAATCGACGGAGAGACCTTCCGATGTCAGGGTGGGTGCGTTCTCCCTCTACGAGGAAGCTCTAAAAGGTGGGCTGAGGTTGCCTCTGCCGCAAATCGTGGTAGATGTGCTCAACCACCTGGAGGTAGCACCAGGGCAACTGATGCCCAATGCATGGAAAATCCTGTTGGCTTGTGCAAGTGCTTGGCCAAAGGCGAACGGAGGGGCGGCCATGACGGTGGAGGAGTTCTTCGGCTGTCACAAGGCTTCAGGACAGCAAGAGACCTGGATCACCCTTCAGGCGTTGGCAGGGAAGGGTTTGGTGGCTGGTTTACCAACGTCCATCAAAGGTTGGAGGCCGCGGTGGTTCTATGTGTCCATCGCTGGAGGGGCTGGTGTGCGCACCATATGGAAGGTGCCAGCCAAGTATGCAGAGCTAAAGTTGGGGGCGACGGCAGAGGAGAGAGTCAAGAAGGTGAAGGAGTGGAGGGAAAAGGAAAAGGTCAAGTGGGACGAGCTGGTTCAGCCGTCGGTCTTGTTTGAAGCTGGGTTGGGCCCAAAACCGATCGGTGGGGACCTCGACCGATCAGAGTTGGAGGTAAGAAGAAAAGCGCAAGAGGCGGAAGATCAAACCATGCTGGTGAAAGCCCAGAAGTTCAAGGAGGCCCAAGCCGACCGACCTCCTCAGCCAGTGGCGAGGGAGAGGATTCGACCTCGTCCCAAACCCTTGGGAGAGAAGGGTTTGGGTGAGTCTGCTCTGCGGCTGCTTCCAAAAGATCCTCTGAAGGAGAGGTCGCTGAAGGAGATGGAGGCACTGGGGGTAGGGAAGAAGAAGAAGAGGTTGAGGCGGGGTGGGGAGGAGCCAGCCCAGAAAAGGAGAAAGGAGGTAAGGGTGGAGGGGGCCAGCCTGGCCAAACAAGTAGAGGGTGAGGGCGGGGAGTTGGAACAGACCCCAGAAGGGGTGGTTGTCTCAGCTGGGGAAGAGGTCCTTGTGACAAAGGATACCCCCGAAGTGGTGATAGCCAGTCCAACGGCGGACGTGGTGGAGAAGACCCCAGCAGGACAAGTGGGAGCTGAGCTGGCTGGGGGTGAGCCAAGTGGGGGGTTGGAGAAGGCCCCAGAGGTGCAAGTGGAGGTGGGGTTGGTGGGGGCAGAGCCAAGTGGGAGGGAGCAGACCCCAAGGGGGCCTGCACCTCAGGAAAGAGGAGTTGGTCTGGGGGCCACCATTTACCATGTGCGTGCTGTAGCTGGGAGGTTGGAGGGAGATGGGGGACCAGCTAAGGCGGTGGCAGACCGTCTGGTGAAGATGGTGGAGGAGCCAGCTCTGCGTTCGGCCTCTGGATTCGGGGAGGCCGACCTGTTCAGGGGGTTATGCTCCGCCCAAATGGAGGTAACTACCCTGGCAGGGGCCTTGCTGAGGAAAGGTGCAGCGGCCAAGATCAAGGCTGATGAGGCCAAGGCAGAGTTAGCCAAACTGAAGAAGGAGAGTGCTGCCTGGAAGGCTGCCTATACCGAGCTGCCATCAGTCAAGTCGGAGTTGGAGGACACACGCCGCAGGGTTGTGTCGCTCGAGTTCCAGTTGACTGGTGAGAAGAAGAAGTTGGAGGAGTCCCAAAAAGCCTGTGCTACTGCGATCGAGCGTCATGAGGAGGCCATGACCAATAATGAAGATCTCGTCAGGCAGAGAGATGACGCGGATGCTAAAGTGGAGGCTCTTCAAAAGGCGGTGGAGGAGAAACTGGCCAAGGCAGAGGAGGAGAAGGTGGAACTGAGGAGGGAGTTGGAAGTAGAGGGTGAGAAGGCGAGGGCGGAGAGGGAGAGGCTAAGGAAGGAGGTGGAGGAGGAGAGGGTGAAACTGACTGCTGAGGGGGAGGCCTGGAAGAGGGAGCTGGAGGTTGAGAAGGCCAAGGCTGCAGCTGAGAAGGAGGCTCTACAAAAAGAGCTGAACGAAGAGAAGGCGAAGGCGGCGTCAGAAAGGGCAGCCTATCCTGATCTTTATGTTGCAGCTGTGACACAATTCAAAGGGTCTCCTGAGTTCCAGATGGCGATCGACGCCGCAGTTGCTGCCAGCTTGGCTGGGTTGGGGTCTGGGGGTGCTGGGTCATCAGGGACAAGTGCTGGGGTGAGGACAGAGTCTGAAATCATTAACAGTTTCCAGCAATCTGACTACTACAAGCACGAAATGGCTGAGTACTGGGACAGCGGTTGGAAGATGTTCAAGCGCAAGGCGGAGGAGCTGTTTCCAGACTTAGACCTGAGTAGTGTGGTGGTTGGAGAAGATGACGTAGCCCAGACGCCACTGGACGAAGGCGTGGAAGAAGAAGACCTGGCCTCAAGTGAAGGAGATGAGTGAGCTGGATGATGAGTAGACTTAGGGGTTTTGATTTATCGTCTTGTTTGTTTTTTTTTTTTTTTTTTTTTTTTTTTTTGGAAGGGATGTAAGTAAGTTGTACACACATTTTTGAATGAATAAAATGGCATTTATGGTTCTAGTTGAGGAGTCCAGTGTATTTCCCCTTGTGCTGGTTTGGCCTTGCTTTGTGTTTCTTGGGATTATGTTGTGCACTGATGTTTTCAGCAAATGCTTGTGCTAGGCAGTAGAGCAAGGTGAAACTAAAGTCATGCCAGAATCCAAGCCAGAGTAGGACAAGGAATTTTCTAATACAGAGTGAAATGGCAAATTTGTTTAAGCGTCGGAGAACATCTTTAAAATATGACTAAGTGTCTAATTAGTTTGAAAAAGTAGACTGAAATGTAATGTTGAAGGTGATTTGCAAATGAAATATGGAGGAGCGTCTTTGAAATATGACTAAGTGTCAAATTATTTTGCAATTATGGGTGAGAGTCAGACTACGACTGAGTGTTTTGGGAGTGCTCAGGTCGGACTGAGGCTTTTGGGAGTGCTCAGGTCTGGCTGAGGCTTTTGAAAGTGCTCAGGTCGGACTGAGGCTTTTGAGAGTGCTCAGGTCTGGCTGAGGCTTTTGAAAGTGCTCAGATCGGACTGAGGCTTTTGTAAGTGCTCAGTCTGGCCGAGGCTTTTGAAAGTGCTCAGGTCGGGCTGAGGCTTTTGAGAGTGCTCAGGTCTGGCTGAGGCTTTTGAAAGTGCTCAGATCTGGTCGGACTGAGGCTTTTGTAAGTGCTCGGTCTGGCCGAGGCTTTTGAAGGTGCTCAGGTCGGACTGAGGCTTTTGAGAGTGCTCAGATCGGACTGAGGCTTTTGTAAGTGCTCAGATCGGACTGAGGCTTTTGAAAGTGCTCAGATCGGACTGAGGCTTTTGTAAGTGCTCGGTCTGGCCGAGGCTTTTGAAAGTGCTCAGGTCGGGCTGAGGCTTTTGAGAGTGCTCAGGTCTGGCTGAGGCTTTTGAAAGTGCTCAGATCTGGTCGGACTGAGGCTTTTGTAAGTGCTCGGTCTGGCCGAGGCTTTTGAAGGTGCTCAGGTCGGACTGAGGCTTTTGAAAGTGCTCAGATCGGACTGAGGCTTTTGTAAGTGCTCAGATCGGACTGAGGCTTTTGTAAGTGCTCGGTCTGGCCGAGGCTTTTGAAAGTGCTCAGGTCGGACTGAGGTCTTGAGTGTGTGCTGCCAGCTGAAACTTAATTGGGACGATGAGGATAGCTGGGAGACAAAACAGTTGTTATAAGAAATGTAGTACAATGACCAAAAATTACATCATGCTTGAAAATGGGAATACGACAATTGAGGAATACAAAAGTAACAGCTTATTGAAAGTAGCGTTTCAAGTGTTCAGCATTCCATGGGTGGGGAAGGTCGCGACCCTCCATATCTTGAAGTCGGTAGGTGCCTGGACGCGGTCTGGCTTTCACAATATAGGGTCCCTCCCATTTGGCGGCCAATTTACCCTCAGTCGGTTTCTTGGTGGCAAGGGTTGCTTCTCTCAGCACTAAGTCCCCCACCGCAAATTCCCTTGGTCGGACCTTGCGATTGTAGTGTGTCCTCATTTTCTGCTGGTATGAGGCTAATCTCACCGCAGCGATCTCCCTGAGTTCTTCAATCAGGTCTAGATCCGTGCGACGGAGCTCTTCAGCTGAGGCGAGGTCTGGATGCAGGACCCTGGGGGTGGGCAGACCGACTTCGACTGGGATGACCGCCTCAGCGCCATATGTTAGACGAAAAGGGGTTTCCCCAGTGGGAGTCCGAGCAGTGGTTCGGTAGGCCCAGAGTACGTTGGGTAGTTCCTCAGCCCAAAGGCCCTTAGCAGCTTCGAGTTTGGTTTTGATGATCTTCAGGAGAGAACGGTTTGTGACCTCAACTTGGCCGTTTGCTTGGGGGTGACCAGGGGAGGAGAAACACGGTTGGATCTGGAGGTCTGCACAAAACTGCCTGTACTTGGCGTTGTCGAATTGCTTTCCGTTGTCGGTGACGATGGCTTGAGGGATGCCAAACCTGCAAACGATCGACTGCCAAATGAACTTGGTCGTATTTCGCTCGGTGATGGTGGCCAGGGGTTCTGCCTCTACCCATTTGGTGAAGTAGTCGATGGCGACAATTGCAAACTTGGTCTGGCCTCGGCCAGTGGGGAGTGGACCAACCAAGTCGATCCCCCATTTGGCGAATGGATAAGGGCTGCAAAGGGTGATCAGCTCGGTAGGGGGGGCGTGTGGGATGTTGGCGAAGCGTTGACACTTGTCGCATTTAAGCACAAAATCGGTTGCATCTTGGTTGAGAGTTGGCCAGAAGTAGCCTGTGCGGAGTACTTTCTGAGCGAGGGACCTTCCCCCCGAGTGGTTGCCACAGATCCCCTCATGGATTTCTTGCATGACATAGGTTGCCTGGGTGGGGTTGAGGCATCGCAGGTATGGGCGCGAAAAACCTCGTTTATAAAGGATGCCATCGACCAGAATGTAGTTAGCCGATCGAGCTCTGACCTTGGCAGCTAGCTGTTGGTCGTTTGGGAGCTCCCCAGCGGTCAAGAAGAGGAGAATGTCGGATGCCCAAGGGATGGGTTCAGTCTGGAGGAATTGCACTTCTTGTGGGTCGGTCGAGATGGCCGGGTGAGCTAGATATTCAAGGTGAACTCCGTCGCTAAGGTCGGAATGGTCAGCGGAAGCCAGCCGGGCCATTTCGTCTGCTTTGGAGTTTTCCGTCCGGGGTATGTGCCTGATCTGGAAAGTATTGAAGAGGCGAGCAAGGGGGAGTGCTATGTCTCTGTAAGCTCGCATTGTATCATCCTTGGCATCGAATTCCCCCGTGATCTGACCGACGATAAGTTGGGAATCACTGAACACGCGGATCTGGTCGACACCAATGTCTTTGGCGAGGCGGAGTCCTGCTATCAATGCTTCATACTCAGCCTCGTTATTACTAGCCTCAAACAGGAAGCGAAGAGCACATTTGAAGTAGCCACCCTCAGGAGAGGCGAGGATGATGCCAGCCCCACTACCCGCCCTGCAAGATGACCCATCAACATTGAGAGTCCATGAATGGGGGTCTTCAGGATCGGCAGGAGCTGATGGGGCTGTTGAGGTAGTGGGTGGCATAGGATTGGTGAATTCCATGATGAAGTCGGCTATAGCTTGCCCCTTGATTGCTGTTCGAGGGCGGTAGGAGATGTCAAACTGGCTGAGTTCGACTGACCACTGCATTAGTCTGCCCGAGAGTTCTGGTTGTTGCATGACCTTCTTCAAGGGCTGGTCGGTGAGGACCACTATAGGGTGGGCTTGGAAGTAAGGGCGAAGTCGTCTGGATGCAGTGACCAAAGCCAAGGATAGTTTTTCTAGCAAAGGGTAGTTCTGCTCTGCTCCCCTCAGAGCTCGACTGATGTAATAAACAGGTCGTTGGACTGAGCCATCTTCTCTGATGAGGGCCGCGCTGACAGCAGTGTTTGATACTGCTAGGTAGAGGAAGAGGGGTTCGCCTGTGATGGCTTGTGAAAGGAGGGGTGGGTTGGCCATACACCGTTTTAACTGCTGGAAAGCCTCTTCGGACTCAGTTGTCCATTCGAAGGTCTGCCTGAGGACTTTGAAGAAGGGTAGGCACTTATCTGTGGCGCGGGAGATGAAACGGTTGAGGGCGGCTACTCTGCCGGCGAGCCGTTGAACTTCTTTAACCGTTTTGGGCGACTGCATCTCGACCAGAGCTTTGATCTTTTCAGGGTTAGCCTCAATGCCGCGTTGACTAACCATGAAGCCCAAGAATTTCCCAGACCCTACGCCAAAGGCGCACTTCTCGGGGTTGAGCTTCATCTGATACTTTCGAAGGGTGGCAAAAGTCTCTCGCAGGTCGGCGATATGATCGGTGGAGAGTTTGCTCTTGACTAGCATGTCATCCACATATACTTCCATGTTTCGACCGATCTGATGGTGGAAAACTGCATTGACTAACCGTTGGTAGGTGGCCCCAGCGTTTTTTAATCCGAATGGCATTACGCAGTAGTGGTAGGTACCTCGGTCGGTGATGAAGGATGTGTGTTCCCGATCAGATGAGTGCATCATGATTTGGTTGTACCCAGAGAAAGCATCCATGAAACTGAGCATTTGGTGACCGGCCGTGGCATCGACCAGCAGATCTATGCGGGGAAGTGGGTAGCTATCCTTGGGGCAAGCTCTGTTCAGGTCGGAGTAGTCGACGCAGAGACGCCATTTGCCGTTGTTTTTGCGAACCAGGACCACATTGGACAGCCACTTAGGATAGTCCACGTTTCGGATGAACTGGGCGTCAAGGAGTTTGTCAACTTCTGCAGCGATAAGATTATTACGCTCTGGATGGAAGATTCGCTGCTTTTGGCGGTAAGGTTTGAAATGAGGTTCGATGCTGAGGCGGTGGGTTATGAGAGAAGGGTCAATGCCTGGCATGTCAGCATGAGTCCAAGCAAAGATGTCCCTGTGCTCGGTCAGGAGGGCAGTAAGGTCGGCTTTGGCTTGGGAAGGTAGTTGGCTGCCGATTTTAGCTGTTTTGAGTGGGTTGGTGGGGTCAATATTGACCTCGACGAGCTCCTCCACTGGTTCTCCTCTGACCAACTCGTCTTCATCCCGGGCGTCGAGCCCTTCAATGATCATTGCTTCCTTCAGCTTAACTTCTTTGAGGGAGGCGACGTAGCACTCCCTGGCCACTGTCTGTTCTCCTCTGACTGTCCCGACACCGGAATCAGTAGGAAATTTGATGGCAAGATGGTAAGTGGATGTGATGGCTTGGAAGGCATTCAGGGCCGTGCGGCCGAGGATGATGTTGTAAGCAGAGGGGCAATCGACCACAAGGAAGGTGAGCAACTTAGTGGTCTGCCTGGGGTGTTCGCCGATGGTGATAGGCAGGTCGATGGAGCCGATCGAGGTCACACGGTCGCCGGTGAAACCGACCAGAGGGGTTTGGAGTGGGGTCAAGCTCTCTTCTCCGACCTTAAGCTGGCGGAAGCAATTTAGGAAGATGATGTCTGAAGAGCTGCCATTGTCTATGAGGACTCGTCTGACCTTGTAATTGGAGAGGATTGAAGAGATCACTAGGGGATCATCATGGGGATAGCGGATTCCTGCACAATCGGCGTCTGTGAAGGTGATGGGTTCAATCCACTGCTTTGGCTGCTTTGAAGGTCTGTCGACCATGGCCACCGTGTTGTCCGAGCCCTGCCGGATTTTTCTGAGCTCGGCCCTCTGAGCTGAGCGGGATGGTCCTCCGCAGGCGAGCCCGCCTGAAATGACCCGGATTTCTCCAACTGGTGGAGGAGGATTTCCTGGGGGTCGTGGTTGTGGTTGTTGACGATCACGACCCTGGTCAGGTGGGCCTTGGTGTCGGGGCGGGGTGCGCCGACGGTCGTGTCTGAGGGGCTCAGTCTTCTGTCTCTGCTGAGGGTGGATATTTGTGAACCGACTGAGACGCCCTTGACGTATCAGGGCTTCGACCTGGTCCTTGAGATTGATACAGTCGTCCGTGTTATGGCCGTGGTCTTGGTGGAAACGGCAATATTTGGACTGGTCTTTCCGGCTGGAAGGGTTTCGTGAAGGTAGGGGCCATTTGAGGGGGTAGTCTTTCTGGATTTGATGGAGGACCTGTTCCATGGGGGAGTTAAGGGGGGTATACCTCTCGAACCGACCAGGTGGTCTAGCTGGGGCCGGTCGGTCGGTGCGCGGAGGCCGGTCGGCATAATGGGGTGTTTGGTTGTTGTACTGAGTGTTTCGGGGTTCGGGGTCCTTCCTCTTATCTCTGGGGGTCGGGTTTTTAGTGATCGGGTCTTGCCGAGCGGCTAATGAGTCTTCTGCGTTCATATATTTCTGGGCTTTGGAGAGTAGGGTTGCCATGGAGGTCGGGGGGTTTTTAGAAAGTGAGAAGAGGAAATCAGACGACCGTAGACCTGCCATGAATGCGGTGAGGATGACCTTGTCATCATTTTCAGCCACCTGCAAAGCTTCGGTATTGAAGCGAGTAACAAAGCTGCGTAGTGACTCCCCCTCGGTCTGGCGGATGTTGAGAAGTTGGGTTGCAGGACGGCGCTGACGTTGAGCTCCGATAAAGTGGCTGAGGAAAGAGTCGCTGAGGTGCTGGAAGGTGGAGACAGAGTCCGCCGGTAACTGACTGAACCAAAGCCGAGCTGACCCCTTCAATGTTACAGGGAAAGCTCGGCACATGATCTCGTCGGGAAAGGCGTGGAGAATCATGAGGGTGCGGTAGGTTTCCAGGTGATCGACTGGGTCCGTGGTCCCGTCGAAGGAGTCAATGGTGGGCATTTTGAATTTGGCGGGCAGAGGTTTGTCTCGAATGGAGGCAACGAATGGTGAGTTTGTAGTGGTAGAGGGTTTGTGTTGAATGTTCTGCATGACCCCTTGGAGCTGAAGCTTCATGGCTCGGAGTTCAGCGTCCCAGAGGGGAATGTTGTCACCTCCGGAGGGGAATGGAGGCTGGGGTGGATGTTGGATACTGCTGGCTTCCTGCTCGGGAGCTGGTGGTGCGATCGACGGGTGTGGAGGTGGAGGTGGTGGAATGACTTGTGGGTGAGGCGGTTGCAAGCCTCCCAAGTTAGGAAAGTTGGGTTGTGGGATGGTGTGGCTCAGGACTTGTTCTGGATGAGGCGGATCATCCGGGGGTGGCGGAGGCGGCATGGGAAGATTTCTTTGGAGCAAGGCATTTATCAAGGCTTGGTTTTGCTCAGCCATGCGGTTGATGCTATTGGTGAGCTCGATGAAATATTGTGGCGGTTGGTTTGGGTTGGGAGGGTCGGTCTGGTGGTCAGCGGCATTGTGGTGAGAAGCCATGGATCTAGTCGTGACCATACACCTTGATGGGTAAAGGTAAAGGATCGTTGGAACGAGGGTCTCCGGCGACAATGAACACAACTGGCGCGCGGATAAGAACCAAGTTCCCACAGACGGCGCCAACTGATGATGCGGTTGATCTAGGTGAATGGGCTGGACCGATCCAAGCTCCTCAGATCCAATGGGCTACCTGCAAATAAGTTCAACGGGGAACGGGGCAGTCCCCCAGTGAACCCTCCGACGAACAAGTTAGTGTTTGGACTATAGAGAGAGAGTGAGAGAGATAGGGGTTAGGAAAGCTTAACCTTCTCCTTGTCTACCAATCTTTGCTTATATCCTTCTGTCATCATTTCGTTTCCTGCCGAAAGCTTGTGCCGTCATTCGTCTTGTTCAGGGTGAGGGGGTGCCATTCCGGCTGAGGGGTGTTGTCGCAATAAATGCTGTGATGGCTTGCATTAATGGTGATGTGCTGTGGCAATAACTTTGCAGATCTTTGTCTGCTGACGTGGCCTTTTCTGAATCTGCCACGTGTCCGGATATCACTGGTCCTCCCTGTCCAGTTGGCTTCCAGTGGTGCTGGGTTTTTCTATTCGGGTTGTGTAATGGGGGTTTAAATGGTGGGCTGTGGTCCTTGTGGGCCTATCTGGGCCTATCCATGTCAAAAAGTATTCAAAAAATTAATTCAATAGTATGAATTCAATAAATTGAAATGAAGAAGAAAATGTTGGAGGGAAATACAGGAAAGAGTAGAAAGAAAAAGGAACACTGGCATAATAAAACAGAGAACTAATATTTGAAGCTTAGCTTGTAGTAGCTAATCACCTTATTTGGTTTTAGAAAATTGAATCAATTTTTCAGAAAATTGAGTTTTTTTTTTATTTTTCGTAATTTTTATTTTTAGTCAAAAATTTTAATATTTGAAGATATTTTTTATTTTTTAGATGTACCTAACTTAGATAATTTTGGAGTGTAACGTTATTACGTTTGAGAAAAATACACTAAGAAATTTTTTAGTATGTTACATTGGAGTGTTATGTTATTGCTGTGTTATGTTCTTGTTTATAACATGGGATTTATTCCAGAATGAGGAAAAATCCAAAACCTCTATAGTGCGGTTATCCAAATGTGTAATTTCACATTTGGAGAAACTCACTTTTATCCTTCAAAAATTAAATCCAAATGTGTGAGTGACTATCTTTTTGTGTAATTTTCACTTTAATAGAACCTTTGGGTTCATAAAAAAAATGTGGACTAAACAGTTATGAGTTCACATTTTGGGATTTATTGATACTTCACCCAAAATTCAATATATTTTTATATTGTTGTGTATTTATTGAATTTTGATTATTTTAGTTCGGCTAATTTGGCTTTTTGGTTAAATTAGTCACAAAAGACAAAATAAATTAAAAAGTCAATAAGATAAAATGTCACATTTAAATCATAATCATTTTACTTTTTCTTTCACAAAAGTAAAAAAAGTCAACTCAAATAAATTTTTTAACCTAAATTAAAATAATTAAAAAGTTAAAAAATTAAAAAGCCAACCTAACTTCCCAAATGAACAATCTTTGAATTCTAACCGAGCAATACTAGGTATCATGAAAAAACTGTCATGAAAATGATCATGAAATATTTATGACCCTTGGATTACACTTAAAATAAAGCACTACACACTAATCAAGATAATCCAAGAGTCATAAATTTTTCTTGATCATTTTCATAAAAAAATTTTTATAATCCCTAACTTTTCTCATTCTAGCCTTGCCCCTTGTCCAAGTTATCGTCGCACCTGACTCGAAGGAAAATTCATCTATTCCAGAATTGTAAGGACTAACTGATCTTAATCTTAATAAGTAATTATTATAGGACCAATTAATCTTAATAAGTAATTATTATAAGACCAATTAGTCGTTATTGGATGCCGCTTTGCTCTGGTTTACACTCTCTCTCTCTTGTGGTTTAATGGATTAAAGGATCGCGTGGCAAACAACTAGATCATCCTCAATTCTTCTATTTGATCACATCAAATGAAAGTGAAAAATGCTTGCCAAAGTTACAACCATGAAAGAGACAGCCTTGAAAACCACAAAGCTTAAAGTTTAAGTCTTCACTTGGAAGAGATAAAATAGCTTGATTTTTTTACTTTTTAATTATTTTAGCCTATGTTTTAGTTTCGTTTGGTTTTTTATTTTGACTTTTTTTATTTTTGTGAGAGAAAAAAATATAATAATTATGATTTTGATGTGATATTTTATCTTATTAATTTATATAATCAATTTTATTTTTTTCATACTTTTTTAACTAAAAAGTCATAACCAAACATAGCTTAAATATGAGTCAAAGAATTTTATTCTACCTCATGAAACAAAACAACTGGCTCCAACGATTGCTAATACAAGAAATTTAAAAAATAAAAAAAATAAAAAAAATTCATAAGATTATTTAGAAAAGTGTATCTATAAAATATAATTACTTATAGGGAAAATTATCCAAAAGTCCCATATCAACATTAGCAACCCCATTTAGTCCTACCAATTAATGCATATACTGATAGATCCCATAGGTGATAACATTATCACTAATAGGTCCTATTTTGATTTATATTGTGATATTATGGTCGCTTCTACCCCTTCATTTACTGCGTCACACCTCACTATCACATGTCAAAAAGTACTATAGGGTGTTTTTCCCACTGTCACACAGTCACACAGCAGAAAGTACTATAGGGCATTTTCCCCACTGTCACACCCACTGTCACACCCACTGTCATACAGTCACACAGCAGAAAGTACTATAGGGCATTTTTCCCACTGTCACACTGTCTGTCACACAGCAGAAAGTACTATAGGGCATTTTTCCCACTGTCACACCCAAACACACACCGTCACACTGTCTCACATAACCCAACAAATGAGGGCATTTCAGGAAGATACACATACCGCAGGATCAAACGGGGTAATAAAAATATTTAAGGACTAATTGCACCAACATTTCACATTACGGGACTTATCAGTAACTCTCCCTTACTTATATGTGTGATTAGTATCGTACAAACTTTAAACCAATACTACTTATTTCATTTTTGGACTAAAATTCGAGACGTAATTTCATCCAACCATATGTTACAGAATATTCAATGCAGAGCAGTTAAGACTCAATGAAGCCGCGTTTATTTCAATTCCTCGGTCGGTAACAAAATTGACATTATAGGAAATAAAAATAAAAATAGGAAATGAAAGAGGCTACGCTGGAACTGAGCAGTTCAAAAGAAAACAAGGTAGGAAAATCAACTCCTGTGACGTTTGCAGTAGACCACTCTACGAACAGAGTGATTTTATTGCCACTCAAATAATAATTAAGTATATTCAATTAAAATTTTAAAATTTATTATATTTTAATATAAATTTATTAATAAGAATAATATATATTATAACTTAAAATAAAATTATTTTTTCTCATGATACACTCAAACTACTTATACATATTTTTTATATTCAACTTTCTTCATCTTCTTTTCTAAATTTTAATTATTTTCTCTTCATCTTTTTCCTTACTCTAAAATTTCAATCCATGGCACCAAATTTAGAATGCTTCTATGAGATCCTTTAGAATGATTTTTAACCCAACAAGTCATAGCCGCGATTTCAAGATCCCATTTGATCTGCCGCCCATCACTCTATTCTTCTACGACACTTTTGTTTCTTGCATTTACCAATAATTCATAAACATATAATTTTGACTACACTTTTATGATTTTGATTATAGATAAATATATATTTTTTAATAATAGATAAATACAAATTTTTTTTTAAATTATGTGGATCGAGAACAAGTTTTATAAGGATAACACATAGTACGAAATTTCTTATACTTTCAAATCTACAAATAAACACTTATCAGAAGATTTGAAATGTTTTCACTCTAGGGGATCAAGCATATCAAGAACCAAATGATCCCAAGGGCCAAAAACAGATTTTCAATTGAACAATAAAAACAAAGTTTCAATTGAACAACAAAATTATCAAAATTATAAACATATGATTAAAAATTTAGTTGTGTTTTTTGAAAATCTCAATTAGTTCCTCAATATGTTGTATATTTTTTGAAAGGATTTTTCAAAGTAGTGTAATTGGGGATTTTTGATTTGTTTCTTACTTGGGTATACCTTAAATGGTAAATTGGAAAAAGAAAATATAGGGTGTATTGAGAGTATATAGCGACCCTGGTTTTCCCTCCATTGATTAGTGTAATCCGGATTTGGTTCCGTGGATGTTGGTTGTTGTATATATCTTGTTTCCGTCCTTCAATACTTTGTATTTGAGTTATAGGATGTTGTGGGCAGGTTTGTTACAGGTTGGGTGTGATTGGGAGCAAATGGTTGCTGCCCAGAATTTTGGTCCTTCGCTCGAGCGAGACTTTTGTCCCTCGAGCGAGCTCCTTGTTTTAAATCCTTCGCTCGAGCCAGGGTTCCTTCGCTCGAGCCAGAGTTGAGTTTTGTGTCTGGTGGCTTGAGCGAGGAGTCCTGCGCTTGTGCTTGCGTCTGCGTCTCTTTTTGACCTGATGGTTTTGATTCTTAGCTCGAGCGAGCTTTCCTTCGCTCGAGCGAGCGAGGTCTATGTTTTGGGTTTCTTCACTCGAGCGAGCATTCTGTCGCTCGAGCGTGCTTCTGGGTTGCAGACCTGAAACTTCGCATTGTTGGCTCGAGCGAGGCTTCTTACGCTCGAGCGAGTACTCTTTGTGTCTGGTCGCTCGAGCGACCACTTCTTTGCTCGAGCGAGTCTATATTATATCAACAGACAGCAGCGGGTAAACACTTCACTTTTTCATCTCTTTTGATTTCAAAACCCTAGATCCGAGCTCCCTCTCTCTCTAAACACCTTCTCTCTAGGGATTGATCTAGTTCTTGAGTATTTCTACCTTAAGTTCTTTGTAAGAAAGATAGAGGGTGTTGAGGGCTTCCTTTTAATCTGAAGAATAGTGGATTTGGAGCACTTTGGGTTTTGGTCATCTTCTCCATTTGAACTCTTCATTTCGAGGTAGGGATACCCTACTCTATCTTATGAGTTTTGTCATAAATATTGGTCATTTTGATGAGTTGGTGTTGTTGGGAAATTATGGGAAGTTAGGGTTTGATTTAAGATTATAAATTGGGGTTTTTTAAATATTAAACACCATACGTATATGAATGCATGAGAAATGGAATTATTGTTGTTGAGATGATGAAAATGAGCCTTAGGGCCAATATTGAGAAATTGGGAAAAAAATGCCCTAATTATGTGTTGAATTAATTTGAATAATTAATTTATGGGAATATGGAAATAAGTTGGGGATTATGAAATTGGAGAGGTATAAAGTTGAATGGTGGAGTTGGGTAATTTAATCACTCACCTATGAGGATGTTATGATTATGTTTGTTTAATGCATTTATTTTCTGTTTAGAAATAACTGATTTGGGCTATCGGTGGAGGATAGTCTTGATTGTTGTAGACATTGTATGTTGATTAAGAAAAACTGAAACTAATCACACTGAATATGTCATCGAATATGACAGTTGAATTAATACAGCAAATATGTGTATTGATTGATTATTGTGTATGATAAGTGTTAAATACATTATATATGCATATTGTTTGGGAGGAGATAGGGGATGTACTCCATGGTTTGAGAGGAGATAGGGGATGGACTCTCAAACCTGTTTGGGAGGAGATAGGGGGATGAACTCCATGGATACAGCAAATATGTGTATCACTTGAAGTGTTAATATAGCAAATGTGTGTATTAAATTGAAATATTGGAAGTGTTTTTAATATGAGTTGTAGACTCATTTGAATTGTGAATAAAGAGAATGTTTTAATATGAAATGTATTCCCATTAATTGTTTGGCCAGGTTCTGAGCCATGTTCATGAAATGATTTGGATAAGATGAGGAAAGTAGAATGTAACATGAGCATGACTGTCATGGGATTGTATTATGATATAACTGGTTTATAAGTGTTAACCATCTATTAAATGCTACTGTTTTAGTTATTGCGTATATTTGGTTTAGTATATCTCTACTGGGCTTTGGCTCAGCCTATATGGGACATTATTTTTCAGGTCCAGGTGACATGCCACCTCCACAGACATAGCTTGGGAGGTTCTAGGAGTTGAAGAATCTTTTTGTTTACTTTGCTGTTTTGGTATTACATGTAAATTCAAGCAAAAGGCTTAATATGTATGAGTTAGTACTCTTCTTTTTTGTAACCAAGTGTTGGCTTGGAAAGTTGTAAGCCCATAAGGCATTTACTTTTGTTGTCAACATGTAATACTTTTGTAATGAACGCTCTGATAAATAAAAATATGTTTTATTCACTTATATCTATGCATGTTAAGATTGTTGGTTTTTTTTTTTTTTTTTTTTTTTTTTTTTTTTTTTTTATGAGGGCGTTACAGAGTAAATTATAATCCTAAATAACTTAATAAGGTGTATTTAATAATTTTTTAAGTGCAAATAGAATCCCTCCCTATAGCGTGGTGGCTTCACTCACCAATCAATATTCGACACTACAACATTATCTCAATCTAGCCTATATCTCTTTGTGGATCGATCAGCAAAGCTGCACTCATGCTAGGCTATTTTAGTTCTTTTTTTTTTTTTTGGATTAAAATATGAGATAAAATAAATTAATATGTTTGTGATAACGTTTTTTGACTTTTTACTTCAAAAAAAACGTGCAAAAAATTCAATTTTATGAATTCACTTTACAGAAAATTGAGTTTTTTGTTTTTTGTATTTTTTTTGTTTTCACTAATTTTTTTTAATATTTTAAGCAATTTTTAAAACTTTTAGATATGCCTAACATAAATACACTTAAAAAACATAATATTTGTAAAAAAAAATCTTTAAAAAATTCACTAAATACCAAAAATAGCATTAAATATGAAAATTCAGTACATTTTTGTATTCTTATGCATTTATTGATTTTTTTTTAAAAAAAATTACAAATACTTATTTTTTAAGTACATCTAGGCAAGGTGCATCTATAAAGTAAAAAAATTACTTAAAATTTTAAAAATATTTACTAGAAACAAAAAAAAAAAACTGAAAATAAAAAACTCAATTTACCAAAAATTGAATCCAAAAAATTAAAACCAAACAATGTTGACTTTTTTTGTATAATTTGTTGGTTTTTATTTTTATTTTTTTAGTGACTTTTTAACTTTTAAACTATAATTTTAACTCCCCAAACGGGTTATAAATTAGACAAACACCTTATGTAAAAGTCAAGTTACGCTTAAAAACCAACTTGGAAGGAGAGGGTGTCCAAGAAGTTTATATGCACATGGTCAAGCCTTACGTTAATTAATCGATGTGGGATCCGAACAAAATCTTCCTTGTATAGAGCTCCTTAATGATGGCGGTACATTCGGATTTCTTCATTGCTAAAGCTTGTCGGTTGTCCAAGTGCAAACAAAAGAGTCACCCCCATCAGATGTACTAGTTGACATGGTTGAAGATCCTAATGTTGAAGTGCAACCTAATGAACATCACCCGAGTGTCCTTGAGCTACAATTACAATAGGTTAACGATATTTCTCTATCGGAACAACAAGCCCCCGTCTCAACTAGGGGTGATCATAGATCTATTCAACATGCCCAATTTGACTGAACCGATCCAACTTGATTGATTTTGGGTGGATGCATGCCTTTTGACGGACGGATGCGGATGAAATATTTCAAAATTCATATATACGGTTCGAATGGCAGATCAAGCATCCTACACTCGCATGAACCCGAACTACCCGTAGGTAAAGTTCCAAAAACAAAAAAAAAAGAAGAAGAAGAAGACACTGTTAACAAGTAACAATAAAGAGTAGAAATAATAAAATATGTATTTTTGTGAAAATGGAAAACAATACCTTAAAAATATGAATGCATGGTGCCATAGCTATTATAGACAAATAATACACATTTTTTTAGATTACTAGTTATTGAAAATTGTAAAAGTTATGAGTTATGATTCAAAAAAATGCCAAAAATTTGTAAAGTCCAAACTGCCAAAATAATCGCATTCATCTGCCAACTCGCACGACTCGCTCAATCCGCATTCACCAAACTGGTGGATAGATGTGGATTGACTTTTTCTAATCTGCCTAATTTTGGACGGATGACGAATAGGATGCTACCTGACCCAATCCAATCCATAATCACCCCTAGTCTCAACAGTATATGAAGCACAACTACTAGATCCGATCTCAGAGCAAGTTGGGATTTTTCACGTAAGAGGCCTTAAAAAAATTCGAGCAACAAGACTTTAGTTGCTAGCACCAAGACTTCAGCTCCATGAACTTGATCTTCGCAAGCGTAATAGAGAGCCATGCATTGAAGACAATATCGGCAACCCTAGTCTTTTTCGACCTCCTTGGTGTAGAACTATCTGATCTAGAAATTTGTTCTTGTTCTTATACTTATGTGTCTGTTGGATGTGTTCTGATATCTTGGCAGGGATTTGGTGCTGAGGCTTGCAGTGTGAGGTTGGTAGTGGAGTGTTCTTGATCTTCGTTTGGACGTGCTGATAATGATGGCTCTTGCATTTTTAGAATTAGTTTGTGATTTTTTTTTATTTTTTTTTTTTCAATTCTCTCTACGGGGACTATCAATGTTATTCTATCTTTATATATATGCAATTTTAATTGTTCTAAAAAAAAAAAAAGAGAAAATAATGCTTGATAGCTCAAATTTGTGTGACCTGAATGCCTTGAATGTATTAAAACGACATCGTTTTACCCTCAAAACGACGTCGTTTTGAGATATTCGAGCTATTTGAGATATGAAAATTCGGGCTACCAAACATTGTTAAAAAAAAAAAAAAAAAAAAAAGAATACTAGCACCCCTATACTTGGGCCTAGACAAGCACCTAAATTACCTATTTCTCGAGCCACTACTTCTACATAGCAGAAATGTTCGAGAAATCTTAGCAGCTGAAGATAATAGGTGATGATTTGCAAGAATCACTGAAAATCAGCTCTCTGTTTCATTTATCGGCCATGTAAATCGATAAAATTAGTAAAAAAACTATAAAAATAAAATGTCAGTGAAATTTCGTAGCACATTGAAGCAAAAGCACAACTTCTGCATAGGTTTGAATATGGTTGAGTATGTGACAAATAAATTTGACTCCTATCATACTTGAGCATTGTGATAGTATTTTAAGGGTCTCAAACACTTTCCTTTTATATGTATATACATTTTTACAATTTAATTATACATGTATTTATTTTATTTTAAACACATTATGCATTTTTTTAATATATATACACAAATATAAAATTATATATTATGCTAAATAAATGGAATGAATCTTCCAATTCAAGATTCCATATGATTCACCCTTTACTATTTTAACAAAACTACCCGTGATTCGATGTGTGATTTAACAACAAAACAATGGCAGTTAGGTTGAAAAACTTCCGCAACTTGCAAAGCCAAATAACATATAACTCGATGATACAACATCGTACAAAATAAACAAAGTCCAACATCGTACAAAATAAAGTAATACTAAGAGATAAACCAAGTAAAAATATGAGACTGCACTGTGCATGGCAAATGCATCATAGAAGTTGCCAATGAAGGCAAGATATCAAGTACATTCCCAAAATATACAGCTAGCAGGGTTCTAAATTTACTTCGAATCCCAACGATAACCCACTTTAGTTCCTTCTTTGTCACCCCCATACAATAAAAGCTGAGTTTTGCTAAGAGAATTGATTGCACTCACAGCGACAGACTCTTCAACAGAATGCATTTTTATAAGTCAGTCCTTGATAGGCTTCCAACAGGAGAGAGCATAGATGATTCGACCCTTCCATCCTTGCAGCATCCAGTTTCCATCCTCATCCACCACGAAATCCTTGTGGTAATGAACCTTGACCATGGACCGTACAAGCTTCACAAGATCCTGGTCCAGTGGTAGCTGCTTGAACCCTGCTCTCAGGGTCCTAATTTGCCACTGCTTGTACGTTTCAGGCCTTTCAACTCTCTCAGTACCCTCGCACGCTATGACATTCATTATATCCCTTCCATAAATCTCTTTCTCAAGCATCACCCGATCCCCATCTTCACGTGGTATAGTAGCCTCAAACATATCGAATAATGAAGAGAAGTGGAAAAGAGCCTCCCTGAATCGAGTCACAAAGAAGGGCGTGTTGTACATCCCATTCACAACTCCGTGAATGAACATATCTGGTTTGATCCTCTGAACCAAGTTGAGAACAATATCGCGTGGGCTGTTCGCTAGAACTGTCTCATCGGGTACATTCCTAAGCCGAAACAAGCAATTAACAACAAGCACCTCATCTCTATCGGTCTTGAGTTCGTCAAGTTCGATAGCATCCCATTTCTTGGCTATTGCAGTGTACTCAAATTGTACGTTAAATCTCTTGCAATATGTTTCCAACCTACGCCCCGTTTGCTCAACCCTCTCTGCTGGGCGAAACCCGGGTTGGGGAAAGTCTATTCCTGTAATGCGAAGCTTAGGAGGCCCACCGGGTCTGGCAGAGAGTTGGTGTATAAGGCAGGGCCATTGGAACCCATATAGAATACCAAAATCGATTACGTGAAGCGTTGTTGCTGTCTGAGCTAGCTTCATAATCGAACTATTCGCGTACGAATTGGACATTCTGTTGAAAGGGCATGCTTTGATATATGTCTGGTAAGATTTCAAGACATCAGCAGCCGATATCCTCTTGGTAGATGAAGCAACATACAATGCTGTCCCAGTGCCAGCCAAACGAGCCTCAAGGGCATTAGCAAAGTAATGGGCCAATCTTTCGATGCCATCACCTTGAGCAGAAGAGTGTTGTCTGATTCGGTTAAGCTGTTCATTAACACTCCTAATATCAGCTCGTGCAACGGCTTGCGAACACTGAGTTAGGAGAGTCCGCAAATCCACCATTTCCTTTTTGTTGCCTTGTTTCCTACCACGTCCCTTTCCTCCATTTGAACCTTTCGATGGTCCATTCTGCTGCAACTTCTTGGCTGAATCATTGTCATCATGATGAGGACATAACTCAGATCCCTGACGCAAATCAGAACTGAGAAACACAATATCAAACATCTTTAATTGCTCATCAGAATCATCAGTATAACTTGCCAATTGCTTGTTAGTCCGACCATCATCTGCATTATCGCCATTCCCTCGATGATGAGTTTTCTTCTCCCTTGACCCATTCTTCTCTTCCTGCGCCGCAACCTTCGAGTTCTTCTCCTTCATCTCCAAACCATAGTTCACAAATTTTTTATTTGGGACCAACTCCGCAACTTTTGTGTTCCCTCCACTCAACAACCAGAAGGGTTGGCTCTGATTAACAAGAGTGTCGACTGAGCCATCACCAGAACCCTTGGACGAGCCGATTGATTGCGAAACGGGCTCACAGGTGGTGCCAAAATGGGAAGAGCTTCTTTCAAGTTTCTCTTGATCACGAACCCAATTTGGCTCGACGAAGTAGTTGACAGAACCAGGGCTGTCACTGCTTTCACTATCGGGAGAGTGATCATCTGGGCTGGGATTAAGGTCGAACGCATGGTGTGCATTCGAGGAGGGAGGTGGGTACTTCTCTCCAAGAACGTCATAGAAAGATTTCTCAGTAGCTTGGAGAGCCGAGCACTCTTGGAACATACAAGGCTTATGCTCCAAATCGTCTTCTTCCATAAGCATCTGGTTGATTAGCTTGAGAGTGGCATCAGAGAAAGCACCTTCTTCGGAAGAAGCATCGCTCACCCGATTCACATCAGAAGACGATGAAGAATCAGATTTATAAATGGGTTTTGAAGCTTGAGAGAGAAATGGAAAATCCATGTAGGTATGATTAAGATTAACTAGATTTTTTTGATCGAAAACAGAGGCAGAAAATCCTTGGACAAGTGCTTCCATGAACACCTAAATCCAAGAATTCCAAGAAACAAATTAGAGAGACGATGAGAGAGAAAAGGAAGAGTATGAATCATAGCAACAGAGATGATTTACCTCTTTATAGTAAGAGTTCGAAAGATTGAGACCATGATTTTCCAAGTAAGCAATCGAACTCTCCCGGAAATAGACGTTAAAAAGTTGGGAGAATCAAATCAGAGAGCATTTGCAATTATTAATGTTAATCTGTACGAATAATAATACATATATAATGTTAATCTGTTCGAATTATACATACATATATATATACATATATACATATATATAATATTAGTAGTATATATTGGGGTGATTTACGTAAGGTGATGCGTAAGCAAGTGTCGCGAGCTGTTTACGTTGATGTAATGGAGGTGATACCGGAAAATTATATTCATTGTTTAATGAGGAGAGTATCATAATTTATATATAATATAGTGTAATGCTGTGATTTTATTTATTTATTTATTTGTTTTTGTGTGTAATGTTGTGATTATTATTTCATAATATTATATTTGAGAAAAAAAGAGAAAGTAGTATACAGTTTTTTTTTTTTTTTTTTGGGTGAGTTTGTCTTATTTGACTGACTCCATTTTTCGGAACTCGATAATGTTACTCTCATTATAATTTCAGTGCTATTTCTATAGAATTATTATATTTTCAAGGGAAAGTTTAAAATTTTAATTATTAATATTTATATAATTTATTATTTATTTATAATTATTTTTCTAAACATCTATTGAAATGTAATTTTCTCTTATAATTAACGGGATTTGTTATATTGGTTAATCACATCTATCTATCTATATATTATATAAAGAAAAATAGATTTCTAACCCACAAGTCTTGGTTAATCATATCTACCTATTTATATATTAAGTGGGTTTGTTATGTGCTATTTTTAAACTTTTTTTATTTAAAAAAAAAAAAAGAGTTATAAGTGATAATTTATTATTCATCTAAAATTATTTTCAAATGAAATGAAAATACTGGATTAAATTTTCTTCTGACCTTTTTTTTATTCAAACACTTTTATTTTGTAAGAAGTTTGTTTTTATTCTATTTAATATTTTATTGTAATTTTTAAATTAAAAATAATTTCTAAAAAATCATATTTAAATTATTTATGCCATTATAAAAAGTAAATTTTTTTTAATATCAACTTAGTGATAGTTTGGAAATTGCTAAATAAGTATACTTTTTTACTTTTTCTAAAAATATGTACAGAAAAGTAAAGATGTGATGCAACTTAAAAAAGATAATTAAGTACATTTTTTTTACTTTTTATGAAAATTTATACAAAAAAGTATAAATGTGATGTGACCTAAAAAAGATAATTAAGTATACTTTGTTTACTATTACGAAAATATGTACAGAAAAGTAAAGATGTGATGTGACCTAAAAAAGATAATTAAGTGTAGTTTTTTACTTTTTATGAAAAGATGTATAGAAAAGTAGAAATGTGATGTAACCCAAAAAAGATTAAAATAAATAAATAAATAAATAAAAGTGAGCTAATATAACACTTCCCAAACAACCCTTTACTCGATGATCCATTTCTAAAAGGTTTATTTTTTTAAATATTTTCAAAAAAAATTCTATTGGAAATCTTAAATATATTGTTTTTTCTTTTGTTCATTAATATTAAAATTTTAATTAATTTTATTTATTATTTAAAAATAAATTAGCAAATAATTTATATATTTATATATATAATTTTGTTTTAGTTTTTCAGGTTATTTGGTGTTTCTACCTAAGTTCACTCAAATTTAATTTGAATTTTTGAATTTTTGCATAGATCCTCACTTATTTAAAAACTATATTGTTCAATTTTTAAAAAAATTTAAGCTCGACTCAAGTTGTTTGGGTTGAGTTCATCTAAATTTGCAATTTTAGCAGGGGCGGTTAAAAATTACATGATTAAATTTGCGACAAATTAAAAAATAATAAATAAATTATGATAAAATTGTGAGACTTAAATTGTAAATTTCAATCTTATTTGTTTTCATAATTTGCATACAAAAATTTAACTATTTGTATTATTTTGTATAAAAATATATTATCAATTTTTTACATACCGTGCATAACACGGGTTACCACTAATATATTATATAAGGAAATGGGGATTTCTAACCCACAAGCCTTATAGGAGTTCCAATATCCCAATCTTAATTTTTTAATTTAAAAAAAATAATCTCAATACTTATTGACTTCTCTCAATCTACAAACCTTTTAACTTTTCTCATAGTTATTGTACCATCATTTTCAACTTCATCCATGTACTATAGTTAGTGATAGAATTGTTAAATTATTTTTTATAAAAAATCTAAAAAAAATAATTTGTATATTAAAAAAATATCTAAACAAATATAAATATCTATATCTATCTATCTATATATTATACAAGGAAAATGGGCTTCTAATGAGAAGTCTCCTTAAAGTTTCAAACTGTCATTCTAAAATTATTCATTTTTCAATTTATAAAATAGATTAAAAAAACCTACTGGTTGATTTATTTAATTAATTATTTTAGAAATAATAATTATCTATTAATTAATCGATTTCAAATGGGAATATAACAAAAATACTTCACAATCTCTCCATCATAATAAAGAAATATATATTATAGCGATCCTTGTTCTTCCTCCTTTGATTGTTGTATTCGGACTTAGGTTCCGTGGAGTTGGTTGTTGTATATGTCTTGTTGTCATATTTTAATTCCATATATTTGAGTTTTAGGATGTGTTGGGCGTGTTTTGAACAGGTTAGTTGAGCCTTGGTTCCATTTCTTGTTGCCCAGATTTTTGGTAGTCCGCTCGAGCGGATCCCTTTGCGCTCGAGCAAAGTTTGCACACTTCCAGCATTTTGTGCCTCTGCAAAAGTACTGCAGGTTTGTTTTTTACGCTCGAACGGGCCTTTCGCGCTCGAGCAGGTGTTCAATGTCTATAAAAGTTCTAGGTGGATGTAATCTACGCTCGAGCGGATTCCCTTTTTGCTCTCGAGCGGGTGGTGTTTTGTTTTGTGCCTTGGCGCTCGAGCGGGTTAAGTTTTGTGTTTGACGCTCGAGCGTCTTATTCTCCACTCGAGCGGGTCATGCGTATATCAGATCTGGACTGTAATGTTTCAAATCACTTTTTACACACTCTCTCTCTCTCTCTTACTTTTTCAAAACCTCCATTAAAGAGCTTCTCTTACTAAAAACACAACTTCTCTCTAGAGTTTGATCTAATAGGAGTGATCTTCTATCCTTGGGCCTTTGTAAAAAGTGTGGAGATCGTTGAGGGCTACATTTTGATCCGAAAATATTGGGGTTTGGAGCATTTCGAATTTCTTCACCTTCTTCCTTTGAGCTCCAAATTTGAGGTAGGGATAACTACTCATTTCTATGATCTTTGACATAAACTTGTAGTCATTTTGATTAAATGTTGAGAGTTGGGAAGTTTGGGTGTTAGGGTTCAAAATGTGGAAAAAGGGGTTTTGTTCTTTGGGCCAATACATGAGTATGTTGGGTCTTAACATGAGATTAGTGTTATAAATTGTTGATATTTGGACCTTTGGGCCAACATTGAGAAATGGGGGAGAAAGCCCTAATTTGTTGTATAAATTAATTAGTATAATTAATTTGGAAAAAGTGTGGTTATGTGGAATTGAGTTGGAAATAATAAAATTGGCTCATTATAAGAGGGAATAGTGGAGTTGGATTTATTAATCGCTCACTTATGAAATGGTTGATAAATTATCTGTTGATATAATTATTATCTGTTTAGAAATAATTGCTTTGGGCTATCAGTGGAGGATAGTCTTGATTGTTGTAGACATTGCATGATGATTAGGCAAATTAAAACTAATCAATTGAATACGTCATTGAATATGATGATCGGAATAATACATCAAATTTATGTATTGATTGGTTATGTATATGATTTGTGTTTATATACATTGTGTTGTGTGGGGAGGAGATAGGGGATGTACTCCACGGTTTAGGAGGAGATAGGGGATGGACTCCTAAACCGGATATTATTTGGGAGGAGATAGGGGATGGACTCCATTGATAGAAGAAATATGTGTATCTATTGAAGTATTGATACAGCAAATATGTGTATCTATTATGAAGTATGGAAGTGTTTTATGTGATATTGATACAGCAAATATGTGTATCTATTGTGAAGTATGGTAGTATTGTTGATATGAGCTGTGGTCTCATGGGAATTGTTTGGCCAGGTTCTGAGCCATATGTATGAATCAAAAACCAGTTAAGTAAAGGAAAGAGGAATGAAACATGGACATATTTGTCATGTAATTGAAATGATTTATGTGGGTTGAAAATTTATCAAATGCTAATGTTTTAGTCTTTGCTCATATTATGTTTAGCATATCTCTACTGGGCGTTGACTCACCCTATATGGGACATCATTTTTAGGTTCAGGTGTCATACCACCTCCAAGGACGTAACTTGGGAGGCTTGAGGTTGCTAGACTCTTTTTGTTATTTTTGTTGTATTACATGTATATCAAGCGAATGCCTTATTTTGTGTAGAGCTAGTACTCCCTCTTTGTAACCAAGTGTTGACTTGGAAAGTTGTAAGCCCAAAAGGCATTTACTTTTGCTGTCAACATGTAATACCTTATGTAAGAATACTCTGATGATTGTAATATGAAATCTTTTCCTTATCGTGAACGTATGATGTTATAGGTTTATTTTGAGGGCGTTACAACTTGGTATCAGAGCGTACCAAGTTTGAATACTTTGGGTACGTGGGAAGTGATTAGTATCATAATGGGTTTGTTTCGCTTGTTAGAGACTTGGACGTAATGTTATATGCTTATGTGATAACATGCTTTATGTGACTATATGGGTATGGGATTTAGTTTCTAGGATGTTGATTGGATCCTTGGGTTTCTGTGAGTCTTGTTGGAAAAGCACTTGATTAAAGCTGTTTCTAACTGGAACTCTAGTAACGCCATGGGACTATCATTATCTAGAAATGAAATTCGTAAGTGCTTATGTGATTATGTGCTTACGTGGAGTGAATTACTGTTATCCATGCATTAGGACGCGAGTGTTATAGCTTCGGCACATTTGTGAATGTGCTAATGTTCTTCGTTACCTTTATTAGGATGTTAGGATGAGGACGTGGTGGTAGGCGAGGTAGGCCTAGGAGGCAGGAGATGCCTATACCGGATAAGATTCCGGAGCAGCAGGAGGGTGTTGGTCAAGCCAATGTGGCCGAGCCAGTAGGTCAGCAGGCCATGAACGCCTTAGCCCGCGAGATGGCAGGAGCTTTGAGGGAATCCTTGGGCATTCTCAGAGCTGAGAATCAGGTCCAGGCCCATGTTGCTGAGGCAGGGCCTTCTTTTCTGAAGAGGGAGTTCTTCCGGTCAAACCCGAACGAGTTTGTAGGTGATCCTAAAGAGCCACTTAAGGCGGATGAATGGTTCGAACAGATGACGAAGACGTTTGAGATGCTTGGCATCGAGGACGGGGCTTTGAAGGTGACCTTAGCATCTTTTCAGTTGAAGAGGGATGCGGGTCAGTGGTGGAAGTTCATGAGAGGTCGTGTAGAGGGGACTTGGGAAGCCTTTGTAGATGCTTTCCAGGAGAAGTTCTTGTCTCCAACTGTCAAGGAGAAGTTGAGGGATCAGTTCTGCCAGCTTAAGCAACTGAGTTCTTCAGTGGCCGAGTTTGAGGCCGCATTTACTAGTTTATCTAGGTTTGCACCTAAGCTTGTGACGTCTGAGAAACGCTGTTATCTCGAGTTTGAGAGGAAGTTGAGGCACGGGCTCAAGATGAGAGTTGGAGGGTCTATGACTCGGGAGTATGGGCGTCTTGTAGATGCTGCAGCCCATATGGAGATTATGATGCAGGAGGAGGAGGAGAGACAGAGGGGCTCCAAGAGGAGTCAGGATGGTTAGGGGGACGGTAGGAGGCAGAGGGGTCCTAACCCTCAGTAGTCCCAGGGTGCTTTTGCTAGATCAACCTTTCTAGTGCCGAGTGCAGGCTCTAGGAGAGGCAGTCAGGGAGACATCACCTGTTACAAATGTGGTCAGCTGGGCCACAAGTCTCCAGCTTGCCCGCAGAGGGGAGGAGGTCAGAGAGTAGCTTCATCTTCGGCTCGACCTCAGAGCCAGAGTCAGGGCAGAGGCCAGTCGCTCTCTTGTTACCAGTGTGGTCAGGCGGGGCACCTGAAGAGGTATTGCCCACAGTTGAGTGGCACATCTGGGTCGAGGCAAAGTTTTTAGCTGGCTCAGTCAGTTCAGGCCTCGAGGGCTAATCAGGGGGCTTCATCGTCCCAGTCTGTGCAGCAGTCTTTTGCTCCTAGAGGTGAGTAGGTGGATCAGGGGCCTACAGGGCGTGTGTAACACGTCCGCGGGGGACCTCGCTACAGTTACCGTTCGGACTCGATTTGTGTCACGGTTCTTAATCTTGAACCAAAGAGTCCAAATCTGGAAAATCGTTTTAAGAAAACAGATTTTTGAAAAGGAGTGCCAAACATGGACTGCTTTGCCAGATACAGAGTCGCCACCTAAATATTTTATTTCGGGAAATTTAGGAAACCCTGACTCGGTGCCAAAGGCCACGTGTCCGTCATCACCAAAGTTGTCTTGGCTCGGGAGCTTGGGTACGATCGGGGAAGGTCAGCTATGAGCACCCCCTTTCGCCCGGTCCGAAGACCGGCCTCTACTAACCATGATATCCGATTTTGAAAACGTTATGTGTTCTTATTCCGATTATTAGCCTAGAATTACTATGTTATGCGCACAGCAAACAAGTATAGACTAGATTGTCTAATTTGGAAACAAGCGTTGCATATCCGTTTGTTTTGAAAATGCTTTGGAATTTGCTACTCGCAAGTAGGTTAAAACACGGATTTCAACGAGTTTTTCCAACTCAAGCAATCCAACCTCCACCCACAGGCATTCAAACAGTTTATCTCATATAAGCACTTAGCCACATGGTAATCATGCTATTATGGCAACATTCACACGCATGCGATATGCTAAAGCATAAAAGCTTACCTAGTACTCCAAGCCAAAACAGAAACTAGTTAGTAATCATATGCATGACCCTAGTTCATGTTAAGTGGCTAATGCAACACAAGCAAGGATGCAATCTCAACGGGCTCGGCTATCCTAAGCATGGCATGTGAAGTGCTACAACTATCACGCATTCAATTTGGAATTGAAAATACAACGCAGTTTGTATGATGTACCGAGCCCGGTGCATGTAAACAAATGCATGGATGCACGCATGCATTGCATAAGGTATGCTAAATTTCAAACATGCCCTAATCTACCATCGTAAGCAGGTAAATAAAAGGGAAGAAAGACGTGGAGGTTGGAAGACATACACACCACTCACGCACACTTATTACAAATACGCCCTCACACGGAGGGACCAAAAGAATAATACAGTCCGAATAATAAATCAACTATCCTAGCTAATTAATTATTACAGACCCTTAAATTAACAAAACAAATACAGTAATAAGATGGCCACAGCCCCGCCTCGGAATGTGTGAATGATGCATGTTTGACTCGTCTCGCCCGGAAAACTCGCTGCCATAGCACTGTTGCCTCTGTTTTCACTGCCTTGCTTCTCTGAAGACTGCCAAAGTCCCAGGGTATACTCTCTGAATGTTGGGGAATACCACCGGCCAGAAGGAATGGTCACCGGCCACGGGGAATGATCACCGGCCTCTGATGAAGTTATCGGCCAAAAATCCCTGGCCGGTCGGCACTCTATGTAGCCGACCGGCCAAAACTTCTTGCAGAACCTGCAATTGACAGCAGCAGAGGGCAAGTAGTGTATGGCATGGAATTTTCAGACAAATGTATGCACGGACACACTCCCTATCATGCAATGGACTCAAGGGAGTATGGCCCTCGACCCTCGGGCCATCAATCACGCATTTCAATGCATGATGGCCCAAGAAACCAAGTATGCACTTTGATTTCAAATGAGATGCATATCAAACAAACAAGTGAAACCCAACCTCTATCATACTCAATTCCAGAGGCAAGGCATGTATGCTCATGCAATGTAACCTAGGCATGTTAACTAAGTATGCAACATGGGCATGCAAGCAAGTAATGCACAATGCATGTTAGGCACACAACCTAAGCGAGCAAGTATGCAAGATATGGAATAACAATGGGAGTGACAAGCATACAAGATGTGATCTAAGCATGCAAGTGTACAAGGCATGCATCATGTTAGACAACTTAAACATACAACAACACACAAGTATGCAACAACACACAAGGTAAGCATGCATCAACATACAAAGGATGGTCTTACACTAACTTGGACAGCCCTCTGCTAGGTCCAAAACAGTGGCCACAATGATGCAAGTGAGGCAACAAAATACATGGAATGCATGCACAATGCATTAACCAAGCTTAAGGCACAAAAATGCAACTCTACCAAAACATGGCAAGGAGGAAATATGGCATACAATGGTGCATGTTCCAGATCTGAAATGGCATGCCAAATGACTCCAAAATGACTCCAAAGCATACAAACACTCATGTAATGCATTGTTAAGGACTCAAGCTAGTGAAATGCAATACACTATAAACATGCAAAGCGATGCTCGAATGATGAAGACAGCCACAAATAGTCCCTATGCAGCCCAAAATAATGCTAAAACATGTATGAAATGTAGCCAAAATAAGCTAGCATGCTTGGCCAAAACAACATGCAACATAGGCTAGTAAGCATGAGTTGTATGGCATGTATGTGGAGCATATGAAATCCGACCAAACCATCAAAAATCAGTGAATAAAACATGAAAAAATATGCCTAAATAACCACTGAAATGAAGCCAATACATGCAAAAATGATGAGCTCCTTTAGAGGGCTATACAAGAGGTTATTAAGCACATACATGATGGACATTCAACAAGGCCAAACCAGCTCTGGAAATGGCCTATAGGGGTCCTAAAACCCACTGAAAAATGCCTGAACTGATCTCAAGAGGTGTGCAAATAAGGGCTCCTTTGAAGGGCCAAACATGCTAGTAAACAAGACAACAAAGGAGAGGATCACCCCTCTCCTTCTTAGGACCTCAAAACACCACCCCCACCACTGAAACCCCTCTGGATTTCAGTGGTGGGAGGGCCAATACAAGGTGGTCCCGAAGCTCACAAAAAATGCACAAAAATGAGGCCAAACAAGGCCTAAGAGGGGTCAAACAACCCCAAACACCAAGGTTGTCTTAATGAAAGATCTTAAGCATGCAAATACAAGATTTTTTTATGTTATACATAAAGCTCAAAACAGAAAGCAAGATAGGCTAAAAGCTTGTGCAAGATTGGGGAATCTAAAGTAAAAAGATTACCCTTGAAGAACCTTTGATGAACAGCAGGTGCAGCCACTCTCCTCTGATCAAAAACAGCCCAAAAACTCAAGAATTAACCCTCTAAGCCCCTCAAGGTCGAAGCAAGGTGTAATGGTGTGTGCCTTGGTGCAAAACTAAGAAGAAATCACACTTTTGGCCCTTAAACACACACACAATGAAAAGAGAGAGGGAAATATAGAGAGAGAAAGTGTATATATCAGAATATATGTGTATTAGGTCTGATTTTGCTGAACCAAAACAATGGAGGAGGAGGCTTCCTTTTATAGAGCAAGGAAATGGCATAAAGCTTCTCAAAGAAGCTATACAAAAGGGTCAAAGGGACCAAGCTTCTAAGAGAAGCTAATGCAAAGGTGCAAGCTTCTTGAGGAAGCCAAGACAAAGGGTCAAAGCTTCCTTAAGAAGCTTTGAGAAAAGGGTGCAAAAGAGGGTCAAAAAGGGTGCAAAGGGTGCAAAACAGCCACACATGTGCATGGGGAGCAGAGTCTGTGCATTCCAGCTGGCACAGCTGGCATCTATTCAATCTGTAGAATACTCCGGAAGGTCGTCGGCTAGCAAACTTGGTCGGTCGGCCATCTTTTCTGGCCAGTCGGCCATCTATTTGGCCAGTCGGCCATCTATTTGGTCGGTCGGCCATGTGTGTTGGCCGGTCGGCAGGAAAAATCTGCTCTGCAGGTCTAACTTCAAACGGGCATAACTTCTTCATATGAACTCCTTTTTAGGTCATTCTTGTGTCAAAATTGAAGCCCCGGAAGTAAGATTTCCAATGGCACCAACCTTGCATCAAAATTCCAACTGTGCAAAAAGTTATGCTTGTTTTAGTGAAGGCTGCTCAGTTTCGGTCCAACCGGGATGATGCCCAACTTCAACCAATCATATCTCCGCCCTCCGGACTCGGATTTAAGAGATTCTTGAATGAAAAATGAAGCCCCGGAAGTCTTCTTTCCAACGGTGGTGGCCTCATAGTTTAAATCCAAGTGTATAGACAGATAGGCTTGATTTAGCGAGGACTGCTCGTCCCTCTCTTAGCGATTCTTGCCTATCCTCTTTTCCAACTTGGTTTCTCCCCTCTTCTCCTCTTTTCTTCAACTTCAAACCCCTAAGAAAGGTGTGTTGAAAGATTTTTCAAAGATTTCATCTCTCTTTCATTCATCTCCACTTTGTTCTTGCTCGGTTTACCGAAAAGCGCAACATTTATCGAAATGCGAGCGTCAGAACATTGTAGGAACTTTATTTCAAAAATGTTTTGAAAGAGAGGGTTTTAAGGTCTGAAAACCATCCAAAATAGTTTTGGTCCAAGATGGGGTGTGAAGTTGAGATTTGTCTCTCTCCTTGCCGAAGAAACTGGACCTTTGCCCTGCACAGTTTTCTCCACCAGGTAAACCATCAGTAACGCCCAAGTCTCGAGGGCGGTCAAAAATGGGGTGTCTACAGCGTGTGTATACTGTTACCGTGCAGGATCTAGTACCGGCTCCATCTGTTGTGAGAGGTACCTTTTTGTTTTGCAACTCGGTTGCCAATGTGTTGATTGATACGGGTGCATCCCATTCCTCTATATCTGTTGTATTTGCATCTGTTTTGGGTTTGGAGTTGGCGCAGTTAGCATCTCCTATTTGTGTTGTGTCACCTGTTGGGGGTTAGTTGATTTTGAAACAAGGGTGTCGGGGCTGTGATATAGAGGTCGCCGACCGCCGACTTCCATTTTCTTTTGTAGTTATGGCTATGTCGGGTTTTGATGTGATTTTGGGTATGTACTGGTTATCGTCATACCGAGTTGTTATTGATTGTTACCGCCAGAGGGTCACAGTATGTACCTTGAGTGGGGATTGTTTCCATTTCTTAGGGGATCGGGTTGGTAGTGTGTTACCACCGGTGTATGATCCGCGAGGGCGGAGTGAGCTTAGTAGTCTCCTCGCTAGTTTTATGAGTAGTGAGTGTGATGAGACCCAGACTATGTTGCCAAGAATGGTTTGTGAGTACTCGGATGTCTTTCCCGAGGATCTTGTGAGTTTGTCACCACATCGAGAAATCGAGTTCTCTATTGACTTAGTGCCCGGCACGGCGCCGATTTCTATGGCACCTTACTATTTTGCTCCAGCCGAGTTGAGTGAGTTGAAGATTCAACTCCAGGAGTTGCTGGACAAGGGCTTTATTCGCCCTAGTGTTTCGCTGTGGGGAGCACCGGCCCTCTTTGCTAAAAAGAAAGATGGTGCCTTGAGACTTTGTATCGATTACCGGAAGTTGAATCGGGCTACGGTTAAGAATAAGTACCCTATGCCTCATATAGATGATCTGTTTGACCAGTTGAAGGGGTCCCATTGTTTCTCTAAAATAGACTTGAGATCGGGTTACCATCAGTTGAGGGTCAAGGAGGAGGATATTCCGAAGACGGCATTCCGTACGCGGTATGGCCACTATGAGTTTCTGGTGATGCCTTTCGGGCTCACCAATGCACCGGCAGTGTTTATGGATTTGATGAACCGGATATTCCGGGAATTCTTAGATCGTTTTGTAGTCGTTTTCGTGGACGACATCTTGATTTATTCACATTCGGAGGAGAAGCATGAGGAACACTTGAGAGTGGTGCTTGAATTGCTTAGAGCCCATAGGCTGTATGCCAAGTTTGGAGAGTGTGAGTTCTGGCTAAGGGAGGTTAAATTCTTAGGCCATGTTGTTTCCGGGGAAGGGGTGTCTGTTGATACATCTAAGATAGAGGCAATGCAGGATTGGGCACAGCCTAAGAGCATTTTTGAGATCCGCAGTTTTCTGGGATTAGCTGGTATTACCGTCGGTTTGTGAAAGATTTCTCCAGGCTAGCTTCGCCGTTGACTAGACTGACACGAAAAGGGGTCAAGTTTGTATGGAGTGAGACTTGTGAGAAGTTGTTCCAAGAGTTGAAAATTAGATTGACCACCGCTCCGATTTTGATTATTCTGGAGAGAGGGTTGGGTTACGCGATTTACTGTGATGCTTCACGAGAGGGTTTGGGTTGTGTGTTGATGCAAGAGAGGAAAGTGGTAGCCTGTGGCTCACGTCAGTTGAAAATACACGAGAGGAATTACCCTACACATGACCTAGAGTTAGCAGCAGTAATTTTTGCCTTGAAGATTTGGAGGCACTACCTTTATGGTGAGAAATTCGAGGTATTCTCGGACCATAAGAGTTTGAAGTACCTGTTTACATAGAGAGACTTGAATTTGAGGCAGAAGAGGTGGATGGAGTTAATTGAGAACTACGATTTCGAGTTGCACTATCACCCGGGAAAGGCCAATGTTGTGGCCGATGCCCTTAGTAGGAAATCCATTAGTGATTTAGCTTATATAGCCATCCGGGAGTGGGAGATGTTAGGCGCACTTGGCGAGTTTGATTTGCTTCTAGGCGAATCCGTCAAGGCTGCGGTCTTGTTTTCTGTTGATGTGCAGCCCACACTTATGACTCGAGTGTTAGAGGCACAGGGAGGTGACCTTGAGGTAGAATCCCTCCGAGAGAAGATCTCCAGTAGAAAGGTTGAGAAGGGTTTGACAGTGTATCCCGACCTGAGTGTGAGATACCGAGACCGTTTGTTTGTGCCAGTCTTGCCGAGAGGAGGTACTCCGAGAGTTTCACCATTTACGCCTTGCGGTACATCCGGGAGGCACCAAGATGTATCGTGATTTGGGTCGCCAATTTTGGTGGCAGGGTATGAAGAAAGATATGGCAGTGTTTGTGTCTAAGTGCCTTACTTGTCAGCAAGTGAAGGCCGAGCATCAGAGGCCAGTGGGTTTGTTACAACCCTTGCCTATTGCCGAGTGGAAGTGGGAGCATGTCACTATGAACTTCGTTGTAGGTCTTCCGAGGACTCAGCGGGGTAGTGATGCTATTTGGGTGGTTGTAGACCAGTTAACTAAGTCAGCGCACTTTATCCCTATGCGCGTGAGAGATTCGGTAGATCATCTTGTCGACTTGTATATTCGGGACATAGTGAGGTTGCACGGAGTCCTAGTGTCGATCGTTTTAGATAAGGATCCACGTTTTACTGCTAGGTTGTGGCAGAGTTTGCAGAGTGCCTTGGGCACTAGATTGACCTTTAGCACGACTGACGAGCAGTCCGAGCGTACTATTCAGATCCTTGAGGATATGCTTCGAGGTTGTGTCCTTGACTTTAGTGGGCCGTGGGAGAGGCACTTGCCCTTGGTGGAGTTTTCCTACAACAACAGTTTTCAGTCGAGTATCGGTATGGCACCGTTTGAGGCCTTATATGGCCGACCGTGTAGGTCTCCAGTCTGTTGGGCCGAGGTGGGTGATGCACCTTTGTTGGGCCCGGAGTTGGTGAGGGAAACGACGGAGAAGGTTGAGCTTATCCGTAGGAGGCTTGTGACAGCCCAGAGTCGCCAAAAGAGTTATGCCGACCGTAGGAGAAGGCCTTTGGCATTTGAGACGGGTGATCATGTTTTTCTGAAAATATCACCTAGGTGGGGTTTGATAAGGTTTGGTAAGAGTGGGAAGTTGTCCCCTCGGTTTATTGGTCCCTTTGAGATCCTTGAGAGGATTGGAGAGGTTGCGTACTGTCTAGCTTTACCGCCACAGTTGTCCGGGGTGCATGACGTGTTTCATCTTAGTATGCTTCGGAAGTACGAGCCGGATCCATCGCATGTATTGGATTGGACCGACTTAGAGGTTGACGAGGATGCCTCGTATGAGGAGAGACCGGTTCGGGTCTTGAATAGGCGGGATCAAGTCTTGCGAAGCAAGACCATTCCCTCGGTAAAGGTTTTGTGGAAACATCACGGAGTGGAGGAAGCCACTTGGGAACGTGAGTTGGAGGTCCGCAAGAAATATCCGGACTTGTTTGTTAATGCATAATCATGTATTGGGAATTTTGTAATATTGATAAACTTTAAGAACATTAAATATGTCTTAAGTTGTAAAATATTGTAAATGTTTTGGTTTATGGAAGTATTGTGGAACTTGCCTTAAAATGGAAGTTTATTTTAACATTGTATATGTTAATGATGTTTTAGAAATGCAAATATATCCTTGTAGACACCCCATTTTTGACCGTCCTCAAGACCTGGACGTCACCGCTTGAACACTCGGTGATTATCCATGTTCGTGTTCGTTTGGAGTTCCTGGAGTTCTCGGCTACGCGCCTTGCCTCAGGACCTTCGAACTTGACCGTTTTGTGTCTGGTTTTGCACCAAACACTTGTGCTTTGCCTTGGAGGGGCAGGGAATGCCTTGTGAGGCATCCCCACACACCACCGGCAGTGGCTAGAGGCCACCGGCTGGTTGGTGTTGCCATCGGCACTATATTGTGCCGGTCGACACTCTTTTGTGCCGGTCGGTAGTCAATTTTGTCAAAATGACAATTTTGCCCTGCCGACTACTGTTCAGTTGCTTTTTGAGATATTTTGAAGCAGCTGTATAGCATTGGTTTCCCCTCCATACACGTGTATGGAGGGATGAGCCTTTGGTTTGCTTAGCTTGTAAGCTTTGTTGCCTATAAGAGAGGGCTCTCTTCTCTTGGCTCAAGGGTTAGAAGAGTTAGACATTTTTGGAGAGAAAAAGACCTCAGAGAAGCTCTGGTTTTAGGGTTTGAATTCTATATCTATTCTATCTCTCTTTTGCTCTCTTGTTTATACACTAGGTGTTTGTGTCTCACTATTGCACATCAACACCTAGTGTTTCACCTTTCCTTGGCTACTGAGGTTCCAAGAGGTTGTTCTTGGTGTTTTTGGCTGGATTAGAGCTTAAGGAAGCAACAACATCAACACTTGTGAAGAAGGTCAACAAGGGTGAGAAACTTGCTTTATTTACCCCATTCTTGCACTCCATTTTTACCTATCTTTGAACTATTTTTGTACTTGGTGTTTAATACAAAACAGTTCTGTTTTTTAGTCCTCTTGATAGTTTATTAAGGGTGCTTTGTGCTTTGGAGAGGTTTAACCACCCTTAGGCCTTGAAAAGGTCTCATTTTGTGCTATTTTGTGAGAGCTCCGGGATTTTGGTGTTGGGGTCTCTTCACCACTGAAATCTTGAGGGATTTCAGTGGTGTAGATGATGCCTTGAAGTCCCAAGAAGGAGAGGGCCACCCCCTCTCCTTGATGTCCTTGAAAAGGACAAGATTTGGCCTCTTAAGAGAGCCTATGTGTCAAGTGTGTGTTGAACATGCCATGGCTGTATTTTATACTTATATTGCCATGTTTTAACTTTGTGTTAAGTTGGTTTTGGTCCCTTATGCATGCTTAGCATAGTTGCCATGTAATGCCTTGTATTGCCTTAACATGTCTTAGGTTGTTAGCCCTAATTTGAGCATGCTTTAGGCTTAGATTCATGAAGATTTTGTGCTTATCTTGACATGTTTTAGGTCTGTCCATAAGTGTTTGGGTTGGTCTTGACATGCTTAGTATAGCCTCTTTGCGTTTTAGGCTTGCTAGCCTTGAGCATGAATATGTAGCATGCCTTGTTTGCATCATTTCAATGGTTTGAGACCATTTGCTATGTTATTTCAGTCCATTTAACATGCTCATATGTTTGCATTGCATGCCTCTTTGATGTTTCGGGAGCTCATGTTGTATGTTCCTTGGGAGTGCATGTGTGCATGCCTTTTAATTTAAACCATATAGATGCCATCTAAGTGGTCATTTGGGCTTGTTTTGGTGTGCTAAAAATCTATTTTCAGTTGCTTAAGTCTTGCCATGTTTAGCCTCGTCAAATGTAGTTCAATACTCCTTTGGCTTGCTTTGAATACTTGGCCCCTTTTGCATGCATTTGCTTGTCTTGTTTAACATGATTTGGCATCATTTTATAGCATGATTTTAGGGCTCATGTTGCATGCTAATTGTCCATGAAATCTCTTTTCAAGCGCGCTTGAATGTTGCTTGTTTAATGCTTAAGGCTTGGACCATAACATGTGTGTGTGCATGTGTGTTTAGCCTCCATTTTTTTTTGGCATTTTGACTACTGATTTTGGGCCTATTTGGAATGGCCTAAGTCATGTTTAAGTCCACCCCATTGTTTGGTTTACATGTTTGTCTTGTAGGTGTGTTTGCATATTAACATCCTTACATTACATTGTCCATGTTGCATGCTAGCTAACATGTTTAAGATTGCATTACATCAATGCACATGCTTGGCCTTTTGAGATGAGCATGATAGAGGTTTGGCACCCTTTTATGTTTGTTTGGTTTGCATGCATTTGAGATAAAAGTTGCACACTTGGTTCTGTGGGCCATCATGCATGGAAATGCGTGATTGGTGGCCCGAGAATCGAGGCACATGCCCCTTTGAGTCACAAATATGATAAGGGGCACGATTGGTGCACACATTGTTGGAATTACATTGCCATGCAAGTTTTTGCCCTCTGCTGCTGTGAGTTGCAGGTTCTGCAGACATTCAGTGCCGGCTGGCAGTATTTAGTGCCGATCGGCAGTCTATTTATGGCCGATGGATGTATCTTGTGCCGGTGACCTCATGCTGATGCCGGTGGAAGTCCTACTCAGCCGATGATGTCCCTCAGTGTCCTGGGAGACACTCCTGAGACTTTGGCAGTCTTCTGAGATGCAAAGCAGGGAAAACAGAGGCATGCTAGGCATGGCAGTGCAATTCCGAGCAAGTCCCGAGCATGCGTTGCATCCGGTCCTCATCTCGAGGCGGTTTACTGCTTTAATTAGATTAATTAATTTATTTGATTAATTTAGTTGGACTGTAATATTTTAATTAGCTTGCGTAGTTAATTAATTTGTATATTCTTTTGGTCCCTCCGAGTGAGGGCATAATTGTAATAAGTGTGGGTGAGTGGTTTGTATGTCTTCCAACCCCCACTTCTTTCTTCCCTTTTATTTACCTGCTTATGATGGTAGATTAGGACACGTCTATTTTAGCATACCTTATGCAATGCATGCGTGCATCCATGCATTTGTCTAAACATGCATCGGGCTCGGTACATCATACAAACTACATCGCACTTTCATTTCCAAATTGAATACGTGATAGTTGTAGCATTTCATGTGCCATTTTAGGGTTAGCCGAGCCTACTCTGAATTGCATCCTTGCCTGTGTTGCATTAGCCACTTAACATGACCTAGGGACATGCATGTCTGCTAACTAGTTTCTTGTTTTGGCACGGAGTACGATGTAAGTATTTTACGCTTTAGCATACCACATGCGTGTGAATGTTGCCATGACAGTATGCTTACCATGCGTCTAAGTGCTTATGTGAGATAAACTGTTTGAATGCCTGTGGGTGGAGGTTGGGTTGCTTGAAGTTGGAAAACTCATTGAAATCCGTATTTTAGCCTACTCGCGAATAGCAAAACCCGAAACGCTTTCAAAACGAACGGATATGCAATGATTATTTCCGAATTAAGCAATCTAGTCTATACTTGTTTTGCTATGCGCATAACGTAGTAAATCTAGGCTAATAACCGGTATAAGAGCATGTAATGTTTTCAAAATCGGATATCACGGTTAGTAGAGGCCGGTCTTCGAACCGGGCGAAAGGGGGGGCTCATAGCTGACCTTCCCCGATCGTACCCAAGCTCTCGAGCCAAGACATTTGGTGATGACGGACACGTGGCCTTCGGCACCGAGTCAGGGTTTCCTAAATTCCCCCATAAAAAATATTTAGGTGGCGACTCTGTAATCTGGCAAAGCAGTCCATGTTTGGCACTACTTTTTTAAAAAATCTGTTTTTCTTCAAAACGATTTGCCAGAGTTGGACTCTTTGGTTCAAGATTTAGAACCGCAACACAAAAGGGAGTCCGAACTGTAGCGAGGTCCCCCGCGGGCTTGTTACAATCCTTGGCATTGAATATATAATTGAGTTGTGGAAAATGTGTTGAAATTGGTAAATTTCAAAGGAAATCATGCTAGTGATGCATATTGAGTTGTATGTTGTAAATTGCCTCTTGAATAGAGATGGGATGACTGGTAATGGGTCAGGTTATGGAATATTGGTTGGCAATGTTATTGAGAATTAAGGAAAACTTGCTTTTGAAAACTTGTACTTAATTTCGGGGGCAAAATTCCTTAAGGGGGGGAGGTTATAGCGATCCTGGTTCTTCCTCCTTTGATTGTTGTATCCGGACTTAGGTTCCGTGGAGTTGGTTGTTGTATATGTCTTGTTGTCATCTTGTAATTCCATATATTTGAGTTTTAGGATGTGTTGGGCGTGTTTTGAACAGGTTGGTTGAGCCTTGGTTCCATTTCTTGTTGCCCAGATTTTTGGTAGTCCGCTCGAGCGCATCCCTTCGCGCTTGAGCAGAGTTTGCACACTTCCAGCATTTTGTGCCTCTGCAAAAGTACTGTAGGTTTGTTTTTCACGCTCGAGCGGAGTTCCTTACACTCGAGCGGGTTGCGCTCGAGCGGGCCTTTCGCGCTCGAGCAGGTGTTCAATGTTTATAAAAGTTCTAGGTGGATGTAATCTACGCTCAAGCGAATTCCCTTTTTGCTCTCGAGCGGGTGGTGTTTTGTTTTGTGCCTTGGCGCTCGAGCGGGTCCTTTTTCACTCGAGCGGGTCAAGTTTTGTGCTTGACGCTCGAGCGTCCTATTCTCCGCTCGAGCGGGTCATGCGTATATCAGATCTGGACTGTGATGTTTCAAATCACTTTTTACACACACTCTCTCTCTCTTACTTTTTCAAAACCTCCATTGGAGAGCTTCTCTCACTAAAAACACAACTTCTCTCTAGGGTTTGATCTAATAGGAGTGATCTTCTATCCTTGGGCCTTTATAAAAAGTGTGGAGATCGTTGAGGGCTACATTTTGATCCGAAAATATTGGGGTTTGGAGCATTTCGAATTTCTTCACCTTCTTCCTTTGAGCTCCGAATTTGAGGTAGGGATAACTACTCATTTCTATGATCTTTGACATAAACTTGTAGTCATTTTGATTAAATGTTGAGAGTTGGGAAGTTTGGGTGTTAGGGTTCAAAATGTGGAAAAAGGGGTTTTGTTCTTTGGGCCAATACATGAGTATGTTGGGTCTTAACATGAGATTAGTGTTGTAAATTGTTGATATTTGGACCTTTGGGCCAACATTGAGAAATGGAGGAGAAAGCCCTAATTTGTTGTATAAATTAATTGGTATAATTAATTTGGAAAAATTGTGGTTATGTGGAATTGAGTTGAAAATAATAAAATTGGCTCATTATAAGAGGGAATAGTGGAGTTGGATTTATTAATCGCTCACTTATGAAATGGTTGATAAATTATCTGTTGATATAATTATTATCTGTTTAGAAATAATTGCTTTGGGCTATCGGTGGAGGATAGTCTTGATTGTTGTAGATATTGCATGATGATTAGGCAAATTAAAACTAATCAATTGAATACGTCATTGAATATGATGGTCGGAATAATACATCAAATTTATGTATTGATTGGTTATGTATATGATTTGTGTTTATATACATTGTGTTGTGTAGAAGGAGATAGGAGATGTACTCCACGGTTTAGGAAGAGATAGGGGATGGACTCCTAAACTGGATATTTTTTAGGAGGAGATAGGGGATGGACTCCATTGATACAACAAATATGTGTATCTATTGTGAAGTATGGAAGTGTTTTATGTGATATTGATACAGCAAATATGTGTATCTATTGTGAAGTATGGTAGTATTGTTGATATGGGCTGTGGTCTCATGGGAATTGTTTGGGCAGGTTCTGAGCCATATGTATGAATCGAAAACCGGTTAAGTAAAGGAAAGAGCAATGAGACATGGACATATTTGTCATGTAATTGAAATGATTTATGTGGGTTAAAAATTTATCAAATGCTAATGTTTTAGTCTTTGCTCATATTATGTTTAGCATATCTCTACTGGGCGTTGGCTCACCCTATATGGGACATCCTTTTCAAATTCAGGTGTCATGCCACCTCCAAGGACGTAACTTGGAAGGCTTGAGGCTGCTAGACTCTTTTTGTTATTTTTGTTGTATTGCATGTATATCAAGCCAAGGGCTTATTTTGTGTAGAGCTAGTACTCTCCTCTTTGTAACCAAGTGTTGACTTGGAAAGTTGTAAGCCCAAAGGGCATTTACTTTTCCTGTCAACATGTAATACCTTATGTAAGAATACTCTGATGATTGTAATATGAAATCTTTTTCTTATCGTGAACGTATGATGTTATGGGTTTCTTTTGAGGGCGTTACATATATATATATATATATATATATATATATAAAACTTGCATTTATTTTCTTTCTTCCAAAAAATCAGATAATATTTTTCGTGAAAGTTGTGGATATCTATCTATATCTTATATATTATATTATAACATAACAAAAAATAAAAAATAAAAAATAAAAATCAGATATACAAGCAGATAAAATTAATAAATTTGATTTTTATTTATTCAGTTAAAATATTTCTTTTGCCCCTTAATATCCAATTTTAAATTTTAAAATTTATAAAGTCTATCTAAACAAATCTGATTTGAAAATATCTTCAACTATCATACTTTAAATCAATAAAGCTCATATTGATATCACATATTTAACTTGTATCATAATTTACCTAAATAATAATAATTAAAAAATAAAAAAGCACAACATCTCCCCCTAATATTTCTCTTTCCTAAATTTCATCTTATAGCAGAGTAACTATATATTAAAAAAACATTATACATTAAAAAAAAAAACATTATAGATTAAAAAAAATTAAAACCACAATTGTTAATTTTTGTAATGTTAAAAATATTTAACAATAGTACTATTGGCTAACCAAGTAATTATAGATTAAAAAAAAAAAACTAAAATTGATAATTTTTGTAATTTTAAAAATATTTGAAAATAATATTATTGGCTAACAAAGTAACTATAGATTTAAAAAATAATAATTGAATTATAAGTTCCAAAAATTTCTCCCCTAATATTTATCTCTATTTTAAGTCTCATAATTTATCTATGCTATATATCATACCCAAGTGACTTTTCATCTTAGAGGCCCTAAGTGTTTCAAAACATTAAATCTAATTTTTTTGAATTTTTTATTTTTATAAAAAAAGAATAAAACATTTGTTGGCTATTCCAATGATATAAATATTAACCTTCAAAATTATTTAATGCAAATATATTGCCAATAAAAAGAAAAAAAGAAAGAAAAAAAGCACACAATTCTCAACCTTGCACTCCTTACCAAAATAAATCAAGCTTTTATTTAAAAAAAATATAAATCTCTTACAATCTTCTCTCTCCTAAAATAAATCTAATAAAAAAGAAACTCTTTCACCTCCCATAAAATGTATACTATTAACATATTTCACAACTGGCCTGATTTATATAAACATAAAATTAAACCTAACATAAAATAAAAATTGAACCTTATATCTAGATTCCCTCTATTCCATAATTAAACACAATTTTCTTCCCAAATAAATTTAAGATATCTATACTATATATATATATATATTAAAAAATCTCATAATTTCTTATTTTTTTTATAATGATTCCATGATTTATAATTTAGAAAAGGAAAGATGAAAAAAAATTATTATTGTGCACTCTTTCTCTATCCAATTTTTTCTTCTATCTAAAAATCCTAGCCATCATACATTATACTTTTTCCAAGCCAATCATGTCTTCCTCGCCCTTTAAATATTATATTCATGGAACAACGATAAAACTCATTGTTTTTTAACTTTATTTTTATGAGATAATTTGGAAGTTAATTTATGTTTAATCTATTGTATTCTTTAAACATACTCTTTTATCTTTTAGGTACACCATTTTTTTTTCTTTTTTTATTTTTTTTTATCTATGACCATTTTTTTGATTTTGTATTTTATATTTTTTGTGTCATTTCTCCCTCCCCTCCTCGCTACCAACCATTGTCTGTTTTTTTTTTTTAAATTTTTTTATAACTATTTTTTGTTAGTTAATATTATTTTACTAGCATTTTTATACTAAAATGACGTAATAGGGTCACTTGTATAATAAAAAACATGTTAATTATTGTAAAGTGATAGATCAAAATCAAACAAAATCATTATTAATAAGTTTTCTGTATTGATTTTATGTTTGTATATCATTACTTTTTTTTAAAAAAAATTTACTTTAATATTTTTTTAATATCATAATATGTATTAATTGACAGTTGGTGCACAACATTATTTCAAAGGCATATAATAGTTTTTCAAAACTATAAAAAGAAAATATTAATGTTAATCAATTTTTTCAAAACGATTAAGGGTATTAGTCAATTATTTAATTATTTATTTTTAATATGTGCAGCTCATCTCTTCATTTATGGTATTTCTCTCTCTATTCCATTATGAGTTCATATGTTTTTAGAAAAAATCATATGTAATTTAAAATTTTGAATCTTTTTATATAGGAATTTAAAAATAAATTTTAGAATTTGAAATATAGCTATACAAAACCATATCATTTTAAATATAGCTATATTGATAATTAATTTTAATCAATCTATTACCTATCCTTATTTATATTATTATATTAATAAAAATGTTGTGCGATAATTGAAATTCAAAGTCCTAATCTATTTTTTTTTTCAAAATTTAAAATTGTTAAAATGCATATGTTCCAATATCATTAATTTCTTCCTATTATAAATTTTATTTCAAATCTTATAAGATTTGTTCAATGACTAATATTCAATTTTTGTAAAAATATTTCAATATATTCCTTCCAAAAGTTAATATAGCAAGTCTACAAGATCATATTTTAAAACTCAAAATTATTAATATTTTTATTTATTTTTATTTTTGTTTTAAATAAGCATGTTAAAGTATAAATAGATATCCAAATAAAATTATACTTATTAATAAATATGACATTAGTTTTAATTGTAATCACATCTTTTTAAAGTCTTTATTCATTTTTTAACTTTTTTTTTGATATTTTAAATTACATGTTTGGATAATTCTTTCTTACTTATTAAGTTTTTAAAATTTCGTTAATTATTTCCCTTTCAAAAACTAATATAACAATTTTTAAAATTAATATATTTTTATTCTAAAATAATGAAGTATTAGAACTATGTCATTTTTTTTTATAACAAAGTATAATTTTAATTGTTAATTGTCAATACAACAATTTTAATTTAACTATACTATATATTATAGTAAAGGAATATTTAAAACAAAACTCTTAAAGTTATACATAAAATTTTATTTAAAAGAGATAAAATACAAAAGATTAAGATATTATCTATATAATATATTATTTTATCTCGTGGATAGTAGGGGTGACATGCTAGTACACTATAAACTACGAGATTAGGATAATAAATGAGCTGAATGGAGCTGAGTAGTAAATTGTTCAAAAATGAGTTTTAAAAGGTATTCAATTTTGACTTGTTCACTTAGTGGTTGTTTAGTGCAGCTTATTTGAATTGCTTATAACTTTTTATTTTGGGGGTTTGTGCGAGATTATTCGGTATAGTCTCTGCTTTAAAAAGTTGATTTTGAAAAGAAAATTTGGTCAAAACCCTCTCATAATAAAAGTTTGATACATTAACAAGTATAAAAAGTTTTCTTTGAAATGTCTAACACATACTACTATTACCAAAATATCATTAGTGAATAATTTAATATTTTAAATTTTAAAATAATATAACTTTTAATCTCTATATCGATTTTTAATAAAATTAGTATTTTTAGAATCCTATCAACAAGATCTATCCAATAAGATTTATGTTGACTATGAAATTCGTTAAAAAAAAAAAAAATTACCTTCAAAATTGACGTAAACAGTAATATATTACTCTATTTGACAGTAACATGTTATTCTTTTTTATAGTAAAATATTACTCTGGTTTATATAGTAACATTTTACTGTTCTAAACAGGGTATCAACATTAAAAACAAAGTACCACGGTAAGGAAGAGAAGATCAAACCGAAGTTAGCAACCAAAAAATTAAGAACAAGGACCCATTGTCTTTGACGGATCTTCATTCTTCTTAATGGTTGTCGCTGAGGACAACCGAGAATAATAAACAACAAAGGTAATTTCCACTGAGTTAAGCAATCAATGCAACATAAATACCCATTATTCACTATTTATTTTCCTCTTACTTCTTAACAACCAAAGAAATGGCCCTATTCTGTTTGGTTGACAAGAAAAATGAGCAAAAGAAAATGATTATTAGAAAATCAAAGTGCAACAAATTCTGATTTTTAGATCAAATATAAAATCGGCTCATCCAAGCAATCGCACAAAGTTCAATGAAATGAATCTTGTTAAAAATGTCATTTGCTTATCTATGAAATTGAAATCCTCAGAAAACAAACAAGAGTGGTAACGATCAAACAACGTAATAAATAAGTATAAAGGCACATTGTTACAAATTCTTTATACATAAAAACTAAATTGTTGAGCAATTGACATGCACCATGGCTCTTCTCCACCCGAGCTCTCTCTCTCTTTCATGCTTCAGCAGTAAACTTTCCAGTGTGATCATTGTCTTCGTTCTATACTGAGATATATATCCAGGGTAAGATTATCTAGAAAAAAGAAGAAAAAATATTATTTGTTCTTCATGAAGAACACGCTTCATATTCAGGGGGTTTAGGAAGTAAAATATTTTGGGTTGTTATTTACATACTAACATATTGGGCCTAGGGGGTTTTAGCCAAATTTCCCTTTTTTAAAAATTAGGTACAAGATGCTTTTGGTTTTTACTTTTAGATTATAAACTTTTTATTTGCAATAAGTTGTACCAAAAATAACCTTAACAAGTCAATCTTGAACCAACTTTTAACGATTCGAGTACAAGTCAAACTTTCATTTTTTGTAGTAGATATATATATATATATATACATATCAAGTAGACTAGTAGATTGTTTAAATTTAGGGTAAAAATTTAATGAGTTTTAAAATGTGTTTAAATTGTGTTTATTTACCTAACGACTCCATCTCCCACCCACACCAATCTTTAACTCCCAGATATTTGAATTGGGTTTGGCTTAAATTTATCTGGGTATTCTTTAATTTTTCAAAAATTTTCAACTCAATTTTGGGTTTTACTTATTATCTGTCTCAGTTCATGCAAAGGGCAATTCAGAGAGAAAAGAAAAGTAAGAAGGAAGAAGAGGTCATACCTGGGAGAATCTATTTACACACACATGTTCCTCTCTTCACACATCCCCCACACACACCTCTCTCCAACACACTCTCTCATTAAGTGTGTGTGGAGAGAGTTAAGGGTGTGTGCAAATAGCTCCTCCCGTCATACCTGATGGGAACTTCCCATCATCTGGTACCCTAAACAAATGGTAATCTTTTCCCCCCTTTTTTATTTTTATATAAAAAAAAGTTCTCTCTCTCTATTTTTATCTTTGGTTATGTAGGACAGTCAATATTTTGATTCTTGGTGTCCAATTTAATGCTAATCCATAGTGCTTAAGGAAAATGAGATTTTTAAAGAGAAACATTTTAAAAGCTTCAAACTCTTATTATAAAATTATTGAATTTTTTTTTTAATTTTAAACAATTAAGAAAATTCCCATGGGTTAGTTTCTATTTAATTTTTATTTTACAATTCCACATTAGAAAAAGAAAAAAAATTGAATTGTTTCACTTACATAAAGTGAATCTTATGCTCCCATTTATATAAACAAAATGAGACTTTTAGTGAGAAACCCTATGATCAATATCTCATACTCATTTTGTTTATTTTCTTAATTTTAAACAATTAAAAAAATCCACATTGGCTAGCTTCATTTAACTTTTATTTTACAATCCCACATAGACATTTTGATTTTAAAAATAATTATTTATGAGATTTTGAAACTCTCATAATTTTTAACTTGAAAATAATTATAATCCCACATTGAGAAAAGAAAGAAAAAGTGAGTTATTTCACTTATATAAAGTGTTACAATTCCACATCGGGAAAAGAAAGAAAAAGTGAGTTGTTTCACTTATATAAAGTGAATCTTATATAGGGGGTTTTAAGAGAGAAGCCTTCTAGAAGCTCCAAACCCTCATTCTAAAATTATTGAATTTTCTTTTTTTTTTAAACAATTAAGAAAATTCTCATTGGCTAGCTTCTATTTACCTTTTATTTTACAATCTCAAATCGGGAAAAAAAAAAGTGAATTATTTCATTTAAATAAAGTGAATCTTATGCTCTAATTTATATAAATTATTAAAATTTCTTAATTTTAAAAAATTAAGAAAATCCCCATTGGTTAGTTTCCATTTAACTTTTATTTTACAATCCCACACGAGAAAAGAAGGAAAAAATGAATTGTTTCACTTATATAAAATGAATCTTATGCTCCCATTTAAATAAGCAAAAGAAGATTTTTCTATAATCAATACCATTTTTTCTTATTTTCTTAATTTTAAACAATTAAGAAAATCTCCATTGGTTAGCTTCCATTTAACTTTTATTTTATAATCCTACATAGACGTTTTGATTTTAAAAATAATTTTGTATGAGATTTTGAAACTCTCATAATATTTAATTTTAAAATAATTACAATCCTATATCGAGAAAAGAAAAAGAAAAAAGAAAAAAAATGAATTGTTTCACTTGTATAAAGTGAATCTTACACTCTCATTTAATATTATGGTATTGTGCATATTTTAATTAAAGATTGTTTAAAATTTAAAATAAAATTTAAAGGTTTTAATTAATTAATTTTGTTGTAAATTAGTTGGTCTTTTGACTTAGCCGATTAGGCTGAATCGTTTTCTATTTGACTGATTCACTGGTTTGACCACGATTTTAGCTATTTTATCAAAATATATTGCTTAGATTTATTTGATTTGAAATAAACTAAGATTGATCTTATTAAAAATTGAACGACTGAAATTGCTTGATTAGAAATGAACTTCCTGTCCAAACAACTGTTAACTTTTATTTTACAATCTCACATTAGAGAAAGGAGGAAAAAATAAGTTGTTTCACCATGTAAACCTTATGCTCCCATTTAATATTGTAGTGTTGTGTATGTTTCAGTTGAAGACAATTTAAATTTTAAAATTAAAATAAAATTTAAAAGTTTTAATTAATTAATTTTTGTATAAGTTGGTTGGTCCTTTAACCTAGCCGATAGGGTGAACTGTTTTCGCTTTGATTGATTCACTGGTTTAACTGCGATTTTAGTGGTTTTATCAAAATATATTGGTTAAATTTGTTTGATTCAAAATAAATTAAAGATTTACCTAATTAAAGATTAAACGGTTAAGATTGCTTGATTCGAAATAAACTTCATGTCCAAACAATTGTTAACTTTTAACAATTAAGAAAATCTTAATTGGTTGGCTTTCATTTAACTTTTATTTTATAATTTCACATCAAGAAAAGAAAGAAAAAGTGAATTGTTTCACTTACATAAAGTTAATCTTATACTCCCATTTATAAAAGCAAAATTAGATTTTTAGTGAGAATACTTATGATCAATATCATATACTATTTTTTTTGATTTTCTTAATTTTAAACAATTAAGAAAATCTTGATTGGCTAGTTTCTATTTAACTTTTATTTTACAATCTCACGTAGAGGTTTTGATTTTAAAAATAATTTTGTATGAGATTTTAAAACTCTCATAATATCTCTCCATAAAAGTACTCTTTTATAAAATATATAGATATATCGATAATCTCAATGTCACTCTTATTGCTCCTTAATACAAACATTATGAGATAATTATGATAATTTTAAACTTATATTTAAAACTTATAAATTATGAGATAGATTATTATAATTTTAAATTTATATTGTGTTGATTTTAAATTTAAATTAATAGATTATTTTCAATATTTAGTAACAGTTTAAATTTTAATAAAATAATTTAAAAGTTTTAATTAATTAATTTTTGTGTAAGCTGGTTGGTCTTTTGACCTAACTGATTAAGCTAAACCATTTTTGGTTTAAATGATTTGCTGGTTTAACCTTGATTTTAACGGTTTTACATGTTATGATGATTCTTTCGTACTCATTAAGTTTTTAAAATTTCTTTAATTATTTACCTTTCAAAAACTAACATGATAATTTTTTAAAATTAATATATTTTTATTCTAAAATCGTGAAGTATTATAATTATGTCATTTTTTTTATAACAAAGCATAATTTTAATTATTAATTGTCAATACAACAATTTTAATCTATCTATACTATATATTATAGTAAAGGAACATTTGAAAGAAAATCCTTGAACTTATATATAAAATTTTATTTACGAGACACAAAATATATATAAAAAAAATTAAATACAATTATCATATTTTTAATAAATAATATATTATTTTATCCCTTGCATAGCATGAGTGATATGCTAGTTAAGAAGTAATTGCAATCAAGCAAATTCACTTATGAACCTAAGGCTGGATTATTATAGCGATCTCGGTTTTCCCAGTCATTTATTTTGTTCCGGACTTATGTTCTGTCATGGTTATTGTTGTCTATATCTTGTTTCCGTCCTTTAAATCCTTTGTATTTGAGTTTTGGGACGTGTTTGGTGAGTTTGGTACAGGTTGGTTGTGAGTTGGAACAAATGGTTGCTGTCCAGAATTTGGCATCTTCGCTCGAGCGAGGCTTTTTGCGCTTGAGCGAGCCTTGGGTTTTTGCTTCTTCGCTCGAGCGAGGGTTCTTTCGCTCGAGCGAGCTTTCTTTGATGTGTCTGTTGGCTCGAGCGAGCACTCTTGCGCTCGAGCGTGCGTCTGCGTCTAGTTTGGACTTGAAGGTTGGTATTCTTCACTCGAGCGAGGCTTTTGTCGCTCGAGCGAGCGAGCTCTATATTTTGTGTTTTTTCGCTCGAGCGAGAACTCTTGCGTTCGAGCATGCTTCTGGGTTGCAGACCTAAAGCTTCGCATTGTTCGCTCGAGCGACGCTTCTTGCGCTCGAGCAAGGTGTTTGTTGTGTCTGGTCGCTCGAGCGACCACTTCTTCGCTCGAGTGAGCCTCGCATATATCAGTTCACAGCAGCGGGTTATACACCACTTTTTCATCATCTCTTTCACTCTAAACCCTAAATCTGACACACTCTCTCTCTCTACACACTCCTTCTCTCTACAAATACTTCATGTTCTAGGAGTTTTCTACCCTAATCCCTTTGTAAGAAAGCTAGAGTATTGCGTGGGCTTCGTTTTAATCCGAAAATCCTTGGATTTGGAGCATCTTCAGTCTTCCTCTTCGTCTCCTTTGGGTTTGTCCTTTTGAGGTAGGGTTCTTATGAGTTGTAACATAAATATTGGTCATTTTGTATAAATGGTGAGATTTAGGAATTTTTGGAAGTTAGGGTTTAAAATTTGAAATGTTGAAAAATGGGTTTCCATGTTTAGGTTCCATTGTGTATATGAGGTCTTGATTATGGTAATAGTCATGTAGAAGGAAAGGAATTTAGCTTTGATTGCAAGTTTTGAGAAATGGAAGATAATGCCCTAATTTGAGCTATATAAATTATTCGGGTAAATTATGAAATATTAGGGAAATATGAAATTGGTTTGGAAATGATGGAATTGGGAAAATATGAGATGGAATGGTGTAGTTGGATTGATAAATCACTTACACGTGGAAAATGTATTAATTTATCTATTTGATAAATTTATTTATTTGTTTAGAAATAACTATTTTGGGCTATCGGTGGAGGATAGTCATGATTGTTGTAGAATTGCATGATGATTAGGTAAATTGAAACTAATCAATTGAAATATGTCATTGAATATGACAGTTGGAATAACACATTGAATATGTGCATTAATTGATCATTGTATATGATAAAGTGTTTAAATACATTGCATATGTATATTGTTTGGGAGGAGATATGGGATGTACTCCAGTGTGTGGGAGGAGATAGGGGATGTACTCCACTGTTTGGGAGGAGAAATGGGATGGACTCCAGTAATAATTAAGTTGGCCGGAGTGTCCAGGGTGAAAATTCCGAAATCTTATATACGTTTGAATAACGTTGATGATTGAAGTGTTGATAATATGAGTTGTAGTCTCATTTTGAATTGTTGATGAATTGAAGTGTTGTTTTCTTATGAGTTGTAGTCTTATTTGAATTACTCGAATAGACGAACCATGCCAATGAAATGAATTGGAAATACAAATGATACTAGGTTGATAGATGTATATCAATGTTGATGGGTTATGGAAATTGTGAAAGTCAATGTACATGTGTTGAACATTTATCAGATGCTGATGTTTTAGTTATATCTAATGTTTGGTTTAGCATATCTCTACTGGGCATTGGCTCACCCTATATGAGACATCATTTTATGGTGCATGAGACATGCCGCCTCCAAGGACCTAGCTTGGGTGATTTAGGGGCAACAGGCTTCTTTGTTAATATGTCTTTTGTGCTACCTGTTTTTATTTCTAAGCCAAGGGCTTTAATTGTAAAGGGCTTTTGACCCTCTTTTGTTGTAACCAGGTGTTGACTTGGAAAGTTGTAAAGCCGCAGGAACACTCTGATGAATGAATAGATTTTATTTCCTCTTGTCCATGGATATTATGAATGATTGATTTATGCATTTATTTTGAGGGCGTTACAACTTGGTATCAGAGCGTACCGGGTTTGAATACTTTGGGTACGTGGGAAGTGGTTAGTACCATAATGGGTTTGTCTCGCTTGTTAGAGACTTAAGTGTAATGTTATGTGCTTATGTGATAACATGTTTATGTGACTATGTGGGTATGAGATTGAGTTTTTAGGATGTTGATCGAGTCTATGGGTTTCTGGGAGTCCTGTTGGAAAGACACTTGATCACTGCCGTTTCTAACTGGAACTCTAGCAACGCCACGGGATGGTCATTATCCGAAAATGAAGTTCGTAATTGCTTATGTGATTATGTGCTTATGTGGAATGAATTACAATTGTCCATTGTATTAGGACGAGAGTGAAATAGCTTTGGCACATTTGTGAATGTGCTAATGTCTTTGTTACCTTTATTAGGATGTCAGGACGAGGACGTGGTGGCAGGCGTGGTAGGCCTAGGAGGCAGGAGATGTCTATACCGGATGATATTCCGGCGTAGGAAGAGGGTGTTGGTCAGGCCAATGTGGCCGAGCCAGTAGGTTAGTAGGCCATGGGTGCCTTAGCCCGCGAGATGGCAGGAGCTTTGAGGGAATCCATGGACATTCTCAGGGCTGAGAATCAAGTCCAGGCCCATGTAGCTGAGGCAGGGCTGTCTTTTCTGAAAAGGAAGTTTTTCTGGTCGAATCCGGACGAGTTTTTGGGTGATCCAAAAGAGCCACTGAAGGCTGATGAGTGGCTTGAGCAGATGACAAAGACGTTTGAGATACTTGGCATCAAAGATGGAGGTTTGAGGGTGACCTTGGCGTCTTTCCAGTTGAAGGGAGACGCGGGTCAGTGGTGGAAGTTTGTTTGAGGGCGTATTGGAGGGACATGGAAGGCTTTTGTTGATGCTTTTTAGGAGAAGTTTTTGCCTCCCACGGTTAGGGAGAAGTTTAAGGACCAGTTCTGTCAACTCAAGCAGCTGAATATATCAGTGGTGGAGTTTGAGGCCACCTTTACCAGCTTATCTAGGTTTGCACCTGAGTTAGTGGCGACTGAGGAACGCCGCTGTCTGGAGGTTGAGAAGAAATTTAGGACCGGGCTCATGTTTCGAGTTGCCGGGTCCATGATTAGGGAGTATGGGCGCCTTGTGCAGGCTACAGCCCATCTTGAGACTATTATGCATGCAGAGGAGGAGAGGATGAGGGGCTCCAAGAGGAGTCAGGATGGTCAGGGGGACAACAAGAGGCAGAGGGGTTCTAACCCTCAGCAGTCCCAGGGAGCACATTCTAGATCTACCTTTCCAGTGCTGAGTTCAGGTTCTAGGAGAGGCGGTCAGGGAGACGATACTTGTTACAAATGTGGTCAGTTGGGCCACAAGTCTCCAGCTTGCCCGCAGAGGGGAGAAGGGCAGAGAGCAGCTTCTTCTTCGGCTCGTTTTCAGAGCCAGAGTCAAGGCAGAGGTCAGCTGCTCACTTGTTATCAGTGTGGGCAGGCGGGGCACCTAAAGAGGTTTTGTCCGCAGTTGAGCGGCACATCTGGTGCGTCTGGTTCGAGACAGACACAGAGTCATCAGCCAGCTCAGTCAGTTCAGGCCTTGAGGGCTAATCAGGGAGCCTCTTCGGCTCAGTCTGTGCAGCAGTCTTATGCTCCGAGAGGTGAGCAGATAGATCAGAAACCTACAGGGCGCGTGTTTGCTATTACAGTGCAGGATCTTGTATCGGCTCCGTCTGTTGTGAGAGGTACCTTTTTGTTTTGCAACTCGGTTGCTAATGTGTTGATTGATATGGGTGCATCCCACTCTTTTATATCTTCTGCTTTTGCATCTGTTTTGGGATTGGAGTTGGCGCAGTTAGCATCTCCTATTTGTGTAGTGTCACCTATTGGGGGTGAGTTGATTTTGAAACAGGGGTGTCGGGGCTGTGATATAGAGGTCGCCGACCGCCGGCTTCCATTTTCTTTTGTAGTAATGAATATGTCTGGGTTTGATGTGATTTTGGCTATGGACTGGCTATCATTATACCGAGCTGTTATACACTATTACCGCCAGAGGGTTACTGTATGTACCTTGAGCAGGGATTGTTTTCATTTCTTGGGGGATCAGGTTGGTAGGGTTTTTGCCACCGGTGTATGATTCGCGAGGGCGGAGTGAGCTTTGTTGTCTTCTCGCTAGCTGTATGAGTAGTGAGTGTGATGAGACCCGGACTGAGTTGCCCAGAGTGGCTTCTGAGTACTTGGACGTCTTTCCCGAGGATCTTATTAGTTTACCACCCCATCGAGAGATCGAGTTCTCTATTGACTTAGTGCCTGGCACGGCACTGATTTCCATGGCACCGTATCGTTTTGCCCCAGCTGAGTTGAGTGAATTGAAGATTCAACTCCAGGAGTTGTTAGATAAGGGTTTTATTCGCCCCAGAACTTCACCATGGGGAGCACCGGCCCTCTTTGCTAAAAAGAAAGATAGGGCTTTTAGACTTTGCATTGACTATCGAAAGTTGAATCGGGCTACGGTCAAGAACAAGTACCCTATGCCTCGTATAGATGATCTATTTGACCAGTTGAAAGGATCCCGTTGTTTCTCTAAGATAGACTTGAGATCGGGTTACCATCAGTTGAGGGTCAGGGAGGAGGATATCTCGAAGACGGCATTCCGTACGCAGTATGGCCATTATGAGTTTCTGGTGATGCCTTTTGGGCTCACCAATGCATCGACTGTGTTTATGGACTTGATGAACCAGATCTTCCGAGAGTTCTTAGACCGCTTTGTAGTCGTCTTTGTAGACGATATTCTGATTTATTCACCTTCTGAGGAGGAGCACGAGGAACACTTACGAGTGGTGCTTGAGTTGCTTAGAGCCCATAAGCTGTATGCTAAGTTTGAGAAGTGTGAGTTCTGGCTAAGAGAGGTTAAGTTCTTAGGCCATGTGGTATCCGGAGAAGGGGTATCTGTTGATTCATCCAAGATAGAGGTAGTGCAAGATTGGGCACAGCCTAAGAGTGTCTTTGAGATCCGCAGTTTTCTGGGATTAGCTGGTTATTACCGCAGATTTGTAAAAGATTTCTCCAGGCTAGCTTCGCCGTTAACTAGACTGACGCGGAAAGAGGTTAAGTTTGTGTGGAGTGAGACTTGTGAAAAGTCATTTCAAGAGCTTAAAGTTAGAGTTACCACCGCTCTAGTTTTGATTATTCCGGAGAGGGGTTTGGGTTATGCAGTGTATTATGATGCCTCACGAGAGAGTATGGGTTGTGTATTGATGCAAGAGAGGAAAGTAGTAGCCTATGGTTCACGTCAGTTGAAAACATACGAGAGGAACTACCCTACACATGACCTAGAGTTAGCAGCTGTAATATTTGCCTTGAAGATTTGGAGGCACTACCTTTATGGTGAGAGATTCGAGGTGTTCTTGGATCATAAGAGTCTGAAGTATCTGTTTACACAGAAGGACTTAAATTTGAGGCAGAGGAGATGGATGGAGTTCATAGAAGATTATGACTTCGAGTTGCATTATCATCCGGGGAAGGCCAATGTTGTGGCCGATACCCTAAGCAGGAAATCCATTAGTGATGTAGCTTGTATTGCCATTCGAGAATGGGAGATGTTGGGTGCTCTTAGTGAGTTTGACTTGCATCTGGGTGAGTCTGTTGAGTCTGCAGCCTTGTTTTCTGTGGTTGCACAGCCTACACTTGTGAATCGAGTGTTAGAGGCACAGAGAGGTGACCTTGAGATAGAATCCCTCCGGGAGAAGATCTCTAGTGGGAAGGTAGAGAAGGGCTTGACTGTGTATCCTGACCTGAGTGTGAGGTATCAAGACCGCTTGTTTGTACCGGAGTCTTGCCGAGAGGAAGTACTCCAAGAGTTTCACCATTCACGCCTTGCGGTGCATCCGGGAGGCACGGAGATGTATCATGATCTGAGTCGCCAGTTTTGATGGAGAGGGATGAAGAGGGATGTGGCAGTGTTTGTGTCTTAGTGCCTTACCTGTCAGCAAGTGAAGGCCGAGCATCAGAGGCCAGCGGGTTTGTTACAACCCTTGCCTATAGCCGAGTGGAAATGGGAGCACGTCACGATGGATTTTGTTGTGGGTCTTCCGAGGACTCAACGGGGTAGTGATGCCATTTGGGTGTTAGTGGACTAGTTGACTAAGTTGGCGCACTTTATTCCTATGCGCGTGAGAGATTCGGTAGTTCATCTTGCCGACTTGTATATTCGGGACATAGTGAGGTTGCACAGAGTCCCAGTGTCAATCGTCTCTAATAGAGATCCGCATTTTACTACTAGGTTGTGGCAGAGTTTACAGAGTGCCTTGGGCACTAGATTGACTTTTAGTACGGCTTATCATCCTCAGACTGACGGGCAGTCCGAGTGTACCATTCAGATTCTTGAGGATATGCTTCGAGGCTGTGTCCTTGACTTTAAAGGGTCGTGGGAGAGACACTTACCCTTAGTGGAGTTTGCCCACAACAACAGTTCGAGCATTGGCATGGCACCATTTAAGGCCTTGTATGGTCGACCATGTAGATCTCCAGTGTGTTGGGCCGAGGTGGGTGATGCACCTTTGTTGGGCCCAGAGTTGGTGCGAGAAACGACGGAGAAGGTGTCACTTATTCGTAAGAGGCTTGCTACAGCACAGAGTCGCCAAAAGAGTTATACCGACCGTAGGAGGAGACCTTTGTCATTTGAGGTGGGTGATCATCTCTTTCTGAAAATATCACCTAGGCGGGGTTTGATGAGGTTTGGGAAGAGTGGGAAGTTGTTCCCTCGGTTTATAGGCCCTTTTGAGATCCTTGAGCGGATCGAGGAGGTTGCATATCGACTAGCTTTACCGCCGTAGTTGTCCAGAGTGCATGACGTGTTTCATGTTAGTACGCTTCGGAAATACGAGCCGGATCCATGTCATGTATTGGATTGGACCGACTTAGAGGTAGATGAGGATGCTTCGTATGAGGAGAGACTGGTGCGGGTTTTAGATAGGCGGGACCAAGTCTTGCGAGGCAAGACGATTCCCTTGGTTAAGGTATTGTGGAAACATCACGAGGTTGAGGAAGCCACTTGGGAATGTGAATTGGAGGTCCGAGAAACATATCCGGACCTATTTGTGGATGTTTGAGCTTATATTGAGAATTTTGTTTTGTAATGAACTCTAAGAACATTGTATATGTTTTTGATTATGGAAGTATTGAAAATGTTGCATATATTGCAAAGAAATGAGCTTAATTTAACATTGTATATGTTGAGTGTATTGTAGAGATGAAAATATGTTTTTAACATTGCATATGTTATGGACTTGTAGAGTATGTGTATTGGACTTAGTTGAAATTCAAAGAATGCATGTTGATAATGCATATTGAGTTATGTTTGTAAAGTTGTTCTCTTGAGAAGAGATGGAATGATCGGTAGTGGATCATGTTGATAAATATTGTATTGAATCATTTTGAGAATTGAAAAGATCACAATTTTGAAACTTATATTTGTAATTTTACGGACGAAATTCTTTAAGGGGGGGAGGTTATCGCGATCTCGGTTTTCCCCGTCATTTATTTTGTTCCGGACTTGGGTTCTGTCATGGTTATTGTTGTCTATATCTTGTTTCCGTCCTTTAAATCCTTTTTGTTTGAGTTTTGGGACGTGTTGGGTGAGTTTGGTACAGGTTGGTTGGGAGTTTGAACAAATGGTTGCTGTCCAGAATTTGGTATCTTCGCTCGAGCGAGGCTTTTTGCGCTCGAATGAGCCTTGGGTTTTTGCTTCTTCGCTCGAGCGAGCTTTCTTTGATGTGCCTGTTGGCTCGAGCGAGCACTCCTGTGCTCGAGCGTGCGTCTGTGTCTAGTTTGGACCTGAAGGTTGGTATTCTTCGCTCGAGCGAGGCTTTTGTCGCTCGAGCGAGAACTCTTGCGTTCGAGCATGCTTCTGGGTTGCAGACCTGAAGCTTTGCATTGTTCGCTCGAGCGACGCTTCTTGCACTCGAGCGAGGTGTTTGTTATTTCTGGTGACTTGAGCGACCACTTCTTCACTCTAGCGAGCCTCGCATATATCAGTTCGCAGCAGCGGGTTATACACCACTTTTTCATCATCTCTTTCACTCTAAACCCTAGATCCGACACACTCTCTCTCTCTACACACTCCTTCTCTCTACAAACACTCCATGTTCTAGGAGTTTTCTACCATAATCCCTTTGTAAGAAAGCTAGAGTATTGCGTGGGCTTCGTTTTAATCCGAAAATCCTTGGATTTGGAGCATCTTCAGTCTTCCTCTTCGTCTCCTTTGGGTTTGTCCTTTTGAGGTAGGGTTCTTATGAGTTGTAACATAAATATTGGTCATTTTGTATAAATGGTGAAATTTAGGAATATTTGGAAGTTAGGGTTTAAAATTTGAAATGTTGAAAGAGGGGTTTCCATGTTTGGGTTCCATTGTGTATATGAGGTCTTGATTATGGTAATAGTCATGTAGAAGGAAAGGAATTTAGCTTTGATTGCAAGTTTTGAGAAAGGGAAGATAATGCCCTAATTTGAGCTATATAAATTATTCGGGTAAATTATGAAATATTGGGGAAATATGAAATTGATTTGGAAATGACGGAATTGGGAAAATATGAGATGGAATGGTGTAGTTGGATTGATAAATCACTCACATGTGGAAAATGTATTAATTTATCTATTTGATAAATTTATTTATTTGTTTAGAAATAACTGTTTTGGGCTGTCGGCGGAGGATAGTCATGATTGTTGTAGAATTGCATGATGATTAGGTAAATTGAAACTAATCAATTGAAATATGTCATTGAATATGACAGTTGGAATAATACATTGAATATGTGCATTAATTGATCATTGTATATGATAAAGTGTTTAAATACATTGCATATGTATATTGTTTGGGAGGAGATAGGGGATGTACTCCAGTGTATGAGAGGAGATAGGGGATGTACTCCACTGTTTGGGAGGAGAAATGGATGGACTCTAGTAATAATTAAGTTGGCCGGAGTGTCCAGGGTGAAAGTTCCGAAATCTTATATACGTTTGAATAACGTTGATGATTGAAGTGTTGATAATATGAGTTGTAGTCTCATTTGAATTACTCGAATAGACGAACCATGCCAATGAAATGAACTGGAAATACAAATGATACTAGGTTGATAGATGTATATCAATGTTGATGGGTTATGGAAATTGTGTGAGTCAATGTACATGTGTTGAACATTTATCAGATGCTGATGTTTTAGTTATATCTCATATTTGGTTTAACATATCTCTACTGGGCGTTGGCTTACCCTATATGGGACATCATTTTTAGGTGCAGGAGGCATGCCGCCTCCAAGGACCTAGCTTGGGTGATTTAGGGGCAACAGGCTTCTTTGTTAATATGTCTTTTATGCTACCTGTTTTTATTTCCAAGTCGAGGGCTTTAATTGTAAAGGGCTTTTGACCCTCTTTTGTTGTAACCAAGTGTTGACTTGGAAAGTGGTAAGCCCGCAAGGCATTTACTTTTGTTGTCAACATGTAACATCTTTTGTGGAAAACACTCTGATGAATGAATAGATTTTATTTCCTGTTGTCCATGGATATTATGAATGATTGATTTATGCGTTTATTTTGATGGCGTTACAATTATATTGTGATTGTTAGAGATTTTGGGCATAATATTGAATTACCAGGACTTAGTATACCTCTCGCTTCTCTCGAACAATTCTTTCCGTTCCCCCCCCCCCGGTCTAATATTTTTTTTCCTCATTTCTTTCCTTTCTCCCTGTTCTTCTTCCCTTCTGATTAGGTTTTTTTTTTTTTTTGGTACTACACATCATGTTGCAGTAACTTGCATGATATAGATTGTTATGAGTCACTGTGTTGGACCATTATAATATCTTTTATTTATTTATTTAATATTTTTGGTGACCTTTTATCTTATTCATGAATCTTTTTTTTTTTTTTAATAATCTTTTGTTTTGTTCATGAATGGAGATTAATTGGAAGGTCATGAGCTTGATGGTGAGTTAATATTTGGAGGTTTTGGGACTCTCCCTTTTCTCTAGTTTAGTGGTCATTATTTTTTGGTGTAATTTGTAAGGTCCTAGTGGCTTATAAATTGTTTCTCTCATCTACTATTTTCTAGACTAACTATTTTTACACTTGGAGAGATTACTAGCCAAAGAATGGTGTTTTTCTTGGTGGAGCTTTGGGTTCACCATCTTATGCTGAGTTGGCCTGAACTATATGACAAGTGGTAGGGTTGTTGTATCCTTGTCACGCCCTCAGAATAATACATATAAACCCATAATCTTGACATGCATAGACATAAGAGAATAAAGCATATTTCCATTCATCAGAGTATTCATTACAAAAGTATTACAGGTTGACAACAAAAGTAAATGCCCTACGGGCTTACAACTTTCCAAGCCAACACTTGGTTACAAAAAGAGAGTACTAACTCAAATACACTTTAAGCCTTTGGCTTGAATTTACATGTAATACAAAAAGAGATCAACAAAAGATCTATCAGCCTCAAAGCCTCCCAAGCTACGTCATTGGAGGTGGCATGTCACCTGAACCTGAAAATGATGTCCCATATAGGGTGAGCCAAAGGCCAGTAGAAATATACTAAACCAAATATGAGCAATAACTAAAATATTAGCATTCAACAGATGGTTAACACTTATAAACCAATTTACAATACTTTTCAATTCAACAACATATACATCCATTTTTCATTTCCACTTTCCTCCACTTACACAACTTTGATTCATAAACATGGCTCAGAACCTGGCCAACCAATTAAATGAGACTACAACTCAGACTAAAAACACTTCCATACTTCAATTATCTACGTTATGCAAACACAATTAAGATTTCGGGACTTTCACCCTGGACACTCCGGCCAACTTAGTTATCAATGGAGTCCATCCCCTATCTCCTCCCATACAACATACATACACAATGTATTTAAACACTTATCATATACAATGATCAATCAATACACATATTCGATGTATTATTCCAACCGTCATATTCAGTGATATTTTCCAGATGATTAGTTTTAGTTTTCCCTAATCAAAATACAGTGTCTACAACAATCAAGACTATCCTCCACCGATAGCCCAAAGCAGTTATATCTAAACAGATAATAAATTTATCAAACAGATAAAATACTGACATTTTCATAGGTGAGTGATTAACTAATCCAACTACACCATTCAATTCCATAATTTCCCAATTTCATGATTTGGAACTCAATTTCACTTCTTTTCAAATTAATTATTCCACATAACTAGGACATTTTTCCCTTATTCACAAGGTTGCCCCCAAGGCTCATATTTTCACTCATAATTCATAAACAACCCCAATTTCAAGTTTCTTACACATATTTGACTCAAACATGGAAAACCCCTCTTTTATAAATTACAAATCAAACGCTAACTTTTCCTAAAATTACCCAACAACACCAACTAATCAAAATGACTAAAACTTATGTCAAAACCCATAAGATGGAGTAGGGTATCCCTACCTCAAATTTCGGAGCTCAAAGGAGAAGAAGGACAAAGCTCAAGATGCTCCAAACTCAAAGATTCTCGGATCTAAACGAAGCCCACACCGAGCTCTAACTTTTATACAAAGGAAATAGTGTAGGAGGACCCTAGATCAAGAGTTCTTGTAGAGAGAAGTGGTGATTTAGAGAGAGAGGCAACCGTTCTAGGGTTTGGGAGAAAGAAAAGAGATGAAAAAGTGAAGGAGAAACAAGCTGTTGCAACTGATATATTCGAGACTCGCTCGAGCGAAGGAATGGTTGCTCGAGCGACCAGACACAAAAAAACCTCGCTTTAGCGTAGAAAGCCTCGCTCGAGCCAACAATTCAAAGCTTCAGGTTTGCAACCCAAAAGCACGCTCGAGCGCAAGAATGCTTGCTCGAGCGAAGAAGTCCAAACTCGCCAAGTGTCTAAGTGCACCCAACAAGTCCAAACTCGCTCGAGCGAAGAAGTCCAAAACATACAGCTCGCTCGCTCGAGCGAAGGAAAGCTCGCTCGAGCCAAGAAATGCAACTCTCAAGTTCAGAACCAGACGGAGATGCAAGCTCGAGCGCAAGACTTCTCGCTCGAGCCACCAGACACAACACTCAACTCTCGCTCGAGCGAAGGAACCCTGGCTCGAGCGAAGGAACTAAAACATAGAGCTCGCTCGAGTGACAAAAGTCTCGCTCGAGTGAAGACACCAAAATCTGGGCAGCAACCATTTGTTTCAAACACACCCAACCTGTTACAAACCTGCCCAACACATCCTAAAACTCAAATACAAAGAATTGAAGGATGGAAATGAAACATATGCAACAACCGACATCCACGGAACCAAGTCCGGAATACAACAACCAAAGGAGAGAAAACCGGGATCGCTATAACCTTCCCCCCTTAAAGAATTTCGTCCCCGAAATTGGTTACAAGTTTTCAAAATTGTAAATTTTCATTTATCAACAACATTACAATTCACCATTTCACATCCTGACCTATTACCCGTCATCCCATCTCTATTCAAGAGGCAATTTACAACATATGTTACAACATGCATTATTAACATGCATCCCTTCAAAATTCAACAAGTCTCAATATACATGCCTCACAATTCCATAACATATTCAATGTTAATGATATATTTGCATTTCTACAATACATTCAACATATACAATGTTAAATTAAACTTCCATTTTCAAGGCATATTCCATAATACTTCCATAAACCAAAACATATAAAATGTTTTACAACTTAAGACATATTCAATGTTCTTAAAGTTTATCAATACAACAAAATATTCAACATATGCTCAAACATCTACAAATAGATCCGGATACTTCTCTCGGACCTCCAATTCACGTTCCCAAGTGGCTTCCTTAACCCCGTGATGTTTCCACAAAACTTTTACCAAGGGTATTGTCTTGCCTTGCAAGACTTGATCCCGCCTATCCAAGACCTGCATCGGTCTCTCCTCATATGAGGCATCCTCATCTACCTCTAAGTCGGTCCAATCCAATACATGCGACGGATCCGGTTTGTACTTCTGAAGCATACTAACATGAAACACGTCATGCACTCTGGATAACTGCGGCGGCAAAGCTAAACGGTAGGCAACCTGGCCAATCCTCTAAAAGATCTCGAAAGGGCCAATAAACAGAGGGGACAACTTCCCACTCTTCCCAAACCTCATCAAACCTCGCCTACGTGATATTTTCAGAAAGACATGATCACCCATCTCAAATGCCAAAGGCCTCCTCCTACGGTCGGCATAACTCTTTTGATGACTCTGGGCCGTAACAAGTTTCTTACGGATAAGCTCAACTTTCTCCGTCATCTCCAGAACCAACTCCGGGCCCAACAAAGGTGTATCACCCACCTCGGCCCAACAAACTGGAGACCTACACGGTCGGCCATACAAGGCCTCAAACGGTGCCATACCAATACTCGATTGGAAACTGTTGTTGTAGGCAAACTCCACTAAGGGCAAGTGCCTCTCCCATGACCCACTAAAGTCAATGACACAGCCTCAGAGCATATCCTCAAGGATCTGAATAGTACGCTCGAACTGCCCGTCAATCTGAGGATGATATTCCGTGCTAAAGGTCAATCTAGTGGCCAAGGCACTCTGCAAACTCGGCCACAATCTAGCAGTAAAACGTGGATCTCTATTTGAGACGATCGACACTAGGACCCCGTGCAACCTCACTATGTCCCGAATATACAAGTCGGCAAGATAATCTACCGAATCTCTCACGTTCATAGGGATAAAGTGCGCCGACTTAGTCAACCGGTCTACAACCACCCAAATAGCATCACTACTCCGCTGAGTCCTCAGAAGACCTACAACGAAGTCCATAGTGACATGCTCCCACTTCCACTCAGCGATAGGCAAGGGTTGCAACAAACCCGCTGGCCTCTGATGCTCGGCCTTCACTTGCTGACAAGTAAGGCACTTAGACACAAAAACTGCCACATCTTTCTTCATACCAAATCAAACTCGCCAAGTGCACCCAACATTTCCCACTCCCTGATGGCTATACAAGCTATATCACTAATGGATTTCCTACTAAGGGCATCGGCCACAACATTGGCCTTCCCCGGATGATAGTGCAACTCGAAGTCGTAATCCTCAATAAACTCCATCCACCTCCTCTGCCTCAAATTCAAGTCTTTATGTGTAAACATATATTTCAGACTCTTATGATCCGAGAACACCTCAAATCTCTCACCATACAGGTAGTGCCTCCAAATCTTCAAGGTAAAAATCACAGCTGCTAACTCTAGGTCGTGTGTAGGGTAATTCCTCTCGTGTATTTTCAACTGCCGCGAGCCATAGGCTACCACCTTCCCCTCTTGCATCAACACACAACCCAAACCCTCTCTTGAAGCATCATAATAAACTACATAACCCACACCTCTCTCCGGAATAATCAAAACTGGAGCGGTGGTGAGTCTAACCTTAAGTTCTTGGAACGACTTTTCATAAGTCTCACTCCATACAAATTTGACCCCTTCTCGCGTCAATCTAGTCAAAGGCGAAGCTAGCCTGGAGAAATCTTTCACAAATCAACGGTAATAACCGGCCAATCCCAGAAAACTGCGGATCTCAAAAACACTCTTAGGCTATGCCCATTCCTGCACTGCCTCAATGTTGGATGTATCAACAGACACCCCTTCCCCGGAGACTACATGGCCTAAGAACTTAACCCCTCTTAGCCAGAATTCACACTTCCCAAACTTGGCATACAGCTTATGGGCTCTAAGAAACTCAAGCACCACTCTCAAGTGTTCCTCGTGCTCCTCCTTAGAAGGAGAATAAATCAGAATGTCGTCCACGAAGACAACCACAAAGCGATCTAAGAATTCCCGGAATATCTGGTTCATCAAGTCCATAAACACTGCTGGTGCATTGGTGAGCCCAAAAGGCATCACCAGAAACTCATAATGGCCATACCACGTACGGAATGCCGTCTTCGGGATATCTTCCTCCCTGACCCTCAACTGATGGTAACCCGATCTCAAGTCTATCTTAGAGAAACAACGGGACCCTTTCAACTGGTCAAACAAATCATCAATACGAGGCATAGGGTACTTGTTCTTAACCATAGCCCGATTCAATTTCCGGTAATCGATACAAAGTCTCAAAGCCCTGTCTTTCTTTTTAGCAAAGAGGGCCGGTGCTTTCCACGGCGAAGTACTAGGGCGAACGAAGCCCTTATCTAGCAACTCTTGGAGTTGAATCTTTAACTCACTCAACTCGGCTGGGGCAAAACGATACGGTGCCATAGAAATCGGCGCCGTGCCGGGCACTAAATCAATAGAAAATTCCACCTCTCGATGGGGTAGCAAACTAACAAGATCCCCGGGAAAGACGTCCGAGTACTCACAAACCACTCTGGGTAACTCAATCTAGATCTCATCACACTCACTACTCATAAAGCTGGCGAGAAGACCACTAAGCTCACTCCGCCCTCGCGGATCATACACTGGTGGCAAAACACTACCAACCCGATCCCCCAAGAAATGGAAACAATCCCCACTCAAGGTACATACAGTGACCCTTTGGCGGTAGTAATCAATAACAGCCCGGTATGACGATAACCAGTCCATACCCAAAATCACATCAAAACCCGACATAGCCATAACTACAAAAGAGAATGGAAGCTGGCGGTCGGCGACCTCAATATCACAACCTCTACACCCTTGTTTCAAAATCAACTCACCCCCAACAGGTGATACAACACAAATAGGAGAAGCTAACTATGCCAACTCCAACCCCAAAACAGATGCAAATGCAGTAGATATAAAGAAATGGGATGCACCCGTATCAATCAACACATTGGCAACCGAGTTGCAAAACAAAAAGGTACCTCTCACAACAGATGGAGCCGGTACAAGATCCTGCGCGGTAACAGCATACACGCGCCCTGAAGGTCTCTGATCTACCTGCTCACCTCTCGAAGCATAAGACTGCTGTACAGACTGAGATGATGAGGCTCCCTGATTGGCCGTCGAGGCCTAAACAGACTGAGCTGGCTGATGGCTCTAAGTCTGCCTCGAACCAGATGCACCAGATGTGCCACTCAACTGTGGGCAAAACCTCTTCAGGTGCCCCGCCTGACCACACTGGTAACAAGAGAGCGGCTGGCCTCTGCCCTGACTCTAACCCTGAGGTCAAGCCGAAGATGAAGCTGCTCTCTGCCGTCCTCCCCTCTGTGGGCAAGCTGGAGACTTGTGGCCCAGCTAACCACATTTGTAACAAGTAAAGTCACCCTGACTGCCTCTCCTAGAGCCTGAACTCGGCACTGGAAAGGTAGATCTCGCAAATGCACCCTGGGACTGCTGAGGGTTAGAACCCCTATGCCTCCTACCATCTCCCTGGCCATCCTGACTCCTCTTGGAGCCCCTCATCCTCTCCTCCTCCTCATGCATAATAATCTCAAGATGCGCCTCAGCATCCACAAGGCGTCCATACTCCCGAGTTATGGACTCAGTAACCCTAACTTTGAGCCCATGTCTCAATTTCTTCTCGAACTCAAGACAACGGCGTTCCTCAGACGCCACTAGCTCAGGTGCAAACCTAGATAAACTGGTAAATGTGGCCTCAAACTCGGCCACTGATGAACTCAGCTGCTTGAGCTGACAGAACTGATCTCTCAACTTCTCCTTGACAGCGGGAGACAAAAACTTCTCCTGGAAGGCACCAACAAAAGCCTCCCAAGTGCCTCCAATACGACCTCGCATGAACTTCCACCACTGACCCGCGTCTCCCTTCAACTGGAAAGACGCCAAGGTCACCTTCAATGCCCCGTCTTCGATGCCAAGCATCTCAAATGTCTTCGTCATCTGTTCAAGCCACTCATCAGCCTTAAGTGGCTCTTTCGAATCCCCCAGAAACTCATCCGGATTAGACCGGAAAAACTCCCTCTTCAGAAAAGAAGGCCCTGCCTCAGTAACATGGGCCTGGACTTGATTCTTAGCTCTGAGAATGTCCATGGATTCCCTCAATGCTCCTGCCATGTCGCAGGCTAAGGCGCCCATGGCTTGCTGACCTTCTGGCTCGGCCACATTGGCCTGACCAACACCCTCCTGTTGCGCCGGAATCTCATTCGGTATAGGCATCTCCTGCCTCCTAGGCCTATCTCGCCTACCACCACGTCCTCATCCTGACATCCTAATAAAGGTAACGAAGACATTAGCACATTCACAAATATGCCGAAGCTATAACACTCACGTCCTAATGCAATGGACAACTGTAATTCATTCCACGTAAGCACATAATCACATAAGCACTTACGAATTTCATTTTCGGATAATGACAGTCCTGAGGCGTTGCTAGAGTTCCGATTAGAAACAGCATTGATCAAGTGCTTTTCCAACAGGACTTCCAGAAATCCAAGGATCCAATCAATATCCTAGAAACTAAATCCTATACCCATATAGCCACATAAACATGTTATCACATAAATACATAACACTATACATAAGTCTCTTACAAGCGAGACAAACCCATTGTGGTACTAACCACTTCCCACGTACCCAAAGTATTCAAACCCGGTACGCTCTGATACCAAGTAGTCACGCTCTCAGAATAATACATATAAACCCATAATCTTGACATGCATAGACATAAGAGAATAAAGCATATTTCCATTCATTAGAGTATTCATTACAAAAGTATTACAGGTTGACAACAAAAGTAAATCCCTACGGGCTTTCAACTTTCCAAGCCAACACTTGGTTACAAAAAGAGAGTACTAACTCAAATACACTTTAAGCCCTTGGCTTGAATTTACATGTAATACAAAAAGAGATCAACAAAAGATCTATCAGCCTCAAAGCCTCCCAAGCTACGTCATTGGAGGTGGCATGTCACCTGAACCTGAAAATGATGTCCCATATAGGGTGAGCCAAAGGCCAGTAGAAATATACTAAACCAAATATGAGCAATAACTAAAATATTAGCATTCAACAGATGGTTAACACTTATAAACCAATTTACAATACTTTTCAATTCAACAACATATACATCCATTTTTCATTTCCACTTTCCTCCACTTACACAACTTTGATTCATAAACATGGCTCAGAACCTGGCCAACCAATTAAATGAGACTACAACTCAGACTAAAAACACTTCCATACTTCAATTATCTACGTTATGCAAATGCAATTAAGATTTCGGGACTTTCACCCTGGACACTCCGGCCAACTTAGTTATCAATGGAATCCATCCCCTATCTCCTCCCACACAACATACATACACAATGTATTTAAACACTTATCATATACAATGATCAATCAATACACATATTCGATGTATTATTCCAACCGTCATATTCAGTGACATTTTCCAGATGATTAGTTTCAGTTTTCCCTAATCAACATACAGTGTCTACAACAATCAAGACTATCCTCCACCGATAGCCCAAAGCAGTTATATCTAAACAGATAATAAATTTATCAAACAGATAAAATACTGACATTTTCATAGGTGAGTGATTAACTAATCCAACTACACCATTCAATTCCATAATTTCCCAATTTCATGATTTGGAACTCAATTTCACTTCTTTTCAAATTAATTATTCCACATAACTAGGACATTTTTCCCTTATTCACAAGGTTGCCCCCAAGGCTCATATTTCACTCATAATTCATAAACAACCCCAATTTCAAGTTTCTTACACATATTTGACTCAAACATGGAAAACCCCTCTTTTATAAATTACAAATCAAACCCTAACTTTTCCTAAAATTACCCAACAACACCAACTAATCAAAATGACTAAAATTTATGTCAAAACCCATAAGATGGAGTAGGGTATCCCTACCTCAAATTTCGGAGCTCAAAGGAGAAGAAGGACAAAGCTCAAGATGCTCCAAACTCAAAGATTCTCGGATCTAAATGAAGCCCACACCGAGCTCTAACTTTTATACAAAGGAAATAGTGTAGGAGGACCCTAGATCAAGAGTTCTTGTAGAGAGAAGTGGTGGTTTAGAGAGAGAGGCAGCCGTTTTAGGGTCTGGGAGAAAGAAAAGAGATGAAAAAGTGAAGGAGAAACAAGCTGCTGCAATTGATATATTCGAGACTCGCTCGAGCGAAGGAATGGTCGCTCGAGCGACCAGACACAAAAAAACCTCGCTCGAGCGTAGAAAGCCTCGCTCGAGCCAACAATTCGAAGCTTCAGGTCTGCAACCCAAAAGCACGCTCGAGCGCAAGAACGCTCGCTCGAGCGAAAAAGTCCAAAACATACAGCTCGCTCGAGCCAAGAAATGCAACTCTCAGGTCCAGAACCAGACGCAGACGCAAGCTCGAGCGCAAGACTTCTCGCTCGAGCCACCAGACACAACACTTAACTCTCGCTCGAGCGGAGGAACCCTGGCTCGAGCGAAGGAACTAAAACACAGAGCTCGCTCGAGCGACAAAAGTCTCGCTCGAGCGAAGACACCAAAATCTGGGCAGCAACCATTTATTTCAAACACACCCAACCTGTTACAAACCTGCCCAACACATCCTAAAACTTAAATACAAAGAATTGAAGGAAGGAAATGAAACATATGCAACAATCGACATCCACGGAACCAAGTCCAAAATACAACAACCAAAGGAGAGAAAACCGGGATCGCTATAATCCTGGAGGGGACAAGTCATAGTTTAGTGATTGCTACATCGGTATTTGGGTTCTTCTTACTGCAGTGGGCTTAATCTCCTTAAAGAAAACAAGATATTCATGCCTCAGTCTGATCTATTTGTATCTTATTTTCTTTGCATTATTTATCAATAAAATATAATTCTTCTGGTATTTTCACCAACACACTGTTTGTTTCCTACTAGTTAACAAACTTGATAGTGCCTGTAATGGCTTTTGGACCATGCAATTACTTATACTACTTCAATATATCCTTTCTACTATTTTTGTTTTTTTTTTTTTTTTGGGATACTTTTGAGCATTGCTCGTTGTTTATTGATGCATTTCATATTCTTCAATCAACTCCACCCTTGCCAAGATTGAGATCACTTCAATACCATGAACACCAACTAATTTTGTTTTGGCATGTCTTAATTTTTTGTCCTCTGCTTGTTAAGAGTTGTGTATCTAAATCCATTTTGTCAATAGAAGTCATTAAATTTAACTATAACTGAAATTATTAGTATTATCAATGATGCCTTATTCCAACCAATTTCCATGGCTATCTCGGTATACAGCAAAGTGATTGTAGAAGGTGATCCCCATCCAGGGGCAATAAAAGGTCGGATGTCGTTTCAAAGTTTTAACCCTTCTATTGATGTGTATGATCGAGTGGTATGAAAGTTTTTTCAAAGGTTATTTCACTTTTTTGTGCTATTGTGGTTTTTGCTTTCCTCATTTCAAATAGAGATGGCAATGGGGATCCTATACTATGGATACCCATGGAGATCCTATCCAAATATATGGATTTTACCCCTTTTTTTTCACCCATCGAGTCAATTAAGTGGTTTTTTAAAATATCCATAGGATATGGGTCGGGGATGGGTACCCGCTCATTTCCCCATATGTTGTGTTTCCCCACAGTAGCATCACAGATTTCATTCATATGATATGGGTTGGCGATTTGCGAAGGCAAAGATCTAGCGGCGGCGATCTTCATCGGTGTTACTACGGTGGTCTCTCAAATCTCGTTTTTCTTCTTCTTTAGTCTTTGCCTTTAACACAGGCAGACTCTTGTTCATCAATTTCGTCGGTCTCTGTTGCAACTCCTCCAAACAAACTCGATGCAAGAGACTCGGAGATTCTTCAACTACTCAGAGATTACACGGTTTATCAGCTAAGAATTGGTCTTCAATTAGAGATGTTCTTGATCTTCAACACCTTAAGTATGTTGCATTTTGAAATAATTTGTTTGATTTTGGGAATTTATTGTGGTATTTCGCATTTGTGAACTATCGAATGCTTTGTGAAATTGTGATGCTGTTTGGCAGGAGTATAGTTTCAATTTTTTTATTTTTCTCTCTTATAATGTAAATGGACCAAGATTCGAGTTCATTGTAGGCTGGATTTTTGGATTTTGATTTTGAAGGGAGTTGATTGTTCCAATTATAAGGATTTTTTTTTTTTAAATATAAAGAAGAGAAATTTGAGTTTGCAATTTGTAAAACTTGGGTTTTTTATTTGGGGTAGGGAAAATCCAAACCCATTAGGAGATGGGGAGGGTAGTATCCATTGAGAATGGGGAATGGGAAATGGGGAAAATTTATTATAGGGGAATGGGGATGGAGAATTAATATCCATCCCATTAACACCCATTGCCATCCCTAATTTCAAAGCCTTGTGTTGGTAGAAATTGAATGAAGAAACAGGAAACCTTTGTCAACCAGAAGCCTCTGCCACTTGTTCTAGCAATCAAAATGGAAGAATGTCTGATAGGTGTGTGCTTAGCTCCTTTAAGTTCTATTGGCATATTATTCTTCTGGTAATTCTTCTCTTGGTAGTTGCAGAGTTACTGGGTTGGCTTTATAAGATTTCATTCTTGATAGTTTATTACTATCATCTATTCACTTGGTGAGGGAAAGAAAATCTTAAGCTTGAAAAATAATTCGCTCCAAACTGTAATTGCTTCAACCTTCTTTCGAAATGGGATTGTTGAATCAAACCCAAGAAGGCTCCCATCTTTTGTGCCAAGGCATTAGTGACAGAGATTGTGGCTGCAGATAGAGTGGCAATGGCAAAGCAGGACTTAAATAGCTAACCGAAATAATATCTTCATCTTTTTGAGCTGTGTTGAGTTAATTTGGGCTCTCTAGTTAATTTGTAAAGTCTATCCAAAAATTTTATGGGGTCATAGCGTTTTAGTCTACCTAGTATGTAGATGACAAGGCTTCTGGAAACTTTAATTACCCCAATATGTCAACAAACAACACATGGTAGAATTTCGAGCTGAATCATATTTTTAGAATGATTCAAGTTAATCTAGTCCAATCCACAAATCTTTCTCCGATGCTTGTAGCATGCATGAGTACACCAATAATTGGTATGAGACTGTTATGATATTATAAAGAGAGGAATGAAGAGAAAAGAGAAAACTCTTGTATTCAATTTAATAATTAGTGAATAGTACAAACTCCTTTATATAGGAGAGAAGATAAGTATATATAGAGAATATATTGTACTACATAGATAAGGTATGTCTATACAAAGAATATGCTATAAAATATACTATAGTTAACATCCCCCTCCCCCTCGAGCTCAAGGTGGTAATGCATATATCAAGTTGAGCTTGTAAAGTAAATCAGAAAATTATCCTGGAGGATAAGCCTTGGTGAAGATGTCAGCTGTCTGATTAGCAGAGGGAACAAAGATAAGACAAACAGTGCCACTAATAACATGTTGTCGTATGAAGTGACAATCACTCTCAATATGCTTGGTGCAATCATGGAAGACATCATTATGGGCAATCTGAAGAACACTCTGATTGTCAAAATAGAGGTTAGTGGCAACAGGATGAGGAATTCCTATATCAGAAAGAAGCCAACGAAGCCACACAAGCTCTTGAGTAGTGTCAGTAAGAGCACGATATTTAGCTTCAGTACTAAAACGAGCATTAAGAGTTTGCTTCTTGCTACGCCAGATAATGAGAGAGTAACCCAAGAAGAAGCAGAACCCTGTAGTAGAGCGACGATTAGTAGGGTCCCCTGTCCAATCAGCATTAGAAAATGCATGTAACTGTAGAGAAAAGTGAGTGGAGTAGTGAAGACGGTAAAACATAGTGCCTTTAAGATAACATAAAATGCGAACTAGAGCATCATAGTGCAGAGAGCGAGGAGCAACCATGAACTGACTAACAATGTGAACAGCATAAGCAATTTCTGGACGAGTAACCGTGAGATAGATAAGACTGCCAACTAGCTGACGATATAAAGTAGCATTAGACAACAGGTGACCGTCAAGAGATGTATGATGAGTGTATGATGAGAGGATCAACGGGAGTAGAGGCAGTCTTGCAATCGGTAAGACCAGCACGAGCCAAGAGATCAGAAGTATACTTGGCCTGGGAGAGAAAGTAACCAAACAGATCATGAAAGATTTCCGAACTGAGAAAATAGCTGAGAAGACCCAAATCCTTCATCTCAAACTAGTGACTGAGAAACTGTTTGAGACCAGAGATACCCATTGTGTCATCCCCAGTGATGATCATATCATCCACATAGAGAAGAAAAAGAATAGTACCACGTTTTGTCTTACGAATAAAAAGAGAATAATCATAGGCATTGGAGAAGAATCCAAAATCATGAATAGTGGAGCTAAACTTGGCGAACCAAGCACAAGAAGCTTGTTTCAAACCATACAAAGCACGACGAAGTTTGCAGACTTTGGAGGGCGGAATAGTGGAACCAGGAGGAGGTTGCATATAAACTTCCTCAGTGAGATCTCCATTGAGAAATGCATTCTTCACATCCATCTGATAAAGTTTCCAGTGGCGAGCAATAGCAAGGGCAAGTAAGCTATGAACAAAAGTCAGATGGGCAACAGGAGCAAAGGTATCTTCATAGTCAATCCCATATTCTTGAGTACACCCCTGGGCAACAAGAAGAGCTTTGTAATGCTCAATAGAACAATCAGAATGAGTCTTGAGCTTGTAAACCCATTTCCAACTAACAACACCTTTGCTAGGAGGAAGATCAACCACATCCCAAGTATGAGTTTTATCAAAAGCCTGTAGTTCATTAGTCATAGCTTGCTTCTAAAGAGGGTTAGAACAAGCCTCTCGATAGGAAGTAGGTTCATGAGAGGAAAATGCAGTAGAACCAATAATGAAATCATGAAGAAGGACAGAAGGATGCGTTACTCAAGTAGAATGATGAAGAGGTACCTCAGAAGCAGGACCAGAAGGCAGAGTAGGATCCTCATAATGGGCCAGAGGCAGCATTATAGGACTAGGAGCAGGATCATGGAGTGGAGCATTAGTAGGACTAGGAGGTGGAGTAGGATCCTCAAGATAGGCCGGAGGCAGCATGGCAGAAGTAGTGTCTGTATCAATCTCATCAAATAAAAGATAGGGATCTGTGAAGAATGACGTAGTGGGAGAAGTGAACAACTAAAACTTAGATATGGAATAGAACATCTTGTCTTCCCAAAATACCACATGATGAGAGACACGAAGACGTTAAGAAATAGGATCCTAATAACAATAGCCTTTATGTTCAATCCCATACCCTAAGAAGCAACACAGACGGGCTCGAGGTTCTAATTTGGAACACTCATGTGGTTGAAGCAGGACAAAACAAGTACATCCAAACACACGGAGACGAGAATAGACAGGAGGTTGGCCATATAAGCGCTCATATGGGGTGTGATTATTGATGGCAGGAGAAGGAATACGGTTGATAGTATAGGCAGCTATGAGAGCGGCTTCCCTCTAGAAGCGCTTAGGACAAGAAGAGGAAATTCAAAGAGCACGGACAGTATCTAAAAGATGGCAATGTTTACACTCAGCATAACCATTTTGTTGGGAGGTACCAGGATAAGAATAGTGAGAAAGTGTGCCATTTTGACGAAGGAATCTCAAAAAATTTGTTTCTTTGTATTCTTCGGCATTATCAACACAAAAAACTTTGATGGTGGAAGAAAATTGAGTTTTGACCATTTGTGAGAAATCATAGTATATTTGTGGTAACTCAGAGCGAGACTTCATAAAAAATAACTAGGTAAAATGAGTGAAATCATCTACAAAAATGACAAAGTATTTAGATCCCCTCATAGTGGGATTAGGTGCCGGTCCCCAAATATCAGAGTGTATGAGATCAAAAGCTGCATGAGACATAGAAATACTTGATAGAAATGGCAAAGCAGATTGTTTTGCTAGTTGACAAGATAGACAATCTACTTTATCATTAGGAATAGGACCTAACTGACCGTTGGAAACTAGAGATCATAAACATCCAAAAGAAACATGACCTAACCGAGAATGTCATAAGGCAAGAAGAGAACTAGGAGTAGTAGGAGCAGCAGTCTGGACAGTGGAAGGACTGGAGAAGGGAATGCGAAGGTGGATGAGCTCATACAGACGTCCATGTCTACGACCGATCCCAAGAGTCTGTCCCGTCTTCAGATCCTACACAACACAACCAGTTAGAGAAAAGAGAACAGTGAGGCCAAGATCACAGAGTTAATCAATTGAAACAAGATTAAGTGTAAGATTGGGGATTAGATAAGTGTGGGTAGAGAAATAGTAGAGGTGAAAATATGACCTATATGACTAACATGCATTTGAGAGCCATCAACAGTTGAATAACAGGTAATGTAGAAGAAGATGTAGTAGAAGAGAAAAGTGTAGGGTTAGAGGTCATATGGTTGCAACAAGCGGAATCAAAATACTAAGAAGAGGTACCTGGAGCAACTGAAAGGACAGTAGAGGGTGTACCAGAGGTAGAAATAACCTTTTTTACAATAGCTTCAATGTCCTGAAGAGTGTAGGGTGGTGACGGGGCAACTACGGATGATGAACTAGAGGCAACTATAGTAGATGCAAAATGTGCTGAAGACTAATCTCGGTTGTATATTGTAGAGGGCCCAGAATAGCTATCGTGCTTAGGATAACTGTCTGAACAAGCCATGAGATGATTAAATAATGAATCACAATGGGGAACTAGTGATAGCGGAGTAGAACTAGATAAAATAGAGTGCACTAGTGAATCTGGAACGTCAAAAATAGTCAAATACCAGGCCAAAATGATCAAAAAAGGTGTAGAAAATAGGCGACAGAAGCCAAAAATTGAATTTTGGCCAAACAGGGTGCATGGCTGACATCAGCAGGAGGGAAACTGGTGTCAGTAGAGGCGCGGCTTATGTTAGTACGACTAAGGCGTGGCGTAGTGTAGCAGAGAAGGCGCGGCGCATGTTAGCAGCTGACGAAAACCGCGGCAGATGGTTGAACAGTAGGGCTGACGTCACGCTGCGGTTAGCAGGACACGATTGAGATGCACACATGAGAGCACGTGACAGATTAAACAAATGCCCTAGAGCGCATGTTAGCGAGTGGTGATGCCAAAAATGATGCACCGGGGCTTCTACAGGCGCGTGAGAGCGCGTTAGAAGTGATTTTGGTGTCGATTTGGTGGCGACAGATTTATGGAGATGAGAAAGGTCTTTGTGCCAGTTATTTTGGGTTTTAGGCGAAAAAAAAGTGGGAACAGAGAGACACAAATATTTGAAGAAGAACGTGGTGAGCCAGAGGCAGTTTGGAACAGCAAAAAAAATAAAGGTGGTGCGCCGGAGGTGACTTAGGAAGAGAGCATTGGCTCTGATACCATGTTATGATATTATAAAGAGAGAGGAATGAAGAGAAAAGAGAAAACTCTTGTATTCAATTTAATAATCAATGAATAGTACAAACTCCTTTATATAAGAGAGAAGATAGGTATATATAGAGAATATACTGCACTACACAGATAAGGCATATCTATGCAAGGAATATGCTATAGAATATACAATACTTAACAGAGACGATAAATGTTAAATCCCATAAAATTCATGATTTAATCACCTATTGAAAGCAATTTAGAATAGAGTTATGGTTGATACTTTGAGCTCGTTGATGCTGGATACGTTGCATACAGATCAATGAATACATATGTAATTGTAGACACCACATTTTTTACTGCCCTTAAGACTTGGGCACTTCATTCCGAGCACCCGAGGATGAAAGTTACACTGTGCAATCTTCTGAATTCTTAGCGAAGAAATTTGGATTCAAGCACTAATCCCAAACCATACACCTCATTTTGGCCAAACTATTTTAGACCTTAAAACCCTCTTTTTCAAATATTTCTACGATGTTTCGAGGCTCGTATTTCGTTTAAAATATTACACTTTTCAGTAAACCTAGCAAGGACAAAGTGGAAATAAATAAAAGGGAGGTGAACTCTTTGAAAAATATTTAAAAGCATCTTATGTATAGGTTTGGAGTTGAAGGAAATAGGAGGGGAGGTGTGGACTCGACTTTCTTCGTGCTCCCTTCTTGGAGAGCTCGAATCGGTCCTACAGTTCGGACTCTTGTCACGGTTCTGAATCTAATCTCACAAAGTGCAATGTGAGACTGATAAATACCAAAGAGTCCAATCCGGCAAATAATTTTGGAAAATCGATTTTGAATCAAATAATGCCAAAACTGGACTGCTTTGCCAGATTAGAGAGTCGCCACCTAAATATTTTATTTTGGGGAAATTTAGGAAACCCTGACTTGGTGCCAAAGGCCACGTGTCCGTAATCACCAAAGTTGCCTCGGCTCGAGAACTTGGGTACGAGAGGGGAAGGTCCTGAAATGAGCACCCCCGCTCGCCTGATCAAAAGATCGGCCTCTACTATCATGATATGATGTTTTATAAACTTTATGTGTTCTTGTTGATTATTAAACTAGCTTTACTATGTGACGCACACATACAAGTATAGACTAAATCGCAAGACTTGGAACGAATTCAACTCATGTTTGCTTTGGAAAATGGTTTGAAAATGCCACCCTCAAGTGGGCTAAAGCGCGGATTTGCCACCAAACATGGTGGGCTTAAAACATGATTTGCCACTTCGCAAAGTGGGCTTAAAACACACATTTGTTGAACTGTTCCAATTCAAGCAATAAAGCCTCCACTCACAAGCTTTCATGTAGTTAATCACTTAAGCAAATAGCCTCATGGCAAGCATGCTGTCATGGCAACACTCATACTCGTGCAAGTATGCTAAAGCGTAAAGCTTACAGTGTACTCCAAGCCAAAACAAAAGATAGTTAGAAATATGCATGATCCTAACTATGTTAAGATGCCTAATGCAACACATGCAATAATGTGATTAATAGGCTCGGCTACTTAAGATGGCATATGATACAATTTGATAACATGTGGTTAAATACGTATTCAAAGAAGTGTATTGAAATACAATGCAGTTTGAATGATGCGCCGAGCCCGGTATATGTAAGACAAATGAATGATGCAAACATGCAAGCATAAGGTATGCTAATTGAAAATAACCCTAAACCAACCATCAAAAGCGGTTAAGTAAAAGAGAAAGACGTGGGGTTGGAAGACATGCACACACACACGTACACTTATTACAACATTGCGCCCTCGAGAAGGAGGGTCCGAATGAATAAACTAAGTTATACTAAGCTAAGCTAATTATTACAAAACAAACTAATTAACTATTCTAGCTAATTAATTATTACAACAATTGAAATAACTAGCTATGCTAAGCTAATTAAAATATTACAAAACAGATTAAACTAATTAATTACAACACATGTAATAATCAACTACAACTAGCTAATAAAGCAATGAATTGGCCTCACGGGTGAGGGAGACATGCATGCTCGGTTACCTCCTCTCGAAAATCCATCGCCTTGCCTTCGGCTGCCTCTGTTTGCACCTTCTTTATTTTCTAAACATCAAACCAACATTCCAGACTGCTTCTGCTCCAAAACAGGAATACTTTGCACAAAAATGGACTGGTGGCCGGTCGGCCACAAAAAGTGGCTGCCAGCCACCTTAACTGGCCAGTCGGCTAGTTCAAGTGGCCGGTCGGCCACCCCCTTTTCCAGACTTCTGGTTTTGTTGCAACAGAGAGCAAAAGAGGCAAAGCAATGCATTTACAAGGAAATGTGTGTACTACCACCCTTTTTATCATTTCTCAAGCTCAAAGGAGTATGGCACTTGGCTCTCAAGCCACCAATCAAGCATTTTCATGCATGATGGCCAAAAAACCAAGCTTGTACAAGTTAATGAATGCACACATAAGACTCAAATGGCCACCACCCTATCATGCATGATCATGGGTGACGGCGACCAAGAAACGTGACGCATTTCATCACTTCGAGTATAAAACGTCCCACACTTCTTGTGTTTGGATTAACGTCCGATCCAAACACATGCAATGCAGCAAAATATGCTTATCTTGTTCATATTTTACTTGGTTCATTTTATTTACACATTTTAAATTACCAATTAATCCTTTAACCGATTAAGTCCAATGTGAGAGTCCTCTAATTGGAAAGATGGCCTAAACCACAAGTGTCTTGAGCATGAAAGAGGCCTCATGCTGTTGGTTAGTAGAAACCCTCAAGGGAGGATTAAAACCATTAGGCATGAGAGCCTTAATTTCACACTCAAGCCAACAAGGGGCTCAAGGCCACTTTCAACAAAAATTGAAAAGTGAAGAATAGAGGGAGGTTGCAGACTTTTAGTGCTGAAATGGCACACAAAAAGATGCTAAATCATGCAAGCAACACATGCACAACATGTTTAAGAGCCAAAAACATTAAACTAGTGAAGAGCACTATACTAGAGGCATGCAATACAAAGCTCAATTGACCAAACCAACTCTGGATAGAGCTTGAACATGCCAAAACAGTGGCTAAAACATGCTGAGATTGAAGCATAAAAGTCTAGAAAAACATGCTCGCATGTTAGGCCACAAACAAGACTCAAGAGCAACTCTAAAAAGCAATGAAAGAGTAAAACAAATGAGTATTTGACAGAGCTATATACACTAAAATTACATGTTAAATGACACTACAACATGCAATCATCTCAAGCAAAACATGTTAGAGGCCTCAAAACACTAAGCTAGTGAAGGCATTTGCACTACAACCATGCAAGACAAGGCTCATATGACCAAAGCAGCCCAAAACAAAGCTAAAACATGCCAAAACAGTGGCAAAAACACGCTGAAATTACGCTAACACAAGCTACAAAAACATGCTACGATGTGATGCTAACTAGGCATGAAAGCTAAACACAAGGAGAGGAGGCTAACCCCTCCATTTTTGGACTTCAAAACATACTTTTTACCACTGAAATAACTCTGAATTTTAGTGGTTTAAAGGCCCAAAAAGTTTGACTTGAAAGCCTTGAAAGATGGCAAAAAAAGTTATACAAGCTAAGGAACAAAAAGAGAAGACAACCCCCTAACTCAAAAAGGTCTTAAACCACCATTTTTAGGACTGAAAAACAGAGGTTTTTACAGTTGAAAACCAGCCCCAAAATAGTCCAAAACAATGGAAAAATGATGGTAAAACAAGTGTGCAAAATAAGTACAAAGGGAGAGAGCTATACCTCTTGAAGGGAAGAGTGATTCTAGGCCACCATTCAAGCCAAAAAAACACCTTTTAGAGCTCCAAAAGAGCTTCAAGCAACCTCAGCCCAAATATGAACCACTTTGGTTAAGGGTTGATAGGCTAAAATTTGAAGTATGCAAGCTTCTAAGCAAAAAAGCTCAAGAGAGAGAGAAATCTAAAGAGAGAGGATTGTAAATTTTAGAGAGAGAGGCTCCCAAAATTTCCAACCTTCCAAAATGAGAGATATGGCCTTCATATATAGCAATATACAAGCCTTAGGTCGAAATATTTGATTTAGAGACAGCTGGAGCTTGTGGAAGACAACTGGAGGTAAATATCTACAAAATATCTGAGTTTGGGACATTAGTGGCTGAACGGCCACTTCAACTGGCCGACCGGCCACTTTTCTGGCCGACCGGCCACCCCTCTGGCCGACAGCAAAAATCTGCTCTCCAAGTCCAACTTCAAATGGGCATATCTCCTTTATCTGGACTCCTTTGCAGGTCATTCTTATGCCTAAATTGAAGCCCCAGAAGTCTTCTTTCCAATGGTGGAAGCCTCACATCAACATTCTAAGTGCGCTAAGAGATATCTCTCTTTTAGTGAAGACTGCTCAGTTTCGGTCCAACCGGGTTGATGCCCAACTTCAACCAACTATATCTCCCTCATCTGACCTCGGCTTTAGGAGATTATTGAATGTAAAATGAAGCCCCAGAAATCCTCTTTCCAATGGTGGTGTCCTCATAGGTGAAATCCAAGTGTACAAACAGATTGACCTGATTTAGTGAGGGCTGCTCGACTCTCTCTAAACGATTCATGTCCGTCTTCTTCCCAACTTGGTTTCTTCCCTCTCCTCCAATTTTCTTCAACTACAAACCTCTAAAAAAGATGTTTTAAAGATTTTTTTTCAAAGAGTTCACCTCTTGTTCATTCATTTCTACTTTGTCCTTGTTCGGTTTATCGAAAAGCACAACATTTAACGAAATGCGAGCCTCGGAACATCGTAGGAACTTTGTTTCAAAAATATTTTGAAAGAGAGGGTTTTAAGGTCTAAAATCTTTGGTCAAAATAGTTTTAGTCCAAAAATGGGGTGTAAGGTTGGGATTTGACTCTCTCCTTGCCGAAGAAATCGAACCTTTGCACAAGATAGCCTACACCATCAAGTAAACAATCAGTCATGCCCAAGTCTTAAGGGCGGTCAAAAATGGGGTGTCTATAGGAGGGAAGAAAACTAGTTTAGGAAAAGGTCGGGCATCAAACTGTTAAGAAAGAAATGAGAAGTCTTCACTAAATTAGGCGTATCTCTTTGTACACTTAGAATTTAGATGTAAGGCCACCACCATTGGAAAATAGACTTCCAGGGCTTCAATTTAGACTCAAGAATCACCTAAAACCGAATTCGGATGAGAGAGATATGCCCATTTGAAGCTTGTTCTTGAATCTTCCTTGACTTCCATCACCTTTTAGCTATACATACACAATACATACACCATTGGAGCTTGTTCTTGAAGCTTTTTGTTGAATTTTCAAAGCTAATTTCAGAAACTTAAGGGTGTTGGAATCAAGTTTGTTAATTAAGAGCTTACCTCTCTTTTCAAAAGGTATAATTTTGCACCTTCTTCTTTTATCTTCTTCTACTCTTTTCCTCTATTTTTCTTGTCTTTATCTACTAAATTTTAGAGTTTTAAAGGGCTGAAAAAAATGGTTTAGAAGTCCAAAAAGCGGAGGGGTGCTTTAAAAAAATGGTTTAGAAGTCCAAAAAGTGGAGGGGTTAGCCATCCCACCTTAGTCTTGCTTACTAGCTTTGTGCCTCATTACTTTTGGCTTTGTTTTGTGCTCTTTTAACATCATTTTAGCTACTTTTTTTGCTTGTTAGGGGCTGTTTTAGGGCTGTTTTAATTTATTTAAATAGCTTATGCTTTGAATACTTTGCTTGTTGTGCTGTATGTCCTCATGGCTTCAGTTGTTTCGACCTTAGACACCGAGTCATTCGAGTTGATGTCTTTTTTTACTTAGTTTTCATATAAAGAGTCTTATTTTAATAATCAATCTCGCATAATCATTTCTGCACCCTCCCTCCTTTCTTGTTTTTCTTTGTTTTAGAGTTGTTTCAAGCGATTGATTGTTATTCAAGGCATGAGAAAGAGACCCTAAGCTCAATGGCTTAATCTCTTCGGAGGTTCATCGTCAAGGCATAATCGCTCTTTCATGTTAAGGATCACTTCTCATTTGACATTTCTTCTCATTTAGTGGACTTAACTATCACTTTGGACAAAATGATAAAGTAATGGAAAGGTAAGTAAAAATGGATTAATAAAATTGGTTTAAAATCAACGCAACCAACATAAAGAAAATGCTTAAATTTGGTTGGATTCAGCAGGATGTTATGCAGAGTCCATCGCGTCAAGAGTCATCATATGTTACTTCATGATGTTTTGATGAAACTTAAGGCATGTCTACTTCCCTCTTTGAGCTAAATTCATGATAAAAGAGAGGGGTGGTCACCTTTCATTGCATCCATAAATTTATGTCCAAATCGTATCCGAAACCATCACGCAATTACCTTGCGATCGTTGATGGCTTCGGAATTGAATTCACTATTCTCTTGAGTTTCATGATAGAGGAGAGGAAAAGGGACAAACATGGCTTAAGGTTGCTCTGTCTACACTGTTTTCACTTTATAGCACAAAAATAGATTTTTACAAAAAATTAGGGCACGACCGGCCTTGTTTGGACCCGACCAGGTTTCATTAGGAGCCTGTCGGGATCTAATGTTTGTTAAATAAAGTGCTTTGACAGAAACAGGGGGTGGTGGCTGAGGGTGAAATAGAACAGTTTCCCAAGAGACAGACAGAGTAATTTCTGAGGATTGTCTTCGTCGGCGCGCGTGGGATCTTTGTTCATTCTTTATTTATTATTGTTGTAATAAATTAGATAGTTTTTCCTTTATTCTTTATTCGGATTTGTAATAGTTAGTTTTAATTTGGACACTTAGACACTCATTCGGACCCTCTCACATGAGGGCACAATTGTAATAAGTGTGTATGTCTTCCAACCCCATTTCTTTCTCCCTTTTATTTACTTGCTTATGATGGTAGCATAGAGTATCATGTTTCCTTAGCATTTTCCATGATTTCCATCCACTCGTCTTGCATACATAAAAGCTCGGTTCATCATTCTAACCAAGCATTGTTATTGCTTAAAATCTTTGAATACGTGATTTATCACATGTCTTGAATGGAACCATACACCATGCTAGTAGTCGAGCCTATTTAATTGCATAATTGTATGTGTTACATTAGTCATTTTGCATAAGTTAGAAGCATACATGTTTTCTAATTATTTTGCTTTGTTTGGCTTGCCTCGGAGTACTAGGTGAGCATTTTGTGTTTTAGCATATTGCATTGTGTGTTAGTGTTGCCATATCGAGCATGTTTTCCATGAGGCTAAGTGCTTAGTTAATATGCCTGTTTGAATGCCGATGGATGAAGGCTAATTGTTTGGATTGGAATAAATTGATTAATGTACATACAACGCACTTTTTCAAGTGACACATATTCGAAACACTTTTTTTCAAACAAATATGAAATCAAATGTTTCAACTTTTGCAAATTAGTCTATACTTGCATGCATCACCTAGTAAAGTTAGCCTAATAATCAGAACACGAGCATATAATGTAAGTAAAAAATCACATCATGATTAGTAAAGGTCGATATTTGATCGGGCGAGTGGGGTACTCACTTCATGACCTTCCCCTCTCATACCTAAGTTCCCGAGCTGAGACAATCTTAGTGATGACGGATAAGTGGCTTTTGGCATGAGTCACGAGTTTCTTAAATTTTTCAAAAATATTTAAGTGGCGACTCTGTATCTGGAAAATAGTCCATTTTTGGCATTTTGATTCAAAATCAATTTTCCAAAAGAATTCCTGGATTTGGACTCATTTGTGTTTATCTCTTTCACATTGTGGAATCAGATTGAGAACCACGGAAGTCCGAACTGTAGGGCTGGTTGTATCCGAAAGGAGCACAAAAAGCAAGCTACAGTTTCTAGCGACTCTGCTGGGGATTTTAGAGAACTTGACTTGAACTTCATGATGTGAAATTTTATCTACAGTTATATGTTCTTTGCATTACATTTGCATTGGTGCGCTTAAGTTACTGTGTTTTCGATCTGTTATTCTTGGACGGTTTGCCGAAGGCTTGCCCAAAAGCTTGCCAAAAGGCTGACCGGTCGTGGGCTCTACCATGTTGGGAACACAACCCTTGGATCTGGACTACCGCTGTACCATTTGATCCTCCTTTCATTTCTCGGTGTTAGGTGAGAGAGGTATATTAAGTAATCTTGCTGAGGTACCCTTTTGACCAATCGACCTAGTTGCATATAGTAAAGCCATAGTGACTGTTCCAACATAGGACATGTTGCTCACCTATATGTAGGATTTTGTGAAACTACTTGCTTGAAGTAGTGAAACCTTAGTTCATGCCAAAACTAGGACAGGGTAACCCTACCCCCTTGTAAGGGTGCTCTGGCTCTCTTTAATTAGTATATGCTTTACAGTGAAATTGTACAGGAATGTTTATATCAGTAGTACAGTTGGTATCTATTTTGGGTAGAATTAAGTGAGGAGTACAGTCACTCAGCTGTGATCATATCTGTTTTAGTGAAATTTGGGCTAAGGTGCTGTTTGTTTTCCCTTTTGCTAGGTAGTCTTGGAACCATAGCTTCAAAAGGCTTCGATATCCCTCAGATATTTTGAACTTGTGTCGATAGACTTTGTGCGGTCAAAGATTTAGTTCAGGAGCAGCTAGTATTTTCTTCACTATTACCGGTTGCAAGGCGAAGAAGAGTCAGGCAAAGTTCACTAGTTCAATAATTTCAACAATCACCCCTCAGCTCACCTATACTTAGTCCACCTCAAGCACGACCATCTACTCCTAGAATGGCTCAGTATACCTCATCAAATTTGGAGGAATTACTACTCCATCTATAGCAGTCAGTCGACCCACTCCAGCATGACATGGCCCGCCAAGCCGAGGTCATGAATAGGTTGCAACATCAGCAACAGCAGCCAGCTGCAGTTTATACTTTTCATGCACCTAACGTGGCTACTCCTATGCCAGGCACCGCTAACAATACAGCTCAGGATCCATCCGGTGTTCCTACATGTAAGTGTTACCCCTTGACAGTATTTGAGGACCTTTGAACTGTGAGTTGAAGGTAAGAGTTCGAAAAACACAAAAGGGAGATTCCCATCTAAGCAGAGCAGTTCATCGCCACTCACCCCATGAGGTGCTTTATGAAGCGCCGCTTTGTTTGTTTACTGTATTTCCTAAGCATCATCCACTACATTGCTTGTCACACATATCATATTATCTATAGCACTTATTGCATTTATTTGCATCTTGCATTATCTTGTATCATTTATCCTTTTATGTTGAACAACATTTAGGATCTTTGTCCCTCGGGGCTTTTCTCAAGACAAGTTGGATGCGTTCCTGAGCATTTTTTTAGTGTCTCAAGGCGTGCGGAAGCATGACCCTAGGCGGTTTTCCTTTTTTCATGATTTTAGCGTGATTAGAGTATCTCAGGACGTATAAGACGCGACCCTGAGCGATTTTCTTAGGACCTCTTCTCACAATTTCAGTGTGGTTTAAGTGTTCCCTTTCTCACACGATTTCAGCGTGTTTGAAATTTATCTCAGAACGCGTGAGACGCAACCTTGAACGGTTTTCTCAGGACCTCTTCCCACGATTTCAACGTGGTTTGAGTGTTCCCTTCCTCACATGATTTCAGCGTGTTTGAAATTTATCTCAGGACGTGTGAGACGCGACCCTGAGCGGTTTTCTCAGGACCTCTTCTCACAATTTCAGCATGGTTAGAGTGTTCCTTTCCTCACACAATTTTAGCATGTTTGGAATTTATTTCAGGTCGTACAAGAATCCGACCTTGAGTGGTTTTCTCAGGACCTCTTCTCACAATTTCAGCGAGGTTTGAGTGTTCCCTTCCTCACTCGATTTCAGCGTGTTTGGGATTTGTTCTTCCTCCTCTCGCAATTCCAATGTAGTTGGAGTATGTCACCCTATTCATCTACTACATGATCCATCGCATCCATTACATCATGTAGCCTTTTAATGTTAAGTTTAGCTTGGCATGTGCTCATACCTTTCCCTCGTTGAAACAAGGTTCTATCATGTGTAAGTACCCATGCTGCGTTAAGGCCAGTATTGAGGGTGTCGACACTTTTTCTATGTTAGACATGGTTTGTTTTGTGTCCATGCCTTTTCTAGGTAAAATATGGTTCGGCTTGCGCCCCTCATTCACTTCATCCATTGCATTCATTGTATCATACTTTGTCTTGTTGCATTCAGCATTTAGGATCATTATCATTCCCTAGCAGATCATTCCTCACTTATATCATACCACCTAATTGCTTGTACCCTTTCTGCGAAAGACATAGTTTTGCATGTTCTCGCACCCCTTTCATGTTAAATCATGGTTCTATTATGTGTAAGCACCCATGCTGTGCTAAGGCTAGTATTGAGGGTGTAGACACTTAGGGGTGGTTTGGGATGTTCTAAATAAGTGCACTTTTTGACTTTTTATGAAATGTGGGTTAGGTATAGGTTGGGTTTGAAGTGATGTGGTAGAGAAGATGATGTGACTTAAATAAGATGATGTGACTTAAATAGGATAATGAGTTTTTGACTTTTTTAGTATATGCCAAACAAGGTCTTAGCCTGTGTTAAACATCGTTCGGCTGTGCCCATTTTTTTTTCTATATAAAGCATAGTTTGATTTGCATCTCCATTCCTTTATGGTATTCGTGTGTTTTGCATTGCTTGTGGTTTGATTATTTCGTTGCATTGTGTTCTATTTGCATTCTGCCCTTGAACTACATTGGTTTGATTCCTTGCAAAGGGATACGTAGGCAACTTTCGAGTTCAACTAATTGCATCTGTATTTTGTTTATTTGCCCAAGTCTTATGGTCTCGTCAAAATGGGTCGTTTTTGGGCTTTGACATTCACTCACGTCATTTCATGACTTTGAGCTCTGTCAAAAAGGGGCAACTATAGACACCCCATTTTTTACCGCCCTTAAGACTTGGGTGCTTCATTCCGAGCACCCGAGGATGAAAGTTACACTGTGCAATCTTTTGAATTCTGAGTGAAGAAATTTGGATTCAAGCTCTAATCCCAAACCTTACACCTCATTTTGGCCAAACTATTTTAGACCTTAAAGCCCTTTTTTTTCAAAATATTTTTCCAAATGTTTCTATGATGTTCCGAGGCTCGCATTTTGTTTAAAATATTGCACTTTTCGGTAAACCGAGTAAGGACAAAGTGGAAATAAATGAAATGGAGGCGAACTCTTTGAAAAATATTTAAAAATATCTTATTTATAGGTTTAGATTTGAAGGAAATAGGAGGGGAGGGAAGAAAGCTAGTTTAGGAAAAGGTCAAACATCAAACCGTTGAGCAGTCTTCACTAAATTATGCATATCTCTTTGTACACTTAGCATATAGATGTAAAGGCACCACCATTGGAAAATAGACTTTCGGGGCTTCAATTTAGACTCAAGAATCACCTAAAACCGAGTTTGGATGAGGAAGATATGTCCATTTGAAGTCAAGCCTGAAATGTAGATTTTTGGACCCAGTCGGGTTTGTTTAGAACTAGCCGTGGCCCATTTAGACCTGTTTGGGTTTCAATGAAAACGTATCCAGAGTCTCTTTTTAGGTCCGAATTTTCATTTTTGTGTATGGCCGGGTCTCAATAGTGCCAAACAGAACAACTGGCGGGAATTGGACAACTGGCTTTGTTTGAAGATATTTTTGACCAATTTGGCTCAAATTCTATAAATTGGACCTCCCACTTCATATTTTAAGGTTAGAAAACCTTCCAAGAGGCTTAGACATTGATGAGTTATCCTTGAACCTCCTTGAACCTTCAAGCTTCTTTTGTTCTCCAAATCAACTTTCACCCTCCATACACTATTAAAGCTTAGATTTGAAGCTTTCTTGTAGAGATTTTAAAACATATTTTCAGAACGTAGAGGGTTAGGAAATATTTGAAGGTTTTTGAAAGCTAAGAACGTCCATCTTCCTTCCAAAAGCTTCTTTGACTTCATATCACCTTTTAGCTATACATACACAATACATACACCATTGGAGCTTGTTCTTGAAGCTTTTTGTTGAATTTTCAAAGCTAATTTCAGAAACTTGAGAGTGTTGGAATCAAGTTCGTTAACTAAGAGCTTACCTTTCTTTTCAAAAGGTATAATTTTGCACCTTCTTCTTTTATCTTCTTTTACTCTTTTCCTCTATTTTTCTTGTCTTTATATACTAAATTTCAGAGTTTTAAAGGGCTGAAAAAAATGGTTTAGAAGTCCAAAAAGTGGAGGGGTTAGCCAACCCCCCTTAGTCTTGCTTACTGGCTTTGTGCCTCATTACTTTTGGCTTTGTTTTGTGCTCTTTTAACATCATTTTAACTACTATTTTTTGCTTGTTAAGGGCTATTTTAGGGCTGGTTTAATTTATTTAAATAGCTTATGCTTTGAATACTTTGCTTGTTGTGTTGTATGTCCTTATGGCTTCGGTTGTTTAGGCCTTAAACACCGAGTCATTCGAGTTGATGTCTTTCTTTACTTAGTTTTCATATAAAGAGTCTCATTTTAATAATCAATCTCGAATAATCATTTCTGCACCCTCTCTCCTTTCTTGTTCTTTGTTTGAGAGTTATTTCAAGCGATTGATTGTTATTCGAGGCATGAGAAAGAGACCCTATGCTCAATGGCTTAATCTCTTCGAAGATTCATCGTCAAGGCATAACCTCTCTTTCATGTTAAGGATCACTTCTTGTTTGACATTTCTTCTCATTTAGTGGACTTAACTATCACTTTGGATAAAATAATTAAGGTAAGTAAAAAAGGATTAATAAAATTGGTTTAAAATCAACTTAACCAACATAAAGAAAATGCTTAAAGTTGGTTGGATTTGGTCGGACGTTATGCCGAGTCCATCGCGTCAAGAGTCATCATATGTTACTTCATGATGTTTTGATGAAACTTAAGGCATATCTGCCTCCCTCTTTGAGCTAAATTCATGATAAGAGAGAGGGGTGGTCACCTTTCATTGCATCCATAAATTTATATCCAAATTGTATCCGAAACGATCATGCAATTAACTTGCAATCGTTGATGGCTTCGGAATTGAATTCACTCTTCTCTTGAGTTTCATGATAGAGGAGAGGAGAAGGGACAAACATGGCTTAAAGTTGCTCTGTCTACATTGTTTTCACTTCAGAGCACAAAAATAGATTTTTACAAGAAATTAGGGCACGACCGACCTTGTTTGGACCTACCCGGGCCTCATTAGGAGCCTGTCGGGCTCCAATGTTTGGTAAACAGAGTGCTTTGGCAGAAACAGGGGGCAGTGGTTGAAGGTGAAATAGAACAGTTTCCCAAGAGGCAGACAGAGTAATTTCTAAGGATTGTCTTCGTCGGCGCGCGTGGGATCTTTGTTCATTCTTTATTTATTATTGTTGTAATAAATTAGATAGTTATTCCTTTATTGTTTATTCAGATTTGTAATAGTTAGTTTTAATCTGGATACTTGGACACTCATTCAGACCCTTTGCATGAGGGCACAATTGTAATAAGTGTGTATGTCTTCCAACCCCATTTCTTTCTCCCTTTTATTTACTTGCTCATGATGGTAGCATAGAGTATCATGTTTCCTTAGCATTTTTCATGATTTGCATCCACTCGTCTTGCATGCATAAAAGCCCAGTTCATTATTCTAACCAGGCATTGTTATTGCTTAAAATCTTTGAATACGTGATTTGTCACATGTCTTGAATGAAATCATATACCATACTAGTAGCCGAGCCTATTTAATTGTATGATTGTATGTGTCACATTAGTCATTTTGCATAAGTTAGGAGCATGCATGTTTTCTAATTATTTTGCTTTGTTTGGCTTGCCTCGGAGTACTGGGTGAGTATTTGTGTTTTAGGATATTGCATTGTGTGTTAGTGTTTCCATATCGAGCATGTTTTCCATAAGGCTAAGTGCTTAGTTGATATACCTATTTGAATGCCCGTGGATGAAGGCTAATTGTTTGAATTGGAATAAATTGATTAATGTACATATAAACTCACTTTTTCAAGCAACGCGTATTCAAAACACTTTTTTTTTCAAACAAATATGAAATCAAATGTTCCAACTTTTGCAAATTAGTCTATACTTACGTGCATCACCTAGTAAAGTTAGCCTAATAATCAGAACAAGAGCATATAATGTAAGTAAAAAATCACATCATGATTAGAAGAGGCCAATCTTTGATTGGGCAAGTGGGGTGCTCACTTCATGAATTTCCCCTCTCGTACCTAAGTTCCCGAGCCGAGACAATCTTGGTGATAACGAATAAGTGGCCTTTGGCATGAGTCACGGGTTTCCTAAATTTTTGAAAAATATTTAGGTGGTGACTCTGTATCTGGCGAAGTAGTTCATTTTTGGCATTTTGATTCAAAATCAATTTTCCAAAAGCATTGCCGGATTTGAACTCATTTGTGTTTATCTATTTCACATTACACTTGTGGAATTATATTCAAAACCACGGGAGTCTGAACTGTAGGGCTGGTCGTATCCAAAAGGAGCTCAGAAAGAAAGCTACAATAATTCACACACACACACACACAAACCCAAGTTCTACTAAGTCATTCCATCTTTTACCAACACATCTTCTGAATAGTCTCTCTTTTAATTATTACAAAGAAGGTGATGCCAACGGAGAACTGAAAAGGAAGTAAGTTGAAGTAGCTTCTGAAACACAGTATCTAAATAAATCGTAGAAAAATGTTCAAGTTGATCAAGAATCATCACCAAATAATAGTAAAAGTTCTCACAAGCAACCAAAGCTTGAAAAGTTGGATTGGAGTGTTCTAAGACCTCCAAAAGGTCGAAAGAAAGGAGATTGAGTACTATCAGGTGATTACTTTTAGAGTCATGTGAATTCAATTTCTATATGCTTTTAAGATTCTAAGAATTGCTGTAACTTGTAACCTTCTTGTAAGCACATCATTATCATTCAAATAGTTTTCCGTAGTTATGATTCTTGAATTATTTTATTTGAAGGGTTAATTTGTTTTCCCATTGTCTTGTTCACGATCCCACCAATCCTTGGATGCTACTCTTTTCTGAGCTCCATCTTTGCAATCCCTCTGTTAGTCTGATTAGTGTTTGATGCTAGGTCACTATAATTTTAACATAATTTAACAATGCAATTTTAGTTTTGTAATTGATGCAGAAGTAATGCAGTGGTGTTATTTTATTACATCTTGGTGATCAAAACCAATGAATCATTTGGCATTGAAACAAGCATTGAAAAAGCAAACTATTGGTAGTAGTAAATAATGTATTGTTTCATAGCAAGGGTTTGTAGCGTTTCTTAAAACTAGAAATACACTTTTATTCTATGTGAAACATATTTGGACATATGGGTGCTTGTGTGTACTGACATGCATTCTAGTTATTTGGTTGGTCTAAAATTTTAGATCCCTAAGCAGAAGAAGCTGGATTCTTTTCAAATGTTAATTGTCACTAGCTGTTTTGGTTCTTTCAGACGACAGAGATAACATTCTTGTAAGTGATATGTCAATCATCATATAGCAAGTGACAAGTTGTTTTAATTTTATATATTTGTTATATGCCAAATATATGAATAGATTATTCGAAAAGAATAGAAAATATATATATGTACACAACATAACACGAATTCTTAGATCTATATTTTTTTTTTCTTCTTATTTTTAATTTTTTTTTATTTTTATTTTTTATCATTGTATCCTAAGTTATTTTTTCCAAACTTACAATTAGTTTTTATGCGTATATGCAATCGATTTGTGTCACACAAGTTTTAAAAGGGTGTCTAGTTCTAAAATAACTAAAAAAATAATATGATACGTTTGGAAGAGTGTCTGACATGTGTTGAGAATTGTCCAACACCTTTGTTTCAACAAAATGTAAGCACCTCCAATTAATAGTACAAAAATAATAAAATACATAAGTTAAATCAACATAAAAATATTTACATTTAGCCGCTAGGCATACCCGTTTGATCCAATGTTTGGACTTTTCTCACATTGGTTTCCAATAGAAAAGAGCATAGATTGCTCGACCCTTCAATCCCTGTAGCAAATCAGTAGCTGGCCTCATACACCACAAAATCTTTGTGGTAATCCGACTGTAACTTTGTCTTCACTTTCTTCATTATCTCCTGGTCTAATGGAAGCTGTCTGAGCCCAACTTTGAGGTTCCTGATTTGCCACTTCTTGTATGTATCTGGCCTTTGAGGTTCCAACTCTCTTGATATTCACGGGGTACATTCGTGTCGAACATATTGAACAATGTTGAGAAATAGAAGACTGCCTTCTAGAATCGTGGGTTGAAGAACGGAGAATTGTAAGCTCCATTAAGTTTAGAACAACATCCATTGGCCTGCTTGCGACTACTGTCTCATCAAATAAGTTTCTTTAGCTGGTATGAAGTATCCACAACAAGCAATTCATCTTTGTCCATCTTGAGATCAGCAGTGTCGAAGGATAAATCAGAATGCAAAGCAGACTCAAATGGGTGGGCAAGAAGCTGAGTTTGTGTAAGAGTATTCATAATTGTCTTGATCAAATAGAGAGACTTGATTGGATGAATGGGAATGACTTCCATTGAGGACATGATAGAATGATATTTCAGTAGCTCAGACTGGCAAACAGTGGTGGAATGATGTAGACCGAAAGGTACCACATTGAGGTCGCTTAAGTTACATTTATAGTCTTTGAATTTTGTTTATTTGGTGGAGATGATGTGTTTTGTGCACTTGGACAGATTTGGCAGGCAACACGCAAAAATTCAAGCAAAAAGTAGCGCAAAAGCAGATTCTTCGTGCGAGTAGTGAAAATCCCCGGCCTGCCACCTCATTGCACGTATAGCCAGGATCTACCGCACGTGTGGCCCACCACTGCTCGAGCGGAAATTAGGGCCACTTGAGCGGCCCACCAAGGGTTGTGTGCTCGAAAATTTCAATTTGTTCTGCTGGAAATAAACACTACAACAAAGACTATATTTAATAACATTTATTTATAGCACTTTTTTTAAAATGTTATAAAATAAGAGATATTTATAGCATTTTCTAATAAAATGCTATAAAAATTTCCCGCACTGTGACATTATAGCAGTCTTGTTTATGTTTGATAGCACTTTAAAAATATAGTAATATAGTGCACAATTCAAACATTTAAGCGTACATCTTATAGCATTAGAGTAATGCTAATAAAAAAAAAAAGCCTAAAAAGATGGCGCTTAAAGTCCCCGTTTTCTTCTTCTTCTTCTTTTTTTTTTTTTTTCCCCATTGGTTTCAAGCTAGCTTTCACCAATTATCTCGACATTGTCCCTTTTAGCTATTTCTTTTCTATTTTTTAGTATTACTGCTAGGGTTTCTACAAGTTTGAGTAGGGCAGTTATTCTATCAAGGTATTTCTCTTCCCATAATCTTTTTATTAAATTAAATAGATATTGCAACTTCTAGATTTTTGATGAACCCTCTTGAAATTTTTTTCTATGAAATCCAGGAAAGAATTCTCACCTATATATAAATACGTTGTATATGCCCTAATACTACCTATGTTCTTCATGTTTTATATCTAAATGTGCTTAGATTGAAGTCGAATGTGCCTTCTGTGATTTATTTTCTTTATTTTTTTTTATAAATATTATATATGAATTATTGTGCTTCGTTTGTGGAGTTAAAAAAAATAACAATGATCAACTTTATATTTGTTTTTTTAATGTTTTTGTTTTGTGGATACTCTCTCAATCAATTTCTTCTTTTTTGTCATCCAGGTACTTGTTTATATATTTATATATATATATATATCACATAGATTACGTATATAAAGGTAAGTTTCTTTACTCCTCATAAATCCATGTCTTCATTTATTTATTCTAAGAAGTATTTGATATAGATTCAAGTCGTTCTTTTCATTTGTCTTGAGATCCTTGATTGACCTCTAGTCTATTCTTTTGGAAAATTGGGTCTTCGTTTATTTGTTCCAAGAACTTTTATTTGATATAGATTTAGGTTGTTCTTTTCATTAGTCTTGAGACCTTTGATTTTGAACTCTGATCTATGCTTAGAAAATTTGGGAATTCATTTATTTGTTCTGAGCAACTCCTATTGGATATAGTAATTACTAGGAGAAATCTACAATGTGTGTGCACCCCTAAAAAGGGTATATCGTAAGAAGATTTACAATTTTTTGTTGTGAAAATTATGAATATTTGTGGTGTTTTATGCTAATTTGTGGTCAAAGTTATGACTAACGAATTTATGTTGCGCACTCTAAAGTAAAGTGTAGATCGACTTTTTTGAGCCCCCTTTCGGAAGTTTGAAAGAAAGCCCTACAGTTCGGACTTCCACGGTTCTGAATCTAATCTCACAAGTGCAATGTGAAATTGATAAACATCAAAGAGTCCAAATCCGGCAAATCATTTGGAAAATTGATTTTGAATCAAAAATGCCAAAATTGGACTACTTTGCCAGATATAGAGTCGCCACCTAAATATTTTATTTTGGAAAAATTTAGGAAACCCATGACTCGTGCCAAAGGCCACGTGTCTATCATCACCAAAGTTGCCTTGGCTCGGAAACTTGGGTACGAGAGGGGAATGTCATGAATCAGCACCCTCGCTCGCCCGATCAAAGATCGGCCTCTACTAATCATGATATGATTTTTATCAACATTATGTGCTCTTATTCTAGTTATTAGGCTAGCATTACCATGTGATGCGAGCAAGCAAGTATAGACTAGTTTACTCAAATTGGAACAATTCAATTCATGCTTGTTTTGGAAAAGGGTTTGAATTTGCTACCTCAAGTGGGCTTAAAGTTTGCGAATTTGCCACTCAGCAAAGTGAGTTTAAAACGTATATTTATTGAATTGTTCCAATTCAAGCAACAAGCCTTCATCCACAGGCATTCAAGCAGTTTAGCAAGTAAGCATTTAGCCTTATGGCAAGCATGCTAGTCATGACAATCACTCACACTCATGCAAGTATGCTAAAGCACTAAAAACTCACCTAGTACTCCAAGCTAAGAAGATATAAGTTAGAAAAATATGCATGATTCCTAACTATACAAGATGTCTAATGTAACACATGCAATATGCAATTTACTAGGCTCGGCTACTAATATGGCATATGAATTAATTCAAGACATGCGGTCTAAGAACATTTTCAACGAAGTATTTGAATGACAATGCAGTTTGAATGATGTGCCGAGCCTCGGTGCATGCAAGACAAGATGAATGTATGCAAGTATAAAGTATGCTAATTGAAACATGTCCCTAATCTAACCATAAAAAACTAGTAAATAAAAGAGAGAAAGACGTGGGATTGGAAGACATGCACATTATTACATCACGCTCTCACGAAGGAGAGTCCGAATGAATAACTAAGCTAACTAGCAACTAATTAAAACTAAGCTAATTAAGCTAATTATTACAAACCAAAATGAATAACTAGTTAAACTAATTAACTAATTATTACAACACTTGAATGAACTAACTAGTCAGCTATCTAATTAAGTTACAACACAAATGTAAGCAAACTAAGTAATTAAAGTCGCTAACTACTCTGCCACTGCTCCACCTCGGGGAATGGAAGATGTGCATGCGCATGCTCGGATATCACCCGAAAGACCTCCGTTTTGCTCCCAAAAATCACTGTTTGTAGAGTTGAACACTTCACTAACAAGTATGAAATGGTTCAAGCTTTCATGTGTTTAATAAACATCTGATTGAACACAACCAAATTATTATCTTGTACCATTTTAGTCCCAAGTTTTAATTACTCAATTTAAGATTACCAGCCATCATTTAATTCATTAAGTCTAATAATGAATTTAAGTCCTCCAATGGAGTGAAGTACCAAACCAAGAGTTAACTTAAGACATGAAAGAGATGTCATGCTGTTGATAATGAACCCCTAAAAGGGATTAAACCATTAAGGATGACAACTTCAATCTTATGCTTAAAAGAACAAGAGGCTTGAAAAAACTCTCAAAACAAAACAAAAGCCAAGCAAGGAGGGAGGTTGCAGAAATTATTAGTGCTAAAAATAAGTGAGAAAAGCATAAATAAATGCTATCACTCAAAGGAGATAGTGTCTCAGGCCTAAAACACCACGCCCATGAGGACTATTACACTACAAGCATGCAAAACAAAACTCAAATACAACAAACACTTAAAAATAGTCTTAAAATAGGTCTAAAACAGCCCTAAAGCATACTGGAATTAGACTAACAAAAGCTAGAATAATAGGCTAAAACATAGAGCATACTAGGCTAGTAAACAAAACACAAGGAGGGGAGGCTACCCCCTCCATTTTTGGACTTCAAAACATGTTTTTAGCCACTAAAATAACTCTGAAAAATAGTGTTTAAAAGCTTAGAAAAAGATAGTAAAAGGGTGGGAAACACAAGGGCAAAGGCCTCCAAAACAAGGTACAAAGAAGGGTGAACCACCCCTCAACCTTTGTTGGCTATAAACCACAAGTTTCAGCCCAAAAATACAGAGTTTATACAGCCTAAAAACAGCCCAAAAACAGTACAAAAATGTGCTGGAATGAAAGCTAAAACATGGAACAATTTAAGCTAGTAAACAAGCCAAATGAGGGGTGACTAACCCCTTCATTTTTAGACTTCAAAACCACTTTTTTAGCCTCTGAAAACCTCTGAAAATCAATGGTAAAAAGCTCAAAAAAAAGTTGATAAAAGAATGGGAAACACAAGTGGAAAGGCTTAGAGAACAAGGTTCAAAGAAGGGTGATTAACCCCTCTACCTTTAATAGCCTTAAACCACAAGCTTCAGCCTATAAAAATAGGTTTTAAAGAGCTTAAAAATGGCAAGAAAAGATAGAAAAGAAAGGGTGTAAAGATGGTACAAAGGCAATAGAAGGTATACCTCTTGGAGAGGAATGAACCCTTACGTCATAAACCACCAATTTCACACTCTCAAGTGCTTCAAGAGCTCAAACTCAAGCTCAAATCATCTCAGCAAGAAGTTCTCTAGGTTTGGTTTAGAGTGTTTGGGCAAAGGCTATGCAAGTTGCAAGATAGAGAGAGAATTGTAGAGAGAGAATATTTTCCAAAATATTTCTTCACTCCTAATGTTTTCTAACCTTGAAAGATGAGAGGGAGGTCCTCTATATATAGAAATATATGAGCTTTAGTCAAAAATATCTAAAAATAGACAGCTGGAACAGTGTGGAACAGCTAGAGGGAAAATATTTGGTTTTTACACTGATGGCCGGCAAGCTTGCAGTGGTGGTTGGCCAGCTATCACTGATGGCCAGCCGGCAAAAAATGGTGGTTTGCCGGCCACAAATGGTGGCTGTCGGCCATGCTTCCAGGCACGACTTCAAATGGGCATATCTCTCTCATTCGGATTCGGTTTTAGGTCATTCTTGAGTCTAAATTAAAGCCCCAGAAGTCTAGTTTCCAATGGTGGAAGCCTTACATCTAAATTCTAAGTGTGCAAAGAGATATTCCTATTTTAGTGAAGGTTGCTCAATTTTGTCTTAACTAGATTGATGCCTAACTTCAAACGGCCATATCTCTCTCATCTGGACTCGGATTTAGGAGATTCTTGAGTGTAAAATGAAGTCCCGAAAGTCCACTTTCCAATGGTGGTGGCCTCACAACTAAAGTCCAAGTGTACAAAAGGATAGGCCTGATTTAGTGAGGTTGCCCAGTTCTCTCTTAACAGTATCAAGCTCAACCACTTTCTAACTAATTTTCTTCTCTCTCCTCCTATTTTCTTCAACTCCAAACCTATAAATAAGAGGTTTAAAAAGATTTTTTCAAAGAGTTCATCTCTCTTCCATTTATTTCCACTTTGTCCTTGCTCGGTTTACCGAAAAATGCAATTTTTAATGAAATACGACCCTCGGAATATCGTAGAAACAATTTTAAAAATATTTTGAAAGAGAGTGTTTTAAGGTCTAAAATAATTTTGTCAAAATAGTTTTGGTCCAAAATGGGGTGTAAGGTTGGGATTTAGAGCTCTCCTTGCTAAAGAAATTGAGCGATTGTACAGCACAACTTTCATCATCGAGTAATCAATCAGTGGCACCCAAGTCTTAAGGGCAGTAAAAAGTGGGGTTTCTACATAAAGGTAATACTTTTTGTGGTGAATATTATTCTGTTTTGTGGTGAGAAAAGTTATGTCATTTTATAATTTAAGTTATAAATCTTTATGGTATTATTATGAAAACCATATCATATGTACCTTTTAGGAGTGCACATAATATTATCTTCCATTATGATTTTGTTTTGAGTATGATTTTGATGACATATATATGTATATATATATATTGTATTTATTTGGGAGTTGATAGTAATTCCTATGATGTGATCACACACATTACATGTGCTTTCGCTTTCTTATATGCTAATAAGGGCTAGTAGTAAAAAATTGAGTTATATAATATGAGAAACTTGTAAGCCTTATAAACCTTAGAATAGAATTTTTTTGTAAGACCTCTGTATTATACCAACTTTTATTGATTTAAAGGTTTTAGTCTTTTATAAACCTTGGTTGGCAGCGCTAGGTAGGAATATTTTATTTTGTCACATAATTTTCTTATTCTTTTTTTCTCTATTCTTTTAAGAGTTAAATAGCTTTGTTTATGAATTGTTTAATGATATCAATGTTGAAGATCGGCTCTGATTCACCAAAGTCAACAATAGCTACTAATTTCAGACAATGAAGGAGCTGAAGTTTTAGGCTAAAGATTCAGCCGGGCCACTCCATGGTAGGGTGGCTGATCTTCAGATCTTGTTAGTGGCTACTATAAATGCTGTCGGTGGCTTGTCAATGTCTATGGAGACTTTGGCTCTTTCATTGTATCTATAAAAGGGTAGTGAATGGAAGAGGTTCAGGAGTGGTGAAATCAAAGAGTGTGAGAATTACAAAGTGTAAGCAACAAGAGAGAGTGTAAGCAAGAGTTGAGTGAAAGTAGTGTCTCCTCCTCCTCCATTGTTGTAATTTTGTATTTCTGTCCATGTTATAAATCCGCTACCCATGGACGTAGGCGATTTGCCGAACCACTTAAATACTTGTGTGTTATTGCTTGTGTGTTTGTGTGTGATTGTTTTCTGACTCATAGGCACAACAATTAACCCTTTCTTTTGTAGACTAGTCCTGCCTACTGAGAGATTTAATTATCGTTTTGCAGTTATAGGCTTTTGGAAGTGGAGTTAACCAAACTTATCATGGAACTAAGCTCAAAGATTAGAAGTTTTATAGGTGAATAATTAGTATATTTGAAAGAGTTAGATATTATGACTTGTACATGGTTAAATTTTGTATCTAGCTTGTTTATAATCTATCTTTTATGGACATAAAGATTGCATTTTGATACTTTAAGATGATGCAATTATTAAATTTTGTACTTAAATGAAATTTGTGGGAATATATTTTTTTTTCTTGATAATTATGAACGAAAATATTTTTATCATATTAGCAATATTCAGATTTCTCAATAATGGTGTTGAATGCAAAAGATAAAAAAAATTTAAAAATATATATATATATATATTTAAAAAAATATTGTAAATGACACAACATTTAAACAGAGCAAGAAATTTTTAACTTTCAAAAATTGTTTTAGAAAATATGCTGGCTCTCTTTATTATAGCATTTTTGAATAGCTATGACATGGGTATTTGATAATATTGCTAGATTGTTATAAAATCAATTTCATATCATGCACAAATTGCAACGGTTGGATACTTTTAGTTACTATAGCTCGACTTTTTCGTGCCCCCTTTCGGAGAGCTCGAATTGGTCCTACAGTTCGGACTTCTGTCACGGTTCTGAATCTAATCTCACAAAGTGCAATCTGAGACTGATAAACACCAAAGACTCCAATTCGGCAAATCATTTTGGAAAATTGATTTTGAATCAAATAATGCCAAAACTGGACTGCTTTGCCAGATTACAGAGTCGCTACCTAAATATTTTGTTTTTGGGAAATTTAGGAAACCCTGACTCGTGCCAAAGGCCACATGTCTGTCATCACCGAAGTTGCCTCGGCTCGGGAACTTAGGTACGAGAGGGGAAAGTCCTGAAATGAGCACCTCCGCTCGTTCGATCAAAGATTGGCCTCTACTAGACATGATATGTTGTTTTATAAATCTCATGTGTTCTTATTCCGGTTATTAGCTAACTTTAGTATGTGACGCACACAAGCAAGTATAGACTATGTCGCGAGAATTGGAACAAATTCAATTCGTGTTTGTTTTCGAAAATGGTTTGAAATTGCCACCCTCAAGTGGGCTAAAACGCGGATTTGCCATCAAACGTGATGGGCTTAAGACATGATTTGCTACTTTGCAAAGTGGGCTTAAAACATACATTTGATGAATTGTTCCAATTCAAACAACAAAGCCTTCATCCACAAGCATTCATGCAGTTAATCAAGTAAGCACATAGCCTCATGGTAAGCATGCGAAACATGGCATTTATGGCAATTACACTCATGCAATATGCTAAAGCATAAAAGCTTACCGAGTACTCCAAGCCAAAACAAAAGCTAATTAGAAACAATGCATGATCCTAACTATGTTAAATGACTAATGCAACACATGCAATAATGCAATTAATAGGCTCGGCTACTAATATGGCATATGATTTGATTTGATTTGAACAACATGCGATAAACACGTATTCAAAGAAGTGTATCGAAATTGCGATGCAGTTTGAATGATGCACCGAGCCTCGGTGCATGCAATACAAATGAATGATGCAAACATGCAAGCATAAGGTATGCTAATTGAAACATGACCCTAAACTAACCATCGAAAGCGATTAAATAAAAGCAAGAAAGACGTGGGGTTGGAAGACATGCACACACGCACGCACACTTATTACAACATTATGCCCTCACGAAGGAAGGTCCAAATGAATAAGCTAACTAGCTACGCTAAGCTAATTATTACAAAACAAAACTAATTAACTATTCTAAGCTAATTATTACAACACAATTGAATAACTAGCTATGCTAAGCTAATTAAAATATTGCAAAACAAATTGAATAATTAGCTATGCTAACTAACTAAAGCAATTAAAACAAAACAAGTAAATGGCCTTGAGGGCGAGGGAGACATGCATGCTCGGTTGGCTTCCTCCCGAAAATCCATCGCCTTGCCATCGGTTGCCTCTGTTTGCACTTGCTTTGATCCCTGAACATTGTACCAACTTCCAGACTGCCTCTGCTCCAACACAGGAACACTTTTGCACAAAAATTCACTAGTGGCCAATCGGCCACAAAAAGTGGCTATCGGCCACCTTAACTGGCCGATCGGCTAGTTTAAGTGGCCGGTCGGCCACCCATTTTTCTAGACTTCTGTTTTCGCTGTAACAGAGAGCAACAGAGGCAAAGCAATGCATTTTTCAAGAAATGTGTGTACTGCCACCCTTCTTATCATTGCTCAAGCTCAAAGGAGTGTAGCACTTGGCTCTCAAGCCACCAATCAAGCATTTTCATGCATGATGGCCAAAGAACCAAGCTTGTACAAGCTTAATGAATGCACAAACAAGACTCGAAGGACCACTACCCTATCACGCATGATCAAGGGCGTCGATGACCAAGAAAAGTGGCACGTTTCATCACTTTGAGTATGAAACGTCCCATTTTTCTTATGTTTGGATTAACGTCCAATCCAAACACATGCAATGCAATACAACATGCTTATCTTGCTCAAGTTTTACTTGTTCTGTTTTGTTTACACATTTTACATTACCGATTAGTCCTTTAACCGATCAAGTCCAAAATGAGAGTCCTCTAATTGGAAAGAGGGCCTAAGTCACAAGTGCCTTGAGCATGAAAGAGGTCTTATGCTATTGCTTAGTAGAAACCCTCAAGAGAGGATTAAAACCATTAGGCATGAGAGCCTCAATTTCACACTCAAGCCAACAAAGGGGCTCAAGGCCACTTTCAAAACAAAGTAAAAAAGTGAAGAATAGAGTGAGGTTGTAGACTTTTCAGTGCTGAAATGGCATACAAAAAGACACTAAATCATGCAAGCAATACATGCAAGACATGCTAAGAGCCTAAAAGCATCAAACTAGTGAAGATCATACACTATAAGCATGCAACACAAAGCTCAAATGACCAAACTAGCTCTGGACAGAGCTAAAACATGCCAAAACAGTGGCTAAAACATGCTAAAATTGAATCATAAAAGGCTAGAAAAACATGTTCGCATGTTAGGCTACAAATAAGACTCAAAGCACAACTCTCAAAAGCAATGAAAGAGTGAAATAAGTGAGAGTGTGACAGAGCTATATACACTGAAATCACATGTAAAATGATGCTATAACATGCAAGCCACTCAAGCAAAACATGTTAGAGGCCTTAAAACACTAAGCTAGTGAAGGCATTTGCACTACAACCATGCAAGACAAGGCTCATATGACCAAGAAAGCTCAAAACAGAGTTAAAGGAGGCCAAATCAATAGCTAAAACATGCTGAGATTAAGCCACAAAAAGGTAGAAAAACATGCTCACATGTTAGGCTATCTACACTTGTAAACAAGACACAAGGAGGGGAGGCCACCCCCCCCCCTATTTTGGACTTCAAAACATACTTTTTACCATTGAAATAACTCTGAATTTTAGTGGTTTAAAGGCCCAAAAAGTTTGATTTTAAAGGTGATGAAAGATAGCCCAAAAAGCTTAAGAAGCCAAAGAGCCAAAGGAGGGGACAACCCCCTAACTCACAAAGGCTCAAACTAACACTTTTAGGACTGAAAAAAAAAAAGTTTTTGTAGTTGAAAACCAGCTCAAAAACAATGCACAAAGATGGCAAAACAAGTTATGCAAAACAAGTTTTAAAGGGTAAGTCTAATACCTCTTGAAGCCAAACACACTTTAGGCACAAATGAGGCACCAAATCAAGCTAAAATCACCTTCTAAAGCTCAAAGAAGGTCCCAAGGTATCTCAGCCCAATGGTGGTCAAGTTTGATCAAGGATGTCTAGGCAAAGGAGAGGTATATCTTTACTTGTATGCACAAAAGGGCAAGAGAGAAAGAAGTCTAGAGAGAGAGGATTATAGAGAGAGAGAGAGAGAGAGATTATAGAGAGAGAGAGATTTTAGAGAGAGAGGCTCCCAAACTTTCTAACCTTGCAATATGAGAGATATGGCCTCCATATATAGCAATATACAAGCCTCGGGTCGAAATATCTGAATTAGGACAGCTGGAGCAATGTGAAAACAGCTGGAGGGGAAATATCTGCAAAAAAATCTAAGTTTGGGACATTAGTGGCCGACCGGCCACCCCTAGTGGCCGACAGCAAAAATCGGCTCTTTAAGTCCAACTTCAAATGGGCATATCTCCTTCCTCTGGACTCCTTTTCAGGTCATTCTTGTGTCTAAATTGAAGCCCCAGAAGTCTTCTTTCCAATGGAGACAGCTTCACATCAAAATTCCACGTGTGAAAAAAGTTATGCTCATTTTAGTGAAGACTGCTCAGTTTCGGTCCAACCAGATTGATGCCCAACTTCAACCAGCCATATCTCCCTCATCTGGCCTCGGCTTGAGGAGATTCTTGAATGTAAAATGAAGCCCCGAAAGTCCACTTTCCAACGATGGTGGCTTCATATCTGAAATCCAAGTGTACAAATGGATAGGCTCAATTTAGCAAGGGCTGATCGACTCTCTCTTAACGATTCATGCCCATTTCTTCCCCAACTTGGTTTCTTCCCTCTCCTCTAATTTTCCTCATCTCCAAACATCTAAACAAGATTTTTTAAAGATTTTTTCAAAGAGTTCACCTCTCTTTCATGCATTTCCACTTTGTCCTTGCTCGGTTTACTGAAAAGCGCAACATTTAACTAAATGTGAGCCTCGGAACATCGTAGAAACGTTTTTCAAAAATATTTTGAAAGAGAGGGTTTTAAGGTCTAAAATCTTTGGTCAAAACAGTTTTAGTCCAAAAATGGGGTGTAAGGTTGGGATTTGACTCTCTCGTTGCCGAAGAAATCGAACATTTTCATAGCATAGCCTGCACCATCAAATGATCAATCAGTGGAGCCTAAGTCTTAAGGGCGGTCAAAAATGGGGTGTTTACAGTTACCCGCAACTCTGTCATAGCATTCATGGACTATTACAATATATTTTTCATAACATTCATCGATAGCATTTCATGAATGTTATAAAAAATGATACACTTTTAATAACATGGGCTAACATAGCATTCCAATGAATGCTGTTATTTATTTCCGATAGCATTCATCAGATGCTATAAAATTTGATATTTGTTATAGTGAAAAGGAAGAAAAGAGGTTGCTCTTAGGGTTCGAAAATATTTCAGAGAAAAGGGAGAGAGAGGCTAGGGTTTGGAAGAAAAAGAACTTGACGTTTGAAGAATGTCTCCCATGGTGGTTTCTTCTTCCTCCACCTCTTTCCACTCCTCCACGAGTGGCTAGGCTAATATTTCTATGGTTTTGATGAAATCCTAGTCATGTAAAGAGCTTTTTCTTAGGCTTTGATTGTGAAACTGTTTGAATAAATGTATGGATGTTTTAGAAGTTTATAATAATTTTTCTTTTCATCTCTTCAAGTATTTTATTCTCTGTGATTGTTTAATGCTGTCTATACATTAGTTTTCTTTGCATTTGTGCTCAAAGTATGAGACGAGTCATGCTACGAGAGACAAGTTATGTTGTTACTATAGTTTAAAGCAAACGACTCATGCTACTTGGGATGATTCGAGCCAGTACGTTGAATGCAACGATCCCCTTGATCAATGTTTCAAGCTTGTAGTTGTGAAATATTAGATAGTTCAAACCAGATTGCATTTGATGGTCAATGTTAAGTCTTATTTATGTGGTTAGTGGTGAATTCTTTGCCCTAAGATTTTCTCAAAAATCAGTATCTCAAACCCTACTTTTAATTGTCAATTCAATTTCTCAATTTCATTTAATTCTCATTTAGTCATGATATCCCTCAATCTTTTTATCAAAATTAATTTAGGAATTTAATAATTAAATTAGCTTAACTTCCTGTTTGTCCCTGTGGATCGATACCTGGACTTATCGTTGTTCTAAGGAATTTAGTATAGTTTAGTATTTATTTTTGGTGTGTGAAACGACCCATCAAATTTTGGCGTCGTTGCCAAGGACTTCTGGTGAAATTAATTGATTTAAAGTTATATTCTTATTTTAATTTTTAGTTTAGGATTTTATATTTTAGTGTTGCTAAGTGTGCAAAGTTTTTTCAAATGGAGCTATCACTGAAGTGCAAACGGAGCGCAACTGAACTTTCAAAACAAACCGCAACACTAAAGTGTTTAAAAAAAAAAAAGAAGAAGCAAATACTCGCAAACAAAGCACCAAAGTGCTAAAAATAGAGAGCTCAAGTGGAGATTGGAGACAACAGTCTATAAGTTAAGCACTCGCAAGACGAGTAAAGTGTTTTCGTTAAATATCTATGAGTATTTTCTCCTTTGGTATTTTGCTTTCATAACTTAGTGCACAAGAGTCGGAACTTAGTGTGTGTGTGTGTGAGTGGTGTATGCACGAGCACTGTTCTTGTCACCCTGAATTAGGTAAATATGTTGGCATATTTTAAATGGAATAAATCACAACCTCTATCTGACCTCACTCTTCTCAAAAGAAAAATATTAAATTTCTCTCAGGAAGTGGATGAGTTATTTTGTCATTGTTGGGAACAATACAAGAGCTATGTAGATGCTTGTCCATAACATGGCTACAAAATGACTCAACTCATTGCTTTCTTTTACAATGAGTTGAACTCTCAAACAAGTCAATTTGTAGACACAATGTGATCAACTAAAAATTTTGAGATGTTCCCAGCTGAGGTGTGAATTTCTTTTGACCAACTCGTTTAAGACTTTCATAAGAGTGCATGCTGTGAGATTTTTGAAAAAAGAGTTGCAAATTGAACCTAGTGAAGCCACAACACATCTCTCCAGTGATCCAATAACTGATATGGAGTTAGTATTCTTGTCACTTGAGCCTATTGTTACACCCATAGATATGACAGAAACTCTTTCCATAGTTTTGGCCTCTCGTGTGGACGAAATTGATAGGGATTTAACTGTAGAAAATTATAGTGATAAAGTAAATCAGCATGGGTGGGATTTTATTTTTGGTTTTGATCTTATTGTTTCCACCTATGATATTTCTTTACACACTATACTTTTCACACACATATTTCTCCACTCCGTTAATTATCCTCCCACATGTCATTTACAACCTAGTCCCGCACTATTGAACAGGTTGATTTATTTTCGTTACAGGGAGCCATATCTCATAAATCGGAAGAAAATGCAAAAATACGCTTGTGTTGATATTTGGTTGAAGACAATATATTTTGCTCTTCTCGGGATGAAACCTAAGCATTTTAGTTTTAGTTCTTTATTTATTATTTAGTATGTTTTCAATGTGGTGTGTCAGGGCCAAATAGATAAGTACACCTTTGAATGGAATTGCTGAGTACGACCTAACAAATTTGGTTTGAGGTAGATTACTTAAAGGAAGATCAACATGAAGCCTTGGATCAAAAAAAAAAAAAAATTTTAAAAAAAATTGTTGTGTTTATTTTCTAACCCTTTTGCAGGTATAGTTTCCTTCCAGTTATGGGGCATCTTTCTCTGCATTTGAGGGATGTATATTTTATTGTATTTTAATTCCCTTTCCTTTTACTGTTCTTGTCAGTCCTTTTGGGTATATGTCATTGAGGCCATTGTCATTTAAGTTGGGGGGAAAGGCCTTTGTTTTTGGTTTAACAAATATTTAGATATATTGCATGCTATTGTTTTTGTCTTAAAAAAAAAAACACAAAAAATAAAAAAAATAAAAAGACAAAAATAGTGTTTTGTGTAGTGTGTGTGATTGCGTTTATTTTTGTGTAGTGTGTGTGATTGCGTTTTGTGTCTAGGAGACTTTAAATCCTCTAAAGGTGTAATTCCTTTGGTGTTAGTTGTGCCCGAACGGTATTTGACGGTCTAGTATAGCCACCTAACTGTGTTTGTAGTGAGTTCATTGGAGACCAACTAAGATGGTGGAAACTAGAGTTCGAATGGCAAAACCTAGAACGCAAAGGTTTGGAATTTCTAAGACTAAAGTCTGGTTTAAATACCTAGGGGTGTGGAGATTGCTTCCAAACCACCTCGGCTTAAACTCTGTATGGCAACCCCATAGATCGAGTTAGCTTTATGCGCCTCGATTCTGGATACCGAATCAACCTAGTCTGTCACCATGCACCATGTTAGAAAATAGGGAAAGTTACAAACTTTGTTAGAGAGAAAAGTAGTACTAGTGGTTTTCACGTGAAGATTATACCTTTGTTGAGCATTTAAATGTTTTCAAAGTGCTATATTTATTTCAGATATGCAATGAAGGTAAAAATGGTTTGAAGTTTTTGGGTTATAATTAGGTTTAAAAAAAAAAAAAAAATTTGCACGTTGCCCAACTCACCGCACGTATGTTATTTATTTTATTATTGCTCTTCCTTTAAAAAAAAAAAAAAAAAAAAAAAAAGGATGATGAGAATCGCATGTGGTGAACCAAGTGAGCAACCTTGTGATTTGATATTCTTATTCTCATGCTGGTTCCACGAGTATGTGTGTATTTGCTTTTGGTGTGTACAAGACATGAGTAGACGGCTATCCATTCGGGCCTCTAAAAAGGCCAGAGGTAAGGGTGTAAATCTGGCCCGGCCCATGTCGAGCCTCACGGGCTCCCGCCAAAATTTGGGCCAGCCCACAAGCCAAAAAATTAGGCCCAGGCCTAGGGGTATTCGAGCCTTGGGTGGGCCGGTGGGTCAGGCCTCGGGCTTGAGCGGCCCTGACCATTTTTTTGTTTTTTTAAATTTTTTCGACCAAAATTTTATTATTTTTCACTAAAAAAGACACTAGGCCTTGGGTGGGTCAGGCATCGGGCCGGGCCTTGAGTGGGCCTTAAACGGGCCAACGGGACCGGGCCCACCTGGGGTCGTGGGCAGGCTTCAGGCTATCCATGGGCCGCGGGCCATTTTTAAAATCGTAGCCGAAGGTTCATCCTCCTCGACACCACCACAGCCACCGCCACCGCCACCGCTGGATTCTCAGTAGTCACCTACTATCTTTTGCTTTGTTTTCTTCATTTATTTATTTTTATTTTTTTTCTATTTCTTTTTAAACAAAAACAAAAACAAAAATTATTTGTGTTCATATCTGCCTAGCTGAAGGTGCACCTACAATGTCTGGTAATATTCTTTTTCTTTCTTATTTACTTCGTATTTGTTTCCATTGCGGACAATGTCATATTCAAGTTGGAGGATGAAGGTATTTTCTTTTATGTACTTCTACTTGACTCCTAATTCATAATTCATGTTTATACCTGCTTCACTTGATTGCACTACTTCACTTGATAATGTCTTGTTGCTAGTAAGGTGGTTATATAAGCATATGTTAATTGGGGAACATAGTAGACTTGTATGAAAAAAGGTTTATTGGGTAAAGACTCGCATGTGATGTTTGCACTAGGATAGTTGCTTGTGGTTGTGGTATTAGTACACTTATCATAAGTATAGCTTGATTTACATGAACACACTATCATAGCGGTGACCTTTCTATTATAATCCCTGGTATACATCATTGATAATTGCTAGGGTTGCAGAAAAGAATAAATGAGTAGCCTTGATTCTCACCCAAAAAAAAAACTTGACTTGTTTGGGTTCGTAGCCTCTTTAACTTGAATTATTAAGCACGTAGGGGTGTCTCTACACCTACTGCCCTAAAACCGTCTGGTTTGGGAGTCATTGGCCCAATACTTGCTACATGGGTTAATTAGAAAGGTTAAAGGACCTAGATATTGCACAATTAAAGAAAAATAAGGAAAATAACTTGTTCGAGTTCGTAGTCTTTTCAGCTCAAGTTATTAAGCCCGTAGGAGTGTCTTCACACCTAGTGCCCTAAAATCGTCTGGTTTGGAAATCATTGGGCCAATGCTTGTTACATGGTGTAGACGTGCCCGAACGTCCCGGCTCTGCGCGCGAGATGGCGCAAAATCCGTTTTGTTCATTAGGCTGCTACAGTTCGGACTCAAATGTCACGGTTCTGAATCTGATCTCGCAAAGTACAATGCAAGACTGATAAATCACCAAAGAGTCCAAATCCGGCAAATCGTTTTGGAAAACTGATTTTTAATAAAGAAGTGCCAAACATGGACTACTTTGCCAGATACAGAGTCGCCACCTAAATATTTTATTTTCGAAAATTTAAGAAACCCTGACTCGTGCCTAAGGCCACGTGTCCATCATCACCAAAGTTACCTCGGCTCGGGAACTTGGGTACGAGAGGGGAAGGTCATGCAATGAGCACCCCCGCTTGCCCAATCAAAGATCGGCCTTTACTAACATGATATCTTGTTTTTGAAAACACATGTGTTCTTATTCCGGTTATTAGCTAGCTTTACTATGTGATGCGCACAACACACAAGTATAGACTAGATCGCCTAAGTTGGAACAAAACATCTCATGTTTGTTTGAAAATGGTTTGAAGGTACTACTCGCAAGTAGGCTAAGACGTGGATTTGCCACCCTCAAGTGGGCTTAGAAAAAAATGATTTTGCCACCTCAAGTGGGCTTAAAACTCGTATTTCAATGAATTGCTCCAATTCAAGTAATGAAGCCTTCATTCACAGGCATTCATGCAATTAAACACTTAAGCACATAGCCTCATGGCAAGCATGCTATCATGGCAACACTCACACTCATGCAAGGATACTAAAGTTTAAAAGCTTACCTAGTACTCCGAGCCAAAGAAAGAAGCTAGTTAGAAATGATGCATGATCCTAGTTTATGTCAAGATGACTAATGTAACACATGCAAAATGCAACTAGAAATAGGCTTGGCTATTCTAAGATGTCATGTGAATGCAACTAGATAACATGTATTCAAATTGGTATTGAGATACAATGCAGTTTGTATGATGCGCCGAGCCCGGTGCATGCAAGACAAATGAATGATGCACGCATGCATAGCATAAGGATGCTAATCAAAACATAACCTAGAACTAACCATCGTAAGTAGTTAAATAAAAGGGAGAAAGACGTGGGGTTAGAAGACATTCACACACTCATGCACACTTATTACAAAATCCGCCCTCTCAACGGAGGGTCCGAATAAATAATACAAGCTAGCTACGCTAAGCTATTCTAACTAATCTAATAATCTAATTAGACTAATTATTACATAACCAAACTGAATATTAGCTAAGCTAAGCTAATTAAGAATTTACAACGATGAATTAAATTAGCTAACACATTAACTAATTAATTACAAATTAACTAACTTTACAAAGCAGTTAAAACGGCCTCGAGAAGTGGGGCATATGCATGCTCGATCGACTTCGCTCGAAAATCCGTTGCCATGCCTCATGTTGCCTCTGTTTGCACACTTTCGCACCTCTGAAAATTATGCCAACTTCTGTGATGCTTCTGAACCACCTCATGGACACTCTGAGAGGTCATCGGCCAAGAGGGGTGGCCATCGGCCAGTGGATAATGGTCATCGACCAATTTTGAGGCTATCGGCCAAATATTGTTAGCCGATCGGCACACCAGATAGCCGATCGGCTATCTCTTCCTGCAAACTCTTCTTTTTGCTGCAATAGAGCACAAACAGAGGCATGGCAATGTATTTGCAAGAAAATGTGTGTGCAACCACACTCCTTATCATGTTTGAAGCTCAAAGGAGTGTAGTGCTCGACTCTCGAGCCATCAATTATGCATTTCGATGCATGATGGCCAAAGAGGCAGAGTTGCACAAATCAATATGGATGAAATGCACAAAAACACATAAATGCCTTAACCTCTATCATGCATGATCAAGAGGGTCGGCGACCGAGAATTGAGGCACGTTTCATCACTTCAAGTATGAAACATCCCTCGTTCCTTATGTTTGGACTAACACCCTATCCCAAACACAATGCAATGCAAGGCATGCACACACTGCAATGCAACAAGTATGCAAAAATCATGTAATGTAATAAGCATGCAACAACATGCAATGCACCAAGATCGACCTAGTAATGCTAATGGCATGTGAACAATGTAATGCAACATGATTAACTCATCAAAGCCAATGGCATGCCAACTCAATGCAATGCAACCTAAGCATGCAAATAAAGCTAATACAACATGAGCATGCCAACAACATGCAAGATGGACTTAAACCGGATATGGACAGATCTCAGCCATGTCCAAAACAGTGGCCATAAACACCAAAACTAAGGCACCAAAAGGCAAAACATGCATGCACACATATTGGTCCATAAGCTAGGCAACAATGCACAACGCTTAGAGGCACTCAAAGGGTGAAAGAAGTGGGAGCATGGCAAGTCTATATGCTCTGAAATGTCATGGTAGATGATGCCAAATCATGTACATGTCACAAATGAAACATGCTAGGAGGCTCAAAGCTTGAAATTAGCATAGGCACTTACACTATAGCTATGCAATGCAGGAAGCATATGGCCAATACAACCCAAAAAAGTCCTAGAGCATGCCAAAACAATGACAAAACATGCATGGAGCAAAGCCAAAACAAGCTAGCATGAAGGGTCAAAATATGGAGTATGCAAGGCCAATAAGGAGGTTTACACTACACCTACCAAAGCCAAGCATGAGATGACTTAACCAACAAAAATTGGAGTTATGGCACGACAAACTAACACCAAAAATGGGCTAATACCAAGTCAACACATGCTAGAATAACAAGCTCACTCATTAGGCATGCAAGACTAGTAAAGGGGACTTACACTACAAGTCTAAGAAGCAAATGAGGGATCCTCTAACCAAGTAAAAACAGAGCTATATCATGGCAAAATAGGACCAAATACACACTGAAATGGTGACCCAAAAGCCTAGGCAAGATGGCATACACATATGCTCATTCTTAAGGCATAAAGAACCAAGCCTTCAAAGCATTGAAAGAGTGACAAATGTGAGGGCATGATAATGAAACATGCTCTGAAATATCATTCTAAATGATGCTAAATCATGCAAATAGCCCAAGCAATGCATGCTAGTGGCTTGGAAACTCAAGGCTAGTGAGCTAAAATGCACTATGGCTATACAAAGCATGGCATGCATGACCAAAACAACATAAATCAGACCTTAAGAATGCTAAAACATGGCCAAAAGCTTCTTGGAGTTAAGCCAAAATCACACTAGAATGATGGTCTAAAGCATGATGCATGTTGGGCTAGTGTGCAAGTTTACACTACAAGTGTATAAAGCATGCAAGAGGTGACCAAACCAACCTAAAACAGAGTTATGGAAGGTCCCAAAAGTCACCAAAATGAGCCTAAACAAAGCCAAAAAGAAATAAAAACACATGCTCATTTGGTTGGCCATCAATACAAGCAAGCAAGACAAGAGGAGAGGGGACCACCCTCTCCTATTTGGGGCCTCAAAACAAGTTTTCTACCACTGAAATTCCTCTAGAATTCAGTGGTTCTAAGGCCAAAAAGAAGTTGTTTGAAAAGTTTGAAAGTTAGCTCACAAGGCCTTACAAGGCAAGGAGCAAAAGGGAGGACAAGCCCCTAGCCAACCAAGGCACAAACCAAGACTTTTAGGACTGAAAAACAGAGGAAAAAACAGAGTTTTTTTATAGTTCAACACTACCCCAAAAAAACAGCCCCAAAGTAGTGTGCAAAGATGGTGAAGTAAGTGTGCAAAACAAATACAAAAGAGGAGAGGTGCTTACCCTTGTAGCACAGCAGCAAAAGGGCCTCTTTCTTGGCTCAAATAACCTTCTATCAGCCCAAAAACCAGTTCCAAGAGACCTCAGCCCATGGATATGCAACTTTGATGAAGGATGCCTAGGCAAACTAGTTATATTTCTCTACTTCTATGCACTTCTATGCACAAAAGGGAAAGAGAGAGTGAACTATAGAGAGAGAGGCATAGATTTAGGTCTGAAAATTCTAGAGAGAGAGGCTCCCCAAAATTGCTTCAAGAAGTTCTCACCTTTTAGAAATGAGATATTTGGCTCCATATATAGCAAAAGGCAAGAGTTTGGTCAAAAATATCTAAGTATGGGACAGCTGGAGGTTGTGTGGAACAGTTGGAGATGGAATATCTTCAAAAAATCTGAGTTTGGGTCACTGTTGGCCGATCGGCCATCTTTTGTGCCGATCTGCCACTTATCTGCTACTTTTTTGGCCAATCGGCCAACAAAATCTGCTTTTCAGGCCCAATTTCAAATGGGCATAACTCCTTCATATGAACTCCTTTTTAGGTCATTCTTGTGTCCAAATTGAAGCTCCGGAAGTAAGCTTTCCAATGGTGGTAGCCTTGCATCAAAATTCCAACTGTGAAAAAAGTTATGCATGTTTTGGTGAAGCCGCTCAGTTTCGGTCCAACCGGAATAATCCCCAACTTCAACCAATCATATCTCCTCCATCTGGACTCGTCTTTAGGAGATTCTTGAGTGCAAAATGAAGCCCCAGAAGTCTTATTTCCAATGGTGGTGGCCTCATAACTTAAATCCAAGTGTATAGATAGATAGGCCTGATTTAGCGAGGACCGTTTGACTCTCTCTTAGCAATTCATGCCCATCTTCTTCTCCAACTTGGTTTCTTCCCTCTTCTCCTCTTTTCTTCAACTCCAAACCCCTAAACAAGGTGTTTTGAAAGATTTTTCAAAGATTTCATCTCTCTTTCATTCATTTCCACTTTGTCCTCGCTCGGTTTACCGAAAAGCGCAACATTTGACAAAATGCGAGCCTCGGAACATCGTAGAAACCTTTTTCAAAATATTTTGAGAGAGAGGGTTTTAAGGTCTAAAAATCATTCAAAATAGCTTTGGTCCAAAAATGGTGTGTGAGGTTTGGATTTGGCTCTCTCCTTGCCTGAGAAATCGAACCTTTGCACTGCACACCTTTCATCACCAAGTAAACCATCAGTAACGCCCAAGTCTTAAGGGCGGTAAAAAATAGGATGTCTACACATGGGTTAATTAGAAAGCTTAATGGATCAGGACATTGCACAGTCGTTCAAAAAAATAAATAATAATAATAATATTGAGAATCTTGGTTGCAAAAGTTTAATTTTTCTATATATGTTGGGTGTTATTGTGAGTTGCACTAAGCTATTATAGTGGATAGTTAATTAGTTATGGGGATTGCACTTTACACCGAGGGTACTGATGATGTTTCTACTAGTATTCATAAGTGCATAGAACTTAATTTTGTAATACTAAATTGCGATCTTTGCTCAATATATTCCTTCATGCTTGTCTACCGTGCTTTCAATGACTCATCATGTCTTAATATCACACTGCAGTTGGCACATAAGTTAATTGATAGTTGGAGTAGTGTGATTACTTATTGTTGTTGGGCAAATGTGAATATGTTAATGTTTGTGGGTATCATTTCTGGAAATCCTCACAAGACTATACTCGTCCACTTGAGATAACTTTGTGGTTTAAAGGCTTATGGCATATGCTAAATGCAATCGTGATCTCTACAAAAGTGGCTTAGAGTATTTTATTTTTCTTATTTTTATTGTTTTGCCCGAGGACTAGCAAAATGTAAGTTGGGGGATGTGATGTAGACCGAAAGGTACCACATTAAGGCGGCTTAAGTTACATTTATAGTCTTTGAATTTTGTTTATTTGGTGGAGATGATGTGTTTTGTGCACTTGTACAGATTCTACGTGCGAGTAGTGAAAATCCCAGCCTGCCACCTCACTGTACGTGCTGCCAGGATCCACCGCACGTATGGCCCATCACCGCTCGAGCAGAAATTAGGGCTGCTCGAATGGCCCACCTGGGGTTGCGTACACATAAATTTCAGTTTGTTTTGATGGGAATAAAAGGAAGAAAAGAGGCTTCTGCTAGGGTTCGAAAATATTTCGGACAAAAGGGAGAGAAAGGCTAGGGTTTGGAAGAAAAAGAACTTGAAGTTTGAAGAATGTCTCCCATGGTAGTTTCTTCTTCCTCCACCTTTTCCAACTCCTCCATGAGTGGCTAGGCTACTATTTCTAGGGTTTTGATGAAACCCTAGCCATGTAAAGAGATTTTTCTTAGGCTTTGATTGTGAAACGGTTTGAATAAATGTATGGATGTTTTAGAAGTTTATAATAATTTTCCTTTTCATCTCTTCAAGTATTTTATTCTCTATGATTGTTTAATGCTTTCCATACATTAGTTTTCTTTGTGTTTGTGTTCAAAGTATGAGACGAGTCATGCTACGAGAGACGGGTCGTGTTGCTATTATAGTTTAGAGCAAACGACTCGTGCTACTTGGGATGATTCGTGTCTGTACGTTGAATGCAATGATCCTCTTGATCAATGTTTCAAACTTGTAGTTGTGAAATATTGGGTAGTTCAAACCAGATTGCAATTGATGGCCGATGTTAAGTCTTATTTATGTGGTTAGTGGTGAATTCTTTGCCTTAGGATTTTCCCAAAAATCAGTATCTCAAACTCTGCTTTTAATTGTCAATTCAATTTCTCAATTTCATTTAATTCTCATTTAGTCATGATATCCCTCAATCTTTTTATCAAAATTAATTTAGGAATTTAATAATTAAATTAGCTTAATTTCCCGTTTGTCCCTGTGGATTGATACCTAGACTTACCGTTATTCTAAGGAATTTGATGTAATTTAGTGTTTATTTTTGGCATGTGAAATGACCCGTCATAGAACATGAAGTTTTTAACTTATACATCTTTTTCCATAACAATTTGGTTTATGTGTTCCAGGACACCATTGTTTTTCTCTAAAAGATGACGATTAGAGCTAATGCAAGAGGGTCTAGAGTAGCTGAAAGGTAAGAAGGATCCATGAACTTGTGAGATAGAAAATCATTAAATGAGTTGGAATTCTTCTAGTAGTCATATAGAGCAAAATTAGCTAGTCTTTATTTTTTTTAATTATGTCGTGAGAGCTAAAATTCCTTGAGATGGCTATCTGCAAATACTAGTAATTAGTAATTCTTCAAAATACAAACATGTTTGAAAAACCGAACTTACTATTAATGTAATGATAATTCTCTATAAATAAAGTTAAAAGGCATGTATACATGCTTGTGTTTGCATATACATATATATAATATAAATATATATTTACCTCTAAATATTGAATGTATTTTTTCTGCTTTGTTAAACTATCATCATGATTGGGGGGACATATTTTGTGAATGACAACACGTAGCCAAGATGACACCGAAATGTCAGCCGAGGTGCCACGTATCTTGGTCATGGTGCCGAGGTGATCTCGGCTAGGCTGAGGTTATCTCTGGAGATACTGGAATCTGAGATGAACGGATAAGGGACAAGAGTCCTAGAATGGGGAAGGACCTCAGTCTGGATAAAGATAAAGCTCTTAGGGAGTTTATCTCTATCTGGTTGTGAGTCCTAGATGAGCATTGAGCCGGAGTCCATTGAAGCTAGGCTTCTACAAGGATCAGGTTAGTGCTGGCTATAAAAGTAAGGCACCCTCGTGGGTCAAAGTTACGCGTTTTGTATTCTAGCCTGAGTTAAGCACTATTTGCTATCTTTAAAAGATAAACTGAGTATTGATTTGATCGTCGGAGTGCCCCCGGGTGGACGAACCACCACCGGAGTCTTATCCTTCTATGACAAGTTGTTTGGGCGTAATCTATTTTGCCTGTGCTCTCTAACTGAGTTCCTGTTTGGCAGTGTGGTCAGAAATTAGCACCCACAATTTGGCGCTGTCTGTGGGAAGTGTAAGGAGAATGGATGGCCAACAACGGGCAGAAAGAAAAGATTGGGGGCGACATCCCTAGTGGGAGTGGTAAAAACATCGATCCAAACGTAGAGGAGGAAAACTATAACGAAGAACCTAAGGATAAGAATCTCGGAGAAAACGTCGGCCAAAAGGGAGACGTACCGAAGAAAGCATGTCAGGGCTAGTATTACAACGAAAGCGACCTCCAAGTATGGAAAGATATATGCTTGAGGAGGAACAGCGAGATGAAGGGGATAGCAAACCAATTGGCAAACCTACAATCGGTTGTCAATTTCATGATGCCAAACAACATCATGCAGTCATCGTTCCCATTGGAGGACACGCCGATTCCAACGGCCAAGAATGATGCCCAGAAAGGGGGGCAGAAAGCAATCACCGCAGTCCCTCAGCATGACAGGGCAAGGGAGCACTCACATCGGCCTTCATAGGAGGTCGGGCGAGGAAAATTGATAAGAGGAGAGTCTTAGAAGACACATCGTGCCAAAGAAACCTACGTCAAAGAACATCGGCATGTTCAAGGAAAGGAGCTTTGTTTTGACACGATGAATGAAGGGAGGTCCAAGAGGACTCATTACGACATCGGAGTAGTGCACCAAAAAGGCTAAAATCCGTTGACAGCCAAGCTCCTAGATGGACTAAGGAGGATTTGAGGGATTACCTCTAGAGGAAGCGACAAGATGCCGAGGTAACATCTCCAGTCAAACCGAGAACGCTGTTCTCAGTAGAATTGGACAAGTTTGAGGCCCCAAAAAGGTTTCACATGTCAAGATTACAGATATACGATAGTAAGTCTGATCCCAACTTTTATGTTGGCTTATATTTGAACTCAATGGCACTGTATACCGGGAACGAGCCGTTGCTCTGCAAGGTGTTTCCCTCATCCTTTAGGAAAATCGCATCAGATTGGTTTCACAAGTTGCCGAAAGGAACTGTGAAAAATTAGGAAGGCCTGGCCGAGATATTTGTGGCCAAGTTTGTTACAAACAAACTGCAGCCGTTGAAGGTAGACTCCCTGATGGCTTTGAGAATTGGCGAGGATGAAAGCCTCAAGGCTTATGCCAAAAGGTATTATGAGGTGTTTAACTGAATATCAGGGTGTAACCAAGAGGTGGCGGTCATATCTTTTAAGAACGGCCTGAATGATGACTGTCTTCTTCGAAAGTCACTGGCAAAGACATTGCCAAAAAGTATGGAGGAACTTATGGCCAGAATCGAGAAATATACGAGAGCAGATGAAGACACGCCAGGAACAAAGGTGTCAAATTAAGAAAAGAGGAACGGCTCGTCGAAACGAGGCCGAGGTAATACAAACTTTAACAAACAGGAAACGAGACCGAGGGCTGCACAGGCAGTCACCACAGTGTTTCGGATCCCAGTTTACAAAGTCCTAGAAAGAATCAGGAACCAGCCTTACTATAGAGCACCAGAGAAGATTCTTGGTGAATTTATGGGAAGAAGCCTTAGGAAGCACTTTGTCTACCACAATGAGGATAGGCACCTGACTCAGGGGTACAGAGCACTAAAGACACATCTGAAAGACCTGGTAAGACAAGGTCACTTAAGGGACCTGGTAGATGAGGCCAAAATAAGGGAAGAGCAAGCAAGGCTGCCCCAGGCACCGGTAGCACCACCTCCACCAGCACCACAACCGTAAGCAGACGGACCTCGAGTGATCAATGTGATTCACTCGAAGGTCAATGAGAACAAGATACGTAGGGAGACTCAGAGGGTGAAACACTTACAGCATGTGTATCAGATCCAGCAAAAGAGGCCTAGGGCAGGCGAGTAACAGGGACCAATGGTGTCCTTTACTGAAGCCGATCTAAACATGGTGCAGCATCCACACAACGATGCTCTGGTGATATCCCTCAAAATTGGAGAGTGCCAGGTAAAGTGCATTCTGGTTGACCAAGGCAACTCCTATGACATCATGTATGTCAGATGCTATAAGGAGCTTGGCCTTCACCATGATGATTTGAAGCAGTCCAACAATCTAATGGTCCGGTTCAATGGAACGCCGACATGGCCCCTAGGGGCAATAAGTTTGGAGGTGCAGGCAGGCACCAAGAAGGTAAGCACAAAGTTCACAGTAATTGACACCTCCTTCCCTTACAATGTTATTTTGGGAAGGCCATGGTTGCACACAATGAGGGCTTTCCATCAACACTACACCAGCTGTTGCGGTTCCCAATAGAGCATGGAATTTAGGAGATCAGAGGGGATCAGGTGTAGGCAAAGAATTGTTCCATAGTAGCAATGAAATCCACCTACAACATGCGAGAGGCAGAGACAGTAGAGATTGAAGACGAGGACATGGAGGTCTTAGATGACGTCGGCAAAGAGCCAGCCGACAAAGGCGAGGAAGCCTTGAAGAAAATTCTAGTCTAGCAAGGGGATGAAGAACGCTTCTTCCTCCTCGGCTCAGGCTTGGCCGAGAAAGATGAAAGGGAGTTAGAAGCGTTCTTACGAGCAAACGTAGAGGTATTTGCTTGGACGCCATACGAGATGCCTGGCATTGACCCCGAGGTTACATGCCACAGACTGAACGTAGACAGGTCGGCAAAACCCGTCATTCAGCGAGTGAGGAGGCCAACGTTGGTTCATGTGGAGGCAGTAGAGGAGGAAGTGGACAAATTATTAGAGGCCAGATGCATTCGAGAGGTAAACTACCCTACCTGGTTGTCTAACGCTGTGGTTGTGAAAAAGAAGAATGAGAAGTGGAGGGTCTGCATGGACTTTACTAGCCTAAATAAGGCTTGTCCCAAAGACAGTTTCCCACTCCCCAAGATCGATCAATTAGTGGATGCCACTTCAGGACATGGAAGGATGAGCTTCATGGACGCTTATAGGGGGTACCTTCAAATAGCAATGTACCCCCTGATAAAGAGAAGACTGCATTTATCACCCCAAAAGAGTTGTATTACTACAGAGTGATGCCTTTCGGGTTGAAAAATGCAAGAGCAACGTACCAAAGATTAGTGACCAAGATGTTCAGACATCAGATTGGCAAAACAGTGGAAGTATTCATCAACGACATGGTCGTGAAGACCACAGAACCTGAGGATCATCTGGTCGACTTAGGGGGAAATCTTTGACATCCTGAGAACATATTGGCTCTGTGACTCAATGCTTCAAAATGTGCATTTGGAGTTGGGTCTGGTAAGTTCTTAGGGTATCTGGTTACCAGCAGGGGCATTGAGGCAAGCCCAGATCAAATCAAGGCCATCCTGGATTTGAAAAGCTCAGAGTCAGCAAAACAAGTGCAGATATTGACTGGAAGGGCCGCGGCCCTGAACAAATTCATAAGCAGAACTTCGGATAAGTGTAAACCATTTTTTAGTCTGTTGAAAAAGGCCATCGACTTCTTGTGGACAAAGGAATATGAAGTCGCCTTAGCCGACTTGAAAAGATACCTGACCACAACTCCAATTCTCTTGAATCCAGTACCTGGAGAGGAGCTATTCTTGTACTTGGCGGTTTTAGAACATGTAGTGAGTGCAGTGATAATTAGAGAAGAGAAGGGAGAACAAAGGGCAGTATATTATGTGAGTAAAACCCTAGCGGGTGCAGAGACCAGGTATTTACCCCTAGAGAAATTAACATTAGCCTTAATGATGGCCTCTAAGAAGTTGAACCATTATTTCCAGGCCCATAAGATTGTGGTATTGACTGAGCACCCTTTGAAGTCTCTGCTACAGCAAGAAGATCTAACAGGCAAGGTGGCTAGATGGACAGTGGTGTTGGGCCAATACGATTTAGAGTTCAGACCCAGAACAACAATCAAAGGCCAAGTTCTGGCTAACTTCGTGGTCGAGTTCACACCTGGTGCCATCCCACGTCGGGCTCCGGTGAGCCGTGGCTTAGGATGTCTAGGAGAATAAGAAGAGACCCAGTTGGGGATGAAAAACCCCACAGCAAAGCAGAAGAAAGAAGAGAAACTCAAGCCCTACGATATTTACATCGGCGACTCCTTCCGCCTATTTGTTGATGGGAATTCAAACCGTCAGGGAGCAAGGGCAGGAGTGGTGTTGGTATCTCCAGATGGGCGAATGTTAGAGCAGTCTATTCGTTTGGGATTCAAAGCCTTAAACAATGAAACAAAATATGAAGCAATGATTGCAGGATTGAAGTTGGCAGCAGCAATGGAAGCCGACGAGGTGGTGATTTTCTGTGACTCCCAGCTTATTGTGAACCAAGCAACAGGCGAGTATACAGCCCGAGATGAAATAATGATAGCCTATGTCAAAGAGGTTGTTAGACTGCTAGCCATGTTTCAGGACTACCGACTATAGCAGGTTAGCTGACATGACAATAGCTATGCCAATGCCTTGGCTACCATGGCTAGTGCAATGAAATCAGGGGAGGCAAGGAAAATAATGGTTGATTACTTGTCAGGCGCAAGTGTGGAACCACTGATCACAGAGTACAACGCAATGTGTGTGGAAATGGGCCCAAGTTGGATGGATGCAATAGTAATGTTCCTTAGAGATAGGAAGCTTCTAGATGATCTCAAAGAAGCACACAAAACCAGACTAAAGTCAGCTAGGTTTAGCCTCACAGCAAAAGGACATCTCTATAGAAGGTCTTTTACTGGTCCCCTTTTGAGATGTGTGCATCCCTCACAAGTTGAAGACTGCTTGTATGAAATACATGAAGGAGTATGTGGAAGCCATGCTGGGGGCAGATCACTTATTCATAGGGCCATTACCCAAGGGTACTGGTGGCCCTACATGCAGAAGGATGCTAAAGCCTATGTCAGAAAGTGTGAGAAGTGTCAAAGGTTCGTGCCTTTGATACATCAACCAGTAGCAGATTTGAACCCAGTGTCCAGCCCCTAGCCATTTGCCCAGTGGGGCATGGATCTTATTGGACAACTATCCCAAGCAACTGGACAAAGGAAGTTCCTACTGGTAGCAACTAACTATTTCACAAACTGGGAAGAAGCTGAACCCTTTGCAAAGATTTGGGACATTAATGTGAAGAACTTCATATGGAAGAACATCATCACTAGGTTCAGGATTCTAAGGGCAATAATAGCAGACAATGGTACACAATTCGACAGTAAGCTAATCAAAAGCTTCTATGCAAAGTACAAAATCAAGAACTATTATTCCACTCCAAGCTTCCCTCAGAGTAATGGTCAGGCAGAAGCATCCAACAAAACTATCTTGGATGGGATTAAGAAGAGGCTAAAAGCAGCAAAAGGAAAATGGGTGGAAGAGTTGCCCAATGTACTCTGGACATATCAGACTACGCCGAGAAGATCAATGAGGGAATCCTCACTTGCCATGGCTTATGGCACAGAAGCAGTCATCCTACTGGAAGTCGGCATTCCAGGGATTAGAACTCAAGGAGTAGAGAATTTGACTAACAAGGCATTCCTGGCCTGAGATTTAGACCTACTTGAGGAGAAAATAGAAGGAGCAGCAATTCGGCTGGGGGTATACAGCAACAATTGGCTAGGGCTCATAATAAGAAGGTCAACCCTAGAGAGTTGAAAGTTGGGGACCTGGTGCTAAGGAAAGTGGTCGGCAACAAGAAGAATCCTAGGGAGGGTAAGCTGGGCCCAAACTGGGAGGGGCCTTATAGAATCATCTCGGTCGTGGGCAATGGGGCATATCAGCTTAAAGACAGTGAAGGCAAAGAGTTGCCAAGACCCTGGAACACTTGCAACTTAAAGTTTTTCTATCATTAGACTTTTTTGTTTTTCAAAATTTATGTCATAATTTTCTTAGCCGAGGTAGTAATAAAATTTTTTAGCCTGATTTTTTAAGAATGTGAAATTTGTGTGATAGGACTGACCAGTCCTTTGGCGATGTTTCTGATTGAAACATGATGAATAACTTAGACTTATTATATGACAGAGTTGAATTATACTTGCATATAATAGAGTTGAACTAAGTTGGCGATGTTTCTAATTGAAACATGACGAATAACTTAGACTTATTATATGGCAGAGTTGACTTATACTTGCATATAATAGAGTTAAACTAAGTTAAATTAAAATTAGACTTGCTATGTCGGCAGAATTAAACTTGGAATAGAACTAAGTGCATTAACAAAGAAACCAAGGTTGAGAACCTCGGCTAGTCTTTGTTTGAATCTGACTTCGGCGAAAGATTATACGTGCTTAATGTGAACATAAGTGAAACTCAGGTTCACATTAGGGGCCAAAGAGCTGGAGAATGATGAATAAGCTTAAAAATTTGAAGTGTTTTGGACTTGCTGAATTTATAAGGAAACATTTACAGGTTAAGAATTGGCTTCACACTTGTTGAAATTTAAGAAAAAATTAAAGTTAAGCCGAGGTAATATTGAAAGAAGTACCCGACATACGTACTCGCTGATATGACCAAGTTGCCAAACTTGGAAAGGATATAAGACAATAAGTGAGAGTGAAGTGGCAAGTTCAAAGAAACAACACTTGTAAAAATATTTCAATATATTTTTAAGTGTTAAGCCAAGGCTGAGATAAATAATTAGAAGATATATCTGAGGTACTTTACCTCGAGGATATTATACAGTTAAAAATATACTTTGAAGATGTGAAATTATTCTAAGTATGAAAGTGGTAAACATACATAAGAGGAAAGAAGGCAGTCAAACACTTAGAAGAAAAGAGGAAACTTGCATTCACAAAAAGATTACTTGTTCAATTACAGAAGCGACACATCAGCCAAATAAGAAGCAAAACACTATTCAGATGAAACAAAATACAAAACAAAGAAAGAAAAAGAATACAAAGAAAATCTGAAATATCCTAAGTACTAAGATTGGCTTGTGATTTCTCAAAATCAGCTGGTGGTGCTGCATTCTTGTCGGCCTCTATTTTAGCGTCTATTTCTTGCAAAGTCTGATCCAGACTCTTTTTAGCACACTGAACCTCAGCCTCAAAGGTTGTTAGTTTAGGAGAGCCGCCCTTGGAAACCAAGTCATCCTCCTCATCTTGAGTTAAGTCGATTTGCTCGTTGAGGGTAGAAGACTTGGGATCAGTGGCAGCCTCTTCCTCCATTTCCTCAGCTTTACCATCCTTGGCATCATCTTTGTCGGCTTCATCGCCAGAGTCCTTGGGCTCTGGACGGAAAGGCACTTGAAGCTGACTGATGTCTCAGAGGTTAGAGTCCATCGGCATAGCTAACTTGTTGAGGGCTGCCGTCCAACCAAAGTAATAACCCCGGTTGTAAGCCAAGTTGACTTACTGTTTATATTAATCACGAACGGTGGCCTACCCCTCTTCAAATGTTTTTTTATCAACCGCCTTTTCCTCGGCCTCCTTAGAGGCAAGGGCCTCTTGAAGCTTAGCCTCTATGTCAGCTACCTTGGCGTTGGCTGCTTCAAGGTTAGCTCTTGCAGCCTCGACTTCATTACTGGCGGTTTTTGCTTTTTCCTCGGCCAAACTCTGAGCAACTTTGGCATCCTTAGCCTAGTCCATTAAAGCTTGATTGATGGCCTCGGCTTTGTTAAGTGAGGATAATAGTTTGGCTGCTTCTGCAGTCTTTCTTGCCAACTCATTTCTCATCATCTCAGTTTTGATAGCATATGAGTGAGCATGCTGAATAGCCTGCAAGAAGTAAAACAAGATTAGTACTAAGTATAAAAAGAACTGTAAAGGAATAAGTATAAGAAGATTACCAAAACCGAGTGCTGCATCATGAGAGCAAAGTTCTCATACTTGTGCAACTCGGCCATACGGTTCATATCTTCTGGTAGAAGAACAGTCGTTGACAAGGCTGCACCGACTTCAAGATTTGCCACGGTGTCACTGGCAGTAAGGAGTCTGTCGTCGACCATGACCTCGAGCGCCCAGGTCATGGTAGCTGTTTCCTTCTGGTGGTCGCATCTCAGCTTTTTGGTCAGTGGGGCTTCGGATAATAGGACCTCGGCTGGTCGTTTTTCAGCAGAGGGGGTGCTCTTTTCAGCCTCGGCAAGTTTGGAAATAGGCACAGTGTCCTCATAATCGATCTGAGTCACTGTGGCCTTTGCTTTGGCCTTCTTCATCCTTTTTGCCTTTGGATTTGGTTGGGATGGGGAGAATGAAGATTGTACAGTGACAACCCCAGGGATATTGGCAAATAGGTCTTCAACAATTGCCAGTTTGTGGCTCATCTCGTCGGCAGTGGAGACGACTGTGACTTTAGTGCCAAAGTGTATAGCTGGAAGTGCAGTAAGTGGGTTCACTGGGTCGTAGGCTGATAACTCAGAAAGTCAGCGTTTGCAGTTGCGAGTTCTACCAGCAGGGGCAGAAATTAGAACTCAGCGACAGCGTTGGCGCTGGGCAAGAGGAATCAGTTGTGGAGCAGATGTTCATGGCTGCTCCGCTGGATCAGAAGTTGAGGCTTGGTCAGGCCATGGTGATGAAGTGGTAGGAGGAGTTGTTGTTGAAGGTGGAGACTTGCTCTTCTTGGGGATGTCAGGCAGTGCGGATTTGTACGTCGATATATAATTGAACAGTAAGGGGGCTTTCTGCTGGTCAACTGGCAAGCCCAGCAGCTTCTTAAAATCTTTGCTAGGGAAGAAGGTTTTGCGGAAATCTTTTGATGGCTAAGGGAGAGCTGCAAGTACAAAAATCAGACATTAGAACATATAAAGGGAATAAAGTGATAAGACTTAAAAGCATGTAAAATGACACTTAGTTCATACCATCACCCTCTTTGAACACTATTTGGCTCAAAGGATAGAAGTGGAGGTCATCATCAGGTGAGAACTCCCAGTTGCCCGAGATGATGAAATAATCATCTCCAGCACCTTTGTTGGAGTTTGGGAGGTCGACTATGAGTTTGTACTCAGTGGATCTCGGCTTGAGGTAATAGACATAGCCTTTTTCTGATTTCATGCCACACATGGTATAACAGTATTAGATATTGGCTAGTGTTATCCTAGCGTTTTCTCGGCTAGTTAGAGTAATTATGCCATTAATGACTCTATAGGAGTTAATGGCCAGTTGCATCAGGTTGAGCTTGTAGTAATGAAAGACTTGTTAGAAAAGGATATTTAGAGGGAACCTAAGTCCACACTCTATGAAAGCAACTACGAGAAAGGCATGGAGTCCCCATCAGGCATGATGGAGTCCTCCTCCTCTGCCAGCCTAAGGTGAACATCAGCTAGGATGAAGAACTCTCTCCTAAAGTACTCAAGTTTTTCTGGGGTATCTACCCTCCACCTGAACATACCCATGATGTCGGCTAAAAGAGGAAGGTGTAAAATTTCAGAGGGTAGTGGTTGATGTAGGTTTGAAAGACTTCGGCTAAAACCCTAAACAGGAATTGGGGCAAGGGTTTTTCAAGATCTAGGGGAGTTTGTTTCAATTTTCCTAAGTATGTGATTTTTCTATCAGAATCCAAGCCTAAATCTATATGAAACACGAAGCAATGGCAAGAATCTAGACATAAACAAGAAAAACAGAAAAGAGCAATGATTCAGACTCAAGAAAACAAGCAGAAATTCAAGAACACTGTGTAAGCATGTGCAGACATACAAAAACCAAAAGAACAGTGGCAAAATTGCTAAAACATCATGTGAACAATTCGTGTGTGCATATGTAGACCCAAAGACAGATTGAACAGTACGAATCACAAGTAAATGCAGTAATGAAGCTCAATGTATCACAAGAATCCAATGAAACAGGAAATCGTTTCATAATCGAAGAAAAGAAAGAAACAAAATGTGACCATGAAAGCAGATCCAATAGCAACAGGATGGACAAATCGTACAAAGCATATTCAAGTCATAAAGGGCTGAAATTGAAAATTAAGAGAAAACAAAGAACTCACCAGTTGGGTCCGAGGTTGAGGACGCCGGTTTGAGGATCACCGGAGTCAGACGGTGACAGCAAGTGGAGCAGGACAGTGAATGCTTCGCCGGAGGAGGTGATCGGAGCAAGTTGCAAAGCTTGAAAACTTGAAACAATGGCGACTTTTGGGAGAGAAGCTTTAGAGAGAGCTTGAGCAAAATCAAAGATGTGAAGTGAAAAGACGGAAAGTATTTTTGTTAAAACACGAAAAGGCGGCAAAACCATAATGAATGTGCCTTGGATGACGTGCCTGTTAGGCGGCGCACGCAGAAGCGACGCGACCTGATAACGCGTGTCAGGTACGAATCAATAAGAGAGGGACGTGTGGCGGAAACGATTGAGAAAACCGTGCGTGACAGCTCATACGCAGATAGAACTCTTGGAGTTCTTGATTTAATGAAGCTAGAACCTCAGCTAGAGGAACGGTCCTGGTTAAGGAACTTGAAAAACTTGGTTCTTGGTTCTTGGTCATTGATGAAGTAGACTGCAGAGTCTTGGTCATGTCAAGCTGACGTATGATGATCTCGGTCATGAAGGATGGAGTAAGTCTTAGCCGACGTGCTATATGGACAAACGATATAGGTTCCATCACCTTAGGATGCCGAGGTAATAGAACCTAGGGGCAGTTGTGGAGACATATTTTGTGAATGACAACGCGTGGCCAAGGTGACACCGAAGTGTCAGCCGAGGTGCCACGTGTCTTGGTCATGGTGCCGAGGTGATCTCGGCTAGGCTGAGATTATCTGCGGAGATACCGAAATCCGAGATGAACGGACAAGGGACAAGAGTCCTAGAATGGGGAAGGACCTCAGTCTAGATAAAGATAAAACTTTTAGGGGTTTATCTCTATCTGGCTGAGAGTCCTAGATGAGCATTAAGCCAAAGTCCATTGAAGCTAGGCTTCTACAGGGATCAGGTTAGTGCTAGCTATAAAAGTAAGGCACCCCCGTGGGTCAAAGGTACGTTTTTTGTATTCTAGCCTGTGAGTTAAGCACTATTTGCTATCTTTGAGAGATAAATTGAGTATTGACTTGATCATCGAAGTGCCCCCACGTGGACGAACCACCACCAGAGTCTTATCTTTTTGTGACAGGTTGTTCGGGCGTAATCTATTTTGTCTGTGCTCTCCAGCTGAGTTCCTATTTAGCAATGTGGTCGAAAATCAACACCCACAATGATCCTCGTCATGCTTAGTGATATTCGCACACTACCACTTGAATTTCCTAGTGATACTGAAGAAACTTCTCTCATTCTTTTTCTTATTAGTGTTTTTTATAAAGTGTCACTGACAAAAGTTTTTTATCAAAAAAAATATGCCACTTAGTTAAATTCACTTTGGGAAAAAAAAAACTAGAAGTAGAACAATGAATTTGTGAAATCTAGTAAATATCAACAATAGAAATCTGGCTAGTACTTGTTCTTTGTTTTTTTTGTTTTTTTGTTCCATACTTGGTATACCTATATATTTTATTAACTTGTGACTATTTTTGAGTTATAGCGCATTGTTTGGTTATTTGTAGTGGCTAAATATGTTCTGAGTTAATTGTAGTTGCTGAATTTACCTATTTGGAAAGTGATCCTTCACCAAAAGAGAACAATTAGGAAAAGAGAAAAGTAATCTATTTAATGATGTGAATGATTGATTCTGAAATTCCAAACAATCCTACTCTGGATGGTTTGTGCTCTATAAGATGGTGAGTAAATCTTAGATTTGGGTACAGATGTAGTTTCCTTAATATAACAACCAAGCAAAGAGGGTTAGAGGTTAGATGACAAAAAGACAGGGTACACATTTTGGGGGATAAAAGAAACGGACACCCAAAAACCTGGCAATTTGAAGTCAATACAAGATTTAATGGGGGGGGGGGGGGGAACAACAAATTGCTCCTCTCATCTACATTCTTTCCCTTTTCTTCTTTGCTTTTCTTGTCCTTCTCTTCTTTGGATTTCTCTTCTTTAACTTCTATTTTCTTTAGCTCTTCTTTGGCAGACCTATGTATATAGGTGCTGTGTATGGAGAAGGATCACATGGTCCATTTTGGTGCTAGCAATTAGGTTTTACAGTGCAAACGGCAACTTTTACAAAATGGTAAGGGCAAAGTGGCATTAACCTAAGATTAATAGTTAAGGTTGCCTCAATATCTTTTGCATTTCTCCGGTCCTAAATGCCTTTGATTTTTAACTTTTGAACAGCTCCTGTCATTCATTCATTCGAAAAGGTGGAAGGAAAATATTTCTAGGATCCAGGATCATCACATTTTAGGTTAAATGAGCCTACATTGAACTAGTTTGTTAGATCCTTAAGAAAAGCCACATGCCATGTTAGTGCAAAGAACAAGATCCTTTAGCATTGTATCTACAACTCCTAAAAAAGTTAATAGAATGTACTCTGGATGGTTTGTATCTACAACTTCTAAAACATTTGTTCTTCAAATTCATGAATTTGACCTACTTTCAGTAAATACTTGGCATGAAATACGACTAAACTCCATTTCACATTTAACATGGTATGCAAATTATGAAAAGGAAAAAAAAAAGTATTCAAAAAATTAATTCAATAGTGTGGGGATATATTTGCTGAGTACTAACACGTGGCAAGGTGTAGACACCCTATTTTTGACCGTCCTCAAGACTTGGACGTCACCGCTTGAACACCCGGTGATTATCCATGTTTGTGTTTGTTTTGAGTTCCCGGAGGCCCCGGCTGCGCGCCGCGCCTCAGGATCTCTCAACCGGCTTGTTTTGTGCTTGGTTGTGCACCAAGTACTTGTGTGTTTTTGTATTTAAGGGTAGGGGAAGGCTTGTTAGCCATCCCTAAAGCCCACCGGCTGCCCCACACCTTCACCGGCACTCCCTAGTGGCCGTCGGCACTCTTTTATCCAAATCCTTGGCCGGTCGGCACTATATGTTGCCGACCGGCAGTGTTTTGTGCCGGTGACTGTTTTGGCTGGCCGGTGTGACCCCTTTGCACCCCCAGGGATGGTGCATGTCAGCTGTGACAGCTGGAATACACTATCACCACCCCCCATGCCCGGGTTTGCACCCTTTGCACCCTTGAACCCCATAAACCTTCTAGAAGGTTGAACCCTTGACCAAGCTTCTTGGAGAAGCTTGGCCAGCTGTCTTAGCTTCCCTTGGAAGCCAAGACCCTCTTGCACCTCTTGAACCCCCCCTCTCTTTGCTTAGCCACTAAGTTAAGAGCTTTATTTGGCCTATATAAGGAAGGCTTCTCTCCCTTTGATGGGGTTAGACACTTTAGACCTAAAAAACCAGAGCTTACACACATATCTCTGATATATATCCATATATATCTATACTTCTATATCTATCATCCTTGTGTGTGTGTTTTAGGCCCAAAAAGTGTGATTTTACCTCATTTTTGCACCTTTACACACACTACTACACCTTAATCCGAGATTAGGAGGCTTGGAGGTTTGTTTTGTGTGATCTTGGACTGGTTTTGATCAATCAAAGAGGGCTGGACCTTTTGTTCTTCAAAGGATCTTCAAGGGTAAGAACATTACTTTAGATTCCCCTTTTTTGCAACAACTTTCTACCCCTTTTGCTTTGTGATTTTGGATTTGTGTTTAACATAAAAAAAACCTTGTTTTTACTTGCTCAAGAACTTTCATTAAGGTCACTTTTGTATTTGAGTGAAGCCTCACTCTTTTAGGCCTTATTTGGCCATTCTTGGTGCCTTTTCCTAAGGCCTTCTTTACTTGGTGTGTTTGGTCTTCTCACCATTGAAAACTAGTGGGTTTTCAGTGGTGAGGAAGATGGTTTCAAGTCTCATATAGGGGAGAGACACCCCTCTCCCCCTCCTCCTTTGCTTGCCTTTGTATTTGGCCTAAAAGGTAGCATGTGTGCATAGCCTTGTATGGCTTTATTTCAGAGTTTTTTTGAGTGTTTTGGAGCATGTTTAACCTCTATTTTGGGTCGGATTTGTGGCCTCTAGCATGCCTCTCATACTTGCTTTGAAATGCTCTTTTATGCCTAAAAGCATGTCATGCATTTAAGCTATGTTCCTTGCATATCTTAGCTTGGTTCCATGAGGGTATTAGCATCATATTACCATGTATAAGGGTTATAAGCCACTGATTTTGCCATGTTTGGTGTGCTTGACATGGCTACTTTGCATTATGGCTTGTTAGCCTTGAGTATGTGATCCATGGATATGCGTTGGTTATGTTATTTGAGTGACTTGGAGTCATTTAACATGCATGTTTTAGCTCTTGTATCGTGCTCATGTGTCCCCATTTACCATCTTATTCATGCTTTAAATTGTTGGCCTCTTATGCTTCAAAGAGGGTCTTATGCATGATTGTATGTTTAGAGTTTTTGGGATGCCATGTGTGTGAGTTTTGGGTGTGTTCTTGCATACCAAAAATCTGTTTTTGCTTGTCCAAAATAGGCCATGAGTGGTCATGTTCGTAGGCAATAGAATGCTCCACTTTGTGCCTTAGCTTTGGGCCTATTGCCTTGCATGCTTGCATGAGTTTTGGTCATCACTTTGGGCATGTTTCGCCACTGTTTTGGGTTGGTTTGAGGGCTGCCCCATTGTGGTTAATTCCACTTTTGCATGCTTGCATCATGTTTGTTGCATGCTTGAGTAATGAGGTCTTGTCACATGCTAACTCTATTGCATAAATGGTCCATGTTTGTATTACACTTTGCACCTCGCATGCTTAGTATTGCACACTTGCCATAGTATGTTGCATTGCATTTGGTATGCCTTGCATTTCACCTCATATTGCATCATTTAAGCCATGTTGCATACATGCATTCCATGTCTTGGTTTGGGGTGTCAAACCAAGTGTAAGGGTTGAGAGGGGTTCACACTACAAGTGGTGCAACTTGTCTCAACTCTTGGTCACTAAGGCCCTTGATTTTACCGTGATAGGGACTTAGTTCTCATTTGTGTGTTGCATGCATATTGACATTAAAGTTGCAATCTTGGCTCCTTAGGCCATCATGCATTAAGATGCATAAGTGATGGCCCAAGAACCAAGGGTCATGTTTCCTTGAGTCCCATACATGATAGGGAGCATTGACCATACTTACATTTGCTCTAAAATCCATATCATGCACTGTCTGCCTGCTGTTGCTGTCAAACTGTCCTCTGCAGGAATTTTGTGCCGACCGGCTGTATAGAGTGCCGACCGGCACTTTATGGGTAGCCGATAGCTTCATCTCTAGCCGATGGATATTTTACACGGCCGGTGGACATTTCACCCAGCCGATGATGATCTTCAGTGTTCAGGGAGCATGTTCTGGGACTTTGGCAGTTTTCAGAAAGGCAGGATAGCAAGAACAGAGGCAACAGTGCTATGGTGTGGGTTTTCCGGGCGAGTCGGAATCGAGCATGCATCATTCGCGCATCCCGAGGCGGGGCTGCGGCCTTTCCTTTTCTGCATTTAATTTATTAAGTAATTAGAATTTTGTAATAATTAAATTCATTTATTATTCGGACTGTATATTCTTTTGGTCCCTCCGTGTGAGGGTGAATTTGTAATAAGTGTGGGTGAGTGCGGTGTATGTCTTCCAACCCCTACTTCTTTCTTCCCTTTTATTTACCTGTTTATGATGGTAGATTAGGGCATATTTATTTTAGCATACCTTATGCAATGCATGCGTGCATCCATGCATTTGTTTACATGCATCGGGCTCGGCACATCATACAAACTGCATTGTATTTCAATTTCTAAATTGAATACGTGTTACTCGTGCATTTCACATGCCATTTTTAGGGTTAGCCGAGCCTACTCTAAATTGCATCCTTGCCTGCGTTGCATTAGTCATCTTAACATGATCTAGGGACATGCATGTCTGCTAACTAGTTTCTTGTTTTGGCACGGAGTACGATGTAAGTATTTTATGCTTTAGCATACCACATGCGTGTGAATGTTACCATGACAGTATGCTTACCATGCGGCTAAGTGCTTATGTGAGATAAACTGTTTGAATGCCTGTGGGTGAAGGTTGGATTGTCTGAGTTGGGAAAACTCATTGAAATCCGCATTTTAGCCTACTTGCGAGTAGCAATTTCAAACTGTTTTCAAAACAAACGGATATGCAATGCTTATTTCCAAATTAGGCAATCTAGTCTATACTTGTTTGCTGTGCGCATAACATAGTAATTCTAGGTTAATAATTGGGATAAGAACGCATAATGTTTTCAAAATCGGATATCACGGTTAGTAGAGGCCGGTCTTCGGACCGGGCGAAAGGGGGTGCTCATAGCTGACCTTCCCCGATCGTACCCAAGCTCCCGAGCCAAGACACTTTGGTGATGACGGACACGTGGCCTTCGGCACCGAGTCAGGGTTTCCTAAATTTCCCATTTTAAAATATTTAGGTGGCGACTCTGTAATCTGGCAAAGCAGTCCATGTTTGGCACTACTTTTCAAAAATCTGTTTTCTCAAACGATTTGCCAGGTTTGGACTCTTTGGTTCAGATTAAGAACCGTGACAATTCGAGTCCGAACTGTAGTAAACCCAATATGAACGGAACGGGACTAACCCTCCCGGGGCGTTCGGGGACGTCTACAGTTTCTGGCGACTCCGCTGGGGATTTTAGAGAGCTTGACTCGAACTCGTGATATCCTGTTTTGACTACATTTATGTGTCTCTTTGCATTGCATTTGCATTGGTGCGCCTAGGACACCGTGTTTGCTATCTGCCATTCCTGAACGGTTTGCCGGAGGCTTGTCTTGTCAAGACATGACCATAAGGCTGACCGGTTATGGGCTCTGACAGCATGGGAACACAAACTCCGGTTTTACCGAGGCACCCTTTTTGACCATTCGACCTAGTGCATATCGGAATCCATAGTGACCATTCCAAACTAAGACAGGTGGCTTACCCGATTTTAGGTTGTTTGAAACCGCTGTGTGCGTAGTGAAACCCTAGCTCCTGACAAAATAGGACAGGGAAACCCTACCCCAACATAGGGGTGTATTGGCTCTCATTTACTTGCTATGTGCTTTTAGAGTGTATCTCTACAGGGAATGCGCATGTCAGTTTGCAAGTTTTATCCGGCCTGAGGGCACCAGTAAACAGTATTTTGGGGAATCAGTTATCTGTGGGTACCAGATTCAGACTTGGGGGCAATGATTCAGAAATAGTGATCAGTATTGGAGGGACAGTGAATTGAGTTCAGCATGTTATCCAACCGTGTGTTGTTTATTTTATGCTGTTATGCTGTCCGATTTTCTGTTATTTATACGCTTTATTTATCTTTTTTTACTAGGGTAGTTGAGCACGATTGCTTCTAACCCAGTAGATACTCCCCGAGCACTCTGGACTAGAGGTCGTCGACTCCATCGATCTGAGGATCTGGTAGACGGACAACCGGTGTACTGTTCACTACCCCCGGTTACTAAGCGGAGGTCAGTCAGACAGAGGACATTAGCACAGCAGTCAGTTCAGAGGGCCTTATCTACCCCACCTGTGTTCAGTAGGGATCAGGGTTCCGTGTCACCAACAGAGAGAGAATATACACCGGTATTTCAACCAGAGCAGAACAGCATGGCTAGTTTAGAAGAGATGGTGCGCCACCTCCAAGAAAGCATGAAAATGATGCAGCAAGATGCCGTCCGACAGGCAGAATTCGCCAGGCAACAGGCCACACTGGTAAAGGAACAGGCAGAGACAATAGCCAGGCTAGAGCAGCAGACCGGAGCATCTGCTTCGCATCAAGTTCCTCCCCCGCCAGGAGTTCCTAATGTCGGGGAGGCAGCCAATGTTCAGACTGATACAGAACTGCCCACAGGACCACCCCCGCTTCCAACCCTACCTCAAATCCAACCTCAGCTATCAAAAACGCCCACCAACCTACCGGACTCTCCCTTTGAGTTCGAGTCTGATCCCACAGCACTGAAGTTGAGCAAACTTGAAAAGTTGTTCAAAAGGTCCCAAGGGGTCAAGACCATCCCCGACATTGAAGATGGGTACACCGACGCAGCTGTGACGTTGCCCGACAGATTCAAAATGCCTCATATTGATCGATTTGATGGGTCCGGGGACCCCATGGTGCATTTAAGATTGTTTTCAGATGTTCTCAGGCCAATGGGCCTCAGTAGGCTCCAGAAGTTGTCTTTGTTTGGCCGGACCCTATCGGGTGTGGCGGCCATATGGTATGCCAAGCTAGAAGATGATGTCAAGAGGAATTGGGACGAAATGGCTGAGGCCTTCATCGCACAGTATTCGTATAATACACAGATTGAGATTACGACCCGTGATCTCGAGACGACTAGGCAAGAGCCTAAGGAGAGTTTTTCAGAATTTGTAACCAGATGGAGGGCCAAGGCTTCGATGATGACCCTGAGGCCTACGGACAAAGACCAGATTCGGATGATTGTGCGCAATCTTCAGCCGAAGTTGATGCAAAAGATGATAGTTCTCCCCTTTCCTACTTTTTCTGACCTACATGAAATGGGGGTGCAGATTGAAGATGCCTTGAAGCAAGGCTTGATTGATAATGATCGGGAGCAACCCCGACGAACTTTCAACCGTGGTAGCAATGCGGGCCCGAGTGGCGCTACTACTACGAGAGCCACCGAAGTAAGCATGGTCACCGCCAATCCCCCTCCAAGAAATACGGCAGCTGCGCCATTCTCCGGCGCGTCCGGAAGCAACCCACAAACAACCAAATACCCACCCAGAAACACCAGAACCTTCGCCCCACTATATATGCCCCTATCCAAAGCTCTGGGGGTTTTGATCAAGAAAGGGCACCTGAAGCCCCTGGAGCCGCGGCCCTTACCAGAAAAACTCCCTCCTACCCATAACCCGGCCAAATATTGCGCCTTTCACCAACAGCACGGTCACGACACCGATCTGTGCTTCCGGTTGCGTCATGAGATCCAAGATCTCATCGACAATGGGGTGATTTTGCCTCCCGAAAAACCCAATGTTACTACAAATCCCCTCCCTGCACACAACCAAGCTCCACCACCCAAAAGACTCAATTTCATCCATACTGGGACCGTGCCCTACGACCCTAGTATCTATATCACACCTACCCACCTGCCTAAACCAGAGGTGTTCCTCCCTGATTGCACCGACTTGTGCATGATGGACATCTCCATGACCCAACCCAAGCCAGTGGCGGTGACCCCCAAGAACAAGGAAAGGGAGATCCCAAAAGGAAAACAGTTGTTTGAGTCAGAGTCTGCGGAATCTGGGAGTTACGTTGGGAAGACATATAGTCCGAGGGACTACATTTCGTCAAAAGGCCAAGATGGGCCCGGAGTAGAATTGCCAACTGGGGGGGAGTTGTGCGTGATCCAAGGAGGTAGCCTGGGGCAGGGAACAGATGATGTGACCGCTGTGGGGGAGGATCTTGCCGATCTCCAGTTTTACAGTGACCAATACCCAGAGGACGCGGCAGTCGCATGGTTCGATTATGAGGATTCAGCGGAAGCTACGGGGTGGTTGGACGATCAGCCCGATGTGGTAGGAAAATTTCAGGCAGAACAGAGTTCAGCAGGAATGAGGCTATCAGCGACGGCCGGAAGGGTCGAAGAGCAGAACACATCGCCGGAGGGCGCCGGTGTCAAGAATTTCGCCCGAGATTGGAACATTTTGAGTACGGAGATGATTGAACAGTCAGTCACGTCAGAACAAGCAAGTTTTGAAGATTCCGAGAGGATCAGGAAAGCAAAGGCCCATGTGGGAGTTGAAACTGCTGCGTGCACAGGAACCGAGAATGTTGCAGGCATGTGGATGGAAAGCGCCACAAGCACGAAAACAGGCATACCAGAGCCAGACAGGTGTCTGTCAGCCAATGATGGAATGTGGTGGGAAGACGAAGACCTATGTCTTGCCCACACCGACGAAGATTGGGGGAATAACCAACCTGATAACACTTGGTACCTCGGGGAGGTTGACCACATGACGCGGAGTGGACGGTATTTCAAGCCCCCACACTTAGATCAACCGGAAGCCTCGGGAAAGGATAGGGAAGCCGAGAAGCAAAAGGAGAAGCAACTTGAGGAAGAAGCTGTACTCAAACAGCTGAAAAAGATACAAGCAGACATCTCCATTTGGGGACTGCTCATGGCATCACGGGTGCATAGAGAGGCTGTTTTATCAGCCATGGACAAAGCAAAGCTTTCAATAGAAACCACGCCAGAGCAGCTGGTAGGATTGGTCTTCCCGGGGGGAGGTACCCCGATGCTGACCTTTTCCGACAAAGAACTTCCGCCCGAGGGCACAAATCACAATAAACCCCTCTACATCTCCGTGGAGTGTAGAAATAAGTGGATACCGGTGGTACTTGTTGATACCGGGTCCGCCATTAATGTCTGCCCAGCAAGGACAGCATATGCGATTGGTTTGAAAACCATGGATTTTGTACCAACAGCCCAGGTCATCCGGGCATATGACAATACAAGTAGAGAAGTAATGGGAACAGTTAAAGTTCAGACAAAGGTTGGGCCGGGGCAGCACGAGATAGATTTCCATGTCTTAGAGGTCCCTGCAACCTTCAATTTGCTTTTAGGACGGCCGTGGCTGCATCAGGTGAAGGCAGTGTCATCTACTTTGCATCAAATGGTGAAATACCCCTACGGGAAGGGAGTAGCCATCGTCTTTGGGAATTCGTCAATCCACCCACCACCAGAGGTATCCACGCCGGTTCTAGAAATCGAGCATGGCATGGAAGATGTATTCATATCGGGTTTTACCTTGGCCGAGGCTCAGGTCGTACAGAATATCATGGCTACGAATGAAGGGATATATGTCAGTGCTCAAGCAGTGTATCTCATGAACAAGCTCCAATACATCCCCGGGATGGGATTAGGAAAGAGCGGCCGTAAAGGCATTGCAGCATTGGCCGAAGTGCCGCACAACCCCCATACCTTCGGTTGGGTTATACGCCCACCAAGGAAGATTGGGTAAGAAAAGGAAAAGAGACGGCTGCAAGAGCCAAAGCAAAACAGATGGGGAAACCTTTCGAATTGATGCATCGGCCCATCCGAGGTACCCTGAACGGACGCTTCGTCCGGGAGGGGGAGGATTTTCCATTCTGTGGTTTTCCAGAGCCGTGGTGGAACGCAGAGAAGAAGCGCGTGCCGGGGTTCGAAATTTTCTTTGACCTACAGTTATCTGGGGATGATGTTGTTGAAAAACAGACAGACCCAGCGGTTGGGACTAAGCATAGCAAGGAAGCAGAGTCTGCGGACACAGAGTTTGAAATGGGGGTAGCACTGGCATGTCTACTTTCAGATCCTTCGATCGACCAGTTGTGCTTGGGGGATAACTCCTCGGTGTCTATGATTGGAGATGAAACGGCTGCGGGCCTACCAGCAGCTATTTTGGATGCATCCATCGCACCCTCCCTCACCTGGCAGTACGAGGAGGGATTTTTATCTAGCAGCACCGGATCAGGTAGTGAGCCGGAATCTGATTCCACCGAGTCTTGTGGTCGGAATCAGGTTCCAGCTCGTCTGAGTCTGAGTTCGGTATTCCTGGGGGTGATAACCCGGATGCCACAGTCCTGTCCAGGTCGTCTTTTTCTTTCTCTTTTGAGTCTGTTGTAACAGAAGAATTGGACGGTTCGGAAGTATCTAATGAGAATGAGGTGACTGTGGTTTCCGAGTACTTTTCTGTGCCTTTGGTTTATTGCTTAAATCAGGACTTTCAAAATTTTGATGAAAACGACGAGGACGAAATTCCTCCGGTTTTGCAACGACTAATTGAACAAGAGCAGGAGAGGTTTGTTAAACCCTTAATGGATGAAATCACTACCGTGAACATTGGTACTGAGAAGGACCCGCGGCTGGTCCAGATCGGGTCCACGTTGTCTTCGGAGGAACGCGAGCGCTTAGTCGCTTTATTAAAAGATTTCAAAGATGTTTTCGCGTGGTCCTACGAAGACATGCCTGGAATCGATCCTGAGATTGTACAGCACCGGATCCCTCTTGACCCCGAGGCCCGACCTGTCAAACAGAAACTCAGAAGGATCCGCCCTGATTGGGCCATTAAGATCAAGGAAGAGGTCACCAAGCAGATTGACGCAGGCTTCCTGCTGGTATCCGAATACCCGACTTGGTTGGCCAACATTGTTCCAGTGCCGAAGAAGGATGGCAGAATCCGGGTATGTGTGGACTTCAGGGATTTGAACAGAGCCAGTCCGAAGGATGACTTTCCCTTACCGCATATCGACGAGTTGGTAGATTTCACAGCGGGGCATGCTTTGCTCTCGTTCATGGATGGTTTTTCAGGCTATAATCAGATAGTAATGGCGCCCGAAGACCGGGAGAAGACTGCTTTTACCACCCCGTGGGGTACATATTGCTACAGAGTAATGCCATTTGGGCTGAAGAACGCTGGGGCTACATATCAACGGGCTGCAACAACAATATTACATGACATGATCCATAAAGAGGTCGAGGTGTATGTGGACGACATGATTGTCAAGTCCAAAGAAAGAGAGGGCCACTACACCGCCTTGCAAAAATTTTTCCAAAGGATCAGGGAATTTCGGCTGCGGTTGAATCCTCAGAAGTGTACATTCGGTGTTACAGCGGGAAAAATGCTAGGATTTCTGATTACACAAAGGGGCATCGAAGTCGACCCTTCCAAAATCAAGGCCATCTTAGAAATGCCACCACCAATGACTGAAAAGGAGGTGCGAGGCTTTCTGGGTAAAGTGCAATTCATAAGGCGGTTTATCTCTAAACTAACCTTAACTTGTGAACCACTTTTTGGTCTCCTGAAGAAAGGAAAGAAGTTCCAATGGGACGGCCGATGTCAAGCTGCATTTGAGCAGATTAAAGAATATCTACAGAATCCACCCGTGTTGTCGCCACCAAAGCCAGGGAAACCGTTGATACTGTACCTGTCAGTGACTGAAACTACAATGGGCTGCATGCTCGCACAAGAGTCGGAAGATAAAGTGGAAAGGGCCATTTACTATCTGAGCAAGAAGATGCTGGAGTACGAGACCCGCTATACTCCGTTGGAGAAGGCTTGTTTGGCCTTGGTATGGGCTACTAGGAAGCTGCGGCACTACCTGTTAGCCCACTCTGTAATGTTGGTTTCGCGACTCGATCCCATCAAATATCTTTTCGAGAAACCAGCGCTTACGGGTAGGCTAGCTTGTTGGCTGCTGTTGCTCTCCGAATTTGATCTGAAGTATGTGACGCGCAAGTCAGTGAAGGGGAGAGCGGTAGCGGAGTTCCTTGCCGACCACCCGGTTGACGGGGATGGAGCGGTTGAATACCTATTCCCAGACGAAGCTATTCTGCACATCGAAGATGAAACTTGGACGATGTACTTTGACGGAGCATCAAATCAACACGGGTATGGGATAGGGGTGTTACTGATAGCGCCTGACGATTCCCGTATCCCTTTAGCGTTCAAGCTCCAGTTCAAGGTCTCGAACAATGAGGCGGAATATGAGGCGTGTATTGCGGGTTTGGAAGCAGCCCTGGAACTAGGGGCAAGACGATTGGACGTTATCGGGGACTCGAACCTTGTTGTGTCTCAAGCAAAAGGAGACTGGAAAGTCAAGGAGGAAAAGATGATAATTTACCACCAGACCTTGGATCTGTTAATTCCTCGGTTTGAGAAGCTAAATTTCACTCACCTAGTAAGAGAGAACAACAGGTTCGCAGATTCACTAGCAACTCTATCTTCCATGATAGACATCCCGTCGGGAGTCCGGATGCGTCCAGTTATCATTGATCAGAAGTTTGCACCTGCCTATGAGTCAGTTTCTGCCATAGATGAAGTGCAGGACAATAACCCCTGGTATTACGACATATGGAACTTCTTGGAGAAGGAGACATATCCACTAGGGGCAAATGCCAAAGATAAAAGGGCAATCAGAAGAATGGCTGTTCAGTTCATCATCTGCGGGGGCAAATTGTACAAAAGAGGTCATCTGGGAATGCACAAGCTGTGTGTGGAAGCTGAAGAGTTGAAGCGCCTGATGGAGGCCATCCATGGAGGAGAATGTGGTGCACATGTGAATGGGGTAATGCTGGCACGGAAAATCCTCAGACAGGGTTACTACTGGTCCACCATGGAAGAAGATTGTATCGGCTTTGTTCGGCGATGCCACAAATGCCAGATCCATGCAAATCGCATGAATATCCCGCCGTCAAAGTTGTACAACATGACGTCGCCGTGGCCATTTTCAGTATGGGGAATTGATGTGATTGGGGCAGTTACTCCGAAGGGGTCGAATGGGCATGAGTTTATCTTGGTTGCAATAGATTACTTTACGAAGTGGGTCGAGGCCCAGTCCTATGCGGTGTTGAAGGCTTCGCATGTCGCGAAGTTTATCAGAAACAACATCATCTGCCGTTATGGAGTTCCGAACGAGATTATTTCAGACAATGGTTCCCACTTCAAGAAGGAAGTGATTGATTTGTTGGAGAAATACAATGTGGCTTTCCATAAGTCGTCTACATACCGGCCGCAAACCAATGGAGCAGTTGAGGCCGCCAACAAGAACATCAAACACATTTTGCAGAAGATGGTGGAAACCTATCGGGACTGGCCAGACAAGTTGCCATTCGCTCTGTGGGGCTACCGGACTTCAATTAGAACTTCAACTGGAGCAACTCCTTATTCACTGGTCTATGGGATGGAAGCTGTTCTACCAATTGAGATTGAGGTTCCATCATTGCGAGTGCTGGCTGAGTGTCAGATAGCTGAGGCAGATTGGCAGCAGAGTAGATTCGAGGAACTCATGCTCTTTGATGAAAGAAGGCTGAAAGCACTGTACCATGTCCAAGGTTATCAGCGCAGAATCGCCCGGGCTTTCAACAAGAAGGTTAAGTCCAGGAATTTGAAGGAAGGAGATTTGGTGCTCAAGGACAACCGAGCTCCCATCCATGACCCAAGGGGCAAGTTCAGACCCAATTGGACTGGTCCCTATATCATCAAGTCTATTTGGTCGGGTGGAGCTGTGGTTCTGATGGACCTAGATGGCCTAGAGTTCTCCCAACCGATCAACATGGACAAGTTGAAGAGATATCACCCCTGAGAGGCTCGCTAGGCCGAAAACCCGAAAGGGCGACCTAGGCAAAATTCAGAGCACAAAAAAATTAGAAAATATAAAAACTGAGCTCGCAAGGTTGAAAACCCGCAAAGGGCGGCCTTGGCAAAAGTTAGAGCGCAAAAGGAGAGTGAAAATACTCGAGTGAACCCAAGCCTGAACTACGTAAGGCTTGATTCCCATCCTTGGGATACGTAGGCAGCTTCATCCTGAAGTTCAGCCATAAACATTTTCCCCGATCAGCTTTGTCCATTTGATCATCTTGGTCATCTTTGTCCATCAGCATTCATCGCAATCTCCGGTGCAGTGCTATTCAGACTAGGGGCAACTTTCCGTTGCCATGCAGTGCCGCGGTACTATTCAAACTAGGGGCAATTTTCCAATTGCAGGAATCTGGGGTTGTGCATCTCAGTGACAAATTTCAGGCGTGTCCAGTTCTGATCCATGTCGAAAATGGTTTTGAAAAGTTTTAATAAAAGTTGACTTTGTTCAAATTAATCTTTTTACAACCAAGACCATTTTTGGACCAAAGTGGGAAATTTTCAGTACCACAACTTTCAATTTCATTGATTTCAAATAGAGTTCTCCTGCTCTTGCATACAATTGAAGTTGCTTTTTATTACATTCATAAAGAAAACTCGAAAGTACTAATAAAGCAATAAATCCGGGGCATGGTCAAGTCAAATGCCCCTGCGCCCCCTCCCAGAGCCGGTCGAAGCCTCTGATGACAGAGTGGGCCCCTCCTGTGCCTCTTCATTCAGCCAGTCCCAGCATTCGTCAGACAAAGTGTAATTAAAAGTGGGAGCGGGGACAAGGAGTTCTCTAGTCCTCCACGCGGCGGCCTGTCGGATAAGCTGCGTACCTCCGACCGGAAATGTGGCCGGATACTTCACCCCCTCCGGCGGACAAGTCTGATCGTGGCCAAACTGGCGCCGGATACGGAATGGAAAATAGAACACGCAGTGATTCAAGCCGATCAACCGAATTCCAGTCTGTCGAGACATGCTATAACTCATCGCTGGGAGATTGAGCCAAGGACATCGCCAAGCAATATTGTCTGCGGACAAGCTGCACATCCATTCAAACCACCAACCCTCATCAAGGGCGTCAACTAGGCGTTGCCTGAAGAAGTAGCCACGAGCTGAATATGCCGGACAAGAGTCCACAACCTGCAGTTTATCCATCAACCATACCTGGGGAGGGACAAAAAATGAGAGAATAAAGAATAGAGAGATGTACGATGAGAGGAAAAGTGAGAAAAGGGTTTTTGTGAGAAAAACCGAGCCTGAGGGCCGAGTGATGTGAGCAAACATAAACGTGAGATGGGATGGGAAACATTACCTGCAGTAATAGTGGGCTCCCTGCTAACCTAATCGTCTCTCGACGATAAAAGGCGTCTAAGCCCAGCAGTGTCTCAGCTAGGATCATGGCAATGCAGCTTTTGCCCTCCTTCAAGCCTTGGGCAACCTCAATCAATCGAACGCTAGATTCTCCGGAGCCTGAAGCAAACAGGAAATGAGACAACACGCACAAGCAGAGGGCATGTCGCCGAAAGCCTTGCCAATGATGGTCACTGCGGTCACCGGCATCAGAAAATCGATGAACCAAGCTAGGAATATCCAGCATTCCGTCACGAATCAGGGATCGAGCATCCTACATGGTAAGGCCACACATCCGTCCCAAGGCTTGGGCGTGGCCGAAATTGAGTTGAGGCAAAATTTCCTCGTCACGTTCGCACTCCATTAGAACTTGGAAATCTTCAAAAGTGGGACATACCTCTTGCCCGCTAAAGCTAAAGACGTGTGTTACCGGGTTCCAAAACCTTGCCGCGGCATGGAGGAATGGAAGATGCAGTGGAGTACGGCGCAGAGTGAATAGTGCATTTACGCCGAAACCCCGGAAATTCAGCTTTTCCGAGCCATCCAAGTTGTTAATCCAAGTTGCGAGATTTTGGGCAAGAAATTCTTCCATTTGGAGTAAATCAGAGTGGAAATGAAGAGAACCACGGAGCTGAGACCCTTTTGAAGAGGATAGGGTTGAGTGGAGGACACATGCCAACATTCTGCTGGTGCAGACATTCTACGGCCGACCGGCATTAAATAGTGCCGACCGGCCATAACTTTGTGCCGACCGACCAAATTATGTGCCGATGACCATTCTCCTCGGCCGATGACCTTTGTGTCCAGCCGATGGTCTTCCCCCTGTGTTTTCTAAGCTGTTTATTCTAGGAATTTGGAGGGTCCCACCACTTTCGATGCCCTCCAGTGATCAATTCTTACGAGGGCGCGCCCGTTTGCTTATCGAGTTGTTGCATATTTGCTTATCGAGTTGTATTTCACTCTTTTTGAGTCTTTGTAATGTTCGTCAAGGTGTACTCGCATTTGGCTAGTTTGCTGAGTCACCCCGTTTTGCTTATCGAGTTGTAATTGGTTTACTACCTGATTATTACGATGCGATGCTTTGATTTTCAAAACACGGTTTCAATTTCAGTCACAGTGTTATGTGATGCCTTACGATGCGATGCATAGAACGTGCAAATAAAACACTTTTTGAACAAACAGTTGTTTCATTTCCATCATATGTTTTGTAAAAACACGCGCTTTTGAGAAATAAAACCTGCCTAAGGCAGTGCAATGTGCCTAAACTCCTAGTAAAAAGGAAAATAAAGCAGAAGAAAAGCAGGGTAGCGAAGTGTTGGGTTTGACACCGGTAACCTCCCCCCTTTCGGTCATCGCACCTTTTGCGCCCTTGTTCGAGTCAATTAGGGGGTTTGGCACCTTCATTATTCAAGACAATACAAGAAGATGCACTGTCAGAAGGCGAATGGATCTTCAAGTTGATTTCAAGCCATTACTTTTGTGAGCAATGCTCGGAACATGCGGAGGATGTCCCTTCTCGTATCCTTTTATATCCTGTGAATTTCAAAAGAAATTGTTTCAATTATACTGTGCTGCAGTACGTTGCATTTTAACATCATGTTTTATCATGTTCAATTTCAAGTTCCTCTATATACTCATTGCTTCGTATGTGTGCGTTGCTTTACTTACATGAGTTCAAGTTCCTTCCTTTATATACTCATTGCTTCGTATGTATGCGTTGCTTTACTGAGATGAGTTCAAGTTCCTATATACTCATTGCTTCGTATGTGTGCGTTGCTTTACTTACATGAGTTCAAGTTCCTTCCTTTATATACTCATTGCTTCGTATGTGCGCGTTGCTTTACTGAGATGAGTTCAAGTTCCTATATACTCATTGCTTCGTATGTGTGCGTTGCTTTACTTACATGAGTTCAAGTTCCTTCCTTTATATACTCATTGCTTCGTATGTGTGCGTTGCTTTACTGAGATGAGTTCAAGTTCCTATATACTCATTGCTTCGTATGTGCGCGTTGCTTTACTTACATGAGTTCAAGTTCCTTCCTTTATATACTCATCGCTTCGTATGTGTGCGTTGCTTTACTTACATGAGTTCAAGTTCCTTCCTTTATATACTCATTGCTTCGTATGTGTACGTTGCTTTACTGAGATGAGTTCAAGTTCCTTAATATGCTCATTGCTTCGTATGCGTGCATTGCTTCACTTACATGAGTTCAAGTTCCTATATACACATTGCATTGTATGCGTGCTCTGCTTTACTATATGTGTTCAATTACAATCTTCTATACACATTGCATCGTATGCGTGCGTTGTCTTACTGACATGTGTTCAATTACAATCTTTTGTACACATTGCATTGTATGCGTGCTCTGCTTTACTATATGTGTTCAAGTACAATTTTCTATACACGTTGCATGCGTTGTCACGCACTTTCAATTGCACTGTTATGAATGTTGCTAACACTGTCATACCTGTTAAGTTTGCTTTCTTTTCAGGCACGATATTGTATGTACGGTTCATTTGAAGCTGGCATGACCAGACGAACCGGACAGGTATTGTACTCCCTGCGTGAAACGTAGCGAGAATCGCTTGATTCTCTCACATTCCCTCCGCCTTGTAGCGTAGTTGGTTTTGTCTCGGCTAGCTTAAAACTGTCGCATGTGTGCTTCGTTACAGCTTTTCTTCATAAGTTATGCTAGGCTTCTTGCATTTTCAGTTGCATTTTGCCCCTGCCTGTAGGCGCATATCTTCCTTGTCTTGTATGTTTGTCCAAGTCTTCGGCCTTGTCAAAAATAGGTCGTCTTCGGGCTTTGACATTCACTCCCGTCATTGTTATGACTGCTGAGTTCTGCCAAAGAGGGGCAACTGTAGACACCCTATTTTTGACCGTCCTCAAGACTTGGATGTCACCGCTTGAACACCCGGTGATTATCCATGTTTGTGTTTGTTTTGAGTTCCCGGAGGCCCCGGCTGCGCGCCGCGCCTCAGGATCTCTCAACCGGCTTGTTTTGTGCTTGGTTGTGCACCAAGTACTTGTGTGTTTTTGTATTTAAGGGTAGGGGAAGGCTTGTTAGCCATCCCTAAAGCCCACCGGCTGCCCCACACCTTCACCGGCACTCCCTAGTGGCCGTCGGCACTCTTTTATCCAAATCCTTGGCCGGTCGGCACTATATGTTGCCGACCGGCAGTGTTTTGTGCCGGTGACTGTTTTGGCTGGCCGGTGTGACCCCTTTGCACCCCCAGGGATGGTGCATGTCAGCTGTGACAGCTGGAATACACTATCACCACCCCCCATGCCCGGGTTTGCACCCTTTGCACCCTTGAACCCCATAAACCTTCTAGAAGGTTGAACCCTTGACCAAGCTTCTTGGAGAAGCTTGGCCAGCTGTCTTAGCTTCCCTTGGAAGCCAAGACCCTCTTGCACCTCTTGAACCCCCCCTCTCTTTGCTTAGCCACTAAGTTAAGAGCTTTATTTGGCCTATATAAGGAAGGCTTCTCTCCCTTTGATGGGGTTAGACACTTTAGACCTAAAAAACCAGAGCTTACACACATATCTCTGATATATATCCATATATATCTATACTTCTATATCTATCATCCTTGTGTGTGTGTTTTAGGCCCAAAAAGTGTGATTTTACCTCATTTTTGCACCTTTACACACACTACTACACCTTAATCCGAGATTAGGAGGCTTGGAGGTTTGTTTTGTGTGATCTTGGACTAGTTTTGATCAATCAAAGAGGGCTGGACCTTTTGTTCTTCAAAGGATCTTCAAGGGTAAGAACATTACTTTAGATTCCCCTTTTTTGCAACAACTTTCTACCCCTTTTGCTTTGTGATTTTGGATTTGTGTTTAACATAAAAAAACCTTGTTTTTACTTGCTCAAGAACTTTCATTAAGGTCACTTTTGTATTTGAGTGAAGCCTCACTCTTTTAGGCCTTATTTGGCCATTCTTGGTGCCTTTTCCTAAGGCCTTCTTTACTTGGTGTGTTTGGTCTTCTCACCACTGAAAACTAGTGGGTTTTCAGTGGTGAGGAAGATGGTTTCAAGTCTCATATAGGGGAGAGACACCCCTCTCCCCCTCCTCCTTTGCTTGCCTTTGTATTTGGCCTAAAAGGTAGCATGTGTGCATAGCCTTGTATGGCTTTATTTCAGAGTTTTTTTGAGTGTTTTGGAGCATGTTTAACCTCTGTTTTGGGTCGGATTTGTGGCCTCTAGCATGCCTCTCATACTTGCTTTGAAATGCTCTTTTATGCCTAAAAGCATGTCATGCATTTAAGCTATGTTCCTTGCATATCTTAGCTTGGTTCCATGAGGGTATTAGCATCATATTACCATGTATAAGGGTTATGAGCCACTAATTTTGCCATGTTTGGTGTGCTTGACATGGCTACTTTGCATTATGGCTTGTTAGCCTTGAGTATGTGATCCATGGATATGCGTTGGTTATGTTATTTGAGTGACTTGGAGTCATTTAACATGCATGTTTTAGCTCTTGTATCGTGCTCATGTGTCCCCATTTACCATCTTATTCATGCTTTAAATTGTTGGCCTCTTATGCTTCAAAGAGGGTCTTATGCATGATTGTATGTTTAGAGTTTTTGGGATGCCATGTGTGTGAGTTTTGGGTGTGTTCTTGCATACCAAAAATCCGTTTTTGCTTGTCCAAAATAGGCCATGAGTGGTCATGTTCGTAGGCAATAGAATGCTCCACTTTGTGCCTTAGCTTTGGGCCTATTGCCTTGCATGCTTGCATGAGTTTTGGTCATCACTTTGGGCATGTTTTGCCACTGTTTTGGGTTGGTTTGAGGGCTGCCCCATTGTGGTTAATTCCACTTTTGCATGCTTGCATCATGTTTGTTGCATGCTTGAGTAATGAGGTCTTGTCACATGCTAACTCTATTGCATAAATGGTCCATGTTTGTATTACACTTTGCACCTCGCATGCTTAGTATTGCACACTTGCCATAGTATGTTGCATTGCATTTGGTATGCCTTGCATTTCACCTCATATTGCATCATTTAAGCCATGTTGCATACATGCATTCCATGTCTTGGTTTGGGGTTTCAAACCAAGTGTAAGGGTTGAGAGGGGTTCACACTACAAGTGGTGCAACTTGTCTCAACTCTTGGTCACTAAGGCCCTTGATTTTACCGTGATAGGGACTTAGTTCTCATTTGTGTGTTGCATGCATATTGACATTAAAGTTGCAATCTTGGCTCCTTAGGCCATCATGCATTAAGATGCATAAGTGATGGCCCAAGAACCAAGGGTCATGTTTCCTTGAGTCCCATACATGATAGGGAGCATTGACCATACTTACATTTGCTCTAAAATCCATATCATGCACTGTCTGCCTGCTGTTGCTGTCAAACTGTCCTCTGCAGGAATTTTGTGCCGACCGGCAGTATAGAGTGCCGACCGGCACTTTATGGGTAGCCGATAGCTTCATCTCTAGCCGATGGATATTTTACACGGCCGGTGGACATTTCACCCAGCCGATGATGATCTTCAGTGTTCAGGGAGCATGTTCTGGGACTTTGGCAGTTTTCAGAAAGGCAGGATAGCAAGAACAGAGGCAACAGTGCTATGGTGTGGGTTTTCCGGGCGAGTCGGAATCGAGCATGCATCATTCGCGCATCCCGAGGCGGGGCTGCGGCCTTTCCTTTTCTGCATTTAATTTATTAAGTAATTAGAATTTTGTAATAATTAAATTCATTTATTATTCGGACTGTATATTCTTTTGGTCCCTCCGTGTGAGGGTGAATTTGTAATAAGTGTGGGTGAGTGCGGTGTATGTCTTCCAACCCCCACTTCTTTCTTCCCTTTTATTTACCTGTTTATGATGGTAGATTAGGGCATATTTATTTTAGCATACCTTATGCAATGCATGCGTGCATCCATGCATTTGTTTACATGCATCGGGCTCGGCACATCATACAAACTGCATTGTATTTCAATTTCTAAATTGAATACGTGTTACTCGTGCATTTCACATGCCATTTTTAGGGTTAGCCGAGCCTACTCTAAATTGCATCCTTGCCTGCGTTGCATTAGTCATCTTAACATGATCTAGGGACATGCATGTCTGCTAACTAGTTTCTTGTTTTGGCACGGAGTACGATGTAAGTATTTTACGCTTTAGCATACCACATGCGTGTGGATGTTGCCATGACAGTATGCTTACCATGCGGCTAAGTGCTTATGTGAGATAAACTGTTTGAATGCCTGTGGGTGAAGGTTGGATTGTCTGAGTTGGGAAAACTCATTGAAATCCGCATTTTAGCCTACTTGCGAGTAGCAATTTCAAACTGTTTTCAAAACAAACGGATATGCAATGCTTATTTCCAAATTAGGCAATCTAGTCTATACTTGTTTGCTGTGCGCATAACATAGTAATTCTAGGTTAATAATTGGGATAAGAACGCATAATGTTTTCAAAATCGGATATCACGGTTAGTAGAGGCCGGTCTTCGGACCGGGCGAAAGGGGGTGCTCATAGCTGACCTTCCCCGATCGTACCCAAGCTCCCGAGCCAAGATCACTTTGGTGATGACGGACATGTGGCCTTCGGCACCGAGTCAGGGTTTCCTAAATTTCCCATTTTAAAATATTTAGGTGGCGACTCTGTAATCTGGCAAAGCAGTCCATGTTTGGCACTACTTTTCAAAAATCTGTTTTCTCAAACGATTTGCCGGATTTGGACTCTTTGGTTCAGATTAAGAACCGTGACAATTCGAGTCCGAACTGTAGTAAACCCAATATGAACGGAACGGGACTAACCCTCCCGGGGCGTTCGGGGACGTCTACACAAGGTGACGCCGACGTGTTGGCCGAGGTGCCACGTGTCGTGGTAACTACACCGAGGTGATCTCGGAGTTGCCGAGGTTATCTCCGAAGATATCGAAATCCGAGATAAGCGGATAAAGGACAAGAGTCCTAGATTGAGAGAAGACTTCAGTTCGGGTAAAGATGAAACTCTTAGAGGGTTTATCCTAATCCCACTGGAAGTTCCAGATTAGCAGTAATCCTGAGTCCATTTGGAGTTAGGCTCCTATTGGGACTAGGATTGTATTGGCTATAAAAGAGAGGCACCCCCATGGGTCTAAGGTATGTTTTTATATACTCAAGCTTGTGAGTTGAATACTTGATTATCTTTGAGAGATATACTGACTTGATCGTCGGAGTGCCCCCGGGTGGAAGAACCACCGCCGGAGCCTTTTCTTTCTGTGCAGGACAGCAGGGTGCCATCTATTCTGCTTGTGTTCTACAGCTAAATCACTAAGGAGGGCAGTGTGATCAGAAAATCACTCACACAATTTGGCGCCGTCTGTGGGAAAGAAAGACGAATAGATGGCCAGTAACGCACAAAACGAGAAGGTTGGGGACGACGCTCCCGCTGGGAGTGGCAGGCCTATCGACCTTGACGTTGAAGGAGACAACCACAAAGAAGAAACCCGTGACCAAGGGCATGGAGGAAAAAACGTCGGCCAGGAGGGCGACACCTCAAAGAAGACAGACCAGGACAGATACTACAACGAAGATAACCTCCAAGTATGGAGGGATAGGTGCCTACGAAGGGATGAGGAAGTAAAAGAATTGGCAGACAAGTTGGCAGACCTGCAGTCGGTCGTCAACTTTATGATGCAAAACAAAGTCATGCAACCACCATACCCGCTGCAGGACATGCCGATTCCAGCGGTTAATACGCAGAAGGGAGGAAGGAAAGTAATTCCCGAAACACCTCGGCATACCAGGAGCGCAAGGCACTCCCACCCGCCTTCCAGGAAGATCGGACGAGAAGAACTGAGACAAGAGAAATCCCAGAGGACATACCACACGAAGGACCCAGAGCCCAGAGAACATCGGCATGTCCAAAGGCAGGCACTCTGCTTTGACACAACCCATGGAGAAAGATCAAAACGGGCCCCCCACGAGGCTGAAAGTAGTGTACCGAAAAGATTAAAGTCAACAGATAGCCGAGCCCCAGGGAGGAGCAAAGAAGACTTGAGAAATTACCTCAAGAGGAAGGAACACAATGCTGAAGCTAAGGTAACCTCGCCCGTCAAGCCGAGGACACCGTTCTCGGTAGAACTGGACAAATTTGAAGCACCGAAAAGATTCAGTATGCCGAGGTTTCAAATATACGATGGTAAGTCAGACCCTAACTTCCACGTTGGACTATTTTTGAACTCAATGGCGTTGTACAGTGGGAACGAGCCATTGCTCTGCAAAGTGTTCCCCTCGTCCTTTGGGGAGATTACATCAGATTGGTTCCACAAATTGCCAAAGGGAAGCGTGAAGACCTAGGAAGGCCTGGCCGAGATGTTTGTGGCCAGGTTCGTGACAAATAAACTGCAGCCATTAAGAGTGGACGCACTAATGGCCCTGAAGATCAGCAAGGATGAAGGCCTTAGGGCCTATGCAAAAAGATACTACGAGGTGTTCAATCGAATACCTGAATGCAACCAAGAAGTAGCAGTCGTGTCTTTCAAGAATGGCCTGAAAGACGATTGTTCACTGCGGAAATCTTTGGCAAAGACATTACTAAAGAGCATGGAAGAGCTCATGGCAAGAATCGAGAAGTATGCCAGAGCCGAGGAGGATACATCAGCCCACAAGGAAGTCAAACAGGAAAAAGGGAACGGCTCGCCGAAGCGAGGCCGAAGTAACAACGGATTCAGCAAAACAGAGGTAGAGTTAAGGGCCAAACAGGCAGTGACAACCGTGTTCCGAATTCCAATTCAAAAAGTCCTAGGAAAAATTCGGAACCAGCCCTATTTCAGAACGCCAGCAAGGGAACTGGGAGAATTTATGGGAAGAAACATGGACAGACATTGTGCTTATCACAATGAACACGGACATACAACACAGGGCTGCAGAGCCCTAAAAGCACACTTGGAAGATTTGGTAAGGCAAGGCCACCTGAGAGACCTTGTCGATGAAACCAGAACAAGAAAAGAACAGGCAAGACTGCCTCAGGCCCCAGCAGCCCCACCACCTCCGCAACCTCGGGCAGAAGGACCTCGGATAGTTAATGTGATTCATTCAAAAGTTAACGAGAACGAAGTCAGAGGAGAGACTCAGAGGGTAAGGCATCTGCAGCATGTCTACCAAGTCAGGGAAAAGAGACATCGGCCAGCGGAGTGCCAAAGACCAATGATAGCCTTCACCGAAGCCGATTTAGAGATGGTACAGCACCCACATAATGATGCCTTGGTAGTATCCCTCCAGGTTGGGGAGTGCCAAGTAAAACGCATCCTAATAGATCAAGGCAGCTCTTGTGACATCATGTACGTTAGATGTTACAAGGAGCTAGGCCTTCACCCAGACGACATGGAACAATCGAATGGCCCGATGGTCGGCTTCAATGGAACGCCGACGTGGCCACTGGGCGCTACAAACTTGGAAGTACAGGCCGGCACTAAGAAGATCAGGACAGAATTCATCGTGATTGATACGCCTTCTCCTTACAACATCATATTGGGAAGGCCATGGTTGCATGCAATGGGGGCAGTTCCCTCAACGTTGCATCAACTATTGCGGTTCCCAACAGAACATGGGATTGAAGAAGTCAGAGGAGACCAACTACAGGCCAAAAATTGCTCCATGGCAGCAATGAAAACAACCTGCAGCATACAAGAACCAGGGAAGGTAGAAATTGAAGATGAGGACGTGGAAGTCCTAGATGATGTCGGCAAGGAGCCGGCCGAGAAGAGCGAGGAAACACTGAAGAAAATCCTCGTCCAGGAGAGCGATGAAGAGCGCTTCTTTCTTCTTGGCTCAGGCTTAGCCGAAGAAGAAGAGAAAGAACTGGAAGCTTTTTTAAGAACAAACATAGAGGTGTTCGCCTGGACACCTTATGAAATGCCTGGCATTGACCCCGAGGTCACATGTCACAGACTGAACATCGACAGGTCGGCTAAACCTGTAATACAGCGAGCAAGAAGACCGACGTTGATGCACGTCAAAGCAGTGGAGGAAGAAGTAGATAGACTCCTGGAAGCCAAGGCCATCAGAGAAGTCAATTATCCAACATGGCTATCAAACACTGTGGTGGTAAAAAGAAAAACGGTAAATGGAGGGTCTGCGTAGATTTTACAAGCCTGAATAAAGCCTGTCCCAAAGACAGCTTTCCTCTGCCCAAAATTGATCAATTAGTAGACGCCACATCTGGACATGGAAGGATGAGCTTCCTGGACGCTTACAGGGGGTACCACCAGATAGCCATGTACCCCCCAGACGAGGAGAAGACAGCGTTCATCACCCCAAAAGGCCTGTACTACTACAGGGTGATGCCTTTTGGGCTGAAGAACGCAGGAGCAACCTACCAAAGGCTGGTAACCAAAATGTTCAAGCACCTGATAGGCCAAACAGTAGAAGTCTACATCGATGACATGGTCGTGAAGACCAAGGAGCCTAAGAGTCATCTTGCCGACCTGAAAGAGGTATTTGAAATACTCAAAACATATCGGCTCCGACTCAACGCATCTAAATGCGCGTTTGGAGTTGGATCTGGTAAATTTCTAGGGTACCTGGTAACAAGAAGGGGAATAGAGGCCAGCCCAGATCAGATCAAGGCCATCCTAGATCTACAGAGCCCAACATCGGCAAAACAGGTTCAAATGCTCACTGGCAGGGCCGCAGCCCTAAACAGGTTCATAAGCCGAAGTTCAGACAAGTGTAAACCCTTCTTCAACCTGGTAAAAAAGACCGCAGACTTCCTATGGACTGAAGAATGTGAGGCCGCTTTGGCCGACCTAAAAAAGTATCTGACCACGGCCCCAGTCCTCTCAACACCTGAACCTGGGGAGGAGTTGTTTCTGTACTTAGCCGTGTCAAACACGCAGTAAGTGCAGTGCTAATCCGAGAAGAGCAGGGAGAACAGAAGGCTGTCTATTATGTAAGTAAAACCTTGGCCGACGCAAAACAAGGTATCTACCGCTAGAAAAGTTAATGCTGGCCTTAGTAATGGCCTCAAAAAAGTTGAACCACTACTTCCAGGCACACAAGATTGTAATACTAACAGAGCACCCACTGAAGTCCTTGTTGCAACAAGGAGACTTAACAGGAAGAATTGCAAGGTGGGCAGTGGCCTTGGGCCAGTATGACCTAGAGTTCAGGCCCAAACAGCGATTAAGGGCCAGGTTTGGCCGACTTCGTGGCAGAATTCACACCTGAATCCATCGAACATCGGGCTTCGTTGAGCCAAGATGAACGAGGTCCCAGCAAGCAGGGAGAATCCCAGCCAAAGGCCAAGGAACAAAGGAAGGAAAAGCTCAGACCCTGCAGCATCTACATCGGCGACTCATTCAGACTGTTTGTCGATGGAAGTTCAAACCGACAAGGAGCGGGGGCAGGAGTGCTGCTGATATCCCCAGATGGAGAAATAATAGAACAATCCATCCGTTTGGGGTTCAAGGCCTCAAACAATGAAGCAGAATACGAAGCATTAATTGCAGGACTAAAGCTGGCAGCAGCAGTAGAAGCAGATGAGGTAATAGTTTTTTGTGATTCACAGTTAATTGTTAACCAGTCAACAGGAGAGTTTGCAGCCAGAGACGAGAGGATGTCGGCATATGCAAAAGAGGTCATCAGATTGGCGACTTCTCCAAGTAAGCCGAGATGATAACAGCCACGCCGACGCGTTGGCCAACCTGGCAAGTTCAATACAGACTGGAAAAACAAGAACAATTATGATTGACTATATGTCGGGCCCGAGCATAGAACCACAGAGCGCAAAGCAAGAAGCAATGTGTGTGGACATGAGGCCAAGCTGGATGGACGCAATTGTTGCATTCCTGAAAGAAGGAAAGCTGCCAGAAGACCGCAAGGAGGCACACAAAGTCAGGTTGAAGTCGGCAAGATTCAGCCTGACTGCGGACGGACATCTCTACAGAAGGTCCTTCACGGGACCCCTTTTAAGGTGCGTACACCCTTTACAAGTTGAAGATTTTTTATATGAAATTCATGAAGGAATTTGTGGAAGCCACACTGGGGGCAGATCATTAGCCCATAGGGCCATTACCCAGGGGTATTGGTGGCCCTACATGCAAAAAGATGCAGAAGCATACGTAAAGAAGTGCGAACAATGCCAAAGGTTTGCACCTTTGATTCATCAGCCAGCTGCTGACCTGAATCCAGTATCCAGCCCTTGGCCGTTTGCCCAATGGGGCATGGATCTGGTTGGACAACTTCCCCAAGCAACTGGGCAGAGAAAATACTTGCTGGTAGCAACAGATTACTTCACAAAGTGGATAGAGGCAGAACCTCTTGCCAAAATCCGAGATGTGGACGTCAAGAATTTCATATGGAAAAACATTATCCCCAGATTTGGCATTCCAAGAGCCATCGTTGCCGACAACGGAACACAGTTTGACAGCAAACTTATCAAGAACTTTTGTGCGAAATTCAAGATCAAGAATTACTTTTCCACGCCAAGTTTCCCCCAAAGTAATGGGCAAGCAGAAGCATCCAACAAAGTAATTTTGGATGGAATAAAGAAGAGGCTGCAGGCAGTAAAGGGAAAGTGGGTAGACGAATTACCCAACGTACTTTGGGCATATCGGACTACGCCGAGAAGATCAACAGGAGAATCCCCCTTTGCCATGGCTTATGGCACAGAAGCAGTCATACCACTAGAAGTCGGCATCCCAGGGATCCGAACCCAGGGAGTTGAGAATGGGACCAATGACATACTCTTAGCCCGAGATCTGGATCTTTTGGAAGAACGAAGAGAGAAGGCTGCAATTCAGCTTGCAGTATACCAGCAGCAGCTGGCCAGAGCTTACAACAAAAAGGTCAACCCAAGAGATTTTCAAGTCGGCGACCTAGTCTTGAGAAAAGTCGTCGGCAACAAGAAGGATCTCAGAGAGGGCAAGCTTGGCCCAAACTGGGAAGGACCTTACAGAATTACCTCGGTGCTAGGCAATGGAGCTTATCGGCTTGAAGACAATGAGGGCAAAGCATTGCCAAGACCCTGGAATACTTGTAATTTGAAATTTTTCTATCATTGAGATATTCATTGTATTTTGCCGACGTCATCAATAAAATCTTTACAGAATTCCCCAACTTATGAATGCATAATGTTATCCCTAAGTAATGAGAACCCGAGCGAAACTCAGGTTCACATTGGGGGCAGAGAGAAAACAAAGATACAAAGTTTACCACTTGTTGAAATTTGTAACAATTTACAAGTTGGTCAAACCGATACAAAGTTTACCACTTGTTGAAATTTGTAGCAATTTACAAGTTGGTCAAACCGATACAAAGTTTACCACTTGTTGAAATTTGTAGCAATTTACAAACTGGTCAAACCGATACAAAGTTTACCACTTGTTGAAATTTGTAGCAATTTACAAGTTGGTCAAACTGATACAGAGTTTAACACTTGTTAAAATTTGTAGCAATTTACAAGTGGGAGTTAAGCCGAGATTACTGTTTCTCTTCGCTTGTTGAAATTTGTAGCAATTTACAAGTCGAAGTGAAGTCGATGTTATTACTTACAGACTTATGGCAATCTACTGGTTGGCTAAACCAAAAAAGATGCTTAACACTTGTTGAAATTTGTAGCAATTTACAAGTTGAAGTTAAGCCGACATATGATTATCTGTTGAAATTTGCAACAATTTACAGGTTGAGGTAAAAGCTAAGTATATTATTTAAACCCTTGTTGAAATTTGTAGCAATTTACAAGTAGATCACTGTTTAACACTTGTTATAACTTGAGAAAAGTTTACTGTCTATGTTAGTCCTTGTTGAAATTTGTAGCAATTTACAAGTAGGTTAGAGTAAAATTACTGTTTACACATTTATTGCAACTTGAGAAAAGTTTGCAAAGTTTACATTGAAAAGTATATATGAAAAGATTGCAGGTCAGTATCTTGCCGAAGTAAAATTTGCAGGTACTATACCCGAGGTATGTAACCCCAAGAAGATTGTGCAAAGGAAGAATTATGCAAATCATGCAAAATATTCTACGTATAGAACCATACAGACGCAATGAAGAGAAATTAAAGACTAAAGCATTCAGAGAAAAACAGTTGCAGTTGTATATAATAAAGGCACTATGGCCTAGCAGAAGTAAATTGTTCACAAGTAACAAAGAAAGGCACATCGGCGTTCCGAAGAAGCTTACATTGTTCAGAAAACAAAAGAAAGTAAAAAGAAAAAAGAAAAGAGTACAAAAGACATTCAGGATTCTTCAACATCAGCAGTTGGTTGGGCTAGGACCTCGGAGGACTCTGGAAGAACCACCTCGGCATCTTTTTCTGCCACAATTTCGGCATCAATCTCAGCGAGTGTTTGATCAAGACTCTTCTCAGCTAGAGGAACATCGGATGATGCTTGTTCAGGAATAGCATCCTTAATAACCTCCTCATCCTCCTCATGAGTCAGGTCTAGGACTTGATCATCCTGAGGAGGAGATTTGGTCTCGTTGGCACCCTTGGGCTTCCTTACTAAAGCATCATCGTCATCCTTATCCTCATCCTCGGCTTCAGACTCAGGTTCCTCTTCAGCTTGACTTGGAGGTGGAGGAGAAGGAAATAGAAGAGGAATAGCATCAGCGTTACGGAAAGGGGAGTCAGCAGGAAGATCAAGTTTTTTTATCAGGGACATCCAACCAAGGGAGAATCCCCTGTTGCATGCCTGCCTGACTTGAAGCTTGTAGTCCTCAGTAACGTCGGCCACGCCCTGGGCATAAGCCTTCTCATCAGCCTCTTTGATTTCGGCTTCCTTAGTGGAAAGGGCTTCCTGCAGCTCCTTCTCGGCTTGGGCAGTTTTTGCCTCTGCCTCCTTCTTTTGAGCTTCAGCAACTTTCTTAATGGCCTCAGCAGACTCGGCCTTTTCGTAGGCTATTTGTTGGGCTTTGGTGGCAGCCTCGGCTTGATCTTCCAACTTCTTCATTTTTGCTTGAAGACCCTTGTTAATTTTTTGAAGGGCAGAGTACTCCTTTTTCAAATCAGAGAACTTCTCCCTAGTCTCAAAAGATTGGATAGAGAAGGAGTGGGCGTGCTGAACAGCCTGAAGGAGCATAAAAACAGAAGTTAGTGCAAAATTTACAAGTATAGAAAGATGAAAAAAGACAGGTTACAAGGTGAAGACACTTACTTGAACGCAACGCTGAAGCATTAGAGCATAATTTTCATACTCACTGCACTCGGCGTTCTTTTCTAGATCTCCTGGGAGAAGTAAGGCTGTGCTGAGTGCAACGCCGACGTTGATGTCGTCGGCGCTGTCGCTGGCAAGAACAGGCTTATCCTCCAGGGTAATCTCAGGTGTCCAGGGGACATTTGGTACCTTTGAAGTCGTCGCAGAAGAAGACCTCGGCTTCTTTGGTTTTTAGGATTCTGATGGTTGCGTTTCAGCAGACCTTTTGACCGAGGTAGAAGCGGTCTTCTTGCTCTCGGCCAATTGAGAGATGGGCAGAGCATCTTCAGCCTCAGCCTCAGCCTCAATAGCCTTGGACTTCGGCTGGGCCTTCTTGGTTCTTTTTGGTTTTGGTGGTGGCATGGACTGAGTGGGGACTGCGTCAACGTCGGTTGGGAGGTCGGCTAGGAGATCTTGGGCGACAGGCTTTAGGCGAACCATTTCGGCAGTTTTGACAAGTCTGCGCCGGCGTTTTCTTTCAGGAATTGGTACCAAGTATGGTGCCGAGGTGGAAGGTTGATTGGTTGGGTCAGATGTGGACTCTTGATCTGTTCGGGATGAGGAAGCGACTTGAGTTGTGGCAGTAGGTGGAGAAAGGCTCTTTTTCACCCTCCTTGGAACGTCGGGCAAAGTGGATTTGTACGTTGGGATGAAATTCAGTACCAATGGAGCCTTGCGCTTGTGAATCGGAAGGTCTAGGAGCTTCTTTAGGTCTTTTCCAAGAAAATAGGACTGGCGGAAGTCCTTTGGTGGCTTGCGAATGTCTGCAAAGAAGAACACGACATTAGAGACAGAAAAAATCTTGAGGGTATGGAAAGAACAACTAAGTGATTAACACTGGGCTCTTACCCTTGCCCTCTTTAACCGTTCGAGGAAGAGGGTAGAGATGGACATCTTCGTCTGGGCCAAACTCCCAATTTCCAGAAGCAATAAGATAATCATCTCCAGCCCTTTTGTTAGAGTCTGGGAGGTCGGCTACAATTTTGAATTCAGTAGACCTCGGCTTGAGGTAATACACATAACCTTTTTCTTTCAGGTTAAGGGCGCTGTAGACACCCCATTTTTGACCATCCTCAAGACCTGGACGTCACCGCTTGAACACTCGGTGATTATCCATGTTCGTGTTTGTTTGGAGTTCCCGGAGTTCTCGGCTACGCGCCTTGCCTCAGGATCTCCGAACTTGACCATTCTGTGTCTGGTTTTGCACCAAACACTTGTTTGGAGTTCCCGGAGTTCTCGGCTACGCGCCTTGTGAAGGTGGTCATCAAGGGTAAGAAACTAGCTCTTTTTACCCCATTCTTGCACTCCATTTTTGCCTAGTTTTGAACGGTTTTTGTGCTTAGTCTTTAACACATAAAAGTTCTGTTTTTTAAGCCTCTTTATTGTTTGTTAAGAGTGTTTGGTGGTTTGGGCAAGTTTGACCACCCTTAGGCCTTGAAAAGGCCCTTTTTTGTGCTATTTTGTGAGAGATCCGAGACTTTGGTGCTTGGGCCTCTCCACCACTGAAATCTTGAGGGATTTCAGTGGTGGAGATGGTGCCTTGAAGTCTCCAAAAGGGGAGGGCCACCCCCTCTCCTTGATGTCCTTGGAAAGGGCAAGTTTTGGCCTCCAAAGGAGCACCATGTTTGGTTGTTTGTTGAGCATGTCTTGGTTGCATTTTATGTTTATTATGCCCTAATATGACATTGTTATAAGTTGGTTTTGGTCCCCTATGCATGCTTAGCATAGTTGCCTTGTAATGCCTCTTTGATGCCTTAACGTGCCTAGATTGTGTGCCTTAGTTTCTAGCATGTTTTAGGCTTGCATTTGTGAAGATTTTGTGCTTATATTGCCATGTTTTAGGTCTGTCCTAAGTTGCTTTGGTCAACCTTAGCATGCATTATATAGCCTCTTTGTATTCGGCTTGTTGGCCTTAAGAGCATGAATGTATAGCATGCCTTGTTTGCATCATTTTAGTGGCTTGGAACCACCTAGCATGCTATTTCAGTCTCTTTGGTGTGCTTGTATGCTTGCCTTAGTTGCCTCTTTAGTGTTTCAAAAGCATGTGTTGTATGCTCCATGTTTTGGCCTTAATGCATGCCTTTGGTTTCATGTCATCTAGATGCCATCTAGGTGGTCCTTTAGACTTAGTTTTATGAGTTAAAACTCTGATTTTAGTTGCTTAAGTATTGCCATGTATGGTTGTACTAGGTGTGGTTCAAAGCCTCATTGGCTTGCCTTAATGCTTGGACCATTTGTATGCCTTGTTTGGCTTGCTTTGTTAGTTGGTTTGGCACCATGTTTAGCATGATTTTCAGAGCTTACAATGCATGCTCATTGTCCATATTTGTGCCTCTTAGGTGTGTTTAAGAGTTGCTTAGTTATGCTTAAGTGTTGGTGCCTTAACTTGTGCATGTGTGCATGTGTGTTTGGCCCTCATGATTTAGCATTTTGGCCACTGATTTTAAGCCTATTTGAGTTGCCTAAGTCATGTGTAAGATCATCATTTAATTGGTTTGCATGCTTGTCTTGAATGCTTGCTTGAACCCTTTGCATAAGTATGTTGCATAGTCTATGTCGCATGCCTAGTTGACATGCTTAGGGTTGCATTTGCATTGTGCATGCTAGACCTCTTGAAGTGAAGTTTGATGGAGGTTTGGCACCCTTGTTTGATTCTATGAATTGCATGCATTTGAGATCAAAGTTGCATTCTTGGTTCTTTGGGCCATCATGCATGGAAATGCGTGATTGGTGGTCCGAGAATCGAGGCATATCTTCCTTTGAGTCACTAGTATGATAAGGAGTGTGTTTAGTGCATACATGCTTTGAATTGCATTGCCATGCCAGTATTTGCCCTCTGCTGCTGTGAGTTGCAGGTTTTGCAGACATTTAGTGCCGGCCGGCAGTGTTTAGTGCCGACCGGCAGTAAACAAGCTGCCGATGGATGAATTTTGTGCCGGTGGCCTCCTCCTTCAGCCGGTGGTGCTCTACCCCAGCCGGTGGTACTCCCCAGTGCCCTGAGAGATACTTTTGGGACTTTGGCAATTTTCTGAGGAGGAGAGCAGAGGAAACAGAGGCAATCCGTGCATGGCAGTGCAGTTCCGAGCCAGTCCCGAGCGCGTGTTGCATCCGGTCCTCATCCCGAGGCGGTTTACTGCTTTAATTAGATTAATTAATTTATTTGATTAATTTAGTGAAATTTGTAATATTTTAATTAGCTTGCGTAATTAATTAATTTGTATATTCTTTTGGTCCCTCCGAGTGAGGGCAAATTTGTAATAAGTGTGTGTGAGTGGGTGTATGTCTTCCAATCCCCATTTCTTTCTTCCCTTTTATTTACCTGCTTACGATGGTAGATTAGGGCATACTTATTTTAGCATACCTTATGCAATGCATGCGTGCATCCATGCATTTGTTTACATGCACCGGGCTCGGTACATCATACAAACTGCATCGTATTTCCAATTCCAATTTGAATACGTGATAGTTGTAGCATTTCGCATGCCATTCTAGGGTTAGCCGAGCCTACTCTAAATTGCATCCTTGCCTGCGTTGCATTAGCTACTTAACATGAACTAGGTCATGCATGTTTGCTAACTAGTTTACTGTTTTGGCTCGGAGTACGATGTAAGTATTTTACGCTTTAGCATACCACATGCGTGTGAATGTTGCCATGACAGTATGCTTACCATGCGGCTAAGTGCTTATGTGAGATAAACTGTTTGATTGCCTGTGGGTGGAGGTGGGATTGTCTGAGTTGGGAAAACTTATTGAAATCCGTGTTTTAGTCTACTTGCGAGTAGCAAATTCCAAAACGCTTTCAAAACGAACGGATATGCAATGTTTATTCCCGAATTAGGCAACCTAGTCTATACTTGTTTGCTGTGCGCATAACGTAGTAATTCTAGGCTAATAACCGGAATAAGAGCATGTAATGTTTTCAAAATCGGATATCACGGTTAGTAGAGGCCGGTCTTCGGACCGGGCGAAAGGGGGTGCTCATAGCTGACCTTCCCCGATCGTACCCAAGCTCCCGAGCCAAGACAACTTTGGTAATGACGGACACGTGGCCTTCGGCACCGAGTCAGGGTTTCCTAAATTCCCCCATTAAAAAATATTTAGGTGGCGACTCTGTAATCTGGCAAAGCAGTCCATGTTTGGCACTACTTTTTCAAAAATCTGTTTTTTTCTTAAAACGATTTGCCAGAGTTGGACTCTTTGGTTCAGATTTAGAACCGCAACAAAACAAAAACAAGGGGAGTCCGAACTGTAGAGTGGAGCCCACGGGCGCGTCTACAGTTTCTGGCGACTCTGCTGGGGATTTTAGAGAGCTTGACTCGAACTCGTGATATCCTGTTTTGACTACACTTATGTGTTTCTTTGCATTACATTTGCATTGGTGCGCCTAGGACACCGTGTTGGCCATCTGCTATTCCTGAGCGGTTTGCCGGAGGCTTGTCTTGTCAAGGCATGACCATAAGGCTGACCGGTTGCGGGCTCTGCCAGTATGGGAACACAAACCCTGGTTTCACCGGGGTACCCTTTTTGACCATTCGACCTAGTGCATATTCGGATCCATAGTGACCATTCCAAACTAGGACAGGTTGCTTACCCGATATAGGTTGTTTGAAACCGCTGTGTGCGTAGTGAAACCCTAGCTCCTGACAAAATAGGACAGGGAAACCCTACCCCAACATAGGGGTGTATTGGCTCTCTTCTACCTGTTATATGCTTTTAGAGTGTATCTCTGCAGGGAACGCATATATCAGTTTGCAAGTTTGGGTATCCGGCCTGAGGGCACCAGTATCAGTGTTGTTGAGAATCAGTTGTGTCTGCGGGTATCAGTTCAGCTTTGAATAGTGATTCTAGGGAATAGTGATCAGTAGTAGAGTACAGTTATCCGGCTACATCCGTGCTTGATCTGTCTGGGGCTGAAATACTGTTTGTTTTCCGTTTCAGTTCAGAGATTCAGAGGGTCGATCCAGAACAGTTAGTGTCTTCTCCTTGCTGCGGCAGGACTTAGCATGATGCAAAATTCAGAAGAGATCGTGGTCATGACAACCGCGCTGAGTCAAGAAATCACCCTACAGGATGAAACTACTGTTGACATGCCGCATCTGCCCAGATCGCCGGCCGCGCACCCAGTTTGGGCCCCTCAGCTATATCAGGCTCGCGAGCCCACTACATTTGAACTAATGGGGATGATAGGTGATCTTCAAAGGTCCGTGACGGATCTCGCCTATGGAATGTCAGTTTCACCACCAGCCGCACCATATGTCGGAGGCTTTGTACCCCAAGAACCCCCACTATTGGGGCGAATTGTAATTGAACTCAGCCAACCGGAGATGGCCTCCAGCTATGGCAACGACGCATCAAACCAAGTTCTAAATCAGGCCGAGGCCAGAGATAAAGGCAAGATGAAGACAGATGCCGACCCTATCGAACAACTGCTGTGGGCAGTAGAGGCTTTGAAAGCCAAGGGAATGAACAAGCAACAGATATCTGCAGTTGTGACAAAAGCTGTGGAGGGTGCTTTCCCCACTCCGCCTGAGGGCAATTCCAGTCAATCAGAGAATTGGGAGAGGCCCCGTCATGCCAAGACAGTTCTTCCCCCTCCCAGCCCCGCATCCGGAAAGGATCAGAAACCCAAGGCCGCACCCGCCGATCCGTTCGCTAGTGCATCTAGCAAGAGTGCCCAGGCTCCAAAGTACCTGCCCCGAGGGCGCAGGGTCTTCCATGCTCTTTACATGCCATTATCCAAGGCACTTCAAATCCTTGCCGAGAGGGGACACCTTAAACCCCTGGAGCCTCGGCCCCTCCCCAAGAGTCTCCCTGCCACACATGATCCTGCTCAGTACTGTGCGTACCACCAGCAGACAGGCCACCCTACCGACAATTGTTTTCGCCTCCGGCATGAGGTGCAGGATTTGATTGACAACGAGGTTATCCTCCCTCCTACTTCAGCAAAGTCCGTCACCACCCAGTTGTTGGATTTTGAGGACACAGATACTGCGAGTATGTAATCAGAAGGTGAACCGCCTGTGGGCAATGCTTGGCGCATTTTTGGATGTGGCGTTTGGCATGCATTTTTGGGCGTCTATTAATTTCTGGAAATTCTGACTTGGGTGTCGAGTCAGTCCTCTGTTTTGTCTTGAGCCTGTCTCATTGTTTTGAGACATTCCTTTTGCTTAAGGGTCTGTCTAATTGTAATGAGTCAATCCCTCTTGTATAGAATACCAGGTGATTTCGGGGTTGTTGCCTCAAACACCGTTTTGTCTTATAAATAGTTGTTTTTGCTTTTTGAGTCTGTTTCTGTCGGGGAGCCAGTTTTGCTAACAGATCCGAATGAAACAGCCGTGGCTATCATGCGCCGTATTTGTTGCTATTTGAATTAGCCGTGCCAGAGGACGTGAATGGAACGACAGTACATACCGCCTGCTCTCTTGTGCCTTAAACATCGTTGTAATGACCTAAGCTTTCAAAACCCCTTTTTTTCGAACACTGTGGTGATGAAAACGAAGGGGAAGTAATTCCTCGGGTTTTTGTAAAATTTTGATCATTTTGAGAAAAAGAGAGGCATGCTAAGCTTTTAATGAATGAAATCATGCCTGTCAGCGTGAGTACTGAGAAGGATCCTGGCTTGGTCCAGACTGGTTCCACACTATCTTCAGCGCGAGCGATTTGTCGCTTTCTTAAAAAAAAAAACTTTCAAAAACGAAATATTTCGTGCAGTCTTGCGAAGACCTGTGTGGAATCGCTCTTGAGATTGTGTAGCCCAGGATCGCTCTCAGCCTCAAGACTCGATTCATCTGTTGCAAACCGGAACCCGTTCAAAACATTCAGTGCCATGAAACGCCTGTGTGGCCCATTTTGAAGCAGCCCTCGAGCTAGGGGGACCAAAGCCAGATCAAGGAGATCAGATCCCACCCGGCAAGGCTCGTAAAGCAACCGTGATGAACCTTTCTGCAAATCAACACAACAGTCACTCCCCTGGACACAGAGAGGCTTCAATCTCAAAACCATTTGGCATGGGCTTGCTACACTTTTACCCTTTGAGAGGCTCGCTGGGCCGAAAACCCGGAAGGGCGGTCCAGGCAAAAGTTAGAGCAAAGAAAAGAAAAGACAAAAAAGAAAAAATACAAAAAGAAACAAAAAAAGAAGAGAAAAAGAACAAAAAAAAATAGCAAAGAAAAAAGAAATGAAGAAAAGAAAAGAAAAGAGCAAAAGAGAAAAAAAAGAAGAAAAACATAGCTCGCAAGGTCGAAAACCCGCATTGGGCACCTTGGCAAAAATTAGAGCCTAAACAGTGAAGGTTAAAATACCCGAGTGTACCTTAACCGGAACTACGTAAGGCTTGATTCCCATGTTTGGGATACGTAGGCAACTTCATCTTGAAGTCCAGCCCCCAACGCTTCCATAGCGTCTCAGTCCATGTCATGGTTTTGATCACCCGTGCCTCCTCCGAATCCAATATCTCAATTGCAGCAACTTGGAACTACGTGATCAACTTCCTCTTGACGTCCAACCACCAACACCTTCCAGGTGACTGTGTCCATATATTGATTCAAACCGTCTTCGGCTCCTCCGCGTCTGAGGGTCCGATCGTCATCAACAAGGACTGGCTTACGACATGCCGCGGCATCATCCAAACAAGGGGCAACTTTCCGTTGCCATGCAGTGCCGTAAGTTGCCCTGAGTTACCATCCAAACCAGGGGCAACTTTCCGTTGCCTTACCCCCCTTTAAGCCAGGGGCAATTTCCATTGCCTGCGATCCGAGGTTACATATCTCGAGGGTAAGTTCCGCGCTCGTTGAGCATTGACTGTTTGCGAAAATAGTTTTTGAAAATTTTTACTGAAGTTGACTATTTTCTCGAAAACTATTTCATTTTTCAAAATGGGACCATGTTTGGACCCAGAAGGAGAATTTTCAGTGCTCACAGCCTGATTCGCATGATCTTCAAATCAAGAATCGAATAAGTGTGTTAATCCAACTCTCATTTTGATCAAAACTGTTTTAGAAAACGTAAAAAATGGTCAAAGTGACGGACTAGGGGCACAGTTGAGATAGGCCTTCTGTCTTTCCCCCGTCAACATACCTGCCAGAAAGGCACTCTATCCACTGTGAAAAATAGCCGTGAGCTAACAGTGTTGGGCGTGAACCTGCACTTCCTATTCATCTATCAACCACCCTGGGGAGGGACAAAAATGAGAGAATAAAGAATAGAGAGGAGTAAGCAGAGAGAAAAGTAAGAAGAGGGTTTTGAGAGAAAAACCGAGCCTGAGGGCCGAGCGATGTGAGTATCACGAAATCAGAAAGGGTGGGAAATGATACCCGAAGGAACCGGCTCCCCGAGATTCCAGGTCTCTCCTTTTGTAAACATGTCCGTGTGTCGTGTCTTTCGATTTGTCGATTTCGAGTTTCGGCTTTGAGTCTTCTCCGAGCGTGTCTCGTTGTGTTAGGTCGTGTGCCTTTTCTTTCTCCGTTTGAGTCTGTCTCGCTGTGTTCTGTGGTAGGCTCGATACCCCGGTTGAAAACCCTTCTTTATTTCAAAAAATCGTTTGTGCTCAGGATGCTGTGCCATTCTCTACATTCGTGCGAAGCAAGAGAAAAGAAGAAAAGGAAATTTGGGACATCCGAGTGTGTTTCAACTTCAACCGTTTCAGTTTTCTGATCCGTCTTGTCAGATTGGGTTATTTGTTCAGGGTTTGCTATGTGCAGAATGAGCCGAGAGCTGTGTTATGAGCTGTATGCAGATCAATCCCCAGTAGAGTATGGGCTGTTATTTGTTCAAGCAGTGGTTTGTATGAGTTGTTTACTGTTAGTTGGTTGGTTATCCGATTATCATAGTACAATTGCTCAATTTTCAGACAAACAAATCATTTTCACTTACATTTGAGGTGTAACATGATGCAATGCAGTGCAAAGTATGAAATACGCAGGTATATACAAATGTAACACTTTTTCAGACAAAAAGTTTGTTTCATTTCATAATCTTTTCGAGTACATAAGTTTTGGAAACAAAAATCTGCCTGCGGCAGTACAAAGTACCCTAGCTACAAAAGAAAAAAAAAAAAAAAAAAAAAAAGTACAAAAAGAACAAAAAGCAGCAAAAATCTGAAATAGCATCAATAGTCTCGCGCCTAAGGATCCGTCCTCGCCCTCTTCCTGGGCAGAAGCCCAGGAGCATCACCAGGAGCATCGCCGTCTGAGCCTGAGCCTGAGCTGTCTCCGGTCTCCTCCGACGACGACCCCGCCTCCGCCTCTGTCTCTGCCTCAGACTCATCATCCGGAACCGGAGCCCGTGAGCTGCTCCCGGCGAAAGTATGCCCTCCTCTGGTGCGGGGATAGGCTCTGCCATCCCGGGTAGAAATGGGAGGTCCAGCTGGAGCGCCACCCACCGGAGGAATCTGGAAGGGAGGCTGAAAAAGCATGAAAGGTGAACACATCAGAATAATGTGAATGCCGAGAGCAGTGAATCAGTGCAGAATGCAGTGTATGAGTACAGTGTATGTGAATGCCGTGAGCAGTGAATCAGTGCAGAATACAGTGTACGAGTACAGTGTATGCGAATGCCGAGAGCAGTGAATCAGTGCAGAATGCAGTGTATGAGTACAGTGTGTGAGTGCCGTGAGCAGTTTATCAGGTTTTGCGCAGTGCATCAGATTGTATGAAACAGTCAGAGGAAACATACCGGAATGCTGTAAAGAGCCAAGATGTCGAAGGTCCGCTGCAGCATCCCCATCATGGAGGCATTCAACTCCACGGACTGCCGGGTGTACTCGGAGGACGCCTGCAAAAGTATCAGATGCATCAGTATTCTGTGGAATATCAAATAAACTGAAATGGAATGACAATGCAAGATACGAAATGAAGTGATACATACCGGAGGCAAGTCGGGAATACCGGCCAACTCATGACCAGCCGGGGGAGGAGCAAAGGGGATCTGAAAGGTCTCCCCACCCTGCCCTCTGTATGTCAGCATAGTGGGCAGAGCAGGCCAACCGGCCCCCCGTCCTCTCTGAACCCCCCCTCTGCCGCGAACTCGAGCCCTCCTCGGCGCTCCTCCTCCTACTCCTGCTCCGACCGCCGGCGCCGCAGGTCTCTCTCTCTCAGCTCGGCGACCACCACTCAGCGGCCGCATGATGAAGGTCCGGACGTACTCTGAGTAATCGCCCTCGCCTCTGAAGCCGTCCGCCTCCCAACCGATGGTGTAGTCCGCCATCTGCTCAGCGGTGAAACGCTCGGTGTCCCTCATATGCTCAGGAGGATGCACCGGGACTATCTGCTCAGGTAACCCTAAGGTCTGACGCAAGAAGCGCTCGCCTAGGTACCAAGCCCGACAGACCGGGCCCTCCAGCAAAATCCGGTAACGCGAGGTCTCAACGGCGCCAGCAAACCGATCCCGCATCATCGCTGGCAGAGGAGCCCACGGCTGCCAGGTGATCTGAATTGAAATACAGTTTGTTATCTACTGGTATTGCAAATATACAGTGGAAAAGCGAAGCTTAAATGAACTGCAAGTAAAACATACCTCGGCAGGAGTAATGGTGTCGAAGTAGCGACGAAAGAAGCTGAAAGTCTCTCGCGGCCTCCGGGTGCATCGCCCGTCATAGCGGCGGGAGAACGGGATGACCAGGGGAGTCTCCGTCTCCGGCACTGGCTCCAGCCTGGGGAAGTAGGCATACACCCACAGCTACAAAACAGATGTCAGTATAACCATCAGATAAAGCAGAATACAGAGTGAAGCAGAAATAACAGAGCCGTGTGTTGTGTGTATTTTGCAGAGTGTACAGTGTGAACAGTGTACAGTCAGTATAAAGCAGAGTATGTGTGTGCCGCGTGTACAGTATACAGTCAGTGTGAGCAGTGTACAGTACAGAATACAGAAAGTATGTAGAGCAGAAATGTAAAGCAGAGAAGAAGACATACCTCCCAAGCCCGCCAGTAGCCCCCGAGCAACTGCCCGCTGCCACGGGAGACTGAGCTCATGTAGCCGTAGAGGGTGGCCAGAGCGGCGCCGCCCCAGTCATATCGCAGGAGGTCCCGGACGTCCACTAGTGCGCTGAGAAGGCAGAGGGGCACTGTGTTCGCCCGATCGGCGAAGAGGGTCGTCCCTAACAAAAACATCAAAAAGCCGCGTGCGTACTGCTCTACAGCCGCCTCGGTCATCGGAGCCGTCGCCACCAACGCAGGCTGCACTCTGAACTGCACCTCGAACCAGGAGTAGCGGACAAAGCCTGGACGAGCAAGAGGTGGCGCCTCGCCAAGCAAGTAGATCTGAGCGGCGGTCCACTCGTCCATGTCAGTGTCGAAGGGGATCGGATCACCCCCTACCCCAATGCCGGTGAGCACCGAGAAGTCGTAGGGAGTCATCGTCATGTCCCCTGCCACCGACAAGTGGAATGAATCAGTGGTGTCCCACCACCTCTCTGCCAAGGCGGCAAGGAGAGGTCTGCAGGCAGAGAGCCTGGAAAGTCCCCTGCAAAAGGAACTGAAGCCCGCATCGTCCACGATGCGTCGAACCGCCTCGGGAAGCTCCAAGTACCAATCTCGAGCCGCGACATTCCCATACCCGCGGATGGCATGGGAATCTCCCTGTTTTCAAACAAATAGTTGCAAAGTAATATGAGATGTACAGTTCTGAGGAAACATGTTAAAGTCGATACAAATTTAGCATGTGTGCACATTTTTCAGATCCAAGCGGATATCAGGTTTCAGTGTACTACGATGAACTACAATATGAGATGCGTCAGTTTGTTTTTGAGTAAGTGCAATATAAACATGGTGCATGTGTGCACATTTTTCAGATCCAAGCAGATATCAGGTTTCAGTGTACCAGTAGGTGGACTACGGCCTGTGATGTGTCAGTGCTCCTGTGCGGATCAGTATAAATCTAGCATGTGTGCAAGTTTTCAAAGTTTAAACAGATGCCGGGTACCGGTATGTTCAGTGAATGACTAGTGAGTGATGTGTCAGCGTGTCTGCGTGATTCAGTGCAAGTTTAGCATGCGTGCAGGCTCTTCAGATTCAAATAAGTGCCGGGTGTCGGTGAGTTCGCGGTAAGGTGCAATGTGCGCCGTGTGCTCGGGTGGTTGAGGCTGGTGCAGTGTGTGTGCATATGTCGGTCCTAAGCAGATATCAGTTGTGAAGTTGTCTACAATCAACTACAATATACGGCATGTCAGAATTAAGCAGTTAACGGGTGCAGTTAGCTACGGCAGTCGACAGAAAATTCTACATTGCAGAAAATAAAACAAAGTAGAGATGTTACCTCGGAAGCGCCGAAGGACAGGTGCGAGGTCGGCTCGCGCAGGAGGAGCTCCGGGTCCAGAGCCCTATCGAAGCCGCGGAAGTGGCGGAGCCCATCTGGTGGAAGTACGTGAATAGCCGGGCGATAGGTCGCCGGATCGAATGGGCGCTCGCTCAACGGGAGGAGCTCGACCCCGGGATCCATCTCGTGATTCGGGGGAGTCCCGACAGGTGGAACATCGTCAGCCATGGCAGTGGTGATGAGAAAATAGCCGGAGAAGGAAAACCGAGCCGGAATGTGAAAAGTCAACCGGAAAAGTCAACCCCGAGCGGGCCGAAAATGGCCGGAAAGGCCGGAAGATGGAAAGGCACGGAAATGAAGAGAAAATCAAAGGGAACAAGTCCCGAAAAAGCGGAAATAGCAAAAAGGCACTCCGAAATGAATTTTCGATCGGTGGAAAATGTCCGAAACGCGATAAACTTCGCGAATCGAACGACGAAAATGGTGCGAAAACACAAAGAAATGGCGAAAAAGTGAAAGGAAAACACTTTGGAGAGGGAGGCAAGGGTTTTTCGGCGGTGGAGAAGTGAAAAGAATAGGGTTGGAGGCCCTATTTTAAAACACCCGAGGCAAATTGTCAAAACTGCCCCCGATCAGCAATTTTTGGCCGGTCGGCACTATTTTGTGCCGGTCGGCACAATATTGTGCCGATGGAAATTTTCTTCAGCCGATGACCAGCCGGTGGCCTCTTATCCCGGCCGGTGATGTTCCCACAGCCTTGTTTAGGCTATATGAGCAGTTTTGGGTCTTCATAGCTCAAGAAAATGCAAGAAAGTGCATCCCCGATGCTCAACCAGCCTCCGTTTTGACTTCGGACCGTGTCTTCTATGCGTGGCACTCAGATTCAAGCAAGGATTGTATCCTTTCGTATCCTTTTGTCTTTTACAAGATTCAAAAGTTGCCCCGTGGGCGTTACACGCATCCATCACATTGTCCGGCGCGTCGCATCGCGCCGTCTTGCACGTCTCTTGCGACTTGCACCGTTTTGTACTTTCGTGTGGCATGCGTGTCATACTTGCATTTCATTTTCCATTCAATGAGGTATGTGTGCCTCATTTTGCATTTCATTGCATCTCGAGGTACGTGTGCCTCGTTTTGCATTTCATTTTCCATTCAATGAGGTATGTGTGCCTCATTTTGCATTTCATTGCATCTCGAGGTACGCGTGCCTCGTTTTGCATTTCATTTTCCATTCAATGAGGTATGTGTGCCTCATTTTGCATCTCATTACATCTCGAGGTACGTGTGCCTCGTTTTGCATTCCATTTTCCATTCAATGAGGTATGTGTGCCTCATTTTGCATCTCATTACATCTCGAGGTACGCGTGCCTCGTTTTGCATTTCATTTTCCATTCAATGAGGTATGCGTGCCTCATTTTGCATTCCGTTACATCTCGAGGTATGCGTGCCTCATTTTGCATTTCATTTTGCATTTTGCATCCATGAGGTATGCGTGCCCCATCTTGCATCTCGTTTTGCATTGTATCGCGCTATTTTGCGCACCTCATTGTTTGCCCCTCGGGTCTGGCGAGACCTTAAACACGCACGGTCTAGGAGACCTTAAATCTTTGGGAGGTGCAAAACCTTCACCCGCGTTGTCTAAACGCACCACGCTGTTTTGCGCATCTCATTGCATTTGGCATGCATTCCATCACGCGATCTTGCGCATCGCACTGCCTGGTGCACCGCATCTTGATTCATGCATTGCCCCTACGGTCTGGCGAGACCTTAAACACGCGCGGTCTAGGAGACCTTAAATCCTCGGGAGGTGCAAGACCTTCGGTGCATTGAGGTGCACCCCATCGCATTTGGCATGCATCATAACGCACTGTCTTGTGCACTCGCGTTGTTTAACGCATCGCGCTATTTTGCGCATCACACCGTCCTGTGCACGCATGGTCCGGCGGGACCGAAAACACGCACGGTCTGGCGAGACCTTAAACCCGTCCATTTGCATTGTTATGCATCTCAAAAGCCGCGCGTTAGCGCGCATTTCAAAAAAACATCATGCATCATGTGCATTTCAAATGCATACATTTTGCATCGCGGTCTAGGAGACTTTAAATCCTCTGAAGGTGCAATTCCTTCGGTGTTTGTCGTGCCCGAACGACTTTCGGTGGTCTGGTAAAGCCACCAGCCTGTGTTTGTAGTGAGTTCCTAGAAGATCAACTGGGACGGCGAAAACTAGAGTTCGAACGGCTTATGCCTAGAACACAAAGGTTCGGAATTTCCGAGACTAAAGTCTGGTTTAAATACCCAGGGGGTGTACCCTCGGCTTGAAATCTGTATGGAAGCCCCATAGGTTGAGGCGGCGTGTTTACGCCTCGATTCTGGATACTGAACCAACCTAGTGTATCGCCCTGTTGGTAAGATAGGGAAAGCTGCAATCATAGTCATTGCATCATAATGCATTGTCATGCATCATTGTAGTATAGTGCATATGTCATGCATTTCAAAAAACAAAAAAAAAAAACAAAAAAACACATGCATATGTCATGCATATCATTGTAGTATAGTGTATATGTCATGCATTTTCTGTATCCATATCTATTTCTATTGCATAGTCGTTGCATGCATCCATTGCATCACTTCCATCCATGGCTTGCGCCTTTCCAGGTTGAGCTTGGTCTGGTATGTGCCCCTACTTTTCACGTCGAAGCACAGTTTTTGTGTACGCGCCTATTCCTTGACGAACTTGGTTTGAGGGTTGCGGCACATTTCCTATGTTAGACGCGGTTCGTATGCGTACATGCCTTTCCTAGGCAAGATTCGGTTTGGCCCGCGTGCCATATCCATTGTATCCATATCCATTTCTATTGCATCGTAGTTGCATGCATCCATTGCATCACTTCCATCCATGGCTTGCGCCTTTCCAGGTTGAGCTTGGTCTGGTATGTGCCCCTACTTTTCACGTTGAAGCACGGTTTTTTGTGTACGCGCCTATTCCTTGACGAGCTTGGTTTGAGGGTTGCGGCACATTTCCTGTGTTAGACGCGGTTCGTATGCGTACATGCCTTTCCTAGGCAAGATTCGGTTTGGCCCGCGTGCCATATCCCTTGTATCCATTTCCATTGCATTGTAGTGTAATCATTGCATCCGGCATTAGGATCATTATTCCCTCCTCAGCGGGTCGTTTCCCCACTTATGTCAATCCACCCAATACTTGTCCTTATGTCCGTCTACATCACTCATAGTTCTGCATGTGTATCGCGCCTATTCCACGCTGGTATGTTGGTTTGAGGTCGCGGCACCTTTTCTATGGTAGACGGACTTGTTACTTCCATCAATCTATTTGACATTTGTGTGGTTTCGACCCGCTCACGATTGAATCATGATTCAATTGCTTTGCATGTAGTTTGCATTGTTTCAATTGCATTACATTATCATTTGCATTGTTTATACATAGTTTTGTATATATTGCATATCATTTTGCATTCATCATTGCATTGTCATGCATATTGCTAACAATATTGCACCTGCTAAGTTTGCTTTCTTTGCAGGCACGATATTGTATGTACGGCTCATTTGAGGCCGGTGCAACCGGATGAGCCGCACAGGTATTGTATCCTCCGAGTGAGACGTATCGAGAATTGCATAATTCTCTTACATCCTTTCTGCATTGTAGTGTAGTTTGGCGTATGCTAGCTTATAACTGTCGCATGCGTGCTTCATTACAGCTTTCTTTGCATGATCATAAGTTATGCTCGGCCTTTTGCATCGTCAGTTGCATCTTGCCCCCGCCTACGGGCGCATACCTTATCTGCGGCTTGTATGCCTGTGCCTGAACTACGCTGGTTTGATTCCTAAGGGATACATAGGCAGCTTGCGAGTTCAACCATTTGCGCTTTGTATGTTTGTCCAAGTCTTCGGCCTTGTCAAAAATGGGTCGTCTCTGGGCTTTGACATTCACTCCCGTCATTGTTATGACTTTCGAGTTCTGTCAAAGAGGGCCAACTGTAGACACCCCATTTTTGACCGTCCTCAAGACCTGGACGTCACCGCTTGAACACTCGGTGATTATCCATGTTCGTGTTTGTTTGGAGTTCCCGAAGTTCTCGGCTACGCGCCTTGCCTCAGGATCTCCGAACTTGACCGTTCTGTGTCTGGTTTTGCACCAAACACTTGTGTTTTGCCTTGGAGGGGCAGGGAATGCCTTGTGAGGCATCCCCACACACCACCGGCAGTGGCTAGAGGCCACCGGCTGGTTGGTGTAGTGCCGGTCGGCACTCTTTTGTGCCGGTCGGCAGTCAATTTTGGCAAATGACCATTTTGCCCTGCCGACTACTGTACAGCTGCTTTAGCAGATATTTTTAGACAGCTGTATCACCTTTTGCTCCCCTCCATACACGTGTATGGAGGGATGAGCCTTTAGGCTTGCTTAACTTGTAAGTTTTGTGCCTATACAAGAGAAGCCTCTTCTCTTGACTCAAGGGTTGGAAGTTCTTGAGAGACTTAGCCTTTTTTAGAGAGAACCAAGCTCTGGTTTCTAGGGTTAGAATAGATACACATCCTATCTCTCTCTTTCTCTTTTGTATTCTAGGTGTTTTGGTTCACATTATTGCACTAAAACACCTAGTCTTCCACCTTTCCTTGGTGTCCTCCAAAATCAGAGCTTATTCTTGAAGTTTTTGGCTGGTTTGAAGCTCAAGGAAGCAACAATATCAACCTTTGTGAAGGTGGTCATCAAGGGTAAGAAACTAGCTCTTTTTACCCCATTCTTGCACTCCATTTTTGCCTAGTTTTGAACGGTTTTTGTGCTTAGTCTTTAACACATAAAAGTTCTGTTTTTTAAGCCTCTTTATTGTTTGTTAAGAGTGTTTGGTGGTTTGGGCAAGTTTGACCACCCTTAGGCCTTGAAAAGGCCCTTTTTTGTGCTATTTTGTGAGAGATCCGAGACTTTGGTGCTTGGGCCTCTCCACCACTGAAATCTTGAGGGATTTCAGTGGTGGAGATGGTGCCTTGAAGTCTCCAAAAGGGGAGGGCCACCCCCTCTCCTTGATGTCCTTGGAAAGGGCAAGTTTTGGCCTCCAAAGGAGCACCATGTTTGGTTGTTTGTTGAGCATGTCTTGGCTGCATTTTATGTTTATTATGCCCTAATATGACATTGTTATAAGTTGGTTTTGGTCCCCTATGCATGCTTAGCATAGTTGCCTTGTAATGCCTCTTTGATGCCTTAACGTGCCTAGATTGTGTGCCTTAGTTTCTAGCATGTTTTAGGCTTGCATTTGTGAAGATTTTGTGCTTATATTGCCATGTTTTAGGTCTGTCCTAAGTTGCTTTGGTCAACCTTAGCATGCATTATATAGCCTCTTTGTATTCGGCTTGTTGGCCTTAAGAGCATGAATGTATAGCATGCCTTGTTTGCATCATTTTAGTGGCTTGGAACCACCTAGCATGCTATTTCAGTCTCTTTGGTGTGCTTGTATGCTTGCCTTAGTTGCCTCTTTAGTGTTTCAAAAGCATGTGTTGTATGCTCCATGTTTTGGCCTTAATGCATGCCTTTGGTTTCATGTCATCTAGATGCCATCTAGGTGGTCCTTTAGACTTAGTTTTATGAGTTAAAACTCTGATTTTAGTTGCTTAAGTATTGCCATGTATGGTTGTACTAGGTGTGGTTCAAAGCCTCATTGGCTTGCCTTAATGCTTGGACCATTTGTATGCCTTGTTTGGCTTGCTTTGTTAGTTGGTTTGGCACCATGTTTAGCATGATTTTCAGAGCTTACAATGCATGCTCATTGTCCATATTTGTGCCTCTTAGGTGTGTTTAAGAGTTGCTTAGTTATGCTTAAGTGTTGGTGCCTTAACTTGTGCATGTGTGCATGTGTGTTTGGCCCTCATGATTTAGCATTTTGGCCACTGATTTTAAGCCTATTTGAGTTGCCTAAGTCATGTGTAAGATCATCATTTAATTGGTTTGCATGCTTGTCTTGAATGCTTGCTTGAACCCTTTGCATAAGTATGTTGCATAGTCTATGTCGCATGCCTAGTTGACATGCTTAGGGTTGCATTTGCATTGTGCATGCTAGACCTCTTGAAGTGAAGTTTGATGGAGGTTTGGCACCCTTGTTTGATTCTATGAATTGCATGCATTTGAGATCAAAGTTGCATTCTTGGTTCTTTGGGCCATCATGCATGGAAATGCGTGATTGGTGGTCCGAGAATCGAGGCATATCTTCCTTTGAGTCACCAGTATGATAAGGAGTGTGTTTAGTGCATACATGCTTTGAATTGCATTGCCATGCCAGTATTTGCCCTCTGCTGCTGTGAGTTGCAGGTTTTGCAGACATTTAGTGCCGGCCGGCAGTGTTTAGTGCCGACCGGCAGTAAACAAGCTGCCGATGGATGAATTTTGTGCCGGTGGCCTCCTCCTTCAGCCGGTGGTGCTCTACCCCAGCCGGTGGTACTCCCCAGTGCCCTGAGAGATACTTCTGGGACTTTGGCAATTTTCTGAGGAGGAGAGCAGAGGAAACAGAGGCAATCCGTGCATGGCAGTGCGGTTCCGAGCCAGTCCCGAGCGCGTGTTGCATCCGGTCCTCATCCCGAGGCGGTTTACTGCTTTAATTAGATTAATTAATTTATTTGATTAATTTAGTGAAATTTGTAATATTTTAATTAGCTTGCGTAATTAATTAATTTGTATATTCTTTTGGTCCCTCCGAGTGAAGGCAAATTTGTAATAAGTGTGTATGAGTGGGTGTATGTCTTCCAATCCCCATTTCTTTCTTCCCTTTTATTTACCTGCTTACGATGGTAGATTAGGGCATACTTATTTTAGCATACCTTATGCAATGCATGCGTGCATCCATGCATTTGTTTACATGCACCGGGCTCGGTACATCATACAAACTGCATCGTATTTCCAATTCCAATTTGAATACGTGATAGTTGTAGCATTTCGCATGCCATTCTAGGGTTAGCCGAGCCTACTCTAAATTGCATCCTTGCCTGCGTTGCATTAGCTACTTAACATGAACTAGGTCATGCATGTTTGCTAACTAGTTTACTGTTTTGGCTCGGAGTACGATGTAAGTATTTTACGCTTTAGCATACCACATGCGTGTGAATGTTGCCATGACAGTATGCTTACCATGCGGCTAAGTGCTTATGTGAGATAAACTGTTTGATTGCCTGTGGGTGGAGGTGGGATTGTCTGAGTTGGGAAAACTTATTGAAATCCGTGCTTTAGTCTACTTGCGAGTAGCAAATTCCAAAACGCTTTCAAAACGAACGGATATGCAATGTTTATTCCCGAATTAGGCAACCTAGTCTATACTTGTTTGCTGTGCGCATAACGTAGTAATTCTAGGCTAATAACCGGAATAAAAGCATGTAATGTTTTCAAAATCGGATATCACGGTTAGTAGAGGCCGGTCTTCGGACCGGGCGAAAGGGGGTGCTCATAGCTGACCTTCCCCGATCATACCCAAGCTCCCGAGCCAAGACAACTTTGGTAATGACGGACACGTGGCCTTCGACACCGAGTCAGGGTTTCCTAAATTCCCCCATTAAAAAATATTTAGGTGGCGACTCTGTAATCTAGCAAAGCAGTCCATGTTTGGCATTACTTTTTCAAAAATCTGTTTTTTTCTTAAAACGATTTGCCAGAGTTGGACTCTTTGGTTCAGATTTAGAACCGCAACAAAACAAAAACAAGGGGAGTCCGAACTGTAGAGTGGAGCCCACGGGCGCGTCTACAGGCGCACATAGTATAACAGTATTGGATATCGGCGAGGGTGATCCTAACATTCTCCTGCCGGGCTAAAGCTATGATACCATTAAGCACTCTATAGGAGTTAATGGTGAGTTGCATAGGGTTCAGGGTGTAGTAGTGAAGAACTTCACGAAAGAGGGGATTGAGTGGGAGCCGAAGTCCACATTCAACAAAAGCTACAATAGGGAAAGGCATCGTATTATCTGTAGGCATGATGGAATCATCATCCCCAGCTAGCCTAAGGTGAACATCATCAGGAATAGAGAACTCTTGCCTAAAGAATTCGAGTTTGGTTGGGGTGTTTACCCTATGTCTCCACATACCCATGATTTTGGTGTAAAGGTACTTGACTACAGAAACAGAGTGCTCCTAAAGGGTTACTAGGACCTTGGCTTAAACCTAGGTATATACTGGTAAGGATTGTTTCAGTTTTTCCTAAAAATTGAAGGTTCTATAAACAAATCCCAACCCTAAATCTATGAAAGCAAAGATTGGAGGCTCGAATCTGGGAAAAACACAAAAAACAAGAAACAAGAACAAGTTTTCAGAATCAAGAATGAGGGTGGGCTGTCAAGAGCCTAAAGAATACAAAGAGTTGAAGGCCAAGAACAGTGGTGAAACAGTGCAAGTGTTCAGGTGAATTAAGATGCAAAATCATGAAATAAGATGCATTCAGGTGAATGATTCACAAATTAAATGCTTGAACAGAACAGTAAAAACAGGAAATTCCAGAAACGATCAAGGACTGGGAAAAGAAGGGCCAGTTGCTTATCAGACAAGGTGAGGCCGGAACGAAATTCGCCGAGGACAGACGACGGTTGAAACAGTAGCGAGAGCTTCGCAGGAATGGAAGAATGAAGACAGTTGCAAAGCTTCGAGCTTGAACAATGGCGGATTCAAAGGAACGAGTTTAAAGAGAGAGAAAGCAAGAGAAAATTGATATGCAAAAGTAAAGGAAAAAAGGAAAGATGGAAAAGTTTTGTTAAAATGTGAAACGGCAGCAAAATAAGACATTTAGTGCGCCTGGAAAATCGCATGCGTCAGGCGGCGCAGACAGCTGAAAGACGGCTTACAAGCGCGTCACAGACACGGGCCAATAGAGATATAACACGTAAGTGAAACGGTTGAAAAGTGATGCATGACAGCTCATGCGCGAGGGAGAGTTCATTTGAATTCTTGTTCTTGAAAGAAGACATGTCGGCCTGAAATTAAAAGGCCTCGGCTGAGAAGTTCTTAAGCCGACGTATGAGAAAGAGGGTCAATATAGGTTCCATCGCCTCAGAATGCCGAGGTAATAGAACCTAGGGGGCAGTTGTGGGGATATATTTGCTGAGTACCAACACGTGGCAAGGTGACGCCGACGTGTTGGCCGAGGTGCCACGTGTCGTGGTAACTACGCCGAGGTGATCTCGGAGTTGCCGGGGTTATCTCCGAAGATATCGGAATCCGAGATAAGCGAATAAAGGACAAGAGTCTTAGATTGAGAGAAGACTTCAGTTCGGGTAAAGATGAAACTCTTAGAGGGTTTATCCTAATCCCACTGGAAGTTCCAGATTAGCAGTAATCCTGAGTCCATTTGGAGTTAGGCTCCTATTGGGACTAGGATTGTATTGGCTATAAAAGAGAGGCACCCCCATGGGTCTAAGGTATGTTTTTATATACTCAAGCTTGTGAGTTGAATACTTGATTATCTTTGAGAGATATACTGACTTGATCGTCGGAGTGCCCCCGGGTGGAAGAACCACCGCCGGAGCCTTTTCTTTCTGTGCAGGACAGCAGGGTGCCATCTATTCTGCCTGTGTTCTACAGCTGAATCACTAAGGAGGGCAGTGTGATCAGAAAATCACTCACACAAATAGTATGAATTCAATAAATTGAAATAAAGAAGAAAATGTTGGAGGGAATACAACAAAGAGTAGAAAGAAAAAGGAACATTGGCATAATAAAATAGAGAACTAATATTTGAAGCTTGTAGTAGCTAATCACCTTATTTAGTTTTAGAAAATTGAATCAATTTTTCAGAAAATTAAGTTTTTTATTTTTCATATTTTTTTATTTTTAGTCAAAAATTTTAATATTTGAAGATATATTTTTTTTTTTAGACGTACATAACCTAGATACACTTAAAAAATATAATATTTATAATTTTTTTTTTTAAAAATTCATCAAATAAAAAATACAAATATATATATATACACAAAAATACAAAAATTCAAGGAAAATTTATCTATAAATCCCATCTTGAGCAATGATGATCTGATTAGTCCCAAAAGTTTTCTTATAGATCAATTAGTCCCATTGATTTTGAAGAGGTAGATTTAATATATTATTTGAAAATTGAATTTACAGTTATACCCTTATTTCTATTATGTTTCCTTATTATTATTATTATTATTATTATTATTATTATTATTATTATTATATATATATATATTTTTTTTTTTTTTACTAGAAAGGTAAGATACACAACATATGGGAATCAAATTTATGATCAATTTTTATATGAAAAACTTTTTTATTTGGAATGACTTGAAATATAAAATTTTTCAAACATTTCAAAAAGAGAATAAAAATGACTTGAAATATAAGATTCTTCAAACATTCTAAAAAGATGTGAGATTTTTCAAATATTTCAAAAGGAGTACAAAAACTCTTTAGTAAGTTTTGAGCAAATCTATAATTTTAATTTGTAACAGTTCAATGTAACACTCTAAAAAAACTCCTTAGGGTAATATGTCAATGTAACATATAAAAAAATTTCTTAGTATACTTTTTCCAAATGTGATACTCCAATGTAACACTCCAATGTAACACTTCAAAAAAAAATGTGGAATTCTTCAAACCATTGCAAAAGGGTGTGCAATTCTTCAAACTATTCCAAAAGGAATACAAAAATTTCTTAGTAAATTTTGGATAAATGTATAATTTCAAACTGCAAGTGTTACGTTTGGAAAATTTACACTAAGTAATTTTTTTAGTGTTTTTATGTGTGTTATATTGGAGTGTTACGTTTGAGATTATATTGATTGGAGTGTTATGTTTGAAAAAAGTACACTAAATATTTTTTTTTTTTTTTTTTTTTTGTGTTACATTAGAGTGTTATATTTGGGAAATATTTAAAGTGTTTTATTGTTACGTTTGAGAAAAATATATTACGAAATTTTTTAGCATGTTACATTGGAGTGGTATGTTATTCGAGTGTTACATTCTTGTTTGTAATGTGGGATTTATTCCAGAATGAGAGAAAATCCAAAACCTCTATAGTGCGGTTGTCTAAATGTGTAATTTCACATTTGGATAAATTCACTTTTATTCTTCAAAAATTAAATCCAAACGTGTAAGTGACTATTTTCTTATATAATTTTCACTTTAAACATTTGGGTTCATAAAAATAATAAAAAAAATGGACTAAACAGTTTACAATATCACATTTTGGGATTTATTGATACTTCACCCAAAATTCAATATATTTTTGTATTCTTGTGTATTTATTGAATTTTGTTTATTTTAGTTCGGCTAATTTGACTTTTTGGTTAAATTAGTCACAAATAAACAAAATAAGTTAAAAAGTCAATAAGACAAAATGTCACATTTAAATCATAATAATTTCACTTTTTCTCTTACAAAGTAAAAAAAGTCAACTCAAATGAAATTTTTAACCCGAATTAAAATAGTCAAAAAATCAAAAATCCAACCTAACTTCCCAAATGAACAATCTTTGAATTCTAGCCCTGCCCCTTGTCCAAGTTATCGTCACACCCGACTCGAAGGAAAATTCATCCATTCCAGGATTGTAAGGACTAACCGGTCTTAATGTTAATAAGTAATTATTATATGATCAATTAGTCTTAATAAGTAATCATGTGTGTCAATTTCCGACCACACTGCCAAACTAGTACTCAGCTGTAGAACACCAGCAGAATAGATTAAGCCCGAACGACCTGCAACAGAAAGAAGAGATTCCGGCGGTGGTTCGTCCACCCGGGGCCACTCCGACGATCAAGTCAGTAAAATATCTCTCAAAGATAATCAATAGTGCTTAACTCACTAGACAGAATATCAAAAGCATGCCTTAGACCCATGGGGGTGCCTCCTTTTTATAACCAACATAATCCTAGTCCCAATAGAAGCCTAGCTCTAATGGACTTAAGATTACTGCTAATCCTGGACTCCCAGTAGGATTAGGATAAACTCAATAAGAGTTTTCTCTTCACCCAAACTGAAGTCTTCTCTCATTCCAGGACTCTTGTTCCTTATCCGCTTATCTTGGATTCCGGTTTCTTCGCAGATAACCTTGGCCTAGCCGAGATCATCTCGCGCGTCATGACCAGGACACGTGGCACCTCGGCTGGCACTTCGGTGACACCTCAGCCACGTGTTTATCATTCAAAAATTATGTCCCCACAACTGCCCCTAGATTCTATTACCTCGGCAACCTGAAGTGATGGAACCTATATCATTCATTCCTTTAATCATGACCCCGGTTTAACTTCAGCTTGTAAACTTTTCTCAAGTTTCAACAAGCGTTAAACATCATCTCGGTTTAACTTCAACTTGTAAACTTTTCTCAAGTTTCAACAAGCGTTAAACATCATCTCGGTTTAACTTCAACTTGTAAACTTTTCTCAAGTTTCAACAAGCGTTAAACATCATCTCAGTTTACTCTTCTCTTCTCAGACTTGATCATCTTAGGCCGAGATCTTGTCTTCTAGGATCTGGGATCCGAGATCTGGAATCCGAAATCGGCTTACTTAGGCTGAGCTCTTGTCTTCTCGTGTCCAGTGCTATCTCGGCTTTGCTTCGACGAACCATTTCTCTTCTCTTGTTTGGACGCTTCTGTCCCCGGCGTGTCTTCCTCAGCTCTGGCATACTTTTCTATCCTGGCCATCAGCTCCTCCATGCTTTTCAGCAATGTCTTTGCCAGTGATTTTCGAAGCAGGCAGTCATCCTTCAAGCCGCTTTTAAACGACATGACCGCCACCTCTTGGTTGCATCCTGGTATTCGATTGAATACCTCATAATACCTTTTGGCATAGGCCCTAAGGCTTTCATCCTCGCCAATCTTCAGGGCCATTAGGGCGTCTACCCTTAATGGCTGTAGCTTGTTTGTCACGAACCTGGCCACAAACATCTCGGCCAGGCCTTCCCAGGTTTTCACAGTTCCTTTCGGCAACTTGTGAAACTAGTCCGATGCAGTTTCTCCGAATGATGAGGGGAACACTTTGCAGAGCAACGGCTTGTTTCCAGAGTATAACGCCATCGCGTTCAGGTATAATCCGACGTAAAAGTTGGGGTCCGACTTCCCATAATATATCTGGAACCTCGGCATACTGAATCTCTTCGGGACGTCAACTTTGTCTAATTCTTCCGAGAACGGTGTCCTCGGCTTGACAGGTGAGGTCACCTCGGCATCTTGTCGCTTTCTCTGGAGGTAATCCCTCAGATCCTCCTTGGTTCGTCCAGGAGCTCGCCTATCTCCGGATTTCAGCCTCTTTGGTGCCCTACTTCCTATGTCATTGTGAGTCATTTTGGTCCTCCCTCCATTGGTCGCGTCGAAACAGAGGTCCTTCCCCTGAACATGCCGATGTTCTTTGGAGTCAGCTTCCTTGGTGCGATGTGTCCTCTGTGAATCTTCCCTTCTTGATTCTCCTCGTCCGATCTCCCTTGAAGGCCGGTGAGAATGTTCCTTGGTCCTATCGTGCTGAGGAGTCGTAGGAGTTGTCTTCTGCCCTCCTGCCTGGGCATCTTTCTTAGCTGCTGGAATCGGCGTATCTTGTGACAGGAACGGTGGCTGCATGATGTTGTTCTGCGTCAAGAAACTAACGACCGTTTGCAGGTCCGCCAATTTGTCCACCATTCCCTTTATCTCGTCGTCCCTCCGCAAGCATCTATCCTTCCATACCTGGAGGTCTCCCTCGTTGTAATACTCGCCTCGGTCGGCCTTCTTTGGGGCGTCTCCCTCTCAGTCGACATTCTTTCCTCCGTGATTCTTATCACGAGTCTCTTCATTACAGTTGTCTTCTTCGATGTCAAGGTCAATATGCTTCCCACTTTCAGTAGGGGTGTCGTCTCCAACCTTCTCTTTCTGTCCGTCGTTGGTCATCTATTCTCCTTTCGTTCCCACAAACGGCACCAAATTGTGTATGTCAATTTCCTACCACACTGCCAAACTAATACTCAGCTATAGAACACCAGCAGAATAGATTAAGCCCGAACGACCTGCAACAGAAAGAAGAGATTCCGGCGGTGGTTTTGTCCACCCGGGGCCACTCCGACGATCAAGTCAGTAAAATATCTCTCAAAGATAATCAATAGTGCTTAACTCACTAGACAGAATATCAAAAGCATACCTTAGACCTATGGGGGTGCCTCCTTTTTATAGCCAACATAATCCTAGTCCCAATAGAAGCCTAGCTCTAATGGACTTAGGATTACTGCTAATCCTGGACTCCCAGTAGGATTAGGATAAACTCTCTAAGAGTTTTCTCTTCACTCAAACTGAAGTCTTCTTCCATTCCAGGACTCTTGTCCCTTATCCGCTTATCTTGGATTCCGGTTTCTTCGCAGATAACCTCGGCCTAGCCGAGATCATCTCGGCGTCATGACCAGGACACGTGGCACCTCGGCTGGCACTTCGGTGACACTTTAACCACGCGTTTATCATTCAAAAATTATATCCCCACAGTATTTATTATAAGACCAATTAATCATTATTGGATACCGCTGTACTCTGGTTGACAGTCACCCTCTCTTGTGATTTAATGGATTAAAGGATCGCGTGGCAAACAAGTAACTGGATCATGCTCAATTCTTGTATTTGATCAAATGAAAGTGAAAGATGCTTACCAAGTTACAACCATGAAAAAGACAGCCTTGAAACCACAAAACTTAAAGCTTAAATATGAGTCAAAGAATTTTTTTCCACCTCAGGAAACAAACAACTGGCTCCAACGATTGCTAAAAAAAACAAATCATAAGTTTATTTGGAAAAGTGTATCTATAAAAAATAATTATTTTTATGTGTGATCGTAGTGACTTTAAATATACACTATTCGTTTTATTTTTGGATTAAAATTCGAGATGTAATTTAATGGATATGGGACGATGCTGCGCAGCCGGCGCAGCAACATCTGCTGTGCGGCAATTTGAGCCCATTTCAGTACCTATTTTGATGATCCAAACCGTTCATATTTTAAAAACCGTCAAGTAGAACATGTCTGCAAAAAATCAAGTTAATCGGATATCGTTTACTCATTCATCCACTCACATTTGTATCTACAAAAATAAATACAAATGTATTTTAACTTGATTAAAATGAATACAAATGTGAATGGATGAATAGGTAAACGATATCCGATTAACTTGATTTTTTTTAGGCATGTTCTACTTGACGTATTCTAAAATATGAACAGTTCAGATTATCAAAATGAACCCTGAAATGAGCCCAAATCACCGCACAGCAGACGCTGCTGCGCGGGCTGCGCAGCAGCGTCCACTTCCTCATTTCATCCAACCATTGGCTGCGCAGCAGCGTCCACTTCCTCATTTCATCCAACCATTGTTACAGAATATTCAATGCAAAGCAGCTAAGACTCAATGAAGCCGCCTTTTTTTCAACTTGTCGGTGGTGGGTAACAAAATTGACATTATAGGAAATAAAAATAAAAATAGGAAATGAAAGAGGCTACGCTGGAGCTGAGCAGTTCAAAAGAAAACAAGGTAGGAAAATCACCTCCCGTGACGTTTGCATTGGCCCACTCTATCGACTTGAGCCTAATGGGCTTGAACCGCCTGTTGGTATTCGACCCCTACTGCTGGATGATTCTATTTACACTTAAAAAATAATTGAGTACATTAAAATTTTAATATCTATTATATTCTAATATAAATTTATTAATAAAAATAATATATATTAAAATTTAAAATAAAATATTTTTTTCTCGTGATACACTCAAACCACTTATATATATTTTTTATATTTAACATTTTTCATCTTTTTTCTCAAATTTCAATTATTTTCTATTTATCTTCTTTCTTGCTCTAAAACTCCAATCCACGCCATCAATGGTTTAGAATGCTTCTACGAGATCCTTTAGAATGATTTCTAACCCAACAAGTCATGGCCACGATTTCAAAATCCCTTTTGATGTGTCGTCCATCACTGTCTTCTTTTATAACTCTCTTGTTTCTTGCATTTACCAATAATGTATAAACGTATGATTTTGATTACACTTATATGATTTTGATTACAGATAAATAATTTTTTTTTAATAATAGATAAATACAATTTTTTTTTTTTTTTTAATTATGTGGATCAAGAACAAGTTTTATAAAGATAACACATGGCATGAAATTTCTTAAACTTTCAAACCTACAAATAAACAACTATCAGAAGATTTGAAATGTTCTCACTCTAGGGGATCAAGCATATCAAGAACCAAATGAACCCAAGGGCCAAAAACAGATTTTCAATTGAACAACAAAACAAGTTTCTATTGAACAACAAAATTATCAAAATTATAAACATATGATTAAAAATTTAGTTGTGTTTTTTGAAAATCTCAATTAGTTCCTCAATACTGTTGTATATTTTTTGAAATGATTTTTCGAAGTGGTGTAATTGGGGATATTTGATTTGTTTCTTATTTGGGTATATCTTAAAGAGTAATTTGAAGAGAAAAAAAAAAAACATAGAGTATATTGAGAGTAAATTATAACCCTAAATAATTTAATATGGTGTATTAAGAAATTAGACGTATTTAATACTTTTTTAGGTGCAAATATAATCCCTCCCTACAGCATGGTAGCTTCACTCACCAATCAATATTCGACACTACAACATTATCTCAATCCAGCCCATATAGGTCACCCTCTTTGTGGATCGAGCCGCAAAGCTACACTCATACTAGGCTATTTTAGTAAATTTTTTTTTTTTAGACTGAAATATAAGGTAAAAAAACTTAGTATATTTGGAATAATTTTTAACTTTTTATGAAAAAAACGTGTAAAAAATTCAATTTTATGGATTCACTTTTTAAAAAATTGAGTTTTTTATTTTTCGTATTTTTTTCCTTTTCACTGAACTTTTTTAATATTTTAAGTAATTTTTAAAATTTTTAAATATGCCTAACATAAATACACTTGAAAAATATAATATTTGTGAAAAAAATCTTTAAAAGATTCACTAAATACCAAAAATAGAAAAAAAAAATTATGAAAATTTAGCACATTTTTGTATTATTGTGTATTTATTAATTTTTTAAAATATTTTTTTACAAATACTTACTTTTTAGGTACATCTAGATAAGGTACATCTAAAAAGTTTTTAAAAAAAAAATTTAAAAATATTTACTAAAAACAAAAATATATATATATGAAAAATAAAAAAACTTAATTTTTAGAAAATTGAAACCAAACAAGGTTGATTTTTTTTTTTTTTTTGGTATAATTTTTTGATTTTTTTAGTGATTTTTTGACTTTTAAACTAAAATGTTAACTCCCCAAATGAGTTATAAATTATACAAACACCTTATGTAGAAGTCAAGTCACTCAAGTCACTCTTAAAAACCAACTTGGAATGAGAGGGTGTCCAAGAAGTTTATGCACATGGTCAAGCCTTACGTTAATTAACCGATGTGGGATCTGAACAAAATCTTCCTTGTACGGAGCTCCTCAATGATGGCGGTACATTCGGATTCCTTCATCACTAGAACTTGTCGGTTGTCCAAGTACAAACGAAAGAGTTGCCCCATCAGATGTACTAGTTGACATGGTTGAAGATCCCAAAATTTCTAAAGTCCAAATCGCCAAACCGATCACATCCATCCACTAACCCATACGGCCCACTCAATCCGCATTCGCCAAACTAGTGGACGGATGCAGATTGACTTTTTTCAATCCGTCTAATTTTAGACGGATGGCGGATGGGATGTCACCCGACCCAATCCGATCCGCAATCACCCCTAGTCTCAACGGTACATGAAGCCCAACTACTAAATCCGATCTTGGAGCAAGTTGGGATTTTTTGTGTTGGAGACCCTAAAAAAATTCGAGCAACAAGACTTCAGTTGCTAGCACTAGTTCTTGAGCACATTGGGAATTTCCATATAGGAAGCCTAAAGAGAATTCTAGCACCAAGACTTCAACCCCATGAACTTGATCTTCGCAAGCACAAGAGAGAGCCATGCATTGAAACCAACATTGGCAACCCCAATCTTTTTGGACCTCCTTGGCGTAAAACTATGTAATCTAGTAATTTGTTCTTGTTCTTATACTTATGTGTCTGTTGGATGTGTTTTGATATCTTTGGAGCGATTTGGTGCTGAGGCTTGCGGTGTGAGGTTGCTAGTAGAGTGTTCTTGATCTTCGTTTGGATATGCTGATAATTGTCACGACCCAAACCCGCCCCTATGGGTTTAGTATCGCAACCAGCTAGTAATCCGTGATTACCAAAGGCCTGCTTAACAGTAATGATAGTAATACAGAGTAAAGGGGCTGGCAGAAGCCAAAACAGTAAATAAAAGATATCCAATGAGCTGTGACAGTCTGAATGCAAAAAGACTTTTTATAAACATGCCACATTGATAACCAAAACATATGTACATGCGACATATACACAAACAACCATGTCAGGGACCAAATCCCTAACTAAAACTGTACAGTCAAGTCTTAAACATTTATTACAAAACAGAGACAAAGGGTGAAACTGAGACACCCCAAAATAGCCCTAGCTTGAATGCACTTGGAACCTCGAGGTGAGGCACAATGGTTGGCTTTGACAAAACAAGAGCTAACCCGACGCTCTTAGCTCCGGTCCGGTGCCTGGACACCTACATATATATATATATATATATATAAACAGTGAACTAAAACCCAGTGAATAACATATGCGTAAAGGAGTTAAGAATGAATGTCCTTTCAGTAATTAAAACAGTCAATTGCATCAGTGAATCAGTCATTTAGAGCCATAATAGTCATATGTAGTACATCCATTAGCAAAACAGTACAGTAGGTCTTAACAGACCGAACAGTCAGTTAATGGCCATCATAACAGTAAACAGTAATGGTTCCAAACATGGGAACCGACAGAGATCTCTGTGACAGTAGCAGTAACAGTACAGTAACAGTAAATTGCTATGGATGCCACAAATACAGTTTACAAATAGGACAAACATTCATTCATTAAACAATAACGTCTCAGTAAGCAGAATAGTTGATCATTCAGAAAATAATCATAATTGAACATATCTTTACAACATTGTTACTCACAGAGTACTGAGCTACAGACAGGCTAATGAGTGTCCTCGGATGCCAACCTACAGTTGCAGAACGAACACACACTCGGGATTAATAACTTAGCTCCTAACTATACTGGTGTGGTTCTATAACATTATCCTCATTAAGATGCCTTAAACATTGCCTAGGAATGCCTATGATGGAATGAGGATGCAAAAATTCACTTTAAAACACTTTTCAGAATTTTTCAGAAAACAGGGGTCTCGCTCGAGCGTGGCTTTCTACGCTCGAGTGAGCGTGCCAAAACAGAGGGGTCGCTCGAGCGTGGACTTCCTTACTCGAGCGGTCTATAAAAATGCAAAAAGTGCTGGATGTTGAAAATCTCCGCTCGATGCTCGCTCGAGCGTGAGGCACAGTCCTCGCTCGAGCGTAGGTTCCTTCGCTCGAGCTTGCGTCTGCACACGCAGAAAACCTGAGAGCTTGCAATCTACGCTCGAGCGGAGCTCTGAACACAAAGGTGGTCGCTCGAGTGTAGAATCCTTCGCTCGAGCGTGGAAGCCAAAATCTGGAATTTCCAGATTTGCCTCCCAAGCTCAAACCAAGCATTCAACACATCAAAACTCAATCTTTTGGGCCCATTTTCTGGAAAACACTTGAAAACTCATACTACAACATGTTTTGAAGATCAAATTTGTAAAATCAAGCCCAAAGGTGAGACAATTGCACACAATTTCAAAGAAACTTCCATAAATAATGCAAGAACTTAACATGCAAGAGTTTACATGAATTCCTATGCTCTAAAACATGACCAAATGTAAGATTGAGCTCAAAATCAAGGTGAATTCATGGACTATAACAAAAACATGTACATGCATGTAGAAATTTTCATAGAAAAGACCTCAAAACTCAATGACATGGACATGCATGCAACCATAGCTACTCAATACAACACGTTGAGCCAATTCAAGACTCTAATCACCAATTTTACTATGGACCATGCAAGTAACAACTTAAATACATAAACTAAATGATGAATATCCTACCTAGGTCTTGAATTTCAAAGTATGGAAGCCCAATTTTGCAAGTCCTCTTCAATTCCTCCTAATTCTCCAAGTCAAATTTGTGTTGAACTCAATTCTTCTCTTACCCTCTTCTCTCTCACGGTTTGGGTCTCTAAGTGGATGAAGAAAAAGTGTAACAAAGATGAATCAAGCTCCAAACATGTATTAACAAAGTGGCCCACTAATAAGGCAAAAGTGTAAATATCTTTGATTCAATAATTTAACATTATTTAATCTACTTTAATCATTCCAAATCAAATTTTAATTAAACCTACCATAAAATCACATAAATTCTAACTAGCATAAAACATCAATCAATTTCTGATTCAGTCGCCGATAAGACCTTCAATTCGCAGTTCGAAATTAAAACATGAATAGATTCATTCAGAAATCAAACATATAAAAATACATTCAAAACAATACACTCATACAATCGATTCAGGATATCATTCTTATCAGTTACTTATCATGCTTAATCACAGATTAGCACTAATCAGAAGTGAGGGTTGTCACAATAATGCTAGCTCTTGCATTTTTAAAATTAGTTTTCAATATTTTTTTATGTTTGTTCAATACGAGGACTATCTATGTTCTTCTATATATATATATATATATATATATGTAGTTTTAATTGTTCTAAAAAGAAAAAAGAATACTAGCTCTCCTATACTCGAGCCTAGACACGCACCTAAATTACCTATCTCTCGAGCCACTACTTTTACATAGCAAAAATGTTCAAGAAATCTTAGCAGCTGAAGATAATAGCTGATGATTTGCAAGAATCACTGAAAATTAGCTCTCTGTTTCATTGTCGGCCATGTAAATCAATAAAATTAGTAAAAAAAAATAAAACAAAATGTCAGTGAAATTTCGTAGCACATTGAAGCAAAAGCACAACTTCTGCATAGGTTTGAACATGATTGAGTATGTGACAAATAAATTTAACTCCTATCATACTTAAGCATTGTGAGAGTATTTTAAGCATCTCAAACACTTTCCTTTTATATGTATATACATTTTTACAATTTAATTATACATGTATTTATTTTATTTTAAACACATTATGCATTTATTTATTTATTTATATATATACATAAATATAAAATTATATATTATGCTAAATAAATAGAATGAATCTTCCAATTCAAGATTCCATATGATTCACCCTTTGCTATTTTAACAAAACTACCCGTGATTCGATGTGTGATTTAAGAACAAAACAATGGCAGTTGGGTTGAAAAACTTCTGCAACTTGCAAGGCCAAATAACATACAACTCGATAATACAACATCGTACAAAATAAACAAAGTCCAACATCGTACAAAATAAAGTAATACTAAGAGATAAACCAAGTAAAAAAATGAGACTGCAATGTGCATGGCAAATGCTTCATAGAAGTTGCCAATGAAGGCAAGATATCAAGTACATTCCCAAAATATACAGCTAGCAGGGTTTTAAATTTACTTCGAATCCCAACGATAACCCACTTTAGTTCCTTCTTTGTCACCCCCATACAATAAAAGCTGAGTTTTGCTAAGAGGATTGATGCCACTCGCAGTGACAGACTCTTCAATAGAATGCATTTTTATAAGTTAGTCCTCGATAGGCTTCCAGCAGGAGAGAGCATAGATGATTCGACCCTTCCATCCTTGCAGCATCCAGTTTCCATCCTCGTCCACCACAAAATCCTTGTGGTAATGAACCTTGACCATGGACCTTACAAGCTTCACAAGATCCTGGTTCAGTGGTAGCTGCTTGAACCCCGCTCTCAGGGTCCTAATTTGCCACTGCTTGTACGTTTCAGGCCTTTCAACTCTCTCGGTACCCTCGCACGCTATGACATTCATTATATCCCTTCCATAAATCTCTTTCTCAAGCATCAGCCGATCCCCATCTTCACGCGGTATAGTAGCCTCAAACATATCGAATATTGAAGAGAAGTGGAAAAGAGCCTCCCTGAATCGAGTCACAAAGAAGGGCGCGTTGTACATCCCATTCACAACTCCGTGAATGAACATATCTGGTTTGATCCTCTGAACCAAGTTGAGAACAATATCGCGTGGGCTGTTCGCTAGAACTGTCTCATCGGGTACATTCCTAAGCCGAAACAAGCAATTAACAACAAGCACCTCGTCTCTATCGAACTTGAGTTCGTCAAGTTCGATAGTATCCCATTTCTTGGCTATTGCAGTGTACTCAAATTGTACGTTAAATCTCTTGCAATATGTTTCCAATCTGCGCCCCGTTTGCTCAACCCTCTCTGCTGGGCGAAACCCGGGTTGGGGAAAGTCTATTCCTGTAATGCGAAGCTTAGGAGGCCCACCGGTTCTGGCAGAGAGATGGTGGATAAGGCAGGGCCATTGGAACCCATATAGAATACCAAAATCGATTACGTGAAGCGTCGTTGCTGTCTGAGCTAGCTTCATAATCGATCTATTCGCGTACGAATTGGACATTTTGTTGAAAGGGCATGCTCTGACGTATGTCTGGTAAGATTTCAAGACATCAGCAGCCGATATCCTCTTGGTAGATGAAACAACATACAATGCTGTCCCAGTGCCAGCCAAACGAGCCTCGAGGGCATTAGCAAAGTAATGGGCCAATCTTTCGACGCCATCACCTTGAGCAGAAGAGTGTTGTCTGATTCGGTTAAGCTGTTCATTAACACTCCTAATATCAGCTCGTGCAACGGCTTGCGAACACTGAGTTAGGAGAGTCCGCAAATCCACCATTTCCTTTTTGTTGCCCTGTTTCCTACCGCGTCCCTTTCCTCCATTTGAACCTTTCGATGGTCCACTCTGCTGCAACTTCTTGGCTGAATCATTGTCATCATGATGAGGACATAACTCAGACCCCTGACGCAAATCAGAACTGAGAAACACAATATCAAACATCTTTAATTGCTCATCAGAATCATCAGTATAACTTGCCAATTGCTTGTTAGTCCGACCATCATCTGCATTATCGCCATTCCCTCGATGACGAGTTTTCTTCTCCCTTGACCCATTTGGTGAATGGTCCCTCCTATTCTTCTCTTCCTGCGCCGCAACCTTCGAGTTCTTCTCCTTCATCTCCAAACCATAGTTCACAAATTTTTTATTTGGGACCAACTCCGCAACTTTTGTGTTCCCTCCACTCAACAACCAGAAGGGTTGGCTCTGATTGACAAGAGTGTCGACTGAGCCATCACCAGAACCCTTGGACGAGCTGATTGATTGCGAAATGGGCTCAAAGGTGGTGCCAAAATGGGAAGAGCTTCTTTCAAGTTTCTCTTGATCACGAACCCAATTGAGCTCGACGAAGTAGTTGACAGAACCAGGGCTGTCACTGCTTTCACTGTCGGGAGAGTGATCATCTGGGTTGGGATTAAGGTCGAAAGCATGGTGTGCATTCGAGGAGGGAGGTGGGTACTTCTCTCCAAGAACATCATAGAAAGATTTCTCAGTAGCTTGGAGAGCCGAGCACTCTTGGAACATACAAGGCTTATGCTCCAAATCGTCTTCTTCCATAAGCATCTGGTTGATTAGCTTGAGAGTGGCATCAGAGAAAGCACCTTCTTCGGAAGAAGCATCGCTCACCCAATTCACATCAGAAGATGATGAAGAATCAGATTTATAAATGGGTTTTGAAGCTCGAGAGAGAAATGGAAAATCCATGTAGGTATGATTAAGATTAACTATATTTTTTTGATCGAAAACAGAGGCAGAAAATCCTTGGACAAGTGCTTCCATGAACACCTAAATCCAAGAATTCCAAGAAACAAAGACCCAAATTAGAGAGATGATGAGACAGAAAAGGAAGAGTATGAATCATAGTAACAGAGATGATTCACCTCTTTATAGTGAGAGTTTGAAAGATTGAGACCATGATTTTCCAAGCAAGCATCGAACTTTCCCGGAAATAGACGTTAAAAATTTGGGAGAATCAAATCAGAGAGCATTCGCAATTATTAATGTTAATCTGTACGAATTATACATATATATATATATATATAATATTAGTAGTATATTTTGGGATGATTTACGTAAGATGATGCGTTAGCAAGTGTCGAGATCTGTATACGTTGATCTAACGGAGGTGATACCGGAAAATTATACTCATTGTTTAGCGAGGAGAGTATCATAATTTTTAGAAAAATGATCGATACCTCTAAAAAAGAAGCTCTAAAAGAGCTCTAATTTGTCCTCTTCTCTCTCTTTTTTCGTTTTTTACTATACTGTTTTTTTTTTTTTTTTTTTTAACAAAAATGCTTTAGACCACTAATTAGTGGTGGCTCTAACCCACTGCCACATGTGTTTTGTGCCTTGGTTTTTGTTTTTTTTTTTGTTTTTTTCAATTGTCACCTCACTAGTGATGGAGTTAGTGATGATAAATTAGTGGTATGTAGCATTGCTCTTTTTTTAATTCATGACAGCTCATTAAAACTGTACGGCTGGTGCTCTAATTAGAGCTCTCCAGCAGCTCTGTGATTTTTATATAATGTGTAATGTTGTGATTTTATTTATTTATTTTTATATGTAATATTGTGATTTTATTTATTTAAATTTTGAAAAAACAAGACGAAGTAGTATACAGTTTATTTATTTATTTATTTTTATGTGATTTTGTTTTATTTGACTGACTCCACTTTTCGGAGCTCGATACCACTCTCGTTATAATTTCAATGCTATTTTTATGAAATTATTATATTTTCATGAGAAAGTTTAAAATTTTAATTATTAATATTTATAAAATTTGTTATTTATTTGTAATTATTTTTTTAAACATCTATTAAAATGTAATTTTCCCTTATAATTAACTGGGTGTGTTAAGGCCAAGTTTGGAGTATGTAAAAAAAGTCAAAAAGTCAAAAAATTACTTAAAAAGTTAAAAAGTTAACACTATTCACCAAAAGTCAACAATTACGGCTGCACAATTCCCAATCCTAATTTTCCTCTACAAACCAATTTTTATAATTTTTTATTACACATTTTTTCATGAAAAGTCAAAAAGTTAACCCAAACATCCATATTTTTTTCCTCAACTTTTTAGTCCAAAAAGACAAAAAGTGTACTTATTTAGGACACCCCAAACAACATATACACTCTAAACTGAGACATTAGGATAATAAATGAGCTGAACGGAACTGAGGCCTCGTTTGGCAAGTGACTTTTTTAGTTAAAAGTTAAAATGTTATTAAAAAAATCAAAAAAACCAAAAAATCATACCAAAAACTCAAAGATTCTCTTTTCTCTCTCTTTTTTACACATCTTTTCCTAAAAAACCAAAAAATTATCCCAAACATACTAGTTTTTTTGCATCACATTTTAGCCAAAAAATCAAAAAGTTACCAAAAAAACTTGTTCCCAAACGAGGCCTTAAGTTGTTTAAAAATGAGCTTCAACAGGTATTCAATTTTGACATGTTCACTTAAGGGTTGTTTAGTGCAGCTTGTTTGACTTGCTTATAACTTTTTATTTTAGGAGTCTGTACGAGACTATTCAGTACAGTTTCTGCTGTATAAAGTTGATTTTGAAAGAAGAATTTAGTCAAAACCCTCTCATAAGTTTTATGCATTAATAACAAGTATAAAAAGTTTTCTTTGAAAAGTCTAACACGCACCACTATTACCAAAATATCCTTAGTGAATAATTTAATATTTTAAACTTTAAAATAATATAACTTTTAATCTAAATGTCAATATTTAATAAAATTAATATTTTTAGAATCATCTTAACAAGATCTATCAAATAAGATCTATGTTGACTATGAAATTCTTTATAAAAAAAAATTATCTTCAAAATTGACGTAAACAATAACATATTACTCTATTTAAAAATAACATATTACTCTTTTTCACAATAAAATGTTATTATGGTTGACAGTAACATTTTATTGTCTGTTCTAAACAGGGTATCAACAATCAAAACAAAGTGCCACAGCAAAGAAGAGAAGATCAAACCGAAGCTAGCAAACAAAAAATTAAGAACGAGGACCCATTGTCTTTGGCGGATCTTGATTCTTCTCAATGGCTTTGTCACTGAGAACAACCGAGAATAATAAACAAAAAATGTAATTTCCACTAAATTAAGCAATCAAGGCAACATAAATACCCATTATTTACTATTTATTTTCCTCTTATTTCTCAGCAACCAAACAAATATTCTGTTTGGTTGACGAGAAAAAGGAGCAAAAGAAAATGATTATTAAAAAATCAAAATGCAACAAATTCTAATTTTTAGTTCAAATATAAAATTAGCTCATCCAAGCAATCACGCAAAGTTCAATGAAATCAATCTTGTTAAAAATGTCATTTGCTTATCTATGAAATTGGAATTCTCAGAAAACAAACAAGAGTGGTAGCGATCAAACAATGTAATAAATAAGCATAAAGGTACATTATTACAAATTCTTTACACATGAAAACTACAATGTCGAGCAGTTGACATGCACAATGGCTCTCTCTCTCTCTCTCTCTCTCATGCTTCAGTAGTAAACTTCCCAGTGTGATCATTGTCTTCGTTCTTTACTGAGATAGATATATATATATATATATATATATATCCAGGGTAAGATTATCTAGAAAACAGAAAAAAAAAATTAAATAAATAAATAATATTAATTTGTTCTTCATGAAGAACACACTTCATATTTAGGGGGTTTAGGAAGTAAAATACTTTGCATTATCCTTTATACCCTAACATATTGAGCTTAGGGGGTTTTGGCCAAATTTCTCATTTTTAAAAATTAGGTACAAGATACTTTTGGTTTTTACTTTTAAATTATAAACTTTTAATTGGAATTGGGGTCACTGCTGTACCTTTGGCACATCAGTGACTGTTGTGCCTCATTTTGAGGTGCATTATGGGTTTATTTTTATGATCTGAACCGTCATTTTGTAGGATTTGTTGAGTACTTCATGCTTACCAAAAATCGTATTAATCGGATATCAATAACTATATGATCGAATTGCATATTTTTATACTATTTTTCAAAAGAAAAACTTCTTGTTTATTTTTTTGGTTATCAATCATATAGTTATTGATATCCGATTAATATGATTTTTGGTAGGCATGAAGTACTTAACAAACCCTACAACATGAACGGTTCAGATTATAAAAATAAATCCATAATGCACCTCAAAATGAGGCACAACAGTGACCCCAATTCCCTTTTAATTTATAATAAACTGCACCAAAAATCACCTTAACGAGTCAATCTTGATTCACCTTTTAACAATTCGAGTTCAAGTCAAACTCGAGTAATTTCATTTTTTATAGTAGATATATGTACACATATTAAGTAGTCTGGTAGATTGTTTAAATTTAGTTTAAAATTTTAAAATGTGTTTAAATTGTGTTTATTTACCCAACGAGTCCAACTTGAACGAACACAAGCCAAACTCGAGTAATTTAGTTCATTTTGCTATTCTAATTATTGCCTTCAGTAAAAATTAATTACTTCTTCATTACATATCTTTATTTATTTGTTTCTTTTTCATAATGAGAGTTTATCTTGCATTATGTAGTAATAGTTAGTGTTGAACTTAAAGGTATATTGTTAGAATTTCTTGAATGAGCAATTGTAGAGTTTAATGTAATTAATGAATTACTGATTGAAAGAGAACTAAATGTTAAGAATCCAATATAATTATGTTAAATTTATGAGACTCAATGTATTTTTTTTTTTTTTTAAATTTTGAGGGAAGTTAGGACCACGGTTTATCCTGTATCCCCCATCTCTCTAATAATTCAAGACCTAGGACAAGTCAAAACCTGCATGTAAATCCAAAAAAAAAAATGAAAGAAAAATAATTATTTTAGGAATGAAACCCAGTACTAGTACTAAGACCATATTATATTTGTACGTTTATCTAAGACCTTAAAGTTCTCAGGACAAAAAATGTCCCAATAATTAATTAATTTTTTTGTTGTGGAAAATAATAAATAATTAATGTTTTTGATGGAAAGGTGGAGATGGCTATTTGTTTAGTGTAGCAGTCAATAAAGGACAGAAAAATTGTCTTGAGTCATGTAATGGACCACGTTCATCCCCTAATGCGTAGCTCTATATTTTATGGTTATCAAATGAAATTGTGGACCATATTGTTAAGGTAAATAAAATGTTAAAATAGTTAAAATTTTAATATAATTTTTATTTATTTTTACATATTTCTACGTTATTCTCTGTTATGTTGGTAATTTTTTTATACATCAATCAAGATTAATAATCACCCATTAATCAGTTATTAACATTTTTCATACTTTATTTTGGAGTGCAAATTAGTACTTCTGAAATGTTTTTAAATATTAGTTATTAATAAAAATATTTTGGGTCAAAGAGTCAACACACACAAAAAGACACTGCACCATATAGGCCTCTAGAGACCTGTAAGAGCTTGCTCACCAAGCAAGGAAAAAAGCACTTCAAAGTCTTGCAAAAATATAAAGGGCAAATTACATATACCCCTGCAGGTTTAGCAAAATTACAGATACTTGTTTGAGGTTTGAGAAATTATAAATACCCCCTGAAGGTTATATTTACATGACAAATTAGGGAGTAAATTGTTATGAAAATATAAACCTCAAGGGGTAATTTGTTATGAAAATATAAATTTCAGGGGGTATCTGTAATTTTCGAAACCTCAGGAGATATCTATAATTTAGCTAAATCTCGAGAGTGGTATATGTAATTTGCCCAAATATTAAATAATGTATAATAATTTTTTATTTTTTTTGGTCAACTTTTTAAAGGATGTGACTATGGTATTTGAAATTAATGTCGTATTTATTAATGAGTAGAATTTATTTGGATACCTATTAATATTTTCAACATGTATATTTAAAACGAAAACAATTGAAATTATTAATAGTTTTGAATTTTAAAATATGATTTTGAAAACCTTGCCAAATTGGCCTTTAAAAGGAGTATAATTAGAAATTTTGAAAAGATTTTCATATTAATTAATGAACAAATTTGATGAAATTTAGAATAAATGTAATAAAAGGGGGGAAAATGATAATATTGTAACATGTGCATTTTTATAATTTAAAATTTCTAAAATTTGAGAAAATTCAACTTTAATTACGTTATAACATTTTATAATTTATAATAGTATAGATGTATGTTTATCTCCTTTTCTTTCGTCAATCGCCAGACAATCATAATCCAACAATTCCATAGTCTAACAATCAACCTTACAAAAAGTCAGATAGCCGAAAAGAAATAAATGTGAAAACTCTATCTTTATAGAATATTTATACAAAAAACAACAAAAGAATGATTTGACAATGTTATTCTTAGAATTATAAAAACATTTGTAGGTGTTTTATTTCAAAATAAAAGGTGCATATAAAGCCATATTATTTTATAAAAAAGTTTTGTAAGAACTTTTTATTTATATAGCATCATTTGATGAACAAAACAATGAGCTGTTCAGTGCGATTTATGGAGCTGTTTATATTCTTCTCTCTTCTTTTTTTTTTCTTTTTTTTTTCTATTTATTTTGAAAATCTATGCAATAGTGTTTGGTACAATTTCTATTTACAACTTAACTTAAATAAGATAAAGAATAAAAATTAGAGTGAAGCACTAATAAATCTCAAAATATGATCTTGTGAATTATTTAGTTCTCATTTTTTTTTTTTTTATAAACCCAACGGTTCTATTAAAGTGGAAATTACATAAAAGGTAGTCACTTACATGTTTGGGTTTAATTTTTTAAGGATAAAAGTGAGTTTCTACAAAAGTAAAATTACACATTTAGGCAATCTGCACTATAGAGGTTTTGAATTTTTTCTCCTTATGGAACAAATCCCATATTACGAATAAAAACGTAACATTCTAATGTAACACTCTAATAACGTAACACTCTAATGTAACACACTAAAAATTTCTTGGTATACTTTTTCCAAACGTAACAACGTAATACTTCAAAAAAACTCCTCAAACGTAACAATGTAACACTCTAAAAAAACTTCTAGTGTACTTTTTGCAAATGTAGCAACGTAACACTCTAAAAAAATTTCTTAGTGTACTTTTTCCAAACGTAATTACGAAACACTCCAAAAAAACTCTGTATTTTCCCCTCCTTAGTGTATTTTTTCCAAACGTAACATTCTAATATAACAAAAAAAAAAAAAAAAAAAACTCCTTAGTGTACTTTCCTTAAACATAATACTCCAATCAATGTAATCCCAAACGTAACACTCTAATGTAATACATAAAAAAATACTAAAAAACTATTTAATGTATTTTTTTTTTTCTAAACGTAACACTTACAGTTTGAAAATTATAAATTTACCCAAAACTTACTGATGAATTTTTGTACTCTTTTTGGAATGATTGAAGAATCCTATATCCTTTTTTTTTTAGTGTTACGTTAGAATGTTACGTTTGAGAACACTAATGAATTTTTTTATGTGTTACATTGGAGTGTTATACTAAGGAGTTTTTTTGGAATGCTACGTTTGAGAAAAATATACTATGATTTTTTTTTTTTGAAGTGCTATATTGGAGTATTACATTTGAGTGTTACATTGGAATGTTATAGTTTAAAATATACATTTGCCCAAAACTTAGTAAGGAGTTTTTATACTCATTTTGAAATGTTTGAAGAATCACATATTTTTTTAGAATGTTTGAAAGATCTCATATCTCAAGTTATTTTTATACTCATTTTGAAATGTTTTTCAAATAAAAAAGATTCTTATATAAAAATTAATCCTAAATTTAATTCTCATAAATTGTGTACTTTACCTTTCTAGAACAAAAAATATATATATATATATATATATAGAAATAAGGGTATAACCGTAAATCTAATTTCTAAATAATATATTAAATCTATATTTTTAAAATCAATGGGACTAATTGATCTATAAGAAAAGACTAAATAAATCATCATTCCTCAATATATGATTTATAAGTAAATTTTTCTAAAAATTAATTATCGAAAAACAGGGGAAAATGTGCTTTTAATTTTTAATTTATGATTATCAGGCTTTAACTTGTTAAAAGGTACACCAAACAAGTCCAAAATGTCCCATAATAGAGGATAAATTACCAATTTTGACATTAAAAATAATTAACTCTTTAATTTTTCAATAGAAGTGTACAAAAGGACTAATTGAAATAGCCCAGTAGCTAAGGCCTGGAAAACACTGTCAATAATTATGGCCTTGTTTGGTTTGTTTTTGAGAAATAAATTTTTGAGAAATTTTTTTAAAATTTTGTTTGGTTTAGTACTTTTAGAAAAAGAAATTCCAAAATTATTCTCTCTCCTATATATCAATCAATCATTTTTTCTCTCTTCTCTTTCCTTCTTAATCACTTTTTCTCTCACACACATCCAATCAACTACAATCATCCTAAACTCCCATACTCCAAAACTATTTCCAAAATATACAACCAAACAAATTAAAAAAATTTCTACACTCTTTCGCCAATTCTTTTTTTTTAAAATTTGTCTCTCAAAATCAAACCAAATACATGTTTTTTAAGGCGAGGACCAATAGACGTCTGTTTACTTTTGACAAATGCCCACAAGGATAATTGTTTAATATTAAAATTTATATAAGAAGTGTTTTAAAAATATTAAAAAGATTAACAACAAAAAATACTGAAATGTCTTTTAAAATTAATAAAAAAAATGTCCAATATTTTTCACTTGTCATTTTCTTAGGTCTCTGAGCACTTATTAATACCACCTTTATTCAGTCAAAGAGCAACGGAAAATTGTAGTAGAAATACATATAACGGACCATATGCATCCCCCTAATGCGTAGCTCTCCTTAGCAATATTTTATGTAGCATGACGATGATATTATAATGTCATTGCTTTATTTATTTATTTATTCATATTATAATGTCATTGTGAATCTTCTTTTAAGGTGGATAATCAACATTAAAAATAATTAAATTTGTCATAGGTAATATTAATGACAGTCTTACGCGTTAAGGAAAATGTCAAAAAGACATAAATATTTTTCACATATTCTTATCTTGGGCATTTATTTATAATTCTCACTTTATCAATTTATATTTTTTTATATTTCAATAAATTTTATGGGTTATATAGTTATCAAAGCACCTCTAATAATAATAAGACGAAGTGCGCATTAATATTCACATTGACAATGTGAATGTTTCATGATGTGAATATTCACACTGTCAATGTGAACATTCATATTGTCAAATTTATTTAATGTGAATACTTATATCATAAAACACTACAAAAAAATTTGACTTTTTGCGACGGTAAAATACCGTCGCTAATACTCCTAATGCCGTCGCTAATACTTTTTGCGACGGCAAGAGGGGATCGCAACTGCAGGGGTTGCAAAAGAGTTTTTGCGACGGCATAGTGCCGTCGCTAATGTTTTGCGACAGCATTTTTGCCTTTTTGCGACGGCACTGTGCAGTCGCTAATAACGTTTGAAATTTCTTGACTTTTTTGCGACGGCACTATTTTACCGTCGCTAAAAATGTTATTTGAGACGGCAAAAAATACCGTCGCTAGTAGTCTTTTTTTGCAACGGCAAAAACACTGTTTTGCGACGGTGTGGTGCCGTCGCAAAAAGTATTAAAAATATGAAAATTTCTATTTTTTGCGACAGTGTAATGCCGTCGCAAAAAGTATAAAAAAATAATAAAATTACTATTTTAAATAATAAAATTTCTATTTTTTGCGACAGTATAATACCGTCGCAAAAAGTAAAACCTGTAACAAAATTAATAAAAATATTAAAATTTTCTATTTTTTGCGACGGTATAATGCCGTCGCAAAAAAAAAAAAAAACATCCTACGATAAAAGGGAAAATTCAAGTACAAAAATTGTTACACTGATATACATGATAGACATCTGCTCCACCAATATAAAGATATGCAGGAAGCATTAAAACACATAATTTTTTCCCTATGCCTAGCAATAGGGGTATGGCATTGTGAGATTTTTTTTTTTGGGTGATACGTATGGCATAACGAAACTTTTGCTAGAATTATCACAAAAATAGATCACTGCATTAGCCACCCAACTCTTGGAAGACTTAAATGCTAACACTCTCCTAGCCAAAAATTCATGCCTGGCCACACTTGCTTAAACATGCAATTCCCTCTTCCAAGTAATCTTCTCTGCTAATCCAAAACTCCGGTGCATCCTGCACGAGTAATCAAATTTCTCAATGTCCAACTTCACATCAATTCATGTTTTTGTTCCCTGTATCTAAAAAATTGTTTTTTGTTAAGAAAATTATTTTCCCTTTATTTATTTGTTCTTTTCTTGCTTTCCTTTTTTGCTCTTCATTTCAGTTTGCTTTTCACAAATCTGAAAGCAACAAATGCACTGTTCAAATATTGTGGTCTACTTTTAGAAGCACAAGACATACTTAACATGGGGGTGAAAAATGCAAGTTGACAAAACACATCATTGAAACCACTGTGTCCTAGTTTGTATGAGAGAGACAGAGAGAGAGAGAGGCAACACTGTACCTTCATAATTCCTGCAAGGACTGCTCCTCCAAGGTACACCATATGCTTTCTTCGCGGTGGATCCTCTATCCGCAACCGTAGTTTCTGTTAGAAATAGAGGAAGATCAGAAGAATTGTTAGCTAACATGAAGTGAGAGCCTCATTGTTAAATTGGATGAACAAAATAAAAAAAAAAAACATGATATTTTTTCCTTTTTTCTTCTCCTTCCATACCATAACACATGTAACTTGGGTCTTACCTTCAACCCATCCTTGTTTCCCTTCAGAACAGCTTCAAGATAACGGTCTAAAATTTCTTTCTCCAGGCTGTAGAAAAATAAAAATGAAAAACTTCAAAAACTAAATTTAAAGCTATATCGAAGTATCAGAACTAAAGAGGGCATCTCCTTGGGTTCTTACAAAACTAGATTAGCGATTCACTATTAAAATCACAAAGGCAGATGACTACTTTAGTTGCAAGACTGTAAAACATGCGGACAGATGTTTTCCAAGAGAAGAACATAGAGCAATTAAGACCAAGTTTTCAAAAAGTCCAATAAGTTGAAAAATCACTGCAAATATAACTTGTGAGAGACAAATTAATCACCAAGAAGAAAGCAGTGCAATGATTTTATATAATGCAAAAGGGGATTTAAATTTCTTACCGACTAGGCAATCCAGGATACATAGTACTCCCCCCACTTAAAAGTATGTGTTGGTAGAGCTGTGAAAAATAAAACAAATTAAAAGTTAAATAAAACAAAATAAATGAAATAAACCCAAATGCATTACAAAGTGTATATGGCACGAGGTAGGGAGTGGTCCATGGCAAAAGGACCTACCTCTATAGCTGTAGTGCATATACCCATCAATTTGGATTCTTCAGTTGATCAAATATACCTATCAATTTACAAAGTGTCTTAGAAAGTTGTACAAACCAACAATTTTAACCTATTCACAATCATCTTGTTAAAGTACATATGCAGAGGAAGTGTGCCCATATTTTAATTAAGGCACAAAGATCCATCAACTAGCCCTCATAGCTGTGTATATGTACCAAATAGTAGAAGAGATAAATTCCCATTTTCTTGAAGATAAGTAACTAACAAGAAAAACAGACTTACAGGAGTAAAAGGAGCCTCTGGAGCTTAGAACCGTTCTGTGCCAACTTTGATGACCCTTCCATCTGGTAGCTGATTAAAGTAATTTTCTTAATAAATTAACAAAACGCAAAAACAATTTTAACAAGAAAAAGAATCACCTATGTCAAACATATGGTTTTAATGTATTAGAAACTAGAAAATGAAGACACCAATGAGAAAAGGTCAAATGATATATGTACAACTGCTAAAGTATTCAGCAGGAAAACATGAAACTTTTTTTTATTCTTTCATATAAGTTACTAATAATGCTTGGAACCTCTCTATTTATAAAACTTCAGTGGAAATTCTCAAAAACTAAAAATAAAAAACAAAATAGAAATAGAAATAAAAATAAAAAATAGTTGATGTGCTGAAAAATGGTGCAAAACACGTACCCACTAGAGATAGCAAAAGGGCAAATTCTTGCACCAGCTACCAAGTAACAGACCTCAATGCCCCCCCACTCTTGGTCTCATAGGATGGACTTAGCTGGGGCAGTGGTTGGTCATCAAGTTATTATTTGGTAGAATAAAAATTATTATTATTTTTTATTTGGTAGAAGTAGGGATAATATTTTCTATTAAAATAAAGTTAATTTTTGTGGTCAATGAAAAATATTTTTTGTGACCCATTTTTTTTTTTGTTACTAAAAATCAAGAACTAATTTTTTTGTGGTAGAGGATAGGAAGTGGCAGTAGTGATGAAAGTGGTGGATAAGAGGTGATAGTGGTGGTGGTAGTGATGGTGAAGGAGATAAGTGGTGAAGTTGTGGTAGTAGTAGAGAAGATAGAATAGCAGTGGTAAAGGAGAGGTAATGGTAGTAGTAGTGGTAGTAGTGGAGTGGTAGTGATGGTGGTAGTAATGATAGTTGTAGAGGTGGAGTGACAACAGTGGTAGTAGTGGAATGGCATTGTAGTAGTGGTGAATGTGGTAGAGAAGATAGATAGTGAAAGAGAGATGAGTGAAAGACAGATAGAGAAGAGAGATGGAGAGAGAGAGAGAGAGAGAGAGAGAGAGAGAGAGAGAGAGAGACAGACAGACAGACAGACAGACATAGACAAAGTGATGAGCGAGAGAGAGACAAAGTGGTCACTAAAAGTGCATTTTCTTGTAGTGGATAACTCGATAAATAGAGAAGAGATGAAGGAGAGAATGAGCAAGGTGAACACAATGAGGGAGAGAATGAGCAAGGTGAACACAATGGGGGAGAGAGACAAACAGACAGACAGACACATAGAGAGAAAGAGAGAAACAGTGGATCGATATGTACACAGTAGTGGTAATAATGGTAATAGTGGTATTGGAGTGGTGACGATGGTAGTAGTAATGTGTGAGAGAGATAGAGAGAAGAGAGATGAGCGAAGAGAGACAAAGAGAGAAATAGATGAGAGAAGAGATAGATGAATGAGAGACAGACAGAGAGAGAGAGAGAGACAAATAGACAGACAGAGAGAGAAGAGTGATGAATGAGAGGAGAAGAAAAGAGAGAGAAAAAGAAGATGAAAAATGAGTGAAAAGATATAGACAGAGAGAGAGAGAAAAAAAAAAGAGCGAAAATAGATAAATGAGAGAGAGACAGAAGAGAGAGCGAGAGAGCGAGAGAGAAAAAATAAGAGAGAGAGAAGATAGACAGAGAGAAGATATATGAAAGAGATAGAGAGAAGAGATATGGACGAGAGATACAGAGAAAAGAGAGAGAGAGACAGATATAGAAGAATGATGAGTCAGAGTGAGACAGAGAAGAGAGACAGAGACACAGAGAGAAAGAGAGAGACGGACAGAAAGAGAAGAGTGATGAGAGAGGACGAGACAGAGACACATAGAGAAAGGAGAGACAGATAGACAGAGAAGAGTGATGAGTAAAGAGAGAGAAAGAGAAGAAAGACAGAGACAGAGAGATAGGAATGAAAAAAATGGTGAAAAGAGAATGTTCAAAAGAGTAAGACGACGTCGTTTATAGTGGATCGATAAATCGAGAAGGAGCTCGATAAATAGAGAAGATGAGAGTAAGAGAGTGAGTAGCGAAATAGTGAGGGAGAGATAGACAAATAGACAAGTAGAGAGAGAGAGAGAGAAAGAGAAGAGTGATGAGTGAGAGAGAGACAGTGAAAGAAGAGATAGACAGAAAAGAGATAGAGAGAGAGAGAGAGATAGAAGAAAAGTAGAAAAGAGAGAGAAACAAGAGATGAGCGAGAGATAGACAAAAAAAGAGAGAAATTAGAGCGGAAAAAAAAGATGAGCGAGAGAGAGACACAGAAAAAGAGAGAGACAGAGAGAGAAGAGAAATGGGCGAGAGAGATAGAAAGATAGAGAGAGAGAGAGAGAAAAGAAATGAGAGAGATAGAGAGAAGAGAGATGAGCGAGAGAGACAGAGAGAGAAAATAGATGAGAGAGATAGAGAGAAGAGAGATGAGCGAGAGAGACAGAGAGAGAAAATAGATGAGAGAGATAGAGAGAAGAGAGATAGGCGAGAGACACAGAGAGAAAATGAGAGAGAGAAACAAACAGACAGAGAAAGAAGAATGATGAGTGAAAGAGAAAAGAGAAGAGAGAGAGATAGAGACAGAGAGACAGGAAGATGAAAAAATGAATGAAAAGAGAAATGTTATATCAAAGAATAAGACGACATTGTTTTTTTTAATTTTTTGCGACAGAAAAATACGTGAATTTATTCAAACCATTTTGTGACTGTATATATATGAAGCTGTCTCAAAACCACAATCACTATGCTAGGTTAGAGTTTTCCAAAAAACTCTTTTGAGAAAATTATACTTTATTGTTCCGTGTTATATTGTTTTACTGAATTTTTTTAATATTTTAAGTATTTTTTGTAATTTTTAGACACACCTAACATAAATACACCTAAAAAATAAAAAAAATTGTAAAAAAAATCTTTTAAAAATTCACTAAATACCAAAAATACAATAATTCAATACATTTTTTTTTGTGGTATTTTATGTATTTATTAATTTTTAAAAAAAATTTCATATTTTTTTTTAGATACATTTAAGTAAGGGCATCTAAAAAAAATATTTAAAATTTTAAAAATATTCACTAAAAAAAAAACACAAAAGTCACTTTTTGCGACAGTAGAAAATGCCGTCTCAAAAAAGCAGAGTATTTGCGACGGCACATTTGCCGTCTCAAGCCGTCGCAAATACTCTGCTTTTTGAGACGGCATTTTCTGCCGTCGCAAAAAGTGACTTTTTGAGACAGCAAGTTGGCCGTCGCAAATAGTTCCGTCTCATAAACCCACTTTTCTTGTAGTGAAATATTCACACAGTTAATGTGAACATTCACTGTCAAATTTATTTATTTATTTTTATTTTATAAAATTATATATTCAAGTGAGATCTTATTTGATAAATCTCGTTAACTATATCTTAAAAATATAAATTTCATAAAATATATATATAGCAAAAAATATGAATTTTTAAAGTTTAATATATTAAAAGTACAAAATAGTCCAAAATAACATACACTAAGTTCCTAAAGGTTCAAAACAATATTTATAAGGGTAAAATTGCCTATAAAATATCTTCTTCTTTTTTTTAAGATAGGGTGTCTATAAAATATCTTAAATATGAGAATTGTGACTTGGTAGATGTCTACATAATAAGACTTGTTAGAAGAATATGTTATTGACTAATTGGGATATAAGTATTTGAAAGAAAATTTTCTAATAAATTTTTCTTTTTACATATTTTAAATTAAATATACTTTTTATACTTACATTGATTTTTTTTTTTTTGAACATGAAAAAGGGCTCTGTGGTATCATCATGGCCCCGTTAGGCCCTAACCCCGGGATAACCGATTGCCAGCTAGGAATTAACCCTTACCAAGTGAGGGACCCACCACCAGGATACCAATGGAGGGCATCCACACGCCGCAACAGAGGATAGGATTCGAGAGGAGTATGAGCGTGTTCTCAAATGAGATTTCAAACGCCCCTCCCAGGAATCGACCTTGGCTCTCGGCTAGGGAATGTGTCGCATCCTCCACCAGGCCACCAACCTTGGTGGTGATTTTTTTATTTTTTGGATGGGGCATATTGATGTTAATAACCACCAATTTTATGGTCATTAACAATTTTTCAATTTTTACTATACTTTTTCAACGATGCTTAGATACCTCGAAAAAATATCTACCCATCAAATGGAATATGTGAACCACCAATTGGAATTTTGTACGGGAAAGAAATAAACCTTCTCGTATAATCCTGTTGATCAAGTCTGCGCTCCTCCGTACGTCGTCGCTTTATTCCCTGAAAACACAAATGTGAGCTAGCCGGCGGGTGTGTGTCGGAAACCTCTCCGATGCCTAAGTCAGCAAAATAGACAAGTAGCTAAAAGCTCTGTGTATTCGGAAATCAAAGTTGCGTTACCTCTCTATAGGTGATGTTGTGAGCTTTATAGGTTCCATGTGGCATAATCCTAGTAGGACTCTTACTCCTCCATGAAGAGTCTCATAGGATTCACACTCCTGAAAGATAAATCTTATCTTTCAACACCCCCCCTGCTTAAACCAGTGAGATGGTTTTTCATGGCCGAACTCCAATACGACCGAAGTAAGCATGGCTATGCTAGGCTGCAGATTAGACTGAACTACTAAGTTTGGTTCTTCCTTTCACTGCTCTTACTTCAGTTCTCAAAATAATTAGCTAGGCTTGACCAAGCTAGCTGTGTTACGCCGTGACCGGACTAACTCTGAGTATGGCAACCTGGCAAACCGAGTTATCCGCAGTACTCTTCTGGACTGAGATAGCAATAGGTTCTCTGGGACTGGTCTAACCTTAAGGCTTTGGGACCAGACTAGATTCAAGCCTCCCCTGGACTGGAGTAACTTTAAGGCCCTTTTGGGCCGGACTAACTCTAAGGCCTTCTAGGACAGGTCTACCTCCAAGGCCTTTTTTACTCAGCCCTTTGTATTGTGGCTCATAATGGCCCATTACCCAGCTCGGCCCAATTTTCATATAAATGGCCCTCTCAATTGCCCCTTAATTCCATCTGCTTAGCATGATAGGGATTACTTGTCTACCAGCCGAGCTAAAGTTTAAGCCTTTCCAGCCGAGCTAAAAACTCTTTAGCCTTTCCAGCCGAGCTAAAACTCTTAGGCCTTTCCATCCGAGCTAATTTCACACCGGGCTCTGCCTGTCCGGTCAAAACGTCTCTTCAGAATTATAGCAACTGAATCGCTTCTTATTCCGTATACACGTGGCAAACTCTGATTAGCCAGGTATAGCTGTTACGCCGTCTTCGTGTCTCGCGTTTTTTGAACAGTTCCGCTTTTTCGTCTTTCATCTACACAAAAACAAACCCTTGCTATTTTTGAATCACTATCATCTCCTTCTCTCTCTCTTCGAACCTCCACTGTCCTTCAACCTTGCAACTGTGAAGCTCGTGTTTTGCTGCTGCCGTTTGCTCCCATCCCCTAGGCTGTTCGATCTTCATCAGGTAAGCATTATAAATCTGTTCTATTTTTTCTTGTTTTCGTTCTTGTTCAATCCACTATATTTTGTTTTGTGTGTTTTGCAAAACACACTCTTTTCCATTTTGCTTTGCCTTGCGTCTTCTGGAAAAAACTTATAAGAACCACTTGAATTTCATTAAACAATCTGTAGAACACTGTAGTTGATCCAAAATCATAATATAACCGAACTAAAAAGTAGTTTGTAGTTGACGTTAGACCAGCCCGACTAACTAACCGAACTGGAACTCCATGCTATGCCATTAGTTTCAAGAAATAAAACCTCCTTGTGATTCAACTAGCCGATCTTTTGAACTGTACTAGGTCTACGCAATACTATGTTTGAAAGCCTCATCCACGACCGAGCTATGACGGGCTAAACCAGCCTTCGTAGTTCAACCGAACTACGAGTGTTGCCCTTAGAGGTTCAACCGAGCTAACAAAACCCTTGCACGAACTGAGATAACGAACCCCGTACGTCGAAACCAAGATACCAAATCCCTAGTGCAAACCGAGATAACCAAACCCTGCTCAAACCGGGGCTAAGACACGTAGCATTTCACATAGCCGAGCTAAGATTTGATATATCTTGCCTTTATTTCTCTTTAGCACGGTCCAACGGTCTGTGCTTAACACCTTTGTTTTTTCACTTTGCAGACTTTAGGTGCCCAGGCCCTCCTTTGAGCGCTCAACCGAGCTACTCAAGCCCACTTTGCGGACCGAGCTAACACAAGTATAATTTATTCATAACTTAAGAGAATGGGTAAATATAGGTTTTTAGTAGAAACACCTGGTGGCCTGGCCGAATTCCAAAGGGAGTATAACATTCCTGACAACGTCCATCTCACCTTAGCCGAACAAGATATCATACCTTGGGGAAACCCTGGTTTTGTTCCCTTCACCCTCTTTCCATTGTAGAAACCGGCCTAAGATTCCCTGTACAGCCCTTACTTTGTGAATTCCTTAAGCAAACTAGGATATGCCCAACCCAGCTTTCCACAAACTCATACCGCATAATAAATGTATTGCCGAGCTAAACCGCCGAGCTGGCATTAACCTTGGCCTAGCCGAACTCTTTCATCAATACTCTATAGGCTCAAAAGAGGACGGCTGGGTTTATTATTTAAGAATACGACGCCGGCGTGAGAAAATAATAAAGGACACACCGGACAAAGATTTAAACGACGATGATTTTTTTTGGGTATCTGGCAATTTTGAAGACTACCAAGCCCAGATCCCAGGGCGCAGTATAAACTCGAATAAAGGAACCCCCGGTATAATTACTTCGGTTTGATTGCATGCTTCTGTTTTATTTCGGTTTCCTATTCCTGAACCGAACTAACAGTTGTCTTCTTTATGCAGATTCAGCCCATCTTCAATCACTATACAGTTACCCCAATCTGAACACCCTCCGCGCCGCACTACGATATCCAGAAAGAAATTGGGCCAAGCTGCTGAATTTTGAACCGACATACTGATACAGCAGCCGTCGAAAAGCCAGAGTAACAGACTTCTTACTGGAAGCCTCCCCTGAACCGGACCCAACTTGCCACAAATTAACCTGGTTCGTACTACCGAAGAAAACGAAATGGCGAAGAGGAATAGAGTAAGGGCCCTCTTAACCGAAACCCACCGAGCCGAAGTACCGCCACAAAACCAGACTCAGGAAACAGTGGTGGCTCTTCTATCTCAACAACCCTCTTCATCACGTCCAAGCAAGCGCACCCGGACTACCCAAACCGAGCAACGCCTTGTTGATGAAGATGAAACCAGTCTTCCACCAAGCCCTCCATCGAGTCCGCAACCGGAGCGTGTCGACCGAGCTAGCTCCTCTAAATGGACTCCAAAAATGACATTCCAAAACCGTGCTATTTGTGATACTGACTCAGTGGTGGCCGACAAAGACCGTATGCTAGCCTTCAATCTGGCTAAAAGTGTATGTCTGCCCCCTGATATGGAGCATCACAAGCACTTGACCGAGCTCAAGGCCATTCGGTCGGCAACAAAATCAATGATCCTGGTCAGTAGCTCCTCTTGTCTCTCTAAATTTTTTCCAACTTTCTTCTCGGTTTTGTCATTAGTTTCTTTCCCTTCTTTTTTCAGGCCATGCAAAAGAGTCAAATTGCACACAAGCGTGTGTTGGAGCTTCGTAAAATAGTAAGGCAAGCCATGGCCGAAGTCGAAGAAAAAAACCACCGAGCTGAAAGACTCCCAACAGAAGACAGCGAGCTAGGGCCGAGGTAGCCCGTCTGACCGGACTGGTTACCTCGGCTAATGCTGACAAACAGAGGGCACTAACCGTGATGAAGGACAAGTACCTGCGTGAGCTAGTCAAGCTCGAAGGAAAGAAAGACGTAGAGATCGCCGAACTAAAAAATAAGGCGGATGATGCCAACGCTGAAGGTTTCAAGGAGGGGGAGGCCCTCTACATGCAACAGTGTGAGGCAGCTAAAGATTTGTTCTTCAAATGCGGTTGGAGGGAAGCCGTGGTGCAGCTCGGTTGTGAGCCTGAGACTGAGGTCTACAATTCTCTTCAGTACTTCATACCGAGCTCACTGGCGCGGAGTATGCTGTATCGTTCAACAACAGTTTTTTCAGGGTTCAGATGATGATGAGATACCGAGCCCAATAATACCCCGGTTGTTAATGAACCTGCCGATCAATCGGCTCGGTTGGAGCACACGGTTGAAGACCTGACTAAACAAGCTGCCGACTGATACCGTGCTTCCAGTAGACACCGAGCTCCAGCCGAGACCGCACTCCGTGAGTGAAACGGTCTTAGGTTGACATAGATGCTGATATGATGATTTGTTCAACTGATTTTGTATTTCTCTTTTTTAGACTTGTAACCGGGATGGGGGCCCCTTCTTTGTATTTGCTTTAAACTTTGCTAATGAAAATCTTCTATTGTTCGAACTGTTATCTCGGTTTGCTGCTCTTCTTGTACTTGCTTTCTTACTGTAGTGAATGAAGTAGTGCATTCTCTTGTCGAGATAATTTATCCTGGTCTTAATCTTTGTAATCAGACTGGCCATACCAGCCAACCACTCTTTAGCCGATATCCCTACTTCGGCTGAAGAGTACTAAGAGTGGTTTAATCCAGCCAACCATTCTTCAGCCTAAACCCTTACTTCGGCGGAAGAGTAATAAGAGTGGTTTAATCCAGCCAACCACTCTTCAGCCGATATCCTCTGCTTCGGCTGAAGAGTAATAAGAGTGGTTTAATCCAGCCAACTCTAAATTGGTTTTCCAGCCAACCTAGAATAAAATTTTGGTTATCCGACCAAACGTCCTGCAGCCTGGATCCTTATCCGGGCTTAGGAAGGGTGTTGGTTAATCCAGCCAAACCTCTAAGTTAGTTTTTCCAGCCAACCTAGAATAAATGTGTGGTATTCCGACCAAACGTCCTGCAGCTTGGATCCTTATCCTGGGCTTAGGAAGGGTGTGGTTTAATCCAGCCAACCTCTAAGTTGGTTTTTCCAGCCAACCTAGAAATAAAATGTTTGGTTATCCGACCAAACGTCCTGTAGCCTGGATCCTTATCCTGGGCTTAGGAAGGGTGTTGGTTTAATCAGCCAACCTCTAAGTTAGTTTTTCCAGCCAACCTAGAATAAAATGTTTGGTTATTTCGACCAAACGTCCTGCAGCCTGGATCCTTATCCTGGGCTTAGGAAGGATCCTTATCTTGGGCTTAGGAAGGGTGTTGGTTTAATCCAGCCAACCTCTAAGTTAGTTTTTCCAGCCAACCTAGAATAAAATGTTTGGTTATTCCGACCAAACGTCCTGCAGCCTGGATCCTTATCCTGGGCTTAGGAAGGGTGTTGGTTTAATCCAGCCAACCTCTAAGTTGGTTTTTCCAGCCAACCTAGAATAAAATGTTTGGTTATTCCGACCAAACGTCCTGCAGCCTGGATCCTTATCTTGGGCTTAGGAAGGGTCACAGTTGGTTATTCCGGCCAACTGTGTTTTTAATACCCCTAACTCACCGAACTTACTAAAACAAACTTTTACAGAAGGAAACGTTTATACTGAAAAAGAAACTACTTGTTTTACTGAGAAAGGAAAAATTACACATACTTAAAGAAAAAGAAAAGCTAAAAATAAAATAACTTGAGATTGACAGTATTCCATGGCCTGGGAATTGCCTTGCTGTCCTCATCTTCTAAGTGGTATGCCCCTTTGCCTGCTAGTCCAACCACTTTGTAAGGTCCTTCCCAATTAGGCCCTAACTTGCCATCCCCCGGTATCATGGTGTTTCCCATCACTTTGCGCAGCACCCAATCTCCGATCTTGAATTGCCTTGGATGCACTGTTTTGTTGTATTTCCTAGATAACTCTTGTTGGTATGAGGTAATGTGAACCAGTGTTTGTCTCTTCTTTCCTCTGCAAGGTCGAGCTCCAATGCTATGGCTTCGCCATTCAAGTCTGGATCAAAATTCTCGCTTCGAATTGTGGGGAGGCCAACTTCTAGTGGGATTACTGTCTCCATACCATAGGCTAAGGAAAATGGAGTTTCTCCTGTTGACCGTCGAGGTGTGGTGCGGTAAGCCCATAAAACATGAGGGAGCTCTTCTGCCCACTTGCCTTTGGCTTTCTCTAACCTTTTCTTTAATCCATCCAAGACTACCTTGTTTGATGCTTCTGCCTGACCATTTGCTTGGGGATATGCCGGTGTAGAATTGTAGAACTCTATCTTGTACTTTTCACAAAAGCCTCTAAAGATTCTGCCGTCAAACTGAGTGCCGTTGTCTGATATTAGGGCTTTGGTATGCCAAACCGGTGATGATATTCTGCCAGACGAACTTTTTTACATCTTTTTCCTTGATTGATGCCAATGCTTCTGCCTCCACCCACTTTGTGAAGTAGTCGGTTGCTGCAAGAAAGAACTTCCTGTTGCCTGGTGCTGTTGGAAGTGGTCCTACTATGTCCAAGCCCCACATTGCGAAGGGCCATGGGCTGGTTAAGGGTAGAAGTTCTCTGGTAGGTTGATGTATTTGGTGTGCGAACTTCTGACATTTCTCACACTTCTTCACATACTTTTATGAGTCTGCTTGCATGTATGGCCACCAATATCCTTGCGAAATCGCTCTGTATGCTAGTGATCTTCCTCCTTGATGGCTTCCGCATACGCCCTCATGTATCTCGAATAAGAATGCTTCTACTTTGCTGGGGTGGACACACTTTAGGTAGGGTCTTGAGAATGATTTTTTGTACAATGCCAAAGATGGGGAGAGCCAAAATCGCTGCAACTTCGCTCTTATTCTGTTGACCTCTTTCTTCTCTTTTGGCAAGATGCCGTCTTTTAAGAACAGGATGATGGGATCCATCCAAGAAGGGCCTAGCTCCGCGCAACATACCTCTTCTGCTTCGGGGTCTTCAATGCTTGGTCTAGGTAGGTAGTCAATCAACAACGGATGAGGGATGGTAGTATCTGCCATTGAAGCAAAACCTGCTAGTTCATCTGCTTTGCTGTTTTCCTCCATGCCGATTTGTTCTATCCGCACCACTTCGAATTTCTTGATCTCTGTTTTGACCAACTCTTGGTATTTGGCCATCTTGTCATCCTTTGCTTCGTAGTTGCCAGATATTTGGTTTACCACCAGCTGTAAGTCACTGTAAACCATTAGCTCGGTGGCCTTCATGTAGATTGCTGATTTGAGGCCTGCAAGAAGCGCTTCATACTCCGCTTCGTTGTTTGATGCTGGGAAACCAAGGTTGACTGCTTGCTCCACTAGTAGGCCGTCTGGAGAGATGAGGACTATTTCGAGTCCTGCTCCATGCCGGTTGGATGCTCCATCCACAAAGAGCTTCCATATCTCTCCAACGAACAACTTCCAGCAAGTGGAGAGATCAGATGATGCCTTGGGGTCAAGAACGTTGCTGGTGTCTTCTTTAGGGTCCATGCTTGCTATCTGCCCCTTGTTATCTGATTGTACCAAGCCTTTATTTGTTGGTGAGTCTTGGCTTGGTGTAGTATGGTTTTCTTCTTCCTTCCTTACTTTACTCTGGTCTGCCTTGGGACCTGACTGGGTAACTTGCACCAGGGGTTGCGTTATTCCGACGTCAACTTCCATCCCTAGTTCAGTTGTTTTAGTCAGGTCGACTGGGCAGATATGATGACTTCTTGGGGTGAATTCTGCGACAAAGTCTGCCAAAGCTTGAGCCTTTATCGCGGTCCTGGGTTGAAACTTGATGTCATACTGTCCCAACTCTACTGCCCATTTCAAAATTCGCCCAGAAAAGTTCGCCCTCTCAAACAAAGCTTTTAATGCGAAAGCTGTGAGGACGACTATGCTGTGGGCGTGAAAGTAGTGCGACAACTTCCTTGAAGCCATCATCAAGGCTAAGGCCAGTTTTTCCAGTGGCAGGTATCTTGTTTTGGCGCCCAGCAATGTCTTGCTGACATAAAAGATGGGCAGATGTTGGGCTCCTTCCGCACGGACCAACACTGCGCTAATTGCGTACTGGGAGACTGCCAGGTACAAGAAGAGTTCTTCTCCAGGTATTGGAGTGACAAGCAGTGGTGGAGAAGACATGTATTCTTTCAAATTTTCCAGAGCGCGGTCGCATTCTTCGTCCCACTCAAACTTGGCTTTTAGTGCTTGAAAAAATGGTCGTAATCTGTCTGACGACCGGCTAATGAATCGGTTGAGTGCAGCTGCCATACCAGTGAGATGCTGCACTTCTTTTACTGAGTTAGGCCTCTCCAGATCCTGAATAGCTTTGATCTGGGAGGGGTCTGCCTCTATACCCCGGTTGGTCACCAGGAAGCCTAGGAATTTGCCAGATCCTATACCGAACGCGCACTTAGATGTATTAAGGCGCAACTTGTGCCTTTTCAGAATCTGGAACACCTCACCTAGGTCCTTTAGATGGTCGTTCTCATCCTTGCTCTTGACCACCATGTCGTCGATGTAAGCCTCCATTGTTCTGCCTAACAATGGCTCAAACATCTTGGTGACCATTCTCTGGAATGTTGCCCCTGCGTTCTTTAGACCAAAGGGCATGACCTTGTAGCAATACAGTCCTCTTGGAGTTGTAAAGGACGTGACCTCCTGGTCTGGTTCATACATGGCGATCTGATGGTAGCCTTTGTATGCATCAAGAAAGCCAAGACGGTTGTGCCCCGCCGTTAGGTCTACCAGTTGATCTATTCGTGGTAGGGGGAAGCTGTCCTTTGGGCATGCTTTGTTGACTGTCTTATAGTCGACGCAGACACGCCATTTGCCATTCTTCTTTGGCACCACGACTGTGTTGGAAATCCATCTAGGGTAGTGCACCTCTCTGATTGCTCCTGCCTCCAGCAGGTTTCCTACTTCTTCCGCCACTATCTCAGCGTAGTGGAGTGCCGATCTGCGTGTGCGCTGAATGATTGGTCTGGCGGATGGGTGGACATTGAGTTGGTGACAGATGAAGTTGGGATCAATGCCTGGCTTGTCGTATGGTATCCAGGCGAACACTTCGATGTTAGAGGTCAAAAATTCCAAGACCTCTAATCTCTCAGTGCTGGACAACGACGAACCGAGCAAAAAGAACTTATCCGGGTTCTTTTCATCTATTCTTACCTCTACCAAGTCTTCCACCGCTTTTTGATTAGCTGCTTTGCCAACATCTGCGAACAGTTCATTACTCTCAGGTTCTTCCACCGAATGAACATATCCCTTGGCAGCGCGGCTGCCATTCACAGTGACAAAGCATTGCTTGGACATGATCTGGTCTCCAAAGACTTCTTCAATTACCCCAGCATCGTTAGGGAATCGCATTACTTGATGGCAGGATGATGCTATTGATCGCATGGCATACAGCCATGTTCTTCCCAAAATTATCTTGTAAGTGGAAGGGACTTTCAACACCCGGAACTCCACTTGTTTTGTCACGCTTCATGCTCTGACTGGTAGGATTATTTTGCCGACTGGCCATTCTGGTATTGAGTTGAATCCAATCAGGGGAGATACGGCAGGTGCCAAGTCTTTGTCTTGTAGTTTCAATTGTTTGAATGTTTCGTAATACATTTTCTCACATGAACTACCTTGGTCAATCAAAATCCGCTTGACGTCAAAATCCTTGACTCGGAGAGTGACAACCAGGGCATCATTGTGAGGACAATATATCCTCGCCAAGTCTCTATCCGAAAAAGACATGATGTTTGTGGCCTCTGTCTTCCCCTTTTTGATGGTAGGTTGTGCACTTAGTACCTTCCTTAAGTGCTCAGCCTTCTTAATTGATCCTTTGAGCTCGCATACACGCTCAGGTTCGAAGATTCCATGTATCACATTAATTACGCCTTGAGGTGGGGTGTCGATTGGCATCCCGTTGGGGTTATTGTGGTCTTGGGGGGCTGGTTGCGTTCCTCCTTCAATGTATTTATCCAGGTGACCTGCTGCCACCAACTCCTCCAGGTGCTGTCTCAATGGTGTGCAATTTTCAGTGCGGTGCCCCTTTTCTTTATGGAAGGTACACCGTGACCTTTCGTCGTAGTCCTTCTGAGCCTCTCCTAGCTTAGCAGGCCATCTGACGAAAGGTTCATCGCGTATCTCGCTTAGAATCCGGTAGATTGGTTTCTTGAATACCGTGGTTATGGCAGTGCGGACTCTCAACCATCTTTTATCCTGGTCCTCTCCGTTGTCTCGCCTACCTCGTCCGTTTCTGTTCGGACGGTCTACCGCGTTGACCTTTGCTGAGGCCTTTTTCTCTGGTACTGCGGTCGTGGCAGATTTTGTTTTGGCACGGGCGCCATCCTCTTCTACCCTGATGTGCTGATGCACTCTTTCCATCAAGGCCTCCATGGTGAGGGGAGGTGTCATGGTGATTGAATCCCTTAGTCTGTTCCCGACTGGGAGGCCTCTTTTGTACTGTGCAATAGCTAGATTGGTGGGGCAGTCCCCAATCTGGTTGAAGGTCTCCCAGTAGCGACTATTGTAGGATCTAAGTGTCTCTTTGTCGCCCATGTCAATGGAGAGAAGCTGGTCGATCTCCACTGGCGTTTTGGTGTTCGTTCTGAACCTTGTTATGAACGCCTCCGCCAATTGCGCCTAGGAGGCTATGCTGCCTTCTGGAAGTTTTTCAAACCAAGTCAAGCCTAGATCACCAAGGCTAGAGGGGAATAGGATGCACATCAAGGCCTCGTTATGTCGGTATACCGCCATAACCTGGCGGAAGTGGCTTAGGTGCATGTAGGGGTCTGTCTTCCCCTCGTACGTGGTGAATTTGGGCTGAAGGAAGCCTGAAGGCAGGGGCGCGTTTTCAATTGCCGGAACGAACGGAAAGGTCTGTAGCCTCGCTAATGCTTTGTCTGTTGGTTCGTAGGCAGGGCGTGGTATTGGCATTCCAACCTCGACGCTTCCATGCGTCCGAGGAGCCAACCGCCGTAAGGCAGAAACTCTGTGTGGGTTGCGCGCCCTGGCATCCTCCTTCCATCATGCCTTTTCCTCTAGCACGGTTCGTAAGTCGGACGATCTAGGCAACTCTGTTTGCCTGGATGATGTCTGGTGCGTGCACGAGGGCCGATAGGTGCTTCCTTCCGTGTATGACCTCTCAGATTTCGTCCTCTCAGACCTGGAGTGACGAGTTCTGGAAGTTCTGGATTGTGTATCGCCTGTCCTGAGGCTTCTACTTTCTGCTTGAGATGGTGTGGTACGTCTACTACGATCTTCCGAGTGGCGAGGGGGCGTCTTGCTTTTACGCCCCTCTCCTGTCGCCACCCCTTTTCCCTTGATCTGGCGTTTCATGGCCTCCATATCCGCCGCCATCTTCCTTATTAATTCATCTTGTTCTTTCACGCGATCCTCCAGAGCTTGAGGGTCGATCCTCCACCTTTGTGTGTCAGGACTTTGTGAATGAGAGTGACGGGGGCTGTTATTCCGCCTCCCCCTAGCATCCCTCTTGGGGTTATGTCGTTGGGGCTCTAAGTCCGCCATGGGAGGGACAGGAGGCAAACCTTCGCGCCTCCCACCTCCTTCTGGGGTCTGTCCATCAATGGCGGATTGTGGCAAATCTTCGTTGTGCGCCATTGATTCTAAAGAGGAAAAGCTTGATCAAGAGGTTTTGTTCTTGTATGATTTCCCACAGACGGCGCTAATTGTACGGGAAAGAAATAAACTTTCTCGTATAATCCTGTTGATCAAGTCTGCGCTCCTCCGTACGTCGTCGCTTTATTCCTTGAAAACACAAACGTGAGCTAGCCGGCGGGTGTGTGCCGGAAACCTCTCCGATGCCTAAGTCAGCAAAATAGACAAGTAGCTAAAAGCTCTGTGTATTCGGAAATCAAAATTGCGTTACCTCTCCATAGGTGATGTTGTGAGCTTTTATAGGTTCCATGTGGCACAATCCTAGTAGGACTCTTACTCCTCCATGAAGAGTCCTCATAGGATTCACACTCCTGAAAGATAATGCTTATCTTTCAACACCCCCCTCACTGTTTAAACCAAGTGAGATGGTTTTTTCATTGCCGAACTTTAATACGACCGAAGTAAGCATGGCTATGCTAGGCTGCAGATTAGACCGAACTACACTAAGTTTGGTTCTTCCTTTCACTGCTCTTACTTCGGTTCTCAAAATAATTAGCTAGGCTTGACCGAGCTAGTTGTGTTACGCCGCGACCAGACTAACTCTGAGTGTGGCAACCTGGCGACCGAGTTATCCGCAGTACTCTTCTGGACCGAGATAGCAATAGGTTCTCTGGGACCGGTCTAACCTTAAGGCTTTGGGACCGGACTAGATTCAAGCCTCCCCTGGACCGGAGTAACTTTAAGGCCCTTTTGGGCTGGACTAACTCTAAGGCCTTCTAGGACCGGTCTACCTCCAAGGCCTTTTTTACTCAGCCCTTTGTATTGTGGCTCATAACGGCCCATTACCCAGCTCGGCCCAATTTTCATATAAATTGCCCTCTCAAATTTATGCCACACTGCCCTGTGAGAATAATGTTTCATTTGGCAACATTACTTTTTAATTTAAAAGTTAACAAGTCACTAAAAAAATTAAAAAATAAATAACTTATATTAAAAAGTCAAAAATTTCATTTTCTCTCTACTTTTTAAATATCTTTTCGTAAAAAATTAAAAAGTTATCACAAACATATTATTTTTTTACATCATATTTTAACCAAAAAATTAAAAAGTTACTAAAAAAACTTGTTCCCAGAGAGGCCTAAATTTCATGATTAATTTTTGGGATACTTATTTTTTCCCTCAATACTTTTTACATATTTCTACAAATCCTTTTGGTACACAATTATGTGATATGTATTTTATTACATATTTTTTTTGATATATACATATTTTATGGCAAATGTTATATAATGTAAAATTATGATAATTTATAATTCAGAAATGAAGTAATATATTTTTGTAGTAACTAAAAAATTACCTAATATTTGTCACAGAAACATATAACATATACCAAAAAAATGTGTAGGGCACATCTAATATACAATTTAAAGAGGTGTGTACCGAAGGAATTTTTATATTTCTATACTCTTTTTTTTTACATGTATATTGAGATTAATCATCACCCATTAGTAAGTTATTAGCATTTTCCATATTTTATTTTGGAGTGTAAATTCATACTTCTTTAAGGAAAATTTTTGTTAGGTTTAGATCGACAGTGTCTTAACTAAAATCTTACCAAATAACACAATGATCAAGTAATTGTGTTGAGATTCTATGCCTTAAAAGTTTCAAGGACTTCCTTGGAATAAAAATAATGACAAAACAAAAAAGAAAAAAGAGAAAAAGAAGAATAAGATGATGATGTAAATGATTGAATGAACAATCAAACATAAGTAAAGTACATTAAGACTATTCTTATCTAAATTTAAATTACTCGTATGTAGAACAGATCTACTCCTAAGATAGAAAAGAAATAAAAATCAAGTCATTTATTGATTTGTTAGTGATCTTTACAATAGAGCCATCAATGACAATTTATACAAAAAAATGAAGGAAAAAACTGTTGGACAATCTTCACTGTATTTAAATAGATTAAATTCTGTTGTGTACTAAATAACAACAAGAATATAAAGAAATAAAGGAAATGATAGAATTTGTTTGATTACAAAAATCAAACTAGAAATAAATAAATAAATAAATAAAAACAGATTTTATTTTGTTATAAAAACAAAATTAAAATCTGATTTAATAAACAAATAAAACAGAATAATAAATTAAACAACTTACTTGATTAATTTCTTCTAATAAATATCTGATCAAGTCTAGTGTTTGACACTGTGTCCTTAAGACAGATTCGTCCTCTCCACGGTGCCTTCAGAATGTGGACGTCTATCTCCCAGGATGAAATAATCAACTACAAACAATAGCAGCACTACAAATTGTTTGCCTAACGAACACATTAAGTGTTTATACTCTTTCTCACAAAAATTAAATGCAGCAAAATGAAGAATAAATTTGTAGAGGTGAAGTACGAATTTTCTGAATGTGTAAACATCAAATGAGGGCTGTCCTATTTATAGATGTATTGGTGGCTGCAGGTTTTGAATTAAACAGGTGCAAACCTGTTTGAACAGGTATGAAACCTGTTTGGTTTTGAATTTAAACAGATTTGAATCTATTGGGTTCAAAATTCAAACAGATAAAAACGGGAAGGGCCCTGTTTGGGTGTACAGAAAAAAATCAGACCAATTTATTTCCGGATTAATTTTACCAAAACATAAAATTAAATTCAAATGTTTTTTTTCCCAAAAAGATAGGTATTGGGTCGGACCAGCCCAACCTCACACCACGCACCCGCGCCTAGCCTGCCTGACCAGACGACGGCGGCGCATGTGTGTGGTGATTTTTGGGTCTAATGGGTCTAGCCCATTTTGCCCATAACCTCCCTCTTTAAAACACTTGGGTACCCCTTGGGGCACACCCCAAGTTCCAATTCCATGCCTTATAAACCCATTCAAAACTTCCCACCAAATCAATATGGGACAAGCCTTATTCAAACATTTAAGGATTTTCCACAAAAACTCCATGTCCATGGAGCATACTTTGGCTTCAATTTCCCATTCATCCGGTAATGATTTTGAGCAACCAAATATACCACGTGAATCACAACGCGGCATAGAACGCGTTACCATTTTGACTCGCGAAAATCAACGCATGGGGCCCACCTAAAAAATAGACCAAACTTAGGAAAAATTTTTGGTTTTACCCAGAATTTTTCTACCATTTCTAACAAAAACTTCTATTAATCATCATCTAGCCACCCATATAACTTCCACCTTCTTACATTGTCATTTGTCCTTCATCATTCGAATTTTCAAAACTTGACTTAACTTTTCTTAACTTTCAAGATTTTCCTGTATAATCATAATAATAATAACAATAATAATAATAATAAGTAATATAAAGTTTAAACCTAGTTATAATCGACATAAATTTTATTTATGGTGCAAACAATGCCCCCAAACTCTTTAAAAATGAGTATTCAAATTCTTGAAGAGTTGTATGAATATAAATATATAATAGAAACTATGAAAATTATAATCGAATGGCCATATGATACAGTTTTTTGTTGTTGTGATCACATCGAAATACTCCCCCATTACTGTTATATAAAAAATAGAAATAAAATTCAGAATTTTTTTTTATAAACTACTTCATCAAAAATAATTTTTGATGTGAACCACAAAACTATTGTAGTTGTTGGATGACAGAAATCATAATGTCAATTGACTTTAGAAAATTAATTTTTTTGACAAAATTAACAATGTTGAAAAATTCAAATTCATCAAATGTGGGTTGTTCATAATTTTTAGCCATGTTTAGCTTAAAATCATACCTCCTAATTGGATTTTCACCATCATTTTATGATTTTTTTTTCATCAAATTTAGTCCTGTTTGGCTTAAAATCATACCTTCCAATTGGATTTTCATCATCATTTTGTGATGGTTGTTCATCAAATTTAGCCATGTTTGGCTTAAAATCATATTCTCCAATTGAATGTTCACCATCATTTTGTAATGGTTGTCATTGTTCAACATCTTTTGTCATATTTGACTTAAAACCATATCCTCCAATTGGATTAAAATGCTCAATAGCTTTTGGTAAAAGAAGTTGGGCTTCTTTTTCAATTAATGGCTTAAAAAATTGCCCCCCAAGCATGTCATTTTTAGAACTTAATTTTTCTTTGGCCATGATTTTTGTGAAGAGAAAGTTTTGTTATAAAAGTCTCTTAGAAACACATAAAATTTATGTTTTTTAAGATTATCTAATTTTTTACTCCAATGTTGAATTTCTCCATCAACTTGATAAAATTGACAACTAAGTTAACGAATTTTTTCATCAAAGTAATTTATATCTTTTTACATCAAATAATATGGCGGTGATGAAATTATTTGAAATTTTTTCCAATCAAGCGAATTAATTTCTTCTTGTAGAATCGAAATTTCACTTTTGTGCCAATAAATTTCATTCTCACAATGCCAAATTATTATTTTCATATCATTTGTCACAGTAGAATCATTGTCATAATATTGACAATCATTATACATGGAAGATAAGGCATTTCAATAATAATTCGTACCCATTGGAACATTGCCACTCCATTGGTAGATTGCATCCATGGATGGGTGCACAAGATACAAACATGCCACTTGATGGCATAATTTTTTTATATTTTGTTTGTATCATTTTTTTTTTCTTCAAGTTAGGACGATGTCCCATCGGACGTGCCAAAAATTGTTAGTAAAATTTTTGTTAGGATTAAATCGACAGGGTTTTAACCAAAATCTCACCAAACAATACAATGATCAAGCAATTGTGTTGAGGTTTTATGCCTTGAAAGTTTCAAAAACTTCCTTGGAATAAAAATAATGACAAACAAATGAGGAAAAAGAGAAAAAAAAAAAGAAAAAGAAGATGATGGTGTAAATGATTGGATGAACAATCAAAAATACATTAAGATTACTTCTATTTAAATTTAAACTACTTATATGTAGATTAGATCTACTCCTAGGATAGAAAAGAAATGAAAATCAAGCCATATATTGATTTGTTGGTGATCTTTACAATAGAGCCATCAATGGCAATTTATACAAAAAAAAAAAATGTAGGAAAAAATTTCTATTAACCATCATCTAATCACCCATATAATTTTCACCTCCTTACATTGTCACTTGTCCTTCATATCTTAAATCTTCAAAACTTGACTTAATTTCTCTTAACTTTCAAATTTTTTTTACATAATCATAATAATAATAATAACAATAATAATAATAATAATAATAATAATAATAAGAAATAGAAAGTTTAAACCTAATTATAATCAATAAAAATTTTATTTGTAGTGCAAAAAACTGCTCAAATGTTTACTTTTTTTTTATTATTTCATTTTTTTTATTTTTATTTTGTCCAGAGTCAGTCAAACACGAGAAGCCGCTTCACCATAATCGCCTTTGAGACTCAAAAATATATGAACTTTGCTCACCGAACAAGGCAAGAGACACATTTGACAACTTGGTAATGTCTCTACTTATTCCTTGGACTAGTTAAAAATTCATATAAGCATTTCTCAAGTTTAAACTTAGTTTGAAGTCCAATGTTAAAAAATTATTGGGTAAATTACACCATTAGTCTTGTAATTTAACTGAATTGTAACTTTAGTTTTTATAGTTTTAATTTAATCAATTTAAACTCTACACTTTTGAATTTGTTACAATATGATCCCTCCGTCACTTACTGTTAATGTTTTGAACATATAAAGAGTATGTGCAAAATTAGATGGACCAAAGTGATATTCAAAAGAAATTATAGGGACCACTAATATAATTTATTCATTATATTGGTGGTTCATATAGTTTGTTTTGAATATAATTTTGATCACTCTAGTTTTGTAAGTGATTTATTTCCATTCAAAATGTTAACACATGACAGATGGATCACATTATAACAAAATTGAAAGTATAAGATTGAACAAAAATAATATTTCAAAATTTCAAACGGAAATCGGCTAAAATATTTTTTTTAAAAAAAATCACCTTTATATCAAAATATAATGAAAAAAAATGGATGGATTTAATATTATAATATATATACATAAAGTATGCAAGAAAATAAGATAAATAAAAGGGTAAATTACACTAACTTCCCCTAAGATTGATACAATTACAGGGACTTCTCTTCAAGTTTTTAAAATTGCACTATCCTCCACTCTACTTGGATTTTTAATTTCAGATTCGCCACCTTTTTATGCTAAACTTTTGTCAGTGTGTTGATAATTAAGCTTCCCGTTCTACCCCTAAACGATTCCCATTCTACACAAACCCATAATTAAAAGACATTGATACCCTTTACAAATTCTTGTATATGTGAATTACCATCAACACACTTTTAACTTCAAAAAACAAATATACTTCTCAGCTCTTCTTTTCAGCATATCTTCTAACTCACAGTTATGCAACCATTACCCTCTCTGTGTTTTGTAATTTTTTTTAATGCAATTTTGTTTTGTGATTCTTTATTTGTATTTTTTTTTTTTGGTTATGTTATGTGCAAGGGCATTTTTGTTATTTAACAATTTTGCCAACATCTCCAAATATCTGTGGTTAACTTGTGTTTTTGGGGGGGGGGGGGGAGAGTAGAGGTCCCTAAGGGGAGGTAAGTGCAATTTCAAAAAATTGTAGGCAGATTTCTGCAATTATCAATATAATTTACCCAATAAATAGAAGATGAATTGGACAAAATATTATATACTATTAGAATATTCGGCTTTAGGATTGCCAATCCAAAGCCCTCGTTTCGGCACATTAGTTTTTGGGTTATTAGGTTAAAATAGTTATAAAAAGATAAAATATGTTTAAAAATTAATAAAATAAAATATTAAATTTAAATTATAATTATTTTATTTTTTTTCACAAAAGTCATAAAAATCAAAAAAATAATCCAAACGAGATTTTTTAGCCCCATACTAAAATAGTTAGAAAGCTAAAACATTAAAAAGCCAACTCACATTCCGAACGAAGATCAAACAAGTTTGGAGAACACAATCAATAGCCCAATGCTGTAGAACTCTAGATTGATCAATCTCCTAAACAATCAAATTCAAACAATTGATTCAAGCTTTGAGAAGACCTTGGTTGATTTCAAAGATGTCAATGAGTCGATAATTGATGATTCAAGAATTTTGGAGCAAAGTATGAGCATTTTTTAGCTTCACTTTAGATGATCAAATTAAAATAAGACTTAACAAGTAAGAATCAAATTGTTTAATTCGAAACAATAGAGATCAAAGTGAAATTTGAGTCAAATTACATAAATAAAAATATAATTTTTCTTTTTTACTTTTTTTTTTGGTTTCTGTCAATAATTAATGCACAACGGGAAGCCGCTACACCATAATTGTAAGAATTTGATCACCAAAAGACATATTTGACAACTTGGCAAAGCATATAAACAAAGTAAGTTAATTGGAACTCAATTATTGTTGGACTTGTTAAAAATTCATAAAAGCATTTCAAGTTTAAATATACTTTAAACTCTTCAAATTTTGTAGGAGTTTAATTTGCACAAAGTTTAAATATATTTTAAGTTCTTTAAATTTCAAACCGAATATAAACAAGCCATTACTTGATCTGATTTGGCTTGTTCATATTCGTAAGCTTTAAGGAAAAACCTAATTCATATCATACATGTTGGCTTATTTTTCTTATGAAGGAAAATACCATAAATGCGAGCATGTCAGAAATGATTGAAAAATTCTTACAGATTAAATTCAAGCCAATTATTGTGTTGATGGTTCTTTTGCTTCAACAAAGAGAACTTCAAAATTGCCAAGTGTAAAGAAAAGAAAAAATTTTTTAAAAAAAGAGAGGGAGATGGAGAAAGATGATTGAGTGAACAATCAAACTAACCATAAATTTATCTCTACTCCTATATTTCGAAAAGGAAGTGCATAAAATAAAGTGCAGAGAACTTACCTCTACTCCTATGCTTTGAAAATGAAATGCAGGAAATAAAGTGTAGGAAATATAAATGACAAAAAGAATATAAATCAATTGTCTTTGATTTGAGTTCTGGATCTTTTACAATGTAGCCATGAATGACTATTTATAGGCAAACATTTGTAAATTTTTTTTACCTAAAACTACCCACTCTTCCACTTCCTCTATTTCATACTCCATGATCTTTCATAACTTCCTTCAACCTCCACTTCATACTCCATGTTCTCCATCATCTTTCTACATTTTATAACTTCACATAACCTCCAAATGAGTAGGAGGATGCCACATGTCCTACAATTATATAAATAATAAATAATAATAAAATTGCATATTTATGGTGCTAACATTACCCCTCACGGCCCTTAAAAATGATGTTTACTTAAATTTTTGAAGGGCCGAACCAAGCACGTGACTAATCTAAGCAACAAAGTGCTTCGAATAATATCAACAAAGTGCTTCGAATGATATAATAACACCAATAAAGTGCTTCAAATGAGCATGAAATTATGACTAGATGTCTCCAATTATATATGTGCCTTGAATGGATATTACATATGTGTTTCGAATCGACATCAATCATTTGAAGGAAATTAAACAATTTTGCGTTACTTATACTTCAAACACTTAGAAAACTTAGAACTTTTTGAAGTAGGTTGATGTTGTTTGCACTTAAAATCATTCAGAACCTCATGTTTTTAAGGCAAAGCCAATGATTTACCTCAACAAGCTGTTACACATGCTAAATAACAAGCTTCGAATGTGGTATAAAGGACCAAAAATCACCTTTTCATGGTTTAAGTGTTTATAAATGACCAAATTCATCATTCGAAGATCTTGTGGAAAAGCTTCGAAGGATAACCTCATATTTCCTAGGCAAAGCCAATGATTCACCTTAGCAAGCTGTTACACATGCTAAATAACTAGCTTCGAAGGTGGTATAGAGGACCAAAATCATCTTTCGAAGGTCGAAGGTGCCGAGAAAGGACAAATTACATCCTTGGAAATACTCGGCAAAGCTTCAAAGGTTCACAACCACCAATATTGTTTTTTCGAAGCTGTTGTTGATGCAAGATGGAGTGTTTCGAAGCAACTTTTGACCAATATTGTGGTTATTCAAATTTTGTATGTTCTGATTTATACATAATTAATGAAAATATTAATTTTATGCTTCGAACCAACTATTAATTCTCCGAAGACACCAAAACCATTGTTCTTCGAACCAACTTTTGTAGAATACTAGTTACATTTTCATGTAACAAATGGCTATAAAAATGTTTATCAGTAAAACCACTAATTATCATGCCAAAAATAGGCATTATTTGACAATTAATTAATTTCCATTTTACATATATTTGAAGGGATGTACATATTTTGAAAGCTTTCTCGTCCCATGTTACATTTCGAAGGTGTTCACTGATAACAAAATCACCCTTCGAAAGTCACATATGTTACTAAAGGATCAAAGTCGTCCTTCGAAAGTGCTTACAACATCTCTTCGAATCAAATCCGAAGAGTTGGATTACTATGAAATTAGTTTGACATTTTAATTAGCCATTAGTAGATATAAAATGATATTTCAATGAATACATATAACAGTACACCCATTTATCATCTGAAAATAGGTTTAAAAACCCTCACATGTTCTTAATAACATGCTTCGAAGTGTCTTGGGACATGCTTTGAAGGTAACCACAAAACCAAATAGTGATCGTTTTATGGATCAACTAATAACCATATTTTTGGCCCAATATATTGCAATAACGAAATATTATTTGTTAGTCATTCCATCAAAGTCAACATTTGATGTGATCTACAAATCCAAAAGGGATTTTGAACAATAAAAGTCATGATATAGTGTAACCATGAAAATTTATACTTTTTAACACTTTGAAAAATATCAAAAATTTTGAATTCATGAACAGTGGCTTGTTCATTATTCTTGACCATGTTTGGTTTAAAAACATGACTTTTGCCGAATTGATTTTCATAATTCTTTGGCAAAGTGGGCTGTTTTCCAATGTTAGCCATTAATGGCTTATGAAAATCCCCCATAAATATGTTATTTTCATGACTTGACTCTCTAAAAATTAGTTTTTGGACTCCCCGAGCCATGCATGAAACATCATTCTTAGTCAAATTTGGCTCAAGAACATGCTCTTTTGTTATGTTAATTTCATAATTTGGCTCTTTAAAAATAGACTCTTGAACCCCCAAAGTCATTGATGAAATCAACTATTTACTTTTACTATTTTCAACCATGGAAACATTCTGAAAAAATTCACCAATTCCGGCCATTAAAGCCTCAGTTAAAGACTTAGTAGTGAGAGTTGACAACTCATCATTCCATTGGCGAATTTCCATATCAAGTTGATGAATTTCTCCAATTAAATAGTGTCTTTTTTCTTCCACCAAATAATATTGTAAGGGATGAAAGTTTATTTCATCAGGAAAATGGATCTCTTCTTAAAGATTCAAAATTTTTTGTTTACGCGAAAAGATTTCATCTAGGCTATTTGGAATGGATGAATCTAATTCATTTTTCGTTTCTTACACTTGACGTCCCACTGGGCATGCCAAAAATTTTTGACTTATTTTTCCTATGAAGGAAAATACCATAAATGCGAGCATGCTAGCAAGGATTGAAAAATCCTGACAGATTAAATTCAAGCCAATTATCAAGCAATTGTGTTGACCGTTTTTTTGTCTCAACGAAGATAACTTCAAAATTACCAAGTGTAAAGAAAATAAAAATTAAAAAAAGAAAGAGAGAGACAGAGAAAGATGATTGAGTGAACAATCAAACTAACCATTAATTTATCTCTACTCCTATGCTTTGAAAAGGAAGTACATAAAATAAAGTACAGAGAACTTACCTCTACTCCTATGCTTCAAAAATGAAGTGCATAAAATAAAATGCAGAAAATAAATATAAATGACAAGAAGAATATAAATCAATTATCTTTGATTTGAGTTCTAGATCTTTTACAATGTAGCCATAAATGGCTATTTATAGGCAAACATTTGTAGGAAAAAACTACCTAAAACTACCCACTCTTTAACCTAATCCATTTCATACTCCATAATCTTTCATAACTTCCTTCATACTCCATATTCTCCACTTTATTCTCCACCATCTTTCCATATTTGATAACTTCTCATAACCTCCAAATGAGTAGGAGGATGCCACATGTCCTGCAATTATATAAATAATAAATAATAATAAAATTACAGATTTATGGTGATAACAACACCATTTTTTTCTTTAATATCAGGGAAATATATGTGCTAAGATATCAAAAATATCAACTGTACATCCAAATATAATGAAAAAAATAAAAATAAAAATGAATAGATAAAATATTATAATATACATAAAAAAATCTCAAGAAAACAAAAAATAAATAAATAAAATAGAAGATACAAGTGAATGAAGCAAATAAAGCTAGCAAAGAAAAAAAAAAGAAAAAGAAAAAGGAAAAACACAAGAACTAAAGATTGATTGATCTCCAAGTAATCAAACAATTGATTCAAGCCTAGTGAAGATCTTGGTTGATTCCAAAGATGTTGATGAGTTAATACTTGATAATTCAAGCACTTGGAATGATGAAGGAAGATTTGACAAGAGCGTATAAATTGTTGATTAAACAGATTAATCTATTAGGATGAATTACTGTTGACATCTCAGTTCCAGTTCAAGCTCCAGCAGTAGCAGTTTTAGCTCAGGCTCCAATTCAACCTCGTATGCCTCATATATCTACAACAGATCACATAGTTCAAGGAGCTGAGCTGAGGCCTCATTATGGCATTCCTGTGTTGTTGTCTCATGAGAATATCTCCTCAGTTAGTTAAATGGTTAGATAGTTATCAGTAGTTTGTTAGATAGTTAGAGTTAGTTAGAATAGTTAGTTAGCCTCTTCTTTGTATATATAAAGGAGAGAATGATATGTGTAAGATTTGAGAAAAGAGTTTATGAAATAAGATTGGTTTAAGTTTTTCTTTATGGTATCAGAGCCTTGATGCTCTCACGAGCTCCTGATCCATGGCAACTTCATCTTCTCTGTCTTCATCTATTTTGTCTTCTTTAATTCCTTTGAATTTAACTCTACTAATCTCTAGTCTTTCATCATTTGTCAATGTGAAGCTTGATGGATCCAACTTTATCATCTAGAAGACTCAATTGTCCAATATTCTCAGAGCTACTAATCTTCTCGGTTTCGTTGATGGTTCAACACCATGCCCTTCTCTCACAATTACAGATTCAACAGGAACAGAGGTGCCTAATCCAGCTCATTTTCAATGGCGTATGATCGATGTTCATCTATTGAGCTATATCACTGCTACACTTATACCACCAATCTACTTTACTGTGCTTCAGTTCCAGCATTGCTCTGAGATCTGGTCTTCTCTTCACGAGAGATTTACATCTTTGTCTCTATCTCATATTCATCAATTGAAGAACAAGTTGAATCTTGTTTCTAAGAAATCTGATACGATGGAGGAGTATCTCTCAAAGATCAAGGCCTTAGTCAGTCAGTTAGCACTTGCTTCAGTAATTGCTGAAGATGAAGATTTGGTGTTAATCACCTTGAATGGCTTGCCATCTGAATATGATGCTTTCACCACAGTAATTCGTGTTCGATCTGGCACTATAACTATGGATGATCTATCATCTCTGCTGTGTTCTGAGGCAATCCATTTGGAAGCTAAGCACAAGAAGGTTGCAGAACCAACTGTTGCTTTGTCTTCTGTTAAAGGATCTGCTAATTCTACTTCACGTGCACCTACTTTCACTTATTCTAGAGGAAGATCTTCCTATAGAAGCAGCAGAGGAGGTCGGAATTTAGGATCATATAGAGGCAATGGCCAATACTACAACAACAACAGAGGCAGAGAAAGAAATTTCAATCAGGTTTATTCTACTCCAGGTTGTCAAATTTGTGGAGGACTGAGTCATTTTGCACTAGATTGTTGGCATCGCATGGATCCTCAATTTCAGTCATCTTCACATACTTCTACTCATTCTCCATCCTCCCAATTCTCTTCTTCTCAACAACCTAGAGCTCTTCTTGCTTCTTCTTTACCTGGTTCTAGTGTTTCTTCCTCACATATGTCTCAGGCTTCTACAGATTTTCAGTCTAGTCCTTGGTACTTAGACTCTGCAGCTACAGACCACATTACTAATGATCTGTGTCATCTCAGTAGCTATCAGACTTATCCAGGTTCAGATCACATTACCATAGGTGATGGAAATTCTATTCCAATTCAGAATACTAGTAAAGGTCTCCTTCCTACACCTCATTATTCTTTCAAACTTAATAATGTTCTTTATGCTGATTCTATGTCTTCTAATCTTGTTTCTGTTCAAAAGTTGGCTCAGGATAATAATTGTATCATTAGTTTTGATGAAGCCAAGTTTGTGATTCAGGACAAAGTTACGAAGAACATTCTTCACCAAGGATCTAATCTCAATGGATTATATCATTTTCTTCCATCAGTCACTCACACATCTTCATCTACTGCCTTTGCTGCTCAAAATACAGCACCACTCACATCCGCTGTTATTTCTGCACCAGATTCTTTTGTTACTAATTCATTGCTCAGGATAATAATTGTATCATTAGTTTTGATGAAGCCAAGTTTGTGATTCAGGACAAAGTTACGAAGAACATTCTTCACCAAGGATCTAATCTCAATGGATTATATCATTTTCTTCCATCAGTCACTCACACATCTTCATCTACTGCCTTTGCTGCTCAAAATACAGCACCACTCACATCCGCTGTTATTTCTGCACCAGATTCTTTTGTTACTAATTCATTGCCTACTTCTAGTATTGTATGGCATAATAGACTAGGTCATCCTAGTAGTTTGAAATTTTAACATCTTGTTCTTCATTTGCAGCTTACTACTAATAAGTCTGTCACTTCATTTGATTGTATTGACTGCTGTGTTGCTAAAAGTCTTCGACTTCCCTTTCATTTGTCTAATTCATCTGTTAATAAACCTCTTTCATTGATACATAGTGATGTTTGGGGTCCATTTGACTCTACCTCTGGCTTCAAATATTATGTTCTCTTTATGGATGAATTTAGCAAATTTACCTGGCTGTATCCTTTAGCTTATAAAAGTGAAGTGTATGATAAGTTTCTTGAGTTTAAAGCTTATGCAGAAAACCAATTCTCTACTTCACTTAAGATTCTTAGAACTGATGGTGGCATTGAATACTGTAATAATAAAATGAAGGCTTTTACCACAGCTTAGGGTATTGTGCATCAACATTCTTGCCCATAGACACCACCACAAAATGGTGTGGCTAAGAGAAAACATTGACATCTCATTGAAGTTGCTATAGCCCTGTTACATTATTCTTCAGTTCCTCTCCATTTTTGGTTTGATGTTCTTGCTTGTGCTACTTATTTGGTTAACAAATTGCCTTCTTCTAAGCTAGGTCACAAAACTCCTTTTGAAGTTTTGTTTCATCATCTTCCAGATTTTTCATTTCTAAGAACCTTTGGTTGTTAGTGTTTTCTTTGGTTAAAACCCTCAACCTCTACTAAGTTACAGCCTAAATCTATTGAATGTGTGCTTTTAGGCTATCATCCCTTTGCTAAAGGTTATAGATGTCTTGATCCAATTTTTGGTAAAATTTACTTATCAAGACATAATAAACATGTGTTCCATTTTTCTGTGTCTACACCTACTTCTACTTTTTTTCCATCTGTTTCTTCTTTACCTCAAATTCAGTCATTTTTCTAGTCTTCTCCAATTTCTTCTTCTTCTCCTTCAGCTGCCAATCTTTCTTCTTCACCATCTGCTATTTCCTCTCCAGCTGAATCAGTCTCTTTGCCTCTGGTTTCTCCTCTTCTTCAACCCTCTATTCCAATTCAATTTCTCTCCGTTCAACTGCCTTTGCTTTCTCCTACTATTTCTCATTATTCTACTCCTTCTTCTTTCAATCTTTATCCCATGGTTACCAGATCTAAAGCTGTTACTCTTTCCTCTTTCAAAACCTCTTCTGCTTTTGATTCTGATTCCATTACTGAGCCTTTCTCTCACAAAGAAGCTATTCTTATTCCAATATGGAAACATGCCATGTTTGAAGAATTTCAGGCTCTTCAGAAACAGCATACTTGGTCTCTTGTTCCTCTTCCTTTTGGAAAAATTGTTATAGACTGTAAATAGGTGTTTAGAATCAAGAGGAACTCTGATGGCACTATTGCTAGGCATAAGGCAATGTTGGTTGCTAAGGGATATCTCCAACAATAAGGCATTGACTACCAAGAAACATTTAGCCCAGTGGCCAAGCTTCCCACTATTCGTATTCTTTTATGCATTGCTTTATATCATAAGTGGCCTACCAAACAGTTAGACATATCCAATGCATTTCTTCATGGTGTGCTTGAAGATGAAGTCTATATGTTACAACCTCCAGGATTTGAGACCTCTTCTCAGTCTAGTTATGTTTGTAAGCTTCACAAGGCTTTGTATGGACTTAAGCAAGCTCCAAGAGCCTGGTACTCTACCTTTTCCTCCTTCCTAATTTCTCAAGGGTTTGTTAACAACAAGTGTGATTCTTCTTTGTTCATTCAAAAGACATCATCTACCTTTACTGCTCTTCTAGTGTATGTAGATGACATCTTAGTCGCTGGCAATGATATTAAGCATATTTAGACTCTTGTTACTCAAATGCACCAAGTGTTTTCCATGAAAGAACTTGGTTCCATATCTTAGTTTCTAGGTATATCTGTTGAGTCCTCAGCATCTGGTCATGTTTTATCTCAACCTAACTATGCTCAGGACATTTTTCATAAAGCTAGGATATTGGATTGTAAACCTTGCTCTTCTCTCATTGTTGTCAAGCCTGCTGTGACTTATACTTCTGATAATCTCTTTGCCAATCCAACTCTATATCGAAGTGTGGTTGGTGCTTTGCAATACTTGACCATCACCAGACCTGATTTGTTCTTTGCAGTCAATCAGTTATGTCAACATATGCAAGTACCTACTAATTCTCATTTCTCTGCACTCAAAAGGGTTCTTCGATTTGTTAAGGGTACTCTTAATCATGGTCTCACCTACACTCCTAGTTCTTTTGACCTTCATGTTTATTCAGACTTCAACTGGGCTGGAGATGTCCTTGATAGAAAGTCTACCTCTGGTTATTGTGTGTTTTTAGGGTCTAATCTCATCTCTTGGTCTGCCAAGAAACAGGCTACCATCCCTCAGTTCTCCACTGAAGCTGAGTAGAGGTCTTTGGCCCATATTGCTGCAAAACTTGCTTGGCTTGGCATGTTTCTCCATGATTTTTGTATTGCTTCTCCTATTGTGCCACTACTCTAGTGTGATAATGTTTCTACCATTGCTCTGGCATATAATCCTGTCTTTCATTCTAGATCCAAACACATTGAGGTCAACTGTCATTTTGTGCGAGATCAGGTTCTTGCCAAACAGCTTGTTTTGCATTATGTTCCTACTATTGTTCAGCTTGCTGATATATTCACCAAGCCCTTGTTTGTCTCTCGATTTTCCTATCTCAAGGACAAGCTTATAGAGGTTTCCCCTTCCCTTCGCTTGAGGGGGAATGTTGACATCTCAGTTCCAATACAAGCTCCAGCAGTAGCAGCTTTAGCTCAAGCTCCAGTTCAACCTCATACGCCTCATATATCTGTAACAATTCAAAGAGTTCAAGGAACTGAGCCGAGGCCTCATTATGGCATTCCTATGTTGTTGTCTCATGAGAATATGTCCTCAGTTAGTTAGATGGTTAGATAGTTATTAGTAGTTTGTTAGATAATTAGAGTTAGAATAGTTAGTTAGCCTCTTCTTTGTATATATATAGAGGAGAGAATGATATGTGTAAGATTTGAGAAAAGAGTTTAAGAAATAAGATTGGTTTAAGTTTTTCTTCAATTACATTAACAGTTTTGTAATTTGAGACTTACATAATTTTAATTATTAACTTTTTAATTATTATACATTTGATTATAAATTTTGAATCTTCTTTTAAATAAGAACAATCTAAAATGTTTCCTTTGAAAACAGTTCATTTCAAGAGTAAAGTCGTTATACAATTTATTTTGTGTTGGTTAACTTGTATGTTATTTGAAATGTAATAGCATATTTTTTAATGAATAATGTTAGAACTTTCTTAGTTAAAATAAATTTTTTTTATGAGTTTCTATTTTTTCAAAAGTTAAATATGACGACAACTTTGATATCATTATTAAACCAATCCATTAAATCAAAAAATTCAAAACTTAAAGTATTTTATATATTGAACCTATCGATTACATATTAAAATCCTAATAATCATCCATTACATGATAATCATCAAAAAATATCTATTAACAACAAATACAATTATCTATTATATGATAACTATAAAAAATTTCAACAAAAGCAACCACTCATTACATGATCATCATCCAAACAAATACTAAAAATTAATTTGGTAAAAAAATAAAAATGCAAAAGATTTATCATTTTTATATAATTTTATCTTTGGTGGTGTTGGCTTTTTGGCTTTCGAAGGTTATTAGTGTAAATTTGAGCGTGCCAGCAAGGATCAATCAGTCCTTACAGAATATTAATTGCCAACCAATTATCAGACGATTGTGTTTTAGTTCTTTCAGCCTTAATGAAGAGGACTTTTACTAGTGGCTTTGTTTAGGAGAATTAAGCAAACAATGATTAAATGAAGAACAATTGTAATATTTTATTAAGTAAAATGAAAGACTTACAAAGATCCAAATCAGCCTCGTAGAGGTTTACAACGACAAACTACTTGAAACTACTTTTATGAACGAAGTACAATGCAGAAATCTGAAGTACAGGAATATAAAGAACAAGAAATATAAAAACTAGAAGGAAAATAAAGTAGATAAAACTGGTTTTTTGGATATGAGTCTGGGGGCTCTTTCTGGGACCTTCTCCGCTATTTATACTTCTCAATGATAACCATCGAAATGAGCTTCTAACCGTCGAATTACCCCTCCACGATTGCTGATCATGTTTCCTCACAGTTAGCCCCACTACGACATGTATACAGTTAGGCTTCCCTCATGATATTTGAATTTAAATATGAGTAACCGTTAAGGCCACGTCATCTTGCACCTCTTTGCTGATTCCATACTATATAGATCCACAATAACCAAAACTAACTGCCACGTGTATGATTATGATTGAAGACTTGAATTGTTTTCCCGTATTGCCCTCATCCTACCACGTGTTGAACTGTAATTGGCTTGTACAAAATATATAGCCAACATTACCCCCCGCACTAATATACATAATACTTGGTGACATTAGTGGATCAAGGCATTTTACCCACGTCTTAGAATGTGCATGGGATTTGCACTTTTCAGAAATGCAACCGTTATTCATCAATGAAACATTTGCATTAAATTCTCTTCTATCTCTTGATCATCCCCACACTATCTCAGTATTCGAAAGGACTTGTACATCTTTCATGGCCAAGCAAGTCTTTTCTTACATTGATCAAGCATACGAAGAGTTATATGATAATGTTGTTCGTCCTCGAAAGAACCTTCATGCATTGATTAGCCACCTTTATTCGCCCCTATTTATACAAGTTATGGAAGCTTTCGCAAATCATCGACCTTCGAACCAAGAATCTTCTGCTTACGATTCTTTGGAACACAAATTTGAGACCATGGATATCGGAAGCTCTTCTTCTGCAACAAAGCCGTCTGCGTGGGATGAAGCTGCTGCTGCTTCTTCTTCTTCCACGACCTCTGGCTGGGGAACTTGGCCTACCCCTACTCAGCCTCAGACAAAGGAACGCATTCATCATCGTTTCCCTGAATTCGATGACCCTCTTGAAATCCCTTCTTCTAAACGCAGTTCTGTAGTATATCCATATGTTCCTATTAACCATAGACGCAGTCTTGAAGACAATTTGCTTACAGCATGGTATACTTCTACCTTGCCATCTCGGATGGTTCGAAGTGTCCCACGTCCTGATGAAGCTCTAGGGATCAGTCCTGCGCTTTTAGCCAAAAAAGCAAAACTTTATCCCTCTGATTGGCTAGAATGTGTGTCCAGACCTGAATTTCTGGATTCACCCAGGGAACCTCCGACTACTCCTCCTCTGCCTTCTAATCCAAATTGGATTGATGAGTTGAGGTTCACTCTCTCTGAGGGTCGATCCTTCCCCCCTTACCGGGTCCTGGCGCCTCTAACTCCTTATCAGCAATTCAAGGCTCAGATCTTGCTTGCTACATTTTCTCATTTATCCTTTGAAGTCCTTTGAAATGACATTCCCCACAAAAACTTTTTTTGGGCTTGTGACATTATGTCTCGAAGTCATCTCCTTAACCTTGTGGCCCAAATGGAGGTCTATACCTTTTTAGACCAACTTCCTCTCCTGCTCAACTGGCACTTCCATGCTTCCATTACTAGCGAAGTTCTGGATGAAGCCATTTCTGCTCGAATCCAGGTTCAGTATGAGGCAGAGAACCTTCTTGATGAATATGAAGCCTTTAAGAGCCAGGATTCTGAGTATGGAGAGGATGCTACTATGAACGAAGTGCATAAAGAAGAGGAAATGGACACCACATACAAAGCTCTGAAAGAGATAGAATTCAAAATGAAGGCCTAACAACTATCTTCTCAATTGAGGGCTTACCAATTAGATAAACCAAATCTAGACAAGATAGAAGATAGAGTAGGAAAAGAGTATTCATTTATTGAATTTTGTTGGACTAAATTTCATGACCTTGTAACTTTCTCCATTCCATACTTCTACGAAATCGAAAATGTAATCAAATGAATCCCAGTATAAACAGCATTTATCAATACAATTGGGCTCTTCAAATCTCATTTATCATATCCTGATTTACCACTCCAATTGTAAATTGCATGATTGATGTGCTTTGACTCCATTCCAACTCAAACTCTTCCACAGTATGAAATCTTTTCTTTTGAAAAGACAAGTATTGCCTTTCATACTGATTCTAGGACTAACATAATTCTTCAGCTATCAGCTTCGAGCTACCCAACTTTGTCCTTCGAAACTTGATTTGATTATATTCAATTCCCCAACATATGGTTAATACGATCAAGCAAAAATCAACTAATTTTTGTTTCAAACAAACAGTCTATATTTTCCAAAATATGGAAATCTCTTTTAAGGACTGCACTGTTTTATTCTAAAAAAGTAATTTCTTCTGTATACTATCAAACCAACTATTGGTTTGAAACTTAGAACAAACAATTTCCTACCTTAAGGTATTTGAAGTTTTGCTTCGAAGGATTATACTCTTATCTAGAAACCTAAAACAGGTCTTTAATCCTTTTGAAATAAACAAATACCTGAGCATTCTTGCATCCTTAAGTGTGGAATATGCTTCGAAGTAGACCTCCTACCTTCGAAGCCGTTTGTTATTTGATTTTGACGCCAAAATTTGGCTTCGAAGCCAAATATTTTATTTCGAAGCTGACATCATTATTTGAGATGCATTTCCCTCCATAACTATCAATATTGAAGGAGACTTTTTCGCATCCATACTTTTAGTACTTCTTTATGAATCCCATGATTTGGTACATTTTCAGACACAAAGGTTCAAAACCCTTTTTATTTCGTGCTTTGAATTCACTCGTTTGCCTAACACACAAACCCTCTATCTTCTGTTGGCTTCCTTTTCCCTTCCACTTTCTTCCCCAACTTTGCCTTCTGAAAAAACCTTCTATCAATGACTTCTTCTTCCTTGAAAGTACCGGTTGTGGAGCGTGCGAGTCCATCTGTAGCCTTGAAAAGGATCATTGATGAAGAGTGTGAGAAGTACAAGGCTGGTGAGAAAAGTGCCATTGACGGACGCATCTTCATCTCTCGTCGTCATGAGCAGCAAGAGTATGTGCTTGGGCCCATCTTCAAGGAGATTCCGACTGAGCTTCTAGCTCTGTATCCACGCCTACAAGATCACTGTCTCCTTTACGAAGGTGGTCTTGACTGGGGAAGCTGGAGGATGAACCGTCATCATCGCTGCTGGCCCATGGTGAGGCCAGAGTGGGGGGAATGGTACGATTGAGTCGTCCCTGATAGGACTCTGGATCTTCAGGAGCTCTGCCTTCTCGACGCCCTCCAATTATCCAGGTTCACCATTTCGGAGGACCCTTTTTTAATACCTGCTGCCCTTTGCTTTTGGAATTCTGCTTTTAATTTCTTTCAATTCAGATATGGGATGATGGCTCCTACTGTTCTTGACATCTGCCATCTATTAGGATTGTCCCCTACTGGTACCCCTATTGATCCAGATTATCCTGACCTCAAAACCCCTTTTTCCCTCCCCTCTCTTAACTCATCCTATAGTGACTTTGTCAAGGTTGAGAATAAAAGAGAGGGCCATGTGACTGATAGGGAATTCTTTTCTTTTCTTTTATATTATATTGGCTTTGCAAGTTCCTTTTCTGCACCTCTTCGTAGAGGATCATGCCTGAATTCGCCCCTCTTGCCAAAGCCCTTGTCTTACAAAGAAAGGTGGCCTTAGTTCCATATGTTCTAGGTCATGTATATAGAGCTTATTCCCTTTTTTGTAAGAAACCCTTGGATGCCAATCAAGGAGGTCCATTTCGGATACTTCAGCTTTGGCTTTTTGCATATTTTATTGAGCTACAATCTAAATGCCTAAAGTTTTTGGAGCCAAACCCTACTACTTATGGCATGAGGTTAGCTAATGTTTCACTCTATCCTTCCACCTTTACTTTTTTACTTTTCTTTCTTCTACCAACTCCCAGCTTCTCCTTCTTCCCAAAGCTTCCGTTTCTTCGAACCTGCCAACATTGGCCCATCTTGGCTGAGGACCTTTTTGAGTGATAGGTCCTACTCTACACCCCAACACAAAAATATGTGGGCCTTCATCCTGATTCCCAGAGAACAATTCATTGGGACTATGAATCCCAGAGCTTACAAATGCATTGCTGAGCCCTATTGTCCTGCTTAATTCACTAGGCAACTTGGCTTTTCACAAGGGGTCCCAATACCCCTCTGTAGCCAGACCAATTTAAGCCTTACCAGCAGAGATCTGAAAGTTCGAAGATCTAGATTGGAGGAAGAAACTTCCAAATTCATCCAAGATTTCATTGACTTTGAGTACTTTCGCTTCATACCTCAAGGCAACATATTGAAAAGGTGCCAGAACTGGTGGATGGCCAATATGGAGGTACATTTGGCCATTCCTCCTCAAGATCTGTTAATGGTGCTGGATGTACCTCAAGCCAAGCCCGAAGGGGCTGGAGTTGTTACCTCTTCCACTGCTTCTGCCACCTCAGTTCTTGTGCCTGTCATCACAAAGTCTGTTCCTGCAGTCTCAACTCCTTCTAGAGTTACCCGAGCTGCCTCGAAGAAAAGTATGTATTCCTGTTTCTTTCTTTTCTCCTCCCTTATGATGCCTTTGTCATTACTTATAACTCTTCCTTTGGTGTAGGTGGTGCGGGTGCCTTTCAAGGAGATTCTCCCCAAAAGGTTCAAGCTTTAAATCTTCTAAAAAGGAAACAGCAACAAAAGAAGAAGAGAAGGCTCTTATTCGATCTTGAAGAAGAAATACCTGAGGTTCGTATAGGAGAAACGGAAGCAGAACAAGAAGGATAGAAAAAGAGCAGAGACACCCTTAAAGAGAAGGAAGAAAATGACTGTCTCTCTATCTGATTTCACTGGAGATCCCATTCACGAAGCATCTGCTAAAGCAATGGAAGTAGAGCATTCCAAAGAGCTTATTGTATTTTAAAGGGCTGAGAAGAGGAGGCAACAGCAAATGCTTAGAGATAAGGCTGCTGCAGCTGATGCATTCCAAAGAGAAATTGCAAGACAACAACAAACTGTTGGACATTATACTCTTCGCAGCTCTCCGATCATAGCCACTACTTCTGAAACCAGTAATTTCCTTTGTGCCTCTATTCTCTTTTCTCAAATTCTTAGTACTGAGACTTGACATTACTTTTTATTTCTTCTTTTGCAGCAACAACTACTCTGCCTCCTTTTTCAACAAGGACTCCTTTAATCTCACTTGAAGTTGAAAGACCTCGAATTGTAAAGCCAATTCAAGCAATACTTTCACCTCTTGGTCCCATATTTTCCATACCCTTCTTGAGGCCCAGTATTCCTGCATCTCTTTCTTTTGGCTTAACTCCATACTTCCCTCATTTATCTTTCAATTCTACTCCTTTCAAACCTTGCTGCTCCTTCCCCTCCTAAGGAAATTTCAGCTGTTACTTCACCTTTAATGATACCTAATTCCTATAGAGAAGATACTGGTAGCTCTCCAATTCTTTGTTCATTATCTCTATCTAGCTCCAGTCACTCTTCTCTCGACTTACTGGTAGCCAAAACTATAGAGACTGCTAAGGATACTCCACCTTCTTCTCCTATTCCTATGCAATCATTTCTTCCTTCTACCAGAGCTCTCTCTGCACCTTCCATGTCAATGGGTGAGGTGGACATCTTCGAAGCTAGGCTAGCTAGTCTCTTTGACATACCTTCTACCTCTCCAATAGCTAGCAATGAGACTGAGTCATTAGTTCTAGATGATTCTTTACTAGAAATTTTTGAGAGCTCTTCCTCTAGTGGTAAGACTTCCTTGCCTTCAATAGACTTGGACAGCTGTCTGAAGCTGCTAACATCCTTTTCGAGGATTCCTTTCGAAGCCTTACAAAGGCCTATAATAAAAAATGGCTTTCTCCAGTGTTGCAAGATTGTTGAGCAATTCGGCATGACTGTTTTAAGTCATTTATCTCAGGTGGCAGCCACCATTGATTTTTACATCAACATCTGTCATGCTGCCAAAGCTGCAGAGGAGAAATTGCTGAGAGATCAGAGCTTCGTTTCCAAAATACATGCTGAAGTGTCAAAACTGAAAGAGAAACATTCCTCTGTCTCCCAATTTCAAGCTCAACTGTTGGAGAAGAAGGCTCAACTTGAGGAAGAGTTATCAGCAGTCAACCAAGCTTTTGATCGAACTGTCACCAAGCTGCAAATTACTAATCAAGAGCTGGCGGATCACAAGCAGGAGATGACCACAGCCATTTAGTTGTTCCCATCTCTTAAGAATAGAGCATGTATTGTAAAAGAACAACTGAAACATTGTACTGACTTTTGGGCCAATCTATGGCTACATGTATGCAACTCTTTATGAAATAAAATTCCTATTTATCATTTGAGTGTTCTCATGTTCTTTTCATTTAGCACTTATTTTTTTCCTTGTGTTTCCCACACAGTTGGATAATAAGGCTTCAAATATCTGCCATTAATCTTTTTAGGATGTACATATCGATTCAAAATTTTCAAATGATATGCTCCTAAAGGCAAGACTATATGAACTTGATATGGTCATTTCCAGTTAGGTGACCATTTGCCAAACTTGTGCCTTTTAATCCCTATTGGGAGTATTGTCTTCCATACCAAATCACCTTCATCAAAGCTAATGTGCTTGACTTTTTTATTATAGTTTTTGGCTGCTTTCTTCTTTTGGAAAAGAATGCTATTTAATGCCAAAATTCTAACTTCATCTATACTTTCTAATTCTAAGCACATACTCTGATGGTACTACTCAAGATCTAACTGATCCTGGCATCTCACCCTTAAAGACTTAACATTAATTTCCACAGGTAGCACTGCATCATGCCCATATACTAAGGCATAAGGAGTGATTCCTATACTTAACCTTGGAGAAGTCCTATAACCCCACAATACATCCAACAGCAAGTTATGCCAATCCCTGGAATTGTCTTCCATAACTTTCTGTATTCCTTTCTTCAAAGACTTATTGGATGATTCGGCTTGACCATTGGCTTGTGCATAATAGGGAAGTAGAATTAACAAGGCTAATTCCAAACTGTGCCACAAAAGACTTTACCATTTTCCCATCAAATACAGTCCCATTATCAACAGTAATAGTCTGTGGGATGCCAAATCTGTGGATCAGATCTTTAATGAATCCAATAACTTCGATCTGGTCTACAGCCTTATATGGCTTAGCTTCAACCCACTTAGTGAAATAATCTGTGGCCACTAAGATGAAACAATGATGCTTCGAAGAGGGTGGGTGTATTTTCCCTATCATATCCATAGCCCATCCTCTAAATGGCCAAGGCTTCACAACTGCATACAGATTAGTTATGGGTACATGCCTTATTGTGCTATGCTTTTGGCATGCCTGGCAACCTCTAGCATGTTCTATGCAGTCCTTAAGGATGGTTAGCCAATAGTAGGAATGTCCTCGAAGTAGCCATCTCATCTTCACACCAGGCTGACAAGCACCACAGATGCCTTCATGAACCTCAGCCATGGCCGTCAATGCTTCATTTGGACCTAAACATTCCAATAATAACCCATCTGCCCTCCTTTTGTAGAGAGCATTACCATACATTATGTATTGTATGGATTGCAATTTGATTTTTCTGCTGGCTTTCGAAGATGGGCTAGTTAGATACTGCATTATTGGACGCCTCCAATCTTGTTCTTGTAAGTCATTATGATTGACCTCTAAGACCATATTCCTTCTATTCAAAGGCAGTATTACCTTTTGATATGTTGTTTGGCTTATGTTCCTTTGAGTGTTATCCCTTCTCTTGAAATTCAAAGCTTTTTGAGCCACATCATTAGCTTTATTATTCAAGAATCTTGGGACATAAGTTACATTTGCTATCTGAAACTGAGACAACAAATGTAATGCAACAACATAGTATGGCAACATGCTTACACTTTGACATTTGAAAATTCCTTTCACCTGGTTAACTACCAATTGAGAATCTCCAAATATATCAACTGCATGAGCTTGTAATCCAATAAGTATTTCGAGTCCCACTATTAAAGCTTCATATTCAGCTTGATTATTGAAACAAGTAATTTCATCCACTCTGAAACCATGTGTGGTTTCTACCCCTAGTGGTGACTTAATCACCACACCAATTCCAGTTAGACCATTGGCTTTTGATCCATCGAACCATATTTGCCATGGTTCAACACTAACCATACCAAGTTCCATTATCTCTTGGCTTTCTGTTTGACATGGATGGTCTGCCAAGAAGTTAGCTAAAACTTGTCCTTTTACTGCCTTTTGGGGGATATATTCTAGATGAAATTCTGATAAAGCTAGTATCCATTTGCCAATTCTTCCTCTCAACATAGGTCTAGATAACATATATTTAACCAAATCTGTGGTTGCAATTACTAAGACAGTTGTAGGCAAAAGATAGTATCTTAATTTCATTGCAGCAAAATACAATACAAGGCACAGCTTTTCTACAACTGAATATTTACATTCACAAGAATTTAGAAACCTACTAAGGTAATAAACTGCTTGCTCTTTGCCTTCTTCATTGTTTTGGGCTAGGAAAACTCCCAGTGAATCTTCTGCTGCAGCTATGTACAACTTCAAGGGCTTATCACCCTTTGGTGGCATCAGCACTGAAGGGTTGGCCAAGTAGGCTTTGATTCCTTCGAAAGCAGTTTGATGCTCTGCTGTCCACACAAACTCTTCTTCATCTTTCAGCCTTAATAAGGAAGAAAATACTTTAGCTTTTCCCTGCAGTATTAGAAATGAATCTTCGAAGAAAATTAACCTGTCCAAGAAATTTTTGTAATTCTTTCTTACTTGATGGAGGTCTGGCTTCAATGATAGCTTTAGCTTTATTCTGATCAATCTGTATTCCCTTCTTGTGTACTACATAGCCCAAGAAGTTTCCAGCTGATACGCCAAAAGCACATTTGAGAGGATTAAGTTTCAACTTGAACCTTCTCATTCTTTCAAAAGCTGCTTCCAAGTGAAACAAATGTTCCTCCATGGATTGGGACTTTACTACAATATTATCAATGTAACACTCTAAATATCCTCCAATGAGGTCATGAAAGATAGTGTTCATAGCCCTTTGATATGTAGCCCCAGCATTCTTCAGGCCAAATGGCATTTTAACCCATTCGAAGGTGCCAATATTCCCAGGACATCTGAATGCTGTCTTGTGGATATCCTCTTCTGCAATGCAGATTTGGTTATAACCAGAATGCCCATCCATCATTGATAAAATCTTGTGCCCTGCTGAACTATCCACCAATAAATCTACTATGGGCATGGGGTACTCATCTTTTGGAGTTGCTAAATTCAGGTTTCTAAAATCGATGCATACCCTCATTTTACCATTCTTCTTAACTACATGCACAATATTGGATAGCCATTCAACATACCTGGCTGTCCTAATAAAGCCTACCTTGAGGAGCCTGAGAATTTCCTCCTTGACCTTCTGAATCACTTCAGGACTCATCCTTTTTGGTTTTTGCTTGTATGGCTTGAAATTAGGCCTCATAGGGAGCTTATGTTCTACTAATGACCTATCCAATCCTGGTAGTTCATTATAAGACCAAGCAAAGCAATCTTTATATCTTTTCAAGACCACCAATAACTGGTCCCTATCAAGACCATTTAACCAAGCACTAATGTAGGTGGGCTGCTGTATGGAACTTTCCCCTAAGTTCACTTCTTCCAAAGGGTCTTGCATCTGGGAACTCACTAGTGTTTCTTTCTTAATTTCTTTTGTCTTCGAAGCAAACTCATTGCTTTGTCCTACTTCCAGTTTCTTTGATTCGACATCTTTGCCCTCCTCCTCATAGACAAAGTCTGTCCATAAGACTTCTTCTTCCTATATCTCCTGGACTTTTGTTTCTATGTCTAATGCGCAGTATTTATCTAAGGCCAAAAATCTGACCTGCTGCTGCTCCTGCTTACAGCCAATTATAATGGTTTTTCCCTCTTGCTCTTGCACCTTCTGGACTATTGATTTTACATCCAATATTGAGAACTGAATTAAAGCCAAAGATCTAGCCTCTTGGGTTTCATCTTTTTGCCTACAACCAGGCATCATTGTCATCTTTAACGACAAACTCCTCATCAGCACTTTCCTGGACTAAGTGCTTTAGGTGTGCTAATTCCTCATCAGCCGTCACTTCGGCTGATCCATTAGGCTTTCTCAGTATACTGAGTGGTGTCACTCTTTCAGTATACAATTTGGCCTCTGCAAAATCTGCACAAGCTATGAAGGGTTGAGGGTCCGCATTGATCTCCTCTGTCTCTCCATTGCACAAGGCCATCATGATCTTCTGATGTAAAGAGGAAGGCACACACTTGTTGGTGTGAATCCAATCCCTTCCAAGTAGAGCATTATACTTAGCATTGCTGTCAATAACGAAGAATATTGTCATGCAGTCCCTGGTTCCCACACTCAAGTTGATGGGCAAAATGCCTTGAGCCATCTGTTTGTCCCCAGCAAAACCAGCAATGGTTGTACTGGTTGGGATTAGTCTGGGGTTTCTCTTTCCTAGTTTCTTCAAAGAAAATTTTGGAAGCAGGTTTACTGCTGCCCCATTATCCACCAATACCCGGTTCATCTGTATCCCATCGAAGAAGGCCTTGATATACAAGGGTTTGACATGCTGTGTCATGGATGTTGTGGGATACTCAAAAGGGTATGAGAGGTTAATACTCACCTCCTCCTCACTCTCATCTCCAGTTTCCATTAGTATGGCCACTTCGGATTCATCTTGCACCATACTCACTTGTGAGTCTTCACTAGAAACTGGAATTGGGTCAATTTCCTGACCTTGGTTTTCATCTTTAGCTTGAAACTCCTGTGGTACTATATGCACCATATTCATTGACACAGGAGGAAATGAGCCAAATTGGACGACTGGTTGTACCTGTTTCTCTTCTTGGCCAACTTGTTCAATTACTTCAGAAACATCTTCATGTTGTATTTTGGTACTTCAGTACTAGTAACTTTCTTCGAATGGTCTGTTTCTGCTGATTTTTCGACCAAAAATGTCTGTTCAGCCATGAAGGCTTCAAACATCTCTTTCTTAACCATCTCTTTCCTTTGGCCTAGGACAATTTCTTCCTTTGTCTCACTATCACTTTCCATCAAAACTTTTTCCAATCCTGCCAAACTGGATCTTTCTTTGGCTTTCAGTTCGAAATGAACTTTGCCCAATTGCTCTCTGCTGCAACTCCTTTTGTCTTGAGGAGTCGATTTTGGATTATGATCTAACTTTGAACTTTTTTCTCCCTCTGCCTGGCCCTTTGGCTGGACCAATGAAGAACTTTCTCCGCTTTCTTTCAGATCCTTCTGGTACTGAGTGTACCTTCGCTGGATCTTCCTCCTTTGGGACCTAGAGATCACTGGGACCATATTTGGTTCCTTTGTTTTTGGATGCTTGAGTAACACCCAATTATTTGGAGCCACCAAAGGAGGTTTAACCATCCTAGCTTGGTCTCCAACAACATTTCTTTGGGTAGACATTTCCTTAGGTTTGTTTTGCATGACAAACCAATCTGGGACTCCAGGCACCCATGAACCTACTAACCCAGTTGTTGAACTGTCTCTTTCTTCCTTCAAAGCCATCTTCGAAGCTGGCTATGAAGGCCACTGTTTGGCCCTGACTCTCTGTTTCAAGCCCAATTCAGGCCTTCCATGAAGGTGACCACTTTCCATCTTGTGTGAGGCTGGTCTTGGGGGCCAATCCCTGGCTTTGATTCCATAACTTAAACTCCTTTTAGATCTCCTTTCAGGATGATTGCCCTCCATTCTGTAATAGTTAGGTGGTCTGGTGTCACGACCTAAACCCGCCCCTAAGGGTTTAGCATCATAACCGGCCAGTAATTCGAGATTACCAAAGGCTTGCTTAACAGTAATAACAATTATACAATAGAAGGGGCCGGCAGAAGCCTGTAAATATTAAAACATAATGTCCAAAGAGCTGCAAGGACTTAAATGCACAAATAACTTATATATATATATATACCAATACAGACATAAGTCCAAGTCCATATTCAATATATATGTAAAAACTGAAGTCCAAAACTTGTCTAAGTACAAAATAAAAGACATGTTGGGGAATTAAATCCCAAAGCCAAAACAACTTATGAAACATTCACTTGACTCCATATGGCATTCATTCAAAAGATGTGGGTTTAGACCATCCAAAACAAAGCCTTGACAATAACGGTTTGGAACCTCGTGGTGAGGTATAGTAGGTTGGCTTGACAAAACGAAATTAGGTTGACGCCAATAAGTCCACTCTTGCACTTGATCACCTACATAGAAATATAAAACAATGAGTTAGAGCCCAGTGAATAACAACTGTGTAAAGGGGTTATGAATGATGTTCTTACAGTCTTTGAAATAATCGATTAGCATTAGAACGTTTTCAATCAATATCATTTGTCAATCAATCATTCAATTCAATCCATCATATTCATTAGGTCATACGTGGTACATCCAATAGCAACAATACACTAGGTGTTAAAAGACCGAACAATCAATTGATGGCCATCATACAATAACAATAGTTTCAAGATTTGGAACTAGCAGAGATCTCTGTAACAATAACGATATCAATAGCAATAACGATCACAATACGCTATGGATGCCACGAATACAATTCAAAATAGGATCATCATTCAATCGATAAAAAGTATCGTTTTAGAAAGCAATATGATTTATCAATCTGAAAATAAATACGATTGAACATATCTTTACAACGTTGTTACTTACAGATGGCTCCATTAGCAGATCAGATAATGCAAACAATTCAGATAGATCAGGCGAACGATAGCGCGTGACCTACACAAACCCATAACATGTACACATCGAAACACAATATCAATTCCTTGATCAAGCTTGACTTTTCTTGCCTTTTTCTGTTTAAGTAGTCCAAGATTCTACTACGTGTATTCTTCCTTTATTCAAATGAATCGGATTCTTATTTCACATATCCTTTCATTACAAAATCATTCTTTTATGAATAAACCAATTCTTACTTGGCTTCTTAATCAAGTGTTACTAAGTTAATGACTTATTCTTTTAATCAACTAATTAATGTTGATTGTTAGCTTATTAATCTTTATTGAGCCATAAATCATGTCTAGAATGCTTTGGAAAGAGATGAGAACAAAAATGTGAACTATATGCAATTTTCCAAAATATGCTGAAAATAGGGTCTTCACTCGAGCGCCACTTTGGTCGCTTGAACGGATTGTAAAATTTTGAAAAACTTCTGGGAGCTTGATTTTTACGCTCGAGCAAGACTTTTCTCGCTCAAGCGGACAGTGTGAATTCTGAAATTTCCAGAATTGTAATTGAAGTTCAGATTTGATATTCAAAGCCTCAAAACTTGTATTTTTGGTACACAAATATGGAGAACTATTGTATAATTTAGTAAACACTCTCAACTCAATTAGAAATCATTTAGTCAAAATTGTACTCCAATTGTCCAAATTTAGTTTTAACTCATTTTCTCCATATCAAGCCAAATTTCAAACCCAAAAGTGATTAATCTTTAAATTAATCTCCATAAATTGAACATGGCTCCAATTTCTCATTTTCTCTTTAGTTACATAAAATTGACTTCAAGCTCTTTCTATTTTCCTTCAAAACATGAAATTAAAGTCATAAACTCCTTATAAAATCATTCACATGTATGAAATTGACATCAAAATTACTAATTTTATATTCTTATAAATTTTCCAACTAATTTCCATAATCTTAAACTTAACTTAATTTGTAACCTTAACTTAATTCATAATCATAGATGTTCCAAAAACATGTTTAATTTAAATAAAATCTTAAATTACATTACATGCATGGATTAAAAATCCAATTATAAAATTAGAACTTTATCTAACATTAGGATTAATTCTAAATTTCTATAAACTTGATGTTCATAAAACATTTCCTTTTTCTCTTCAAAATATGAACTTCAATGGCTCAATTTCTTCAAAATCCATGATGCATGTAAATATAGATTCAAATACTCATAGAATTCCCTCATGCATGTAACAATGGAACTTAATCTCATGCAAGATTACAAAAATTAAACTCAAAATAATTAATTTCCATAAACATGAGCCTAGCTTAATTTTCTTCATCTTCTTGCTAATTTCTTCCAAATGATATGAAATTGAACCCAAATCCTTTTTGATTTTAGTTTCTAGATGATTTATCTGCAAGATTTAAGTTTCAATACCTTACTTGGAATCTTGATTTGTTGAATTTCTTGTTGAGCTTTGAGTCCCTCTTTTTCTTCCTTTCACTTTCTTAGCTTTTTCCCTAGCCTTTCTTTACCATGTCCAGCACATGAGTTCTAAGCTTTAAACTCTCTCTTCTACAATGTCTCAACTCTTAAACCCATTCTTTTTTGGAAATGCTCTCGGCAGAAAGATGAGCCATATACACACCCACTTCTCTCTCTTTGTACTTGAATTCTCCAACATACACATAGCAAGACGGATCCCCTTCTTTTTGACTTTGAAAAGTTTCTCACCAAGTGATATACACTCTCAGCACAATGCACAATACACACACCTCATTCTTCCATTACACACCACGTGTGCACATAGACACTAGCACATTTCATTGAGGCTCCAGCACATCACTCACATACACACACACAGAGCAGATTTCTCAATACACCCACACCCATAAACACTCTCAATTCTGGACTCTTACATAATTCAATTTATATTTTTGCTTAATTTAATTGAGCAACACTTAATTTTAATAAATCTTGATTAACACATAATTAAATTAATCATACCTAATCACAAATCCCACATAATTTAATTGGTCTAATTTGACTTCCATTAAGGCCCAATTAATTTTGTTTAATTTATCATTCTGAATCAGATTTTAAATCAAACCCCCAAAAGGCTCCAAATATCAAATTAAACTTATTGAGCTCATCAATTTTGGTTTTTCAAACCTTTAAGGCCTTCAAGTTCAAATCAAACTCAAAATCTCCATCTATAAATTACATATTCAATTGAGCACCTCATAAATAAATTTAATTCATAATAATCTAAATTCTCAATCCTCACAACTTAATTCACTCCAATTCGGACCCAATTAATCAAATCTTAGTTTTACTAAACCGAATCGAATATTTAATTACACTCTCATATGGTCCAATACTTGAAATTAAACTAATTTAACTTATCAATTTCACCTCTTTAGGCTATTTGGACATTTAATTTCTAATTGTACAATAAATCCTTAATAAAATCATTTACGAATCAGACTCAATAATTCTCATAAATCCCAAATTAAATCAGAATAATGAGCAATTAAAATTTAAATCTCCTTAATTAATTAAGTGCTAATTATTGTACGTGGTGGGATTGTCACATCGTGATTTATGTAGAGGTCTCTTGCCTTTGGAGTGCACTCTAGCGGCTGTTGGCTCAGCCATTAATGGCTACTACCTAATACCAGTTGGATATGGCCTTTTGTTATAAGCACTGGTTGGTTTAGGATGCCTCTGCGCATCCTTGTAATATTGCTTCCCATCAATCGGAAGCCCTTTCAACCACTTGTAGCTCAACCTGCATCTGGAACACATTCTTTACATGATAGCTGTCTCTAAAGAATCATAATCCAGTGCCTCTTCATCAGAGTCTTCCCTCTGGTCTGGGAAACCTTGTCCAATAGCTGGTAAATTTCTAGCATCTTTCTTGACAGTAGTCTAGCTGGCAACATGCATTTGCACATTGACTTCTTCCAATTCTTTCAAGGACAAGTTCTGGAAGTCTGGCACAATAACATTGGCTGCCACTTCTCCAATTTTTGGGAATGGATTAGTGTCAATTCCCATGGCCTTTTCTGCTTTAGCTAGGAATTTTAAACTCCCCTTTTGAATCTACTCTTGGATCCTGTCCCAAAAAATAATGCATTTTTTAGTTGAGTGAGACCAAGAATTATGCCATTTACAATATACTTTTCCTTTAAGTTCCTCTAGAGACGGAATTTTGACTCTTTTTGGTAACTTCAAGAAGTTTGCAGCAAGCAAATGATAAAAAATGTCATCCACCTTTGTTAAGTCGAAAAAGTATTTCCTATGAAGGTCTTTTCTTTTTAAACTGCTGGTCTATTGTTGTGTCTTTATAAATTAATGGTTCACAGATCACAGGTTCTTTCCCTACAATCTTTGCTGCATCAATCTCATAATTAGGATCTCTATAATACGTCTTGTATGATGCATTACTTCGATCTTGTTCTTCTTCTAGTAATGCTTTATATCTAAACACCTTATAGGTCAGTTCTACTAAGTCTCTAAACTCAGTTGAGTCAAACTTCTTTCGAAGCCTAAACTCTAGACCATTTTGAGCCAATCTCACAAACTCAGGCTCTGGTAGGACAATCCTACATTTGTTTCGTGCTCTTTTGAATCTGGCAATAAATTGAGCAGCCTTTTCATCAGGCCTTTGACTTAACCTTACCAAGTCTACATAGAAACTTCTGGCTCCGTTTGGAAGAATTGGGCATGAAATGCCTCCTCCATCTGTTGCCAAGTTTGGATGGAACCAGGTGTAAGGTTAATATACCATACAAAGGCTGCCCCAATTAGAGAATTTGGAAACAGTTTCAACTTCATGTAATCATTATTGGTAAATTCACCACATGGAGCAGCGAACCTAGCAATATGCTCCACCGTTGATTGGTTTCCATACCCATAAAAGAAGAGCAAAGTCTGGTATCCTAAATCCTCTTGGGTATTCATGTACCCTATCTACCCATTCTGGATATGGTTTCCTGTAAACAGGAGTTTGAGCCCCCCGAGCCATCGGTCCACACATCTCTCTAACAATGTCAGCAATTTGGTCCCTAGGAACCATATTTTGTGCTTGTTGAACCATTACTGGAGGAACAAACACATGATTTGGTGGACAACCCTGTGCCTGAGGTCCTCTTGGTCCATAGGGTGGCACATTTGGGACTGGTTGTCCCTGTGGTGCTAGCTGCTGTTGAGAGTATGGGTAACCCCTCTGAGCTTGTCCTGCGAAAGAACCTGCGAAAGGTGCTAGAACAGGTATTGTGTCTCTTCCAATTGTAGGGAACCCTTCCAACCTCCCGGGTGCAAATTCAAACAGAGGATTAGTGACCCCCCTTGTGCCAAGTATGGCTTCGAACATGGGATTTGGAAACATCCTTATGCCATTTTCTTGTGTTGGGCCAGATCCACCAACTTGCATGGCTTCACTGTTAAGTAATGAGGCATTTTGATTTGCCACAGGCCTCGAAAGAGGTTCATACCAAGACTGAGGTGATGGTCTTTCATAGTTTTGGTTACTATTTTGACCATTAGAATGTCCATTAATTTGCATAGACTTTTTATCTCTAACCAATCTTTGCTAAGGGACATTTGAAATTTCCTCCATATGTCTTATGTTTGTTGGTTGATGGGTATTCATTCGATCCATGAAGGATGTTGCCCACCTTTCCATTGTGTTCATTAACTGCTGTCCCATGACATCTACTAGGCCACTCCATGGATTCATTGGCTGAGTAGATGGAACAGTGGATGGTCCAACTCCTTGGCCTCGTCCAATATTTTGAACATGTGATACTTGTTCCGAAGTGCTGGTCTGTTTGACCATAAGTTCTGATAGAACAAGTATTTCCACAGGATGTGCTATCACATTATCCTCTGGATTAGGTATTTCTACCTCTCCTTCCACGCCTTCTTCCAAGCGTTCATTTTCTCCTTGTCTCCTACGTCTAGCCATTTCAATTTGTTCCATTGGGCGTGCCAAAAATATATGTTGGCGTTTTGGCTTTCGAAGGTTATTAGTGTAAATTTGAGCGTACCAGCAAGGATCAATCAGTCCTTATAGAATGAAAAACAATTGTGTTTTAGTTCTTTCAGTTTCAATGAAGAGGACTTTTACTGGTGGCTTTGTTTAGGAGAATTAAGCAAACAATGATTAAATGTGAAGAACAATTGTAGTATTTTATTAAGTAAAATGAAAGACTTACAAAGATCCAAATCAGCCTCATCGAGGTTTACAGCGACAAACTACTTGAAACTACTCCTATGAATGAAATACAGTGCAGAAATTTGAAGTACAGGAATATAAAGAACAAGAAATATAAAAACTAGAAGGAAAATAAAGTAGATAAAACTGGTTTTTTAGATCTAAGTCTGAGGGCCCTTTTTGGAACCTTCTCTGCTTTTTATATTTCTCAATGATAACCGTCGAAATGAGCTTCTAACCATCGAATCACTCCTCCACGATTGCTTATCATGTTTCCTCATAGTTAGCTCCACTACGACATGTATGCAGATAGACTTCCCTCCTGATATTTGAATTTAAATATGAGTAACCGTTAAGGCCACGTCATTATGCACCTCTTTGCTGATTCCATTCTATATAGATCCACAATAACCAAAACTAACTGCCACGTGTACGATTATGATTGAAGACTTGAATTGTTTTCCCGTATTGCCCTCATCCTACCATGTGTTGAACTGTGATTGGCTTGTACAAAATATATAGCTAAGAGGTGGGTAGAAATAATTTTTAAATATTCAAAAATAATTTTGACATTTATTTTTGTCAAACTAGTTTATATTTTATTAAATTGACGACTTTATCCTTGAAATTAAGTAATAATGTCTTTTAATTGTCCTTATTTAAAATGAAATTTATAATTTATAATTAAAAAGTAAAGAATTAAAATAACACAAGTCTTCAACTATAAAAATCGTTCGTGGAATTCGATCAATCTATAACTTGTAGGGAAATGTACCTTGTAATTGTTCATTATTATGGTACTTGGTTTGGGTCAAACCAGGGTTGGTACCACTATTTTCTCAATTAATTTTTTTATTTTTTATTTAGATAAATTATACTGACATTTCTTGAAATTTCTATTTAATATAAATCCCTTTTTTCATTTGAAAAATTGCATTCTCTTCTCTGAGATTTGTAATATCATTATAAATTGCTAATGTCATGTCTTAAATTTTTTTAAATGACCATCTTGTTATTTTTCTTGCCATTTTTCTTCCTATCATCCTGACTACATTCTATAACTTTCCATCATTAAATTCTATCTGAATATATTCTTATTGAGTGATTATATATAAACATAAATTTTATATATTTAATGGTGACCTTTTAATTATGGGGAATTAACCAGTAAATCCCATTTTGTGGACTTGTAATCCATAAGGTCCTGAATGTTTTCTTAGTGACTCGGTGGTTCCTTAATTTGTTTGTTGACAATTTTGCCACTACTAGTATTATTGATTGACATTTGGTGTGAGTTTGTGTGGGTGTTTGTGTGTCACGTTGATTGAAAAAGCACACTAATACTTTTTTTTAATTTAGTTCATGTGTAACACTCACAACATGAGACGTGGGTTGTGACGTGAACACAAGTAATTTGACACAGTTTTTTTTTTTTTTTTTTTTTTTTTTTTTTTTTTTGTGAACTATGTAATTTGACACAGTTTGACACGAGCAAGTGTGTCATGTTTCGACTTTCCCCACAGTTTGACCCCTTTTTCCCAATTGCCATTTGTGACGTTTCGACGTGAACCTTACCATTTGTTGGGTTCACGCAAAATCCGATCGCCTGCTCCGACGGGGTACGACGGGTGATGCTTCAGCCAATCCCACTGTTTCTCGTCCCAGTTTGACCCTTTTTTCCCGATTGCCATTTGTGACGTTTCGACGTGAACCTTACCATTTGTTGGGTTCACACAGAATCCGATCGCCTGCTCCGGCGGGGTACGACGAGTGATGCTTCAGCCAATCCCACCGTTTCTCGTCCCAGCTCTCAATCTCCTGCCCTCCTATGGAGTAACTGAGTTCTGGGTCGTCGTAGAATGTCGGGTCATCTGGGTCATTGCGCAAGTTAACCCGATGCATAACCCCAGCGCAATCTCGCTTCTTTGAAGAAATCGATGCCTTCGTTTCGTTCTCTGAGAAACCAGTACTAGGGTTAGGGTTTATGAAGGACGAGAGAGCCCAAACTGTTAGAAGAGCCACCAAAACTCCACCGATGAATAGAAGGCCGTCGGAGAGAAACGACCCCGCTTTGGTCCGAGCTCCACGCTTGGCCATGGATATTGATGAAGATGTATGGAATTGAGAATGCTGAGGAGGCACCATTTGAAGCTAAAGAGGAGTATTCTTGTCAGTGTGTGGCCGTTGTATCCATTGTTGGGTTCACAAAAATTGTTGATTTGTTGGGTTCACATTTGTTGGTTCACGCAGTGTTGTGTGACTCCATAACCCACGTTATCACACCCCAAAACATGGATCCGAATTACCAAACGTGGATCGGGAAACGTATCCCACAAAATCTGCATTCAATCCCAATATACACCTCTAAAGAAAAAACAAAAGAGGGTCAAACCCGTCCACACACACATCGCATAAATTTAAAACGGGACCTGGTTGTCCACAAAACATGCCAAACAGGACTTGCCAATCCAAGAGAATGAATGTGGGACCAGATGGAGTAATACATTGGTAAATAGGACTTTCTGATAATTTCCCCTTTAATTTAAAACAAAATACTCATAAACATTATTTATATTTACAATAATATCACTATCATAATATATTTAATGGTGACCTTTCAATTTAAAACAAAATACTCATAAACATTATTTCTATTTACAATAATATCACTATCATAATATTTTTATGATATTTTTTATATATGAATATAATTTTTTTTTTCACCATTATATCTAGATTAGATCAATTTAATCTAGATATATTTAAAAAATACAAAATTTATACAAAAAATTTTTAAAAAATTCATTGAATACAACAAAATAAGATAATGTATTGAATATTTATATTTTTATATTTTTTTGTATTTGGTGAATTTAAAAAAAAAAATCACAAAATATTATACTTCTTAAGTATAAGTGTATCTAAAAAATAAAAAATTACTTAAAATGTTAAAAAATTTAGTAAAAAAAAACATGAACAATAAAAAAAAAAACTCAATTTTTTGTGTGAGTTAAACCAAAGAAGATGATTATTATTTCTCTTGAAATGATATGAACAAAATATCTTTATTATTTTATAGGTATAAAGTCTTAGGAGTAAATATATCATTTTAATCTGACAAGAAATAAGTGTAACTTTTCAAATGTGAGAAATAATGTGGTGCTAAAATAAGAAGATAGAGGTGGAGATGGTAGCGGTGACATGATGGTGGGACAGTAGTGACGAAAATAGTGACAGTGAACATGATGTGGTGGTAATGATAATGATAATATGATAATATTGGTATAAATTTATTTTAAAAAAATATTTTCCGTTCAAACAAATAAAGCATAAGTTCATTTAACAAATTTTATATAATAGATGATATATTTTATAAAACTAGCTTATAAATTTGTCAGAAATGGTGGCTGTGAGTTAAGGGGCTTATCGGAGATAGTGTTCAGAACGTGTGGCCAACGGGTGGTGATGGAAAAAATGAAAATTTATTTTCAAACTAGTGCAAATAATTTTTTTTATTTACTAGAATTTAGTAATTTTTTTATATTGTTCCGAAAACAAAAAAAAATAAATACCAAATGAGTTTTTATATATAATTTTTTTTATAATATAAATAAAAAGCTATTAAAATTACCAAACAATGCCTAAGTATTAAAAGTAGCAAATTTGGTAGGTAATACATTCTCACTATAGGAAAAAGGGTCACTGTTGTGCTTCTGTGGTGCCTCTATTTGAGGTATATTGTGGCCTTATTTTTATGATACAAACCGTTTATTTTGTAGGGTTTGTTAAGTAATTTATGCCTACCAAAAATCATATTAATTAGATATCAAAAACTATATGATCGATAACCAAAAAATAAATAATAAGTTTTACTTGTGAGAAATAGCATAAAAAATATGCAATTCGATCATATAGTTATTGATATCCGATTATATAATTTTTGATAAATATGAAGTACTAAACAAACCTTACAAAATGGACTGTTTTGATTACAAAAATAAGACCACAATACACCTCAAATAGAGGCACTACAGTCACTGCTGTGCTAACCCTTCTCCCTCACTATATTGCTAGTACATTTAAGAACATATTAATTGATTACAATTTCATAATATTTTTTTTTTAAGGTGATGGCTTCACTCCGATTCACATAGTGGACTTGAGCATATTGTTTGGCCTATGGGGCCTATCAGGAGTCCTGTTTCGATGATTCGAACTGTTCAATGTGTAGAACTCGTTGAGTACTTTATATTTACAAATAATTACATTGATTAGATATCGGTAGCTCCTTGATCGGAACATATTTTTGTTAACAATTTATTTTTTAAATCATATTTATCATTGACAAAAATGTATTCCGATCAAGGAGTTACTGATATCCGATCAATGTGAATTTTTGCAAGCATAAAGTACTCGACGAGTTCTATACATTGAGCGGTTTAGATTATTGAAATAGGACCAATAATGAGCTTTACGGATCCAACTGTAAGCTCTAATTCACAATGAATTAGAGAGAAGTCTCTCTTCTTCTTTTTTTTTTTAAATATATATATATATATATATATATATATGTATAATATTTTTAAGAATAAAATTATAAATTAAAAAGTCAGTGAATCACTTGTTATCAATGAAAAGAAACTTTGTCAAAAGGGATATTTTATCCACTTTTTCAATGCAAACATATTTTTTTGGGTGAATAATGCAAACATATTTATCCTCTTTTTCAATGCAAACATGTTGAATAAATTTTCAAAAGGTACTGGTCAAAAGGGACATTTATCCTGTTTTCAATGCACACGTTAATAATTTTTCAAGATAAGATTGAAATGATCAAAAGTTACTTTTAGACTTTGATTGTTAATTATGTTAATAATTGTTTAAGATTGCAAATTAAAAACCAATTAATAATTTATTTTTAGCTAACTGACTAACTTGTTAACTGACTTCCAAAGGAAGCTTTAGTATTGATTAATGGTTCTAGCTTGTATTCAATTAGAGATCAAGATTGGATCAGTTGAGTCTACATTATGGGTTTATTTTGTGTCCCGTTTTAATGATTTAAATTGTTAACATTTTACAGTTCGTTGAGTACGTTATTCATGTTAAAAATCAAATCGATTGGACAATGGCAACTTCGTATTCGAATTAGTTTTATATAAAAAAAAATAGACGGTGCAAAAGTAAATGGTTCATATAAAACTAATTTAAATATGTCGTTCTTATTATTTGATTGACTTAATTTTTTACATGAATGATGTATTCGACGAATCTTAAAATGTGAATAATTCAGATTATCAAAACGAGACTTAAAAGAAAACTCACAGTACAGACTAAACGATCCAATCTAATCCCAACTAGAAACAAGCTAAACCATTGAATAAGTATCATATTTTCTAAAAATTCCACTTTAGCAATCCATCCACGTGACTTAATAATTACATTTACCTAAAAATGAAAATAAAATAATACAGAAATTATAAGATCTCATTGAATGGGTAAACAATTACGTTCGTGACCTATATGTTAATTTTTGCTTAATATTTTGGATAACGTGTTAGTTCGATGTGATATGACCATTTATATAATTAAAAAATAGTAGTCATAAAATAAATATATAATTGTGTGTTATCAGACAAACACATATAATAATTTTCGTCAACGCACATAAATAGTAATCTTTGTTTGGTAAATATTTCAGGCTAAAAAAAAATATATAAAGACAAAATAGGTTATATGAGTTAATAAGATAAAATGTCATATTTAAATCATAATCATTACAACTTTGTTTGGTTTGTTTTTTAGAGAGTAATTTTAGAGAAAATTTTTTAAAATTTTGTTAGGTTTCTCTCTCTTGCACATCAATCAATCATTTTTTTTCTCTCATCTCTCCTATTCAATCATTTTTTCTCTCACATACATCTACTCAACTACAACAAAATATCAAATCATTTCAAACTCCCATATTCCAAAACTATTTCCAAAATATATAACTAAACAAACCAAAAAAATTTCTAAACTCACTCCCCAAATTTTTTTTTGAAAATTTATCTCCCAAAACCAAATCAAACACACGTTTTCTCTCACAAAAGTTAAAAAAGCCCAAAAACAAAAACTAAACAAAAACTAAACAATAAGGCTAAAAAAATCCCAATACAAAAAATTGGCTACCGTAGTTAATGGCAAATGAAGCTTAAGTTTAGTGGGTGTTTGGAGTTCGGTATTTTAGTAACTTTTTTGTTGGTTTATTTATTTATTTTTTTTTTTGTCAACATTTTGGTAACTAGATTTGTTAGTTTGTTAGTAAAATTAGTGTACCACTTAAAGGGTATCTGAGAGGGTAATTTATAAATAAATTGGGCCGAGCTAAGGAAGAGGTTTCTTTGGAAGTTGGGCCGCACGTCGGACCGAGATATGAGCTGTTGTAGCTCGGTCTAAACACTAACGAGCTTGAGCCAGGAGAAGTTTGGGCCGAGCTATGGGCCAAGGTGTTTGGGCTTCACAAATTGGACCTCACCCTCGTTAGCTCAGTTGGGGCTGCTACGGTTAGCTCAGTCTAAACAGCCAAACCGGGGTATAAGTGAACAGGGACCGAGTTAGGCGTTGCATATGAAAGCACCAGATTGAGTATGTTAAAGGGCCTAGCGTTACCTCAGTCATACTGTTATTCAGCCGTGGTAAAACCATCTCACTTGGTTTAAGCAGTGAGAAGGGTGTTGAAGGAGAAGCATTATCTTTCAGGAGTGTGATTCCTAGGAGGACTCTATATTGAGGAATAAGAGTCCTATTAGGATTGTGCCAGGCAAAAGCTATAAAAACTCACAACAAAGCCTATGTACAGGTATCACAATTCTTGCTCTAGAATACACAGAGCTTATTGTCTATTGTCTAGTTGCTGACTTAGGCATCGGAGGGGTTTCCGGCATACACCCGCCGGTTAGCTCACGTTTGTCTTTTCAGGAAGCAAAGCGACGACGTTTGGAGAATCGCAAACTTGATCAACAGGATCATACGAGAAGAATTATTTCGTGCTCGTACAATTGGCGCCGTCTGTGGGAAATTCACAAAGAACAAAACCTTTTGATTGAGCTTTCCTCTTTAGCCAAAAACCAATGGCGCACAATGGGGATTTGCCGCAATCTGCTATCGACGGACAAACCCCAGAGGGGGGTGGGAGGCGCGAAAGTTTACCTTCTATCCCACCCATGGCGGATTTAGAACCGCAGCGACGGAACTCCCAGAGGGACACAGGGGAGAGACGGGGCACTAGCCCCCATCGCTCTCACAGTCCTGAAAGACAGAGGCGGAGGCTGGACCCTCAAGTTCTGGAGGACTGCGTGAGGGAACAAGACGAACTAATAAGAAAGATGGCGGCAAACATGGAGACAATGAAACGCCAGATAAAAGGAAAATAGACGGTGACAGGAGAGGGGCGCAAAGGCAACACGCCTCCTCGCCACTCGGATGGTTGCAACAGGCATACCATGCCATCACAAACAGAAAACAAGAGCCTTAAAATAGGCGATACTCAATCAAGGACTTCTAGGACTCGTTACTCCAGGTCTGAGAGAACGAGGATTGAGAAGTCATATACATTGGGAAGCACTTATCAGCCCTCGCACACGCATCAGACGACATCAAGGCACTCAGAGTTGCCTAGATCTGCGGACTTACGAACAGTGCTGGAGGAGAGGGCCTGATGGAAGGAAGACACTAGGGCTCGCGACCCTTGCAGAGTTTCAGTCCTACAGCGATTGGCCCCTAGGACACACGGGAGTGTCGAGGTAGGGATGCCAATGGCGCGCCTTGCTTACGAACCAGCGGATAAGGTTTTAGCAAGGTTATAGAGCTCGCCGTTCGTTCCGGCAATAGAGAACGCACCACTACCTTCAGGCTTCCACTAGCCCAAATTCACTACTTATGAGGGGAAGACGGAGCCATACATGCACTTAAGCCACTTTTGCCAGGTTATGGCAGTATACCGGTGAAACAAGGCCCTAATGTGCATCTTGTTCCCATCCAGCCTTGGTGATCTAGGTCTAACCTGGTTCGAAAGGCTACTAGAGGGCAGCATCACCTCATGGGCATAACTAGCAGAGGCGTTCGTGACTAGATTCAGAACGAACACCAAGACACTAGTGGAGATCGATCAACTACTCTCTATTGACATGGGCGAAAAGGAAACATTGAGGTCTTACAATAGTTGCTATTGGAAGACCTTCAACCAGATTGGTGATTGCCCCACAAATCTCGCCATCGCACAATACAAACGGGGTTTACTAGTCAGAAACAAATTGAGGTACTTAATCACTATGACCCCACCGCTCATGATGGAGGCCCTAATGGAGAGGGTGCATCAGCATATCTGTGTAGAAGAAGACAGCGCCCGCGCTAAAACAAAATCTGGCACAACAGCAATGCCAGACAAAAAGGCTACAGCGAAAGTCAACACGGTGGAACAGCCACGCAGGAATGAGTGTGGTAGGCGAGCCAATAGAGAAGACCCAGAAAAGAGGAACTTAAGAGTCTGCACCGCCATCACCACCGTGTTCAATAAACCTATCTACCGAATTCTCAGCGAGATACGTAATGAACATTTTGTTCAGTAGCTAGCTAAGTTGGGAGAAGCACAAAGGGGCTATGACGAGAGGTCCCGTTGCACCTTCCATGATGAGAAGGGGTACCGAATTGAAAATTGCACACCCTTAAGGCAACATCTAGAAGAATTGGTAGCTGCTGGTCACCTGGACCAGTACATAAAAGGAGGAACACAGCCAGCCCCCAGGACCTCAACAGACCAAATGGGATGCCGGTCGACGGTCCACCCCAAGGCGTAATCAATGTGATTTATGGGATCGTCGAACCAGAACGAGTATGCGAACTCAAGGGGACGATCAAGAAGTCTGACCACTTAAGAGAGGTACTAAACGCGCAACCTACCGTAAAAAAGGGCAGAATAGAGGCTACAAATGTCATATCCTTCTCAGACAAAGATCTAGCAAGGTTGCATTGCCCTCACAATGACGCACTGGTGGTGACTTTGCGCGTTAAGAATTTCGATATCAAGCAGATTTTGATCGACCAAGGAAGCTCATGCGAGATAATGTACTACGAAACCTTCAAACAACTGAAATTGGAGGACAAAGACCTCGCACCTGCGACATCTCCCCTCGTCGGTTTCAACTCAATGCCAGAATGGCTAGTTGGCAAGATAATCCTCCCAGTCAAAGCAGCAACCGTAACAAAACAGGTGGAATTCTGGGTATTGAAGGTCCCTTCCACCTACAACATCATCTTAGGAAAGACATGGCTGCATGCCATGCGCTCAGTAGCATTAACCTACCATCAAGCATTGCGGTTCCCCAATGAAGCCAGAGTAATTGAAAAAGTCTTGGGAGACCAAATTATGTCAAAACAGTGCTTCGTCACGGTAAATGGCAGTTGAGCTGCAAAAGGGTATGTACAAATGGTGGAAGAGCCAAAAAGCAATGAACAGTTTGCGGACGTGGGCAAAACGGCAGAGCAGAAGGCAGTGGAGGACTTGGTTGAGGTAAGGGTAGATGAAAAGGACCCAGAAAGGTTCTTTTTGCTAGGCTCGTCTTTGTCCAGCACTGAGAGAACTGAGTTAATGGAATTCTTAATCTCAAATATCGAAGTGTTCGCCTGGACGCCATATGACATGCTTGGCATAGACCCTAACTTCATCTGTCACCAACTTAATGTCCACCCAAACACCAGACCAATCATACAACACACTCGCAGATCGACGCTTCACCACGTAGAGATAGTGGCGGAGGAAGTAGGAAACTTGCTGGAAGCAGGAGCCATCAGAGAAGTGCACTATCCCAGGCGGATCTCCAATACTGTGGTAGTACCAAAGAAGAATGGAAAGTGGCGTGTTTGCGTAGACTACAAAACAGTCAACAAGGCATGCCCAAAGGACAGCTTCCCCAAACCACGAATAAACCAACTGGTGGACTTAACAGCAGGGCATAATCGACTTAGCTTCCTTGATGCGTATAGAGGTTACCATCAGATTGCTATGTATGAGCCAGACCATGAGGTCACATCGTTTACGACGCCAAGAGGATTGTACTATTACAAGATCATGCCCTTTGGCCTAAAGAACGCAGGGGCTACATTCCAACGGATGATCACCAAGATGTTTGAACCATTGTTAGGCAGAACAATGGAAGCTTACATAGATGACATGGTGGTCAAAAGCAAGGATGAGAAGGACCACCTCAGGGACCTAGATGAAATGTTCCAAATCCTGAAGAAGAACAAGTTACGCCTGAACGCATCCAAGTGTGCATTCGGTGTAGGATCAAGCAAATTCTTAGGCTTCTTGGTAACCAACCGTGGTATAGAAGCTGACCCTTCTCAAATTAAGGCAATCCAAGAACTTAAGAGGCCTAACACAGTGAAAGAGGTATAGCATCTCATTGGCCTAGCAGCCGCACTCAATTGGTTTATAAGTCGGTCATCAGACAGATGTCGACCATTCTTCCAAGCATCGAAGGCCAAGTTTGAGTGGGATGAAGAATGCGACCGCGCCCTAGAGAGCTTGAAAGAGTACATGACCTCTCCTTCCATTGCTAGTAACCCCAGTACCTGGAGAAGAGCTCTTTTTGTACTTAGCAGTCTCACAGCATGCAGTCAGCTCAGTGTTGGTCAGAGCGGAAGGAATCTAACACCTGCCTATCTTTTATGTAAGCAAGACTTTGCTGGGTGTAGAAACCAGGTACCTATCATTGGAAAAGCTGGCCTTGGCTTTGATGATAGCCTCAAGGAAGTTGTCACATTACTTCCACGCCCACACCATAATCGTCCTAACAGCTTTTCCCTTAAAAGCCTTGTTTGAGAGGGCAGACTTTTCTGGATGAATCTTGAAGTGGACGGTGGAATTGGGACAGTTCGACATCAAGTTTCAACCCAGAACCGCAATAAAAGCCCAAGCTCTGGCAGACTTTGTGGCCGAGTTCACACCAGGAAGTCATCACATCTGCCCAGTTGATTTAACTGATACAACAGAAGTGGGGATGGAAAGTGTCGCAGGAATTGCACAGCCCCCAAAACAAGATGCCCAGCTATATTCCAGGCCGTACAGGATTGAAGAAAGGGAAGAAGGGGCAAACCATGCTATTTCTGGCAAAGACTTACAAACAAGTAAAAACTTAGGGCAAACAGATAGTGAGAAGGAAACCCCAACATTAGACATGGACTTGGAAGAAAACATCAGCAACTCATTTGACCCCAAAACATTATCCGACCCCTCTACTTGCTGGAAATTGTTCGTTGGAAAGATGTGGAAGCTCTTCGTGGATGGAGCATCCAATAGGTACGGTGTATGACTTGGCATAGTTCTTATCTCACCAAATGGCCTATTAGTAGAACAAGCAGTCCACCTTGGCTTCCCAACATCAAACAATGAGGCAAAATATGAAGCACTTTTAGCAGGCCTAAGATCAGCACTTTTCATGAAGGCCACTGAGCTGATGGTTTACAGCGACTCCCAACTGGTAGTAAACCAGATTTCAGGCGACCACGAGGCAAAAGATGAGAGGATGGCCAAGTACCAAGAGTTAGTCAGAAAGGAGATCATGAAGTTTGAAGTAGTTCGGATAGAGCAAATCGACCGAGAAGAGAACAGCAGAGTAGACGAGCTAGCAGTTTTGCTTCAATGGCAGATACATCTATCCCACACCCATTACTCATCGACTTCCTACCCAGACCAAGCATTGAAGAACCCGAAGTAGCTGAGGTATGTTGTGCCGAACTAGGCCCTTCATGGATGGACCCCATCATACTGTTTTTAAAAGATGGCATCCTGCCTGAAGAGAAAAAAGAGGCCAACAAAATAAGAGCAAAGTCACAACGATTCTGGCTCTCTCCATCATTGGCATTGTACAAAAAATCCTTCACAGGACCTTACTTGAAATGTGTCCATCCTAGTAAGGTCGAAGAATTTTTATTCGAGATACATGAGGGCGTATGCAGAAGCCACCAATGGGGAAGAACACTAGCCTACAGAGCAATTTCACAAGGATATTGGTGGCCTTACATGCAAGCAGATTCAGAGAAGTATGTCAAAAAGTGCGAAAAATGTCAGAAGTTCGCACACCAAATACATCAACCAGCGAAGGAGCTTCTGCCATTAACCAACCCATGGCCCTTTGCGATGTGGGGCTTAGACATAGTGGGACCACTTCCAACAACACCCGGCAATAGAAAGTTCTTTCTCGCGGCAACAGACTACTTCACAAAATGGGTAAAGGCCGAAGCGCTCGCATCAATAAAAGAGAAAGATGTGAAGAAGTTTGTCTGGCAGAATATCATAACCCGATTTGGCATACCCAAAGCACTGATATCTGACAATGGCACTCAGTTCGATGGCAAAATGTTTAGAGGCTTTTGCGAGGAATACAAGATAGAATTCTACAACTCTACACGAGCATACCCTCAAGCAAATGGCCAAGTAGAAGCGTCAAACAAAGTTGTCCTGGATGGTTTGAAGAAAAGGCTGGAAAAAGCAAAGGAAAAGTGGGCTAAGGAGCTTCCTTATGTTTTATGGGCTTACTGTACTATGCCCCGGCGGTCAACTGGAGAAACCCTATTTTCCTTGGCCTATGGCATGGAGGTTGTAATCCCACTAGAAGTAGGCCTCCCCACTATCAGAAGTGAAAATTTTGACCCGGACTTAAACAAAGAAGCCACAGCCTTGGAACTCGACCTTGTAGAAGAAAGAAGGGAAAAAGCTCTAGTTCACATCGCCTCATACCAGTAAGAGTTGTCCATAAAGTATAACAAAACAGAGCACCCAAGGCAATTCAAGATCAGATATTGGGTATTACGCAAAGTAATGTGCAACACCTTGGTACCTGGAGATGGCAAGTTAGGACCTAACTGGGAAGGACCATACAAAGTGGTTGGTTTAGCAGGAAAAAGGGACATATCACTTGGAGGACGGAAATAGCAAGGCTATCCCCAGGCTATGGAACACGGCCAATCTCAAGCTTTTTTATTTTTAGTTTAAAGTATTTGTAATTTTCATTTTTTCAAACAAAACAAGTAGATTACTTTTTTTAGCATAAATCTCTCTATTGTAATAGTTGTTCTCAGACATTACCAGCAAGGGGCAACCAGAAAGTTTGGCAGGGATAACCAAACATTGAGCTCTCTTCAGCCGGGATTAGGATCTAGGCTGAAGAACATTGGCCGGAATAACCAACATTGAGCTCTCTTCAGCCGGGATTAGGATCTAGGCTGAAGAACATTGGCCGGAATAACCAACATTGAGCTCTCTTCAACCGAGATCAGGATCTGGGCTGAAGAGGTTGGCATGAATAACCAACAATTATCTCTCTTCAGCCGAGATCAGGATCTAGGCTGAAGAGGTTGGCACGAAAAGCCAACACTTATCTCTCTTCAGCCGAGATCAGGATCTAGGCTGAAGAGGTTGGCATGAATAACCAACACTTATCTTTCTTCAGCCGAGATCAGGATCTAGGCTGAAGAGGTTGGCTGGAATAACCGACAGTTATCTCTCTTCAGCCGAAATAACTGTTCTGTCGGCTGAAGAGGTTGGCAGGTATGACCAAACAGATTACAAGGTTCCAAGACCGAGATAAGTATCTCGGCCAGAAAATGTTAAAACTTCATGCAAACCAGAGTTGAAAAATAAGCAGAGGTATGGAAATAAACCGAACAAAAAGAAGGTAGATTTCATTCAAGACAAAAAGTGGGGCTTTAGCCCGATTACAAATGCCTTCAGAAATTGATATCAAAAGAAGAAAATACAAAGTCAGGCAAAAAGAGCATCCAGATCTGCATCCAGGTCAACTTGAGTCTCATCACTCCGTAGCCCGGTTCCAGCAGCAAGGTCGGTCACATCTTCAATCGTACTGGGCACCGAGGGCTCCACCCGAGCTGACTGGGCGGTTTGAAGAGCAGGATCATTGGTAGCAACCGGGGTGTTGTTAGGCTCCGGGGATGCCTCATCTTCCTCTTCTACTTGAAGAAATTTTTGCTGAATAACATTGGCGTAGTCCGCCATATAGCTCGGAATGAAGTGCGGAGGAGGGTTCTGGAAGACCTCGGTTTCTTGGCCATAATCGAGCTTTGACACAGCTGCCTTCCATCCACATTTGAAAAATATGTCCTTGGCGGCTTCACATTGCAAAATGTAAGTGGCCTCCCCTTCCTTGTAGCTGTGGTCTTCAGCATCGTCCAAGCTCTTTTTCAGCTTGGCGATCTCTGCATCCTTCTTTTTCTCAAGCTTGACCAGCTCGCGCAGATATTTGTCTTTCCACTCGGCCAAGGCCTTCTGCTTATCTGCTTCAGCCGAGCCAACTAACCCGGTGAGTCGAGCTATTTCAGATTCAAGTTCGGTCATCTTTTGCTTGGCCTCGTTCAGCTCGGCCATTTTTGTATCAGTGTCTGCAACAGCGAGCCGTGTTGTCTTACGGAGCTCAAGCACGCGCTTATGAGCAATGTGATTCTTCTGCATGGCCTACAAAAGGAGAGATAGTGATTATGACTAAAACCGTGCAAATAGATGTATGAACTGGAAAGACTAGCAAACGGAGAACTTACCAACACCATAGACTTTGTTGCCGAGCGGATGGCCTTTAGCTCAGTAAGGTGTTCGTGATACTCCATGTCGGCAGGCAGACACACGCTTCTGGCAAGAATGAAAGCAAGCGAGTGGTCCTTGTCTGCTACCACCGAATCGGTGCTAGAAACAAGCCGGTTCTTGTATGTTATCTTTGGTGCCCATTCAGAAGGGCTAACACAGTCAAAACCCACGGGCTCTGGACTCGGTTACACGGATTGGGGGAGCAAGGTGTTGTCGTCATCCACAAGGTGTTGTGGCTCAATTGAGGGAGTGCAAGCGCGCTTCCTCGACCGGGATGACGAAGCCTGGGCTGTTGGGAGGTCCACCACTGCATCAATTGTTTGACCAGCTGGAGTTGTCTCGGTCTGGACCCTGCTGACTGGAATTGAAGTGGTCTCGGTGATTAGGGCTTGCACAGCCTGGCGCTTTGCCATCTCTTGTTTTTCGGTTAGGGGAATAAGGTTGATTTGGGGAAGAGTTGGATCTGGTTCTGGTGAAGGGTCTAGAAGGAATTCAGTTACCCTGGTCTTCTTCTTTCCACTATATCTGTATGTTGGTTCAAAATTGAGTAGCTCGGCCTAACCTCGATCACGGTACCGAAGCGCGGCGCGGAGTGCGTCTAAATTGGGTATTGGTATTGTGACTTTAACTGGTTCAAATCTGCATAAGGTGAAAAACAACGGTTAGTGCGGTGTAAAACTTGTAAACAGCAAGAACAAAAAAAGGGCAAACTAAGCCGAGGTATTCATACCGATTGTTCCTTTATTCCAGTTAATACGGTAGCCCGGTATCTGGGCTTCCTGGTCTTCAAAGTTGCCCGAGACCCAGAAAAAGTCGTCGTCATTAACGTCTTTGTCTAGTGTGTTTTTTATTATTTTCTCTCGGTGTCTTCTTATTCTTAAATAGTACACCCAGCCATCTTCATTCTGGCCAAGTGAGTACTGATGAAATAGCTCGGCTAAACCGAGGTTAATAAACCGAGGTTAAGGCCAAGCCGGCGATTTAGCTCGACGATGCCGTTAATTATTCTATAAGAATTGGTGCTTAGTTGGGTCGGACAGAGTCTTGTCTGCCTAAGAAATTCGCATAATAGTGGCTGAACAGGGAAACGAAGTCCGGTTTTCCCCATGGGGTTGTATCTAGCTCGGCTAATGAAAGGTGGACGTCATCAGGGATGTTGTAGTCCTTGCGGAATTCGGCAATAGCCCCTGGTGAGTTCACTAGGAATCGATATTTGCCCATTTATAACTTAAAATTATGTTTAACTTAGCCCGGAGTGCTAGCTCAGTGTTGAGATGACGTTGAGTATCTCGCTTGAACGTGCAAAGGTGTGCCTGGCCAACCTAGTCAGAGTCTGCAAAGTGAAGATAAGAAGTGTTATGCCCAGACAACTGGACCGGACTAAGTGAAGAGTCAATTTATAAACAAAAAAGAAAATGGAAAAACCTAGCTCGGCCACATTCGGGGAACGTGGTATTTTCAGTTCGGTCGAACAGAAGGGCTCACTCAGGGCCGCTAGCCTGGTCAAAAGGTCTGGCTCCAGTCCTAGTTCGGTCATTGGGTATGGTTTCCAGCTTGGTCTAATATACACCTATGGTAAACAAGTTCCTATCCCGGTCGTGGTGTGATTCTGAATCGAAAGTGTCCCATTACAGATTGTTTGTGAACCCAGTGAGTGTGATTATGGTCTAAAGAGGTTCTTGCCCATTCGTGTGAAAACTATAGTAATGTGTTTCGAAAAACATGTGAATGTGTTTCTATACTATATATATTCACAAAGCAGAACGAAGAAAATGAAAGGATTGAGTTACTTACAGCTTCGATGTGGAGAGACGAAGGTCAAGATTGAATGGGCTCGAGCAGGAACACAAGCTTTATAGGTGTTTTGAGCGTGAGAATGGAAGCTCAGAGACACGAAGAGAAGGAGAAGATGAATAGTGGGGTGTTTGATTTGGAAGAATAGGGTTTTTTTTTTTTGTATAAAGCGTGAATTTGGGCGGGACTGTTCAAATTTTGCGAGGTACGAAGGCGGCTATGGCAGCTGTGTTCAACCAATGAGGACTCGCCACGTGTCCCAGAGAATCGTAAGCGATTCAGATGTGCAGCGATTGAAAAAACGTTTTTTGACCAGACAAAGTGGTAGCCCAGTAACAATTTAGCTCGGTTGAGGGCTAACTTATAGCTCGGCGGGTAACAAGTAATCCGAAATCATGCTGCGCAGATGGAATTAAGGGGCAATTGAGAGGGTAATTTATAAATAAATTGGGCCGAGCTAAGGAAGATGCTTCTTTGGAAGTTGGGCCGCACGTCGGACCGAGATATGAGCTGTTGTAGCTCGGTCTAAACACTAACGAGCTTGAGCCAGGAGAAGTCTGGGCCGAGCTATGGGCCAAGGTGTTTGGGCTTCACAAATTGGACCTCACCCTTGTTAGCTCGGTTAGGGCTGCTGTGGTTAGCTCGGTCTAAACAGCCAAACCGAGGTATAAGTGAACAGGGACCGAGCTAGGCATTGCATCTGAAAGCACCAGATTGAGTATGTTAAAGGGCCTAGTGTTACCTCAGTCATACTGTTATTCAGCCGTGGTAAAACCATCTCACTTAGTTTAAGCAGTGAGGAGGGTGTTGAAGGATAAGCATTATCTTTTAGGAGTGTGATTCCTAGGAGAACTCTATATTGAGGAATAAGAGTCCTACTAGGATTGTGCCAGGCAAAAGCTATAAAAACTCACAACAGAGCCTATGTACAGGTATCACAATTCTTGCTCTAGAATACACAGACTTATTGTCTATTGTCTAGTTGCTGACTTAGGCATCGGAGGGGTTTCCGGCACACACTCACTGGTTAACTCACGTTTGTGTTTTCAGGAAGTAAAGCGACGACGTTTGGAAGAGTACAAACTTGATCAACAGGATCATACAAGAAGAATTATTTTGTACTCGTACAATACCCACTACTTCATCAGTTCGAACTCTTGACATTTCCTCACTGTACTCTAAATTGCCTTGGCTTTTGTTGGCTTATTAAATTAGTATCTATATATTATATAAGTAAAAAGGGGTTTTTATGAGGAGTATTGTACAAGTTTCAAAATCTCATAATAAATTTGTGAATTTGTTGAATTAAAAAATAAATTAAAAAAGTAATATTAGCTAATCCATTAAAGTTGAGCTTGCTTGGTTAGGTTTTTTAAAAAACACTTTTAATAAAATTTTACTTTCTTATTTTTCGTATTTTTTTGTTTTTATTGAATTTTTTTAATATTTTAAGCAAATTTTTTTTTTACTTTTTAGACATACCTAACATAAATATACGTAAAAAGTAAAAAATTTGTAAAAAAAACCTTTTAAAAATTCACTAAATACCAAAAATACCAACAAAAAAAAAATGAGAATTCAGTACATTTTTTATATTTTTGTGTATTTATTAATTTTTTAAAATATTTTTTCACAAATTTTTTACTTTTTTAGATGTATCTAAAAAAGTAAAAAAAAAATGTTTAAAATTTTAAAATATTCACTAAAAACAAAAAACGAAAATTAGAAAATCAAGAAACTCAGTTTTCAAAAAACTTAATCTAAAAAACTCAAACCAAACACACTGATATAGTTTTCAAAATATTACTAATTTCATAATTTATAATTTTCAAAAGGAAAGATAAAAAAATATTCCATATCTTTTCAACTTAATCGTCTCCAACTTATTTTTAGTTCCTTTAAAAAAAAAATTTAAAACTTATTTCTTACTAAATTACTATATTATTCATACCGTATATAACTACTCTCAAATCTTTAAAATTCATGATAAAAATTAAGAACCTTCATAATATTTTGATTTAATTACACACATTTAATTTATTTTTTTGGTAAACTTTTTTTTTTTTTTTGATTTGTTTTGTGCACTCATATGTACTAATATTTATGCCTAAATTATAAACACCCTTCCTATTAGATTCGTTGATTTTGTTTTATGAATATATATATATATATATATATATATTCTATATCTCATCAATTTAATTCTTTAGTTAATAGATTTTCACATTACTAAAGGACAATTTTTTAAATATTTTTTTATAATGATAACTTCATTTCACAAATAATTAATTATTTTTAAAATATTAAAACATTTTATGTGAAAATTTGTATTAAATAAAAATTTCATAAAATTTAAATTGAAAATTATGATTTTTTTTTTTGGGTGAATATGAAAATTATGATTTGTTTTGAGATTTCACTTCTTTGATCAACTTCTATGCTAAAAACAAAATTTAGAAACTAATGTTTGAGAGCAGACAATTTTAGTAACTTTTTGGTATTTTGAATAAAATATGAAGTAAAAAAAAAATTAGGTTTGGAATGGCCTTTTAGTTTTTTACGAAAATATGTGCAAAAAATAGAGAGAAAAAGAAAATTTTGACTTTTTGTTATAAGTTGTTGACTTTTTAGTTTTTTTAATGATTTTTGACTTTTAGGCTAAAATATTGAATTGCCAAACGAAACCTTAATTTAATCTTAAATAATTCTTTCAAATGTAAACATAATTTAATATTAGACATATTTTAAGAATAAATATATAATTTCTTAATTGAAATTTTATAATATTAATAAATATGCCAAATATATATTCATATTTTTTTATTTTGGTTATAAAAAAATTTACAATATTTTTACCATTTAAAATAAATAAATAAGTGGGCAATGTGATGGTTGGGCATGAACCAAAATGACCAAATTCAGTTTCTACACTAGTTTTAGTATTTGATCCAGTATTACCTCATACACATCATAACTTAACAAATTATTAAACATGTTCTTAAATTGATTATTGCTAATTGTTTTCACTAACCGTTCAATTTTTAAATCAAGCCCTAGGTAGGATTAGAACAAGTTCCATATTGTAGGTCGACCTAGTATTATATAATTTTTTCATACATAAATATACTTAATTATTTGTGTAAGAATTTTTAATATAAATATATAAAAATTTTACAATAAATAAATAAATATGTCAAAAATATACATACATTTTCTTATTTTGGTTATAAAAAATAATTATAATATATTTACCAATTTTAAAAACAAAAAAATAAGTGAGTTAAGTGATCATGAATTGAGTATGAATGAAGATAGTTCTTGAAGAATTTAATTGTTGGCACAAAAATTGATCCTAATCTAACTTCTAAACTACTTTTAATATTTAATGCAAAATATCCCTCATATTAGTTCATACTATTTAAAACCTAAAAAATATAATATAATTTAAACATAAACATAAAATTTAAATTAACTATTACTAATTATTTATATTAATTGACCGATCAAAATTTTAAATCAGGTCCAAAGTATAATTAGAACAATGCCCATATTTTAGATTGACCTTGGATAATTTTTTCATACATAAATATACTTAACTATTCATATAATAATTTTAAATATAGATATAAAATTTTATAAAAGCTTTTTTTTTTAATAACTATGCATAAACATGTACATATTTATTATTTTATTATAAAAAATACTAACATATATTCATTCACCAATTTAATAAATAAATGAGTTCAGTGATTCATGCTTAAGCATAGACTAGGATAATTATTTAACGATTAGGTCATGGCCAAGTTGAGATAAATGTTGAGTTAATTAGATTATGTTACTTTTAGTATCTAGCACAACTATAATTTTATGTCTAAGTAGATATATTTTTAAACTTTTACAAAATAAACAATGAGTAGTTAATAAATTGACAAATAAAATTTATTATATGACTGGGCTATCTATAGCGATCCCGGTTTTTCCTTCTTTGTTTATTGTATTCTGGACTCGGTTCTGTGAATGTGTTATTGTCGTATTCTCATTTCCATCCTTTACTCTTTGTATTTGAGCCTTGGGTTGTGTTGGGCAGGTTTGGAACAGGTTGGTTGTGTTTAGAAACCAAAAGTTGATGCCCAGATTTTGGCCTTCACGCTCGAGCGGGGCTTTTGACGCTCGAGCGGGCCCTTGTTGTTGCTTCTCCACTCGAGCGAGCGTTTTGACGCTCGAGCATGATTTTACATCTCTCAGTATTTTGTTCTGCAGGTCGTTGGACGCTCGAGCGTCCACTTTCATGCTCGAGCGGGGACCATCGATTGCAAAACTTCTGGAAGTGTGCATCCGGCGCTCGAGCGGCGTTTTTGACACTCGAGCGTGAGTCTGTGTCTGACACTCGAGTAGGGAATCCCACGCTCGAGCGGACCTGTTTGTATATCAGTCCGAATTTCGACTTTTTGGATCACTTTTTCGGCACCTTCTCTTTCTCTAACTTTTCAAAACCTCCATTGGAGAGCTCCTCACTCTAAACTTCAACTTCTCTCTAGGGTTTGATCTAGTTTGAGTGATCTCCTACCTTGGTCCCTTTGTATAAAGTGTGGGGTTTGGCTTGCTCTTCATTTTGATCCGAAAATCTTGAAGTTTGGAGCACTTTGGAAATTCTTCATCATCTCCATTTGTTCTCATCTTTTGAGGTAGGGATAACTACTCATTTTTATGATCTTTGACATGAACTATAGTCATTTTGATTTAATGTTTGAGTTGGGTAATTTTGGGTGTTAGGGTTTCAAAATGTATAAAGAGGGGTTTTGTTCTTTTGACCCATATTTATGTATTATGGGTCTTAAAATGTGGTTATTGATGTTTATTGTTGATATTTGAGCCTTTGGGTCAATGTTGAGGAAAGGGAGAGAAAAATCCTAATTTGTTGTTATGAATTAATTTGTATAATTAATTTGGAAGGTTATGAAATCATGAAATTGAGTTGGAATTAATGAAATTGGGTAATTATGGGAATGAATGGTGGAGTTGGATTGCTTAACCACTCACCTTTGAGAATTGTTGATAATTTATCTGTTGATGCATTTATTATCTGTTTAGAAATAATTGCTTTGGGCTATCGGTGGAGGATGGTCTTGATTGTTGTAGACACTGCATGATGATTAGGTGAATTAAAACTAATCGGTTGAATATGTCATCGAATATGACAGTTGGAATAATACATCGAATTTGTGTATTGACTGATCGTGTATATGATAATTGTTTATATACATTTTTTGTGTGGGAGGAGATAGGGGATGTACTCCACGGTTTAGGAGGAGATAGGGGATGGACTCCTAAACCGGATATTATTTGGGAGGAGATAGGGGATGGACTCCATTGATACAGCGAATCCGTATATCATTTGTGAAGTATGGAAGTGTTTTATTATGAATTGTTATCTCATGTGAATTGTGAAGTATGGAAGTGTTTTATTATGTGTTATAATCTCATTTAAATTGTTGATATTGGAAAGGTTTCTAACATGAGCTGTAGTCTCATGGGAATTGTTTGGCCAGGTTCTGAGCCATGTTTATAAATCGAAATTGCTAAGTAAAGGAAAATGGAAGGAAACATGGACATATCTGTTATGGAATTGGGTTGTGCTGTATGTTGGTTTATATTAGTTAAACATCTATCAATTGCTAATGTTTTAGTTATTGCTCATATTATGTTTAGCATATCTCTACTGGGCGTTGGCTCACCCTATATGGGACATCATTTTCAGGTTCAGGTGATATGCCACCTCCAAGGAAGTAGCATGGGAGGCTTGAGGCTGATAGCTCTTTTTGTTGTCTCTTTTGTATATTACATGTATATCAAGCCATGGGCTTATTTTGTGTAAAGAGTTAGAACTCTACTTTTGTTGAACCCAAGTGTTGACTTAGAAAGTTGTAAGCCTATAGGGCATTTACTTTTGTTGTCAACATGTAGTATCTTTTGTAAGAATACTCTGATGAATGGCATTATGTTTTACTCTCTTAAGTTTATGGATGTAACGAATCCATGATTTATGGGTTTATTTTGAGGGCATTGCAACTTGGTATCAGAGCGTACCGGGTTTGAATACTTTGGGTACGTGAGAAGTGGTTAGTACCACAATGGGTTTGTCTCGCTTGTTAGAGACTTAGATGTAATGTTATGTGCTTATGTCATAACATGTTTATGTGACTACTTGGGTATGGGATTTAATTTCTAGGATGTTGATTGGATCCTTGGGTTTCTGTGAGTCTTGTTGGAAAAGCACTTGATCAATGCTATTTCTAACCAGAACTCTAGTAATGCCATGGGACTGTCATTATCCGGAAATGAAATTCGTTTTATGTGATTATGTGCTTACGTTGAGTGAATTACTGTTGTCCATGCATTAGGACGCGAGTGAAATAGCTTCGGCACATTTATGAATGTGCTAATGTTCTTCGTTACCTTTATTAGGATGTCAGGACGAGGACGTGGTGGTAGGCGAGGTAGGCCCAGGAGGCAGGAGGTGCCTATACTAGATGAGATTCGGGCCCAGCAGGAGGGTGTTGGTCAGGCCAATATGGCCGAGCCAGTAGGTCAGCAAGCCATGGACGCCTTAGCCCGCGAGATGGCAGGAGTTTTGAAGGAATCCATGGACATTCTCAGGGCTGAGAATCAGGTCCAGGCCCATGTTGCTGAGGCAGGGCCTTCTTTTCTGAAAGGGGAGTTCTTCCGGTCTAATCCGGATGAGTTTGTTGGGGATCCTAAAGAGCCACTGAAGGCTGATGAGTGGCTCGAGCAGATGACGAAGACGTTTGAGATGCTTGGCATTGAAGACGGGGCTTTGAAGGTGACCTTGGCATCTTTCCAGTTGAAGGGAGATGTGGGTCAGTGGTGGAAGTTCATGAGGGGTCGTGTTGGTGGTACATGGGAGGCCTTTGTAGATGCTTTCCAGGAGAAGTTTTTGTCTCCAGCTGTTAGGGAGAAGTTGAGGGACCAGTTCTGTTAGCTCAAGCAGCTGAGTATGCCAGTGGCCGAGTTTGACGCCGCATTTACCAGTTTATCCAGGTTTACACCTGAGCTTCTGGCGTCTGAGGAACGCCGTTGTTTGGAATTTAAGAGGAAGTTGAGACATGGACTCAAGACTAGAGTTGCGGGGTCCATGGTTTGGGAGTATGGGCGTCTAGTGGATGCTGCAGCCCATATGGAGATTATTATGCAGGAGGAGGAGGAGAGGCAGAGGGGCTCCAAGAGGAGTCAGGATGGTCAGGGGGATGGTAGGAGGCAGAGGGGTTCTAACCCTCAGCAATCCCAGGGTGCATTTGCTAGATCGACCTTTCCAGTGCCGAGTGCAGGCTCTGGGAGAGGCAGTCAGGGAGACATTACTTGTTACAAATGTGGTCAGCTGGGCTACAAGTCTCCAACTTGCCCGCAGAGGGGAGGAGGTCAAAGAACAGCTTCATCTTCGGCTCGACCTCAGAGCCAGAGTCAGGGCAGAGGCCAGCAGCTCTCTTGTTACCAGTGTGGTCAGGCGGGCCACCTGAAGAGGTATTGCCCGTAGTTGAGTGGCACATCGGGTGCGTCTGGTTCGAGGCAGACGCAGAGTTTTCAGCCCGCACAGTTAGTTCAGGCCTCGAGGGCTAATCAGAGAGCTTCATCGTCCCAGTCTGTGCAGCAGTCTTTTGCTCCGAAAGGTGAGCAGGTAGACCAGAGACCTTCGGGGCATGTGTATGTTGTTACTGCGCAGGATCTTGTACCGGCTCCATCTATTGTGAGAGATACCTTTTTGTTTTGCAACTCGGTTGCCAATGTATTGATTGATACGGGTGCATCACATTCCTTTATATCTGCTGCATTTGTATCTGTTTTGGGGTTGGAGTTGGCACAGTTAGCTTCTCCTATTTGTGTTGTATCACCTGTTGGGGGCGAGTTGATTTTGAAACAAGGGTGTCGGGACTGTGATACAGAGGTCGCCGACCGCCGGCTTCCATTTTCTTTTGTAGTTATGGCTATGTCGGGTTTTGATGTTATTTTGGGTATGGACTGGTTATTGTCATACCGGGCTGTTATTGATTGTTACCGCCAGAGGGTCACTGTATGTACCTTGAGCAGGGATTGTTTTCATTTCTTGGGAGATCGGGTTGGTAGTGTGTTGCCACCGGTGTATGTTCCGTGAGGGCGGGGTGAGCTTAGTTGTCTTCTCGCTAGCTGTATGAGTAGTGAGTGTGATGAGACCCAGACTGTATTGCCAAGAGTGGTTTGTGAGTACTCGGACGTCTTTCCCGAGGATCTTGTTCGTTTGCCACCACATCGAGAGGTGGAGTTTTCTATTGATTTAGTGCCCGGCACAGCGCCGATTTCCATGGCACCGTATCGTTTTGCCCCAGCCAAGTTGAGTGAGTTGAAGATTCAGCTCCAAGAACTGCTAGATAAGGGCTTTGTCCGCCCTAGTACTTCGCCGTGGGGAGCACCGGCCCTCTTTGCTAAGAAGAAAGATGGTGCCTTGAGACTTTGTATCGATTATCGAAAATTGAATCGGGCTACGGTTAAGAATAAATACCTATGCCCGTATAGATGATCTGTTTGACCAGTTGAAAGGGTCCCGTTGTTTCTCTAAGATAGACTTGAGATCGGGTTACCATCAGTTGAGGGTCAGGGAGGAGGATATCCCGAAGATGGCATTCCGTTCGCGGTATGGCCACTATGAGTTTCTGGTGATGCCTTTTGGGCTCACCAATGCACCGGCAGTATTTATAGACTTGATGAACCGGATCTTCCAGGAATTCTTAGATCGTTTCGTGGTCGTTTTCGTGGACGACATTTTGGTTTATTCACCGTCTGAGGAGGAGCACGAGGAACACTTGAGAGTGGTGCTTGAGTTGCTTAGAGCCCATAGGCTGTATGCCAAATTTGGAAAGTGTGAGTTCTGGCTAAGAGAGGTCAAGTTCTTAGGCCATGTAGTTTCCGGGGAAGGGGTGTCTGTTGATACATCCAAGATTGAGGCAGTGCAAGATTGGGCACAACCTAAGAGTGTTTTTGAGATCCGCAGTTTTCTGGGATTGGCTAGGTATTACCGTCGGTTTGTGAAGGACTTCTCCAGGCTAGCTTCGCCGTTGACTAGATTGACGCCGAAAGGGGTCAAATTTGTATGGAGTAAGACTTGTGAAAAGTCGTTCCAAGAGCTGAAAGTTAGACTTACCACCGCTCCAGTGTTGATTATTCCGGGGAGAGGTTTGGGTTATGCGGTTTATTGTGATGCCTCACGAGAGGGTTTGGGTTGTGTGTTGATGCAAGAGGGAAAAGTGGTAGCCTATGGCTCGCGGTAGTTGAAAATACACAAGAGGAATTACCCTACACATGACCTAGAGTTAGCAGCTGTGATATTTGCCTTGAAGATTTGGAGGCATTACCTTTATGGTGAAAGATTCGAGGTGTTCTCGGATCATAAGAGTTTGAAATATCCGTTTACACAGAAGGACTTGAACTTGAGGCAGAGGAGGTGGATGGAGTTTATTGAGGATTGCGACTTCGAGTTGCACTATCATCCGGGAAAGGCCAACGTTGTGGCCGATGCCCTTAGTAGGAAATCCATTAGTGATGTAGCTTGTATAGCCATCCGGAAGTGGGAGATGTTGGGTGCTTTTGGCGAGTTTGATTTGCTTCTGAGCGAATCCGTTGAGGCTGCGGCCTTGTTTTCTGTTGTTGCGCAGCCTACACTTGTGACTCGAGTGTTAGAGGCACAGAGAGGTGACCTTGAGGTAGAATCCCTCCGAGAAAAGATCTCCAGTGGGAAGGTTGAGAAGGGTTTGACTGTGTATCCCGACCTGAGTGTGAGATACCGAGACCGTTTGTTCGTGCCGGAGTCTTGCCGAGAGGAGGTACTCCGAGAGTTTCACCATTTACGCCTTGAGGTGCATCCGGGAGGCACTAAGATGTATCGTGATTTGGGTCGCCAGTTTTGGTGGCGAGGTATGAAGAAGGATGTGGCAGTTTTCGTATCGAAGTACCTTACTTGTCAGCAAGTGAAGGCCGAACATCAGAGGCCAACGGGTTTGTTACAACCCTTGCCTATTGCCGAGTGGAAATGGGAGCATGTCACTATGGACTTCGTTGTAGGTCTTCCGAGGACTCAGCGGGGTAGTGATGCTATTTGGGTGGTTGTAGACCAGTTGACTAAGTCGGCGCACTTTATCCCTATGCGTGTGAGAGATTCGGTAGATCATCTTGCCGACTTGTATGTTCGGGACATAGTAAGGTTGCACGGGGTTTCAGTGTCGATCGTCTCAGATAGAGATCCACGTTTTACTACTAGGTTGTGGCAGAGTTTGCAGAGTGCCTTGGGCACTAGGTTGACCTTTAGCACGACTTATCATCCTCAGACTGACGGGCAGTCCGAGCGTACTATTCAGATCCTTGAGGATATGCTTCGAGGTTGTGTTCTTGACTTTAGTGGGTAGTGGGAGAGGCACTTGCCCTTGGTGGAGTTTGCCTACAACAACAGTTTCCAGTCAAGTATTGGTATGGCACCGTTTGAGGCCTTGTATGGCCGACCGTGTAGGTCTCCAGTTTGTTGGGCCGAGGTAGGTGATGCACCTTTGTTGGGCCCGGAGTTGGTTCGGGAAACGACGGAGAAAGTTGAGCTTATCCGTAGGAGGCTTGTTACAGCCAGAGTCGCCAAAAGAGTTATGCCGACTGTAGGAGGAGGCCTTTGGTATTTGAGGTGGGTGATCACGTCTTTCTGAAAATATCACCTAGGCGGGGTTTGATGAGGTTTGGGAAGAGTGGGAAGTTGTTCCCTCGGTTTATTGGTCCCTTTGAGATCCTTGAGAGGATTGGCGAGGTTGCCTACCGTCTAGCTTTGCCACTACAGTTGTCCGGAGTTCATGACGTGTTTCATGTTAGTATGCTTCGGAAGTACGAGCCGGATTCGTCACATGTACTGGATTGGACCAACTTAGAGGTAGATGAGGATGCCTCGTATGAGGAGAGACCGGTACGGGTCTTGGATAGACAAGAACAAGTCTTGCGTGGCAAGACCATTCCCTTGGTAAAGGTTTTGTGGAAACATCACGGAGTGGAAGAAGCCACTTGGGAACGTGAGTTGGAGGTCCGTGAGAAATATCCGGATTTGTTTGTTAATGTTTAATTATGTATTGAGAATTTATTGTATTGATAAACTTTAAGAACATTGTATATGTTTTGGTTTATGGAAATATTGTAATGGTTGAGTGTACCTTGAAAATGGAAGTTTACTTTAACATTGCATATGTTAATCATGTTATGGAAATGCAAATATATTATTGGCATTGAATATGTTAATGAATTGTGGAGTACTTATGTTGGAAATTGTTGACTTTCAAGGAATGCATGTTGATAATGCACGTTGTAGCATATGTGGTAATTCGCCGATTGGAAAGAGAGAGATGATTGGTAATGGGTCAAGTTGTTGAGTATTGAATTGTAATATTGTTGAGAATTGAGAAAACTTGTTTTTGAAAACTTGTATCTAATTTTGGGGACGAAATTCCTTAAGGGGGGGAGGTTATACCGATCCCGGTTTTCCCTTCTTTGTTTATTGTATTTCGGACTCGGTTCCGTGAATGTGTTGTTGTCGTATTCTCATTTCCATCCTTTACTCTTTGTATTTGAGCCTTGGGTTGTGTTGGGCAGGTTTGGAACAGGTTGGTTGTGTTTAGAAACCAAAAGTTGATGCCCAGATTTTGGCTTTCACGCTCGAGCGGGGCTTTTGACGCTCGAGCGGGCCCTTGTTGTTGCTTCTCCGCTCGAGCGGGCGTTTTGACACTCGAGCGTGATTTTCCATCTCTCAGTATTTTGTTCTGTAGGTCTTTGGACGTTCGAGCGTCCACTTTCACGCTCGAGCGGGGACCATCGATTGCAAAACTTCTGGAAGTGTGCATCCGGCGCTCGAGCGGCGTTTTTGACGCTCGAGCGTGAGTTTGTGTTTGACGCTCGAGCGGGGAATCCCACGCTCGAGCGGACCTGTTTGTATATCAGTCCGAATTTTGACTTTTTAGATCACTTTTTCAGCACCTTCTCTCTCTCTAACTTTTCAAAACGTCCATTGGAAAGCTCCTCACTCTAAACTTCAACTTCTCTCTAGGGTTTGATCTAGTTTGAGTGATCTCCTACCTTGGTCCCTTTGTATAAAGTGTGGGGTTTGGCTTGCTCTTTATTTTGATCCGAAAATCTTGAAGTTTGGAGCACTTTGGAAATTCTTCATCATCTCCATTTGTTCTCATCTTTTGAGGTAGGGATAACTACTCATTTTTATGATCTTTGACATGAACTATAGTCATTTTGATTTAATGTTTGAGTTGGGTAATTTTGGGTGTTAGGGTTTCAAAGTGTATAAAGAGGGGTTTTGCTCTTTTGACCCATATTTATGTATTATGGGTCTTAAAATATGGTTATTGATGTTTGTTTTTGATATTTGAGCCTTTGGGTCAATGTTGAGGAAAGGGAGAGAAAAACCCTAATTTGTTGTTATGAATTAATTTGTATAATTAATTTGGAAGGTTATGAAATCATGAAATTGAGTTGGAATTAATGAAATTGGGTAATTATGGGAATGAATGGTGGAGTTGGATTGCTTAACCACTCACCTTTGAGAATTGTTGATAATTTATCTGTTGATGCATTTATTATCTGTTTAGAAATAATTGCTTTGGGCTATCGGTGGAGGATGGTCTTGATTGTTGTAGACACTGCATGATGATTAGGTGAATTAAAACTAATCGGTTGAATATGTCATCGAATATGACGGTTGGAATAATACATCGAATTTGTGTATTGATTGATCGTGTATATGATAATTGTTTATATACATTTTTTGTGTGGGAGGAGATAGGGGATGTACTCCACGGTTTAGGAGGAGATAGGGGATAGACTTCTAAACCGGATATTATTTGGGAGGAAATAGGGGATGGACTCCATTGATACAGCGAATCCGTGTATCATTTGTGAAGTATGGAAGTGTTTTATTATGAGTTGTTATCTCATGTGAATTGTGAAGTATGAAAGTGTTTCATTATGTGTTATAATCTTATTTAAATTGTTGATATTGGAAAGGTTTCTGACATGAGCTATAATCTCATGGGAATTGTTTGACCAGGTTCTGTGCCATGTTTATAAATCGAAATTGCTAAGTAAAGGAAAATGAAAGGAAACATGGACATATCTGTTATGGAATTAGGTTGTGCTGTATGTTGGTTTATATTAGTTAAACATCTATCAAATGCTAATGTTTTAGTTATTGCTCATATTATGTTTAGCATATCTCTACTGGGCGTTGGCTCACCCTATATGGGACATCATTTTCAGGTTCAGGTGATATGCCACCTCCAAGGAAGTAGCTTGGGAGGCTTGAGGCTGATAGCTCTTTTTGTTGTCTCTTTCGTATATTACATGTATATCAAGCCATGGGCTTATTTTATGTAAAGAGTTAGAACTCTACTTTTGTTGAACCCAAGTGTTGACTTGGAAAGTTATAAGCCTATAGGGCATTTACTTTTGTTGTCAACATGTAATATCTTTTGTAAAAATACTCTGATGAATGGCATTATGTTTTACTCTCTTAAGTTTATGGATGTAACGAATGTATGATTTATGAGTTTATTTTGAGGGCGTTACACTATCTCTAACATAAAATAAACTAAATTGTAAAATTTATAAGACAAAATACATTTATATTTCATTGTAAATATAATTTTTATTATTTTATTGCACTTTTTAAAAATACATTCTACCATAGTTTATTTATTTTTTATAAATAAATTTTATGTTATTATTTAATTTTAAAATTAATTTTTAATTATTTATTTAAACTTGTGTATGGCACAAGTATTATGATTTATAAAATAATTTTAAAAAATTACACCCGTGCTATGAAGATCCATCAAGTAAAGGTGAGTAAGAGAGAATAACAAGAAAAGAACCCAATGTGAGATGCCAAAACTAACGATTGTAAGAAAAATTAAAAGTTATAGTTGGTAGGTAAATGATGATTTCAGGAAAGATAAAATGATAAGAGTTACTGTTAGTTCATTATTTATCATTTTCATTTTGTTATTCAATTTTTTAATTTAAACAAATTTTGCTAGAATGAGTTTCACAAAACAAAAACAAAAAAATTATTATTACTATTATATGGAAAACTAAAAAAATAAAATTAGTAAATATTATTATTATTATTATTATTGAATTTCACGTAGTTTATGATATCATCTAATATATGACAAACTAAAACTATGAAACCCTTAGAAAATAATAATGAATTTATATTTTATTATAGGTGTAGTTTTTGTTCCTAAAAATAAAAATTAGAAAGTGTAATTTTATAATTTATCATAATTTTTGTTTAATTTTTACTAATTGCATTATGATTTATGTTTTTGTTATTTAGAACTTAAAATATTGCATTAACGGTAGGAAAAAAAATCATAAGCGGAATTGTGATAAAAATAGTTAAAATTTAATTAATTTTAATTTTTTACTATTTAATTTTAATTTTAAAATTAATTATTTATTATCTATTTAAAACCGTGCATAGCACGAGTATTACACTAGTTATTTTAAGAGTAATGCTAGAGACCCAAAAGTTTTATCAAAATTTCTATCAAATGTCTCACATAGGTATGAGACTCATATCTTACATGGGTGTGAGACTTACATGCATGTGGGTCCCATATGAGTCCCACAGACATTTGGTAGAACTTTGGAATCTCTAACATTTTTGTTACTTTAATCCAAAAGTCAGATTAATTTTCAACCTAATGATGTAAGTATATTAGAATATTTAAAGTAATTTTTTTTTTTCATATATTCTCTAATCATCATCCAATCATTTTTTTTACACAGCACTGAATTAGAAAGTGGGCTTGTATATCATTTTCTTTTTCATTTTTAATGAATTTTTTTTTTAAATTTTTAAAAAGCATTAGGCTTTTAGATTCTACTCGACAAAATAAATCAGGAAATTAATTTTTTTTTTTTAAATATTTTTTAAAAAGTTCAAAAAGGATAAAAATAAACAGAAAAATAGTAGACTTTTTTTCTTTTTTTCTTCTTATTTTGCCTTTTAAATTTCTTTTGAATTTTTTCAAATTTTTTTTATTTTTTAAATCTATTTACACAAGACAAATTAAAAAAATAAAATTTTTTGACGTGATTTTAAAAAAAGTTTATTGAAGACCAAAAGTCTAAAAAAATATATAGTTTATTTGGAAGTTCTAAACAGCAACCAAATATAAAGCCAATACGCAGTTGGGACCCGTAAGAGGAAGCTACCAAAATAAGAGGTTTTCAGTCAATTGATACCGCGCAGCCTCGCTCTCGCTCCATCAGAGGGTTATCAGCAGTATTATATGTACATAATTTTTTTTTACAATCTTCTTAATGAGATTATAAGACAGAATATAAGAATTTTAAAAAAAATATTTAAATTTGGATAAATTTTTAAATTTTTTTTTATCTTATCATTTTGAAGATTTAAGAAACAAATTACGTGAATGAATAATTATTTTAAACAAAATAGCATAGCCTGACCAAAAAACAAAAAACAAAATTATAAAATGAGCTATTTGGTTGGTCATATAATTTTATAAAAAATTATAAAATTATTCATATAGCCTGACCAACCAAGCCGCCATGAAAAAAAAAAAAAAAAAAAAAAATGGGAGGAGCAATGTGGGTTGGTTGCATTTGGGCAATTATGGTCTCCCCCTTGTCATTTCATTGTTTATATTTGCTTTCATTGCCCCTATTGGTGTTGGTCTTTTACTACTTGAGTCCTTTGAATGCCACTAACCAATAGGTTTTTATCTCTATTGTTGTTTCACTGGTTTCGTCCTTTGAATGGGATAAAGGGGTATTTTATTAAACAAATTGTTAATTGATTGCCATAATTGTTTAAAAAATAATTTTTTATAATTGTATATACTTGTGAGAAATGCTCTGGTGTCTAATACACACAGTATGTAATCTGAACACAAAATCATATAAACTGAATATAAATTCGTATAAATTTATAAAATCATGTAAGTTTTCACAAATTTATATGAATTTGTGTTCAACTTATGTATTTTTGTAATATCATTTACATAAATTCATGAAAATTTATATAATTTTGTGTTAGAATTACATGCAGTGTGCATTGCACATCGAAAAATTTTCCTTTTCTTTTTTGTTTCAAATCTTAGAGGAATCAAATTAGAGAGAAAAATGCAATGGTTATGAATATTCAGATCCCATTCATTTCGTAGATAGAATGGCGAATTACATTTCATTTCACACGATTAGAGTACATCATCATAATTCAAAATCAACAATTTATAAGTATTATATCATGGCCTTGCTAATGATAATCTTAGACTGTATTTGGTTCATGAATTTAGAAAAAAAAATTTAAAAAGTAAAAGGAAAAGAAAAAAAGATATATTTCAAACATCTTTTCCATTTCTTTTTCTAAATTCATAAATCAAATACAACCTCAAGGATTGTCAAAAAGCACTACAAAATGTGAAAATATTTATAATTTTAATAAATTTTTACATATTCTAAAATACTTTCATACTTTTCAGTATATTGCAAGGGAAAATTGTAAATCAATAAGAAGACTAAAAAGAAATTGCAAAATTATTTTTTTTAAAAAATAAAAAAATTTGTCACTTTAATCATTAAAGTGGGTATGTTTTATCACCGAAATGCAATTTTTTTTTTTGGTCATACACTGAACTTCAACTTGGTCATATTTTAATATATTTTTATAACATTTTCTTTAATATCGTTATAAAATTTTAAATTATCCTGAATCATTTTTATGAATTTAAAATGAAAATTTGTTGATAATATCAATGCATTACTATCATTATTAACTGAAAGTTTGTCAAAGCTATCATTTCATACTTATAAGTTTTGTGTTTTTTTAATTTCATCATGTGTCCAGGTGACATGAACCCATCAAAAAGAAACTTGAACGACTTCTTTTTCTTTTCGTTTCTAAATTTCCACCAACAGACCATTGTTTTTTGCTTGGTCATAAAGTTGTAATCATGTCTCAATTTTCTAATACCATAAGCCAAAATCAGTATTGACACGTGGTGTAATCAAGTCATTTTGTTAGGTCATTATAGTTGAAAATATTATGCATCATCCCAACGTACACCTGGTTAAATTTTTTTCCATCTCATACAGTGCATGGTTAGGGATGGATATCGGTCTGTTAATTTGTTTAGTCTGATTTATTTTTTTAAGATTTGAAAAAATTGTTTTAATCCATAGGATTGGGATGGGCTGAGTTAACCGTTTTAGTCCGATATATTAATAGATTAGGTTTGAGATTTATACTTTCAACTCAACCTGACCTACTATTAAATTAATTATAATATATATTTTTTGTTGGAATCTATACTTTATTTTTATTAATTTTATTAAAACTCACATTTATAGTGGTCTGTGATTGAATTTATTTAAGAAATCTTTCAATTTATACATAAAATTCTTTAATTTATAATGATATTAGTATATTTATTTAAGAAATATAATGTGCGATTGAATTTAATTATGAAATGTTATAAATTTTTTTTTTTTTCAACATATAGCCCAATGATTGAGTTTGAAATTTATAATTATTTTTTGAATCAGGTTTGGATGGATATAGAGATCTAATATTAGGATCGGACTGAGCTTAGACAAACACAAAGTCACTTGCTCTGTAGTGTCGGCCCAACCCGGCCCACCAAATGCCCACCCCTCATCTAGATGTGGTTTATCCTCACCTAAAAATCAGCCTATCCACAACTAGTAGAGACAATCTCAAAGGTAGTCATTTAAAATTCCTCATAAAAAGAACACACTCCAGCAGAATGAGGTAGTCAATCTCCCACAAAAACTCAATACTACTATTTTTATATTCATGGAAGTTGTGCTAACTTAGGCATCGGAATACCCGTCCAACATAGGTCGACGGGTCATTAACGATACTCTTATTTTGCATATTCAACCAAAAAAAAAAAAAAATGATGATTAATGAAATATTTTGGTCTAGATTTATCATTTTCTATTTTATTTTTTACTTCCTACTCACAATGAGTATGTGGGCTTCACACTTAAATACAACAGAAAAAAAATAATAAAAAAAATGATGTGTTTGTAATAGAAAAACATTACATGAACCCAATCAAGTAATGGTACACTTGCAGAAGATGATTAATTGAAATATTTTGTATTTAGAAAAATAATTAGGAAAGTGTCCAAAAGTTAAATTTATGGTAGTATAGGCCACACTTATGAATCTGATTTATATGTTTAAATTTTAAACACTTCTTTTAAGTATCTTTTTTGGATATCTACCATTGTTGGATGATTAAATTTCTTTTATTTGTTTTTTCACAAAAAGTGTCTCTTTCATGTTTCAGTGATCTTTCTCTACCCTTAACATAAAATGTCCCTTACTTAAATTATATTATCAGATTGGAAAGAAAATCTTCTAATAATTTTGTTTTTGAGATTAGTAGTAGTCTGGGAGTTAGTTGAATTATATATATAGAGTTATAGATATGGCATATACTGGAGCAGGACTAGGTTCTTCCCCCCTAAGATGGATTAATAATTTAATGGAAACCTAGCTTCCCATCAATTGTCATTCTCAATTTTTTTATGATATTTTACATGTATTCATGCAGAAGTTATTTGGTGGTTATGGGATACGGTTACGTAATATTTTAAGTGTATTATGATTAATAAAGAAAGTAAGATTTATAATTTTGTATTTAGTAATTAAAAAACAACAGAAGGCATAATATATAATAATGGATATTAACACCAACACATAACGTGCAAGAGCACTAAATAAATTTTCGTATTCATGATTGGAGTTACATGTACGTTAGTGGGTTCCTCTCAACTCATTATAAAATAAAAATAAAAATTTATATAAATATAATTATGTAAAATTTATGAGTGTTTTTTAATGGAATAATTAGAAAAATCATTGTAGTAAATTATAGGGAAAATTAGTCTAAGATCTGTACCCAATTTTTAATATGAGGAGAGATTCACAATAATATTTTTTTGATACCTAAGGTCCCTCAATATTATTTTAGTTTACTAAATACCTATTTTACCATTCTTTATAATATACGTGGTTTTTAATTTTGGAAACTGAAGATTACGTTGCTATTTTTGTAGGAGATTACATTGGGATAAACTTGTTGTTGGAGATTTTGATGATGCAGATTTTTGTGGAGATTTTATAGGGATTTTGTAGTCATGTAGAAGTTGATTTTCGTTGATCGTATAGAAGTTAATTTTATAATCGTGTAGAAGTTGAATTTCGTTGATCGTGTAGAAGTTGATCAGGTAAGTTTAATAATCAGTGTAAGTTTTTATTTTCCATTTGATTTATATGTAAGGACTCCGATTTTATATTAGTTTTTCAAGTGTATTTTGAATTAGATTTTTGTTTTCAGTTTTGATCAATGTGAGAGAAAAGCCAGCTCAATGTAGTTGTTTTTTATTTTTGAAGTTGATTTTTCATTTTTTGTTATTGACAATGGAGTTGATTTTGATTTTTGGAGTTGATTTTTTGTTTTCTGTTACATGTTTCTCAATGATAAGTTTTGGTTTTTGTGTTTGGAGACCGGCTCTATTTTTTTTGCACTTTCCTAAGTTGTGTGCTCTGTTTTTTTTGCACTTTTTATTTATTCTACACTTTTCATTTTTCTGCACTTTTCTTTGTATTTCAAAGAAAATTGTATGTTTGTTATTATAATCCAACGAAAATCACAGAGAAAATTGTAAGTTTGTAGTTTAGTGAAAATCATAGAGAAGATTATAATTTCATAACAGAAATTCTCTGTGATTTTTGTTAGTGATTGTGTTTAATAGTTAGCATTAATTTTCTTTGTGATCTTCTCTGGACTCATTAATTTTCTCTGTGATTTTCTATGGATTCATTAATTTTCTCTGTGATTTTGTTTTTGTTATCTTGAAGGTGAACATAAGTTCAAAAATTTCTTTGGACTTTGATTTGAGTCCAATACTGCACAATCACACAGAGAAAATTGTAAGCTTGTGCTCCAGTGAAAGTCACTGAGAAGATTATAATTTCATAATAGATCTTCTGTGTGATTTTTGTCTGTGATTGTGTTTAGTAGTTAGCATTAATTTTCTTTGTGATATTCTCTGGACTTATTAATTTTCTCTGAGATTTTCTCTGGACTCATTAATTTTCTCTATGATTTTGTTTTTGTTATCTTGAAGGTGAATATAAGTTCGTAACTTTCTCTGGACTTTTATTTGAGTTCAGAGAAAATTATAAGCTTGTTATTATAATCCAGAGAAACTTATAATTATAATCCAGAGAAACTTATAATTATCACAAATTTCTCTGGACTTTTATATTGTTCTTTTTAAGTGTTTTTATATTAAATAAGTTATTTTTCATATTTTTTTCTTTTAGTTTAGATAGGCAGTGTAGTGTTGTTGTTATGCAAATATGAGAATGATTCTATTGTCATTAATGTTTCATGCGAATTGAATTTTGAGGAATTGGTTGGCATTTTGTGTAAAACATGAGAGAATTTGAAACTTGAGACGATGTGTATTTCATATTCTATTGTGGGCCATCCGAATTGTATGGTTTGAAATAATATTGATTTTCTGAATATGTTGAGGGTTGTTTGTGCACGTGGTGTTGATATAGTTGATATTTCAGTTATTAGGTATAGTACTTTTGATCAAGAGGATGAAGTGGGGTCTAATTGGGTAGCTATTGTGTATGGTGAATGTGATAGGCTCGTGGATATTGAAAGGAATTCACTCTCTAAGTTTTGTTCTCACCAAGAAAAGGTGTTATTGTCAGCTGGTTGGCGAAATAATATTAGAAGTGTTGGATAAAAGTTTGATGGTGGTGTGATTGAGTTATGTATTGTTTTGTGCAATTATGCTATTGAGGTTAATTTTCAGTTTACGTATGTTAAAAATGACAAGCTGAAGGTTACAACAGAATGTGCATATAAGGAATCAAGGAGATGTATGTGGCGTGTACATGCATCAATTGAAAAAACAAATGGGTTCTTTTACATAAGAACTTTGAACAATGAATATACATGTTACAGCGACTCCGGTTTTAACCCGATGTTTTATTATGTTCCGAACTCGGGTTTCATGGTTCAATGTTGTTGTCATCTTTTATTCCCCTTGTTGTTCCCTGGATTGGCCATTTGAATTGTAGTTGTGTGTTTGGAACAGGTTGGTTGCTTGTTTTTCCAAACCTTTGTTGCTTAGATTTTTGCTCCTTCGTTCGAGCGGCCATTCTTGCGCTCGAGCGGGCTTTGTAAATTTTGCTCCTTCACTCGAGCGTCCATTCTTGCGCTCGAGCGAGCTTTGTAAACTCTCAGTATTTTAATAGACTTGCAAATAGTAAAAGAGTGTATTCTACTGTAGCTTGACTTTTCATGCTCCTTTCGGACACGACTAGCCCTACAGTTCGGACTCCCGTGGTTCTGAATCAGATTTCACAAATGCAATATGAAACAGTGAAAACACAAAAAGAGTCCAAATCCAGCAATTCTTTTTGGAATATCAATGTTTTGAAGTAAATGTCAAAAATGGACTGTTTTGCCATATTATAGAGTCGCCACCTAAATATTTTTGGAAAATTTAGGAAACCTGAGACTCGTGCCAAAGGCCACTTATCCGTCATCACCAAAGTGTCTTGGTTCGGGAACTTAAGTATAAGAGGGGAAGGTCATGAATTGAGCACCCCACTTGCTCCGATCAAAGATCGATCTCTACTAATTATGATGTAATTCTTATTTATATTATATGCTCTTGTTCCAATTATTAGACTATCATTACTATGTGATGCACATAAGTATAGACTAATTTGCAAAAGTTGGAACACTTTGATTTCATGTTTGTTTGAAAATTGTTTTAATACGCGTCACTTGAAAATGTGAGTTTGTATACACATTTAATCAATTTGTCTCAATTTAAGCAATTAGCCTTCATCCACCAACATTCAAACAGGTATATCATTTAAGTAATTAGCCTCATGGAAATATGCTTGGCATGGCAACACAAACATTTGATGCAAGATGCTAAAACTCAAAAATTGCTCACCTAGTACTCCGAGCCAAAACAAAGCAAAATAATTAGAAAGTATGCATGTTCCTAACTAATGCAATATGACTAAATGCAACGCACACATTATGTAATTTATAAGCTTGGCTATGAGCATGTCATATAATTCCATTCAAGATATGGTTTAAAGCAAGTATTCAAGCAATGAATTTGAGCATTGATATTGGGTTAGTATGATGAGCCGAACCTTGGATGCATGCAAGGCAATGGATGCAAAGCATAAGAATGCTAATTTGAAAAATGATGTTCTATACTAACCATCGTAAGCAAATAAGTAAAAGGGATAAAGATGTGGGGTTGAAAGACATATAACTTATTACATATTGGCCCTCACATAAGAGGGTTCGAATCAAAGTCCTAAAGTCTGAAAGTCCAAATTAAACTAATTATTACAAAGGCGAATGAATGAATAAGCAAAGAATTAACTAGCTAACTACTCTATTACAACAAAGATAATAATGAGAAATAAACTACCTATCTAGGTTAATTAGCTATAACAATTACAAATAAATAATAATAATAATAATTACAACAATAATCAGAGCATTAATTTACAATATTGATGTAAGCAAGGATACATAAGGGTTGCATGTACAGTGTCTAAGAACTGCTCTGTCTGCCTAGGCTAGTTCTGTTTCACCTTCAACCACTGCTCTATGTTTTCTGCAAAACATACTGCTGACCAAACATTGATAGCTTGCTGGCCCCCAATAAAGCCCGGCCAGGCCTAAATAAGGCCGACCGTGCCTTAATTTTATGCAAAATCCTGTTTTGTGCTCTGAAGTGAAAACAATGCAGACAGAATTATTCTGAACTTTGTTTTTCCTTTTCACACTTCTCTGTCATGGGAAAGCCTCAAGAGAAGGTTGGAATCGTTTCCAAAACTATCAATGAGCAATTTTTTTGCTTGATGATTTCAGCCACAATTTGGATAAAATTCAATGAATGTAATGAATAACAACCATCCCTCCCATTTATCATGGGATGAGCTCAAAAGGGAGGAGTAAAGATGCTTCAAGGATCATCAAATCACTATGAATTGGTGTGTGATGACTTTTGACACAATAGACTCGGCATAACATCCGGCCAAGACAGAGCAATATAACTCATTTTCTTTATGTGGGTTGGTTCATTTTAGGCCAAATTCATTAATATTTTCCATTCTTTAACCCATTTGTCCAAGATGATTGTTACGTCCACTAAAGATTACGCCCACTAAGTGAGAAACATGTCAAATAGGAAGTGATTCTCAACATGAAAAAGAGACTATGCCGTTGACAATGAACATCCGTAGAGATTAAGCCATTAAGCATAGATCTCTAGTTCATGCTTTGAATAACCGCCAACCGATTGAAACAAATCTCAAATGAAAGAAATGAATGGTGAGTTGATTATTAAAATGAGGCTCTTAACATGGAAATTAATTAAAGAAATGCTTAGAACAACATGCAACAAGCTATATACACCAACTTATGAGACAACAAGCAAACTAATCAAAGCATGAACTAATTAAACAACCTAGGACAGCCCTAAAACAGTCCCTAATAGGTGAAAAATAGTGGCTCAAAGTGCATGAAAAGAGCCTAAAAAGCTAAACAACAAGGAAACAAAATAAGGCTAGTAAGCAAAAACAAGGAGGGGGGGCTAACCTCTCTACTTTTGAAATCTCAAAGCATGATTTTTAGCCTCTTTTAAACTTGGAAAATCAATTTAGAAAGCAAAGAAAATGGTGTAAAAACAAGGGTTTGAGCTACAAGTGAAGGTCTAAGAAAGAGTGTTAACTCTTTCTACCGTTTGGTAGCTCTCCAAACCTAAGCTTAGACACTTGAAAGGAGATCAAAACAATACAAAAATACAAAAACTTGATAGTAAATGATAGAAATGAAAGCAAAAGAGAAAATAGTAAACTTATACCTCTCAAGAAAGGCAAGCTCTTTGTTGTGAATCAAACTAAGTCCAAACACACTCTCAAGCTTGAATTGTGATGCTTAAGGCTCAACCAAAGTTCCTAGGCTAAGGTGTGAAGGTGTGTATGGTGTATGGATATAGGTTCAAGGTGGTAAATCTTGCTCAAAGGTGTATAAGCTTTTTAGAAATTCTTCAACCCTCAAAACAGAGATACAACTTCATTTTTATAGAATTTGAGCAAGAGGGGTCATAAATATCTTCAAAAATAGACAATTGGCGGGCTCCTGTCCAGAACAGTGTTTCTCGCTACTAAGTCACGGTCAGCCATCAATTGCCACGGCCGGCTCTCAATGAGACATGGCCAGGCCTCAATGTGATCCCCTGTTTTTCTGCTTCAGACTCAGTATAAGGTGACACAATGTGTAAAAATGGATTTCTGGGTTATAAACAATAGGAATATGGAAGATTTGGGATTGTTTTGGAATTTAAACATAGCCCATTCGTTGAGACCTCGAACCACACACAACACCACTTTCATCATCGACTGTATCGGGCAAAGAGCTCGAGCCTTGCGGGCGGTCAAAAATAGGGTGTCTACAGTTGCCCTTCTTTGACTGAACTCGAAGTCATAAAGTGATGTGAGTGAATGTCAAAGCCCAGAGACGACCCATTTGACGAGGCCGCAAGGCTTGGGCAAGAAATCAAGACGTAAATGCAAATATTGAACTCAAGGACAAAATGCACAAATGAAATGCAACAAATAACTATGATCATGCAATGAAACATTTGAATGCAAAATGAAGCAATGAAACAACGCTACAATCACAAGAACGCAACGCTTGAATGAAAATGTAAACTAAACCAAAATAAACCCCACCGTGTCTCACATGGTAAAGAAGGCACAAACCAAACTACGTCTCACGTAAAAAAGATGTAAGAAAATGCAGACCTAACTACGCCTCGTATAGGAAGGGTGATGGGTGACGTAACCATCAAGCGCACCCGAGGTTTTTAATTGAGATCCTAACGCGTCTCACCCGATAGTAGAAAAGGTGGTGTGACCAAAAAGGCGCACCTAATGTTTTTAACCAAGAAAAGCACTCCTACCGCGTCACACATGAGAGGAGGAAAGATTGGTGTGAACAAACAAGCACACCTTCCGTTTTTAACCGAGATGAGAAATCTTAATGCGTCGCACGCGAGAGGAGGAAAGATTGGTGTGAGCGAACAAGCACACCTGTTGTTTTTAACCAAGACAAGCAATCCTAACGCGTCGCACGCAGGAGGAGGAAAGGTTGGTGTGAACGAATAGGCACACCTGCCGTTTTAACTGAGCACTCCTAACGCGTCACACGCAAGAGGAGGAAAGATTGGTGTGAACAAACAGGCGCACCTGCCGTTTTTAACCGAGCACTCCTAACGCGTCATACACGAGAGGAGGAAAGATTAGTGTGAACAAACAAGTGTATCTGCCATTTTTAACTGAGCACTCCTAACGTGTCACATGGGAGAGGAGGAAAGATTGGTGTAAATGACCAAGCGCACTTGCCGTTTTTAATCGAGCACTCCTAACGCTTCACATGCGAGAGGAGGAAAGATTGGTGTGAACGAACAGGCGCACCTGCCGTTTTTAATCGAGATGAACAATCCTAACACGTCGCACGTGAGAGGAGGAAAGGCGGATCAATGAAAGAACAAACAAATTTTCAGAATTTGGTAAAGCGAAACTAACTCCCCCCAGGAAGGCCTCGGAAAACGCAGTCCATGGATATAATTCAAAACAAGACACAACGCATAAACGTGAATTAGAAGTAAACACGGATTCTACACAGAGACACATAAGATCAAAACAATCAAAGCAATATAGTAAAGCGAAAGCCAATTTGCCAATGTGTTAAAACAATGGGCTTTAATTTGAACACAACACACCGCGTTCCAATTGGTTGTAAAATGGATGATGATTTTACTATAGCACAAATAATTTTATCTGGAACTCCTCTTAATGAACCGTACATACAACAGTTGTTTGTTTATGGAATAATAGAACAGATTGCGATTCAAGCAAAACAATTTGTAAGCGAACGGAACAGTTTAAACTAATTAAACGTTTTAAATAAAACAAATCAAATTGAGTTTAAACTATGAGTTAAACAATGAGTTTAAACAAATTAAATCAAGAATCAAATAAATCAGATTATGCATTCACACAATCAAACAAAATATAATGAACAAAATTCCTCTATTTTCCTTTCCTTCTCCTTTTTTATATTTTTTTACTCACCTTCTTCTTCTCTCATTTTCTTTTGTTCCTTGTTTTTTTTTTTCGGTTTTCTTTTTTCTCTTTTTCTCTTTTTTTCAACTCTCTTCTTTACTATTTTCTTTGTTTGATTTTGTTATTTTTCAGCTTAAAAACTCCATAATACAAGAAATAAAGTAAAGTAAAAGAAAAAAAAGAGTTCACACTGAGAGCCGGCCGGGCCTCAATGAAGCACGGCCAAGCTTCGATAGCAGCAGGGGTAGAATTAGGAAAGCCACGGGACATGGTTGTTAAAACACATTCCAACCTCCATTTTTGCACACAACCTTAGTTGAAATTCCTCCCCCTCTCTCTCTAGGATTCTCCTCTCTCTAGATTTCTCTTTTCCTTGAGTTACCCAACAATCCTCACAAAATTTTCCTTAAAACCATTTTAATCCTCTATATTTTGAATCGAACAAAACTTGATTTGGTGGAGTTTTGAGTTTTTTTCTTGATTCCTCTCACATTTGCCCATACTCTTCTCGTTTCCCCCTTTGATTTTCTACCCCTCCTTACTTTCTCTCTCCTTGGGTTTGGATTTTGGGGTTTTTACTCACTTTCACTCATCTCTTCACATTTTCTTCACTATTTCCACTTTTTCTCTATGGCTAGTGACGAGGTTCCTATCCCGGACCTTGCCATCGGTATTGGGGCCGTCTTAAGTGCAGATATGGAGGTCGAGGATGCTCCCGCGCTGCCTCCCCTCATTGATAGGCCATTTGATGCGGCCACCTACCGATTACGTACACATGCTCCGTCCCCAAGCGGTATTTTGAGACTTGAGAGCCTCATCCCCGGGATAGATGAGTACATCCTGCTACAAGAACCCGCAGAGCACTTGACTGCTGATGTCTCCATGGTAAGCAACTTTCCCTTCGTTTTGTACATATGTTGAATCTCATAAGCAAACCACTCATTAATGCTACATACACTCCCCATTTACAGGTGATAGCAAGGAGGATTGGCGGCTATGGATCCATATTCGGCCCTCGACGCTGGTATGAGAGGCTTTCCACAGAGGTCCGCAAACTGGTTGATGCCCCCGGCTTTGGGCCCTTCTGTTCAGGGCTCATACAGATAAGGGCTGAGTCATTGCTCTGCGGGGCCCTAGTAGAGGGATGGTGGGACACTACGGACTCGTTCCACTTCTCATCAATCGAGGAGCTGACTCTGACCCCGTATAATTTCTCGATGCTCACTGGCCTACAGGTCGGGATTGGCAGCCCGATCCCATGTGATCCTGATATGATGCAGTGAAGAGCAGCACAGCATCAACTTCTCGGGGCGATCCCGGATACTACCAATCACGGGATGGTGAGGTATAGTTGGTTTTTGATCACTTCTCTGATTCTCAGCCCGTTGCTCTAGATGAGGTTGCCCAGTACACCCGCATCTTCCTTATGTATCTCCTCGGTACTACCCTGTTTGTGAACAGGAAAAATACCATGGGGTTGTATCTTTTGGGGGCACTGGTGCACCTACTACAAGTGACAGAGTATGACTGGGGTGGCGTCAGCCTGGCCACCTTATACTGTTATATGAGCTCCGTATCCTGCCACAAGGCGGATTCACTCGGCGGCTACTAGAGGGTTTAGGAGGTATGCCTTACACTTACTTTTTCTGTGCATTCTGTTTAATTCTTCATTTCCTATTTATCTGCTCATTTACTTCATCCATCTTTTTCTGTTTGCAGCTATGGGTTTACACATATTTCACCTCTCTAGCTCCGGTTCTGATGAGGTCGATTGAGTTGTCAGTACCCCGCTACCGGTACTACAACTCTCGATTCGAGTGATGTCATTGCATAGACCGAGACTTCTCCTACTTTCGCCGTTTCTTTGACACCATTACTGGGGATCAGGTAACAAAATACTAGTCTTCACGTTTCCATACTACTGTTTCCATACTGCTGTTATTCTCATACTGGACTATTTCCATACTGCACTATTTCTACATTGCACTGTTATTCTCATATTGTTGCTTCTTATACCATTGTCTCTATACTACTTAGATCCTTGACATCTGACATCTGTTTCCACAGGTTGACTGGCACCCTTGGACGGGCATCCCTCAGGTAGCGAGGGCAACCTACGTTGCTGTATGGAACGCCTCTACTATGCGGATTCTATTTGAGGTCCTCTTTGGCTGAGCTTATTACCTGGGAAGAGGTTCATCCGCCGAACACGAGAGGTAGCAGATCCAGAGATTCCACATCCTCATTCTCTCGGCATGAGGGTAGTGGATGATTGTAGATATCCCATTTTTAACAGGCCTTGTGACTTGGATGTCTTTGCAGGTACACTCGATGATGAGTCTGTTTGCTCACCGAGTGCTCGAAGTCCTTAACGGAACACTACAACTTTGAGCCTTTCAAACCCTGCATCTATTTTGTCTCATTTTTGGACTATGCCTTGATCTTTCCAGCTTATAACCTCTGGTGGCGTGCTGGCCATCCCTAGAGACTGACGGCCATCATTTTTGGTCTACCAGCTATTAACGTGCCTTGTCAGCCACCAATGATGCCTTACCAGCCACCAGTGTTTTCTGCAAATATTTTATGCTAGCTGTGCCAGCTGGTTGCATAGATGCATGCATCTGTGCACATGTGGAGGGTTGGATCTCCTTGTACAAATTTCATGTTTTCTATATAGAGACCCCCTCTCCCTTGTAGAAAGGTTAGAAAATTTTAGACTCAAAAATTTTCCTCTCTCTCTCTACAATTCTCTCACTCTCTCTACAAATTCTCTACACTTTTGCCTACTTACATTACACTCTTGCCTATACTTCCTTAACCAAAATTGATCGCCTTTGAGCTGAGGTTCCTTGAGGCCTTCTTGGAGCTCTAGAAGTTGGTTTTGGCTTGAATTGTTGCCTAGAATTACTCTTCTCTTCAAGAGGTATAATACTAGCTTTGTTAGCTTGTTTTGCATACTTGTTTTCCTATCTTTTTCCCACTGTTTTTGAGTTGTTTTTGGGATATAAAAACTCTGTCTTTTTGGGTTAAAATTTGTGGTTTGAAGCCATTTTAAGGTAGGGGGTGGTTCACCCTTCTTTGTACCTTGTTTATAAAGCTTTTCCACTTGTGTTTCCCACTTTCAAACTATTTTTTTTCGAGATTTTAAACACTAATTTTCAGAGCTTTTTCAGTGGTGAAAATCATGTTTTGAAGTCCAAATTTGGAGGGGTTAGCCTCCCCTCCTTGTGTCTTGTCTGCTAGCCTAGTTGGTGCCATGTGTTAGCTTATTTTTTTTAGCTTGTTATAGCTTAATTCCAGTATGTTTTAGCCTCTAATTTAGACTATTTAAACTCTTTTTTGGGTTGGTTAGGTCAGTTGAGTCTTGTTTTGCATGCTTGTAGTGTAATAGTCCTCACAAGCTTGGTGTTTTAGGCCTCTAGACATCACTTGTTTGAGTTGATTGCATGTTTTTAGTACTTTTCATACTTAATTTCAGCACTAATCATCTCTGTAACCACCCTCCTTTCTTGGCTTTTAATTTTGCTTTGAAAGTGGTTTCAAGTCACTTATTTGCCTAAGTGTGAAATTGAGGTTTCATACTTAATGGTTTAATCCCGTAAGGGGTTCATTACCAACAGTATGATGCTTCTTTCATACCCAAAGCAACTTGTGTCTTGAGCTTTTCTTTTCATTAGAGGACTTTAATTCACCCAATGGACTTAATTGGATTAAAGGATGGTTGGTAAAGTAAAATGAGTAACTAAAACTTGGGACTAAAAGTGAGTCAGATAATAACTTGTTGTGTTCAATCAGACATTAATTGAACACAAGGAAAATTGGGACATTTCATATTCAAAGTGATGAAATGTCTCAAGTTTCCTAGGTCTCCATTGCCCTTGACCATGTATGATAGAGTGATGGTTTTTGTGTGTCTTGTGTTGCATTTATTGATCTTGCACATCTTGAATCACAAGCCATCGTGAAATGAAATTGCTTGAATTGTTGGTTTGTGGCTTAAGTTCATCACTCCTTGGATTTGCTCATGAAAATGAGGGGTGAGTTATGCAAACAATCTGTGAGAATACCCTCTTTTTGCTCTGTTTGTCCTCTATTGCAGCAAGATGAACTAGTGCATCAGTGGCCGGTAGGTGGTCGGTAGAGCACCATTGATGGCCGGTAGGTGGCCGGCAGTCTTTACCAATGGCCGGTTGGCCATTGATGCAAACCTCAGCAGAGTGTTCATAAGGTGGAGCAAAATGGTTCTGGAAGTGTTCAACTCTGCAAACAGAGGCTTTCGGGAGCAAAACGGAGGTCTTTTCGGGTGATATCCGAGCATGCACATATACATCTTCCATTTCCAGAGGCAGAGTAGTGGTAGAGTAGTTAAACACTTTAATTACGTAGCTTACTTGCATTTGTGTTATAATTTAATTGGTTTATTAGCTAGTTAATTCAAAGTGTTGTAATAATTAATTAATTAGTTTAACTAGTTATTTCTTTTGGGTTTGTAATAATTAGCTTAATTAGCTTAGCTTAATTAGTTGCGAGTTACCTTAGCTTTATTCATTTGGACTCTCTTTCGTGAGAGCGAAATGTAATAATGTGTATTTCTTCCAACCCCACGTCTTTCTCCATTTTACTTAACCGCTTTTGATGGTTAGTTTAGGAGCATCGTGTTTCAATTAGCTTACCTCATGCTTGCATTCATTCATTTTGTATTGGATGCACCGAGGCTCGGCGCATCATTCAAACTACATTGTCGTTTCAATATTTTGATGAATACATGTTTAAAACGCATGCTCTCAAATTGTTGCAAATAACATGTTAAGTAGCCGAGCCTATCTTAGTTGCATATCACATGTGTTACATAGCCATCTTGTATAGTTAGGAATCATGCATATTTTTTTAACTTTGTTTTTTTTAGCTTGGAGTACTAGGTGAGTTTTTAATGCTTTAGCATACTTGCATGAGTGTGAGTGATTGCCATGTCTAGCATGCTTGTCATGAGGCTAAGTGCTTACTTGATAAACTGTTTGAATGCCTGTGGATGAAAGCTTGTTGTTTGAATTGGAACGATTCAATGAATGTACGTTTTAAGCCCAATTTGTATAGTAACAAATTCGCAAACTTTAAGCCCATTTGAGGTGGCAAAAATCAAACCCTTTTCGGAAAGCAAACATGAAATTGAATTGTTCCAATTTGAGCAAACTAGTCTATACTTGCTTATGCGCATCACATAGTAAATGTTAGCCTAATAAACCGGAACAAGAGCATATAATGTACATAAAAATCATAGCATGATTAGTAGAGGCCGATCTTTGATCGGGCGAGCGGGGGTGCTCAATTCATGACCTTCCCCTCTCGTACCTAAGTTCCTGAGCCGAGGTAACTTTGGTGATGACGGACACGTGGCCTTTGGTACGAGTCATGGGTTTCCTAAATTCCCCAAAATAAAATATTTAGGTGGCGACTCTGTATCCAGCAAAGCAGTCCAATTTTGACATTTTTGATTCAAAATCAATTTTCCAAACGATTTGCCGGATTTAAACTCTTTGGTGTTTATCAATTTCACATTGCACTTGTGAGATTAGATTTAGAACTGCAGGAGTCCGAACTGTAGGCTTTCTTTCGAGCTTCTAAAAGGGGGCGCGAAAAAGTCGAGCTACAGTTTCTGTGACTCTGTTGGGGATTTAGAGAACTTGACTCGAACTCATGATATGAGATTTTATCTACGCTTATGTGTACTTTGCATTTGCATTTGCATTGGTGCGCTTAAGTCACTTTGTTTGCCATCTGCTATTTCTGGACGATTTGCCAGAGGCTTGCCTAAAAGCTTGCCAAAAGGCTAACCGGTCGCGGGCTCTGCTACGATGGGAACACAACCCTTGGATCTAGACTACCGCTGTACCGTTTGATCCTCCTTTCACTTCTCGGTGTTAGGTGTGAGGTATATTAGGTAGTCTTGCTGAGGTACCCTTTCTGACCATTTGACCTAGTTGCATATCGAAAACCGTAGAGACTGTTCCAAACTAGGATAGGTTGCTCACCCGAATTCAGGATTGTGTGAAACACTTTGTTTGAATAGTGAACCCTAGCTCCTGATGAAACTAGGACAAGATAACCTTACCCCCTCTTAAGGGTGTTTTGGCTCTCACTTAACTGATATGTGCTTTTAGAGTGAAACTCTACAGGAATTTGCGTATTAGTTGCAAGTTTGGGTATCAGATTTAGGGGCAGAAGTTAGTGTTGAGTGCAGTTCTACAGCTTTTGATTACAACTATGTGTTGTTCATATCTGAGCCAAGGTGCTGTGCGGTTTCTAATTTTTGTTTTCATTTTGCTTTATTTCTTATTTGCAAGGTAGTTTATCAGAATTGCTTCGGACAGTTCAGTTACTCCCCAAGCACTCTAGACCCGTGTAAAGAGAGTTTATAGATCTGGGGATCTTGTTAGGGGACAGCCTGTGTTTGCTTCGCTCCCACTGGTTACCAGATGGAGGAGGGTTAGGCATAATTCACCCGTTCAGCAATCACCTATATCAAGTTAGGAACAATCTTCTACATCTAGGCTAGCAAGAGATTACTCGCCTATTCAAATGACTCAATACCCTGCAGCCAGTATGGAGGATTTGATCCGTCATCTCCAACAAATTGTAGAAACCATGCTGCAAGATGTTACCTGCCAAACTGAAGTTACAGCCCACCAAACTGAAGTGATAAACAGGCTGCAGCAACAACAACCACAGCCTATAGTAGCTTCTGCATCTCATGCACCTCTAGTGGGTATTCCGGCACCTAAAGTTACTGTCAATGTCTAAGAGAATTTGGGCAACCCGGTAGACCCCATTCCACCACAAGCCTCTATGGCACCAGTGTACCAAACTGAGGCGCCGTTTGAATTTGAAGTTGACCCGACGGTACTCAGGGTCAATAAGTTGGAGAAGCTTCTCAAACGGACACAAGGTATGAATTCAATCCCTGACATCGAAGAGGGATACAGCAACTCCACAGTAACTTTGCCAGACCGGTTTAAGATGCCACACATAGATCGGTTCGATGGCTCTGTGTAGACACCCCATTTTTTTACTGTCCTCAAGACTTAGACATCATCATTTATGCACACAATGATTGTAACTATTTGTGCTCGTTTTGGTGCCCAAAGTTCTTGGCAAAATGCCCTATCTTTGAGCCTTCAAACCCCATCTGTTCTGTGCCTTATTTTGGACCAAAATCTTCAAGCCTGCAACCCTTGGTGGCTGTCGGCCACCAATTGATCCTGCCGGCCACCCAAGTGGCCTACCGGCCATCACTGGTGGCTGGCCAACCACATTAGTGGCCTGCTGGCCATTGATGCCTTTTTGTAGATATTTTCTTGACAGTTGTTCCAACTATTGGCACAATGGGTTTGATCACCATACACGTGTATGGACTGATATAACTCAGCCAAAAGCTTGTTTTTCTATAAATACGAGACCTTCTCCCCTATTACAAAGGGTTAGAAAATTTTGGAGCAAAATTCTCTCTCTCTCTCTCTCTTGCAATTTTGTACATATTTGCTCACAAATCCAATACTTTTGCATACACTTCCTTGACCAAAGTTGCTTCTCTTTGGGCTGAGGTTACTTGAGGCCCTCTTTGAGCTTTAGAAGGTGGTTGTGGCTTGCTTTGTTACCTAATTTATGCCTTGGCTTCAAGAAGTATAACTCTTGCTTTGCTAGCTTGTGTTTACATACTTGCTTTGCCATCTTTTTCTACTATTTTGGGGTTGATTTTGAACTATAAAAAACTCTATTTTTGTGGCCTAAAGGTGGTGGTTTGAGGCCATTTTCAGTTAGGGGGTGGCTCACCCTCCTTACTTCTTTGTTTGTAAAGCTTTTGTACCTTTGTTCACCACTTTCAAACCAAATTTTTTGGGCCTTTTAACCACAGAATTTCGAAGGTTTTTTAGTGGCAAAAAATTCATTTTGAAGTCCAAATTTGGAGGGGTTAGCCTCCATTCCTTGTGTCTTGTCTGCATGCCTAGTTAGCTTCATATATTAGCATGTTTTTCTAGCTTGACTTAGCTCAAGTCCAGCATGTTTTAGCCTCTAAAATAGCCTGCTTTAGCTCTGTTTTGGGCTGGTTAGTTCATTTGAGTCTTGTTTTGCATGGTTGTAGTGTAATAGTCTTCACAAGTTGGTGTTTTAGGGTCTTAGACACCTCTTGTTTGAGTTGATAGCATCTTTTGGTGTTGTTTTTCACTCCATTTTAGCACTATAAACTCTACAACCTTCCTCTCTACTTCACTCTTTCATTTGCTTTTGAGGATTGTTTTAAGCTTGGCATCCTTCAAGCTTGAGATTGAGGTCATGCTTAATGGTTTAATCCTCTTTGAGGGTTCATTATCAACGGCATGATCTCTCTCTTGCCTTACATTACCCTTTGGTTGACACTTCTTTCATCTTAGAGGACACTCACCAATGGACAAATTGATTAAAGAATGATTAGGTAACTAAAATGTGTAAACAAAATTGGCAAGTAAAAGTGGCAAGATAAGCATTTCTTTGTGCTGCATTGCATGTGTTCAAATCGGATGTTAATTTCCCACTTTCCTAGGTCTCCGTTGCCCATGATCATGCATGATACAGTGATGGCATTTGAGTCTTGTTTTGCATTCATTGAACTTGTACAAATTGGTTCCTTAGCCATCATGCATGGAAATTGCTTGATTGATGGTTTGAGGGCCAAATGTATCACTCCTTTGAGCTTGTGTTGATGAAAAGGGGTGATACATGGTAGAAACAACCTGTGAAACCACCCCTTTCTTGCTCTGTTTTGTCCTCTGTTGCAGCAAGGAAAGACTTGGCTTCAGTGGCCGACAAACCCTCATCAGTGGCCGGCAGGCCGACAACCCCTCAGTGTTGGTCGGCAAACCCTCATCTGTGGCCTGCCTAGTGTAGCTTAGCTAGGTTCATTCGAACTCTTCTTCGTGAAGGCGTAATATTGTAATAAGTGTGCGTGCGTGCGTGTATGTCTTCCAACCCCATGTCTTTCTCCCTTTTATTTAACTTCTTTTGATGGTTAGATTAGGGGCATGTTTCAATTAGCATACCTTATGCTTGCATCCATTCATTCGTATTGCATGCACCAAAGCTTGGTGCATCATTCAAACTGCATTGTCAGTTCAATACATTCTTTGAATACGTGTTTAACTACATGTTATCAAATTGCTTCATATGCCATATTAGTAGCCGAGCCTATTAATTGCATATTGCATGTGTTGCATTAGGCATCTTGTATAGTTAGGAATCATGCATATTTTTCTAACTTACATCTTCTTAGCTTAGAGTACTAGGTGAGTTTTTATGCTTTAGCATACTTGCACGAATGTGAGTGTTGCCATGTCTAGCATGCTTGCCATGAGGCTAAATGCTTACTTGTTAAACTATATGAATACCTATGGATGAAGGCTTGTTGTTTGAATTGGAACGATTCAACAAATATAAGTTTTAAGCCCACTTTGTTGAGTGGCAAGTCAGTCTTAAGCCCACTGTGATTAGTGGCAAATCCGCAAACTTTTAAGCCCACTTGAGGTGGCAAATTCAAACCATTTTCAAAAGCAAACATGAGTTGAATTGTTCCAAATTGAGCAAACTAGTCTATACTTACTTGTGCGCATCACATAGTAAAGCTAGCTTAATAACCAGAATGAGAACACATAATGTTGATAAAAAATCATATCATGATTAGTAGAGGCCGATCTTTGATCGGGCGAGCGAGGGTGCTCAATTCATGACCTTCCCATCTCGTACCTAAGTTCTCGAGCCGAAGCAACTTTGGTGATAACGGACACGTGGCCTTTGGCACGAGTCATAGGTTTCCTAAATTCTCCCAAAAAAAAAATATTTAGGTGGCGACTCTATATCTGGCAAAGCAGCCCAATTTTAGTACTTTTTGATTCAAAATCAATTTTCCAAGACGATTTTCCAGATTTGGACTCTTTGGTGATTATCGGTTTCATATTGCACTTGTGAGATTAGATTCAAAACGGTGGGAGTTCAAACTGTAGGGCTTTCTTTTCGAGCTTCCGAAAGGGGGCGCGAAAAAGCTGAGCTACAGTTTCTGGTGACTCTGCTGGGGATTTAGAGAACTTGACTCGAACTCATGATATGTTATTTTATCTACACTTATATGTTTCTTTGTATTTGCATTTGCATCGGTGCGCCTAAGTCACAGTGTTTTCCATCTGCTATTCCTGAACGGTTTTCCGAAAGCTTGCCAAAAGGCTGACCGGTTACGGGCTCTGCCACGATTGGAACACAACCCTTGGATCTAGACTACCATTGTACCATTTAATCCTCCTTTCACTTCTTGGTGTTAGGTGTGAGAGGTATTTTGGGTAGTCTTGTTGAGGTACCTTTTTTGACCATTCGACCTAGTTGCATATCATAAGCCATAGAGACTATTCCAAACTAGGACTGGTTACTTACCCAAATTCAGGATTGTGTGAAACACTTCGCTTGAGTAATGAACCCTAGTTCCTAACGAAACTAGGACAGGGTAACCCTACCCCATCATAGGGGTGTTTTGACTCTCGCTTAACTAGTATGTGCTTTTAGAGTGAAACTCTACAGGAATGTATGTATCAGTTGCAAGTTTGGGTGTCAGTTTTTGGGGGCAGAAATCAGTGTTGAGTACAGTTCTACAACTTATGATTGCAACTGCATGTTGTTGGTATCTGAGTCGAGGTACTGTGCGGTTTCTAATTTTTATTTTCTTTTTGCTTTATTTCTTTTTGCAAGGTAGTTTTTCACCATTGCTTTGGACGATTTTGTTACCCCCCAAGCACTTTGGACCTGTGTGAGAAGGATTTGCAGCTCCGGGGACCTTGTCAGGGGACAACCAGTGTTTGTTTCACTTCCACCGGTTACCAGACAGAGGAGGATCATGCATAATTCACCAATCCAGCAGTCACCTTTTACTTCACCTGTGACCAGCCAAGCTCAGTCGTCTGCTTCTACTCTAGAAAGAGAGCATTCACCAGTTCTGATAGCTCACCATCCCCCAGTTAGCATGGAAGATATGCTTTGTCAGCTCCAGTAGACCATAAAAACTATGCAGCTAGATGCTGCCTGCCAAGATGAGGTCATATCCCGCCAAGCAAAAGTGATAAATAGGCTTCAGCAACAACAACCACAATCGACAGTAGCCTCTACATCCCATGCACCTCCAGTAGGTATTCCAGCACCCGGGGTCACTGTCAATGTCCAAGAGAATCTGGGCATTCCGGAAGATCTGATCCCACCTCAGACCTCTAAGTGTAGACCGCCCCGAGGGCTCTCGGCGCTCCGCGCTGCAAGGGTGCGAGATTCCGATTTGCTCTCTAGCTACTACAAGTTCAGACTCATGTCACGGTTTGGAATCTAATCTTACAATGTGCGATGTAAGACCAATAAATCGCGAAAGAGTCTAAATCCGGCAAATCGTTTTGGAAAACTGATTTTTATAAAGAAGTGCCAAACATGGACTGCTTTGCCAGATACAGAGTCGCCACCTAAATATTTTATTTTTGGGGAAATTTAGGAAACCCTGACGCGTGCCTAAGGCCACGTGTCCGTCATCACCAAAGTTGCCTCGGCTCGGGAACTTGGGTACGAGAGGGGAAGGTCATGTAATGAGCACCCCCGCTAGCCCGATCAAAGATCGGCCTGTACTAAGCATGATATTTTGTTTTTGAAAACATATGTGCTCTTATTCCGGTTAATTAGCTAATCTTACTACGTGATGCGCACAGCATACAAGTATAGACTAGATCGCCTAATTTGGAACAAAATATTGCATGTTCGTTTGTGAAAATGGTTTGAAGTTTGCTACTCGCTAGTAGGCTAAATTCGAGATTCAATGAATTGTTCCAATTCAAGTACTCCAACCTTCACCCACAGGCATTCAGGAAATTATATCAAATAAGCAGTTAGCCTCATGGCAAGCATGCTTTCATGGTAATCAATAACATACATGCAGTATGCTAAAGCGTAAACACTCACAGTGTACTCCGAGCCAAAACAGAGAACTAGTTAGAAATCATGCATGATCCTAGTTCATGTTAAGATGGCTAATGCAACACATGCGAGAATGCAATTAAAATAGGCTCGGCTATTCTAAGATGGCATATGAAATGCCACTTGGTACATGTATTCAAATAGGAATTGAAATACAATGCAGTTAGTATGATGCGCCGAGCCTAGTGCATACAAGACAGATGAATGGATGCACACATGCAAGCATAAGGTATGCTAAATGAAATATGCTCTAAAACTAACCATCGTAAGCGGTTAAGTAAAAGGGAGAAAGAAATGGGGGCTGGAAGACATGCATCACACACACGCACGCTTATTACAACAGTTGGCCCTCTCGACGGAGGGAGCGAATAAAAAGCTAACTAGCTAACCTAAGCTAATTAAACTAATTATTACACAACCAAACTAGCTAACTAACAAGCTAACTAATTAAGCTATTACAAAACAAATGAGCAGCTAAATGCATTAACTACTTAATTACAAGACCAAATCATAAACTAGCTAAGCAAATTAGCTAAGTAAATCAGTAAACAGAGGTGCCCTCAGAGGGAAGAATGCATGCATGCCCGGTCGCCTCGTTCGGAAATCCGTCGCGATGCCTCAACTTGCCTCTGTTTGCAACTGTTCTCAGAACCTTGCACCATGCTCCAGAAAGCTTAAACTCCACCATGGGAACCTGTGAGAGGGTGGCCGACCACCTAGGGGTGCCACCAGCCATGGCCGACCACCTATCTTTGTTGTGAACCAGAAAAAAGTGGTCGGCCAGCTAGTTTTTCTGGCTGGCCGACTAGTTGTTGCTGCCAAACTCCAATTTTTTGCAACAGAGAGCAAGAAAAGGCATAGCAATGTATTTGCAAGATATGTGTGCACAAACACCCTCCCTATCATTTCATAAGCTCAAGGGAGTGTGGTTCTCGACCCTCGGGCCACCAATTGCGCATTTCAATGCATGATGGCCGAGAGGCGAAGTTGCACGATTCAATATAAAATGAATGCACACATAAACACATAAAGCCTAGAACTCTATCATGTATGATCAAGAGCGTCGGTGACCGAGAATTGAGGCATGTTTCGTCACTTTAAGTATGAAACGTCCCTCGTTCCTCGTGTTTGGACCAACACCTATTCCAAACACAATGCAACAAATAACATGGCATACACAATGCTATGTAACATGGAGTATGCAAAAATGCAATGCAACACAAGCATGCAAATATGCAATATGACTTAAGCATGCAAACATGGAATGCAACATGAACAACCTAACAAGGCTAATGGCATGCATACACAATGCAAAGAACATGATATATACAATGCGATGAATCAACATGCGAACAACATGGCATACTCAATACGATGAACTACATGGCATACACAATGTTAAATGGACTTAAACCAAAATGGACAGACCTCAGCCATGCCCAAAACAGTGGCCATAACACCAAAATAAAGGCACAAAAGGCAAGGCATGCATGCACAATGCATTGGCCAACCAAGTAGGCCTAAGAGCACAACCCTCGAGAAGGCTCAAGGAGTGACAAATGTGAAAGTGTAACAACACTAAATGCACTGAAATTAAGTAATAAATGATGCCAAATCATTCAATCAAACACAAGTATAACATGCAAAGGTCCTAAAGCATGAAAGCTAATAAGGAGGACTACAAAGGAGGCATGCAATACATGGCACAAATGCATGAACCAAACATGAACAGAGCTGAAATAGGTCAAGATAGTGACCAAAACATGCTGAGATGAGGGCTCAAAGGCCTAGGCATGCAAGCATACACACTTGGCCACAAACAAGGCAACAATGCTCAAAACTCAAAGGCATTTAAAGAGTGAATGAAGTGGGAACATGGCAATGATACATGCTCTGAAATAACATGATAAATGATGCCAAATCATGTACACAACACAAATGAAGCATGCTGTGGTACCCAAAGCTTGAAGCTAGCATATGCATTTGTACTATAACTATGCAAATCATGAAGCATATGGCAAAGGCAACCCAAAACAGTCCTAGAACATGTCAAAATGATACTAAAACATGTATGGAAGGAAGCCACCATATGCTAGCATGAAGGACATGAAGCATGGAATATGCAAGGCAAATAAGGTGGATTACACTACACCTATTAGAACCAAGCATGGGATGGCTTTGCCAACAAAAATTAGAGTTATATCATGGCAAAATAACCCTAAATACACACTGAAATGATAGCTTGCAAGCTTAGGCATGAAGGCATACACAATGACTCATGTTAAGGCATAAAGGACCAACCCTCCAACGCATTGAATGAGTGACAAATGTAAGTGCATGAACATGAAACATGGACTGAAATCACATTACAAATGATGCCAAATCATTCAAATAGTCCAAGTAATGCATGCGAGTGGACTTGATGCACAAAGCTAACAAGCTAGAATGCATTATAGCTATACAAAACAAATCATGCATGGCCAAAAAAACACAAATCAGAGCTAAAGCATGTTAAAACATGGACAAAAGCTTCTTGAAGTTAAGCCAAAAGCATGCTAGAATGACATGTTAAAGCATGGCACATGTTAGGCTAAATCATGGAATTGCACTACAAGTGCATGGAGCATGCAAGTGCCAACCAAACCAAACCTTAACAGAGGTTTGACATGACAAAACGACACTAAGAACATGCTGAGATAGACTCAAAACAAGCTAGAATGACATGCTACTTCATGAAGCACACAAGACTAGTTTATGTGATTTACACTACAAGTGTATTAGGCATGTATGGAGTGACAAAACCAAGTAAAAATAGTAGCATGCCACAGTGAAATAACCCCAAATACATGCTAAGATATGGCCAACAAAAGCTTAACAAACATGCTCAAACATGAGGCATATGAAGCAAGTATTCAAAACACAAGGAGAGAGGATGACCCTCTCCTATTAGGGACCTCAAAACCACCTTTCCACCATTGAAAATCCTCTGGATTTCAGTGGTAGAAAGGTCATGCAAAGGCTAGAACAAGAGCCAAAAGGGATGGCTCAAAACAAGGCCTAAGAAGGGGTAGACCACCCCCAATGCAAAAGTGACCTTAAACAAACATCACAAGGACTGAAAAATAGAACTTTTTACAGTAGAAAGCTAAGCTTAAATCAGCATGCAAATAGGTCCAAAAGCTTAAGCAAAAATGGGGGTTTAAAAGGTTAAAAGCTCACCCTTGAAGGCCACCTTCAAAACTGCAACTCCAGCCACTTTTCTGAGCTCAAACCAATCCAAGAACTCCAAAACCAGCTCCTAAGCACCTCAGCAACCAAAGGGTGGTGTTTGAGTGTGTGTTTGTGTACAAAAGTGAGACAAAATGACACTTTAAGGCACAAAACAAGAACAAACAAGAAAATATAGAGACAAGTGTGTATCTATCACTCAAGTCTCAAAATTCTGAATCTAGAGAAGGGAGGAGATGGTTCTCTCTTATAGAGAACAAAAGGTAAAGCTTCTTGAGGAAGCTAAGGGTCCAAGTCCATTCCTCCATACACGTGTATGGAGGATGGTTTCAGTGCCCTCCAACTGTGCCAGCTGGAGGAAAATATCTCCAAAAAGGTGACAAAAAGCAGCCGACCACTTGAAGTGGTCGGCCGACCACCACAAGTGGTCTCCCAAGACAACAAGTGGTCGACCATGGTGGGAGAGAGTCTAGACACTGAAAACAAGGTGGTGGTGTGGTGGCCAGAAAAGGTGGCCCAAAAACCAAGAAAGCCAGTTGTCAGACCAGAAAACTGGCTGACAGGAAGAAAAGTGGTATCCAAGGGGAAATACTGGTCTCTGACCCTTGTACCACATTTCAAACAAGGAAAACAAGGTTTGTACCAAAAACAAACCAAAACGGATGCAAAACGAAAGTTCGGGAGGCAAAGCGCGCAGCCAGAAGCCTCGAAAACTAGTCTACAGGCATCAAAGGTGGTTTACGACCACAAAAGTGGTCTCCCAAACCACAATGTTCCTCTAGGCAGAGGCAACAAGGTGTGGTTCAAAAACCACGCCAAACGGAGAACGTTAAGCAGTCCCGAGACAAGGCGCGCGGCTGAAGGCTCCGAAAACCGAAAACTGGTCTCCAAACGAGAAAAGTAGCCTACGACCATGGAAAGTGGTCTACGATGACAAGAAGGGGTTTACAAAACCTCTCCTTCCCTCAGGCAAGGAAAACAAGGCTTGGTCCGCAAACTGAGCCGAAACACAAAGAGTTCAGAGGCCCGGAGGCAAGGCACTCGGCCAAAACTCTAGAAACTCGAAACGAACACAACATGCACTATCACTGAGCGCTCAAACGATGACGTCTGAGTCTTAAGGTCGGTCAAAAATGGGGTGTCTACACTAAGACACCAACATACCAGATGGAGGTGCCATTTGAATTCGAAGTTAACCCCACTGCATTAAAGTTCAACAAGTTAGAAAAGCTCTTTAAGCGGGCACAAGGTGTGAATTCAATCCCTGACATTGAGGATGGATACACAGACTCCGCAGTAACCTTACCGGATAGATTCAAGATGCCACAGATAGATCGGTTTGACGGCTCCGGGGATCCCATGGTCCATTTGCGTTTATTCTCTGATATCCTATGACCAATGGGCCTTACTGGACTTCAGAAGCTGTTGCTTTTTGGCTGGACCCTGTCGGGTATAGCGGCCATCTGGTATGCAAAGTTGGAAGACTCCGTGAAACGGAGCTGGGAGGAAATGGTCGAGGCCTTCATCGCTTAGTACTCCTACAATACCCAAATCGAGGTCACTACCCGTGATCTTGAAGCGACCTGCTAGGAGCCAAAGGAGGGCTTCTCAGACTTTGTGACCCGATGGAGGGCTAAGGCCTCTATGATGACTATCAGGTCGTCTGAAAAGGACCAAATCAGAATGATGGTCCGTAACTTACAAGGGAGATTATTACAGAAGATGATAGTCTTGCCTTTGTTTACATTTGCTGAGCTCCATGAGATAGGGGTTCAAATGCAGGATACAATGGAGCAAGGGCTGATAAACAATGAGAAGGAATAGCCCAAGAGCCCCTTTACAAGCAGCTCCAATGCAACCACGAGTGCTAGTACCTCTGCACAGCCTTTGGATGTGAGTATGGTCACCACCACACCTAAAACTGCCAACCCTTTCGCCAACACATCCAACACAACTCCACAAACCTCAACCAGCCAGGCCTGATCTCAAAGGGTCTTTACCCCACTTTACATGCCTTTATCCAAAGCCCTAGAGGTTCTGATCAGAAAGGGGCATCTTAAGCCGTTAGAACAATGCCCACTACCCGATCCTCTCCCTCCAAAACACAACCCGGCCAAATACTATGCTTTTCACCAGTAGCACGGTCATGACACTGATCAATGCTATAGGCTGCGTCATGAGATTCAAGATCTCATCAACAATAAGGTGATAGCACCTCTCCAAAAACCCAACGTCACTACAAATCCACTCCCACCACATAACCAAGTCCCTCCACCCCAGCATATAAACCTCATCCACACACTGGTCATCTCTTATGACCCCAGCATATATATCACCCCTTCCCACCTACCTAAACCGGCATTGTTCATCCCTAAGAGCACGGACTTGTGCATGATGAACACGTCTACACTCCAACCCAAACCAGTGGTGGTGACAGTGGTAGATGAAGGGAGGTTTGCCTTGGTGGAAAATATCAGTCCGTTGCCCGAGGGCTTTGAGGACTTATCTGAAGGGATGTACAACCCGTGCTGTTATATTGTGCCAGTGGATCAAGCTAAACTTGAAGTGGTGTTGCCGGCTGGGATGGAGGTCAATGTAGTTCGAGAGGATGGCCTAAGTCAGGGATTAGATGATCTAGCTGACCTAGAGGAGGACATAGACAATTTGCAGTTCTTTGGTGAGCAAGATCAAGGGGACGTGCATATTAATTGGTTTGATTTGAATGGGTCAACAGAAAATTCTGGGTGGCTAAGTGATGAACCCGATAGAGATGAGGGAACTGAATTGAAGCTGGAAGAATAGAATGTGGGAACCGCTGCAATGACCGAAATGGCCGATGGAAAGGATAAACTGCCGGAAAACACCGGTGTAGAACAATTGGCTCAAGAACTGGGCATTGTTAGTACTGTACATACTGAACAAGAAGCCGCGCTGAAGCGGTTTGAGCAAGAAATGGGTGGAGACAACTGGGAGGCTGGAAAAGCCCAACACCCTGCGGGGGAGATTTATGATAAAGAGGTAATCCCAATGAAGTCGGACAAATGTTTGTCGGCTGCCGAAAGAGTCTGGTGGGATGACGACGACCTACACTAGGCTCATATCGATAAGGATTGGGGAGAAGACCTTCTTGACAACACTTGGTATGTGGAAGAAGTCGACCATATAACAAGAAGTGGCTGATATTTCAAACCACCGCATCTGGACCAACCCGAAACATCCGAGAAGGATAAAGAAGTAGAGAAACAAAAAGAAAAACTGTTAGAAGAGGAGGCTGTGTTGAAACAATTAAAAAAGATTCAAGCTGATATATTTATCTGGGTTCTTCTTATGGCTTTGTGAGTGCACAGACAGGCTATACTGTCAGTGATGGATAAAGCTAAGTTGTCCATCGATACTACCCCGGAACAATTTGGGGGATTAGTTTTCCCGGGAGGCGATGTGCCAACTTTGACCTTCTCAGACAAGGAACTACCACCGGAAGGCTTTGCACACAACAAACCTCTGTATATATCAGTGGAGTGCCGAGAAAAGTGGATACCAGTGGTATTAGTCGACACCAGGTCGGCAATCAACGTTTGCCCATCATGCACGGCTTATGCCATCGGTTTAAAACCAGCGAATTTTGTGCCTACAGCCCAGGTGATCCAGGCATATGACAATACAAACAGAGAGGTGATAGGAACAGTACAAATCAGAGTACAGGTCGGCCCAGCTCAACAGGACATCGAGTTTCATGTCCTGGATGTTCCGGCCACTTTCAACTTACTACTGGGGTGACCCTGACTGCACCAAGTGAAAGTTGTCTCTTCCACCCTCCACCAAATGCTGAAGTACCCCTATGGGAAAGGAATGGCCATAGTCTTCGGGAATTCATCTATATATCCTCCACCAGAGGTCACTACACATGTACTGGAAATTGTGCATGGTGAAGAGGATGTTTTCCTTTCGGGGTTTACCTTGGTTGAGGCCTGGGTAGTACAGAATATCTTGGCTGTTGATGAGGGCTTGTATGTTAGCGCCCAATCTATATACTTCATGAACAAGCTCCAACACATGTCAGGAATGGGGCTAGGAAGGAGTGGCCGGAAGGGCATCACTGCATTGGCCGATGTGCCACATAACCCGCATGCCTTTGGTCTTGGCTATACGCCCACCAAAGAGGATTGGGTAAGGAAAGAGAAAGAGATAGCCTGTAGAGCCAGGGCTAAGCAGACCGGGAAACGCTATGAACTTGTATACAGACCAATCTGGGGGACCCTAAATGGTTATTTTGTTCAGAAGGGAGAAGACTTCCCATTTTGTGGTTTCCCCGAACCCTGGTTTAATTCTGAGAAGCAATGGGTTCCCGACTTTGAGATTTTCTTTGACTTGCAGCTGCAAGACAGTGATACAAAGGAAAGGGCTGAGCCAATTACTGTTGAAGCTGCAAAAAGCACAAAAAGTGATTTTGACAACAACGAGTTTCAAGTAGGGACAGCACTTGCATGTCTCCTTTTGGATCCTCCGATCGACTCAGAGAGCTTGGGGGATAACCTGACCGTTTCCATGATCGGAGACCAACCAGGTGTCAACCCTTCTAACAGTATCTTGGATTCATCTGACACACTATCCCTCATTTGGTAGCTGGAGGAGGGCTACCTGTCTAGCAGTTCTGAGTTGGGTAGTGAACCAGAATCTGATTCCACAGAGTCTGTGGAGTCGGAATTAGATTCCGGTTCTTCTGAGTCTGGGTTCGGTATTCTTGGGGTTGATAACTCAGATGCCAAGGTTTTGTCCAGGTTGTCCTTTTCTTTTTCCTTTGAGTCGGTTGTAACCGAGAAATTGGATCGGCTTGACCTTGTGAATAGGAATGCCTCTCTTGTTTATTGCATTGCTCATGATTTACAAAATTTTGATAAAAATGATGAGGAAGGAATTCCTCTGGTTTTGAAAATTTTGATTAATCGAGAAGAGGAGAGGTTTGCAAAACCCCTTGCTGATGAAATCATTGCTTTTAATGTGGGTACTGAGAAGGATCCGCGTCTGGTCCGGATTGGGTCCACGTTGTCTTTAGTGAAGCGCGTGCGCTTAATTGTTTTATTAAAGATTTCAAAGATGTTTTCGCGTGGTCCAACGAAGACATGCCTGGAATCGATCCTGAGATTGTATAGCATTTGATCCCTCTTGACCCCGAGGCCTGACCCATCAAACAGAGCCAGGATTCTTACTAGTATCTGAGTATTGAACTTGGTTGGCCAACATTGTTCCAGTGCCAAAGAAAGATGGCAGAATTTGGGTGTGTGTGGATTTTAGAGATTTGAACAAAGCCAATCCAAAGGACGATTTTCCTCTGCCTCACATCGATGAGTTGGTGGACTTTACTGAGTATAACCAGATTATGATGGCACCCGAGGATAGAGAGAAAACTGCTTTCACTACGCCGTGGGGAACCTACTGCTACAGGGTGATGCCATTTGGGCTGAAGAATGCTGGGGCTACCTATCAACGGGCTGCAACCACAATTCTACATGATATGATCCATAAAGAGGTTGAGGTGTATGTGGACGACATGATTGTCAAGTCCAAGAAAAGATAGGGCCACTACATCGCCTTGAAGAAATTTTTTCAACGGATCAGAGAATACAGATTGAGGTTGAATCCGTAGAACTGTATTTTCGACATAACAGCAAGGAAAATGCTGGGTTTCTTGATCACACAGAGGGGCATTGAGGGTGTTGATAAAAAAGGGACATCTAAAGCCGTTAGAACAACATCCACTACCCGATCCTCTTCCACCGAAACACAACCTGGCCCAATACTGTGATTTTCACCAGCAGCATGATCATACACCGACCAATGCTATAGGCTACGTCATGAGATTCAGGATCTCATCGACAACAAGGTGATAGCACCACCCCAAAAGCCAAATGTGACTACCAACCCTCTCCTAGCCCATAACCAAGTTCCCCACTTTGGAACCTAAATCTAATACACACACTGGCCATCCCATATGACCCCAGCGTATACATTACCCCTTCCTACCTACCCAAATCGGCCGTGTTCATCCCTGAAAGCACGGACTTGTGCATGATGAACATTTCCACTTTACAACCTAAACCCGTAGTGGTGACAATGACAGAAAAAGGGAGGTTGGCCTTGGAGGAGGATGTCAGTCCGCTGCCTGAGTGCTCTGAGGATTTGATTGAGGAGGTGTATGACCCGTGCTGTTAGATTATGCCAGTTAATCAAGCTAAGCCCAAAGTGGTATTGCCGACAGCAATGGAGGTCAATGTGGTTCGAGAGGATGGCCCAAGTCAGGGACTGGATGATTTAGTAGAGCTGGAAGAGGACTTAGACAATCTGCAATTCCATGACGAACAAGATCAGGGGGACGTGCAAATTGACTGGCTTGATTTGAATAGGTCGACAGACAACTCGAGGTGGTTAAGTGATGAACCTAATAAGGAGGAAGAAACTGAACCAAAACCTGAAGAAAAGGAAGAGAGAACAGCTGCAGTGGTCAAAATGGCTAAAAATAAGGGAAAATTTCTAGAGAGCACCAGTATCAAGAATTTAGCTTAAGAACTCGGCGCTGTGAATACCGTGGCTATAGAGCAAGAAGCCGCATTAAAACAGGTTGTGCAAGAAAGGGATGAAAACAAACAGGAAGCTGGAATAGCTCAACACCCTGCGGGGGATATTTCTGATGAGAGAATGCTTAGATCAGAGCCGGACAACTGTTTGTCGGCTGCCGGAGGTGCATGGTGGGAAGATGATGATCTACTTTTGGCTTACACCGACGAGGATTAAGGTGAAGACCTGCCAGACAACACCTAGTACTCTGAAGAGGTTGACCACATGACGAGAAGTGGACGGTACTTCAAGCCGCCACACTTGGACCAAGCTGAGGCCTCCGGGAAAGATAAAGAGGTAGAGAAATAGAAGGAAAAATAGTTGGAAGAAGAGGCGGTGTTGAAACAACTGAAGAAAATTCATGCCAATATTTCAATTTGGGGTCTGCTTATGGCTTCTCGAGTGCACCGACAAGCCGTGCTATCAGCGATGGACAAAGCCAAACTATCCATTGATACGACTCCTGTACAGCATGTGGGATTGGTCTTCCTTGGAGGCGCTGCACCAACTTTGACTTTCTCGGACAAAGAATTGCCGCCAGAAGGCTCAACACACAACAAACCTCTATACATATCTATTGAGAGCAGAGAAAAGTGGGTGCCAGTGGTATTGGTCGATACTGGGTCGGCTATCAATGTCTGTCCATTGTGCACAGCTTATGCCATCGGTCTGAAACTAGCAGATTTCGTGCCTACAGCCCAGGTGATTCGGGCGTATGACAATACAAGTAGAGAGGTGATGGGCGTAGTACAGATCAGAGTTCAAGTGGGCCCAGCTCAACAGGATATTGAGTTTCATGTCCTGGATGTGCCAGCCACTTTCAATCTATTGTTGGGGAGACCTTGGTTGCACCAAGTGAAAGCTATCTCTTCTACCCTCCATCAAATGCTGAAATACCCCCATAGGAAGGGAGTTGCTATTGTGTTTGGGAATTCATCTATACATCCTCCGCCATAGGTAACTATGCCTGTGCTGGAAATTGGTCATGGCGATGAGGATGTTTTCCTTTCAAGGTTCACACTAACTGAGGCTCGAGCAGTTCAAATCATCTTGGCAGCTGATGAGGGCTTGTATGTCAGTGCCTAATCAATCTATTTCATGAACAAACTCCAACATGTGCCAGGAATGGGGTTGGGGAGAAGTGGCTGGAAGGGCATCACAGCACTGGCCGATGTGCCACATAGCCTGCATGCCTTTAGTCTTGGCTATACGCCCACTAAAGAGGATTGGGTTAGGAAAAGGAAAGAGATGGCAGGCAAAGCTAGAGCTAAGCAGACTGGGAAGCGCTATGAGCTTGTGCATAGACCAATCCGGGGAGCCCTGAATGGTCATTTTGTTCGGGAGGGAGAAGACTTCCTATTTTTGGTTTCCCGAACCCTGGTTCAATTCTAAGAAGCAATGTGTTCCTAGATTTGAAATCTTCTTTGACTTACAACTGCAAGATAGTGATACAGAGGAAATGGCTAAGCCAACTGCTGAAGCTGAACAGAGCACAGAAAGTGATTTCGATAACGGCGAACTCGAAGTATGAGTAGCACTGGCATGTCTCCTTTCAGATCTTCCGACTGACTCAGAGAGCTTGGGGGATAACTTGACCATTTCCATGATCGAGGATCAACTAGGTGTGAACCCTTCTAGCAGCATCTTGGATGCATCTGACACACCATCCCTCATTTGGCAGCTGGAGAAGGGCTACCTATCTAGTAGTTCTAAATCGGGTAATGAGCCAGAATTTGATTCCACAGAGATTCCGGCACTTCTGAGTCTGAGTTCGGTATTCCTGGGGGTGATATCCCGGATGCCAAGGTCTTGTCCAGATCGTCTTTTTCCTTTGCTTTTGAGTCGCTTGTAACCGAAGAACTAGATAAGCTAGATGAGAATGCCACTGCAGATTCTGAGTATTTCTTTGTGCTGCTTATTTATTGCATTGATCATGATTTTCAAAATTTTAATGAAAACGAAGAGGAAGGAATTACTCTGGTTTTGAAAAACTTGATTAATCGAGAGGATGAGAGGTTTGCAAAACCCCTTGCTCATGAAATTTAATGTGGGTACTGAAAAGGATCCGCGTCTGGTCCAGATCAGGTCCACGTTTTCTTCGGAGGAGTGCGAGCACTTAGTTTCTTTATTAAAAGATTTCAAAGATGTTTTTGCATGGTCCTACGAAGATATGCTTAGAATCGATCTTTAGATTATACAGCATTGGATCCCTCTCGACCCCGAGGCCCGACCCATCAAACAGAAGTGTAGACCGCCCGAACTTTGCTCCGCACACGAGGGCGCGGATTTGTAGTTCTAGCTACTACAGTTCGGACTCCTATCACGGTTTGAATCTAATCTCACAAAGTGCAATGTAAGACTGATAAATCACCAAAGAGTCCAAATCTGACAAATCGTTTTGGAAAATCGATTTTAATCAAAAAAACGCCAAACATAGACTGTTTTGCCAGATTTCAGAGTTACCACCTAAATATTTTGCTTTGGGAAATTTAGGAAACCCTGACTCGTGCCCAAGGCCACGTGTCCGTTATCACCAAAGTTGCCTTAGCTCGGGAACTTGGGTACGAGAGGGGAAGGTCTTGAAATGAGCACCCCCGCTCGCTAGATCAAAGATCGGCCTTTACTAACATGACATGTTATTTTTGAAAACACATGTGTTCTTACTCCGGTTTATTAGCTAGCTTATTATGTGATGCGCATACAATACAAGTATAGACTCAATCACACATTGGAACAAAACATTTCATGTTTGTTTTTTAAAGAGGTTTGAAAGTGCTACTCGCAAGTAGGCTAAGACGCGGATTTGCCACCCTCAAGTGGGCTTAAAACATGATTTTACCACTTCAAGTGGGCTTAAAACTCACAATCATCGAGTTGTTCCAATCCAGGCAATCAAGCCTTCACCCACAGGCATTCATGCAGTTATATCATTTAAGCAATTAGCCTCATGGCAAGCATACTGACATGGCAACACTTACACACATGCAAGATGCTAAAGCGTAAACACTCACAGTGTACTCCGAGTCAAAACAGAAGCTAGTTAGTAATCATGCATGATCCTAGCTATGTCAAGAATGCCTAATGCAACACATGCAAAATGCAACTAAGATAGGCTCGGCTATTCTAAGATGTCATGTGAATGCAACTAGATAACATGTATTCAAATTGGTATTGAAATACAATGTAGTTTGAATGATGCACCGAGCCCGGTGCATGCAGGACAAATGAATGATGCAAACATGCAAAGTATAAGTATGCTAATTGAAACATGCCCTAAAACTAACCATCAAAAGCTGATAAATAAAAGGGAGAAAATTGTGGGGTTGGAAGACATTCACACACACATGCACACTTATTACAACATTGCCCTCTTGGCGAAGGGTCTGAATAATAAGCTAACTAGCTACGCTAATTAAACTAATTATTACACACCAAACTAATTAACTAACTTAGTTAATTAATTATTGCACGACCAAATTGAAACAAATAGCTATACTAAGCTAGTTGAGATATTACACAACAAATTGAATGACTAATTACGCAAATTAATCATAAGCAGTGAAATGGCCTCGCAGGCAAGGAAGAGATGCATGCTCGGTCGGCTTCGCTCAGAAATCCACTGCCGTGCCTCATGATGCCTCTGTTTGCACTGCTTTGGACTTCTGAAAATTGTGCCAACTTCCAAGATGCTTCTGATCCACCTTATGGACATGCTGAGGCGTGGTCGGCCAAGAGGAATGGCCATCGGCCAAAGTTAATGGCTATCGGCCAATTGTGATAGCCGATCGGCAGATTAGATGGCCGGTCGGCAACTCTGATGGCCGGTCGGCCACTGCTTCCTGCAATTTCCCCTTTTGCTGCAACAGAGCACTAACAGAGGCATGACAGTGTATTTGGAAGAAAATTTGTGTGCAACTACACTCCTTATCATGTCTTAAGCTCAAAGGAATGTAGTGCTCGGCTCTTGAGCCACCAATCATGCATCTCAATGCATGATGGCCAAAGAGGACGAGTTGCACAAATCAATGTCAATGAATGCACACAAATAACACATAAGACTCGATGAACCTCCACCTTATCATACATGATCAAAGGTGTCGGTGACCTAAGGAACAAGACACGTTTCATCACTTTGAGTATGAAACGTGCGACATTCCTCGTGTTTGGATCGACATCCAACCCAAACACAATGCAATACACACAACATGCTAACATAATGCAATGCAACAACATGCAAACACAATGCCATGCGACAACATGCAAACACAATGTCATGCAACAACATGCAAACAACAATGCAATGGCAAGGGCTATGTAATGCAATAATCAATGGACCAAACCAACCTCAAACAACCCTCATGCATGCCAAGACAATGGCCAAAACATGCTGAAAATGAAGTCCAAAAGCAAATACAGGCATGCATACACATTGGTTCATAAACAAGGCATGAGGACACAATTCTCAAATACATTGAAGGAGTGGAAAATGTGAGAGTGTGGCAATGAAATATGCTGTGAAGTCATGTAAGGAATGATGCCAAATCATGCACATAACACAAGCATAACATGCTAGGAGGCTCGAAGCTTAAGACTAGCAAAGGGACTTGCACCATGGCCATATCAATCAAGCCCCAAAGAGCCAAGATGACTCAAAACAGTCTCAAGGCAGGTCAAAACAATGCTAGAAACATGCTTAAACACAGCCAGCATATGTTAGAATTAGAGGCATGAAGCATGGAGCATACAAGGCCAATGAGGAGGATTACACTACACCTACCAAAACCGAGCATGAGATGACTTCACCAACAAAAATTAGAGTTGTATCATGGCAAAACAACACCAAAAACACACTGATATGGCAGCCCAAAAGCTTAGGCAAGATGGCATACATATCGGCTCATGTTTAGGGCATAAAGCACCAACCCTCCAAAGCATTGAAATAGTGAAAGATGTGAGAGTATGACCACACTACACACACTGAAATCACATACCAAATGATGCTAAATCATGCAAATAGCCCAAGCAATGCATGCTAGTGACTTGGAAACTAAAAGCTAATGTGCAAGATTGCACTATGGCTATAGAAAGCAAGGCATGCATGACCCAAAACATTTAAAAAGAGCTTAAGCATGGCAAAATATGATTAAAAGCTTGCTGGAGTGGAGCCAAAAGCATGCTAGAATGATGGTCCAAAGCATGATGCATGTTAAGGCTATAAGGAGGATTGCACTACAAGGGTATGAAGCATACAAGAGGCAATCAAACCAAGCCAAAACAGAGTTAAGACATGCTAGAATAACACCAAAAACATGCTGAGATAGGACCAATACATGCTAAAGAGACATGCTACTTTGCAAGGCCACAAGTAGGATTACACTACAAGTACTAGAAGCATGTAAGAGGTGACCAAGACAGCCAAAAACAGAGTCAAGACAGGTCTAAAAGGTCACAAAAAAATGCTTAAACAAAGCCTCAAGAAGATAGAACAACATGCTCTTTTGATGAGCCATCAACACAAGCAAACAAGAGAAGAGGAGGGGGGACAACCCTCTCCTATTTTGGGCTCAAAACACACTTTCTACCACTGAAAATCCACTGGATTTCAGTGGCTAAAAGGCCAAGAGAAGGTGATCTCAAAGGCCTAAAGAGGTAGCACAAAACAATGCCAAACAAGGCACAAAAGGGGGTAGACCACCCCCAACACCAAAGATGCCTCAAACAAACACTTTAAGCACTTGAAAATGAAGCTTTTTACAGTTGAAAGCTAAGCCAAAAGAAGCATGCAAATATGGCTAAGTAAGCTATGAAAACAAAGCTTTAAAGAGGTAAGAGACTCACCCTTGAAGAAACACTTCAAGACAACAACTTCTGAGGCAAAAACCAAACCAAAGAAACTCAAAGGCAACCTCTAAGAACCTCAGCTCAGTAGTGAAGGTGTTTCACTAGGTGTTTGTGTGCAAAAGTGTGAAGAAATGACACTTTTGAGCACAAACAAGCACAAATATAGAGAGAGATATATGTTTTGTATCTCAAATTTTCAGAACCTCTGGAAAGGGAGAGGGACCTTCCTCCTTATAGAAATCCAAGTCTCAAGCTTGTTAAACAAGCTAGAGGCTTGGTTCAATCCCTCCATACACGTGTATGGAGGATGAGTTCTGTGCTCACCAGCTAGCACAGCTGGCAAAGAAATATCTGCAAAAGCAAATAAAAAGGCCTCGGCCAACAAACATGGCCGACCGGCCAAAAAGGGTGCTGACCAGCCATCACTGATGGCCGATGGAAAGAAGGAAAGGCCGATAGGCATGAGGCCTGGCCAATGGGTTGTGGGGTTGACCAACAAGCCACCCTCTTCCCTCAGAAACAAAGCCACAAGCTCTTGGTTCACAACCAAGCACAAAACAGACAAGTTGAGAGGCTCCAAGGCAAGGCGCGCAACCGAGACCTTCAGAAACTCAAAACGAACATGAGCATGGATGATCATCGATTGTTCGAACGATGACGTCCAAGTCTTGAGCACGGTCAAAAATGGGGTGTCTACAGTTGCCCCTCTTTGACAGAACTCGGAAGTCATGAAATGACGGGAGTGAATTTCAAAGCCCAGAAATGACCCATTTTTGACAAGGCCGAAGACTTAGACAAACATACAAGATAAGAAAGAGATGCGCCCGCAGGCAGGGGCAAAATGCAAATGACATGCACAATGTAGAACATAACTTATGATTATGCAAAGAGGGCTGTAATGAAATATCTAGATGCAAATGTTATGCAAAGAAATGCTACAGCAAACTCATACACAAGCAAAATAAGTAAACACACCACGCATGGGAATTACAGACCAAACTACATCTCATGCAGAAAGGATGTAAGAAAAAAATATACAATTCTCACTGCGTCTCACTTGGAGAAGGCTAAAAGTGACTACGGAGAATACCCGGAGTCTCAAACACAACATCTCCTAGTGTATCAAACGCGAAAGGAGAGGGGTATGTCCAAACGCATGTCAAACGCGAGTGGAGAAGGGTACAGCCAAATGCACCGGAACTTCTTTTGAATGAACCGTATATACAATATCGTCTAGTTTCACCCACTTCAAATGAACCATATATACAATATCGTGCCTGCATAAAAGAGAAACTTTGACAGGTACAATATAGTAGAGACGCAGATTCAACGTTACATCAGGATATAATTTCAATGCGAGATAAACGCATGCATATACAATGCAAATGGAAAGGTGTATAACAATGCATGGGAGATGTACATAACAATGCAAGCGAAACGGTGTATGACAATGCAAGCGAAACGGTGTCTAACAATGCAAGCGAAAGGGTGCATAACAATGCAAGTGGAACGTGCATAACAATGTACGTAGAACGGTGCATAACAATGCAAGTAGGGCGGTGCATAACAATGCAAGTGAAAGAGTGCATAACAATGCAAGTGGAACGTGCATAACAATGTACGTAGAACCGTGTATAACAATGCAAGTAGGGCGGTGCATAACAATGCAAGTGAGACGTGCATAACAATGCAAGTAGAAGTGTGCATAACAATGCAAGTAACGTGCGTGACAACGCAAGTAAAGTGTGCATAACAATGCAAGTAGAGTGTGCATAACAATGCAACTGAAGCGGTGCATAACAATGCAATGGAGACGTGCGTAACAACGCAAGTAGAAGTGTGCATAACAATGCAAGTAACGTGCGTGACAACGCAAGTAAAGTGTGCATAACAATGCAAGTAAGGTGCATGACAACGCAAATGAAGTGTGCATAACAATGCAACTGAAGCGGTGCATAACAATGCAATGGAGACGTGCATAACAACACAAGTAGAATTGTGCATAACAATGCAAGTAACATGCGTGACAACGCAAGTAAAGTGTACATAACAATGCAAGTAGAGTGTGCATAACAATGCAAGTAATGTGCATGACAATGCAAGTAGAGTGTGCATAACAATGCAAGTAAGGTGCGTGACAACGCAAGTAAGGTGTGCATAACAATGCAAGTAAGGTGCGTGACAACGCAAGTGAAGTGTGCATAACAATGCAAGTAAGGTGCGTGACAATGCAAGTGAAGTGTGCATAACAATGCAACTGAAGTGTGCAAAACAATGCAACTAGGATGTGCGTGACAATGCAAGTAAGGTGTGCATAACAATGCAACTGAAGTGTGCAAAACAATGCAACTAGGATGTGCGTGACAACGCAAGTAAGGTGTGCATAACAATGCAACTGAAGTGTGCAAAACAATGCAAGTAACGTGCGTGACAAGACGCACTAACGCAACACATTCAAAGGCGATTCATCGATCTTACAGTATACAAAAGGATACAGAAAAGGATACACTTTGTTCATGCTGAGTGCCACGCACTGGAAACACAGTTTGGAGCTTCCACGAAAACTACTTGAGCTCAAAGGTGTATTTTCTTGAACTTTCTTGGGAGATGAGGGTACACATCAACATAAAAACCCCAAACAAGGGCATTGAAGGTACATCGGCCACAAGAGGGAGCCATCGGCCATCCATCGGCCACCAGAAAACTCCATCGGCCAAAAATTTGGCCGGCTGGCCAACAATTTGGCCGATTGGCTAAAAGTGGCAGATTCGGGACAGTTTTGTCCATTTGCCTCGGGTCTTTAAGTATAGGGTTCCAAACCCTATTTCTTTACTTCTCCCTTGCCGAAAAACACTTCCCTCTTACTCTAGATCATTTTCCCCCTTAGATCTATGCTTCAAACACATTTTCCAACGTCCCAAAAACATTTGATTCGCGAAACCCTTGTTGTTTTACACACTTTGAACCGATTGAAAAGTGATTTCGGTGTTCCTTTCTTGATTTTCACCACTTGGGGTTTGTTTGCCCCAAGTTACCCTTGGTTTCCGTGCCCTCTTCCGAGCCTTGACATTTTCTTCCATTTTTCACCCCTCGGAGTTGACTTTCGGTTGACTTTTGGCATTCTTGCCTGTTTTCCATACCTTCGACCATTTTCTCACTCTTCTCGAGATGGCGGATGATATTCCACAGGGTGGGGCTCCTCCAGGGATGGAGATAGATCCTGAGTTCGAGCCTTTGCCGCTCGGCATTCGGCCTTTCGACCCGATGACATACGATCCTGACGTACACGTGTTGCCTCATGACAGTATTCACTAGTTCAAGAGCTTTGCGCGAGGTGCTCTGGAGGACCTCCTGCTATGCGAGCCGGAGTCACACTTGTCCTATGGCGCCGCTGAGGTATATCCTTCCTCTTTATTTTCTGCAATGTAGATCAATATCTTGGATAGCCAACACTATTTTTCACCTGATTATCCCCAAACACACTTGCACACCGCGTGCATAGTTCATTCTGAGCACATTCATACACTGTATTTCTGACAATTTGAACTCATACATTCACTGCATTTCTACCAATTCTGAACACATGGATACACTGTATTCCTGACACTGCTTCACATCTGTTTGTCTTGAACACAGGGAGATTCCCATGCCTTCCGGGGTTATGGGAACACAATTGCTTGAGATTGGTACATGGAGCTACCCGATGATGTTTGCCACATCATCGATGGGGCCGGTTTTGGTATATTCTGCATGGGACTCTCACGCCTCACTGCGAGCCGGCCTTTTGTAGGCGCTTTAGTGGAGAGGTGGTGGGACACCACCGATTCCTTCCACCTTTCTACAGCAGGGGAGATGACGATGACTCCCTTCGACTTCTCCATGCTCATCGGCATCGGAGTAGGGGGTGATCCAATCCCTTTCGACACTGATATGGGCAAGTGGGATGCTATCCAGATCTTTCTGTTGGGGATTCGCCCACCTCTTTCCCGACCAAGGTTCGTGAGATATTCATGGTTCGAGGACCAGTTCAGGGGATAGACGCCGACGACCTACGAGGAGGTCGAGCACTACGCCCGATGGTTCCTCATGTTCTTGTTGGGCACTACTCTCTTCGCCGACCAAGCGAACACCATCGGCCTCTACCTCTTGAGCGCACTGGTGGACGTGACTCGCATTCGGTGCTATGACTGGGGCGACGCCGGCCTGGCCACACTGTACGAATATATGAGTTCCTCATCTCGCTGGAGCGGGCACTTGTTAGGAGGCTACTGGAGAGCCTGGGAGGTACATCTTTCCCTTCTGCTTTACAGTTCTGCTTTACATTATCTGTACACCACACACACTGCATAACACGTAATCTGCTTTACACTGGTTATACACTGCACACATTGCACAATACACTGCACACCATTCTCTGATTTCTACTTTATCTGCATACTGCTTTACTGATAAACATATTCATTATTACCCTTTCACATTCTGTAGTTGTGGGTATATGCCTACTTCTCTAGGCTTGCTCCAGAGCCGGAGCTAAAGATGCCCCTCGTGGTTCCATAGTCACATACGTATGATGTGAGATGCGAGCGGAGGCCGCGAGAGTCTTTCTTATTCTTCCGCCGATATTTTGACACTATAGCCGCAGCAGAGGTATTTCAAACCTTACAGTTCATCTGAGCTTTACTTTATATTGCACATTCAATAGCAGATAACAACCTGTATACCCGTCATTTGCAGATCACCTGGCAGCCCTGGGCAGTGCTGCCTGACGCAGTTAGAGACCAAATTATGGGCGCTCGGTAGACTACCCGATTCCGGGTTTTGCTTAAGGGTCCGGTCTGCCGGGCATGGTACTTGGGAGAGCGCTTCTTGCGACAGAGCCTCGGTTTGCCTAAGCAGATAGTCCCGATGCCACCTCCTTCGCACATGAGGCATACAACGACATACACCCCGCAGGAGATGACCGATTTCATGATCGGTTGGGATGCCGACTTTTTTAGAGATGATGGCGACTACACCGTCTTCATCTAAACTTATCTCATGCGGTCTCTGGCCAGTGCTCGCTGAGGCGAGAGAGGGAGACCTGCAGCCACAGCAGGAGGAGCGGAAGGATCGAGGGCGACTCAGGCCCATGGTATGAGGGGTTCCCGGAGGGGACAAAGAGCAGAGTGGCCAGACCTACCCACTACCCTAACATGCCGAGGACAGGCTGGAGAGACTTATCAGATTCCCATCACTCCTCCCCCAGCTGATCACGAGCTCGTCGGAGTTCGAGGCTCGACCCCGGTATATGCTATATTTTTCATTCTGTACATTCATTTCATTTCAGTTGACATCCCGCAGATTACTAATTACCTCAACACTTTTGTAGGCTTCCATAGAGTACACCGGGCAGGCTCTGGAGCTGTCGGCTTCGGTGATAGGGATGCTATAGAGGAGCATGGACCTGCTCAACATTTACAGTATTTCAGTAAGTTCTTTCAACATCTGTCAAAAAACCCTCTATAATCTGCTCCATACTGCATTTGACGCATCACATTATCAATACTGCATTTGATACACCGCACTCATATACCACTCACGGCACCGATACACTGCATCTCACATACTGGCCACGACTGCTCACGGCATTCATATACTGCTCACAGCATTCATACACTATACACATATACTGCATTTGATACCATACTCAGCTTCGTATAGCATAACTGATGCATTTACCAAATCGTTCTTTTTAGGCCCCATTCCAGATACCAGCCACTGCGGGTGCCTCAGCAGGACCTTCAGTGCCTTCCTGAGCAGCAGGGAGAGCGGGACGAGGGACTCCAGCGCACAGCCGGAGTAGAGCTGGGCGTGCTCACACCGGGAGTAGTTCACGAGCGCCTGCCCCAGATGATGACGAGTCTGATGAGAAGGCAGTGAGTCTGCAGTTAGAGTCGTCTCAGGATGGAGATGAGGCTGGAGATGGCTCGGGTTCAGACTCAAGTAGCGGAGCTGATGACGGCGGTTCTGGGCCTTCATCGAGGAAGAGGACAAGGAGGGATTCCCGCTCTTGAGGCGACTAGCGCCGATTCAGATGTTTTGTTTTTGCTTTATTTCTCTTTTTGCTTGTAGTTTTTGCATATTGTACAGCCTCAGGCAGTTTTACTTTCTTTAAAACTTTGTACTTTTGCAAAAAGAAACCATGATGGAATGAAAAGCAGCTTTTTGATTGAAAAAGTGTTGCATTTTATATTCTAAGCATCGCATCGCATTGCATTACATCACACAGCATGTAAATGAGATTGAACTTTGTTTGAAAACCATACACTCGAATTGCATTTCCTTAATCAGGTAGTGAGCCAACTGACAACAAACAAAACAACTCGATAAGCAAAACCAGGACTTGACATGCTAACCAAATATGAATACAACTCGATAGTAAGACAAGAACTTAACAATCAACCCAAAATACAACTCGATAAACAAAAATACAACAACTCAATAAACAAATTGAAGTAACACAAGCATGACTTCGCAAAATCGTCACAAAAAGGCATTCGAAGTGGAACAAGTCACATATTCTCAACACCTCCAACACATAGACAGCTCAAGGAACAAAATGAGAGGCCATCGGCCAAGGTAGGAGGTCATCGACCACCATAAAGAGCCATCGGCCACAAGAACTAGCCGATCGGCTAAAAAGATGGTCGGTCGGCCATCAAATTGGCCGGTCGGCCACTAATGTCAAGAACCTCCAGAATGTTGCCACATGTCTTCCGTTCAACACCTTATATTCTACAAAAGCCCTAGCTTCGTAGTTTCTCCATTTCAACTCAGTTTTTTTTTTTCTGGCACTAAATGGAGGCATTTCTTGTCCAAAATCTCACAAATTGGATTGCTAACTTGGATGGCTCGGAAAAGCTGAATTTCGGGGGCTTCGGAATAAATGCACTATTCACGCTGAGCCGCACCCCGCTGCGTTTTCCGTTCCTCCATGCCGCAGCAAGATGTTGGAATCCAGTAACTCATGTTTTTAGCTTTGGCAGACAAGAGATATGCCCCACTTTCGAACACTTCCAAGCTTTGATGGAGTCTCAGCGCGACGAGGAGATCTTGCCCCAGTTCCGCTTCGGCCACATCCAAGCCTTAGGACGAATGTGTGGGCTTATTTAACATGGCACTCGGTCTTTAATCCGCGATGGGGAATTGGACATCCCCAACTTGATTCGTCATTTTCTGATGCCGGTGACCGCAGCGATCATCATTGGCAGGGTTTTCGGAGGCATGCGCTTTGCTTGTGCATGTTTTCTCATTTTTTGCTTGCCCCAGGCTTCGAAGGATCTAGCGTCCGTTTGATTGAGGTTGCCCAAGGTTTAAAAGAGGGCAAGAGCTGTATTGCCATGACGCTAGCTGAGACTTTGATGGGTTTGGATGCTTTTCATCGCCGAGAGACGACTAGATTCGCGGGGAGTCCACTACTGCTGCAAGTAATGTTTCCCACCCTATCTCACATATATTTCTCACATCACTCGGCCCAGCATATTCAGCTCACGGTTATTTCTTTCGGCGACGTCTAGTCGATGCCTCTGATGAGGGATGGTGGTGTGAATGGATGTGCCGTTTGTCCGCTGTCGGCATTACTTGGCGCTGCCCCTAGCTTAATCTACCGGCGATGAGTTACAGCATGTCTCGCCAGCCCAGGATTCAGTTGATCGGCCTGACATACTGTGTCTTTTACTTCCCATTCCGATTCCGACGCCAATTTGGGCATGATCAGACTTGCCCGGAGGAAGGGATAGAGTACCCTACCGCATTTCCTATCCGAGGCGCACAACTAGCTCGGTATGCCACAGCATGGAGGACGAGAGAGCTTCTGGCCCCCACTCCCACTTTCAGTTGCACCCTCTCTGATGAGTGCATAGCTTAGCTTGATGAAGAGGCGCAGGTTAGGCCTACTTTGGCATCAGAGGCTTCCACAATCTTTAGGAGGGGGCGCAGGAACACCTAACTATGCCCTGAATTTATTTTCTTTAATCAGTACTTTCAAGTTTTCTTATGAATGCAATAAAAAGCAACTTCAATTTGTATTCAAGAGTAGGAGAACTCTGTACTGAAATCAATGTAATTGAAGGTTGTAGGTACTGAAAATTTTCCGTTTGGTCCAAAAATGGTCTAAGTTGTAAAAAGATTAATTTGAGCAAAATCAACTTTTATTAAAACTTTTCAAAACTATTTTCGATGTGGATCACAACTGGACATGCCCGAGATCTATCACTGAGATGTACAACCCCGGATCCCAGCAACTGGAAAGTTGCCCCTAGTCTGAATAGCATTGCACTAGAGATCACAACCGAGCTCTTGAATGCAGAATAGACAAAGATGACCAACGTGATCACATGGACAAAGTTGATTTGGAAGTGTTTATGGCTGGACTTCAGAATGAAGTTGCCTACGTATCCCAAAGATGGGAATTAAGCCTTACGTAGTTCGGTTCAGGTTCACTCGTGTATTAACCCTCTCCTTTTGCGCTCTAACTTTTGCCAAGGCCGCCCTTTCTGGGTTTTCAACCTTGCGAGCTCAGTTTTTATTATTTCAAATTTTCTATGCTCTAACTTTTGCCTAGGTTGCACTTTCGAGTTTTCAGCCTAGCGAGCCACTCAGGGATAGTATTTCTTCAACTTGTCCATGTTGATCAGCTGGGAAAACTCAAGGCCATCTAAGTCCATCAAAATGACAGCTCCACCCGACCAGATAGACTTGATGATGTAGGGACCAGTCCAATTGGGTCTGAACTTGCCCCTAGGGTCATGGATGGGAGCTCGGTTGTCTTTGAGCACTAGATCCCCCTTTTTCAAATTCCTAGACTTAACCTTTTTGTTAAAAGCCCTGGCAATTCTTCGTTGATAACCATGGACGTGATACAGTGCTTTCAGTCTTCTCTCGTCAAAGAGCATGAGTTCTTCGAACCTGCTTTGCTACCAATCTGCCTCAGCTGTCTGACACTCAGCCAATACCCGTAATGACGGAACCTCAACTTTGATAAGCAGAACAGCCTCCATCCCATAAACCAAGGAATACAGAGTTGCCCCAGTAGAAGTTCGAATTCAAGTCCTGTAGCCCCAAAGAGCAAATGGCAGCTTATCTGGCCAGTCCCTGTAGGTTTCCACCATCTTCTGCAAAATGTGCTTGATGTTCTTGTTGGCGGCCTCAACTGCTCCGTTGGTTTGCAGCCGATATGTAGATGACTTATGAAAAGCCACATTGTACTTCTCCAACAAGTCGATCACCTCCTTCTTGAAGTGGGAACCATTATCCGAAATAATCTCATTCGGGAACCCATAGCGACAGATGATGTTGTTTCTGATGAACTTAGCAACATGCGATGCCTTCAACACAGCATAAGATTGGGCCTCAACCCACTTTGTGAAATAGTCTATCGCTACCAGAATGTACTCATGCCCGTTGGACCCCTTCGGAGTGACAGCCCCAATTACATCAATTCCCCAGACTGAAAACGGCCATGGTGAAGTCATGTTGTACAGCTTTGACGGCGGAATGTTCATGCGGTTTGCATGGATCTGACATTTGTGGCATCGCAGAACAAAACCAATACAATCCTCCTCCATGGTTGACCAGTAATAACCCTGTCTAAGGATCTTCCGGGCTAACATCACCCCGCTCATATGCGCTCCACACTCTCCTCCATGGATGGCCTCCATCAAGCGCTTGGACTCTTCAACATCAACACATAGCTTATGCATCCCAAGAAGACCCCTCTTGTACAGTTTACCCCCACAAACGATGAACTGAGCAGCCATTCTTCGAATTGCCCTCTTATCTTTGGCATTTGCCCCTGGTGGATATGCTTCCTTTTCCAAGAAGTTCCAGATGTCGTAATACCAGGGGTTCTCATATTGTACCTCATCTATGGCAGCAACCAGCTTGTAGGCCGGTACGAATTTATGTTCAATGATGATCGGATGCATCCGGACTCCAAAAGGGATGTCTATCATAGAAGATAGAGTTGCTAATGAATCAGCGAACATGTTGTTCTCTCTTAGCAAATGAACGAAATTCAGTTTCTCAAGCCGAGGAATCAGAACGTCCTAGGTCTGGTGATAGATTCTCATCTTTTTTTCTTTAACTTTCCAATCTCCTTTAGCTTGAGATACAACAAGGTTCGAGTCCCCGATGACATCTAACCGTTTTGCCCCTAGTTCCAGGGCGGCTTCCAATCCAGCAATACATGCCTCATACTCTGCTTCATTGTTCGACACTTTGAACCGGAGTTTGAATGCTAAAGATATACGGGAATTGTCGGGTGCTATCAACAGCACCCCTATCCTATACCCGTATTGGTTTGACGCTCCGTCAAAGTACATCGTCCAGGTCTCTTCTTCGACATGCAGAATGGCCTCGTCTGGGAACAGATACTCAACTGCTTCATTCCCTTCAACTGGGTGATCGGCTAGGAACTCCGCTGCTGCTCTCCCTTTCACTGACTTGCGCGTCATGTACTCCAGATCAAATTCGGAAAGCAAAAGCAACCAACGGGCTAGCCTACTCATAAGTGCTGGTTTCTCGAAGAGATATTTGATGGGATCTAATCTCGAAACCAGTATTATAGAGTGAGCTAACAGGTAGTGCCTCAACTTCCTAGTAGCCCATACCAAGGCTAGACAAGCTTTCTCCAGCGGAGTGTAGCGGGTCTCGTAATCCAGCATTTTCTTGCTCAGGTAGTAGATAGCCTTTCTCCATTTTGTCCTCAGACTCCTGTGCAAGCATGCAGCCCATTGTCGTTTCGGTCACTAATAGGTAAAGAATCAACGGTTTTCCCAGCTCAGGCGGTGACAACACAGGTGGGTTCTGTAGATATTGCTTGATCTGCTCGAAAGTAACTTGGCATCGATCGTCCCATTGGAACTTCTTTCCTTTCTTCAGAAGACCAAATAGTGGTTCACAAGTTAAGATTAATTTTGCAATAAACCGTCTTATGAATTGCACTTTACCCAGAAAGGCTCGCACCTCCTTTTCAGTCCTCGGTGGTGGCATTTTTAAGATGGCCTTGATTTTGGAATGATCTACCTCGATGCCCCTTTGTGTGATCAAGAACCCTAGCATTTTCCCTACTGTAACACCAAATGTACATTTCTAAGGATTCAGCCGCAACCGATACTCTCTGATCCGTTGGAAGAATTTCTGCAAGGCGGTGTAGTGGCCCTCTCTTTCCTTGGACTTGACAATCATGTTGTCCACGTACACCTCAACCTCTTTATGGATCATATCATGCAATATTGTGGCCGCAACCCGTTGATACATAGCCCCACCGTTCTTCAGCCCAAACGGCATCACCCTATAACAATAGGTTCCCCACAGGGTGGTAAAAGCAGTCTTCTTCCAGTCTTCGAGTGCCATCAAAATCTGATTGTAGCTTGAAAACCCATCCATGAACGAGAGCAGCGCATGCCCAGCAGTGAAGTCCATTAATTCGTCGATATGTGACAGAGGAAAGTCATCCTTCGGACTGGCTTTGTTCAAATCCCTGAAGTCCACACATACCCAAATTCTGCCGTCCTTCTTCGGTACCAGAACTATATTGGCCAACCAAGTAGGGTATTCAGATACCAACAGGAACCCTGCGTCAATCTGCTTGGTGACCTCTTCTTTGATCTTCAGAGCCCAGTCCAGGCGGATCCTTCGGAGCTTCTGCTTAACAGGTCGGGCCTCTGGGTCAAGAGGGATCCGGTGCTGTACAATCTCAGGATCGATTCTAGGCATGTCTTCGTAGGACCACGCAAAAACATCTTTGAAATCTTTTAATAAAGCGACTAAGCGCTCGCGCTCCTCCGAAGATAACGTGGACCCGATCTGGACCAGCCGCGGGTCCTTCTCAGTACCAACATTAATTGTAGTGATTTCATCAACTGTAATAACCCAACCCTCGCATGTGTTCCCGGTATATTTTATGTCCCTCATTATGCGTATTTATATGCTTATTGTGACATTCCATGTGGAATTAAGTTTAATGAAGTGAACCTTATGATTATAGATTCATATCTGTTATTAAGAAATTAGATCTGTTATAATTAAAATGTTTGGATCTAGAATAGAAAGCCTTAAGAGCTTAATACTCTGAAATCGACCTTATATTTGAGATCAGCATAATTTTTAAGTCATAATAGGCATTTTTGTGAAAATTTGGTTTGGGATGATTAAATCGATTAAGTTTTGTCTTATTCCACTTTATATATATATATATATATATATATATATATATATATCTATGTTATCTCAAATATTTGACTTGGAGCTTTATGCAAAAATATCCTGAGAGAGAGAAAAAAGAGAAGGGTTAGAGAGGAGGAACAAAGTTCTTCAAGGAAATTGGGGAAAGCTAGAGGATTATAGGATGATTGTAGGGAATTTGGCTCAAGGTATGTCTACCCATTTCTAATTGACCCTCTCATTGAATAAAGAAGAAATTTCTCTATATTATTGTGTTAACTGCTTAATTAAGTTATTCTCTTTTGTATTGAATTGATTTGGAATTATCTAATGAGAGGTCCAACCTATTTCCTCAATTATCAACTTAAACCCATCTATATGGATATGTGGTTGCATATGTGTGTGTATGTGGGTGTGGATGTGTGAGGGAATTGGGAATATTGTGGAATTGGGTTATGTAAGTTATGTAATATAATGGGTATACACATGATTTTGAATCATATTTCATCAATTAAGAACCTATTTTGGGCCTTGAGCAAGTTTACCAAAAGTGGAATTTTTGCTAGAAATTTTGAACTGCACTGCCCAGAATCGCCGCACATGCGGGGATCACTGCCGCATGTGCGGGGCTCACAGCCGTACGTGTGGCCCAAGCTGGAAAAAAATGTTTTGCTCTGTTTCGTGTGCTTAACCCTCTGGCATTTTTGAAACTTATGTTTGATGTCCCTAGGATGCCTGTAAATTTGTTTGAAGTTAAATGAAGCAGGAAGTAATGAAAGAAAGAAAAAAAGAACTAATGCATACATTGTGCACTTGTGTAGGTCATAGTCCGGGAGGGGCAAGCGCTCCGCTATAGCACTGTGAGTAGTAGTACGGAGATTGTGCATTTACTTACCATTAATGATTCTTATTCTTAGCACTTTATTCCTTGCAAGTAAGTATATTAACATTCATGCTGGTTGGAAATCGGTGCGAATGTATGGGAACGTTGAAAGACTTGTGTACATCGGTATGACTCTAACACTAATCTGCATTCCGGTTATGGTTAATGGTTGTCGATAATGTGGTATAAGCTGTAAATTATCGCATGAGAATTTCATACGAATTATTAACGTTGGATTAGTTTAAAGATAAATTTAACAGGAGTGATGTGTTTTAAAAGAATTGTTGTACTGTGTTCTGTATTCGGGAGGTAAGGAAGAAATGCTAAATGTAAACCCCACTTACTGGGAACATGATATTCTGAATGGCCTATTAAAAGCTACTATAGTTCATTTGGCTCAACACATGTTTTATGGCATAAATATCTACCCAGAGTGGATTATCAGAATGAATAATTGGATAAGATCACGGGTTGTTTTATACGTTAATAACTGTTAAGAATTATGATAAACATCGGATTGACTTACGAATGACTCAACCTGAAGACAGAATTAAATATCAATGACATTGTCATGTAACTCACATTATGATGTAAACTGTTCTGTCTTTGTTAAGTGTACCGTAATGACGTGATATGACAAGAAGTACTTTATTTTCTGATATATTACGTTTTGAATCAATGAATGATTGTCCATATATGTGAAAGTATTCATGGCATCCTTAGCACAAGGCCCTTGCCCGGGGGTAATAATACCGTGGTTCAAGTATGTTACAAGTTCCCGGTACTGGAGGTTCCTTTATGGAACTAACAAGTATGCTCTATATTGCTTTGTTAGCGTTATTGGATGTACCATGTATAATCAAACATGAATTCTGATTTCTGTTTATGATTCAAGCATAATTAAAAATATGTATGAATATGTTTCTGTTTATCCGTTCCGTTTACGCTATGTTATGACATGATATGGATTGATCGGTCTTTAAGACCTAATGATTTCTGGTATGGAACAAAGTGCTGTACGGAACTAAGTGCTGCGATGCGAGTCACCTCTAGAATCCGTACGAGCCACCTCTTGAGTCCATACATATGTGAACGTTATGAGGCCTATGGCCGTTCTGTGAACGTTATGAGGCCTATGGCCGTTTTGTGAAAGTTATGAGGCCTATGGCCGTTCTGTGACATCTGGGCCTATGGCCGTTCTGTATGATTTGTTAGTATGAAACAAAGTGCTGCACGGAACTAAGTGCTGTCGTGCGAGCCACCTCTTGAATTCATACATGCGTGAAAAGAGTTAATGCCGATCTGTTTAAGGGCTTAAAGCCATTCTGTTTGAGTTTAGGCCTAAGGCCATTCTGAAAATAATTACAGGATAAAGTTAACTATATGTCCTCTGCCCTTATACATGTACATTGTAATTCAAGTTAATTATTAAATTGTTACGTACTACCATTCACTGAGCTTGGCTCACTTTATGTTATGTTTGTTTATGTAGGCACTCAACCTAGAGGTCAATCTTAACCCATGGCATCCATTCCTCTTGTGTCGACCTCAGAGTGTCCAGGCACCTAAATGAAGGCAGCTCATTTTATGGAGTATGCTGAGCTTTTGGTTTTGTACCCTGATTGTCTGTCTAAGGTTGAAGTGTATTTGATCTTTATTCCTTTCAATGTCTTTATCATACGCCCAATCTCAAGGGCTGGGTCTGTATATGTATATGTACATAGCTAGATTCTCAGATGCATGTCGCTATATGTTTATTTGCCTTATGTTTCATTTGTGATCCTGGCATAGTAGTGATAGCTCAATGGATGTTTTGTATGTTATCATATGATATTTTACATATATAATGCTTCCGTTCAGGCCCCATATCTTATGTACATCAAGTTAAGTTTCCGTTTCTACAGTAGGCATGCCCAAACATTTAGGGACGAGTTTGGGGTGTGACAAACCTCTCCTGCTCTTGATCAAGCAAATATTGCAAAACCGGAGGAATTTCTTCCTCGTCGTTTTCATCAAAATTTTGAAAGTCTTGATTAATGCAATAAATTAAAGGCACAAAAAAGTACTCAGAAGCCACAGCCGTACCATTCTCATTAATAACATCCAGTCCGCCTGATTTCTCTGTTACAACAGACTCAAAGGAAAAAGAAAAAGACGACCTAGACAGGACAGTGGCATTCGGGTTATCACCCCCAAGAATACCGGACTCAGACTCAGACGAGCTGGAACCTAATTCTGACTCCACAAACTCAGTGGAATTAGATTCCGGCTCACTACCTGACCCGGTGCTGCTCGATAAAAAGCCCTCCTCGTATTGCCAGGAGAGGGAGGGTGCGATGGATGCATCTAGAATGTTTGAAGATGGGCCCACAGCTGCTTCATTCCCAATCATAGAAACTGAGAAGTTATCCCCCAAGCACTCCGGTATGATCTGAGGATCTGAGAGTAGACAAGCCAGTGCTACCCCTATCTCAATTTCTGTGCTCTCGGAATCCTCCTCCTTGCACTGCTTAGCCTCAGCTGGTGGGTCTGTCTGCTCTTCGGCAACATCATCCTTGGACAATTTCAAGTCAAAGAAAATCTCAAATCCCGGCAAGCACCGCCTCTCTGCATTTAGCCATGGCTCTGGGAAGCCGCAGAACGGGAAGTCTTCTCCCTCCCAGACAAACCGTCCGTTTGGGGTCCCCTGGATAGGTCGGTGCACCAACTCATAATGCTTCCCGGCCTGCTTGGCTCTGGCTCTTCCGGCCATCTCTTTTTCTTTCCTCGCCTAATCCTCTTTGGTAGGCAGATAACCTAAGCCAAAGGTATATAGGTTGTGCAACACTTCGGCTGAAGCTGTAACGCCTTTCCAGCCACTTCACCCTAATCCCATATCGGGGATGTGCTGGAGCTTGTTCATAAGGTAGACAGACTGTGCGCTGACGTATAGCCCCTCATCAACAGCTAGCATGTTCTGTATAACCCGGGCCTCAGCTAGGGTGAACCCTGACAAAAACACATCCTCCGCGCTATGCTTAATCTCCAGGACTGGTGTAGAAACCTCTGGCGGTGGATATACTGAAGAATTTCCAAAAATGACTGCCACCCCTTCCCGTGGAGGTACTTCAGCATTTGATGCAGGGTGGAAGAGACAACCTTCACTTGGTGCAGCCATGGCCGCCCCAGGAGTAGATTGAAGGTTGCCGGGACATCCAAGACATGAAAATCAATATCCTGTTGCCCTAGACCAACCTGAGTCCGAATCTGTACAATCCCCATCACCTCTCGGCTGGTATTATCGTAGGCCTGTATCACCTGGGCAGTAGGCACAAAATCCGCGGGCTTCAACCTGATAGCATATGCCGTTCTCGACGGACACACATTGATAGCAGATCATGTGTCAACAAGGACCACCAGTATCCATTTCTCTCTACACTCGATAGAGATGTAGAGCGGTTTATTATGATCTGAGCCCTCAGGCAGCAGTTCCTTGTCAGTGAAGGTCAAGGTCGGGGAAGCTCCTCCCGAGAAAACCAGCCCTACCAACTGCTCCGGAGTCGTATCGATTGAAAGCTTAGCTCGGTCCATGGCTGTAAGGACGGCCTATTTGTGAACCCTTGAGGCCATTAGCAGTCCCCAGATGGAGATATCTGCTTGAATTTTCTTAAGCTATTTCAGTACAGCCTCCTCCTCCAGCAGTTTTTCTTTCTGCCTCTCGGCTTCTTTGTCCTTCCCGGACGCTTCCGGCTGGTCTAAGTGTGGGGGCTTAAAGTACCGCCCACTTCTAGTCATGTGGTCAACCTCCTCAACATACTAGGTGTCATCTGATTGGGTCTGCCCCTAGTCTTCGTCAGTGTGGGCAAGACGTAAGTCGTCTTCCCACCACATCCCGTCGGCAACCGACAGACAACTGTCCGGTTCCATTGCAACTGTTTCTGTGTGCACAACATATTCCGTCCCCGTAGAGGCTTTGGCCTTTCTAGCCCTCTCAAGATCCTCGATCTTTTCCAACTCAAACTGCTTCAGCGCAGCCTCCTATTCAGCGCCTACTGTACTCAAACTGCCCGGATCCCAAGCAAAATTCTTAACACCGGTGCTCTCCAGCAATACTTCCTGATTCTCGGCCATTTCGGCCACTGCTGATGTTCTAGTTCCTGACGATCCCTGTTCTGGCTGAGGCTGCTCAACAACATCTGGCTGGTCACTAAGCCACCCAGTATTCTTTGCGGATCTATCCAAGTCGAACCAGTTGATGTCCACATCTCCTGAGTCTTACTCTTCAAAGAACTGCAGATTTGCAATGTCCTCTTCCAGCTCTGCTAGGTCATCTGGCCCCTGACTAGGTCCATCCTCCCGAACCACACTGATCTCTGCCCCAGCTGGCAACTCTACCCTCGGCTTAACCTAATCTGTTGATGTGATATAACCACTCGGGTTGTACACAAAGCTCCCATACCCCTCGGGCTCTAAATCAATATTCTCATCTGCCTCCAAAGTCATCCCGATTCTATCTTCGATAGTCACCACCACCGGTTCAGGTTGGGTTTGGGAGGTGCTCAACATCCACAAGTATGTGCTGTCCGGGATGAACACCTCCGGCTTGGGTAGGTGGAAGGGTGTGATATATATGCTAGGGTCGTATGACACAACCCCAGTTTGGATCAGGTTGATGCGTTTAGGTGGTGGAGATTGGTTATGTGGTTGGAGAGGGTTGGTTATGACATTTGGTTTTTCTAGAGGTGCGATCACCCTATTGTCAACGAGATCCTAGATCTCATGACGCAGTTTATAGCACTGCTCGGTGTCGTGACCATGGTGAAAGGCACAGTATTTGGCTGGGTTATGGGAAGCAGAAAGTTTGTCTGGTAATGGTCGCGACTCCAGGGGCTTCAAATGCCCTTTCCTGATTAGAACCCCCAGAGCTTTGGACAGGGGCATGTATAGTGGAGTAAAGGTTCTCTGGCCTCAGGGTGGATATCTGGCTGTTTGTGAGCTAGTACTGGACGCACCGGTGAAGGGTGTGGTTGTAAGTGTTTTTGGAGTGGTGGTGGTGACCATGCCCACATCGGAAGTTCTGGCAGCTGCAGCACTACTCGTGCCTACATTCGAACTGCGGGTAAACGCCCTCGTGGGCTGCTCTCTCTCGTGGTCAATCAGACCCTGCTTCATAGCATCCTCAATCTGTACCCCAATCTCGTGTAAATCCGCAAAGGTGGGGAAGGGTAAGATGATCATCTTTTGCATCAGTTTGGGTTGGAGGTTGCGCATAACCATCCGTATTTGATCCTTCTCGACCGGCCTGGTGGTCATCATAGAAGCTTTGGCTCTCCAACGGGTTACAAAGTCAGAGAAGCCCTTTTTTGGGTCTTGCCTCGTTGTCTCGAGATCACGAGTTGTGATCTCGATTTGTGTATTGTATGAATACTGGGCAACGAAGGCCTCAACCATCTCCTCCCAATTTCTCTTGACAGAGTCTTCCAACTTCGCGTACCAGATAGCCGCAACGCCCGACAGGGTCCGGCCAAAGAAGGAAAGCTTTTGCAATCTGGAGAGGCCCATCGGCCGTAGGATATCCGAGAACAACCGCAGATATACCATGGGATCTCCAGAACCATCAAAACGGTCTATATGCGGCATCTTGAACCGGTCCGACAACGTCACCGCTGAGTCAGTGTATCCATCCTCTATGTCCAGAATGGAATTGACCTCCTAGGCTCGTTTGAACAACTGCTCAAGCTTACTCATCTTCAGAGCGGTCGAGTCCATCTCTGATTCAAACGGTGTATCTGTTGAGAAAACCAGTGTCTTTGAAATCTGCGGTAAAATCGGTGGCGGAACTGGCCCCGTTGGGACGTCCGTATCTTCCTGGAAGTTTGCAGTCTCCCCGAGTGTTGGGACTCTAGGTGGGGGTGGGGGTGGATGCGAAGCAGCTGCTCCGGCTTGTTGCGGTTGTTGCTGCTGTTGTAGTCTAGCAATTAACTCTGCCTGTTGTGCCACAACCTCTGCCTGGGGGGCAGCATCCCGTTGCATGGCTCGCATAGTCTCTTGGAGCTGACGCATCATGTCCTCCATATTGGCTGTGAGGTGCTGATCTGACTGAACAACAAGTATATCCCTCTCTGCAGTGGAAACGAAAACCTCAGCCCGACTACTCACTGGTGGGGTGGATAAGGACTGCTGATCTGGTAACCACTGTACTGGTGAACTGTGCCTAACTGACCTCCGTCTAGTAACCGGGGGTAATGAACAGAACACTGCTTGTCCGTCTATCAGATCCTCAGATCGATGAAGTCTTCGACTTTTGACCCAGAGTGTTTTGGGGGAAACTGCCTCTTCGGAAGCAATGATGTTAAATTACCTTGCAAAAAGATAAATAAAGCAAAATAAGGAAACAAACAACCAGAAAAACGGACAGCATTTCGGCTTAAATAAACACAACACACAGTTGACATTGTAAACTAAACACACTGTTCTCAACACTGATCACTGTTCCCAAATTACTGCCTCAAATCTGATACCCTCAGGTAAAACTGATTCCCCAAATACTGATGCCCGCAGGCCTGACACCCAGACTTGCAAACTGATACATGCATTCCTGTAGAGACACACTCTAAAAGCACATAGCAAGCAAGTGAGAGCCAAAACACTCCTATGGAGGGGTAGGGTTTCCCTGTCCTATCTTGTCAGGAGCTAGGGTTTCACTACGCACACAGCGGTTTCAAACAACCTACTATCGGGTAAGTAACCTGTCCTAGCTTTGAATGGTCACTACGGTTTCCGATATGCAACTAGGTCGAATGGTCAAAAAGGGTGCCTCGGTAACAACCGAGGTTTGTGTTTCCATCGTGGCAGAGCCCGTAACCGGTCAGCCTTATGGCACGCAGCCTCCGGCAAACCATTCAGGAATAGCAGATGGCAAACACGGTGTCCTAGGCGCACCAATGCAAATGTAATGCGAAGAGACACATAAGTGTAAACAAAACAGGATATCATGAGTTCGAGTCAAGTTCTTTAAATCCCCAGCAGAGTCGCCAGAAACTGTAGACCGCCCAAAATCCGCATCGCGCGCGAGGGCGCGAATTTGTAGTTCTAGCAACTACAGTTCGGACTCCTATCACGATTCTGAATCTAATCTCACAAAGTGCAATGTAAGACTGATAAATCACCAAAGAGTCCAAATCCAGCAAATTGTTTTGGAAAATCGATTTTAATCAAAAAAGCACCAAACATGGACTGCTTTGCCAGATTTTAGAGTCGCCACCTTAATATTTTGTTTTGGGAAATTTAGGAAACCTTGACTCGTGCCCAAGGCCACATGTCCATCATCACCAAAGTTGCCTCGGCTCAGGAACTTGGGTACGAGAGGGGAAGGTCCTGAAATGAGTACCCCCGCTCGCCCGATCAAAGATAGGCCTTTACTAACATGATATGTTGTTTTTGAAAGCACATGTGTTCTTATTCCAGTTTATTAGCTAGCTTACTATGTGATGCCCACAGCATACAAGTATAGACTCAATCACGTGGATTGGAACAAAACATTTCATGTTTGTTTTTTAAAGTGGTTTGAAAGTGCTACTCGCAAGTAGGCTAAGACACGGATTTGCCACCCTCAAATGGGCTTAAAACATGATTTTGCCACTTCAAGTGGGCTTAAAACTCACAATCATCGAGTTGTTCCAATCCAGGCAATCAAGCCTTCACCCACAGGCATTCATGCAGTTATATCATTTAAGCAGTTAGCCTCATGGCAAGCATACTGACATGGCAACACTTACACACATGCAAGATGCTAAAGCGTAAACACTCACAGTGTACTCCGAGCCAAAACAGAAGCTAATTAGTAATCATACATGATCCTAGCTATGTCAAGAATGCCTAATGCAACACATGCAAAATGCAACTAAGATAGGCTCGGCTATTCTAAGGTGTCATGTGAATGCAACTAGATAACATGTATTCAAATTGGTATTGAAATACAATGTAGTTTGAATGATGCGCCGAGCCCGGTGCATGCAGGACAAATGAATGATGCAAACATGCAAAGTATAAGTATGCTAATTGAAACATGCCCTAAAACTAACCATCAAAAACTGATAAATAAAAGGGAGAAAGACGTGGGGTTGGAAGACATTCACACACACACGCACACTTATTACAACATTGCCCTCTTGGTGGAGGGTCCGAATAATAAGCTAACTAGCTACGCTAATTAAACTAATTATTACAAATCAAACTAATTAACTAACTTAGTTAATTAATTATTACACGACCGAATTGAAACAAATAGCTATACTAAGCTAGTTGAGATATTACACAACAAATTGAATGACTAATTACGCAAATTAATCATAAGCAGTGAAATGGCCTCGCGGGCAAGGAAAAGAAGCATGCTCGGTCGGCTTCGCTCGAAAATCCACTGTCGTGCCTCATTTTGCCTCTGTTTGCACTGCTTTGGACTTCTGAAAATTGTGCCAACTTCCAAGATGCTTCTGATCCACCTTATGGACATGCTGAGGGGTGGTCGGCCAAGAGGAATGGCCATCAGCCAAAGTTAATGGCTATCGGCCAATTGTGATAGTCGATCGGCAGCTCTGATGGCTGGTCGGCCATTGCTTCCTACAATTTCCCCTTTTGCTGCAACAGAGCACTAACAAAGGCATGGCAGTGTATTTAGAAGAAAATGTGTGTGCAACTACACTCCTTATCATGTCTTAAGCTCAAAGGAATATAATGCTCGGCTCTCGAGCCACCAATCACACATCTCAATGCATGATGGCCAAAGAGGCCGAGTTGCACAAATCAATGTCAATGAATGCACACAAATAACACATAAGACTCGATGAACCTCCACCTTATCATACATGATCAAAGGTGTCGGTGACCTAAGGAACAAGGCACGTTTCATCACTTTGAGTATGAAACGTGCGACATTCCTCATGTTTGGATCAACGTCCAACCCAAACACAATGCAACACACACAACATGCTAACACAATGCAATGCAACAACATGCAAACACAATGCCATGCGACAACATGCAAACACAATGTCATGCAACAACATGCAAACAACAATGCAATGGCAAGGGCTATGTAATGCAATACTCAATGGACCAAACCAACCTCAAACAACCCTCATGCATGCCAAGACAATGGCCAAAACATGCTGAAAATGAAGTCCAAAAGCAAATACAAGCATGCATACACGTTGGTTCATAAACAAGGCATGAGGACACAATTCTCAAACACATTGAAGGAGTGGAAAATGTGAGAGTGTGGCAATGAAATATGCTCTGAAGTCATGTAAGGAATAATGCCAAATCATGCACATAACACAAGCATAGCATGCTAGGAGGCTCGAAGCTTAAGACTAGCAAAGGGACTTGCACCATGGCCATATCAATCAAGACCCAAAGAGCCAAGATGACTCAAAACAGTCCCAAGGCAGGTCAAAATAATGCTAGAAACATGCTTAAACACAGCCAGCATATGCTAGAATTAGAGGCATGAAGCATGGAGCATACAAGGTCAATGAGGAGGATTACACTACACCTACCAAAACCGAGCATGAGATGACTTCACCAACAAAAATCAAAGTTGTATCATGGCAAAACAACACCAAAAACACACTGATATGGCAGCCCAAAAGCTTAGGCAAGATGGCATACATATCGGCTCATGTTTAGGACCTAAAGCACCAACCCTCCAAAGCATTGAAAGAGTGAAAGATGTGAGAGTATGACCACACTACACACACTGAAATCACATACCAAATGATGCTAAATCATGCAAATATCCCAAGCAATGCATGCTAGTGACTTGGAAACTCAAAGCTAATGAGCAAGATTGCACTATGGCTATAGAAAGCAAGGCATGCATGACCCAAAACACTTAAAAAAGAGCTTAAGCATGGCAAAATATGATTAAAAGTTTGCTGGAGTGGAGCCAAAAGCATGCTAGAATGATGCTCCAAAGCATGATGCATGTTAAGGCTATTAGGAGGATTGCACTACAAGGGTATGAAGCATACTGTAGACACCCAATTTTTAACTGTCCTCAAGACTTGGATGTCATCGTTTGAACACTCGATGATCATCTATGTTCGTGTTCGTCTTGAGTTCTCGGAGGTTTCGGCCGCGCGCCTTGCCTCAAGACCTCTCGACTTGTTTGTTTTGTGTTTGGTTTTGCACCAAACACTTGTTGTTTTGCTTCTCAGGGTGGGAAATAGCTTGTTGGCCATCCCCACACCTCACCGGCCATGGCTTGAGGCCACCGGCCCTGTTTTCTTGCTACCGGCCAAAGGTGTTGGCCGGTCGGCATTGTGTTTGGTCGGCCGGCCACTGATTTTGGTCAATCGGCCACTTTTTCTGGCCGAGACCTTTTCTTGGGGAGGTTTGAACCTTTTGAACCTTGGTTTTAGCTTCTTGAGGAAGCTTGAACCTTTTGAATCTTTGTTCTAGCTTCTCCAAGAAGCTTGAACCTTTTTAGCTTCTCCAAGAAGCTTGAACCCTTTGCCTAGCTTCTCCAAGAAGCTTGGCCCCTTTGCTCCAAGCTTCTAAGAGAAGCTTATCCCTTTCTTAGCTTCTTGAGGAAGTTTGACCCCTTTGCTCTAGCTTCCTCAAGAAGCTTGGCCCTTTTGCTCCAAGCTTCTATGAGAAGCTTGGCCCTTTTGCTCAAGCTTCTAAGAGAAGCTTGCACCTTTGTTCCTCTATAAAAGAAGAGCTCCTCTTCCATTGCAAGGGTTCCAAGAAATTTGTCTAAGGCAAAAACCATACACTTCCCTCCATATCTCTCCATTCCAAGCTCCAAACTCCATTGTTCTTGCCCCTTTGCACACCAACTCTTGGCCTAACACCTCCATCATCAACCTAAGGATCTTGGAGGCCATTTTTGGAGGCTAAGGGACTGTTTTTTTGGACCAAGAAGCTGCTGTCCCCTTTTGGCTACAAGGGTAACATACTTTACCCTCTTTTGGTCTTTATTTTGCTTCATCTTTTAGCCATACTTAGAAGCATTTTCGAGCTTTGTCATAAACTGGAAAAAGTCTTATTTTGAGTTCCTTTTTAAGTTTGTTTAAGATCACTTTTGTGTTTGGGGTTGTCTACCCCCCTCTTAGGCCTTGTTTGGCCTCATTTTTGTGCCTTTTTTGTGAGCTTTGGGACCACCTTGTATTGGCAATCTCACCACTGAAATCCCTCTGGATTTTAGTGGTGGGGATGGTATTTTGAGGTCCTAAGAAGGAGAGGGGTGACCCTCTCCCTTGTTGCCTTGTTTACTAGCATTTTTGGCCCTTCAAAGGAGCCCTTATTTGCACACTTCTTGAGCTCGGTTCAGGCATTTTTTAGTGATTTTTAGGGCCTGCTTGAACCTTTTCCAGAGCTTTTTTTTGTCATTTAAGGCTTGCCTCTTGCATGTGTAGAGCAACCCCTCGCATGGCCTTCCAAAGGAGCACCTCATTCTAAGATGTGTTGACCATGTTTCAGTGGGTTTTTGGGCTTTATTTGGCATGTTATAGCTCTGACTTTTATTGGTTTAGTTGGCTCTTACATGCTTCATGTATTTGCTTTGCAAATCCTCTCATTTGCCTTAACATTCACCTTGTGTTTAGACCACCATGCTTACATGTTTTGGCTTAACCTCATGAAGATTTTAGCTTTTTTTTGCCATGCTTGAGGTCTGGTTTTGGTTGTTTTGATCATGTTTTCCATGATTTGTATAGCCATCATGCATTTTAGCTTGCTAGCTTTGGGTGTATGGGTCACTAGCATGCTTTATTTGGCTCATTCTCATGATTTGGCATCATTGGAGATCATATTTCAGTCCATGTTTCATTCTTGCATGCTTGCATTTTCAATCCTTTCAATGCTTTGAAAAGTTGATGTCTTATGCTCCATGTTTAGGCCCTTATGTATGCATGCTTGTGTGTGCGTTTTCATGCCTTTGTCGCATCATTTTGGCCACTGATTTTGGCATGCTTGAGAGTGACCCATGTTAGTGTAAGTCCATTTTACCATGTTGTTGCATGCTTGTTTCATGTTGCATGTTGTTGCATGCTAGACGCGTCCACATGTTTAGGTTGTATGCCTATTGCATATTGCATGTTCACATGCTCATGTTGCATGCTTAGCTTGCATGTTTAGGTTGCATATCATAGCATGCATCTCTTGCCTCTTGAATTGATTATGATAGAGGTTGGGGGCCATTATTTGTTTTGTGCATTTCATTCCATATTGAAATTGCAGACTTTGGCTTCTTGGGCCATCATGCCTTGAAATGCGTGATTGGTGGTCCGAGGGTCGAGAACCATACTCCCTTGAGTTCATAACATGATAGGGAGGCTGGTTGTGCAAACATTTGCCTTGAAATGCATTACCATGCCTTGTCTGTCCTCTGCTGCTGTCAAAACAGGTTTTTGCAGAAGTTATGGCCGGTCGGCCATCTATAGTGCCGATCGACCAAACATCCGTAGCCGATGGCACAATTTTTGGTCGATGGATGGCCGGTGGTGTTCCCTCTTGGCCGGTAGTCTCCCACAGCATCTCAGGGAGTATTTCAGAAGCAAATTTGAGACTTGTGCAGTCCTCAGAGGTGCAGAGCAGTGTAAATAGAGGCAACTGTGGCATGGCGATGGATTTCTGGGCGAAGCCGAACATGGATGCATTCATCCCTCTTCCCGAGGCCTTTTTACTGTTTTCAGTAGCTTAATTGATTTGTTAATTAGTTAAGTGTTTTGTAACTATTTAATTAGCTTGTTAGTTGATTAATATTTATTATTCTTTTGGTCCCTCCGAGAGAGGGCGAATTATGTAATAAGCGTGCGTGTGTGTGATGCATGTCTTCCAACCCCCACTTCTTTCTTCCTTTTATTTAACCACTTATGATGGTTAGTATTAGGGCATATTTCAATTAGCATCCTTATGCTATGCATGTGTGCATTCATTCATCCGTCTTGCATGCACCGGGCTCGGCGCATCATACTACCTGCATTGTATTTCAATTCCAAGTTGAATACGTGTTAGCTGTAGCATCATCATATGCCATCTTAGAATAGCCAAGCCTATATTAGCTGCATTCTTGCATGTGTTGCATTAGCCATCTTAACATGAACTAGGATCATGCATATGATTACTAACTAGTTTCTGTTTTGGCTCGGAGTACTCGGTGAGTGTTTATGCTTTAGCATCTTGCATGTATGTGAGTGTTAACATGAAAGCATGCTTGCCATGAGGCTAACTGCTTAGTTGATTAACTGCCTGAATGCCTGGGGGTGAAGGTTGGGTTGCTTGAGTTGGGACAAATTCATTGAAATCCGTACTTTAGCCTACTTGCGAGTAGCAAACCTCAAACTGTTTTCAAACAAACGGATATGCGATGTTTTGTTCCAATTTAGGCAACTTAGTCTATACTTGTTTGTTGTGCGTATCACATAGTAAATCTAGGCTAATAACCGAAATAAGAACACATAATGTTTTCAAAACTCGATATCATGGTTAGTAGAGGCCGATCTTTGATCGGGCGAGCGGGGGTGCTCATAGCTGACCTTCCCCAATCGTACCCAAGTTCCCGAGCCAAGGCAACTTTGGTGATGACGGACACGTGGCCTTAGGCAAACGAGTCAGGGTTTCCTAAATTTCCCAAAATAAAATATTTAGGTGGCGACTCTGTATCTGGCAAAGCAGTCCATGTTTGGCACTTCTTTATATAAAATCTGTTTTTCAAAACGATTTGCCAGATTTGGACTCTTTGGTTCAGATTAAGAACCGTGACAATTTGAGTCCGAACTGTAGTGAGCCCAAACGAACAGAACGGGGAGGATTTCCCTCTCGGGGCGTTTGAGGACGTCTATAGTTTCTGGCGACTCTGCTGGGGAGTTAGAGAACTTGACTCGAACTCATGATATCTCGTTTTGATTACACTTATGTGTTTCTTTGCATTGCATTTGCATTGGTGCGCCTAGGACACCGTGTTTTCCGTATGCTATTCCTGAATGGTTTGCTGGAGGCTCGCTTCGAGAAGCGTGCCGTAAGGCTGACCAGTTGCGGGCTCTACCACGACGGGAACACAAACCCCGGTTTTCACCGGGGCACCCTTTTGACCATTCGACCTAGTGCATATTCGGAATCCATAGTGACCATTCCAAACTAGGACAGGTTGCTTACCCGATTATAGGTTGTTTGAAATCGCTGCGTGCGTAGTGAAACCCTAGCTCCTGACAAAATAGGACAGGGAAACCCTACTCCCAACATAGGGGTGTTTTGGCTCTTACTTGCTTGCAATGTGCTTTTAGAGTGTGTCTCTACAGGGAATGCATGTATCAGTTTGCAAGTTTGGGTATCAGGCCTGCGGGCATCAGTATTTGGAAGAATCAATTTTACCTGAGGGTATCAATTTACAGGGCAGAATTTTGGGCAGAATTCTGTAGGGAGCGCAGTCATTTAGCTTCGCTCATGATGGTTTTGGTGAAATCAGGCTGAAGTGCTGTATGTTTTCTCTTTTGCTAAGTAGTCTTGGAACCATAGCTTCAAAAGGGTCTGATATCCCCCGGATACTCTGGACTTGTGTTGTTATGTGATCGGGGGATGAACCACTTGCGGGCGGCACTCAGTTTACTCCAGATGTGATGGATGGCACGCACTGTTTTGAGCATTTGCGAATGAAAGTTTTGTAGTTTCTAACTTAGGTGTTGAGTCAGTTTTGTTGTTTTGTTTTGAGTCTATCTCTTTGTTTTGAGTCAGTCTTTTCATACTGAGTCAGTTGGGGTCTATCTTGTCGTACCGAGTCAGTCTTGTTGTATTGGAGTCGGGTGATTTCGGGGGCGTTACCTCGGATATCACTATTTTGTTTTGTGTTTGTCTTTTGCACTCTTTCTTTTGCGTCTGTTCCTGCCTTGGAGCCAGTTACGCCCAGAAGATCTGAATGAAACAGTAGTGATTTTCACACTCTCGTGTTTGCTTCTGCCTTGTGCCAGTTATGTCGGAAGTTCTGAATGAAATGGCAGTGCTTTTCGCCTACTTTTCTGTGCCTTGAAATCATCGCATTGACCTAAGTTTTTCAAAACCTTTTGAACACTATGATGAAAACGAAGAGAAAGATTTCCTCGGGATTTGCAAAATTTGATCATTTGAGAGAAAGAGAGGCATGCTAAGCCCTTAATGAATGAAATCATGCTTGTTAATGTGAGTACTGAGAAGGACCCTGGCTTGATCCAGATTGGTTCCACACTATCTTCAGCGTGAGCGATTTGTCGCTTTCTTAAAAAATTTCAAAAACAAAATGTTTTGCACAGTCTTGCGAAGACTTGTGTGGAATCGCTCTTGAGATTGTGCAGCTTAGGATCGCTCTCAGCCTCAAGACTCGACCCCTTTTGATTTCAAACGTCGAACTTGGATTCAGAATGTTCCAAGGCCAATCATGATGTGAGGCCTGTGTGGCCAAATTCAAAGCAGCCTGTGAACTAGGGGCAAGAAAAGTCAGATCAAGAAGATCAGATGTCGTCAAAAGAAGCTTACAAAGCTAGATCAGAAGCACCCCTCGAACTAGGGACAAAAATGTCAAAGGTGCTCGAAGAGTCAAAAAAATTGGGATGTTTCTCAAGCTAATGAAGATCGACAAGAATGCCAAATCCTAGAAGGGAAGAAAGAAGAAGACATTACTGAAGCACAACCGAGTTCCTATCCACAACACTAGAGGCAAATTCACCCTCCATTGGATGGACTTCTACATCGTCAGCGAACAGCAACCATTCTCCTGGATTCAGATGACTTCAGGATCTCAAAACCATTTGACAAGGATAAAGCTACACTTTTACCCTTGAGAGGCTCGCTGGGCCGAAAACCCGGAAGGGCGACCCAGGCAAAAGTTAGAGCAAGAAAAAGAAGAAAGAGAACAAAAAAAAAGAAAAATGCAAAGAATGAAAAAAATGAAAAAAAGAGAAAAATGAAGAAAATGAAAGGAAAAGATGAAAAGGAAAAAAGTAGAAAAGAAATGAAAAGGAATTGAAAAGAAAAGAAGAACAAAGCTCGCAAGGTCGAAAACCCAGAAGGGCGGCCTTGGCAAAAGTTAGAGTGCAAAAGGAGAGGTTAATACCCGAGTGTACCTTAACCCCGAACTACGTAACGCTTGATTCCTATGTTTGGGATACGTAGGCAACTTCATTCTGAAGTCCAGTCGTAAAACACTTCAAATTCGACTGTGTCCATGTGATGGTTCTGGTCATCTTTGTCTTCTCTATATCCGAGAATTTGGTTGTAATTTTCACTGTGAGGACTGGTTACCACGTGCTGCGGCGCTATCCAAACAAGGGGTAACTTTCCGTTGCCATACAACACGCTGCGGTGCCATTCAGACAAGGGGCAACTTTCCATTGCCGTGCAGTGCCATTTAGACAAGGGGCAATTTTCCATTGCTATAGATCTGAGGTTGTGCATCTCAAGAGTAGGTTCTATGCTCGTTGAGCAGTGACCGTTTGCAAAAATAGTTTTTGAGAATTTTTACTGAGGTTGACTAATTTTCTCGAAAATTGTTCCATCTTTTCCAAAACTGGACCATTTCTTGGACTTAAAAAAGGAAAATTTTCAGTGCTCACAACCTAATTTGCATGATTTCAAAATCAGAAAGTTGAATAAGCATGTTAATCTGACTCTCATTTTGGTTAAAATTGTTTTAGCAGAAGCAAAAACAAAAAAATGGTCAAAATGATGAACTAGGGGCACATTTGAGTCAGGTGTTCTGTCTTTCCCCTATTATCAACATACTTGCCAGAAAGGGCACTCTACTTGCCGGAAAGGGCACCGTATTCGCCAGAAAAGGGCACCACTGAAGCTAATCGTAAAGGGCTGAAAGCTCTATCATCCTCCAAGCAACAAGGTATGAAGCCAAGTGCGAAGCACGAACTGGAATGGATCAAGATGTTCCACTTCCTCATCTGGATAGATCTAATCACGTCCAAACTCCCCAGCAGAGCATCGTTAACCGATGTCAGCTGCAGATTTGCTACACACCCAGTTGTAGTGTAACCCCTCTGTGGGAGAGTTCACTGTTGTGAGCAGAAGGAGAGAATCTGGCAGAAAGCTAGGGACAAGAGCCCGTAATTTCTTGTTTATCCATCAACCACCCAGGGGAGGGATAAAAAATGAGAGATTGAAGAATAGAGAGATGTGCGCTGAGAGAAAAAGTGAGGAAAAGGGCTTTTTCAGAAAAACCGAGCTTGAGGGCCGAGTGATGTGAGAATCACAAATAAGAAAGGGTGGGGAATGATACCCGAAGAAACTAGCTCCTTGTGCACTGAGAGGTCTCTTGCCATTGGAACACGTCTGTGTGTCATGTCAGTCATTTTGTTTGTCTCGATTCTTGTTTTGAGTCATTTCAAGTGTCTGTGTTTGTGTTTAGGTCGTCTTACCTTGTCTTTCTCTTTGTTGTTGAGTCGTGGTGTGATGTGTTCAGTCGTAGGCTCAATACCTAGTTGAGAACTTATTCTCACTCTCAATTTCAAAAAATCGTTTTGTGCTCAAAGTGTCGTGCCGTTCTCCACATTTGTGCAAAACAAGATTTTGTTCTTTAAAAAATTGCAGGGTTCAACCCGAGTCATGTGGGAACAATAAAACCAGGACCTATCTGAAGCTATATAGGTTCCAGACTGCAAAGCAAAAGAAAAGAGGGAAAATGTTGGGTATCTGAGTTTGTTTCAACTTCAGTAAGTTCCGAGATTACATTCCGTGTGTACCTGTAGACACCCCATTTTTGACCATCCTCAAGACTTGGATGTCACCGTTGGAACACTCGGTGATTATCCATGTTTGTGTTCGTTTGGAGTTCCCGGAGGTCTCGGCTACGCGCCTTGCCTTAGGATCTCCGAACTCGACCGTTTTGTGTCTGGTTTTGCACCAAACACTTGTGTTTTGCCTTGGAGGGGCAGGGAATGCCTTGTGAGGCATCCCCACACATCACCGGCCATGGCTAGAGGCCACCGGCTGTTGTTTGTGTCCACCGGCAATGTATATTGCCGGCCGACACTCTTTTTGGCCGACCGGCCATCAATTTTGTCAAAATGACAATTTTGGCCAGCCGACTACTGTTCATCTGCTTTTAGCAGATATTTTGTGCCAGCTGTGATAGCTGGCACCCACCCCATTCCCCTCCATACACGTGCATGAAGGGATTTCCCTCTTGAATGGCTTGTTTTGGAAGCCTTACAAGAGGGAATTGCCTATATAGGAGAGCTTCTTCTCTTGGCATGAGGGTTAGACATTTTAGACAGCTTTTGTAAAGCTTGAGTTCTAGGGTTAGGGTTTGATACATATTCTATCTCTATAAGTGTGTGTTTTGTCCCACTTTTGCTCACAAACACCCACTAACACACCATCTCTTGGACTTGAGACCCTTGGAGGGTTGTTTTAGTGTTTTGGAGCTGGATTTAAGCCAAGGAAGGCTGTTGGAGCATTGTTTGTGAAGGAGGGCTTCAAGGGTAAGAAACTTCCCTTTTATTCTCCATTTTTGCATTGCTTTTCTACCTATCTTAGAACTGTTTTTGTGCTTAGTGTATAACACAAAAAAGTTCTATTTTTAAGCCCTCTTGATTGTTTGTTAAGAGTATTTTGTGGTTTGGGTTTGTTTGACCCCTCCTAGGCCTTGTAAGGCTCCTTTTTGTGCTATTTTTGGTGAGCTCCGAGACTTTGGTGCTTGGGCCTCCTCACCACTGAAATCTTGAGGGATTTCAGTGGTGAGGATGGTGCCTTGAAGTCTCAAGAAGGAGAGGGCCACCCCCTCTCCTTGTTGTCCTTGAAAAGGGCACTTTTTGGCCTCTTGAGGGAGCATCATGCTTGAGTGTTTGTTGATCATGTCTAGGCTGTTTTCCATGCTTATTATGCCATGATATAACATTGTTGTGTATTGGTTTTGGTACACCATACATGCTTAGCATACCTACCATGTAATGCCATGTTATTGCCTTAATATGCCTTAGGTTGTTAGCCTTTGTTCTAGCATGTTTTAGGCTTAGCCTTGTGAAGGTTTTGTGCTTATTTTTCCATGTTTTAGGTCTGTCCATAGTTGCTTGGGTTGATCTTGGCATGCTTAGTATAGCTCCTTTGTATTGCAGCTTGTTGGCCTCAAGTATGTGAATGTGTAGCATGCATTGCTTGCATTAATTTAGTGGTTTGGAACCACTTAGCACATCATTTCAGTCCCTTTGACATGCTTGTATGCTTGTCTTGGATGCCTCTTTGAAGCTTTGAAAGCTTGCCTTGTATGCCCTATGTTTTGACCATTGTGCATGCCTTTGAATTTGAGTCACTTAGATGCCATTTAAGTGGTCTTTTGGCCTTGTTTTAACATGCTAAAAATCTGTTTTTAGTTGTTTAATGCATGCCATGTTTGCCTTGCTAAGTGTAGTTCAATGCATCATTAGCTTGCTTTGAATTCTTGGCCATTTTGCATGCTTTGCTTGCTTTGTTAGTTGGTTTGGCACCTCCTATAGCATGATTTTCAAAGCTTCATTTGCATGCCATTAGTCCATGTTTGTCCCTTTTAAATGTGTTTAAAAGTTGCTTCATTATGCTTAAGTCTTGAACCATGTGTCTATGCATGTTTGCATGAGCATTCGCCTTCATGAACTTAGCATTTTGGCCACTGTTTTGGGCCTATTTAGAGCTGCCTAAATCATGTTTAAGTCCATCTTTTCATTAGTTTGCATTGCCTCATGCTTGCTTGTATGCTTGCATAAGTGCCTTGCCATGCCATGTTGCATCCTTAGCTTGCATGCCTAGGTTGCATTGCATCTTGCATGCATGCTTTGTCCCTTGATTAGTGATAGGGATTGGGCTTTGGTTTGTTTGTTTGCATTGCATTTCATTTGACATGAAAGTGCATGCTTGATTCTTTGGGCCATCATGCATGGAAATGCGTGATTGGTGGTCCGAGAATTGAGACACATGTTCCTTTGAGTCACAAACATGATAAGGAGCATGATTGGTGCATACATTGCTTGAATTGTATTGCCATGCTATGCCTTGCCCTCTGCTGCTGTCAATTGCAGGTTCTGCAGGCATTTTTTGCCGACCGGCAATATTTAGTGCCGACCGGCAATGTATTGGTGGCCGATAGCCTCATTTCCAGCTGATGATCACATGCTGCTGCCGGTGGCTATTCTACTCAGCCAGTGGTGTTCCCCAATGTCCAGAGAGGCATCCCTGAGGCTTTGGCAGTCTTTGGAGGGACAGAGCAGGGAAAACAGAGGCAGACTATGCATGGCAGTGCAATTCCGAGCAGGACCCGAGCATGCGTTGCATCAGGCTCTCCTCCCGAGGCAGTTTACTGTTTTTCCTAGTTTAGTTAGCTGTTAACTAATTAGGCAATTTGTAATATTTAATTGGCTTGCGTAGTTAATTAATTTGTATTATTCTTTTAGTCCCTCCGAGCGAGGGCGAATCTGTAATAAGTGTGGGTGCGTGTGTGTGCATGTCTTCCAATCCCCACTTCTTTCTTCCCTTTTATTTACCTGCTTATGATGGTAGATTAGGGCACGTCTAAATTAGCATACCTTATGCTATGCATGCGTGCATCCATGCATTTGTCTTGCATGCACCAGGCTCGGTACATCATACAAACTGCATTGTATTTTCAATTCCAATTGAATACGTGATAATTGTAGCATTTCACATGCCATTTTAGTGTTAGCCGAGCCCACTCTAACTGCATCCTTGCATGTGTTGCATTAGCCACTTAACATGAACTAGGACATGCATATTTGCTAACTAGTTTATTGTTTTGGCATGGAGTGCAATGTAAGTATTTATGTTTTAGCATCTCGCATGCGTGTGAATGTTAACATGACAGCATGATTACCATGTGGCTAAATGCTTATATGAGATAAACTGCCTGATTGCCTGTGGGTGAAGGTTGGATTGTTTGAGTTGGAAAAACTAGTTGAAATCCTTGTTTTAGCCTACTTGTGAGTAGCAAATTCCAAAGCATTTTCAAAACAAACGGATATGCAATGCTTGTTTCCAAATTAGGCAATCTAGTCTATACTTGTTTGCTGTGCGCATAACATAGTAATTCTAGACTAATAACCGGAATAAGAACACATAACGTTTTCAAAATCAGATGTCACGGTTAGTAGAGGCCGGTCTTCGGACCGGGCGAAAGGGGGTGCTCATAGCTGACCTTCCCCGATCGTACCCAAGCTCCCGAGCCAAGACAACTTTGGTGATGACGGACACGTGGCCTTTGGCACCGAGTCAGGGTTTCCTAAATTTCCCCATTATAAAATATTTAGGTGGCGACTCTGTATCTGGCAAAGCAGTCCATGTTTGGCACTTCTTTCAAAAATCTGTTTTCTCAAAACAATTTGTCGGATTTGGACTCTTTGGTTCAGATTTAGAACCGTGACAAATTGAGTCCGAACTGTAACCCGTGAGTTCCCTCGCGGACATGTTACAGTACCCCTTCAGGGCTTGCCAATGCTCCGAAGTATGAGTGTGCCTCTACCTCAAGCTCAAGATCAAGTCTGCTTCAAGCCAGAATGGCGATCAAAAGTGCTCTCCCTGAGTACCATTCCCTGCCAGAGGCATCTTGGTTGTGTTCGCGATGAGTTCTTAGGAGACCAACTGCGACGGTGGAAACTAGAGTTCGAATGGCTATTGCCTAGAACGCTAAGAGAAGGTGATCTCCAAGGCCTAAAGAGGTAGCACAAAACAAAGCTAAACAAGGCACAAAAGGGGGTAGACCACCCCCAACACCAAAGATGACTCAAACAAACACTTTTAGCACTTGAAAATGAAGCTTTTTACAGCTGAAAGCTAAGCCAAAAGAAGCATGCAAATATGGCTAAGTAAGCTATGAAAACAAAGCTTTAAAGAGGTAAGAGACTCACCCTTGAAGAAACACTTCAAGATAGCAACTTCTAAGGCAAAAACCAAACCAAAGCCACTCAAATGCAACCTCCAAGAACCTCAGCTTAGTAGTGAAGGTGTTTCACTAGGTGTTTGTGTGCAAAAGTGTGAAGAAATGACACTTTTGAGCACAAACAAGCACAAATATAGAGAAAGAGGAAGAAATATAGCAAGAGAGAGATATATGTTTTGTATCTCAAATTTTCAAAACCTCTGGAAAGGGAGAGGGACCTTCCTCCTTATAGAAATCCAAGTCTCAAGCTTGTTGAACAAGCTAGAGGCTTGGTTCAATCCCTCCATACACGTGTATGAAGGATGAGTTCTGTGCTCACCAGCTGGCACAGCTGGTGTGGGAGCCGAATAAGTAGAAGAGTCGGAAAACGCGTACCGCAGAAATTAGATACTATTCGGCTTCATATTGCGTAATTAGGACGCCGAATGCGTTAGTAAAGCCGAATAGACGGAGGTCAGTAGCTCCGAATGAATAAAAGGTGAATGGGATAAAAGTAGGCTCAGGCCCCGAGGCCCAAAAAGCAAGTATAAATACAAGAACCAAAAATTTAGAAAGGTATGTAAGAATCACTTCACTTAACTTAGTAAGAAAGCTATCCTGAGTGTCTGAACTAACTTGTCCGTCGGAGTGCTAATTCCGGCATCCCCGACCGGAGTGTTTGTATCTTTTCAGGTGACTAGCTGAGGATCACTAGCGTCTCCTAGGATCTGAAGAGTATTTCCAAACCACTTCTCCACAACTAGCGCCGTCTGTGGGAATACTCAAATACATCCATGGCAGGCGAGACTGAAGATCCTCCGATAGCCACTGACAAGACCGCACAGAGAGGTGACCTCATTCCAGCAAACTCGCTTAGACCAAAAACCATCGCAGCAAGACTTGCCTCAGACCTCCGCTCATCTTCAAACCCGACGCAAAAGACAATACAAGCGACCATGGCACAAGCTAGGCAAACCAAGCAGAGGTTGGACAACATCATCGCTGAGAACGAACGCCTTCGTCGCGATCTGGCCTCGGAAATAGCAAAATCCAAACAAACGGTGCGCCAGGCTTCTGAGCGACACCCGAGGGCAGATGATCGACGATCTCGGGCCCGACAGTAAGAAACTGACGACCGCTATGCCTCAACAGATCATCTTGAGGAGTTGGCAAAGGATGAACGTCTCCACCAATGCGTCCGAAAAAGTATGGTCGAAACACCTGCCCCTCCGCAGGATGCATTTCCACTTGACACCGTCCACATGATATACAGCCTGCCAGCAGCCCCAGCCGTGCATGCAATCCAATCACATCCAGGCCCCCAACAGCAACTCACGCCAGCAAAGCGGCCCCGAGAAACGCCAAGTATCACCTTTGACGATTCTAATTTGATCGGTGTAACACTCCCACACATCGATCCGTTGGTTGTTGAGCTGCGCGTAAACCGGTTCACCGTCGAACGCGTTCTTATCGACCAGGGCAGTACCTAGGAGGTTATGTATTATAAAACCTTCACCAAACTCAGATTCAATGAGTCAAACCTGACTCCGGCCCTTTATCCACTATTCGGCTTCAATGCCACTCCAAAGTACCCCTTGGGAAAGATCAACTTACCCGTTCAAGCAGGCTCCAGAACGGTGGATGTGGAATTCTTGGTCGTTAGGCTGCCTTCACCGTACAATCTCATCATGGGGCGATCGTGGTTGTATACATTGCAGGCCGTCCGAAGCACCTATCATCAACTGCTACGTTTCCCAACAGAACACGGCATTGAGCAAATCCGCGAATCCCAGAAATCGGCACAAGCATGTTATCTCCTTGCCGCCAGAACGCCAAAGGAACTGCAAGTAAACTCCATTGAGGTGCCAAATCGGGAGATCCTGGATGACGTTGGGCGGTATCCAAATGAGTAGGCCACGGAAGATTTAGACCGAGTTGACATTGATGGAAACCCAGAAAAGTTCTTCATGATCGGCGCCTCTTTGAATCAGGTCGACAGGTAACAGCTGATCTCTTTCTTGCTCAACAACCTTAACGTCTTTGCGTGGACTCCGTACGAAATGCCGGGAATAGACCCGTCAGTTTCACAGCACCATCTGAATGTCGATCCAAAATGTAAGCCGATCATTCAGAAAGGTCGACGATCAGCCGTGGAGCACACTGCCGCCGTTGTTGAGGAGGTAGACAGACTGCTTGATGCCGAGGCAATTAGAGAAGTCACTTACCCTACGTGGCTCTCCAATATAGTGGTGGTGAAGAAGAAAAATGGGACTTGGCGAGTGTGCGTCGACTTCACGGATCTGAACAAAGCTTGCCCCAAAGACTGTTTTCCTCTACCTAGAATCGACCAGCTTGTCGATGCGACGGCACGTCATCAACACATAAGCTTCCTCGATGCTTACAGAGGCTACCATCAAATCGCCATGCATCCAGATGACCAGGACAAAACTGCCTTCCTCACCCCAAGAGGAACCTATTGCTACAAAGTTATGCCCTTTGGGCTGAAGAATGCAAGGGCAACCTACCAAAGATTGGTCACCGCCATGTTCAAAGAGCAACTCGACCTAGAATCGACCAGCTCGTCGATGCGACGGCACGTCATCAACGCATGAGCTTCCTCGATGCTTACAGAGGCTACCATCAAATCGCCATGCATCCAGATGACCAGGACAAAACTGCCTTCCTCACCCCAAGAGGAACCTATTGCTACAAAGTTATGCCCTTTGGCTGAAGAATGCAGGGGCAACCTACAAAGATTGGTCACCGCCATGTTCAAAGAGCAACTCGGCCACACTATGGAAGTATACATCGACGATATGGTGGTCAAGTCCAAAAGAAGAACAGAATCATATAGTCGATCTAGAAAAGACATTCAGCATCCTACGCAAATACAAAATGAAACTGAACGCTTCCAAGTGTGCGTTCAGAATCAGCTCTGGCAAATTCCTGGGTTACATCGTCAATCACCGAGGAATCGAAGTCAACCCGAGGCAAGTCACAGCAATCTTGGAACTCGGCTCCCCCCGTTCAGTAAAAGAAGTCCAAAAGTTGATGGGGATGGCCGCTGCACTTAACAGGTTCATCAACCGGTCTACAGATCGCTGCCGACAATTCTTTCAGACACTACGGTAGGGTAAGGCTTTTGAATGGTCCGCCGAATGCGAATCAGCCTTCAACGGACTCAAGACCTACCTCCGCTCAGTACCTCTCTTGACAACACCCGCCGCTGGTGACCCGCTCATCCTATATCTGGCAGTTTCCGATAGGGCCGTCAGCGCCGTACTGTTAAAAGAGGAGGAGGGGGAGCAACGGCCAGTGTATTATGTGAGCAAGGCAATGGTTGACGCCGAAACACGCTACCTTCCGCTGGAAAAACTCATCTTAGCCCTAGTCATGGCGGCAAGAAAACTGATGCATTACTTCCAGGGACATAGCATTGGGGTGCTAACAGATTATCCCCTCCGATCAGTACTACGGAGTGCAGAAGCATCGGGACGTGTTTCAAAATAGGCTCTTGAACTCGGCCAATACGACATTCGATTTTTACCTAAAACTGCAATCAAGGGGCAGGTGTTGGCCGACTTTGTTGCCGAATTCACCGGCGAGCTTGCCAACCTCAAACCTGATGAAGTTCGACCAAAGGCTGAAGTTCTACCAAAGCCGAACTGGAGAATTTATGTCGAGGATATTTGGCAATTATACTGTGATGGATCATCTAACCAAAGGGGCAGTGGCGCCGGAGTTGTAATCATGTCTCCAGACGGCGCAGTAATTGAGCAGGCCGTCAAGCTTGGCTTCGAAGCATCAAATAACGAAGCCGAATACGAAGCCCTTCTAGCCGGTCTGCGGAATGCGCACCTTCTCGCGCGCAGCGTCTGCTTGTGTTTTGTGATTCAAAGTTGGTAATCAATCAGCTAAAGGGGGAGTACGCGGCAAGAAACGACCGTATGGCGGCCTACATGAAAACGGCCAATTCCTTGCTGGCAAAATTTGACCATCACGAACTGAACCAAATAACACGCGACCAGAACACACACGCGGATGCCTTGGCGTGCCTAGCCTCCGCCATCAATTCTGAGATCAAACGGACCATCGAAGTAGGTTTCGTCATCCCGGAGCCGAGTATTGGCCCTTCGGAGGAAATCCATGTCAATGTTATAGAATCCGCACCAAGCTGGATGGACCCCATTGCTGCATTCCTCTCTTCTGAACAACTCCCAGAGGACAAAAAAGAAGCACACAAGCTGCGAAATAAAGCCCTGCGATACTATCTGGATCCGCAAGGAGAGCTTTACAAAAAGTCCCTCTCTGGTCCATATTTGGAATGCGTGCACCCCGACAAAGTGGAAGAGCTTCTGACAGAGATACATGAGGGCAGTTGCGGTGCCCATTCTGGCGGACGCTCCCTGGCCCATCGAGCTATAACGTAGGGTATTATTGGCCGACAATGAGAGCTGACGCGGAGAGTTATGTAAAAAAAATGCGAACAGTGCCAAAAGTTCTCCCCATTAACCCATCTGCCTGCCGAAGAGTTGAACTCTATCATCAGCCCTGGCCGTTTGCTCAGTGGGGACTTGATATCGTAGGACCATTGCCCAAGGCCCCAGGGAACAAGCGATTCTTAATCGTCGCGACAGACTACTTCACAAAATGGGTCGAAGCGGAGGCTCTAACACATATACGAGATGCCAACATTAAACGCTTTGTATGGAGAAACATCATAACACAATTTGGTATTCCGAGAGCTCTCATCTCAAACAATGGCACCCAGTTCGATTGTGGCGTATACCGAGAGTTATACAGCAAATATGGCATTCGGCCTTACTTCTCGACACCGGCCTACCCCCAAAGCAATGGTCAAGCCGAAGCCTCTAACAAATCCATCTTGGACGGCATCAAAAAGAGGCTGGAAAAAGCTAAAGGCAAAAGGGTCGAAGTATTGCCGAGTGTATTGTGGGCTCATCGTACTACGCCGAGGAGATCCACTGGAGAAACGCCGTTTGCTCTATGCTTTGGAACCCAGGCAATCTTACCCCTGGAAATCGGCCTCCCAACTCTGAAATCGCAAGTTTTTGACATGGGCCGAAATGACATGATGCTTGCCCTAGATCTGATTCTAATCGAAGAACGAAGAGACCGCGCCCTGGCATCCATGGCACGGTATCAGCAGTAGCATCTCGCCAAGTCATATAATCAGCGAGTTCAGTTGCGTCGATACACGCCAGGAGAGCTTGTCCTAAAGAAGGTACTTCCAGCCACCGAGACCGGCCGAGGGAAAATTGGGTCCAAACTGGGACGGCCCCTATCAAATTGAATCCATCGCAGAAACAGGGGCATATCGGCTCTCAGACATGTCAGGAAGAAGCCTGCCACGGCCTTGGAATTCAACACATTTACGAAAATTCTATCATTGACCTGACTTGTGGGCTTGATACTTGTACATGTTCCACCTTTGCAATACAAAGTTTCTTGTTTTCTCAAGCTCGCTCCCAAGCCTTGATTAATAAGGGCCGATTAAGCCTTCCAATTCCAAAACAAAGACTCCGGATTCGGAGCGCCCTTCGTGGATATCACGATTGGCCAAAATAAAGCCTCCGGATTTAGAGCCCCTTTTGGTGCACGACACCTTAAGGCTGATTAACACTCCGGATTCAGAGCACCCTTCGTGGATATCACGATTGGCCAAAATAAAGCCTCCGGATTCGGAGCCCCTTTTGGTGCACGACACCTTAAGGCTGATTAAGACTCCAGATTCGGAGCGCCTTTCGTGGATATCACGATTGGCCAAAATAAAGCCTCCAGATTCGGAGCCCCTTTGTGTCATGACACCTTAAGGCTGATTAAGACTCCGGATTCGGAGCGCCCTTCGTGGTTATCACGATTGGCCAAAATAAAGCCTCCGGATTCGGAGCCCCTTTTGGTGCACGACACCTTAAGGCTGATTAAGACTCCGGATTCGGAGTGCCCTTCGTGGATATCACGATTGGCCAAAATGAAGCCTCCGGATTCGGAGCCCCCTTGTGGTGCATGACACCTTAGGGCCGATTAAGCCTATTAAGGCCGATTAAGACTCCGATTCGGAGCACCCCTTTGTGGATATCACGATTGGCCAAAATAAAGCCTCCGGATTCGGAGCCCCCTTGGTGCATGCACCTTAGGGCCGATTAAGCCTATTAAGGCCGATTAAGACTCCCATTTCGGAGCGCCGTTCGTGGATATCACGATTGGCCTTTCTGAGAGATGTATTTGGACCACTTGATTGGCCGAATAAATATTCACTGAGAATCGTTCTTAATTCAGGCCGGTCAATGCATGTCTAAACATTTACGCCACGCAACACAAAACTTGCCAGTAAGTTGAAATAATATGATTAATTAAGCACATAACATTTCAAGACCAAATATAAACGTTGAAAATAAAAGAAATTCTATTTATTCGGCGCGAAGTCTATTCATTCGGCACCCTCATCGTCGCTCTTCTCAATTTTGAAATCGGGAGAAGGAAAGTAGTGGCGATGATACAGGGGCAAGGCCGAATCAATGCCCGCGGCTTCGAGAGATTCCTCAGTTTGAAGGGCCTTGATCCAGCCGTGCTTGAATCCATGATTTTCACATCGACAGACCTCCTCGGCAAGGTCCTGTTTCATCTTCTCTATCCCGACCTTCAGGCCGTCCTGAAACCCCTTTTCATAACCCGAGGTCCATTGGGTTACTCTCTCCGCAACAACCAATTTAGATTGACCGGCCGCAACCGACGCGCTCGCTCGAACATTCTTTAGCTCCCGAAGCTCACGCTCAGCATTTTCCGCGCGAATCTCCAGACTGCGATTCCTTTCATCCTTTTTCTCGCTCTCTCGCTCACGTCGCGCTTCTCGTAGACGCATGCCGACTTCATAAGCAGTATATAGTCCTTTCACACGGCCCCATGAATGCCGTCTCGAAATACTTCGAAATCTCGACGTCTGACCATCGATTGTTGGACTTCCGGCGGGAATATCTGTCGAGCGAACTCGACTGCCACATCTGGGTCTTTAATGATAGAATCCGCCTCCGTCATTGGTCTATTCCTCATAAAAACCGCAAAACTCAACGATCGTAGAGTCGCATCAAGCTCGATTCCCGGTCGCGGGCGCGTAGAATTTCTCCGTTGTTGCCTGTCCCTTCGGGGCGATCTGCTTCGTTGACTAAGGGGCTTCTGTGTTTCCCGATCCTTGGACGTTCTTCTTCCCGTATGCGTAGGCTCGCTACTACGACTCATTGCGGCGTCTGATTCAGTCAATCTTCGTCCCTCCCAAGTTGCCTAATGGAAATAAGTAGGGCCTCTGGCGTGCACCCGCTCCTGGCGTGCCTTCACCCGCTCCATTTATCCTTCAATGTTTGCAGCTCTCCGAGGCAACGTCAGTAAATCCCAAACGTCAACAATCGGATGACAATTGTCTAGCCCCTGATTTAGGCCCATTTGGCTTCCAAAGCTCGCACCCTAGCCAAGGGCAGATTTACTAATCTGGTCGGCCATGTTTTCAAGCGCAAGCGCCGATCAATCTGTGCCTCAGCCAGCCTACCAGTTAGGCCCATTCGGCTTCCAAAGCTCACGCCCTGGCTAAGGCAAGGGCAGATTTATGAATCTGGTCAGCCATGTTTTCAAGCGCAAGCGCTGATCAATATGTGGCTTAGCCAACCCGCGAGTTAGGCCCATTCGGCTTCCAAAGCTCGCGCCCTGGCCAAGGGCAGATTTACTAATCTGGTCGGCCATGTTTTCAAGCGCAAGCACCGATCAATCTACGCCTCAGCCAGCCCGCGAGTTAGGCCCATTCGGCTTCCCAAGCTCGCGCCCTGGCTAAGGCAAAGGCAGATTTATGAATCTGGTCGGCCATGTTTTCAAGCGCAAGCACCGATCAATCTGTGCCTCAGCCAGCCCACGAGTTAGGCCCACTCGGCTTCCAAAGCTCGCGCCCTGGCTAAGGCACGGGCAGATTTATTAATCTGATCGGCCGAGTTTTCAAGCGTAAGCGCCGATCAATCTGTGCCTCAGCTAGCCCGCCAGTTAGGCCCATTCGGCTTCCAAAGCTCGCGCCCTGGCTAAGGCAAGGGCAGATTTATGAATCTGGTCAGCCATGTTTTCAAGCGCAAGCGCCGATCAATCTGTGCCTCAGCCAGCCCGCAAGTTAGGCCCACTCGGCTTCCAAAGCTCGTGCCCTGGCTAAGGCAAGGGCAGATTTTTGAATCTGGTCGGCCATGTTTTCAAGCGCAAGCGCCGATCAATCTGTGCCTCAGCCAGCCCGCCAGTTAGGCCCATTCGACTTCCAAAGCTCGTGCCCTGGCTAAGGCAAGGGCAGATTTATGAATCTGGTCGGCCATGTTTTCAAGCGCAAGCGCTGATCAATATGTGCCTTAGCCAACCCGCGAGTTAGGCCCATTCGGCTTCCAAAGCTCGCGCCCTGGCCAAGGGCAGATTTACTAATCTGGTCGGCCATGTTTTCAAGCGCAAGCACCGATCAATCTGTGCCTCAGCCAACCCGCGAGTTAGGCCCATTCGGCTTCCCAAGCTCGCGCCCTGGCTAAGTGTAGACACCCCATTTTTTGACCGTCCTCAAGACTTGGACATCACCGCTGGAACACTTGGTGATTACCCATGTTCGTGTTTCGTTTTGAGTTCCCAGAGCTCTCGGCTATGCGCCTTGCTTCAGGATCTCTCAACTCAACTGTTCTGTGTTTGGTTTTGCACCAAACACTTGTGTTTTTGTTTCTGAGGGTAGAGAGTAGCTTGTTGGCTACCCCTGACACCCACCGGCCATGGCTTGAGGCCACCGGCCGTGTTTTGAGGCTACCGACCACTGGTGAAATATACCATTGGCTGGTCGGCATTTGGTGTGGCCGGCCGACCATATATTTGGCCGATGGCCTCCTTTTCTGGCCGGTACCACCTTTTTGCCTTTTTCAGGCATGGTGCATGCTAGCTGTGCCAGCTGGAATGCACAAGACCTGCCCCCGTGCATATATGTGGTTGTTTTCCACCTTTGACCCATTTTTTTTGCACCATTTGCTCAAAGCTTCTTGAGGAAGCTTTGACCCCTTGTCTTGGCTTCCTCAAGACGCTTGCACCTTTGGGATAGCTTCCATTGGAAGCTTGGTTCTTTTGACCTTTTTGCAATAGCTTCTCTAAGAAGCTTGGAGCTTTTCCTTTGTCTATATAAGGAGCCTCCCCCTTCCTTTGTCTTGGTTAAGCAAAACCAGAGCAATATACATATATACATCTGTGATACACCTTCTCTCTCTATATCTCCCTCTCTCTCATCATTTGTGTGTGTTTAAGGGCCTTAAAGTGCATTTTATCCTTAGTTTTGCACACAAACACACACTACTACACCATACTTCGACTTTGAGAGGCATTGAGGGTTTGTTCTTGAGGTTTTGGACTGATTTTGATCAGAGGAAGGTGGCCGACCTTGCTGTTCTTCAAGGTTTCTTCAAGGGTAACACTCTTACTTTAGATTCCCCAATCTTGCACTAGATGTTTGTCTATCTTGCTTACTGTTTTAGACTTTGTGTATAACTGAAGAAAGTCTTACATTTGCATGCTTGAGATACTTCATTAAGGTGTTTTTGGTGTTGGGGGTCGACCTCCCCCCTCTAGGCCTTGTTTGGCCCTTTTTGTGCTTCCTTTGTTAAGCTTTGGTTACCTTTGTGTGTTGACCTCTTCACTACTGAAATCCAGTGGATTTTCAGTGGTGCAGAAGGAGTCTTGAGGTCTTGCATAGGGGAGGGACACCCCTCTCCCTTTGTCTCTTTTTTTTTTTTTGCCCTCATTTTGCTCATAAGGGTAGCATGTATGCTTGGTTGTCTTTGGCCCCATTTCAGAAGTTGTTGGATGTTATTTGGTCATATGTTGCTCTGTTTTTTGGTCGCATTTGTGGCCCTTGCATGCATAGTATAATTGCCTTGCATTCCTCTATTTTGCCTAGAAGTATGCCATGCATTTAGGCCATGATTCTTGCATGTTCTAGTTTAACTTCATGAAGTCTTAGCATATTTTGCCATGCTCAAGGACTGTTGGGAGCTCTTTTAGTCATATTTGCCATGTTTAGGGTACCTCTTTGCATTTTGGCTGTGAGCCTTGAGCATGTGGGTCTCTAGCATGCTTAGCCTAGCTTATTCTCATGATTTGAAATCATTAGGGACCATGTTTCAGTCCATAACCATGCTTGTATGCTTACACTTATCATCCCTTTCATGCCTTGAAGAGTTGTTTTGTTGTGCCTTGAAAAGGGCCATCGTGCATGCTTAGGTGTTCGAAGCTTTAGGCTGCCATATCAGTGGGTTTTAGGGGCTTATTTTGCACGTTGAAACTCTGTTTTTTTTTTTGTTTTTGTTTGATTCATGCCATGTGTGGTCATGATAGTTGCGATAGAATGCTCCTTTTCATGCCTTAGTCTTAGGCTCATTGGTATGCATGTTTACACGAGCACTTGTCCATCATATCGGGCACTTTTGGTCACTGTTTTTTGGAGTGGGCTGAGGTCTGCCCTTTGTGGTTTAGGCCCATCATTGCATGATCATGTTGCATTGCTTTGGGTTCATGCTTGCATAGTATTATACTTGCATGTTTGCATAGTGTTTAGCTAATTGCCTCTCATATACTCGTATGCATATTTGGCATGTTTTATATCGCATTAACTTAGCTTGCATGCTTAGGATACATTGCATTTGGCACGCTTTGCATCTTAGCCTCATGTTGCATTTTTGAGCCATATTTGCATACATGCATTGCATTGCTTGGTTTGGGGTGTTATAGACGCGCCCTTGGGCTTCACTCTACCGTTCGGACTCCCTTTTGTTGTTACGGTTCTTAATCTGAACCAAAGTGTCCAAATCTGGCAAATCGTTTTGAGAAACAGATTTTTGAAAAGAAGTGCCAAACATGGACTGCTTTGAAAAGAGTCGCCACCTAAATATTTTTTATGGGGGAATTTAGGAAACCCTAACATAGTAATTCTTAATCTGAACCAAAGGCCACGTGTCCGTCATTACCAAAGTTGTCTTGGCTCGGGAGCTTGGGTACGATCGGGGAAGGTCAGCTATGAGCACCCCCTTTCGCCCGGTCCGAAGACCAGCCTCTACTAACCATGATATCCGATTTTGAAAACCTTATGTGCTCTTATTCCGGTTATTAGCCTACAATTACTATGTTATGCGCACAGCAAACAAGTATAGACTAGATCGCCTAATTTGGAAACAAGCATTGCATATCCGTTTGTTTTGAAAATGCTTTGGAATTTGCTACTCGCAAGTAGGCTAAAACACGGATTTCAACGAGTTTTTCCAACTCAAACAATCCAACCTTCACCCACAGGCAATCAAGCAGTTATATCACATAAGCAGCTAGCCTCATGGTAATCATGCTGTTATGGCAACATTCACACGCATGCGATATGCTAAAGCATAGAAGCTTACCTAGTACTCCAAGCCAAAACAAAAACTAGTTAGTAATCATATGTATGATCCTAGTTCATGTTAAGTGGCTAATGCAACACATGCAAGATGCAACTAGAATAGGCTCGGCTATCCTACACATGGCATGTGGAATGCTGCAAATAACACGTATTCGATTTGGAATTGAAGTACAATGCAGTTAGCGTGATGTACCGAGCCCGGTGCATGTAAACAAATGCATGGATGCACGCATGCATTGCATAAGGTATGCTAATTTAAATATGCCCTAATCTACCATCGTAAGCAGGTAAATAAAAGGGAGAAAGAAGTGGGGGTTGGAAGACATGCACACACACACCCACACTTATTACAGATTTGCCCTCGCTCGGAGGGACCAAAAGAATAATACAGTCCGAATAATGAATCAAACATCCTAGCTAATTAATTATTACAGACCCTTAAATTAACAAAACAAATGCAGTAATAAGATGGCCACAGCCCCGCCTCGGAATGCGTGAATGATGCATGTTTGACTCGTCTCGCCCGAAAAACTCGCTGCCATAGCACTGTTGCCTCTGTTTTCACTGCCTTGCTTCTCTGAAGACTGCCAAAGTCCCAGGGTATACTCTCTGAATGTTGGGGAATACCACCGGCCAGAAGGAATGGTCACCGGCCACGGGGAATGATCACCGGCCGCTGTTTAATCTGTCGGCCACTGATGGATGGCCGGTCGGCACTATATGTAGCCGACCGGCCAAAACTTCCTGCAGAACCTGCAATTGACAGCAGCAGAGGGCAAGCAGTGTATGGCATGGAATTTTCAAGTAAATGTGTGCACCAACACATCCCTTATCATGTTTGTAACTCAAAGGGACATGGTTCTCGATTCTCGGACCACCAATCGCGCATTTCAATGCGTGATGGCCCAAGAAACCAAGTATGCACTTTGATTTCAAATGAGATGCACATCAAACAAACAAGTGAAACCCAACCTCTATCATACTCAATTCCAGAGGCAAGGCATGTATGCTCATGCAATGCAACCTAGGCATGTTAACTAAGTATGCAACATGGGCATGCAAGCAAGTAATGCACAATGCATGTTAGGCACACAACCTAAGCGAGCAAGTATGCAAGATATGGAATAACAATGGGAGTGACAAGCATACAAGATGTGATCTAAGCATGCAAGTGTGCAAGGCATGCATCATGTTAGGCAACCTAAACATACAACAACACACAAGTATGCAACAACACACAAGGTAAGCATGCATCAACATACAAAGGATGGTCTTACACTAACTTGGACAGCCCTCTACTAGGTCCAAAACAGTGGCCACAATGATGCAAGTGAGGCAACAAAATACATGGAATGCATGCACAATGCATTAACCAAGCTTAAGGCACAAAAATGCAACTCTACCAAAGCATGGCAAGGGATGCAAGATGGCATATAAGCATATGAATTTCAGTACCAAAATATGATGCTAAACAGCCCCGAAACATGGAGATATGGCACCCGATGCATGAGATGAACCCCGAAATGCAAAACTAGGCACATGGAATGACTTACAGCTATACAAGGCATGCATTATTGGACTATGAAGCATGAAGACAGAATCTAGGCAGTCCCAAAACATGGACTTTTCCAGTTCTAAGCATGGCCAAAAAGTGCTAACAAGATGGACTAAATTAGCATGCGAATTTGACTAGCTAACATGGTTTACATGGCAAGTGTATGATGCACATGGAATCTGACCAAACCATCAAAAATCAGTGAATAAACCATGCTAAAATATGCCCAAATAACCACTGAAATGAAGCCAACACATGCAAGAATGATGAGCTCCTTTAGAGGGCTATACAAGAGGTTATTAAGCACATACATGATGGACATTCAACAAGGCCAAACCAGCTCTGGAAATGGCCTATAGGGGTCCTAAAACCCACTGAAAAATGCCTGAACTGATCTCAAGAGGTGTGCAAATATAGGCCCCTTTGTAAGGCCAAAAATACAAGCAAACAAGACAACAAGGAGAGGGGATGACCCTCTCCTTCTTAGGACCTCAAAACACCACCCCCACCACTGAAACCCTCTGGATTTCAGTGGTGGGAGGGCCAATACAAGGTGGTCCCGAAGCTCACAAAAAATGCACAAAAATGAGGCCAAACAAGGCCTAAGAGGGGTCAAACAACCCCAAACACCAAAGTGGTCTTAATGAAAGATCTTAAGCATGCAAATACAAGATTTTTTTATGTTATACACAAAGCTCAAAACAGAAAGCAAGATAGGCTAAAAGCTTGTGCAAGATTGGGGAATCTAAAGTAAAAAGATTACCCTTGAAGAACCTTTGATGAACAGCAGGTGCAGCCACTCTCCTCTGATCAAAAACAGCCCAAAAACTCAAGAATCAACCCTCTAAGCCCCTCAAGGTCGAAGCAAGGTGTAATGGTGTGTGCCTTGGTGCAAAACTAAGAAGAAATCACACTTTTGGCCCTTAAACACACACACAATGAAGAGAGAGAGGGAAATATAGAGAGAGAAAGTGTATATATCAGAATATATGTGTATTAGGTCTGATTTTGCTGAACCAAAACAAAGGAGGAGAGGGTTCTCTTTATATAGGCAATGCAAAGGCTCCAAGCTTCTTAGAGAAGCTATTGTAGAAGGGTCAAGGGGTCAAGGGGGGCAAGGCTTATCAAGGAAGCTAAGGCAAGGGTGCAAGCTTCTTGAGGAAGCCAAGACGGGGTCAAGGCTTCCTCAAGAAGCCTTGAGCAAAGGGTGCAAAAATGGGGTCAAAGGCTCAAAATAGCCACATATATGCACGGGGAGCAGGGTCTGTGCATCCCAGCTGGCACAGCTGGCATGCACCATGCCTGGAAGGTGCAAAGAGGTCAAACCGGCCAGAAAAGGAGGTCGTCGGCCAAAATAAATGGCCGGTCGGCACAATAAATTGCCGGTCGGCTAAATAGATTGCCGATAGGTGATTCCAAGCTCAAAAATGGCCGGTGGGTGTCCAGATTGAAGCCCCGGAAGTTAGCTTTCCAATGCCGCAAACTTGCATTAAAATTCCTTCTGCGAAAAGTTATGCCCTTTTTGGTGAAGCCGCGCAGATTCGATCCAACCGGGATGATGCCCAACTTCAACCAATCATATCTCCCCCCCGGACTTGGATGTAAGAGATTCTTGAATGAAAAATGAAGCCCGGAAGTCTTCTTTCCAACGGTGGTGGCCTCATAGCTAAACTCCAGTATATGACGATGAATAAGCTCGATTCAGCGAGGGCTCTCGACTCGACCTTCTTCTACCCGATTCATGCCGAACTTCTTCTCTAACTTGGTTTCTCTTCTCCTCTTCTCTCTTCACAACTCAAACCCCCAAGTAAGGTGTTTTGAAAGATTTTTCAAAGAGTTCATCCTCTTTCATTCATCTCCACTTTGTCCTTGTCGGTTTACCGAAAAGCGCAACATTTACCGAAATGCGAGCGTCAGATCATCGTGGGAATTTTATTTCAAAAATGTTTTGAGAGAGAGGGTTAATCCAAGAGACGGGTTTTAAAAAAAGGGTGGAATAGGTTGAGATTTGAAATGTCTGTGTGAGAAGAGAGCTTTGCCCTGACAGTTTGATCTCAACAGGTAAACCATCAGTTTAACCCCACACAAAGTCTCGAGTCGCGGTCAAAAAATGGGGTGTCTACAGTTGCCCCTCTTTGACACAGAACTCGAAAGTCATAACAATGACGGGAGTGAATGTCAAAGCCCAGAGACGACCCATTTTTGACAAGGCCGAAGACTTGGACAACAAACAAAATATTGATAAATAAATGGTTGTGCCCGCAGGCTGCTACGTATCCTTTGCAAGGAATCAACCAGCGTAGTAGTCAGGGGCAGGATGCAATGATATGTGAGGAAAATCTTGAAAATTGGACTTATACGCTGCTGCGAAGCGGTTTTGACAAGTAAAGTGCATAAAACAGTACGATGCGCAAAATAGCGCGAATGAGATGTAATGCAAATGCAATGAGATGCACAAAATGCAGCATGCACAATAGCGCGAATGAAATGTAATGCACAAGACAGTGCGATGGAGGTGCGCAAGATAGCGCGATGCGCAAAATAGCGCGATTGAAATGCAACGCACAATGCAAGTAGGATGCACAAAACAGTGCGAATGAGGTGCGCAAAATAGCGCGATGCGTTAGACAACGCAAGTGCACAAGACAGTGCGATGCGAAAAATGGCACGAGTAAAATGCAATGCACTAACAAGTGCAGATGGGGTGCGCAAGATAGCGCGAGCAAATGTAATGTACAAAATAGTGCGATGCGCAAAATAGCGCGAATTAAGTGTAATGCACAAAACAGTGCGATGCGCAAAACAGCGCGAATGAAATGTGATGCACAATGCAGTGCGAATGCACAAGATAGTGCGTTGCGCAAAATAGCGCGAGTAAAATGTAATGCACTAACAAGTGCAGATGGGGTGCGCAAGATAGCGCGAGCAAATGTAATGCACAAAATAGTGCGATGCGCAAAATAGCGCGAATGAAGTGTAATGCACAAAACAGTGCGATGCGCAAAATAGCGCGAATGAAATGTGATGCACAATGCAGTGCGATGCGCAAAATAGCGCGAATGAAATGTGATGCACAATGCAGTGCGAATCCACAAGATAGTGCGTTGCGCAAAATAGCGCGAGTAAAATGTAATGCACTAACAAGTGCAGATGGGGTGCGCAAGATAGCGAGAGTGATACAATGCATAAAATAGTGCGATAAAATGCATGTTCTATGCAAGTGAGGAAGAATGCATTTTCTCTGCAAAAGATACGAACATTTGCTATGCAATATTGAAAGCAAAGCATATTCTATGCGGAATCGAAAGTAAGCGTATTCTATGCATGAATCATAACGATGCGTGGCACGCATGTAACAGCAGTGTATATGAAAGTGCACATTCTATGCAATAGAGGGGCATCAAACATGTACTCTGGTGCCTCTGATTTACCTCTTAGACGACTTTGCAACATACTCAGTTCAAAAAGGGACACCCTGTCTATATTGGCGAGAGGTAACATCTGCATGTGAAACCCTCGGATGTTGCTTGGACTGCCATTCTGACTTGAAGCAGGCTTACACTTGAAGTAGAGGCACGTTCATTCTTCGGAACACTGACAAGGTCTGAAGAGGTACACCCGGAATACAATCCCGGAATTTGCCGAAATTGAAACACACTAAGATGCTCTAAAATTTTCCTTTTTTTTTTCTTTTGCTTTGCAGTCTGGAACCCACATAGCTTTAGATAGGTCCTTGTTTTACTGTTCACACTTATCGGGGGTGGGCCCTGCAGTTTTATGAAAGAACAAATCTTGTTTTGCACAAATGTGGAGAATGGCACAGCACCCTGAGCACAAAACGATTTTATTTTTGAAATTGAGAAAATGAGTTCTTGACCGGGTATTGAGCCTACAACTGAACACAGCAAAGACTACCCAACAATGGAAAATAAAGGTAAACAACCTAAACATATCGAGACACACTCGGAACGACTCAAAACAAGAATCGAGACAAACAAAATAAAAGACGCGACACACAGACGTGTTACAAAGACGAGAGACCTCTCAGTGCACAAGGAGCCAGTTTCTTCGGGTATTGTTTCCCACCCTTCCTCATTTGTGATTCTCACATCACTCGGCCCTCAAGCTCGGTTTTTTCTCTCAAAACCCTTTTCTCGCTTTTTCTCTCAGCGCACATCTCTCTATTCTTCAATCTCTCATTTTCAATCCCTTCCCTGGGTGGTTGATGGATAAACAGAAAGTTGTGGGCTCTTGCCCCTAGCATTCCGCTAGATTCTTCTTTCTTGTTCACAACAGTGAGTTTCTTCCACAGAGGGGCTGCGCTACAATTGGGTGTATAGCAAATCTGCAGCTAACATCGGTTGACGATGCTCTGCTGGGGAGTTTGGACATGGTTAGATCTGTCCAGATGATGGAGTGGAATATCTTGCCCCATTCCAGTTCGTGCTTCGCACTTGGCTCGATACCTCGCTGCTTGGAGGGTGGTAGAGCTTTCAGCCCTTGTGTGGTTAGCTTCAGTGGTGCCCTTTTCTGGCAGGTTGTAGAAGTCCCCGAACGCCCGGAGGGTTAGGTCTCGTTCCGTTCATATTGGGTTCACTACAGTTCGGACTCAAATTGTCACGGTTCTTAATCTGAACCAAAGAGTCCAACTCTGGCAAATCGTTTTGAGAAAAACAGATTTTGAAAAGAAGTGCCAAACATGGACTGCTTTGCCAGATACAGAGTCGCCACCTAAATATTTTTAAAATGGGAAATTTAGGAAACCCTGACTCGGTGCCGAAGGCCACGTGTCCGTCATCACCAAATGTCTTGGCTCGGGAGCTTGGGTACGATCGGGGAAGGTCAGCTATGAGCACCCCCTTTCGCCCGGTCCGAAGACCGGCCTCTACTAACCGTGATATCCGATTTTGAAAACGTTATATGTTCTTATTCCGATTATTAGCCTAGAATTACTATGTTATGCGCACAGCAAACAAGTATAGACTAGATTGCCAAATTTGGAAATAAGCATTGCATATCCGTTCGTTTTGAAAAGGCTTTGGAATTTGCTACTCGCAAGTAGGCTAAAACACGGATTTCAACGAGTTTTTCCAACTCAAGCAATCCAACCTCCACCCACAGGCATTCAAACAGTTTATCTCATATAAGCACTTAGCCACATGGTAATCATGCTGTCATGTTAACATTCACACGCATGCGATATGCTAAAGCATAAATACTCACATCGTACTCCGTGCCAAAACAGTAAACTGGTTAGCAAAAATGCATGCCCTAGTTCATGTTAAGTGACTAATGCATCACACGCGAAGATGCAATCTAGAGTAGGCTCGGCTAACCCTAAAATGGCATGTGAAGTGCGATCATTCGATGCACGTATGCATTGCATAAGGTATGCTAAAATAAACGTGCCCTAATCTACCATCGTAAGCAGGTAAATAAAAGGGAAGAAAGAAGTGGGGGTGGGAAGACATACACACACTCACGCACACTTATTACAACTTTGCCCTCACGCGGAGAGACCGAATAAATATTACAGTCCGAATAATAAATAAATTAATTATTACAACAAAACTTCTAATCTAATTAAAATGAATGCGAAGAGAAGATGGCCGCAGCCCCCGCCTCGAGATGCGTGAATGATGCATGCTTCGGTCCGTCTTGCCCGGAAAGTCCGCGCCATGCCACTACTGCCTCTGTTTTCACTGCCCTGCTTCTCTGAAAATTGTCAAAGTCCCGGGGCAGGTCCCCTTAATGCTCCAGAATACCATCGGCTGAAGTAAACATCCACCGGCTGTAGGATATGTCTATCAGCTGCTTGCGAAGTTATCGGCCATTCACTCTTTTCCGGTCGGCACTAAGTGTTGCCGGTCGGCACACTCTTCCTGCAGAAGACAGTTTTGACAGCAACAGAGGATTGGCAGTGCATGGCATGGGATTTTGGGCAAGTGTGAGCTTGGTCACACCCCCAATCATATAATGGACTCAAGGGGGCATGACCCTCGACCCTCGGGCCATCAATCGTGCATTTTGATGCATGATGGCCTAAGAGGCCAAGTTAGCAACTTGATGTAAATGCATGCAAATGAACAAATGAGTACCAAGACCCTATCATGTCAAAGTCAAGGGCCTCGATGACCAAAGGTTGAGATGTGTTTTGTCACTCGAAGTACAAACACCCCTCACCCCTCGAGTTTGGTTTGACACCCCAAACCAAACAATGTAGTGCAAAGTATGCAACATGGCTCAAGTTATGCAACATGGGACTAAGATGCAAGGCATACCAAATGCAATGCAACCTAACATGACAAGTGTATGATGCTTAGACATGCAAGATGCAAATGTAATGCAAATATGGACAACCCAAGCAATGGGACCATCATGTTCAACACTTAATGAATCAATTAAGCAACAAACATGAGGCAAGCATGCAATGGTGGACTTAGACCATATGGGGCAGATCTCAATCCACCCCAAAACAGTGGCCAAAAGTGCCCGAAATGGTGGACAAATGCTCAAGCTAACATGCAACCATAAGGGCCTAAGGCTAAGGCACGAAGTGAAGCATTCCACTACCTACTAACATGACCACTCATGGCATGCATTAAACAATCAAAAACAGATTTTCAGCATGCAAAATGAACTCAAAAAAAAAAAAACTCACACACATGGCATCCCAAAAGCTCTAAACACACAAGCATGCACAAGGCCCATTCCAAGGCACAAAACCACTGCAGTTCCAAGCATTAAAAGAGAGCCAAATGCAAGTACATAAGCATGGATTATGGGCTGAAATATGGTCTATGATGATACCAAATCATGAGGCTAAGGTAGGCTAAGCATGCTAGAAGTCAAAATACTCAAGGCCTACAAGCCGGAATGCAAAGCAACCACATCAAGCATGCCAAACATGACCAAAACAGTGGCTAACAGACCTTATGCAAGGCAAAACAATGCTAGTAACTTCATGAAGTTAAGTCAAATCATGCAAAGATCATGGCCTAAATGCATGGCATACTTCTAAGCATAAGAGAGGCATACAAAACAAGTGCAACATGCACACAATGGAGCACCAATCCGACCAACAATAGGGATATATTATGATCAAAAGACACCTAAAAAGCTCTGAAATAAGGCCATATAAGACTAGACATGCATGCTACTATATTAAGCCAAAACAAAGGCAAGAGAGGGACAAAGGGGAGAGGGGTGTCCCTCCCCTATACAAGACTTCAAACCAACCTCCTTACCACTGAAAATCCACTGATTTTCAGTGGTGAAAAGAAACAAACACACAAACAAACAAGGCCTAATAATGGAAGCACCAAAAAGGCCAAACAACGCCTAAGAGGGTGAGTTTTCACTCAAACCACAAAGTGACCTTAATGAAAGTTCAAAAGCAAGAAAATCTAAGACTTTTTTCAGTTATACACAAAGCCTAAAACACAAAGCAAGATAGGTAAAAACTAGTTGCAAAAATGGAGAAACTAAAGTAACTAGCTCACCCTTGAAGAACACTTGAAGAACAGGTGGTGCAACCCTCCTCTAGTGATCAAAACCAGTCCAAAAACTCAACAAACAACCCTCCAAGCCCCTCAATCTCGAAATAAGGTGCAATGGTGTGTGTATTAGTGCAAAAGTGAGGTAAAAACACACTATTTAGGCTCAAAACACACACACAAGGATGAGAGAGAGTGAGATATAGAGAGAGAGAGTACAACACAGATATATAGATATAGAAGCTCTGGTTTTGTGTTGAAAATGGCTAACCCCTCTCAAAGGGAGAGGGGTGGTGTTTATATAGGCCAAGACCAAGCCACAAGACTTAATGGCTAAGCAAAGGAAAAGGGGCAAGAGGTGCAAAGGGGTCTTGGCTTCTTGGAGAAACTAAGATAGCTGGCCAAGCTTCTCCAAGAAGCTTGGCCAAAGGTGCAAGCTTCTAGAAGCTTAAAGGGTGCAAAGGTGCAAAGGGGTCACTCCTGTGCACGAGGATGAGTGATGGTGCATTCCAGCTGGCACAGCTGGCATGCACCATGCCTCAGGGGTGCAAAGGGTGCACACCGGCCAGCAAAAGGGATCATCGGCACAAAAAGATGCCGGTCGGCAACATATAGTGCCGACCGGCCAAATATTTTAACAAAACAGTGCCGGCGGTACACATGCACGGCCGGTGATGGTAGGGAAGGGTCGGTGGTGTGTGGGGATGGCCAACAAGCCATTCCCTGCCCTTCAAGATAAAAACACAAGTGTTTGGTGCAAAACCAGACACAAAACGGTCGAGTTCAGAGATCCTGAGGCAGGGCGCATAGCCGAGACCTCCGGGAACTCCAAACGAACACAAACATGGATGATCACCGGGTGTTCAAACGGTGACGTCCAAGTCTTGAGGACGGTCAAAAATGGGATGTCTACACAGGTAGAGTGCCCTTCTTGGCAAGTATGGTGCCCTTTCTGGCGAGTATTTTGACAAAGGGGAAAAGACAGAACACCTGACTCAACTGCGCCCCTAGTTCATCATTTTGACCATTTTTTGTTTCGGTTTTTCTACTAAAACAATTTTGACCAATATGAGAGTTAGATTAACATGCTTATTCAACTTTTTGATCTTGAAAATCATGCAAGTTAGGTTGTGAGCACTGAAGATTTTCCTTTTTTGGGTCGAAGAAATGGTCCAGTTTTGGAAAAAATGGAATAATTTTCGAGAGAATAGTCAACCTCAGTAAAAATTCTCAAAAACTATTTTTTTTTTTTTTTTGCAAACGACCACTGCTCAACGAGCACAGAACTTACTCTTGAGATGCGTAACCTCGGATCCATTGCAATTGAAAATTGCCCCTTGTCTGAAGGACACTTCATGGCAACGGAAAGTTGCCCCTTGTTTGGACGGCACCGCAGCGCATTGAATGGCAACGGAAAGTTGCCCCTTGTTTGAATGGCACCGCAGCGCATTGTAGTCAGTCCTCAGAGCGATGATTGCGACCAAACTCTCGGATACAGAGAAGGCAAGGATGGTCAAAACCATTACATGGACACAGTCGTATTTGAAATGTTTTATGGCTGGACTTCAGAATGAAGTTGCCTACGTATCCCAAAGATGGGAATCAAGCCTTACGTAGTTCGGGGGTTAAGGTACACTCGGGTATTTAACCTCTCCTTTTTAGGCTCTAACTTTTGCTAAGGCTCCTGTTGCAAGTTTTCAACCTTGCGAGCTTTGTTTTTCTTTTCTTTTCATTCTTTTCTTTTCATTTTCATTTCTTTTCTTCTTTTTCCCTTTTTTTCTTTTTCTTCATTTTTTTTCTCTTCTTCTCTTTTCTTCTTTTTTTTCTTTTTTGCTTTTTGTATATATTTTTCTTGCTCTAACTTTTGCCTGGGTCGCCCTTCCAGGTTTTCGGCCCAGCGAGCCTCTCAAAGGGTAAAAGTGTAGCTTGGTCCATGCCAAATGGTTGTAAGGTTTTAAGGCCATCCGTATCCAGGAGAGTGGCTGTTGATTTGCAAGAGGACTCATCTTCGGCTCTTCGAGTACCTCTGACATCTTTGCCCCTAGTTCGAAGGGTACTTCTGTTCTAGCTTTGCAAGCTTCTTCTGAACTTCTGATCTTCTTGATCCGACTTTCCTGGCCTCTTGTTCGAGGGCTGCTTCAAATCTGGCCACACAGCCTCACATCATGATTGACCTCTGAACATTCTGAATCTAAGTTCAAGGTTTGAAAGTAAGGGGTCGAGTCTCGAGGCTGAGAGCGATCCTAGGCTGCACAATCTCAAGAGCGATTCCACACAGGTCTTCGCAGGACCGCGCAAAATATCTTTTGAAAGTTTTTAAGAAAGCGACAAATCGCTCGCGCTGAAGACAGTGTAGAACCAATCTGGATCAAAGCTAGGGTCCTTCTCAGTACTCACACTAACAAGCATGATTTCATTCATTAAGGGCTTAGCATGCCTCTCTTTCTCTCAGTTGATCAAATTTTTGCAAATCCCGAGGAATTCCTTCCTCTTCGTTTTCACCACAGTGTTTGAAAAAGTTTTGAAAAACTCAGGTCATTACATTGACTTCAAGGCACAGAAAAGACAGAGTTCTTAATCAAATACTGTCATCTCATTTAGGATTTCTGGCACAACTGGCACACGGCAGAAGCAAACACAAGAGTGTGAAAATCATCGCTGTTCCATTCAGATCTGTTGGTGTAACCGGCTCCCGGCAGAAACAGACTCAAAAGAAAATGAAAAGACAAACACAAAACAAGCAAGTGATGTCCGAGGTAACACTCCCGGAATCACCTGACTCTAACAAAACAGGACTGACTCAATACAACAAGACAGACCCAATACCCAAGTCAGAAAGTACAAAACTAGCATTCGAAAATGCTCAAAACAGTGCTTGCTAAACGCCACATCCGGAGTAAACTGAGTGCCGCCCGCAGGTGGTTCATCCCCCGATCATATGGTCACATTATTCCCCGCAAGTTCATTGATCAAGTGCCGATAGACTTTGCAAGACTGGCACGGCAATGATCCTGTTGTCGATCAGATTTTGTATTTTGTGACAAAGACGAAGGCACATGTCAGTGTCATGGCCAGCTCGCTGATGGAAGGCACAGTAGTCAGCTGGGTTATGTGAGGGAGGGGTTTCTTTGGTAATGGTTGTGGCTCCAGGGGCTTCAGATACCCTTTTCTAATCAGGACCCTCAAGGCCGCTGATAGAGACATGTACAGTGGGGTGAACACCCTCTGGCCCCGAGGTAGATAGTCCGAAGTTCGGGGGTTTGAAGAAGATGCGCCAACAAAGGGTCGGCAGGTGCTGGCTGGGTTTGCTGATCTTTTCCGGGAGTAGGGTTAGAGCTGAAAGGAACATTCCTAGCAAGACGGCCCTTTTCCCGGCCTACCCCTCGATTCAAACTGCTCTCACTCTGAACGGCAAAAGTGCCATCCACGATCGTTGCAACGACTGCTAGTACTTGCTGTTTGTTCAGTCCTTCGGCTTTCCAAGCCTCAACAGCCCACTGAAGATGTTCATGGGGACTAATGCTTGCCCCTGGCTTGTTCTTATCACTGGCCTCCACTTTGCTAAAAGATTGGCCTTCTTTCGACGCAACCCGTCCCAAGGTTGGGGAGCCTTTTGACATGAACTCCCTGGTATGTGATGTGGTTGATGACGGAGCCAAAACTCCAAAGGTTAGATCTGCCACAGTTCTCTGAAGATCTTCGATCATCCTCATCAGCTCAGAAGTAGTGGGCTCACAGGTTTGAGATGATTGGGATTCAGGTGCATCCATCATGCACAAGTCCGTGCTTTCTGGAATGAACACCGCAGGCTTGGGCAGATGGGCTGGGGTGATGTATACGCTGGGGTCGTAAGGGACGGCCAGTGTGTGGATTAGATTGAGATGTGGATGAGGTATTTGGTCATTGGGGTCTGAAGGTGGAGCTATCGTTTGGTTGTCAATGAGATTTTGGATCTCATGACGAAGGCGGTAGCAACGGTCGGTGCCATGACCGCGCTGCTGATGGTACATACAGTACTTGGAAGGGTTATGTCTGGCTGGGAGTGGGTCAGGAAGAGGTTGAGGATCGAGGGGTTTGAGATGCCCTCTTTCCATCAAGACTTTTAGTGCGCTAGTCAAGCTCATATAGAGGGGGGTGAAAGTTCTGCCCTGAGCTCGGGCTGGGCCGGCTGTTTGTAGGCTTGGTTTGGCAAAAGGGTCGGTTGTGGCAACTGTATTGATTTCGGTGGGTTTGGGAATAGCGCTACTACGAGCATTGGTATTCCCTGAAATCACCCTCCTTGTCGGTTCACTTGTTCTGGGAATGATCCCACTGTTGAACGCATTCTCGATCTGAACCCCTAGTTCATGCAAACTTTTAAAAGTGAATAGCGGAGCGACTATCAACTTTTGCAACATATCATGCTCAAGGTTTCGCACCATCATTTGCACTTGATCCCTCTCAGAAGGTCGATCTGTCATCTGTGCTGCCTTTGCTCTCCACCTCGCAACAAATTCCACAAAAGGCTCTGTTGGGTTCTGGCGGGTGACTTCAAGATCACGGGTTGTGACCTCAATCTGTGTGTTGTAGGAGTATTGCTCACTGAAGGCCTCAGCCATCTCTTCCCAATTCTGTTTCACAGAGTTCTCCAATTTCGTATACCAGATTGCGGCTATCCCAGACAGGGTCCGGCCGAATAGTGATAATTTCTGGGCCGTGGTCAAACCCATTGGCCTCAAGATATCAGAAAACAGTTGGAGGTGCACCATTGGGTCTTCAGAGCCATCGAATCGATCAATATGTGGCATCTTGAACCGATCCGGTAATGTCACCGCTGAGTCGGTATAACCATCCTCTATATCAGGGATAGAGTGGGCCCCCTGAGACTTTTTGAACAATTTCTCAAGCTTGCTCACTTTTAATGCTGTGGGGTCCGTCTTGAACTCAAAGGGAGAGTCCGGTACATTGGTAGGTGTTTTGGATTGCTGGGGTAAAATTGGGGGCGGAGCCGGCCCTACCGGAATGTCCGTACCTTCCTGGACATTGGGTGTTTCCCCGGGTGTCTGAACCCCTGGTGGTGGAGGAGCTTGATGCGAAGCAGATGCTCCGGTTTGTTGCTCTAGCCTGGCAATTGTCTCTGCCTGTTGGGCTATGACCACAGCCCGTTGCTTGGCGAATTCCGCTTGACGGACAGCGTCTTGCTGCATGGTTTTCATACTATCCTGGAGTTGGCGCACCATCTCTTCCAGACTCGACATATTGTCCTGGTCTAACTGAGCAACCCGTATAGCTGTTTCTGCAGTAGGCTCGAAGATCTCAACCCGACTGCTCAAAGATCACTGATCTGGTAGCTGTTGTACTGGTGGTCTGTGCCTGACTAGCCTTCTCTGGCCCTGATTACCCTTGAACTGAGTCTCTGACCTGACAAAGTCTATCAGCACAAATCCAATGTGCTCGGGGATAGTGGAGCCTTCTGAAGCAATGATTCCAGGACTACCCTAGCAAAAGAGAAAACAGACAGCATCTCAGCTCAACTTCACTGGAATGGATACGAGCAAAGCTGAACGACTGTATTCTATTCCTGATCACTGTTCCCCTGAAATCACTGCCCCAAATCTGAATCTGATACCCGCAGATATAACTGATTCTCAAAATACTGATACTGGTGCCCGCAGGCCGGATACCCAGACTCGCAAACTGGTATATGCATTCCCTGTAGAGATACACTCTAAAAGCACATAGCAAGTAAATGAGAGCCAATACACCCCTATGTTGGGGTAGGGTTTCCCTGTCCTATTTTGTCAGGAGCTAGGGTTTCACTACGCACGCAGCGGTTTCAAACAACCTATATCGGGTAAGCAACCTGTCCTAGTTTGGAATGGTCACTATGGATTCCGAATATGCACTAGGTCGAATGGTCAAAAGGGTGCCCCGGTAAAACCGGGTTTGTGTTCCCATACTGTCAGAGCCCATAACCGGTCAGCCTTATGGTCATGCCTTGACAAGACAAGCCTCCGGCAAACCGTTCAGGAATGGCAGATGGCAAACACGGTGTCCTAGGCGCACCAATGCACATGCAATGCAAAGAAACACATAAATGAAATCAAAACAGGATATCACGAGTTCGAGTCAAGCTCTCTAAAATCCCCAGCAGAGTCGCCAGAAACTGTAGACGCGCCCTTGGGCTTCACTCTACAGTTCGGACTCCCTTTTGTTGTTGCGGTTCTTAATCTGAACCAAAGAGTCCAAATCTGGCAAATCGTTTTGAGAAACAGATTTTTGAAAAGAAGTGCCAAACATGGACTGCTTTGCCAGATACAGAGTTGCCACCTAAATATTTTTTATGGGGAATTTAGGAAACCCTGACTCGGTGCCAAAGGCCACGTGTCCGTCATTACCAAAGTTGTCTTGGCTCGGGAGCTTGGGTACGATCAGGGAAGGTCAGCTATGAGCACCCCCTTTCGCCCGGTCCGAAGACCGGCCTCTACTAACCATGATATCCGATTTTGAAAACGTTATGTGTTCTTGTTCCGGTTATTAGCCTAGAATTACTATGTTATGCGCACAGCAAACAAGTATAGACTAGATCGCCTAATTTGGAAACAAGCATTGCATATCCGTTTGTTTTGAAAATGCTTTGGAATTTGCTACTCGCAAGTAGGCTAAAACACGGATTTCAACGAGTTTTTCCAACTCAAACAATCCAACCTTCACCCACAGGCAATCAAGCAGTTATATCACATAAGCAGCTAGCCTCATGGTAATCATGCTGTTATGGCAACATTCACACGCATGCGATATGCTAAAGCATAGAAGCTTACCTAGTACTCCAAGCCAAAACAAAAACTAGTTAGTAATCATATGTATGATCCTAGTTCATGTTAAGTGGCTAATGCAACACATGCAAGATGCAACTAGAATAGGCTCGGCTATCCTACACATGGCATGTGGAATGCTGCAAATAACACGTATTCGATTTGGAATTGAAGTACAATGCAGTTAGCGTGATGTACCGAGCCCGGTGCATGTAAACAAATGCATGGATGCACGCATGCATTGCATAAGGTATGCTAATTTAAATATGCCCTAATCTACCATCGTAAGCAGGTAAATAAAAGGGAGAAAGAAGTGGGGGTTGGAAGACATGCACACACACACCCACACTTATTACAGATTTGCCCTCGCTCGGAGGGACCAAAAGAATAATACAGTCCGAATAATGAATCAAACATCCTAGCTAATTAATTATTACAGACCCTTAAATTAACAAAACAAATGCAGTAATAAGATGGCCACAGCCCCGCCTCGGAATGCGTGAATGATGCATGTTTGACTCGTCTCGCCCGGAAAACTCGCTGCCATAGCACTGTTGCCTCTGTTTTCACTGCCTTGCTTCTCTGAAGACTGCCAAAGTCCCAGGGTATACTCTCTGAATGTTGGGGAATACCACCGGCCAGAAGGAATGGTCACCGGCCACGGGGAATGATCACCGGCCGCTGTTTAATCTGTCGGCCACTGATGGATGGCCGGTCGGCACTATATGTAGCCGACCGGCCAAAACTTCCTGCAGAACCTGCAATTGACAGCAGCAGAGGGCAAGCAGTGTATGGCATGGAATTTTCAAGTAAATGTGTGCACCAACACATCCCTTATCATGTTTGTAACTCAAAGGGACATGGTTCTCGATTCTCGGACCACCAATCGCGCATTTCAATGCGTGATGGCCCAAGAAACCAAGTATGCACTTTGATTTCAAATGAGATGCACATCAAACAAACAAGTGAAACCCAACCTCTATCATACTCAATTCCAGAGGCAAGGCATGTATGCTCATGCAATGCAACCTAGGCATGTTAACTAAGTATGCAACATGGGCATGCAAGCAAGTAATGCACAATGCATGTTAGGCACACAACCTAAGCGAGCAAGTATGCAAGATATGGAATAACAATGGGAGTGACAAGCATACAAGATGTGATCTAAGCATGCAAGTGTGCAAGGCATGCATCATGTTAGGCAACCTAAACATACAACAACACACAAGTATGCAACAACACACAAGGTAAGCATGCATCAACATACAAAGGATGGTCTTACACTAACTTGGACAGCCCTCTACTAGGTCCAAAACAGTGGCCACAATGATGCAAGTGAGGCAACAAAATACATGGAATGCATGCACAATGCATTAACCAAGCTTAAGGCACAAAAATGCAACTCTACCAAAGCATGGCAAGGGATGCAAGATGGCATATAAGCATATGAATTTCAGTACCAAAATATGATGCTAAACAGCCCCGAAACATGGAGATATGGCACCCGATGCATGAGATGAACCCCGAAATGCAAAACTAGGCACATGGAATGACTTACAGCTATACAAGGCGTGCATTATTGGACTATGAAGCATGAAGACAGAATCTAGGCAGTCCCAAAACATGGACTTTTCCAGTTCTAAGCATGGCCAAAAAGTGCTAACAAGATGGACTAAATTAGCATGCGAATTTGACTAGCTAACATGGTTTACATGGCAAGTGTATGATGCACATGGAATCTGACCAAACCATCAAAAATCAGTGAATAAACCATGCTAAAATATGCCCAAATAACCACTGAAATGAAGCCAACACATGCAAGAATGATGAGCTCCTTTAGAGGGCTATACAAGAGGTTATTAAGCACATACATGATGGACATTCAACAAGGCCAAACCAGCTCTGGAAATGGCCTATAGGGGTCCTAAAACCCACTGAAAAATGCCTGAACTGATCTCAAGAGGTGTGCAAATATAGGCCCCTTTGTAAGGCCAAAAATACAAGCAAACAAGACAACAAGGAGAGGGGATGACCCTCTCCTTCTTAGGACCTCAAAACACCACCCCCACCACTGAAACCCCTCTGGATTTCAGTGGTGGGAGGGCCAATACAAGGTGGTCCCGAAGCTCACAAAAAATGCACAAAAATGAGGCCAAACAAGGCCTAAGAGGGGTCAAACAACCCCAAACACCAAAGTGGTCTTAATGAAAGATCTTAAGCATGCAAATACAAGATTTTTTTATGTTATACACAAAGCTCAAAACAGAAAGCAAGATAGGCTAAAAGCTTGTGCAAGATTGGGGAATCTAAAGTAAAAAGATTACCCTTGAAGAACCTTTGATGAACAGCAGGTGCAGCCACTCTCCTCTGATCAAAAACAGCCCAAAAACTCAAGAATCAACCCTCTAAGCCCCTCAAGGTCGAAGCAAGGTGTAATGGTGTGTGCCTTGGTGCAAAACTAAGAAGAAATCACACTTTTGGCCCTTAAACACACACACAATGAAGAGAGAGAGGGAAATATAGAGAGAGAAAGTGTATATATCAGAATATATGTGTATTAGGTCTGATTTTGCTGAACCAAAACAAAGGAGGAGAGGGTTCTCTTTATATAGGCAATGCAAAGGCTCCAAGCTTCTTAGAGAAGCTATTGTAGAAGGGTCAAGGGGTCAAGGGGGGCAAGGCTTATCAAGGAAGCTAAGGCAAGGGTGCAAGCTTCTTGAGGAAGCCAAGACAAGGGGTCAAGGCTTCCTCAAGAAGCCTTGAGCAAAGGGTGCAAAAATGGGGTCAAAGGCTCAAAATAGCCACATATATGCACGGGGGAGCAGGGTCTGTGCATCCCAGCTGGCACAGCTGGCATGCACCATGCCTGGAAGGTGCAAAGAGGTCAAACCGGCCAGAAAAGGAGGTCGTCGGCCAAAATAAATGGCCGGTCGGCACAATAAATTGCCGGTCGGCTAAATAGATTGCCGATAGGTGATTCCAAGCTCAAAAAATGGCCGGTGGGTGTCCAGATTGAAGCCCCGGAAGTTAGCTTTCCAATGCCGCAAACCTTGCATTAAAATTCCTTCTGTGCAAAAAGTTATGCCCTTTTTGGTGAAGCCGCGCAGATTCGATCCAACCGGGATGATGCCCAACTTCAACCAATCATATCTCCCCCACCCGGACTTGGATGTAAGAGATTCTTGAATGAAAAATGAAGCCCCGGAAGTCTTCTTTCCAACGGTGGTGGCCTCATAGCTAAACTCCAAGTATGACGATGAATAAGCCCGATTCAGCGAGGGCTGCTCGACCCTCTTCTACCCGGATTCATGCCGAACTTCTTCTCTAACTTGGTTTCTCCCCTCTTCTCCTCTTCTCTTCAACTTCAAACCCCCAAGTAAGGTGTTTTGAAAGATTTTTCAAAGATTTCATCTCTCTTTCATTCATCTCCACTTTGTCCTTGCTCGGTTTACCGAAAAGCGCAACATTTACCGAAATGCGAGCGTCAGATCATCGTGGGAATTTTATTTCAAAAATGTTTTGAAAGAGAGGGTTTTAAGGTCTGAAAACCATCCAAAATAGTTTTGGTCCAAAATGGGGTGTGAAGTTGAGATTTGTCTCTCTCCTTGCCGAAGAAACTGGACCTTTGCCTTGCACAGTTTTCTCCACCAGGTAAACCATCAGTAACGCCCAAGTCTCAAGGGCGGTCAAAAATGGGGTGTCTACAGGTGTCAAACTAAGCATGAGGATGAGAAGTGGTCGTACTCAAAGTGACGAAACACGTCTCAATCCTCAGTCGCCGATGCCTTGATCTCAACATGATAGGGTGTTAGCTTTCATTTGATTGTTGCATGCATTTTACGTTGAATGGCAAACTTGGCTTCTTAGGCCATCATGCATAATTGATGGCCCGAGGGTCGAGGGTCATGCTCCCTTGAGTCCATTGCATGATAGGGAGTGTGGCCATGCTTACATTTGCTTGAAAATTCCATGCCATACACTGCTTGCCCTCTGTTGCTGTCAATTGCAGGATTCTGCAGCAAGAAATGGCCGGCCGGCCACTTGAAGTGCCGACCGACCATCAGTGGCTGGCCGGTGGCACAAGTTTTGGCCAATAAGACTTTTCCCATGGCCGGTGACCTATCTCTCTGGCCGGTGACATTCCAGTGCACTCATGGAGTTATTCAGAAGGGGTCTGGAGACTTTCATAATTTTCAGAAGGGCAAGGCAGTGTAAACGGAGTCAACAGTGCTATGGCAGCGAGTTTCCGGGCGAGACGAGCCAAGCATGCATCATCCAAACATTTCGAGGCAGGGCTGTAGCCACCTTCCTTCTACATTTACTTTGTTAATTAAATTAGAAGTTTTGTAATATTTAATTAGCTAGAGTAGCTAGTTATTTATTCGGACCCTCCGAGTGAGGGCGACTGTGTAATAAGTGTGTGTGAGTGTGTGCATGTCTTCCAATCCCACGTCTTTCTTCCCTTTTATTTACCCGCTTATGATGGTTAGACTAGGGCATATTTAAATTAGCATACCTTATGCTATGCATGCGTGCATCCATACATTTGCCTTACATGCACCGGGCTCGGCACATCATGCTAACTGCACTTGTATTTCAATTCCAAGTTGAGTACTTGTTAGTTGCAACATTTCACATGCCATTCTTTAGGATAGCCGAGCCTATTTTAGCTGCATCCCGTATGTGTTGCATTAACCATCTTAACACGAACTAGGATCATGCATATGATTACTAACTAGTTTCTGTTTTAGCTTGGAGTACTCGGTAAGCATTTATGTTTTAGCATCCTTACATGAGTGTGGGTGTTGCCATGATAGCATGCTTACCATGAGGCTATGTGCTTATGTGATATAACTGCCTGAATGCCTGTGGGTGAAGGTTGGATTGTTTGAGTTGGGACAACTCATTGAAATCCGTGTTTTAGCCTACTTGCGAGTAGCAAATCTCAAATCATTTTCCAAATGAACGGATATGCAATGCTTTGTTCCAAATTAGGCGATCTAGTCTATACTTGTTTTGCTGTGCGCATCACATAGTAATTCTAGCTAGTTAATCGGAATAAGAACGCATGTGTCTTCAAAAAAGAGATATCATGGTTAGTAGAGGCCGATCTTCGGATCAGGCGAGAGGGGGTGCTCATGGCTGACCTTTTCCAATCGTACCCAAGTTCCCGAGCCGAGGCAACTTTGGTGATGACGGACACGTGGCCTTAGGCAAACGAGTCAGGGTTTCCTAAATTCCCCATTAAAAAATATTTAGGTGGCGACTCTGTATCTGGCAAAGCAGTCCATGTTTGGCACTTCTTTTCTAAAATTTTTTTCTCAAAACGATTTGCCGGATTTGGACTCTTTGGTTCAGATTAAGACCGTGACAAATTCGAGTCCGAACTGTAGCACGGAGGCCATCACGCGAGGCACGTCTACAGTTTCTGGCGACTCTCTGGGGACTTTTAGAGAGCTTGACTCGAACTCGTGATATCCTGTTTTGATTTCACTTATGTGTTTCTTTGCATTGCATGTGCATTGGTGCGCCTAAGACACCGTGTTGGCCATCTGCTATTCCTGAGCGGTTTGCCGGAGGCTTGACTTTGTCAAAGCATGCCATAAGGCTGACCGGTTGCGGGCTCTGCCAGTATGGGAACACAAACCCCGGTTTTACCGGGGCACCCTTTTCGACCATTCGACCTAGTGCTTATCGAAATCCATAGTGACCATTCCAAACTAGGATAGGTTGCTTACCCGATGTTAGGTTGTTTGAAACCGCTGCGTGCGTAGTGAAACCCTAGTTCCTGACAAAATAGGACAGGGAAACCCTACCCCAACATAGGGGTGTTTTGGCTCTCATTTACTTGCTATGTGCTTTTGGAGTGTATCTCTACAGGGAATGCGCATATCAGTTTACAAGTTTGAGTATCAGGCCTGAGGGCACCAATATCAGTGTTTTTTGAGAATCAGTTATCTGCGGGTATCAGATTCAGCTTTGGGGACAGTGATTCGGGGATAATGACCAGTGTTTTAGGAACAGTGTATTCAACTTATCGACAGGGTGTTGTGATACCCAACTGTGTGTTGTGTGTTTATTTCCTTATTATCGCTTTATTTATCTTTTTGCTAGGTAGTTTAGCACAATTGCTTCTAACCCAGTAGATATTCCCCAAGCACTTTGGACTAGAGGTCGTCGACTCCATCGATCTGAGGATCTAGTAGACGGACAACCAGTGTACCACTCTCTACCCCCGGTTACTAGACGGAGGACAGTTAGGCAGAAAACATCGGTTCAGTAATCAGTTTAGAGGGCCTTATCTACCCCACCTGAGTACAGTAGGGATCAGGGTTCTGCTTTCCACAGAGAGGGAATATATACCGGTAATTCAGTCAGAGTAGAACAGTATGGCCAGCTTAGAGGAGATGGTACGCTAGCTCCAAGAGAGTATGAAAACAATGCAGCAGGACGCTGTCCGACAGGCGGAGTTCTCCAAGCAACAGGCCACGGTTATGACTGAACAAGCAGAGTTAATCGTGAGGCTACAACAGCAAGCCGGAGCATCTGCTTCGCAGCAAGCTCCTCCCCCGCCAGGAGTTCCAACCCTCGGGAGACAGCTAATGTTCAAAATGATACAGACATTCCCACAGGACCACCTCCGCCCCCGGTCCTACCCCAAATCCCACCCCAGTTATCCAAAACACCCACCTACCTACCGGACTCTCCCTTTGAGTTCGAGACAGATCCCACAACACTGAAGTTGAGCAAGCTTGAAAAGCTGTTCAAGAGATCCCAGGGAGTCAAGACCATCCCTGACATTGAAGACGGATATACCAACGCAGCTGTGACGCTATCGGACAGATTCAAGATGCCGCACATCGACCGATTTGATGGATCCGGGGATCCCATGGTGCACCTGAGATTGTTTTCAGATATCTTAAGGCCAATGGGCCTCACCAGACTACAGAAGCTGTCTCTATTCGGCCGGACCCTGTCGGGTGTAGCGGCCATATGGTATGCCAAATTAGAAGATGATGTCAAGAGAAACTGGGACGAGATGGCTAAGGCCTTCGTTGCGCAATACTCATATAATACACAAATCGAGATTATGACCCATGATCTTGAGACGACGAGACAGGAGGCCAAGGAGAGCTTCTCAGAATTCATGACCAGATGGAGGGCCAAGGCTTCGATGATGACCCTAAAGCCCATAGACAAAGATCAGATTCGGATGATTGTGTACAGTCTTCAGCCGAAGTTGATGCAGAAAATGATCGTACTCCCCTTCCCTACCTTTTCTGATCTGCATGAGATGGGAGTACAAATTGAGGATGCCTTGAAGCAAGGCTTAATTGATAATGATCGGAAGCAACCCCGAAGAACTTTCAATCGCAACAACAACGCAGGCCCGAGCGGCGCTACAACTACCAGAGCCTCCGAAGTGAGCATGGTCACCACCAACCTCCCTCCAAGAACCATGGTAGCTACGCCATTCTCCGGTGCGTTCGGAAGCCATACACAAACAGCCAAATACCCACCCAAAAACCAAAGAACCTTCGCTCCATTGTATATGCCCCTGTCCAAAGCTCTGGGGGTACTAATCAAAAAAGGGCACTTGAAGCCCTTAGAGCCGCGGCCATTACCGGAAAGAATTCCCTCTACCCACAACCCAGCCAAATATTGCGCATTTCACCAACAGCACGGTCATGACACCGACCTGTGCTTCCGATTACGTCATGAGGTTCAAGATCTCATCGATAACGGGGTGATTATGCCTCCCGAGAAACCCAATGTTACAACAAACCCTCTCCCCACACACAACCAAGCTCCACCTCCCAAAAGAATCAACTTCATCCATGCTGGGGTCGTGTCTTATGATCCTAGCATCTATATCACTCATTCCCACTTGCCTAAGCCGGAGGTGCTCCTTCCTGATTGCACCGACTTGTGCACGATGGACATCTCCATAACCGAACCTAAGCCAATGGTGGTAACTGTCGAAGACAGAAGAGGGGAGATTTCAGAGGAGAAGGGGGTTGTTGAGCCAAAGTCTGAGGAATCTGGGAGTTTTGTTGAGAAAGTATATAGTCCGAGTGACTATATTTCGTCAATAGGCCAAGATGGGCCAAGTGTGGAATTGCCAACAGAGATAGAGCTGTGTGTAATCCAAGGGGATGGTTTGGGACAGAGGACAGATGATTTGACGGCTGTGGAAGAGGACCTTGCCAATCTCCAGTTTTACAGTGACCAAGATCCAGGGGACGCAGCAGTCAACTGGTTCGATTATGAGGAATCGGCGGAGGCTACCGGGTGGTTGGATGATCAACCAAATATCGTGGAAGAGTTTCAACTAGGACAAGGCCCGGCAGGGGCAAGAATATCAGTGACGGCCGGAAGGGTCGAAGAACAGAGTACATCGTCGGAGAGCGCCGGTGTCAAGAATTTCACTCAGGATTGGAGCATTTTGAATACAGGAATTATTGAACAGCCAGCTGTATTGACACAGTCGGAACAGGAAAGATTTGAAGATTCTGAGAGAATCAGGAAAGCTAAGGCCCATGTGGGGACTGAAACTGCTATGCGCACAGAAACAGAGAATGTTGTGAGCATATGAATGGAAGGTACCGCGAGTACGAGAACAGTCATACCGGAGCCGGACAGGTGTTTGTCGGCTGCCGATGGAATATGGTGGGAGGACGATGATTTATGTCTTGCCTACACGGATGAGGATTGGGGGAGCAACCAACCAGACGATACATGGTATATTGGAGAAGTCGATCATATGACAAGAAGCAGGCGGTACTTCAAGCCCCCGCACCTAGATCAGCCAGAGGCGTCTGGGAAGGATAGGGAGGCTGAGAAACAGAAGGAGAAGCAACTTGAGGACGAGGCCGTGCTCAAACAATTGAAAAAGATACAAGCAGACATCTCCATTTGGGGACTGCTTATGGCATCGCAAGTACACCGACAGGCTATCTTCTCGGCCATGGACAAGGCCAAGATCTCGATAGAAACCACGCCAGAGCAGCTGGTGGGATTAGTCTTTCCGGGAGGAGCTACCCCGATGCTGACTTTTTCCGACAAGGAATTGCCACCTGAGGGGGTGAACCATAACAAGCCACTCTACATCTCCGTGGAGTGTAGAAACAAATGGATACTGGTGGTTCTTGTTGATGTGCCCAGCAAGAACTGCGTATGCGATCGGTTTAAAGACCGCGGACTTTGTACCGACAACCCAGGTGATTCGGGCATACGACAACACGAGCAGAGAAGTCATGGGGACGGTAAAAATTCAGACCAAGGTTGGGCCGGGACAGCATGAGATAGATTTCCATGTCTTAGAGGTTCCTGCAACTTTCAACCTGCTTTTGGGGCAACCGTGGCTGCATCAAGTAAAGGCAGTGTTGTCCACCTTGCATCAAATGGTGAAATACCCCCATGGGAAGGGAGTAGCCATTGTTTTTGGAAATTCATCGATTCATCCACCACGGATCGGAGGTATCTACGCCTGTTCTAGAAATTGAGCATGGTATGGAGGATGTGTTCATATCGGGTTTTACCCTGGCTGAGGCTCGGGTTGTACAGAACATCATGGCTGCTAACGAGGGGATATATGTCAGTGCTCAAGTAGTATACCTCATGAACAAGCTCCAACACATCCCCGGGATGGGATTGGGAAAGAGTGGCCGGAAGGGCATCGCAGCATTGGCCGAAGTGCCACATAACCCACATACCTTTGGCTTGGGTTACCTGCCCACCAGGGAGGATTGGATAAGGAAAGGCAAGGAAATGGCTGGAAGAGCCAGAGCGAAGCAGGCGGGAAAGCCTTTTGACTTAATACATCAGCCCATCCAGGGTACCCTAAACGGACGCTTCGTCCGGGAGGGGGAGGATTTTCCATTTTGCGGCTTCCCAGAGCCGTGGCTGAACACGGAGAGGAAGCGCGTGCCGGGATTTGAGATCTTCTTTGACCAATAGTTATCTGGGGATGATGTTGCCGAAGAGCAGATAGACCCAACCATTGAGGACGAACAAAATAGGAAATGGAGTCTGAGGACACCGAACTTGAAATCCTCCGATCGAACAGAAGTGCTTGGGGGATAACTTCTCGGTGTCCATGATCGGGAATGAAACGGCTGCGGGCCTACCATCAATATTTTGGATGCATCCATCGCACCCTCTCTTTGGCAGTACGAAGAGGGATTTTTGTCAAACAGCACCGGGTCAGGTAGTGAGCCGGAATCTGATTCCACCGAGTCTTGTGAGTCGGAATCAGGTTCCAGCTCAACTGAGTCTGAGTCCGGTATTCCTGGGGGTGATAACCCGGATGCCACAGTCCTGTCCAGGTCGTCTTTTTCTTTCTCTTTTGAGTCTGTTGTAACAGAAGAATCGGACGGTTTGGAAGTACATAATGAGAATGATGTGGAAGTGGTTTCTGAGTACTTTTCTGTGCCTTTGATTTATTGCTTGAATCAGGACTTTCAAAATTTTGACGAAAACGACGAGGAAGAAATTCCTCCGGTTTTGCAACGATTAATTGATCAAGAGCAGGAAAGATTTGTTAAACCTTTAATGGATGAAATCACTACTGTGAATATTGGTACTGAGAAGGACCCGCGGCTGGTCCAGATCGGGTCCACGTTGTCTTCGGAGGAACGCGAGCGCTTAGTCGCTTTATTAAAAGATTTCAAAGATGTTTTCGCGTGGTCCTACGAAGACATGCCTGGAATCGATCCTGAGATGTGTACAGCACCGGATCCCTCTTGACCCCGAGGCCCGACCTGTCAAACAGAAACTCAGAAGGATCCGCCCTGATTGGGCCATCAAGATTAAGGAAGAGGTCACCAAGCAAATCGATGCAGGCTTCCTGCTGGTATCCGAATACCCGACTTGGTTGGCCAACATTGTTCCGGTGCCAAAGAAAGATGGCAGGATCCGGGTGTGCGTGGATTTCAGGGATTTGAACAGAGCTAGTCCGAAGGACGACTTTCCCTTGCCGCATATTGATGAGTTGGTGGATTTTACAGCGGGGCATGCTTTGCTTTCGTTTATGGATGGCTTCTCAGGCTACAATCAGATAGTGATGGCACCTGAAGACCGGGAAAAGACTGCCTTCACCACCCCGTGGGGACCTACTGCTACAGAGTGATGCCATTTGGCTGAAGAACGCTGGAGCTACATATCAACGGGCCGCGACCACGATATTGCATGACATGATCCACAAAGAGGTTGAGGTGTACGTGGACGACATGATTGTCAAGTCCAAAGAAAGAGAGGGCCACTACACCGCCTTGCAAAAGTTCTTCCAAAGGATCAGAGAATTCCGGTTGCGGCTGAATCCTCAGAAGTGTACGTTCGGTGTTACAGCGGGAAAAATGCTGGGTTTCTGATTACACAAAGGGGCATCGAAGTCGACCCTTCCAAAATCAAGGCCATCTTAGAAATGCCACCACCAATGACTGAAAAGGAGGTGCGAGGCTTTCTGGGTAAAGTGCAATTCATAAGACGGTTTATCTCAAAATTAACCTTGACTTGTGAACCACTTTTTGGTCTCTTGAAGAAAGGAAAGAAATTCCAATGGGACGGCCGATGCCAAGCTGCTTTTGAACAGATCAAGAAATACTTACAGAACCCACCGTGTTGTCACCACCAGAACCAGGGAGACCGTTGATATTGTACCTTTCAGTGACTGAAACTACAATGGGCTGTATGCTCGCGCAGGAATCAGAGGACAAGGTGGAGAGGGCCATCTACTATATGAGCAAGAAGATGCTGGAGTATGAAACTCGCTACACACCGTTGGAGAAGGCTTGCTTAGCCTTGGTATGGGCTACCAGGAAGCTGCGGCACTACCTGTTAGCTCACTCCGTAATGTTGGTTTCACGATTGGATCCCATCAAATATCTTTTCGAGAAACCGGCACTTACGGGTAGGCTAGCTCGTTGGTTGCTGTTGCTTTCCGAATTGATCTGAAATATGTGACACGCAAGTCAGTCAAGGGAAGAGCAGTAGCAGAATTCTTAGCCGATCATCCAGTGGAAGGGGGTGAAGCAGTTGAGTACTTATTCCCAGATGAGGCCATTTTGCACATCGAAGATGAAACTTGGACGATGTACTTTGACGGAGCGTCAAACCAGTACGGGTATGGGATAGGAGTGTTGCTGATAGCACCCGACAATTCCCGTATCCCTCTAGCATTCAAACTCCGGTTCAAAGTCTCGAACAACGAAGCAGAATATGAGGCATGCATTGCCGGTCTAGAAGCAGCCCTGGAACTAGGGGCAAAACGGTTGGACGTCATTGGGGACTCGAACCTTGTTGTGTCTCAAGCAAAAGGAGACTGGAAAGTCAAAGAGGAAAAAATGATAATGTACCACCAGACCTTGGATTTGTTAATTCCTCGGTTTGAGAAGCTAAACTTTGCTCATCTAGTAAGAGGGAACAACAGGTTCGCAGATTCACTAGCAACTCTATCTTCCATGATAGACATCCCGTTTGGAGTCCGGATGCGTCCAGTCATCATTGACCAGAAGTTTGTGCCAGCATATGAATCAATCGCGGCCATAGATGAGGTTCAGGACGACAACCCCTGGTATTACGACATTTGGAACTTCCTGGAGAAAGAGACGTATCCACCAGGGGCAAATGCCAAGGATAAAAGGGCAATCAGAAGAATGGCTGTTCAGTTCATCATCTGCGGGGGTAAGCTGTATAAGAGAGGTCATCTGGGAATGCATAAGCTGTGTGTAGAAGCTGAAGAATCGAAGCGCCTGATGGAGGCCATCCATGGAGGAGAATGTGGTGCACATATGAACGGGGTAATGTTGGCTCGGAAGATCCTCAGACAGGGTTACTACTGGTCTACCATGGAGGAGGATTGTATCGGCTTTTGTTCGGCGATGCCACAAATGTCAGATCCATGCAAACCGCATGAACATCCCGCCGTCGA